>CM024604.1:59029967-60399835 GCA_014182555.1 Eucalyptus erythrocorys | reverse complement strand
TTATACTCAACATAAATTGGAACCAAGATCTCTTACTTGTGTTTTTCTAGGGTACAACACTCACCACAAGGGGTATCGATGTCTAGTTCCTACTACTGGACATATATATGTCAGCAGACATGTGACATTTGATGAAACCTTCTTTCCTTTTTCTCAGAAATTGGGATCAGTTTATCCATCTCATTCTAATCTGTACAAATTATGGATTAAGGAGGAAGAGTTTTTAAACCCAGCAAACATCGAGTTGGAACATTCACCATGCTCTCATACTGATGGTCTACAAAATCACCTCAGTATTGCAGAGCCAGCTATTCCAACCAAAGCAGTCATTACGGTGATGTACCTGAATTACCTATACAAGATGCTTACGTTCCACCTCGGGTATCATCAGCTCATGACAATGCTACTAATAGAGTTGAAATTGCGATGAGAATACTTCATCTCAAGCTGCAAATTTCTACATCAACTCCGAGAAAGAAGAAGAAGGTACATACAATTCGAACAAACGGGACTCGTAGGTCTATCAATCTCACAAGGTACAATTTCTTCTCATCCCATGAATACAAGATCTAAGTACGGAATTGTAAAAGCCAATCCTCGTTATGCATATCTTACTACATATTCCATACCTCAAGAACCAAAATCTGTAAAGTCAGCATTAAGAGATCCGAGGTTGGCATAAAGCAATGCGGGGAGGAAATGGATGCATTGAAACAAAATCAGACTTGGATACTGGTACCCCGAACTAAAGATATGCATATTATTGGCTGTAAATGGGTGTTTAAAACAAAGCTCAAGCCAAATGGCAGTCTTGATAGACTAAAGGCACGTTTAGTGGCTAAGGGATTTCATCAAGAAGAGGGATTGGATTTCACGAGACTTTCGGTCTGTTGTGAAACATGCAACCATTCGCATTATATTATCAATAGCTATGGTAAAGAACTGGTCCATCCATCAGCTGGATGTCAAAAATGCATTTCTTCATGGTACTTTAAATGAAATTGTGTTCATGGAACAACCTCCTGGTTTTATACAGGATAATCAGTCTGTCTGCCTCCTACAAAAATCCCTCTATGGCCTACGACAAGCTCCAAGAGCACGGTATGAGAAGTTCGGTAACTTTCTTCTTGAGAATGGTTTTTCTGCGGTTCGACGGATCCCTCTCTCTTTATTTTGCATCATTCACAAGAGACTATTTTACTTCTCTTATATGTTGATGACATAATACTAACTGGCAGCTCAGTTACTCTGTTAAAGTCACTTGTCCAGTCTTTAAATACTCAATTTCATATGAAAGATCTGGGCCAAATTCACTACTTTCTTGGAGTAGAGGCTATCAGAACATCAACTAAGCTCTTTTTATGCTAGACCAAGTATGCAATAGACTTACTTGCCAGAGCACACATGTTTGAATGCAGACCTGTGATCACTCCTATGTCTCTTAAACCAGCATCAACCAACACAGCTGCTGATTTTATATCAAATGTCACAGAATATAGAAGTCTCGTGGGGGGTCTTCAATACCTTACCCTGACTCGACCTGATCTAGCCTTTGCAACAAATGCTCTGTGTCGAAAATGCAACATCCTACAATTGCTGATGTTCTAAGTTTGAAAAGAGTGCTACGTTATGTAAAAGGAACACTTCACCATGGCATCTATCTCCATTCAAATAGTTCCCTACATCTATATGGTTTTTTCGATGCGGGCGGGCGGGATGTTCCCAAACCGAAGGTCTACCACAGGCTCTTGTTCTTATCTTGGCAGTAACCTAATTTCTTGGGCTGCCAAGAAATGACCAACGTATCTCGCTCTTCCTTTGAAGCCGAGTACGAGATCATTGGCTTCACCCAGCAGATTTAACTTGGGTTTCCTTTGTCCGAGAGACATTGGTATTTCACTAAATTCTCCAACCTCATTATTCGTGACAACAAATCTGCTATATCACTTACAGCAAATCCCATTCTCCATGCACGAACCAAGCACATCGAGGTCGACTATCATTTTGTTAGAGAAAAAGTTGCTTACGGATCCTTATCGGTTCATTATGTTTCCGGTAAAAAATCAGATCGAGATATTTTTACTAAACCTCTACCTCGTACCACACATTCATCTCTTTGTCTCAAATTGGCCATTGGACCATCTCCCCTGCCCAATTTGCGGGGGGATGTCAAGCATACTAAGCATGCGATGTCGAAGATAAAGAGCTTGCAAATACCGCAGTGCGAAGTAAAGAGGAAAGCTGAGATGCAGAATTGCTAAAGGAGAAGGAGAAATACCACCGATGAAATATGATGAAGTATCCCGAGTATTACAGCTCAGTCAAGTTATAGAATACTCGAAGCAAGCTTTGTCTTTAGTAGTTTTTTTGGTGCTGTATATACTACGCTATAAGACGAGTTTCTCTTCTTCTTGTATTGGTTGTATTGGTTTTGTTTTTCAGTTAGTAGCTAGTTGTTAATCTGTTAGTTAGAGTCTCTGTAACTACTCAACTGATTGAGGACAGTAAGAGAGATAAATAGCGAACTCTCTCTCTTTCTGAATTGGACTGATAAAACAGGAATTCAATATAGAGAATAGAGAGGTTATTCAGCTCAACTCATTCTCTTCTCTCTCAATATCTCAAAATTCTTCATAGCTCGAAATTCGTCATGCTTGACCCGATTCCTATACAATAAGTGCCTTTCCATCTCTTTCTCGGAACAATCAAAAAACAACGCGAACTATGGCGTAGTTTTAGTTCACATAAATCTCACGTGTTATCCCTCTAGGAAGGAAGATCAACATGCAAAAGCTAATAAGCTCGCACTTGAAATAGACAAAAGAATACTTGGGGTGCCAAAACTTGGTATGGAGAGACACTTAAGTGTCAAAAGTTGCAAAAGTGATACTTAATTATCAAAATCGGAGTAAAATAGATAATTTAAGTGCTAACAGTGAGAAAATTCGATCAAAATACTGACATGACTATTTTTCGACGAGGCAAGTATAAAATGATGTCATTTTGCACGTTGACGTGGCTAAACAAGTACAAAAAAAGTTGTTTTGCTGCTAACATTGGTGGATAATTAATATAAAAATTAATAAAATTAAATTTACAACTAAATTAAATTAATTTTTTTTTTTTGAAAAAGGACTTGCCGCTGCTTCTCCACCATAGCTAGAAAGGGCTGACAACGGTTGGGGAACGGTCAATCAAGACCCCAACCGACTAATGATGAGGGCCTGTGAGGGTTGGAGGTTGACCTAGCGGGCGACGGCCCTTGGCTCAATTAAGCAAGAGCCAGCAACCTTCACTGAATCTAGGGAGGGCCATGATCCTTGCCCCAGGTTTGGGCAAGGGCTTGTAGGCCCTTGCTGCCAATCGACTGGGGTCACCAACCCTTGGTTGACCCTAGCAATGGTGGGGAGGTGGCAACAAGGGCTCAGCCCTTACCTTCTGCCTCCTCCTCCTCCTCATTTTCTTAAATTAATATTTATATATAAAATAATATTTATATTAAAAAAAAAAAAAGACAAAATGATTTTATTTTAGTTCTTTGTTGTTGACTTAGCTCTCCGACGTGCCACGTAAGCGAGTTATATTACTAAAAAATTGCCACGTAGGATTTCCGATTATTTTCACCGAACTTGGTATCAAGTGTCCCATTTAAAAAAAAAATGGCATTTAAGTGTCATTTTCGTAATTTTTGGCATTTAAGTATTTATCAGTACTAAATTTTGACACTTCATGTGTTCTTTTATCATTTGAAATGTGTGAACGATATTAGATCAGTTTTAAGATTGTAGCAGTGTAATTCAAACAAAAACAAGTAGTGTAGCCAAACTTACAATAGCTTCAAATGCAGCATGAAGTTCCTCATTCCGAGGGAAACCATCAATAAGAAACTTGTCAACATATTTCTACGCTAATCAAGCAAATATTGACATCTTGCCAGAAACCAACTATAGCAAAACCGATGAACAAATCACTCAACTTAATTCAATCATCGAAACACAAAAGCCAGGACGCCCCCAAGCCTCACTAATCAAAGTGAAAACTCCAAAGTCAGATTAGCTCATAACAAAATAAAAACCTCAAAAGATTGACAACAAATTAAAGTTCACTAGAAAACAAAAACGGATTGGTCCACAGACAACGACAACCAATGAACGTGGAATCATGACCAACACAAACAGAAGAATCAAAATCGGCCAAATAAGCATTGAACATCAGTGACATGGATTATAGTGAAAGCGAAGACCTTGCCGATGGCATTGCAGAGAGAGAGAGAGAGAGGAAGCCTGCCTCACGCTTCGGCTTCAACTTCAACTTCAAGTGCTTCGTGAAAGTGACATTCCATTTCTTAGAAGCTTCCATGGTTATTGAATTTAGGATGATGATTTCTAGGGATCACTTTAGAGTCTAAGCGAGGTCTCCAAGGTCACCAGACTCAAGGCACGTTGACGTTGAGGTCTCGCGACCTTGGTGAGCCTTGCAGCAACAAATCTAGGCGATGTGTGACCGTCGACCAAAGTATTGGCGACGACCATCTATCAGGCGACCAGAGGTGACTAGGGTAGCGATGTCACTAGCTGAGCTACATTCATGAGGTGAATAAAGAGAGGCAAGAGAGCTGCGTTTCATTAGGCGAGCAGGTGAGGGAAGAGAGGCAACGGACCTAAAAGGTTTTTATGTTAAAAGGGGTCCTGTTGCATGTCGAGAATGCTAGAAAGCCAAAGTAGGGGATAGGTAGCCTTGAGCTAAATGCCTTAGGCCTTGTAAATGCTAGCATTTGAGAAATGAGCTCCCAAAAATAAATGCCAAACACATTTGCATTTGCCGAAGGACCTTTAAAGGTCTAAAGGGCTTTGCAAAGTTATTCCGAAAAGCAGCCTAATTATATCTTTTGTCTCTTTACCTTCCTTGAATCCTTGGTGTCTCGTTACAGGTAGCCTCACCAAAACCGGGGTAATTTCTCACTCATAGGGGCCGTATATGCCTATCCCACTATCACCGCCATCTCTGGTGCCATAGCCACCCTCCACCCTACCCCAACTCTAGCGTCATTGACATCTCCCCACCTTTAAGACGAGGCCAACAACCTCCTCCAGGCCATGGGTAGCCCACGACCTTAGATCAAGGTCGCAGCCTCTTTGTGACCATGGACGACCTTGATCGAGGTCTACCATGGTATCGCGCGTTTTTTATATCCTATATTCCATCTCTCTCGTGTTATAATTAATTAGTTTGTTTGAATTAGATATTTCCACAATAAGAATGGCTAAAGAATTCTCTAAAAGCATCCGTTAGTAAGATCCAAAAAATTAGGACGTCTTGCAAAATTAGTCATCTGTCTACTTTTCTGTCCCTATTATGAGAGCTTCTTCTCTGGACACGCGTTCACTGGATCGAGGCCAACCTCTTGATTTTGTGGATCTCAATGCATTCCACCTATGGATTCTACAAGATCAATGGTTATGAAGCATTGGATTAAGTGATTTCGGACTTTGGCAATTGGGGGTGTAAAATGAACCCTGGTCGGCGAACTCCTTTTCAATGCATCTACAAATGATGGAAAACGCATCGCCAAACCTCTCCAAAGTATAATTTGCGGACACCATGCAATTGGTGTTTACCACTTCAAGCTCCGAGCTGATGCTTTCTCATGTTTTCTCTTATCTTCCCCATTTTTTGAATATTTTTGTACCCATTTTTGGAAAATGTATATTCACCAGAAAATGAACTTTTGCACATCATGTATAGTAACTAACCATTATCTTGATATAAAAATTAATGTTATGCATTATGTTCAATCTTTGCATCTTTGCACTGTTCAATCTTTGCACCAATTGAGACATTCAACTTTTTTTGCACATTCCGAAGGGCAAACTTTTACAGTTTGTTCGGTTTTACAAGTATCAAGAGAAATGAAGGGAGAAGGAAATAAAGGAAGCGGAAGGTGAATAATGGAATGGAAATTTTTATAAAGTCCATTTTTGGTGTTAATAATAAGTGACGCATTCATCAATGCGGAAAAATTCAATTATAAAAATTAATGTCGAATGTACATATTATTCATCCAATAATGTACGTGTGATGATTTTCTACGGAAGTAGTGAACTTAATAATAGTTTGTTAATCATTTGGATGTACATTGAAGGGAAATGAAGTTAGTAAATTTACATAAACATTCGTTATCTTGTATATATTTATTTAGAATGAGGAGCAATAATGAAAAAAAGAAGGGAAATAAAAATGTGGATTCCGTGAAAATACTTTTCCTTTATTTTAATCTATTTCCTTCAACTCCCATTATCCTTTCTCCAACCAAACAAGAAATATTTTCCTTAGATTGCTCAAGATAGTTGAAAAATTACTAAAAAGGTGGGGCTATTTCCACGTCCATTATAGCTAGATCCACAGCCTATTTTGGTGGTGACCGACCATAATTACCCTTGCTCCTAAACCATTCCATCTTGCCACGCTTCCTTTCTCTCCTTCATTGCCGGGTGTCCCTCCTCCCTAGTTTTTTCCTTATTCTTCTTCGTTTTCTTGGAGGAGGAGGCACCTCGTCCGCATCATCGGCTGGATGACGTGAAGTTGCTTCACAGAAAATGGCTCGATCCCATCTCCTGAAACTTCCTTTCTTCGCAATTTGCGTTTTGAAATTGCAACCAGTCATTCTCAAAGAAAACGGGGAAAATTGTCCAAAAAGTCCTAAACCTATTGCACTTTTGCCAATTTAGTCCTAAATCTTTTTTTCTTGCCAATTGAGTCCTAAACCTTTTATAATTGTGCCAATTCAGTCCATTTTGCCGGCCGAAGCTGACGTGGACGCCGCCGGAGATAGCTGTCCGGCGAATAATATTAAAATAATTTTTTAATATTTTTTTTTGAATTTTTCGAATTTTTTTCAATTTTTTTTTTTAATTTTTTAAATTTTTTAAAATATTTTTCTACTTTCTTCCTCTTCGGCCGGCACGGCACCGGCCGGCCAGATGCGAGGGCCGGCGAGGCTCGCCCCCGCCGGCCACCGGCGGAGGCGAGCCTCGCCCAACGACGGTGAGGCCGGTGGCCGGCGAGGCGACCTCGCCGGCCCTCCCCCGGCCGGCCGGCGCGGAGAAAGTGGAAAAAAAAAAAAAATTAAAAAATCGAAAAAAATATTAAAAAATATTAAAAAATTATTTGCCGGATTTGCTGTCTCCGGCCGACATCCACGTCAGCTCCGGCCGGCAAAATGGACTGAATTGGCACACAATTGTAAAAGGTTTAGGACTCAATTGGCAAGAAAAAAAGGTTTATGACTAAATTGGCAAAAGTGCAATAGGTTTAGGACTTTTTGGATAATTTTCCCAAGAAAACGTAGTGTGCAATCCAAGGATCCACGTTTCAAGATTGCACCAACTACAAAACACGCAACGGATAGCAACCGTACTCTTTCTTCTTTAAAGCCAACGCCCTACCAAGCATGACAACTGGTGAAATTGAAGGACTCCTTCCAATGGCGAAGGTAATCCAAGTGAACTGATTTTGATGGTGAAAAATCTCCTTTTAAGGGCCTCAAACAACAAAAAGAAAGAAAGAAAAGGAGGTAAAGCGCCTTCTGGCGCAGTGGGGAAAGAAATGAGGGGGGCGCACTACATAAGAAGGGCTTAAGGTCAGCTAGCAGTCGGTTTTGCCGCGATCTTTAGAGCTGATGATGTTGAAAAAGTGCGCACAAGATGCCTGATATCTTTGGCATAAGGGGATTGTCAAGATGGATTTTAAGTTCAAGCCTATTAACATATTGGGTTAATACCCTAAAAAATCCCAAACTGGTATTTTTTGTGACAAATTTACCCCAAACTATTTTTTTGACCACCAAAAACCCCAAACCTGGTACATATATGACAAATCTACCCTCCGTTAGCTTCCGTTCGATTTTGCCGTTAATTTTGCTGACGTGGTTGCTGACGTGGCAAGCCATATGGAAATTCATAAGTTTAATACTGTTAAAAACCCCAAACTGGTATATTTATGACAAATTTACCCCAAACTGGTATATTTATGACAAATTTACCCCAAGCAAGTATATTTACGAGAAATTTACTCTAATTAATTTTTTTCGATCATAAAAAACCTAAATGGGTACACGTGCGGCACATTTACCCTCTTTCAATTTTCCCAAATTTGATCGAGTTGTGATTACCAATCAATTTTATTTTCCGGATTATTTTCTACTTGGCATTAACCTTACTAAAACATATAATATAAGATTAAAACAATATAAACTTTTGATAGCTGCTTAATTTCATTCTATATTATTATGAAAATATTTAATGTGATCATTTCATTGATTCAAGTTATGAAATTTGCTAATTTGGTTTCTAATTCGATACGTTTGAACGGTGGAAAAAAAATGCTATGCGTGGATTATTCACGTAAGATGTTCAATTTAAATTAATCAATTGTGATCCTCACCGAGCCCTCACCGACCCTTTTTCTACAGCCAAAACAAGGGCTTGTAGCCCTTGTCTTTTTTTTCCTTTCCTTTTTATTTTTTTTATTTTTTAGAGAAAAAATAGCTTTTCTTTAATCTATTTCAATTAAGATGTTAGTTAAAAATTAGGATTTGAGCCTAAACGACATTGTTTTAATCTTATATTACATGTTTTAGTAAGGTTAATGCCACGTAGAAAATAATTCGGAAAATAAAATTGATTGGTAATCACAACTCGATCAAATTTGGGAAAATTGAAAGAGGGTAAATGTGCCGCACGTGTACCCATTTAGGTTTTTTATGATCGAAAAATTAATTAGAGTAAATTTCTCGTAAATATACTTGCTTGGGGTAAATTTATCATAAATATATCAGTTTGGGGTAAATTTGTCATAAATATACCAGTTTGGGGTAAATTTGTCATAAATATACCAGTTTGGGGTTTTTAATGGTATTAAACTTGTGAATTTCCACATAACTTGGTAAGGTTAATGACACGTAGAAAGTAATCCGGAAAATAAAATTGATTGGTAATCACAACTCGATCAAATTTGGGAAAATTGAAAGAGGGTAAATGTGCCGCACGTGTACCCATTTAGGTTTTTTATGATCGAAAAAATTAATTTAGAGTAAATATCTCGTAAATATAATTGATTGGGGTAAATTTGTCATAAATATACCAGTTTGGGGTAAATTTGTCATAAATATACTAGTTTGGGGTTTTTAACGGTATTAAACTTGTGAATTTCCACATGGCTTGCCAAGTCAGCAACCACGTCAGCAAAATTAACGGCAAAATCGGACGGAAGTTAACGGAGGGTAGATTTGTCACATATGTACCAGTTTGGGGTTTTTGGTTGTCAAAAAAATAATTTGGGGTAAATTTGTCACAAGTGTGCCAGTTTAGAGTTTTTTAGGGTATTAACCCTAACATATTTAGTTGGAGCTACTTTCATTAAAAAATTTAAACCAATAAGTTATAGGTCAATTATAATGTATAAATTACTTTATACAATATCAATTATTTGATTTATGATTTACACATGCATTCTAACAATATTTTTCTCATGTCCTCACGTGTGAGCATTTCTTCACCACAGCTTTAATATCATTAGTTGAGAACACATAGCAAAAACCCAATACCTTTTGCCCGGAGAGATTGTCAATAGAGAGTCCAAGTTTGAGTCTGTTAACATATCTAATTGAACTCACATTTACTCAAAATATCAAATTAATGACTTATGAGTCAAGTAAGATATAATAACTGGTCTACATTACATCAATTTTCTAACGTAAGATTCCTTTTTAACATAATTCCCTCGTGCATCCGTTAAGATGAAAATGACCTCAAAGATCCTAGGTGGGTGGGATCATAGAGCTCCGGCCAGTTAATTTTGCAAAGATAGATGACCAAAAAATTTGCAAAGGAAGGGGAGAGAGCATATAGGGACGGGGAGAGGAAATGCAGAGGGGCCATTTCTACGTTTGCACGGTCCCGGTTCAACGGCATTTTGGGAAGTGCACTAAAGAGGCCGCGGATCCCGTCATAACGGTTGTGGAATTAGTCCCATCTTCGAGAAAGACCTTTAAATGCCCAAAATGGCAAAAACTTGAAAGGGCCTTCAATGAAAAAATATGATAGAAAGTGTCCTCCTTCGAAAATAAAGTATGAAAAACTATATTTCTTGAGGGAAAAGCTTAGGGGTAGAGTCAATCCCCGATATAAGTCGGACCAAGAGTCGCATTAGCGTTAACCAATTGAATGGGTCTCAAATTTATTGCGAATCTGTTTGGTCTCCAATTCTGTGAACCTACCGAGATGGGTTTGGTTTTTGGTTTTCCGATCAATAACATTGGCAAACGATATTTCAATTCTATTATAATGCAAAGTTTGGGTAACAATTTTTATGTAAACGGGAGCTCTTTAATAGAGATATTTAGCACTAGGATATTTTCTATTTTAGATATCATTATGATACTTCTATTAATTATATGAATCATTAAAGGTTGCACGTATATCTTTTTTTTAATTATGCATATGTTGAGATATTGCCTTAGAATAATTATCTAATAAAGTCGTCGATATATTTTTCATTAGGGGTCCGTTCATTTCACGGAAAATTGGCCATCTCTCGGAAAATATTTTCCTAGAAATCATTTTCCAGGAAAATGACAATATTTTCTGGTGTTTGGCTAAAACCTGAAAGTGTTTCGGAAAATGTTTTCCGGTGTTCGGTAAGGAAAATATTTTCCGCTCACTAAATTGACGAGCGCGAGTACCAAGCTCGAGACTTGCCAGATCGATGAGCGCGAGTTTAAGATCGATGAGTTTGAGGTTCACCTAGTTCGACGACTAGCCAAGAAAGAAGAAAATACGAAACAAATAAAAGAAAAAGAAAAAAAAAGAAAAAATAAAAGAAAAAAGAAGGAAATTAAAAATAATTCAAATTAAAAAAGACGAAGAAAACCAAAAAATAATTCGAATAAAAAAAAAGGAAGAAGAATTGAGAGGAGAAAGTGAAGATTTGTATAGGTGTGAGGTAAGAGAGATCAAGTGAGGAAAATGTTTTCCACTTTTCAAAAATGAAAAACATTTTCCCTTACTTTAGAAGACTTTTTTCGTTGGATGGAAAATATTTTCCCCAAGGAATTCATTTTCCATGAAACGAACACCTGGAAAATCAGGAAAACGTTTCCCGAAAATTATTTTTCGCGAAACGAACGGAGTCTAAGATAAACTTTGGAATATATAGAAATTTCTTAAATTTATCCTCTGCATTATTTAAAAGCCACATTGTCATATTTCTCACAGCCTTTTTTTTTTTTTTTTTTTTTTTTTGTGAGTTATTATATATTGTGTAATATAAACACCCAAAAACACATGAAAGAATGGGTCTATCGTAGAAAGGTGTGCGTGATTGCCATTCTGTTTTTCTATCTTTTATTTTTTTTTTCCCAATTTTAAAAATTTATTTGGTAACGTAATCTCATTTTTCTATTTTTAGAACAAACTTTTAATCTTAAAATAGGTTAGGAACAAAAATATAAAGCAAAAATTTTCTACTTTTTTATTTCTTGAATAAAAATGAGAAAATAAAAAATTTTCTCATTGCTTGTCTCTCTATTAGTTGGGTTGCCCACTCATCATCATCTGCTGTCAGCCAGCATCATCATCTGCTGTCCACTGGCTGCTTAGAAGAAAGAAATTTTGTGTTGTTACCAGATGAACTTCTATTATTATGTATTGTTATTAAAAGTGCACTTTTACTTAGAAATTCGTATAGGAAATAGAATTAAAAAAGTCAACCCACCTCACTGTGTGCATGTTGGTTTGGACCTTTCCCCTCTAATTGCGAAAGGGAGAGGTTTAAGTCATTGCGTACGCATTAAAGCGTCACTTAAGCGGAATACTATGAGAGGTGGGTCACATGCTAGTGTTTCCTGAGGATTTACGTCGAGCGCTCGCTATGAGGTAATTCCTCTGATCCCAAAAAGAAAAAAAGTCCCATTCTTGTTAGAAATTAATTTTCTGCGATAGGGGAGTAATCATCCAGGCACCGAAGGATCCTTCAAAAGTCAAATGTAAAATTAGAAGATGAATAATTGGATGGCTAGTCCTCACCGAGTTTTCACCAGAAAAGCCACGTGCAAAGCAGAGGATGGGCCGTGCGTCATCAAACCACACTTCTTTCGGAAAAAAAAAAAAAAAAAAAAAAAGACAGATATTCAAGAGGGGAAGAGTTTCAGGATCTGAAAAAGAGGATTATAAAAATATCAAACCTTTTCTTCAACGCCTGATGTCCATTTTTCTACTCTCGAGGAAGAGGAGGAAAAATCTTAAACGACCCATACCTTTTGCTCGGAGCGCGGATCGGTTGTCGTGTCGCGTCCCAATGTCGTGATTGCCAATTTGCCAAAAGCCGTGCGTGCGTCGACAACCCGAGGGAGACCGACGTTTTCAGCGCAGCTCGATCTCTGTCCCGTCCTCCATCTGTTGTAACTCTTGACGGTTCCCCTGTCTCTGTCTCTCTCTCTCTCGAGGTGCAACGGCGAGCGCAACCTGCTCGAATTGAGGTCACATGAAGAGGGTGAATCGTCCGCCCGCCGAATCTTCTTCTGGGTCTTCTTGATTCCGCCGTTCTTGATTCGTCGGATTGAGCCCGAGTGAGAAAGCTCTGATTTTGCGCTCATTAATCGATCTTTTGGTCAATTGGGTCTCGAGGGTTGAGATTCGATCTCGCGGGGGAAGGGTGGTGGGGGAGCAGAGGAGCTGGAGGAGGTCGTTCGGCGATGGCGATTAGGGTTTTGGGTGTGGCTCAGCTCGGTTGTTTAGTCGGTTAGGACACTGAATTCTTGAACGAGGTAGCGCGGGTTCGCGTGTCTATCTGAAGCCATGCCTTCTCTTCAGTTGCTGCAGTTGACGGATCATGGTCGGAGTCTTCTGGCTTCCAGAAGGTAATGCCTCGTTGTTGTTTATTGAGTAAGGGCGGGAGCGAGAGCTCGCGGACTTGATAGTCAATTATTGTAGCTGCTTTGGATTTTGCGGCTGTGATCGGTCAATGGTGTATCGGCCAATGCCTTGAAGATAGCCTGTTTTCGTGTCTGGTTGTTTTATGGTTTCTTTTGAAAGATGTCCTCTGTGAGTTTCACCTTCTCAATCATGCGCACTCATGTGCCGTTATGCTGCCTGCTTTTGATTTAATGGTTTCTTTTCTATTCTGCTTGGTTCTCTCTGACGACTAATGTACTCGAAGGAATATGGTTCTGAAGTCTGTTGAAGTTAGAAAAGCGTGTTATTGAACGACTCCTGCTATAAATAATGTGTCCGTTTATTCGTGGTTTGCAATTGTTCTCGCTAGCTTTTTAGTTGCTGCCAACTACTTCCTCATTCGCAAATGGCAGTTTCTATTTGATAGTCACCCTGTTTGTAAATTGTGTTAACTCTTCCTGCAGGAAATCCCTTCTTCTTGCCACCGGCATCTTAGTTGCTGGCGGCACTGCTGCATACGCTCATTCCCGTTTTAGCAGACAGAAGTCCAATCCTTTTGGTCATTTTAATGGGATTGACAATGACCAAGAAAAATCAAATAAGGCTGGCAAAGGTCAGGAAAGTGGAAAAAAAGCTAGTAAAAAGAAAGGTGGATTGAAGTCGCTGCAGGTCCTTACAGCCATTCTTCTATCCAAGATGGGCCAGATGGGTGCAAGGGACCTTTTGGCTCTAATTGGTATAGTGGTGAGCTAATTATTTAACCAGAGAATATCTCCTGTAAATTATTTTGTTCTTTTCATCTTTACTTTCTGAGTCTTCTTCCATACGTGAAATGCCATGGCATAATGGATGTGTATGGTTTAGTGGTAGGTTGTTCGTCAATACGATTGATCTTCTGTAAAAATGACTGTTAAACCTTCAGTACTAATCCTTAACAAGTATGAAGCACTGGCTCATTATTTCAAGATTGTGGAGTTATTATCTTCTTTGGAACATTGAAGCTCTTGCATGGGTTCTGTCTGATTTATTTTCATCTATATGTGGCATAGAAAATAACTTGTTTTGGCTTTGTTTTCATTAGGGAAAGTATGCTTTTTAACCCCCATTGCTATCGCACTGTATTATAACGCTCTACCTTTAAATTATAGCATGCTATAGAGTATTTAAGACTTGTTTTCTAGAACTTTTTTTTCCTTAACTAGTTGGTTGTTAATGTTATGTCGTTCTTCTTTTGGATTTCCTTCTTGCTGATTGTTTGTTTTGAGATATGACCTTAAGGCTAAGCTATTGTATTCTTTTTTATACCTTGATTGTCTCTTGACTAAACCATTTGGTAATATTACTCAAAACTGGGTTAGTTTTTACCATAGGGCAGGCATCTGTCGGGTGGTGTTTTGGTTGATCTTATTTCCCCCACCCTCCCTGCAGCAGCGACAGCGATGACAGAACAACAACAAAAAACAAAAGAAGAAGGCAGATGGCTGTCAATTAGAGAATTCTGTTATGATGATATACTATGAATTTCTTTGAGTTGCAGTTGGAACATAGAATTTCTCAATTGGTTATATTATTTGTTGCTTTCTGTGCCTGAGAGTATAGTTAACATGTCCATTTGTCACATACATGTCAAGTGTCAAACATTTAGTGTAGTTGTAGTAGATATCCTCCATCGGAAGCAATAGCTCGTAGGAGAGGAAGTATAGCAAATGCATTCTGGGGGTATTTTATAGGACATTAAACTTGAGGACTGGTGTGTTCTTGGGGGCTTGGAATTACCGGGTAGAGATCAGATTTGCAAAGGAGTTAGAATGAAGGATTTGAGTCTTGGTCATAGTTAGTGCGGAAGTGTAGCAAATGTGTTCGGGGGGTTGTGGATGTGGACCAATGAAGTTGAAGAAACTGAAAGTAGTAAGCTGTAAAACACAAACAAAGGCTGAAAATAATTAAGATGATGCGTCTACAGGTGGTGAAATCAGTTCTTACTGCAGTAATGGCTTGTAGCAGTAGTGACAGCTTCCCATGCTATAACATAATGCTTGCTGTGGCAGGCTGCAGATTCTGTTTTATGTGGTGCTTGTAATTATTCAGAGGTTGTGGACTGGATAATTCGTTGCTAGGAAGGTTGGAAGTTAATGGCTTGGAGAGTGATATAGAAGAACAACAATGATCCTCCATTCGGGAAATAGGCTAATAAAGCGGAAGAGAGACTAAATTTTCTATGTACTTTGATGTGTGTAATAAAAAGTACATCAGCCTAATTTATTGGCAAGAGAAATTGATACTGGACTTCTGAAGGAGATTATGAACGTGATGAAAGGCAAATGATATTAAAATTGGTGTTTGCAGAAAAATTGATTGATAGAAGCCTTAAGGAAGATGGTGCATCTTCTGGTTGTATGTGACAGCCCTGATGCAATGTTTTGCTGATTTATTACTGGAAGCTCCTGACTCAATAGTTTGTCGATGATTTTTTTCAGGGAAATTTCGATTGTCATGGACTGGTATTTGTTATTAACGACCATTGAGAAAATTTAAGTATAATCAACGTGGTAGATGTTTGGCCCATCAATATAATTGGATGGGAATTTCACTTCATAGCCAGAATTGGCATTATGACCATAGTAATTGGGAAGTATTGATGTTACAAGTGGTGTGAACGGGGCAAGGAAACTCTATGTAGGTCTTATGGTTAGGCATGGTTGGTTTTGTAAGCCATGTCAATCAGGTAAGAATGAAGATCATGCTTGTCTGTTCCTGTCCTTGCTCCTCCCATGCCCCGGCCTTTCTAATTGCTAAAAGACCTTATTAGCAGTTACTCTATGCCATAATTTGTATGTTGAAGTGTGCATATTTTCTGGAGCTTTGCATCTGCATTACCAGTAGTTAGTTACCTTCTTATATATGGCTTTATTTGGTACTTAAATTTTAATGAATGGGAGACTTGGGATGGGATGCTAACTCTATCTTCTTTTTCAGGTATTTCGGACGGCGTTGAGCAATAGATTAGCAAAAGTGCAAGGTTTTTTGTTTCGTGCTGCTTTTCTTCGGCGCGTTCCACTATTCTTCCGGCTGATTTCAGAAAATATCCTATTATGCTTTCTTCTTTCCACGATACACTCTACTTCAAAGTACATAACAGGGACACTCAGTCTGCGGTTTAGAAAGATATTGACGAAATTGATCCATAGCCATTACTTTGAGGTGTGTATTGTTGTTGGATCTTCAAGCTGAAGTTTAGGACAACTCTCTCTCTTTATTCTTTAATTTAGTGCAAATTATGTCAAACCAAGCATTCAGTGGCACTTGTTTGTTTTCCATGTCTCTTACTCTTTACAAGCACTATGTTGTGCCTTTAATTTGCGTGGAACTTTCATTATTTTAAGAAGCGGCTCGAAGCAATATGTCACAAGTTAAAAAAATGAAGTTTTGTTTTTCAAGTATTAGTATGTAGTCCTGTCATGAGGGGTCAAGTTATAATTATTCGATTAGCTAGTGATCACACCATATATTCTGCCTGCTTTGTTCCCTGCAGTTGTTTAACTCTCTATATGGTTACAGAATATGGCATACTACAAAATTTCCCATGTTGATGGGCGCATACCTAATCCAGAGCAACGGATGGCAAGTGATGTACCGAGGTTCTGTTCAGAATTGAGCGATCTTGTGCAGGATGATTTGACAGCTGTAGCAGATGGCCTGCTTTATACCTGGCGCCTATGTTCTTATGCTAGCCCAAAATACGTTTTTTGGATTTTGGTAGTCCTCTCTCCTCATTAATGTTGATTAGCAGATGGTTTAGATTCAAAGGTCAGTTATCTCAATTCGAGTACTTGATTTTATTTTGCAGGCATATGTAATGGGGGCAGGGGCCATGATCAGAAATTTCTCTCCTGCTTTTGGGAATCTAATGTCCAAAGAGCAACAACTAGAAGGAGAATATCGGCAGGTCCATTCTCGGTTGAGGACCCATGCAGAAAGTATAGCATTTTATGGTGGAGAAAAGAGAGAAGCATCTCATATTCAGCAGAAGTTTCAAAATCTGGTGAAGCACATGAGAGTTGTCCTTCATGACCATTGGTGGTTTGGAATGATCCAAGACTTCTTGTTGAAATATCTAGGCGCTACAGTTGCTGTTATCTTGATTATCGAACCTTTCTTTGCTGGTGACCTTAGACCTGATACTTCAACTCTGGGACGTGCTGAAATGTTGAGCAATTTGAGATACCATACCAGTGTCATCATATCCTTGTTTCAGTCTCTTGGTACACTGTCTATAAGTTCGAGACGGCTCAATCGTCTCAGGTATTGCTTGATTAACCGTCGCCACTGTAGCAATTCTTTGTGCTTTTTCTTTATCCATTTCCCAACCATCTGGTTAAGTGGTTCTTTTCAAGCCAATATTTTCTCATGTTTTGGGGTCTTCATGAAGCTATGTTGGGAATCTTCATATGCTTGTTACATTGTTATATATTTGGTTTTGTGTGTTCACAGGCAGTTCTTTTCTTGCTAATTGAATGTCCTTGGCATGACTTTTCAGTTTCTTTCTGACACTGGTTTCATCTGCTCAGTGGTTATGCAGACCGCATTCATGAATTAATGGTTATATCAAGAGAGCTAAGTGCTGCTAACGAAAGATATTCTTCTCGAGGAAATGGAAACCAAATTTTCAGTGAAGCTAATTTCATACAATTTTCTGATGTCAAGGTACTCAAAATACCTTTACTCACTACATTACACTTTCTTTCCCTTTTCACATATTAACAGTGTCTTCCAGGTTGTTACCCCGACTGGCAATGTTTTGGTGGAGGATTTAACTTTAACGGTTGAATCAGGGTCAAATCTTTTGATTACAGGTAATGTTATTATTAACAAGGTGTCTTGGCTTTCGCACCTCAACATCTAGTTTCCTCTGCTCGCTTGGAGTTTAGGTGACCCATGAGCAAGCGACTTACGTACCTTTATTTATGTGATTCTCTTCTTCCTCTTCTGCCTTTCTTTTTCCAGAGAGCCGGCCTTGCCTATAAAAAAGGTGTGCCTTATAGAGTAGTCCCCTTTGCATCATGAAATGTCAACGTATAGTGGACTCACAAATTCAAACTATTTGATCCTTTAGGTCCTGTTTGGTAAACGGCCAATTCTTAGCTAAACAGAAATTCATTTAGTTATGTCAACTAATTTTTTTATTCCCGGGGACAAATTAGTGACGGGGGAATAGATTTGGAATAGAATCAAGAAGTAGAAAAAAGTTACTTTTTTGTTCCCAAGAATAATTCTAGAAACGAGCCATTCTTTTTTTTTTTTTTTTTTTTTTTTCCTTCCTTTTCTTGTTTTTCTTTTCTTCTTCCTCCTCCTCTAGCCGGTCACCAGGCTTAGTGACCGGCCAAAGTTGAGGTTTGGTGACATGGTGGGGCTGACCTCGCTGAGGGCTGGCAAGGCTCTCTTGAGGCCATGAGTATGTCGGCTTTCGTCTTTGGCTGGCCGCTGGCCATCACTGAGAGGCCTGGTGACTAGCTAGAGGAGGAAGAAGGAGAGAAGGAAAAAAGAAAAGAAAAATAGGAAAATTCTTGAAAAAATTATTAAAAAATTAAAAGAAATTCTAGGTCATAAAAAAATTTGAGAGTTGTATCAAATGCATTTTTGTTCTGGTTCTATTTCTGGAATGGACATTTGTGCGGTCACCAAACGCGTTTGAATGCTCAGAAACTCGTCCAGGGAATAGAATTAGAAAAATTACTGAGCAGAAATTGTTTTCGGGGATAGAATGGTTACCAAACGCACTCTTATATTAACACGTTAGCTATAACAGTAGGCTAGTTCCAGTTGGGAAAAACTTGATTGAAATTGGAAAAAGGTCGTGCTATTTTTTTTTTTTTTTTTTTTTTTTTGTTTGTCAAGCTAGGTGGAAACCCATCCCTGTGTAAATTTTCTACTTGTGCCTATTTTGCTGTTCCTGCACTAGGCGAAATCGAGGAAGGCACAGAAAGGATGTTTGTTTGCTTTTAGATAACTCTATGGTAGCTTGTAACGGTGTAAATACAAAGATTAACAGTAACAGTAGAATTTTCGTAAGCACCTCTGACATGATTTCCCCACATTCAAGTCTTTTTTTTTTTTTTTTTCTTTTCTTTTTTTTTTTTTTTTTTTTGGGGGGGGGGGGGAAGGAAAAAGCAATATTTGCCATAATGTAAAGATTCGCATTAGAGAATCTTCATATATTCTTGCTTTAAGCAATCAATAGATAATGGTTGTGTGTCCAGAAGAAGATGCATTGCACATACTGTTAAAAATGAAATTGCTTCTGCATTCTTTTGAACTCTGCTGTTTGGACAATCTAATGCATGTGCTAGGGTATTGAATTTCCAGGACAGTGATATGTGAGGTTAGCATTCTAAAATGAGATTTTCACCTTTTCTGGTCATAAGTTAATTTAAGTTTGGTCTAGATGTAGCTTTTAAGTTCCACCTCCCCATCTATTTGAGTATTGGATTAGATTACTTGTATTGCCTATGTCAAGATCTGTTGAATCAATGGTAGTGTGCCTATCTTAGTGATGACTTCACTCAATTTTCTCCCAAGCAGTGGGATACCTGCATTTCTAACTTAAACTACATCATTACCTCCGTTATAGGACCAAATGGCAGTGGGAAAAGTTCGCTTTTTCGAGTTCTGGGAGGCCTGTGGCCACTTGTATCCGGCCGTATCGCGAAACCTGGCGTTGGTTCTGACCTGAATAAGGAGATCTTCTACGTGCCGCAACGACCGTACACCGCTTTTGGCACACTTCGTGACCAGCTGATTTATCCTCTTACAGCAGATCAAGAAGTTGAGCCACTCACACACAGTGGAATGGTGGAGCTGCTGAAAAATGTAGATGCTTCCACTTGTCCTTCATTTGTGTTTTGCTAGAAGTATTATAAATCAATTATTGCCAACAATGAATGGATCTGTAAAATACCCTTGACACTAGTCTCCATGGGCTTTTTCTCCTATCTTGTAGGTTGATCTGGAGTATTTGTTGGACCGTTATCCACCAGAGAAAGAGATAAACTGGGGTGATGAATTATCTTTGGGGGAGCAGCAGAGATTAGGGATGGCTAGGTTATTCTACCACAAGCCTAAGTTTGCAATTCTTGATGAGTGCACAAGTGCCGTGACAACCGATATGGAGGAACGATTTTGTGCTAAAGTTCTGGCTATGGGAACATCATGTATAACCATATCACATAGGCCTGCATTGGTTGCGTTTCATGACGTGGTTTTGTCCCTGGATGGTGAAGGAGGCTGGAGTGTGCACTACAAGAGGTTGGTGTGTTTAGATAATGCTGTAATTTTCTTGATTCTTTGGATCACAGGAAGCTGTTCTGTCGTACTGGATGCAGGGATGATTCTCCTGTCCTCACTGAAGCTGGAAGCAATAAGATTATGTCTTCTGAGACAGAACGCCAGAATGATGCAATGGCCGTTCAGCGAGCATTTGCTACCAATGCAAAGGCATGAACATTGAAGTGTTGTTATTTGTTTCTTAAATAATTTCTAAGCTTAGTTAAGAATTAACAGCCCGTGTTTGCAACTTGTCTTAGGACTCTGCATTTTCAAAAACAAAGGCACAGTCATATGTATCAGAGGTGATTGCAAGATCTCCTTCTGCTGACAATCGCGGTTCATTGCCTCTTGTCCCACAACTTAAGAGCTCACCGAGGATATTGCCATTGAGAGTAGCTGCTTTATTCAAAGTATTGGTAAGTATCCTTCCCAGTGCTCATTATCTATGCTTGTTGTGCATGTTAACTGTTGCTATGAAATGTCTATCTTGCTTTGCAAGACATGGTCTTCCTGAGGAGTATGACTAGATGAGATGGCTTAAATATGCCGGCATTATGTTCTCATGCATAATCACATGCCCCTGAAAGGCTATCTCTTTTAATTGTGTTTTCTAGATAAGTCCCAAAAGTTTGTCTTAATGCTAGGTAGATGAAATGGTACACATTCTTTATCTAGGTTGCTACTCCCTGTATTTCTGTCACTAGACCTGCATTTTGTGGGTTTCTTTTTATGTTATCAACCAACTCATAACATGAGTTGCTGAATTTCTTCCTGTTCTCCAGGTACCAACAGTGTTTGATAAACAAGGTGCACAACTTCTTGCGGTTGCTGTTCTTGTATTATCAAGGACATGGGTATCAGATCGTATTGCCTCGTTGAACGGTATCTTTTCTCCATGTCTCAATTTATTTTTTCTAATGAGATGAGTATTTAAAAATAGCTCTTCAACAACTCTTATCAGGGACCACTGTGAAGTATGTCTTAGAGCAGGACAAGGCATCTTTCACTCGGCTTATTGGTGTTAGTGTCCTGCAAAGTGCTGCATCTTCCTTCATTGCACCTTCTTTGAGGTACTTTCATTGAGATTTGAATTACCCTACTAGTATCTGAAGCATTAAGAGAAGGGTTTTTTTTTTTTTTTTTTTTTTTTTTTTTTTTGGGGGGGGGTGGGGTGTCTGTCACCGATTTCTTCTAAAAGAGTCAAATGTCATTTGTACAGTCCATGCCAGCCATTTCGGTCTGATCCCATGTTCTGCAGGATATGACTTGAACAGATATGTGTGATTGGAAGTAGAGACATTTGGTATAAATGAGTTGTTTTTCATGTTAGAAAAAAATAATTTATGCAAGGAAGTCAATTCACAAACATCAGAATATGTAACTTGCAGTATCATGAGCAGGCAGCCCCATGTATACTTCTACGGCTACTCCAACAGCATTTAGATACTTCTTTTGCGTTCTAGCGGAATGCCTTTAGCTGCATTGTTTATTTAGAAATTCATCCTGCTTTGAAGCTTTGCCAATTAAGTACTATATTATGTATGAGCATGGGCTGGCTTCTTTTCAGGCATCTGACAGCAAGGCTAGCCCTTGGGTGGAGGATACGCCTGACGCAGCATCTACTGAAGAATTATCTTAGAAACAATGCGTTCTACAAGGTACCATGTCATGCAAAACTGGCTGTGTGGTTCCCTGTATTCATTGCATGAATTGGTTTCTTGTGTTTTAGCATTAATTTATTCAAGAATTAAAGAAAAGCTGCTCTTTGATTTTATTGCGAGCATCTTCCCAATGTAGACAACTGCCTTAGGCTTCGTTTGGGGAAGAGAGGAGGGAAAGAAAATGAAGGTTTTTTTTTTTTTTTTTTTTTTTGGGGGGGGTTTGCAGAATTTTAAGTTTTCCCTCTGATCTCTCTCACAAATATATTTAAATCACCGCAAGATTTCTACACCATCTTCTCATTTTCTTGCCTTCCCTTCTGTTCCAAACAAAGCCTAAAGGTGGCAATTTGTCTCTTAGACATTAAAATTTTGAATTAGTCATCCAGGATACTAACTGAAGCTTTTATTTCATGTTTCTTTTTCAGGTTTTCAACATGTCAAGCAGAAAGATAGATGCTGACCAGAGGATAACTACTGATCTTGAAAAGTTAACTACTGATTTGTCAGGATTAGTTACTGGAATGGTAAAGCCATCTGTTGACATTCTCTGGTGAGTTTGTCTCTGTAATTTCAACTTCACAATGATCCATAGATTTTGTCAATCTAGCCTCATTATGCAGGCATAGATCCTCTTTGGTTATTCACTGATTTCACAGGAACATTTCTTGATGCTGCATTAAATAAGGTTCACCTGGCGAATGAAGCTTTTGACGGGTCGGAGGGGTGTTGCCATATTGTATGCTTACATGTTACTAGGTTTGGGTTTCTTAAGGACTGTGACTCCTGACTTTGGTGACCTGACTAGTCAACAACAACAGCTAGAAGGAACCTTTAGGTAATAGAGTTTTGATTCCTCAGCATATTTGGCTCTAATTTACCTAATTTTAGCATCGATGTAATCTGCGGTCATGAATGAATTAGGTTCATGCATGAAAGGCTGCGCACACATGCTGAATCTGTAGCTTTCTTTGGTGGTGGTGCCCGAGAAAAAGCTGTAAGCTTATTCCCATTTCTTTTCCCATGCCATCAGTCTGAATGCTGTATGGTTGAATGGAAGTGTGTGACAGTGGAAGTGCTTGTGTAGATGGATATACATAAATAGCTCCTTGTTGCCTGCCTGTTTTTTGCCTTCATCTTCGGTACTTTCGATTCTAGACTGATGAGTTATATGGGACCTAAATCAGTTTTCATGCAAGATTCTAGTTCTGGAAGTTCACATTATTTGCTCTTGATGATGCTTCATTGGATCTCTCTCTTTTTATTTTTCCCCAACTTTTCTCCTGTTCTCAGAATTGATGTTATGGTATTGCTGCCAAGCGTACACTTGACCGTCTTCTCTCATTTGCATTGGTCACTCAGTTCTTTTCTACCTGGGAGAAGGAAACTAGTTTAGACTACCTAATGGGTATATAATTAACAAAGATAGAAGCCGACACCCTCAGCCTGTCATATGAGTCCGTCATGTCTTTGAACATCCATTTTGCAATTGCCAGGTGACAATGGCTGCACTTTAAATCCTTAATGCAAATGCTTGATACTTGTCATATCACCTGATTTTGGCCATTGAGACCCTGGCTGCTATCTTCATTGGGAGATATTGTTAGAGCTTTAATATTTGGGAAGTGTTTTTGTTTAGTTAGCGATTCTCTCAATGGAGTGAACAAACTTAAGAGACTCAAATTCCTGTTTATCTATTTTCTAGGGTATGCGCATGCAACTTCTACACTATGTATGGTCAAATTTTAATGAGGTGGATAGATGATTCAAGCATCATGCATATAAATTCATGGATGCATGTGTATGTAAATTGTTTTCCATGCCTTGTATCTAGATACCCCATGTCCTTGATCATTCTACTTACATGTTGAAAATATCAAGCAGATGGTTGAGTCAAGATTTCATGAGCTTCTACATCACTCTGAATTGCTTTTGAAGAAAAAATGGCTTTTTGGCATCTTGGATGATTTTATCACCAAGCAACTACCCCATAATGTTACATGGGGTCTGAGCTTGTTGTATGCTATAGAACACAGGGGAGACAGGGCCTTGATTTCTACTCAAGGTGACTTTACTATTTAATCAAGTCTCTGTTTCATTGAGAGTACTCTCTTTTTTCCTTCATAATTTGTTTGTATATGAGCAGGTGAGCTGGCGCATGCTTTGCGGTTCTTAGCATCTGTAGTGTCTCAGAGCTTTTTAGCATTTGGCGATATTCTCGAGTTGCACAGAAAATTCCTTGAGCTCTCTGGTGGTATTAATCGGATTTTTGAGCTTGAAGAGCTTCTAGATGCTGCTGCTCAGTCTGGTACATCTTTCTCTGGAAATGCATTGATGACTAAATATTTTCTTTGTCCATGCTCTTTGGCATGAATGTGCTTCAGTATGATATTTTGTCTTAGTCAGCAGGTTTGGCATGAATATGCATGACTGCTTCTTTTTCTTTTTGTATTTTCGCTTTACTTTCAGACTAACATGCTTCTGCTCTGTGTCAATGCTACCTGAACTTATTTAGTGGTGTGCAAAGTAGTGTACTCTGTGTATTTTGTACTTGGAAGTCCAAATGTTTTGCTTACTACTGATGAAGTTGATGTCCAATCAGGGGTATCTGCATCTGATGCCATATTGCCAACAAACAGCAGCAATCTTCATTCTGAAGACAACATTTCATTCTATAAAGTGGACATCATTACCCCAGCACAGAAATTGCTTGCCAGGAAGTTGACATGTGATATTGTACCTGGAAAGAGCTTACTTGTTACTGGTTAGAGATTTTTCTTTTGGTTTCTTTGATAGTATGCTATACTGGAAATTGTACATCTAACAAATTCGGAGTTTTTAGGTCCCAATGGTAGCGGCAAGAGTTCTGTTTTTAGAGCTCTGCGAGGTCTTTGGCCCATCGTAAGTGGAAGACTCACAAAACCATCCCAATCAAATAACGAAACTAGATCAGGTTGTGGGGTTTTCTATGTTCCCCAACGGCCATATACATGCTTGGGAACTCTGAGGGATCAAATTATATACCCACTTTCACATGAGGAAGCAGAGCTCAGAATATCACAGTTTAATGGGAGAGGTAATTTATTTTTTATTAGATGTAATCTTTGTTGTTTTCTTTGTTTTTATCAAGAACTGGAAGAGAGAGCTCATTAATAAGATACGGAGGGAGATTAGAAAAGGGCTTTGTAGCTCTTTATTCTTTTTTGTGGCTGATGAAATGCTGTTAATGTGGATTGCAATGTGATTTCAGATCAGAGATCAGGTGACTCGACCCACCTAGACATGCACCTGAAAACTATTCTTGAGAACGTCAGATTAAATTACCTTCTGGAGAGGGAGGGAGGTAGTTGGGATGCTAATAAAAATTGGGAAGATGTCCTTTCTCTGGGAGAACAACAGAGATTGGGCATGGTGAGTGAATTTCCATTTCACATTTTGTGTCAATAATTCTGCTGCCTAATCTACTTCTAACATTCTTACATTTTCCCCCCCTGTAGGCACGATTATTCTTCCACAAGCCCCTGTTTGGCATTCTCGACGAGTGCACTAAGTATGTTAAATGTTCAAACATTTGTTTTTTTCTCGTAAAACTTACATGATGTCTCATTGTGTATTGTCTTACTTCCCCTTTCCTCTTCTTTTGACAACAGTGCCACGAGCGTTGATGTCGAGGAACACTTGTATAGGCTAGCGGCTGATATGGGTATAACTGTTGTCACTTCCTCGCAAGTAAGTAGAACGTGTATTTCATTGCTTTTTTGCTATCTCTCTTAGGAATGATGACATTTCAATTTTTTTTTTTTCTTTGTTTTTTTTTTTTTTTTTTTTTTGGGGGGGGGGTGGGGGTTGTCAGTTTTAGTGGGACTATAATGTGATGTTAGATATGTCCCAATGCTTCTGATAGTGCAGCTTGAGTTCCTTTTCTGCTTCTTGACGTTACTAATGGACTCATGTCGTTTTCTTTTTTCCAGCGTCCTGCTCTTATTCCATTCCATTCGTTGGAATTGCGGCTTATCGATGGTGAGGGTAACTGGGAACTGCGTCTAATCAAGCAATGATTTATTTAAGGTGGCATGTGCTGTTCGAGGAGGTAGCCCTGCGTCCTTTAAAAGTATTGAGGACCAGAGTCTGTCCTTGGAGGACTAGCAGAATTTTGATGCATACTTGCATTAGCTCGTCCGCACGTATCGCGCAGGATGGGAAAGTTGCTAGTAGCCTTGGCTTGAATGGATTGAGGTGGTATACATATCTCAAATAAGAGGAGTCAAAAACCTACTATGTACAGTATTTCTTTTTTCCTTCTCTTAACATTATCGTAGCCATGGTTCATTTAGCTTAGTTCCTGTCCATTCAAAATCAATTTCCTGATTGATGTTAGGTGAACTCATTATTATATTTAAATTAGCCCCAATAAATAAGCTGTAAGCTGGCAGGGGAAATCCTTAATTCCCCTATTCTATATGCCTGATGTAGCTATGGAGATGATGTCTTTTTATTTATTTATTTATTCCGGTCACTCGTTTCGGGATCGGCCGCGGTCAAGATTGAACGAGAAAATCCCTACTTAAGCTTTCAATGAATGTGATTATATGTAGTCTTTGCCGGATGAGTGATTTTTTTGCTAGAGAGATAGAGTTCAATTTAAAGTTCTCTTGCTAAACCTATGTATTTCGCAGAAAGATTTCGAAACGTCTAATTGTATTTCCAAAGTTACCAACTTTTTTGATAATCTACTAACATTTATTTGTGTAATTTTACACGCATTTACCAACGCTTTTGAAAATTCGTTAATATTTTACAATGTAATCAATTTTTTATTTGCGGAGATCGAGTTATCCATTGTAATTTCAAAATTGCCGGCTGCATTCACTGGGTTAAATATCCAACTTTTAAATAGGTATCAACATCCTTTCCGATGAGTCACCAATTTTCACCTGTGAAATTCAAATTATCGATTGTAATATGAAAATATCAATCTTTATTTCGCTACATACAATTCTAATTATTTCAATCATTTCAAAATTGCCATCTGTTTTAATAATTTAACAATTTTTATAGGGGAAGCTTTAAGAAAGGGCTCAAAGTGTCTTTATTTTCTTAAAGAAAAGCCAAGAAGTGATTTTGCCTGTTCAAATAAGAACAATGCTAGGTTGACGGAATAACGGTGCCTTTTCAACCACATACAACCTTTGAGGGAACATTGGCAACTGGGTAGCAAATTTATAAAGAATCTTGAAAAAAGTTTGGACAATGTTCTTATTTCATAGACAATGAAATTAACAAAAAGGAAATATACTTGATGCTTGTGAACTTTTTTAATTGCTTTGTATAACTATTTAAATGTAAAACTCAATTGTTTCGTAGTATACTTGCGACCTAAGAAGCACCGACATTTTCCAGGAGTTTTTGTGTCATGTCAAACACTTCGACACTCGATCAATACGTGTAGAAAAATCCGATACTTAGTCAACTCTCTTGATACTCTTTGACACATGAGTCGGGAATTTTGATACATAAGTTCGGAATTTCGACACGTGATTCTGATACGTACTTATCATGTCGCACGTTGCATGTCGATATTTATACTACTTAGCTTACAACAATATTTTCACAGATTATTGATATAAAGAAAGTCATATTAGTAACTTTAATGAGATAACATAGCATTATCGAATAAGTGAAAAAAATTGTTACACTACAAAGAGTCTTGTTGTGGCATTTGTCGAACTAAGACATGATATATACTTATCTAGTTAAGATACGTTAAATTGAAATTTGGCTAGGACAATGACATAGTTAGGCTATACAAAATATTAAAAAGGGAAGTGAGGCAAAAAGTTTAATCAAACAAATTTGGTTACTACAAATTTTGGTAATTGTGTTCATTTCATTACATAAAGAATATATTTTCTTTTTTCACGACTGCAAGTGTGAACAATGCTATATATAATGATATTGTCAATAGAAATCGACAATTTATTTTTCTTATAATAAAAATATATAAACTAGTCTTTTTACATGGAATTTAAAATATTTCATATTGATTATGCTTTCAATAAAGATCTTTTCAATTCTCCAAGATTTTTCTATTTTCTTTTTTATTTAGTCTATGTTTTTAATCTAAAGAATCCCACTTGATTTATAGATTTCTCAAGGAAACTGGACAAATAAGTTGTTTGGTTTCCTTGAAAAATTTTGTGGTTGGGGAAGCACCGTTACTCCCTGAGGAGTAACGGTGCCGTCACCCTAGGATTATTCAATTTATTATTATCATTATTTTTCATGAATGAATCGTAATTAAGGAAAATTTCAATTAAGGGTCTAAAGTGAAACCGTTTTCTCAAAAAAGGACCTAAAATGGACATTGTATTAAACAAGGATCTGAAGTGACCAATTTAGTTTCAAATAAGGGCCTCAACTTAAAAGTCAACCAAATCTTATTTGCATCTAGGGGTTTTTTCGTCTAAAGACTTTTGTTTTTTCTCTTTTTAATTTATTTTCTCATTCTCTTTCTTTTCTTCATCATCATCGTGCCTTCGCCTTTTTCACTCTTTAGATCACGTTCTCCAAAGTTTATCTCTATCTTCCTTGCTGAATTAGCCATCAACGCCCTCAACCTCATTTGTCATTGCCCTCAAAAGCAATTCCAGTACCTTTGTTGAAAGATGGAGGTCAATCCAAGCCCTAGATCGAGCATGAGTGGACCAAGATGTGACACTCAGCTTGATTCAATCCCACATCTTGTGGTCGTGGTCAAGCACGAAGTATGATGAGGTGTAAGCCATTAGCTTGCTGCCTTCGTTGTCGTCGATGCTTGAATTCAAATCGATGCTCACGCAAGCTATGATTGATCTTAGCGAGGAGAAGCCAGATTGAAGTGCCTAAGCCAAATTCATTAGAAGTTTTTGAGGAATCTCTGTAATACTCATGTGCATTGATTTTTTCAGTGAAATACGTGGTTTTGGGAATTTTCAACGATTTTGCATTTTTTGCATTTTGTTATTTTCTCTCAAATCTGTGTAAATAATATTTCAGAGTTAGAGAGGCAACTTTGTTTGAATATGTGTAGACCAGAGTCATTCGTTTTCTAGATTGAGTGCTGTTTGATTTGAATCGCTACCAAAGGCGAGTATCTTCAATCACGGGTCAGAATAATTCAGTAGCCTTTAAAAATAACTAGCATGCCACAATTGGACCCACTCAAGAAGATGATCCAACCTGGACCCAATAAAACATTCCCAATAAGCTACGAGTGAAAGTTATCGTGGCATAGGCAATTTCATTGGCGGGGAGAGCATGAAACTGTTACTTTAATTGCTATAATAAGTTTTTACAAGCAAATTGAATAAAAACAAAACCCACTAATGGATATTTCTTAATTCTCAAGTTCATTATCGTTATCAGAAAATGTGAGTTGTGGCGAAGAACTTAAAAACCAGCTTGTGCCGAAATGGATGATTTATTGGGTGAGGATGCAAAATTGCATAATGTAAAGCATGTGCTTTAAAGTTTGCTGATGGGGAGGCTGCAGAACTGAAGCACAAGCTACATAACTTCTCAAATATCTTTTCATTTTTTTTTCTTTTCCTAAATTGTTCAAATTGTTTTGCACCTGTGTAAGCTCGTGCATGAGGAGTCTGATGCATTTGTCAAGAAGGACATGAGCAAGATGAAAAAAGAAAGAAAATAAAAACAAAAAGGAAAAAGAAAAAAAATCTTTAGACAAAAATACCCCTAGTTGTAAATAAGATTTGACTGGCTTTCAAGTTGAGACCTTTATTCAAGACTAAATCGGTCACTTCAGGCTCTTATTTAATACAATGTCCACTTTATGCCATTTTTTGAGAAAACGGTTCCATTTTAGGCCCTTAATTGAAAATTTCCCTTGTAATTATGATTGTTTACACATTAATTATTTGTCTTGTAATAAAAATGTTTGAACTAGTCTTTTTACATGGAATTTAAATATTTCATTTGGATAATACTTTCAATAGAGCTCTTTTCAATTCTCAAAGATTTTTCTATTTTCTTTCTTTTTCCCTTTTACCTAGTATGTTTAACACATTAGTAAGCAACTCAATGAGTGGAGTGGGAGTGGAGTGACATAGGGCTAACTGGCAAAACAAGTTCACTTAATATTTTCTTAGAAGGAGGAGGAACGTGGAACCCGCAAGAAAAGGAAAGGAAAAAACAAATAAAAAGGGAGGAAAATTTGATCAAAGCATGCACGACAAAGGGGCAAAATGGTAAAAAAAGAAGAAGCTATTTTTGGGAGTGTAAAGCCAAAATTGGGGTGGAAATAACACAATATTTTTATTTTGATTGATCTATTATTCTATGTTTCTAATTGGAAAATTCCCTCTTGGTAGCCCCCTCAAGTGGAATAAAAGATTACAGGAAAACTTGGGGTGGAGGCAACACCGTTTCCCCTCGCTGAGAAAATATTGGGTGGACTTGTTTTGTCTGCAACTTTGTTGTCATCTTCTTTTTTTCCATTAAAAAACACTAAAAAACTGGCTTTTTTACCATGTTGAGAAATGCAAAGAGATTCGTCTCGAAAAGCCAATCTTTCGAGATCGAGTGAATTGAAGGGTCAAAGAAATTTAGACAAAATCCTCCTCCTTTTGCTTGCCAATTTGAAGGAGATTCGATACAGTAGATTACACGGCCTAGCACGGATGCGTCTTGATTCACTTTCCTAAACATCGGTCGTCTCTTTGGCTATAAAACAATCAAGTGAGAGAAACAGAGATTCTCAGTTTGGTGAGAAAATACTGATACTGCTTTTTCAAGTTTGGAGACGACAACAATGAAGAAAACGTCACCGGAGATTCTCTGCTGGCTGGTGGTTGTCCTAATAATCCTTGTATCTGACCATGGTATATCTTTACTATGATGGCTTAAAAAATCTAGGATGTCTATACAATTATCTTTTCAAGAATCTCGCGATCATTGATGGTTTTGATATATACGTCCATAGAAACCATGCTTTCCGATGTATTTTCTGCATGGAATTAGTTTTATGCGCCGTTTTGTCTGTGTAATAAGCTTATGCTAGCCTACGTTAATTGCATCGATGGAAAAAGATTTGCTCGGACATGATAATGTTCTGTGTGCCTTTTGGTGATTGTTTTAATTCATGTTGTTAGCAATTCGATCCTTTGAAGGAGTTAATTCAATCAGATGAAAGTTAATTATGCCGGATTTTCACTACAGACGGTTGAATCGCGTGCTGTGGATACTATTAATTATTGTGCAATTTCTTTCTGTTGTTTTGCTTCTATAAAGACTACGACTTATTGGTCATGTACTCCCATTCCCGTCCAGGTTTGGTGGAGTGCAGCCTCCAACATTCTGAAAGGTGTTCGGAGAGAGACATTACGATAAACCAAGCCTCAGCAGGCATGCAACCTTCGGGGATTCCGATTTTCTCAGTTGAAATTAATAACGAATGCTCGTCGGCGTGCACCATCTCGAACGTCCACTTCCACTGCGGAGAATTCAGCTCCGACAACCTGATAAAACCAGAAATCTTCAAGCGGCTCAACTACGACGACTGCTTGGTGAATAACGGGGCAGCCCTCTCCCCCGGTCAGGTCATCTCGTTCAAGTACTCCACCACCCGGATGTACCCCCTATCCGTTTCACATCTCGACATCTCTTGCTCCACCTGATGAACTTTTTAATCTAAGACTATCAGTTTTTAGTTATCTCGGTGTATTAGACCTAATGGAGGCATCGGCAACATGAGAGATTTTCAGATTCCTTCTGTTCTTTGGAGGACCGATCATGTTGCCGGGATTCTTCCAAAATAAAGCAGCAATTTACTGCAATAGCCATTGCTATGTCGCTGTCACAAATTTGTTCTTTTGTAATGTGTTTGAGTGTGGCTTTTGTTAACAATGGATAGCTTTCGGCTACCTCTTTTTTCACATCTTCGATACCAAGTTAAGCATATATGCAGAAGAGAAAAATACAGGATCTCTATATATTTTGATGTATTGATAAAGTGTATATGAGTTATTTGTTAATTATAAGGTAATAAGATAAATATAATATAATCAAGGATATCACATTCGGAGAAGATATATGCATAGTCCTGAGAGATATGGAGAATCAAGTAAATATTCTAATATCGCTAACAGTGGATATATGAGCTAAGTATCGAATTGAAAGGATCTTTCATTCGTCAAGTGGGGAAGAGAGCCTGTAATCTGGAAAAGAATCTTAATAATGGAAAGTGACTCTCCATAAACTCACATTCAGGGGTATTGCCATATAGTAGAGTACAGCTCCCGGTGCATTTTGCAACGTCAAACATCCAGAAAGCAAAGAAATCCTGTGGGAGCACTTTAACTTCTTACTTTTCGATGCATGGTGCAATTTCATTATAATCTGCGGCTTCATGAATTCTGAAGGCGGTCCAAAGAAAACAGAACCCAAGGCAAATCCTTCGGTTTTTCTTAAGTTCAAGATGCCAGATCAAGATCCACTTGACCAGACTATGAATTTTGGCAACTGGTAGTTTGTAGCTGAGAAGAAAATAAGTAGGGTACCTTGATATTGGCATTCTCGAACTCATTGTTAGAGTGATCGAGGATTGCATTAAGCTGAGTAACCAACTCAATTAGTTGTAGTCAACTATTGGGATAGTTGGTAAATTGGAAAGATTATATAAATGTTGATATCAATAAGTAAATCAAATTAAGTTTCTTTCGAAATTTGAAGAATGGGTTTATATGAAGGAAAGTGTGTACTTGGAAGACTGAATAACAAAGGGATGGGAAGACTGCATAAAAATTACAAAGGGATGAAGAACGATTAATCAATGTTAAAAACAATGATGGCATTAAGGTTAAAAAACTAGACAGAGAGCAAAGGGAGGATGTTCATGTTAAGGTGACAAACGGCTTCATTTGGGTGAAATTTAGAGAAGATATTTGGTAAGTTATCAAGATAGCTTGTAATTCAATAAGTAAACAAGAAAATCGGTATCTGCTCTAAACACTCAGGAAAATTTTTTGAAAATTACTGATAATTATCAGCGAAAGCAACCGAACAATAGGAAAATCTCAATATGGTAAACTCTATATTTTGAAAATTATCTGATACGTGTGCCTTTTGGTGATTGTTTTAATTCATGTTGTTAGCAATTTGACTGTTTGATGGAGTTGATTCAATCAGATGAAAGTCAACCATGCCAAATTTTCACTACAGATGGTCGAATTGGGTGCTATGGATACTATCAATATTGTGCAATTTCTTTCTGTTGTTTTGCTTCTACAAAGACTAGGACTCATCAATCATGTAGTCCCATTCCCGTCCAGGTTTGGTGGAGTGCAGGCTCCAACATTCTCCAGGTTTGGTGGAGTGCAGCCTCCAACATTTTAAAAGGTGTTCGAAGAAAGACATTACGATAAATTATAAACGATGCTAAGTACGGAGTTACTCAAGCGTCACGAGGTATCTGTGCCTTCAGTCATTATCCTTGTCCTCATTTTCTCCCCTTGCTTCCAACACTCAGCCAAATTTGGAATCGCCAAGTCTTTGCTTGTTCCGTTGATCAACTTCGTTGAACACTCCTCAGCTACTCGTCGACGTCGATTTCACATAATTGTCGACAATTCTTCTTTGTATATGTCGATTTTTATGTTGTACAATTGTCAATTTTTTAATAACTCGGAGCACCATCGACAATTAGTCTTCCTCGATCAATTACATTTTGTCGCTTATCGATAGTCATTGAAAGCTATACACTATGGTTATCATAGACTCGTCAATAGCTATATTCGATAATCAACGATAACAAGTTAAAATTCCAAATAAAAGCTTGAAGTGCTCTCATTTCTTAAATAATGGCATGAAATGGACATTGTTTCAAATAAAAACTTGAAGTGAACATATCAATTCCAAAGAAGGTTTTAAAGTGGTTATGATTATTTCAAATAAGACCCTGACCTCGTCAATTGACAAAATATTTTGACCGATCAAGGATATTTCCGTCAAAACACTAGTTAAGTCTAAATTAAATTAGATTCTTTTTTTTATATATATAAAAAAAAGAAAACCATGAGTGGGAGGGAGCCCTTCTTGCTTGTGGCCGCCCTCCCATTGCTGATGGGGTGGCGATGAAGGTTAGTGGGGTCGCCAACACTTGGGCAAGGGCTGGTAACCCTCGCTAGAAGCAAGAGAGGGTGGCAACTCTCTCCTAGATTTGGAAAAGGTCACCTACCCTTGCCCAACGACTCCAGACCTCACCCTAGGTTTAGGGGCACTGGGCGAGGGCCAACAACCTTGCCTAGGCCAAGGTGAGGGTGGGTGACTCTCGCCCAAATCTAGGAGAGGGTCACTGCCCTCTCTTGCTTTTGGCAAGGGTCTACTAACCCTCGCCGACCAAGCCCTCGTCTCTGGTCAGCGAGGGTCACCATTCTTTGTCCACGCACTAGCAACCTTGCCAATCTTCGTCGGTGGGGCGACGGCCACAGCAGGAGGGGTTCCTTCTCGTCCATGTTTTTCCTTTTCTTGTTTTTGTTTTCTTTTTTATGAAAATAAAAAAGAAAGAAAACATTAAAAATTTAAAAATCTTAAAAGACGAAATTTCTCTTCACAGCCAATGAGTTTAGGCCATTCTTTGACACTATATGAGCACTTTAGGCCTTTATTTGAAAGAATGTTCACTTCAAGCTCTTATTTAGGAAAATGATGGCATTTCCCATCTTTATTTGAAACGATATCCACTTTAGGCTCTTACTTGGAATTTTCCTCAATGGCAATGTCAATCAAGATCAACCAAACTCACTTAACTAATTAAACTCACTATTGATCAATTTTAAAAAGTTATGTTATTTTTTGTTGTAAATACAATTGTTCCAATAATTTTACCAATATATATATTTGGGACTTACCAATCCGTTAAAGATACCAACTCTTATTATAGATTATCAAATCTCTTCAAAATTTATCAACATTTATATTAATTGCTGTAGACGCATATATGGAATTAACTTTATTTTAGTCAAATACCAGCTTTCTATCTGATTGTCTGACAATTGCCAACTGTTCTTATCATCTACCAACATATGAAGCTGCCACTAACTCTTACACGAAATAAGCAGCTCTTACTTGATGAGTTTAACACATCGGTGACAGACTCAGATATATTTAGTGAACCATTAAAATAGTTGGCAAATTGGAAAAACTAATTAGATGATGATAAGGGCGAGTAACTCAAATTAAGATTAGTAATTTCGAATCAAAATAATAACTTTAACACACTAGTAACTATGAAAATAAATGATGTGATGTGTTCAGAATATTTGATAACTCAAAATAATCGAACAATATCAGTAAGTTTCTAAGAGCGTCAATATAAAAGTTACTAACGTTCGAGGAAAATGCTGGCGGTTTTCTTTTCTGGACATGCCTAACATTCATTGAAAGCTTATGCAATGTGAGAGGATCCATATGTGAAGACCCATCCATTCCTTTAAAACTCTCTTGCCAAAGGACACTGAGGTAAAATACCATCAACAGAAAGCGGGGCACGGAAAAGTGTTGAAGAAAGCGAGCACCCTCATACCATCGATTAATATCATGATAAATAGTTAGGTGACAATCTTTCATATACTGTAAAACTATTATATTAGCAAAGTCCTAATAATAATGATTTGGATTTTTTGCCATGTTGAGGAACAGAAAGAGAGTAGTCATTTGAAAAGTTTACCTTTTGAGGGGAAGACAAAAGCCTCCTCTTGCTTACATGGAAGTAGATTTGCCATTCATTAGAGTCCACACAGTCTACCAAGGAAGGTTCTTTATTCACTTTCCTAGCCATGGGTCATCTCTTTCGTTGTATATGTCAGAAAAATGGGGGGCACCGCCAACTCTCTCTCTCTCTTTCTGGATCCCTCTGCCACTTTCTCTCTCTCTCTAGAATTCTCTGCCATCTTCTCTCTCTCGATTTCTCCAACGATTTCCTCCCTCTCTCTAGACTTTTCTCCCCCTCTCTCTCTAGAATTTTCACCACCGCCTTTAACCCCTATAAATAGGGGTTCTTGCCCCTTTGTGTAGTGTATGTGTGATGTGAGTGTGTGTGAGCGTGGTGTGGCGTGTGTGAGCGTGTGTGAGCGTGTAAGTGAGTGGGAGGTGGTAGTGTGTAAGTGGCGTGTGAGGTGTGTGCAAGAGTTGTATGGGAGAGTGATGTGTGTGTAAAGAGTTTGTGATATTGTTCTATAATAAAAGTAATTATTTTACTTATATGTTCACTTGCTCCTCAACATTTGGTATCAGAGCAGGTCGTCGAAGGCTGTGCGAAGACAGTGGTCGGGGACCATTGTAATTGAGTAGGCGGTCAGGGATCGTCGAGCCAAGGAGCGACGTCGGAGTTCTGCCAGTGCACAATCTGGGATTGTGAAGTTGGTTGGTCCGGGACCGGGCTTACTTGGTATAGTGCTGGGCATTATATTCAAGTCACAATGGCAGATTTCTCAAGTTCGGTAAGTGGCGTCGAGAAGCTCAACAACTCAAATTATAATAATTGGAGTACCCGCATGCAATATTACTTGCTAGGTCAAGATTTGTGGGATATTGTTGGCGGGAGCAACACCACCCCACCCACGAATGATAGCGAATTAAGAAAATGGAATATAAAATCGGGTAAGGCTCTTTATGTGCTTGACGTGACTGTTGAAGATGAATGAGTGCGAAGACCCCGAAGGAAGCCTGGGATAACTTGGCGACGCTGTTTGCGAGGACAAACGACGCCAAGTTACAATGCCTGGAGAACGAGCTCCTCTCAATCTCGCAACAAAGTATGACGGTAAGTCAATACTTTTCCAAAGTTAAATCTATTTGTGAAGAAATTTCAAAATTAGATCCTGAGAATGCCATCTCTGAGACAAGAATGAGAAGAATAATAATTCATGGATTAAGGCCGGAATATAATGGTATTATTACGGCCACCCGTGGATGGGCAAATGAGCCAACTCTAACGAGTTGGAGAATATCTTGGCCAACCAAGAAGCCTTAGATAAACAAATTTCTAAGGTCTCAATTAAGGAGGATGAAAGTGCCATCTTTAGTAATAAAAGAGGGTTCAAGAGCCAGAATAGAAATAGAGCAGGTATAAGAGATGGCAAACCATGGAAAAGTCATGGAGAATGGCCAAAGCGAATAGAAGGAACTGGGCCTCGGCTAGGGGAGCTCGTCGAGACCGCGACAAGGATGACAATGAAGATAAGAAGAATAGAAGGCGTAATGGACGGTGTTACACCTGTGTGGCAAAGTAGGTCACTTTGCCGAGAGATTGTCGATTCAAAAGAGTTGAAGGAAACGTCGCGGCATCTAAGGAAAATGATAGTGAAGAAGAGTGGGATTTCCAAGCATCCTTTGCAATGGAAGAACAGGAAGAGATCGCGGCCTCCTCCATCACAGAGTTAGAAGAAGTGATGGCCCTCACCATGGTAAGCGATAAATTGATTGATTATGATGAAGATTGGATAGTAGACTCGGGGTGCTCGAATCACATGACCGGAGATCATGGCAAGCTATCAAACATGTGCGAGTATAAAGGTGGACGAGTAGTTGTCACCGCAGACAACTCAAGGTTGCCGATTACCCATGTGGGCCAAACAATGATAACACCCCGATTCAGTTCGCATCAAGTCGAACTGAAAAATGTGTACCATGTGCCAGGAATGAAGAAGAATCTATTGTCTGTGGCACAACTTACAGACTCAGGCAATTATGTGGTGTTTGGTCCTAAAGACGTTAGGGTGTACCGCAATTTGAAACCAACTGGTACACCAATCATGGAAGGACGTCGATTAGAGTCTGTCTATGTGATGTCAACTCAAACGGCATACGTGGACAAAACTCGAAAGAATGAAACACCTGATTTGTGGCATGCACGGCTTGGGCATGTGAACTACCACAAATTAAAGGTGATGATGAAGAAAGGTATGCTAAAAGGTCTCCCCACTTGGAAGTCCAAGAAGATGTCATCTGTGCTGGATGCCAGTATGGGAAGGCACATCAGCTTCCATATGAGGAGTCCGCATTCAGAGCGAAGATGCCTCTCGAGCTTATCCACTCAGATGTATTTGGACCAGTGAAGCAACCTTCGGTTAGAGGATCAAGGTACATGATAACATTCATCGATGATTTCTCCAGGTACGTCTGGGTTGATTTCATGAAAGAAAAATCTGAGACATTAAACAAATTTAAGGAGTTTAAAGCAAAAGTAGAATATGAAGTAGGCAAGAAAATAATATGCCTCCGCACAGATAATGGGGGAGAATATAAGTCAGATAATTTTACAAAATTTCTTCAAGAATGTAAGATACGTCGACAATTTACATGCCCAAATACGCCGCAACAAAATGGAGCAGCCAGATGGTTTCAAAAGTAAGATCCATCCAGACTACATTTGTAAGTTAAAGAAAGCCCTCTATGGCTTAAAACAAGCCCCAAGAGCATGGTACAGGAAGATTGCTGAATTTCTGGTGCAAAGTGGCTACTTTGTAGCCCCAGCAGACTCAAGCTTGTTTGTGAAGGCAGAAGATGGCAAGCTTGCAATAGTATTAATCTACGTGGATGATCTAATCATCACTGGAGATAATGAAGAGGAGATACGCCAAATCGAACCAACCTCTCGGTGCGGTTTCAAATGAAAGAGCTTGGAGAACTAAAACATTTCCCGGGACTCGAGATTGAGAAGAGCAATGAGGGATTATTCCTATGTCAGCAGAAGTATGCACGAGACCTCCTAGACAAATTCGGGATGCTTGATTGCAAACCTATATCTACTCCAATTGATGGAAACATAAAGTTATGTGTAATTGAAGGGCGAGAATTGGAAGACCCAACTATGTACAGGCAATTGGTGGGTAGCCTTATTTACCTAACCATAACACGGCCTGATATTGCCTTTGCAGTGGGAGTAGCAAGCCGATTCATGGAGAAGCCGCTAAAGCCCCACTTAGATGCAGTCAAGCGCATACTAAGGTACGTAAAAGGTACATTTGATTTTGGGCTTTTGTATAAGAAAGAAGCATCATGTGAAGTTGTAGGCCATTGCGATGCTGACTTTGCTGGAGATCGTGACACACGACGATCAACTCTTTTGGATATATGTTTAGTCTTGGATCAGCAATAGTGTCATGGTGCAGCAAAAGACAGGCAACTGTGTCACTATCTACGAAGCGGAGTATAGAGAGCAGCAATGGCAGCACAAGAGAATACATGGCTGGTACAACTAATGGAGGATCTTCATCAACCAATAAATCAACCTACACGGATATATTGTGATAATCTGTCAGCCATAAGCTTAGCGGAGAATCCAATTTTCCATGCGAGGACCAAGCATATAGAAGTGCACTATCATTTCCTGCGGGAAAAAGTATTACAAGGTGAAATAAAGATGGAGTACGCCAAAACAGATGATCAAGTTGCAGACATCTTCACCAAAGGTCTTGGAGCTGTAAAATTTGAAGAGTTTCGAAGGCAACTCGGTATGATCGCAATGTCCAGACTAAGAGAGAGTAGTCGGTGAGGGGGAGTGTCGAAAAATGGGGGCACCGCCAACTCTCTCTCTCTTTCTGGATCCCTCTGCCACTTTCTCTCTCTCTCTCTTTAGAATTCTCTGCCATCTTCTCTCTCTCGATTTCTCCAACGATTTCCTCCCTCTCTCTAGACTTTTCTCCCCCTCTCTCTCCAGAATTTTCACCACCGCCTTTAACCCCTATAAATAGGGGTTCTTGCCCCTTTGTGTAGTGTATGTGTGATGTGAGTGTGTGTGAGCGTGGTGTGGCGTGTGTGAGTGTGTGTGAGCGTGTGTGAGTGTGTAAGTGAGTGGGAGGTGGTAGTGTGTAAGTGGCGTGTGAGGTGTGTGCAAGAGTTGTATGGGAGAGTGATGTGTGTGTAAAGAGTTTGTGATATTGTTCTATAATAAAAGTAATTATTTTACTTATACGTTCACTTGCTCCTCAACAGTATATATATATATATATATATATATATATATATATATATATAGAGAGAGAGAGAGAGAGAGAGAGAGAGAGAGAGAGAGAGAGAGAGAGAGATTCCCATTTTGGTGTGAAAAAAATACTTGTAATATTTTTCAAGTTTGGAGGCGACGACAATGAAGAAGACGTTATCGGATGTTCTTAGCTTGGCCGTGGTTGTACATAATCCTTGTTTCTAACCATGGTGCTGTCTTCACTGAGATCCCTCCATTTTTTTTTTTTTTAATGTCTATGATCACTTAGCTTAAAGTTTAAAGATCAGGTTATTTTCCATTGGCTTGATCCATAAATTTAAAGAAAAGAAATTTGGACAAACTCATTTGTCAACACGTTGTAGACAAATAAAAAATACACGCAAACTTGTGATTGTTTAGGTGCTGTGGATGTACTAATTTGTGATAAGTAATTAGCTTAATTTCTTTGACTAGAAGGCAATCTCAGATAAATTCATACAATAACTTTTCGAGGCTCCTGTAATCATCAACAACTTAGTTATATACATCTATAAAAGTCACGTATTCCAATGCATTATCCACACGGAAATTAGTTATGCACCGCATCATCAACATAAGAAGTTTATGCAATATTTCTTTGCCTTGATGGCAAAAGATTGCTCGGACACAACCAGATGCAAAGGACCAAATGATCAGTCATTGCTCTTACTTGTCAAACCGGCATGCTTGATCACTCGATTATAATAATCTTGAGTGGCATACTGTGCTTTTGCATTCTGACGTGGTTCTTAGTACCCGTCCTTGTACCCATGACCTCATCGCTATAATCTTTTGGCTAGGTGACAATTCGATTGGCTTTGATGAAGAGTTTTAGACAGACTTAACTGGATAAGATTGAAGTTTCCCAGGGCCGGGTTTTCGTAACAGATGATCGAATTGTGTGCTGCCGACATTATCAATCATTGTGGGAGTTCTTTCGACTTTTTTGCTTCTACAAAGACTAGGACTCATCGATCATGTACTCCCATTGCCATCCAGGTTTGATCAAGTGCCGCATCCAACTATTTGCAAGCTGTTCGTCCGATGACATTACGATAAGCCAAGCTTCAGCCGGAAAGCAACCTTCGCCAACTCCGGCTTTCTTGGTTGAAATAAAGAACCCGTGCCCGTCCGCTTGCGATCAGTAGCGTCCACCTCAACTGTGGCTGACATTCGGTTTTTACCCAACGGAATCGCGAGCCTCGGACATTTAACAAGCAATGTCGCTTCGCCACCAAGTCGGCCCACATACGGCCATCTCAGCACGCCTCACCTTCGCGCACGCTCTCTCTCTCCCCAGCTGTCTGCCCCTCGCTATGGAACCTGGCTCGGTGGATGACTTCGTTGTTGCCCCGAAGCTGTGCGAAGAAGGAGACCACACTATACAGGCACGGCAGCAACTCCTCTTTCTCTCCCTCTCAAATCCGACCAACTCAGGCAATGCCATCTGGTCTCTCACAGGCGTGACACGCACGGCCAGCTGGTCTTTTCTCCGGTTGCCAGCGTCCAACGGTGCCGCTCAAGGTCAAAAGCGGTAGTCAGCTTGAAGACCGTTGCTACAGAGTTGGAAACCGCAGCTGCTCAGTCATTATCACCCCCACACGACCACCGTTCCCTTCTATTCTGTAAGACCGACCTTTCTGCTCAATTTCAACGCTGCGACCTCGCCATGGTCGCTCTCAGCTTGGCCAACAACTCGCATCGCCGTCTTCCTGCCCGTCGCCTCAGCTCGGACAACAGCAGTTCGGGATTTCCGAGAGCTCACCGAGCCATGACCACAGTTTATCTATGAACAAAGGCAAGTGAATTACTGCCCGAGTATGCTACGTAGGTTAAATTTCCATACGTCGAGGTCGATTCCCTCGAGTTTTAATCACCTCGATCAATTTTGTGCTTAATTATGTTCATAGATGATTTTGGTATATTATTATGTCGTCGGAGTGCTGGATATTGAAGGGTGCCTCGATTTAAGCTTAATTGACACGAGTCATGGCCGAATCCAAGGTTACGTCGATTTTCAGGTCTATTTACTGTAGACCGAATTTTGCTAATTTTGCGTAGGTCTTTATGGAACAAATTTGATGGGATTGCCTTCATAATGGCTTAAATCGAGGATTTTATAAGCCATTTTCAAACCTCTCCTTGGTTTCCATTTTCTACAGGATTTTTGATAAACAATTTAGACTAATGTCCTCCACAAAAGTTTTAGATCGTGTCTTAAACTATAACATGGAATTTTTCCATGATTTTTGGAGTTCATTTAGGCATCCAAAATGCGATTTCCAGAACCTGTTACAATCTGGCGTTGTGCCCAGTTTCGATCCGAATTTCAGAAAATTATTGGAACCAGTACAAGCTAAACTAGACTCAAAATTTCACAAAAAGGTTCATCGGAGTCTCGTCCAGGCCGTGTTAAAGTTTCGTGATTTTTCGAACGGATTTGCTTGGTGAATGCCATTAATTTCTAAGGGTAGGCGAACTGCCTTTTGGATTAATTTTGAGACTTTGGAATTTCCCCTTTTGCGCTTGCCTTTTGGTGGATACTAATAATCGACCGTCCTAAATCATTGTCTTGTTTTCAAATGGACAAAGGATTGATGTTGTGAAATTGAGTAGGTATGTGTTTTAACCCATTCACAACATATTTAAATTAAATTATTGAATTGTCGTACTATAGGATGCGTGCGTGACTTGGGAATACCATCGGTCCTTGGGATAATGATGCTCTAGGTGTTAGAAGGGATGCTTGGAGAGGTAACTAAGTTCTTCCATATGCATCTCTGGGTGGTATTTCCATCCCTTTTTTAATAATCTACTAACATTTATTTCCATTCTTATTTGTACCAAGAAATAAATTAGTGAATTAGGCAACATTCAAATTAATTCGCAAATTGCATTTCCTCATAAGTGTGAACCATATCTACAAATAAAAATACAAAAAAAACCTTCGCAAATAGCATTTACTTCTACATATAAAAAAAACAAAACAAATAGAACCCACTGCTGACTCGTTAAGCATGGATTACTTTTTGTCAATGTCCAAACTCTTTACTAAGGGTGCAGAACCTACGCTGCTCCTGACTTCCTCTTCATCCACTGATATATTCATTGGTACTGCTGCTGAGGGGCCAGCGACAGGTCCTGGGGCAGGGAGATGGGGCGCGCCCAAAGAGTAAATTTTTGCAAGAATAATCAGATCTTCTCTGGCGCAGGGAGAGGGGGCGCGCCCAAAGAGTAAATTGTTGCAAGAATAGTCAGATCTTCTCTGGCGCCCGGACGGACATCCGGACTGACTTGGAAGTTCTGCAATAGGAATGACGGAGTCTGAGCCTCTTAAATCATGAAATCATTCAAGAAATAACTGACAATCATACCTGGCTAAACATTCTCAGCTGGTTGAGGAAATTAACTCTCCCGTTGACCGAGATCAAACCTTGACCCATCGGATCCAAAATGGCTTCCACTGATTCCACTTCATATGAGCAATCTTGCGAAAAGATCAGTAATAGCACGTATACCTGAAAGACTACATGAAGTAGGTATACCTAAATTTGATAAAATCGAACTGAAATGGAAGTAAGCCACAGCATTTTCTCCATAATTACGGAGAACAACGTGGTGGTATGTGCCGAATGATCGAAAATACCACCCACAATAAAGGGTCCCTCGCAGTCGATTTCTTTCCATCCTTCGCGGCAAGAGCGAGAAATGGGGAATGGTTTGAGAGAGGCGGAAGGTGGGAAAACCTCCGATCGACCTCTATTTGTACCACGAAATTACCAATTTTTTTTTTTTAATAATCTACTGACATTTATTTTCAACATTATTTTTTAAATAATCTACTAACATTTATTTCCAACCTCCGATCGACCTCTATTTGTACGACGAAAAATGTTAATAATCTACTAACAGTTTTTTTTTTTTTTAATAATCTACTAACATCCTTATTTTTTTTTTAATAATCTACTAACATTTATTTTGAACCTCCGATCGACCTCTATTTGTATAACGAAAAATGTTAATAATCTACTAATAATTTTTTTTATAATCTACTAACATCCTTATTTTTTTTAATAATTTACTAACATCTTTATTTGAAGACTGTTTTTAATAATCTACTAACATTTATTTCCATCCTTATTTTTTTTAATAATCTACGAACATTTATTTCCATCTTTATTTTTTTAATAATCTACTAACATTTATTTCCAACCTCCGATCGACCTCTATTTGTACCACGAAAAATGTTAATAATCTACCAACAGTTTTTTTTTTAATAATCTACTAACATCCTTATTTTTTTTAATAATCTATTCACATTTATTTACATCCTTATTTTTTTAATAATCTACTAACATTTATTTCCAACCTCCGATCGACCTCTATTTGTACCACGAAAAATGTTAATAATCTACTACCTTTTTTTTTTTTTTTTTTTTTTAATAATCTACTAACATCCTTATTTGAAGACTGTTTTTAATAATCTACTAACATTTATTTCCATCCTTATTTTTTTTTAATAATCTACTAATATTTATTTCCATCTTTATTTCTTTAATAATCTGCTAACATTTATTTCCAATCTCCGATCGACCTCTATTGGTATCACGAAAAATATTACTAATCTACTAACATTTTTTTCTAATAATCTACTAACATTCTTTTTTCTTTTTAAATAATCTACCAACATCCTTATTTGAAGACTGTTTTTAATAATCTACTAACATTTATTTCCATCCTTATTTTTTAATAATCTACTAACATTTATTTACATCATTAGTTTTTTAATAATCTACTAACATTTATTTCCAACCTCCGATCGACTTCTATTTGTACCACGAAAAATGTTAATAATCTACTACCTTTTTTTTTTTTTAATAATCTACTAAAATTTCCATCCTTTTTTTTTTTTTTTTAATAATCTACTAACATTTATTTCCATCCTTATTTGTACCAAGAAATAAATTAGTGAATTAGGCAGCATTCAAATTAATTCGCAAATTGCATTTCCTCACAAGTGTGAACCATATCTACAAATAAAAATATAAATAAAACTTTCACAAATTGCATTTACTTCCACATATAAAAAAAAAACAAAACAAATAGAACCCACTGCTGACTCGTTAAGCACGGATTACTTTTTGTAAATGTCCAAACTCTTGACTCAAGGTGCAGAACCTACGTTGCTCCTGACTTCCTCTTCATTCATTGATATATCCATCGGTACTACTGCTGAGCCAACTGTTAAGGGGCCAGCGGCAGGTCCTGGGGCAGGGGGAGAGGGCGCGCCCAAAGAGTAGATTGTTGTAAGAATAATCAGATCTTCTCTAGCACCCGGACGGACATCCGGATTGACTTGGAAGTTCTGCAATAGGAACGACGGAGTCTGAGCCTCTTAAATCATGAAATCATTCAAGAAATAACTGACAATCATACATGGCTAAACATTCTCAGCTAGTTGAGGAAATTAACCCTCTCGCTGACCGAGATCAAACCTTGACCCATCGGATCCAAAATGGCTTCCACTGATTCCACTTCATGCGGGCAATCTTGCGAAAAGATCAGTAATAGCACGTATACCTGAAAGACTACATGAAGCAGATATACCTAAATCCAATAAAACCGAACAGAAATGGAAGTAATCCACAACATTTTCTCCATAATTATGGAGAACGACGTGGCGGTATCTGTCGAATGATCGGAAATACCACCCACAGTAAAGGGTCGCCCACAGTCAATTTCTTTCCATCTTTCGCGACAATAGCGAGAAATGGGGAATGGTTTGAGAGAGGCGGAGGGTGGGAAAACCTCCGATCGACCTCTATTTGTACTACGAAATTACCAACTTTTTTTTTTTTAATAATCTATCAACATTTATTTTCATCATTATTTTTTTAATATTCTACTAACATTTATTTCCAATCTCCGATCGACCTCTATTTGTACCACGAAAAATGTTAATAATTTACTAATAGTTTTTTTTGATAATCTACTAACATCCTTATTTTTTTTAATAATCTACTAACATTTATTTCCATCCTTATTTTTTAAATAATCTACTAATATTTATTTCTAACCTCCGATCAACCTCTATTTGTACCACGAAAATGTTAATAATCTACTAACAAATTTTTTTAATAATCTACTAACATCCTTATTTGAAGACTGTTTTTAATAATCTACTAACATTCATTTCCATCCTTATTTTTTTTTTTTTTTTTTGTAATCTACTAACGTATATTTCCATCCTTATTTTTTTAATAATCTACTAACATCCTTTTTTTTTTAATAATCTACTAACATTTATTTCCATCCTTATTTTTTTAATAATCTACTAACATTTATTTCCAACCTTCCATCGACCTCTATTTGTACCACGAAAAATGTTAGTAGATTACTAACATTTTTTTTAATAATCTACTAACATCTTTATTTTTTTTAATAATTTACTAACATCCTTATTTGAAAACTGTTTTTAATAATCTACTAACATTTATTTCCATCCTTATTTTTTTAATAATATGCAAACATTTATTTCCAACCTCCGATCGATCTCTATTTGTACCACGAAAAATGTTTATAATCTACTAACATTTTTTTTTTTTAAATAATCTACTAACATCTTCTTTTTTTTTTTTTAAAACAATCTACCAATATCCTTATTTGAAGACTGTTTTTAATAATCTACTAACCTTTATTTCCATCCTCATTTTTTTTTAATAATCTACTAACAATTATTTCCAACCTTCAATCGACCTCTATTTGTACCACGAAAAATGTTAATAATCTATTAACATTTTTTTTATAATAATGTACTAAAATTTCCATCCTTTTTTTAATACTCTACTAATATTTATTTACATCCTTATTTGTACCAAGAAATAAATTAGTGAATTAGGCAGCATTCAAATTAATTCGCAAATTGCATTTCCTCACTAGTGTGAACCATATCTACAAATAAAAATACAAATAAAACCTTCACAAATAACATTTACTTCTACATATATATATATATATATATATATATATATATATATATATATATATATATAAAGAAACAAACAGAATATACTGCTGACTCGTTAAGCACCGATTACTTTTTGTCAATGTCCAAACTCTTGACTTAGAGTGCAGAACTTACGCTGCTCCTGACTTCCTCTTGATCCATTGATATATCCATTGGTACTGTTGCTGAGCCAGCTGTTGAGCGGCCAGTTGCAGGTCTTTGGGCAGGGAGAGGGGGTGCGCCCAAAGAGTAGATTGTTGCAAGAATAATCGGATCTTCTCTGGCGCCCGGACGGGCATCTGGACCGACTTGGAATTTCTGCAATAGGAACGACGGAGTATGAGCCTCTTAAATCATGAAATCATTCAAGAAATAACTAACAATCATACCTGACTAAACATTCTCAGCTGGTTGAGGAAATTAACCCTCCCGCTAACCGAGATCAAACCTTGACCTATTGGATCCAAAATGGCTTCCACTGATTCCACTTCATGTGGGCAATCTTGCGGAAAGATCAGTAATAGCACCTATACCTAAAAGACTATATGAAGCAGGTATACCTAAATTCGATAAAACCAAACTGAAATAGAAGTAAGCCACAGCATTTTCTCCATAATTATGGAGAACGACGTGGCGGTATCGGTCGAATGATCGAAAATACCATCTACAGTAAAGAGGCGCCCGCAATCAATTTCTTTCCATCCTTCACGGCAAGAGCGAGAAATGGGGAACGGTTTGAGAGAGGCAGAGGGTCGGAAAACCACCGATGGACCTCTATTTGTACCATGAAATTACGGACTTTTTTTTTTTTAATAATCTACTAACATTTATTTTCACCCTTATTTTTTTAATACTTTACTAATATTTATTTCCAACCTCCGATCGACCTCTATTTGTACGACGAAGAATGTTTTTAATCTACTAACAGTTTTTTTTTTTTAATAATCTACTAACATCTCTATTTTTTTTTAATGATCTACTAACATCCTTATTTGAAGACTGTTTTTAATAATCTACCAACATTTATTTCCACCCTTTTTTTTAATAATCTACTTACATTTATTTCCATGCTTATATTTTTAATAATCTACTAACATTTATTTCCATCCTTATTTTTTAATAATCTGCTAACATTTAATTCTAACCTCCGATCGACCTCTATTTGTACCACGAAAAATGTTAATATTCTACTAACATTTTTTTTTTTTAATAATCTACTAACATCCTTATTTTTTTTAAATAATCTACCAACATCCTTATTTGAAGACTGTTTTTAATAATCTACTTACGTTTATTTCCATCCTTATTTTTTTTAATAATCTACTAACATTTATTTCCACCCTTATTTTTTTATTAATCTGCTAACATTTATTTCCAACCTCTGATCGACCTCTCTTTGTACCACGAAAAATGTTGATAATCTACTAACTTTTTTTTATAATAATGTACTAAAATTTCCATCATTTTTTTTAATAATCTACTAACATTTATTTCCATCCTTATTTGTACCAAGAATAAATTAGTAATTTAGGCAAAGATTTGAATTAATTCGTAAATTGCATTTCCTCACAAGTGTGAACCATATCTACAAATAAAAATACAAATAAAACCTTCACAAATTGCATTTACTTCTATATATAAAAAAAAAAAAAAAAAAATAGAACCCACTGCTGACTCGTTAAGCACGGATTACTTTTTGTCAATGTCCAAACTCTTGACTCAGGGTGCAGAACCTACGCTATTCCTGACTTCCTTTTCATCCACTGATATATCCATTGATACTGCTGTTGAGCTAGCTGTTGAGGGGCAAGTGGCAGGTCCTGGGGCCAGGAGAGGGGGCACGCCCAAAGAGTAGATTGTTGCAAGAATAATCATATCTTCTCTGGCGTCCGGACGGACATCCGGACCGACTTGGAAGTTCTGCAATAGGAACGACGGAGTCTGAGCCTCTTAAATCATGAAATCATTCAAGAAATAACCGACAATCATACCGGCTAAACATTCTCCGCCGGTTAAGGAAATTAACCCTCCCGCACCGAGATCAAATCTTGACCCATCGATCCAAAATGGCTTCCACTGATTCCACTTCATGCGGGCAATCTTGCGAAAAGATCAGTAATAGCACGTATACCTAAAAGACTACATGAAGCAGGTATACCCTTTACTGTAGGTGGTATCTGTCGAATGATCGGAAATACCACCTACAGTAAAGGGTCGCCCGCAATCGATTTCTTTCCATCCTTCGCGGCAAGAGCGAGAAATGGGGAAGGGTTTGAGAGAGGCGGAGGGTGGGAAAACCTCCGATCGATCTCTATTTGTACCACGAAATTACCAACTTTTTCTTAATAATCTACTAACATTTATTTCCATTCTTATTTGAAGACTGTTTTTAATGATCTACTAACATTTATTTCTATCCTTATTTTTTTTAATAATCTACTAACATTTATTTCCAACCTTCGATCGACCTCTATTTGTACCACGAAAAATGTTAATAATCTACCAACATTTTTCTTAATAATCTACTAACATCCTTTTTTTTTTTTAATAATCTACTAACATTCATATTTGAAGACTTTTTTTAATAATCTACTAACATTTATTTCCAACCTCCGATCGAACTCTATTTGTACCACTAAAAATGTTAATAATCCACTAAGATTTTTTTTATAATAATGTACTAAAATTTCCATCCTTTTTTTAATAACCTACTAACATTTATTTCCATCCTTATTTGTACCAAGAAATAAATTAGTGAATTAGGCGGCATTTAAATTAATTCGCAAATTGCATTTCCTCACAAGTGTGAACCATATCTACAAATAAAAATACAAATAAAACCTTCACAAATTGCATTTACTTCTACATAAAAAAAAAAAAGAAACAAAAACAAATAGAACCCACTGTTGACTCGTTAAGCACGGATTACTTTTTGTCAATGTCCAAACTCTTGACTCAGAGTGTAGAACCTACGCTGCTCCTGACTTCCTCTTCATCCACTGATATATCCATCGGTACTACTGTTGAGCCAGCTGTTGAGCGGCCAGCGACAGGTCTTGGGGCAGGGAGAGGGGGCGCGCCCAAAGAGTAGATTGTTGCAAGAATAATCGGATCTTCTCTGGCGCCCGGACGGGCATCTGGACCGACTTGGAAGTTCTGCAATAGGAACGACGGAGTCTGAGCCTCTTAAATCATGAAATCATTCAAGAAATAACTGACAATCATACCTGGCTAAACATTCTCCGCTGGTTAAGGAAATTAACCCTCCTGTAGACCGAGATCAAATCTTGACCCATCAGATCCAAAATGGCTTCCACTGATTCCACTTCATGCGGGCAATCTTGCGGAAAGATCAGTAATAGCACGTATACCTAAAAGACTACATGAAGAAGGTATACCTAGATTCGATAAAACCGAACTGAAATGGGAGTAAGCCACAGCATTTTCTCCATAATTATGGAGAACGACGTGGCGGTATCTGTCGAATGATCGGAAATACCACCTACAGTAAAGGGTCGCCCGCAATCGATTTCTTTCCATCCTTCGCGGCAAGAGCGAGAAATGGGGAACGGTTTGAGAGAGGCGGAGGGTGGGAAAACTACCGATCGACCTCTATTTGTACCACGAAATTACCAACTTTTTTTTTTTAATAATCTACTAACATTTATTTTCACCCTTATTTTTTTAAATAATTTACTAATATTTATTTCCAACCTCCGATCGACCTCTATTTGTACCACGAAAAATGTTTTTAATCTACTAACAGTTTTTTTTTTTTAATAATCTACTAACATCTCTATTTTTTTTAAGGGTTAATACCTTAAAAAACCCCAAACTGGTACACCTGTGACAAATTTACCCCAAACTAATTTTTTGATCATGAAAAACCCCAAACCGGTATACCTGTGACAAATTTACCCCGACTAACAAAAAAAAAACCCTAAATTTGTACATTTATGACAAATTTACCCTAAACTAATTTATTCGACCGAAAAAAACTCCAAACTAGTAAATTTGTGATAAATATACCCTTCGCTAAATTGGATTAATACAAAAAAATCACAAAAATTGTAAACTGTAACAAACGGAATGTAAAATCCTAAATTGGTATATTAATCAACTCTCACGTGTCATTTAACTTAATAGTTTAACGATAAAATTTAATAAAAACTAACAGAGGGTAAATTTGTCACAAGTGTATCAGTTTGGGGTAAATTTGTCAAAGGTATACCAGTTTGGGGTTTTTGGTGGTCAAAAAAATAGTTTGGGGTAAATTTGTCACAAGTGTACCAGTTTAAGGTTTTTCAAGGTATTAACCCTTTTTTTAATGATCTACTAACATCCTTATTTGAAGACTGTTTTTAATAATCTACCAACATTTATTTCCACCATTTTTTTTAATAATCTACTAACATTTATTTCCATCCTTATATTTTTAATAATCTACTAACATTTATTTCCATCCTTATTTTTTTAATAATCTGCTAACATTTATTTCTAACCTTTGATCGACCTCTATTTGTACCACGAAAAATGTTAATATTCTACTAACATTTTTTTTTTTTTTTAATAATCTACTAACATCCTTATTTTTTTTTTAAATAATCTACCAACATCCTTATTTGAAGACTGTTTTTAATAATCTACTAACATTTATTTCCATCCTTATTTTTTTAATAATCTACTAACATTTATTTCCACCCTTATTTTTTTATTAATCTGCTAACATTTATTTCCAACCTCCGATCGATCTCTCTTTGTACCACGAAAAATGTTGATAGTCTACTAACTATTTTTATAATAATGTACTAAAATTTCCATCCCTTTTTTTTAATAATCTACTAACATTTATTTCCATCCTTATTTGTACCAAGAAATAAATTAGTAAATTAGGCAATATTCGAATTAATTCGCAAATTGCATTTACTTCTATATAAAAAAAAAAAAAAACAAATAGAACCCACTGCTGACTCGTTAAGCACGGATTACTTTTTGTCAATGTCCAAACTCTTGACTCAGGGTGCAGAACCTACGCTGCTCCTGACTTCCTCTTCATCCACTGATATATCCATTGGTACTGCTGCTGAGCCAGCTGTTGAGGGGCAAGCGGCAGGTCCTGGGGCAGGGAGATGGGGCGCGCCCAAAGAGTGGATTGTTGCAAAAATAATAAGATCTTCTCTGGCGCCCGGACGGACATCCGGACCGACTTGGAAGTTCTTCAATAGGAACGACGGAGTCTGAGCCTCTTAAATCATGAAATCATTCAGGAAATAACTGACAATCATACCTGGCTAAACATTTTCAGCTGGTTGAGGAAATTAACCCTCCCGCTGACCGAGATCAATCCTTGACCCATCAGATCCAAAATGGCTTCCACTTATTCCACTTCATGCGGGCAATCTTGCGAGAAGATCAATAATAGCACGTATACCTGAAAGACTACATGAAGCAGGTATACCTAAATCCGATAAAACTTAACTGAAATGGAAGTAAGCCACAACATTTTCTCCATAATTATGGAGAACGACGTGGCGGTATCTGTCGAATGATCGGAAATATCACCCACAGTAGAGGGTCGCCCGCAGTCGATTTCTTTCCATCCTTCGCGGCAAGAGCGAGAAATGGGGAAGGGTTTGAGAGTGGCGGAGGGTGGGAAAACCTCCGATCGATCTCTATTTGTATCACGAAATTACCAACTTTTTTTTTAATAATCTACTAACATTTATTTGTGTTATATTAAACACGCATTTACCAACGCTTTTGAAAATTCGTTCATATTTTACAATGTTATCAATTTTTCATTTGTGGGGATTAAGTTACCCATTCTTATATTAAAATTACCAGCTGCATTCACCGGGTTATATATCCGAGTTTTGAATAAAGGTTTGTTTCGCAAAAATATCACATTTTTGAAAAATAATTTTCAGGAAGCTTTTTTTAAAAAAAAAAAAAAGACCATATTTTTCGGTGTTCGGTTAAAATCTAATATTTAAGTGAAAAATATTTTTCACTATTCATTATCTAATTTATTTTTTGGCAGAAATTCCCCACAAACTAATTTTTTATATTTTTAATAGACAAAAAAATAAATTTAATTTTTATATGTTTTTAAAAATGATTTTTAAGTATTTTATTTTTAAAATAATTGAATTTTTATTTTCTTTTTCTTTCTTTTTTTTTTTTTCCTTTTCCTTGTCCTTCCTCCTCCTTCCTCGCCGTTGCGTGCCTCGACGATGGCCAATTGCCTATGGCCAACCAGACACGGATCAATCAAGCCTCAAGCTCCCTAGCCTCAGCTGAGCTTGGGCGAGCTAGATCAACCAAGTTGTGAGCTCGCTGATTTGATCCAGCGAGCCCGAGCTTGCCGAGGCCAGCTAGCTTGCGACTTGCCGATTCAACGAGCTTAAGCCTTGCCCTTGTCGAATTTGGTCTTTGGCGAGACTAAAGTTGGCCGATGGCCGACAATTGGCCAAGGAAGAAGGAAAAGAAAAGGGAAGAAAAAGAAAAAAATTAGAACTTAATTTTAAAAAGGAAAAGAAAAAGGAAACAAAGAAAAAAAGAAAAATGTATTCAGTGAAAGAATGTGAGATGGAAGAAGTTATTGAAAATATTTTCCATTTTTCAGAAATGAAAAATATTTTCCCACTTTTGATGGTGTTTTTTCCAATAACATAAAATGTTTTTCTTAATTAGTTCATCTTCCGTAAAACGAACGCTAGAAAATTTGAAAAACGTTCTCTCGACCCGAAAGTTATTTTCTGTGAAACGAATGAAGTCTTATCAACATCTTTTTCAATAAGTCACAAATATTGAACTGTGGAGTTTAAATTATTGATTTTAATATGGAAGTAGCAACTCTTATTTCACTACATACTATTCTAATTATTCAATCGTTTAAAAAATACCATCTGTTTTAATAATTTAATAATTTTTATAGGAATAATTCAAAATAATTTTATTGAATGGCTATTATTTTCTCAAATAATGACCTAAACTGAACTTATTTTTCAAATAAATGCATGAAGTGGTCAGATCAATCTCAAAGAATGACTTAAAGTAATTATGACTATTTCAAATAAGGATCTAGGTCTGTTGGCTTGCGGATTGGTGAAATATTCCGACTAATCAAAAATATTTTGGTCCAAACTTCTTTTTGTTCTTTTTCCTTTTATTAGGACAGTGGGACAAGTGTGGGTGGACTTTAGGCCCGTTTGGTTCAGCTTCGCCAGCCCCTTGGGGAAAATATTTTGTATTTGAGAGTCACTTGTGAAAGCTCATTGGGCAAATATTAGCACTCCCAATGTTGAAAGCCCAATGCAACTCATGGAGGTGCTTTGAGCATTTGGCATTCTCTCAATGCAAGTTCCACTATTCACGCATCACTACTGTTCATCTTCTTCCCCACGACTTCGAGTTTTCCGCCGGCCTCGCCGCTGCCTCTGCCGTCGATGTTGCCTTCGCCTCCGCCTCCACCTCTACCGTCGGCGCATTCCTCTTTTGTGACAGATCCATCCCCTTAGACGAGCGTGAGCAACAATTCGACCAGATCTAGCCTCTATGACCGTAGACGACGACGTGCATCGCCTGAGGTCGCGACCTGAGGCGGTTGATGGTTAGCCGGACGTCGAATTTAACTTTCAGATTAAAAAAAAAAAAAAAAAAAAAAAAAGCAAAAGCCCATTACAGATGTGAGTTTTGCCAAATGGTATTTGTGCTAAGTAACCTTTCAATGCTACAATTTACCAAACGGTATAACATTTCGGAAAATCCCTTTACTTCAAAGGTATTTGCATTCTCCCAATTCCAATGGCATTTTCCTAAAGCCGAACCAAACGGGCCCTTTGATTGCTGTAAATGTGGATCTGAATGCATGTTCCCACGTACACACCAGTTCCCACGTACACACCTACTTTTGCTTGCATCGTCAACATCTTTTTATTTATTATTGAATTAATTCTAATGGTCAAATTATGACTCCTCTCTTGGTGCTTTTCCGTTTGGAGGCATCATTTTCATGCCCATATGCCCCCCTCAAAAGAAGAAACTTTCACTTGTATTTTTCTGAATTAATTATTTTTCTATTCGACTTTGGATCACGCTCTTCCTTTCCTCGCATCCCAAAGAAGACATTTTATCATGTTCGTATTTTGTAATGTGAGGGATTCGATATGACTAGACTCTCATGTAGGAAAATTGATATGCTAATAAATAATTAATATATCTTAATTGATCAATAACTCATTGACTTAAACTTTTTTTTTTTTATAAAAATGATCTAACTAAATATGTTGGCGGGCTTGAATTTTGATTCACAGGACAATGGTGACAAATGGAGCTAATATGGCAATTACTTGCTTAAGATTAAAAAGCGATGTCCCATCCCAAATGTTATTTTGTCACGGAACTAATGTGGCAATTGCTTCACTTAAAAAAAAAAAAAAAAAAAAAAAAAAAACCACACTCATCCCAAATGTTATCTCAACGATTAATGATCCTAAAGTATGGACAACCACTAGTGGTGAGTAATTGGAGGACGTGACGACACTGGCAACTTCAAAACTAACCCCTAGGTCGTGATTGTCAATGTGCCGTCCAAGGACTGTAGTGACGATCAGTGAGGACTATAAATTCTTTTGTTCACTAAACCAAACACTTGAAAGTCCAATTCTCAAAAAATATAGTCCGGAGTAATAAATTCTTTTAAATCAAACAAACACCAACTTTTGAGCCCTTTTCCTTGCATTTTCATCGCCAGTGTGCTCTCCAAAGTAGCCCTTAAGCCTGGTGCTGGGTCGGGCCGACCCGACGTGGGGCCCATAAATCAATCCGGCCCGGTTAGAGCAGGCCTGTCTCGGGTCATGCTTTGTCACTTTGTTTATCCAAGAAGAGGTAGGAGAGGAGGAGCTTCGTGGCCTTTTAATGAACGCCTTGCGTGCGTCCCAATGCACTCGCACCCTCCTTGAAGAAAACGCATTGACAATGAAGTCCGAACCGATCAGCTCCAACCCGGGTTCGCAACATTAAAGCTTAGAAGTGTCCGAGGGAAAAGATCGTTCTGTTTTTCCTTTGAAGGTCAGTAGGAGTCAAGAGGAGAGAGAGAGAGAGAGAGAGAGAGAGAGAGAGAGCTGAAGTAGGAGGAGGAGGAGGAGGAGTGGAGTCAAAAAGGAATCGTCCCACTTTCGCTTTTGAAGTTTCTTGGGCGTTCTTGCTTTTTACGGGAAGTGGGTGTATCTCGTGGCGGCTGGTGGTGGTGGTATTCTTGGATAATTTATGCTGCGGTGGAATTCTTGGTCACACTTTGTTACTTTGTTTATCCAAGAAGAGGTAGGAATTCCGGTTTACTTTGTTTATCCAAGAAGAGGTAGGAATTCCGGTTTTCTTGGTTGAAATAAAGAACCTGTGCCCGTCCATTACTCCGTCTGTAGCGTCCACCTCAACTGTGACTCATTTAGCTCCGACATTCCCATAGACCTGGAAGTATTTGAGTGGTCTGGCAATGCCAAGGCCGACTGCATTGCCGAGGCCGACTGCTTAGTGAAGGGAGACGGAGCTCTCTCCCCTCTGGTGGTATCATCTTTTTCGAGTACTCCGCCTCCTCCATGTAAATCTCCCCTCTGGTGGTATCATCTCTTTCGAGTACTCTGCCTCCTCCATGTAAATCTTCGGGATCTTTTGCAAGTAATCTAAGGCTATCAATTTTCAGCTGTCTGGGCGTGGTAGAGGAGGTATCAGTGTCAGGAGAGTTTTTCAGATTCCTTTACATCTTTTGAGGATCATTTTGCTGGGATTCTTGAGAAATAAAGAGCAAATATAGCAATAATCGATAATACCATGTTGCTGTTACAACTCTGTTCTTTTATCATATGCTTGTGGCTTTCAAGGGATAGTATTAAGCTATCTGTCACATCTTGCGTCATTTCTCAGAAGACAACCCCTCACATAAGTGGCGATGACAATTATGTTTTACGACTTCAAAGTTGAGAATAAGCAGGCAAGTTGATTAAGATTGATAAACATAACCTCCTCGACAATCACTTCACAGTCCTGTTTTTATCAGTTATTAGTTGGATTCCACGCCATAAATGTGCGAAACCACTAGCTTACCATGGCCATACTGATGCTAAATGCACCTTTCCATGGGTATCCTAAAACCATAGCAAACCAGCAAAAAGTTCCCCAAACATAAATCATGAGCGCACACGAAACCTTAAACAAGACGCTCTCAACTCAACTCCAACCATAACAATACATCTCGCAGCCAGTTAAATCTACCTCGCATGGAATGCTGAGACACAAGTCTCACTCAAGCATCCTCATGTCCAACCAAAGCGAGAAGCATCTTCTTGTAGTCCCCAGATGTGTCATTTGCAATAGCCCGATCTAGAGGAACACTGTTCCTTTTGTGGTACTGTTCTTTGATCCGCTGCATGTCAACTTCCGCACGAGTGCTGACTACTCTGGTAAGAGCCCATTCATCTGTTCCCAGCTTGTTGATGGCCAGACGCAGTACCTTCTCAAAGTACTTCTCTGGATAAGTCAAGCACTTAATTGCTGATCTCAGCAGTTTCAGAAATTCATCATTTGGATCAGCCTTCAGATCCTGCATACAGAGGTTTCCAGATGATTACAGCACCAAAGCAATCTCCCGGAGTAAGCTGTGTCTTAAAATGAACATAAAAATCTCTACTAAGAAATTGAAAGAAATTCAACAGCTGACACCTGACATACAGAATAGGAACATATATAAATGAAAAATATCTAGCGATACCATTAGAGTGGTCGTAAACACTTGTATATCAGGAGAAATCAAATAGGCATCTTGCAGATCAAAGTGACATCAGCCCAAGTTAGTCTTTATGTAGGGCGGTTTCAGCTTCTCTTTTATAATAAAAATTATCTGAGGACGATTCACTACTACTAAAACATCAAGCTTGTTACATTAGAGCCTAAAGAATATGGATTTTCAAGTTTGGTCTTATGATAATGATGGATACTGATCTAGGTATCAGATGAAAAGGATCTTTCATCTGTCCTCATTTATCAGTACGGGAAAATGTTGGGGGGAAGGTGCCTGTATCAAGTAAAATATTAATCGTGGCATTTCACTCTCCAAAAGGCCACTTTCAAGAATCTCATTATAGCAGAGTAGATCTCTAGATACATTTGCAGTGCCAAACATCCAGAGAAGTAAAGGATTATTGTGAGAGCACTTCAACATCTTGCTTTTAGACGCATGTGCAATTGCATTATAAACTGCAACTTCACAAATTCTGAAGGCAATCCAAAGAACAGAGAGTCCAAGGCGAATCCTTTGCTTAGTTAAGTTCAAGTTCCAGATCAAGATCCACTTGACTCCATTATAAATTTGGCAATACTATAGTATGTAGCTATGGAGAAAATAAGTAGGATACCTTGTTGATGGCATTGCCAAACTCATTGTTGTAGTAATTGAGGGTTGCATTAAGGTGAGCTTTACTTCTTGTAGTAACAATTCTGATGAGCTCATCATGATTGTCAGCCTTCTCGTGAATCTTCTCATGAAGTATCTTAGCCTCTGATCTCGCCAATGTCATGTTCACCTCAGGCCCCTCATACCGAAAGGTGCTTGCCAGAGGAACAAGCAGCTGCAGTGTATGCGTGAGCAATGAGCATGCTTTGTTGAGCTCCAAACAACAAAGACAAGCTCTAGGAAACTATGAGGTCAAACACAGCCAAACAGAATAGCATAGAAAAGCACAAGACTTTCACATTTCTGTGATACTTACAAGTTGCCATTAGAAGCATACCTAACAAACTTGAAAGATATTTTAGTGTTTCTCTTCATATATCTCCAAGCTTCTGGCCTTGTGTATTTAAGGCATCAGTTTGAGACAGTAGAGGCAACATATACATTCACATGCAGTGCAACTACAGAAAATTGACTTCATATCTATTTGATTTACAGGATGATCCTGCAATGAGGTTAAAGCTAGTAGTACCTTGCGGAAATCCCCAGTAGTATGATATGCAATGTCTTCTTCAAGAGATTTTTTATAACGAGCATGATAGGCCTGCCTCACCATGAATAACTCCATTGAAGACCTCGTGCAAGCAATTTCCATGAGAACCCAGTTGCTCGAAGTCAATCTCTTGGTAGCTTCATTGGACAAGAATGCATCACGCTCCGCAGGATCGAGGGTCCACAGAAGCACAGATCTCTGATAAATGTTTGATGGAAATAAGAGACAGGGGAAACAAAGAGGACAACAGCTGAGCAAGAACCGGCTTTTGGAGAGATCCTTCACACTGCAGAATAGAAAACTGACCTCAAAGTCACTAGAGAGTTCTTTGTCAAGCGCTTTGAGAAGATCTTCCCCATAAGTCTCGGCATATGCTTGTCGGATTACTTTCCGCTGTGCCGCGTTTCTGTGAGCCAGTATGGATATGATTAGATCTTCATTCGTCCCCCATCCTGTGCACACAAATTTTCCAACAGCTAAACAATTTGCTCAACCAGCACAAACAACCATCAGAACGTACTAAAATGCGCTGCGGATACATATGCTAGAAGAGCAGCCCGCGTGATCGACAAAAACCCAAAAGAAAAAGGGTGATTACGACACAAACGGTCTCAGAACTTTTATCAATTATTCAACATCATCCTTGAACCTTTTTCCACTGAACTCGTCCTACAAAATGCGCATAATCACTAATCACTACCAAACTCCATGTGTAGAAGTGCTTAACACCAGTCAAATGAACTCGGAAGCAATGGCTCTCGCCTCTTCTCTTTGTTTTATCCTTTTGGTTAGCTCATCCAGTGGCAGAAGCAAAGATGGGACATGCAAGACAAGAATGATCAGATCAACGCGGACGAAGGAACGTCTAGTGCTAAAAACTATCCTTGATCAGAAGGAACTGACAATCCATGACACAGATCAGAAAGAGACTCCGCAGCAGGACACGGGATCATAGATCCATCGAAACAAACTCAGAGATGGACATGCATTGTGCAAAGATTAAAAAGAAAAAAAAAATAAGGACACCCAGATGAGCATCCGATCTCCCGAAACCGCGACGATCGAAGCACGAAACGACAGCTCGAAGAGGATCCACGCAGTCGAATGTTCAGAGCAACACGAAAGTAGATAGAGAGAGAAAAGTTTAGCGATGACGATGACGATGATGATGATGAATGCAGGAGACCTGCGAAAGCTTTTTGGAGCTGCTCGGCATCCTCTGCCGGAGACGGAACCGACGGTGGCACCGCGATAGTCGCCACTCTCTCTCTCTCTCTCTCTCTCTCTCTCTGTGCGGATGCAAAGTGATATCGCGGGGAGCCGAAGACGAGGATGTGAGGGGATTTTTGGAGACGGACAGCGAAATATTTAAGGGAAATGAAGCTTATTACCGGATTGACCCTTTAGATTTAATCTAATTTTACCTCAAAAAAAAGTCTCAAACTTTATGTCATATCTCAATTCTAACCCGAACTTCTTCTTTTTTCTAAAAACAAGTCTGCAACTTTAAATCCAATCCTGGATCTTTTTTGACTTAAAGAAATTATCAATTTTTACCATAATCCTAAATTTGTCTCGAACTTTTCTTTTGAAAAAGCAATCATCTAAGTATTATTTAGTCTCAAATTTACTTTTGTTAACCGACTGTCCAAAATCACCATGAGGCTTTGGGCATGGCATTTCGCATCGGTAACAAATCAACATTGATGTGAAAATTACCTCCAAAACAAAATTATTTTTTAAGAGAGATAAGGGCGCGTTTGGTAACGATTCTATTTTCGGAAGTAATTCGATCGAAATAATTTTTTTTTAATTCTATTCTCAAAAATAGATTTTAAGTATTTTAAATCGTTTGTTAACCTGTCCAAAATTTCGATTCTATAATAGAATTGTGTTTGGTATGATGCTCATTAATTATGTTTCAAATCAATTTATTTTAATTTTTAAATAATTTTTATACTTTTTATACTTTTTATACTTTTTTTCTTTTCTTTTTTTCTTTTTTCTCCTATTTTTCTTCTTCTTCAGCCTGGCCGGTCGTCGGACCGGCGATTGGCTAGACGGGGCCGACAACCTCACCGGAGCATCGTCGCCCTCGGCCCTCATCGGCTGAGCCTCGCCAGCAGTTGGGCGAGACTTGCCTAGCCACCGGTGAGGCTCGCCCAGCCCTATCGAGGCTCAGCCTCGTCGGTGACTGGGCTTGCTTCCGACGAGCTCATCGGACTGATTGCCGGCGATCGACGGATGACGACAGCAGATAGCAATGACAAGAAGTGGCGAACAGTGACGAACAGCAATAGAGGAGGGGAGAGAATGGTTCCACCTTTTTTATTCTTTTTTGTGTTCTCGAAACAAGAATTGATTTTTTTTTTTTTTTTTAATTCTTGATTCAACTCTAAATCTATTCATGGGAACAAAAATGTTACCAAATGCAATTTTGTTCCCAAACTACTCTCAAGAACAAAAAATCAGAATTTGGTCCTAAATAGTTACTTTTGGACAAAAGACTAACAAGAACATACTTAAAATTAAAGTTAAAGTTTGGAATATTAGATTTGGAATCGAACTTAAAATTGAGTTTTTATAGGCAAATAAAGTTTGGGGTAAATTTAGATTGTACTTAAAGTTGGGATTTTTTAGGAAATTAATTAATGAGAATTATTAAACCTAAAAAAGTAGATGCTCGATATGATATGAATAAGTTAAAGTTATTGCCAAATTCAGCTTTAGGATATGATTTTCTTTTGGGTTAATACCTTAAAAAACCCCAAACTAGTACACCAGTAACAAATTTACCCCAAACTAATTTTTTGACCATGAAAAACCCCAAACCGGTATACCCGTGACAAATTTATTCCGATTAACAAAAAAAAAACTCTAAACTGGGTACATTTATGACAAATTTACCCTAAACTAATTTATTCGACCGCAAAAAACTCCATACTGGTAAATTTGTGACAAATATACCATTCGCTAAATTGGATTAATACAAAAAAAAATCACAAAAATTGTAAACCGTAACAAACGGAATGTAAAATCCTAAATTGATATATTAATCAACTCTCACGAGTCATTTAAGTTAATAATTTAACGATAAAATTTAATAAAAACAAGTATACCAGTTTGGAGTAAATTTGTTAAAGTTATATCAGTTTGGAGTTTTTGGTGGTCAAAAAAATAGTTTGGAGTAAATTTATTACAGGTATATCGTTTATGATTTTTTTAAGGTATTAATCATTTTCTTTTCTTCTTTTTTTTTTTTTATTAGGACAGTGGGACAGGTGGGGGCGGATTTTGATTGCCGTAACTCGGATCTGAATGCGTGTTCCCACGTACACACCTACTTTTGCTTTGTATTGTCAACTTCCCATTATTAATTAATTTTATTTAATTAGTTGCCAATTGTCAAACTATGACTACTCTCCTGTTGCTTTTCCATTTGGAGGCATCATGCCCATCTACCCGGCCTCAAAAGAAGAAACTTTCATTTGTACTTTTCTGAATTAATTACTTTTCTATTCTGACTTTGGATCACACGCTCTCCCTTTCCTCACGTCCCGAGGAAGATATTTTATCGGGTTTATATTTTGTGGTGGGAGAGACCGGGCATGGCTAGGGTCCCTCGCGCCTACAATAATAAATCAAGCGTCACGTGAAGATGAACAGAATGAATGGAAAATGAAGAATAATCAAGAAACTTTTTGGATTTTCTTCTCTCTTTGTATTCACCGTACAAACTATTTATCTCAGAGCATTCATCAATGGCTTACTCTGTTTTTCTATATATGTTACAAGAGCTTGACGAAGAAGAGCTTAATGAACTAAAGAATGCAAAAATAGATTTAAAACAGAAAAAAGGAAACTATTGTATTAATCTGTTACAAGCTAAATTGAATAACAATTTTTCATCAAATGATCTTTTCTCTGAGTTGAGCACGTGTAGTTTGAAATCTTCATCACCGACTCACTTCGTGGCTTTCCCAATCATCTGGTTTTGAGTCATTATGCAAACATATGGCTGTTAATGTCATTGACTTGCGTGCTTCACTTCCTCTGATCTTTTTTTCCTAGCAGTAACCCTTTCATTTTCCCTTTCATTCTCTTCTTTTGTTGAAGCCACATCAAAGTATTCTTTCTGAACAGCGTATTCTTTCTGAGTTCTTATATTCTTAACATCGCCCGCAAATTAAGAAGGGGTAAGAATCACATACCCAATTTGGTTCTAATAGTACAATGAGCAAAACGTGATAAGGACTTGGTAAAGATGTCAACAAGCTGAAGATGACTTGGAACATATCGAACACTTATTGATCCTGAGGAGACTTTTACGCGAACAAAGTGAAAATCAACTTCGATATGTTTTGTACGAGCATGTAGAATAGGATTAGCTGTAAGAGAGATAACAGACTTATTATCACAGAACAAGAGTGTTAGTGATGTGAGAGATATACCAATATCTCGTAGGACAAAGCTAATCTAGGTAAGATTAGTAGTAGCGGACGCAAGTGCTCGATATTCAGCTTCTGTGATACAGTAGGTCGTTTCTTAGCTGACCATGAAAGAAGATTAGAGCCAAGATATATTAGGTTGTTAAGAATATAAGAACTCAGAAAGAATACTCTGTTCAGAGTTTCCTTTCTGCTATATTTCAGATTTTCTTTGTCCAAAATAAGCTAGATTGGGGTTGTAATGGTTCATCGAATAGTTCTGCAGCCTTGTTTCAAATCTTTCTAGTTGTGCTATTACTTCATATTCTGGTTGGGGTTTTAAGAGTACATGATAGTTTGAAAGTTTTCATATTCAGAGCCTAGTCCTTCTAGAACACCAAACATTTTGGTTATCTCATCTATAGGCTTTCCAATCACATTTAGCTGATCACAAATTGATTTGTATTCTCTAAGATAAATAGAAAGAACTTGATCTCATTTCTGGCAAGCTTGTAGTTTTCCTCTCAGTTCAAATTCTCTAGCAACTGATTTTTTTTGTAAAACGATTAAGAAGCATTTGCCATACCTCATAGGAAGTTTCTAAACCAACAATCAAGCTCAGAATGTTTTTAGATACAGCTCCACTAATCCATGATGATGCAAGCTGATCAGTTTTTGTCCAATCTGTGTAATCTAGATTCACAACTTCAGCTTCACAACCTTCAATTTCAACCTGTAACATCTGAGGAGGTGATGGAATTTCACCACTAATGAAACCAAAAAGCTCTTCACTTCAAAGAAATCTATGGAACTATGCTTGCCATAACAGAAAATTGTCTTCAGCAAGCTTGATCGTGATGAAATTGGAGATGTTAACATGTATTGGGAATGGGTATTTCTGTGCTCTTGCTGCCATTTTCGTGTTCTCAAGGCTTTGATGATGATGATGATGATAATGGTGATGCTGTGATTGTAGTCACAATTACCTTTTGAACTTACAAGATGGAGTTTTGTACGTGTCACCAATGATGCTCAGATCTTAACAAAGAAGAACTAAGCTAGTGAAAAGCACTTTGCGATCTTCAAATCCACAAACAAGATAGAATTGAGAGATGCAATCAGGGGAGTTCAGTAGCTACTTCGATCTGCTGCAACTTCAGCACTTTTCGATTGGATTTTGTGAGCAATTGCTGAACTAAACTATCAAACAAGGATGATCGATGGCTCTAATACCATGTGAAGATGAATAGAATGAATGGAAAATGAAGAATGAGCAAGAAACTTTTTGGATTTTCTTCTCTCTGTGTGTATTCACCGTACAATTATTCATCTCAGAGCATTCATCAATAGCTTGCTCTGTTTTTCTATTGTGTTACAAAAGCTTGACGAAGAAGAGCTTAATGAACTAAAGAATGCAAAAACATATTTAAAACAAAAAAAATGAAACTATTGTATTAATCTATTATAAGCTAAACTGAATAACAAATTTTCATCAAATGATCTTCTCTCTGAGTTGAGCACGTGTAGTTTGAAATTTTCATCACCGACTCACTTCGTGGCTTTCCCAGTCAACTGGTTTTGAGTCATTATGTAGACACGTGGCTGTTAATGTCACTGACTTGCGTGCTTCACTTCCTCTGATCTTTTTTTCCTAGCAGCAACCCTTCCATTCTCCCTTCCATTCTCTTCTTTCATTGAAGCTACATCAAAGTATTCTTTCTAAATAGAGTATTCTTTCTGAGTTCTTATATTCTTAACACGTCCCGCGTAGGAAAATTGGTCCGATTGAATATATTAGGGATTCGGACTTAAGACTTACGGGATGTTGATAGTAAATAGAGCTGAAGTAGTGATCACTTGGCTTAAAATTGAAAAAGATGACGTCCCATCCCAATTTTTATCTCAACATAAAGTTGATATGACGATCACTTAACCTAAAATGAAAAGATCCACGTCCCATTGTAAATGTTATCTTGTCGATTGATGATAGCGCTAGAGAGTATGATGGCTAAAGCATGGATGGCAAACGGTAGTTAGTATTTGAAGGATGTGACGATGCTGGCAACTTCTAGACTTAGCCTTAGGTCAGGATTTTCAGCAGCATCTATATGCCCTTCAAGGGCTGAAGTGATGATCGGTAAGTAACGATGAGGGCTTAAGTGTTTTCTATAATGGAGATAACTGTTCTCAATGCAATTTAACTCATAAAATATATGTGCTCAAACATTCTACTTACCTAAATTCTCTCTCTTTCTTTTTTTCTTTCTTTTTTCGAGAATTCTTCATTCGATGAATTACCTTGAGCATATCCTTTTCTATCGTAACAAAATGAAGCTCAGATTCATGTATTTCCTCTTTCTTTCCCCTGTTGTTTTTCTATGAGAATCACACGGAGAAATTATCAGTTAATGAAGTCAATTTTTTGGTTGGCCTGAATGTGCTTGTTTCCCATGTCTAATCATGTGAGTTCTGTCCCTAGAATAGAAACACAAAAAACAAAAACAGCTGGATTATTTCCCAACAAGAACATGAACAAAGAGCCCCAAAAATTTGCACCAAGTCAGCATACTTCCAAGTCAAAACAGCGCAGTTTTTATTTCATTTGAGTCACCTGGTCGCCACTTTAGCTTTGTTTGCCACTATTCGTCCACAACATAAAGGTAAATATATCACACTAAGCGAAATTTAGGGCTTTGATGGTTTTTCCTGTTTAACATATAAGGAAAGATTTAATTAAAATATGTGAAATTTTTTAAGTGATTATATAATCACTTTATATAAGATTTTTGAAATAATGTTAAGCACCTTCGGTATATAACACTCACGAATGTGCATATGCGCAACAAATAAATTAGGAACGAGAAATAAATTATTAATAAATACAGACAACACGAAAAAAATTAAATAGACGTGGAAAGAGAAAAATGTATTGAGATTTAATTTATTTTTTTTAAGAAGGTGCTGGTGGGATGGGAAAAAAATTCAAATTTGAATGCTGAAATATGTGAGAGATTAAATAAAATTACGAATTGGGGGGGGGGAGGGAACAATTGGGATATGTTAAAAATAGAAAAGGCTATTTACTTTATATAACAATATGGGTGAACATCATTTTCATTAGAGAATTCATTTTTCTTATTTTAAGTATGAATATTTTGTTCGACCTTGAATGGTTTTCTATAGAAAAATTATTTTCAATAAATCAAACACAAGAAAGTCAAAGAAACTAAAGGTATGTTTAGTAACATTTTTGTTCCTAGGAACAATTTTTTTTTTTTCGGAAATAATCTTTTTCTATTTTTATTCTCTAGAATAATTTATGAGTAAAAAAACATTTTTGGTAACTATACAAAATTTCTATTCTCGAAATAGAAAAAGTGCGTTTGGTACAATCCACAATATTTTTCTTTTATAACATAACATTTCTTTTAATTTTTTAATAATTTTTCAAGAATTGTTTTTCCCTTTTTCTTTTCTTCACCGTGCGCCAGGTTCTGCTTGCAGATCCTTTGTTCGCCGTCCACTGGCCATGGCCGCCCGATGGCCGAGGGGAGGCAGTGGTAGGGGCAACAAGCGGCAAGGAAAAAGAAGAAAAGAAAAACTAACTTATTTCTATAAATTCAAGTTACTTTTTTCTACTTATTAATTATATTCTAAATCTATTTCCCAATCGTTTTTCTATTCGGGGGAATAGAAAAATTAATTGATGTTACTAAATGAATTTCTGTCCTTCTTTCTATTTTGGGAAGCCAAAAAAAAAGAAAAAAGTTGCTAAATGGAGCGGAAATATTTTTAACTCAAACGAACACCAACTTTTGAGCCCTTTTCCTCGCATTTCCATCGCCAAGGTGCTCTCCAAAATAGAGCTTAGCTTGGTGTTGGGTCAGGCCGGCCCAACCAAGTGGCCCATAAATCCATCCGGCCCGGTTAGAGCGGGGCCCATCTTGGGTCGCTCTTTGTTACTTTGTTCATCCAAGAAAAGATAGGATTATGGTTTTCTTGGTTGAAATAAAGAACTTGTGCCCGTCCATTGCTCAGTCTGTAGCGTCCACCTTAACCGTGACTCATTTAGCTCCAACATTCCCATAGACCTGGAAATAGTCGAGCGGTTTGGCAATGCCGAGGACGACTGCTTGGCGAATGGAGGCAGAGCTCTCCCTCTAGTGGTATCATCTCTTTCGAGTACTCCGCTTCTTCAAGTACCCCTTTGCCTTCAAGCATATTGGGATCTTTTGCAAGTAATCTACGGCTATCAATTTTCAGTTGTTTGAGTGTGGTAGACCAACGGAGGTATCAATGTCGGGAGAGATTTTCAAATTCCTTTACATCTTTAGAGGATCATTTTGCTAGAATTCTTGAGAAATAAAGAGCCATATATAGCAATCATCAATAATACCATGTTGCTGTTACAACTTGTGACATGGGCCGATCGATTGGGATCGTGATTGTACGGCGACTAAGACTCTTTTGGATCACAAGGCTCTTTTGGATCGCTTGGATTGTCGAGGCGCGTAAGTTAAGCCTTGCTCGAATCAATCACTCACTCGCTTGCTCACTCGGATCATCTCGTATCGTAGAGAGAGAAAGTTCGAGAAGCTGTGGAGAGAAATGAGCATTTGATTATTGAAATGACTGGATGGATTCAAATGAGGGGAGGGCACCCATTCTTATACTAGAGGCTCTTTCATTACAACCATTGATCAAGTTTTCATCCAGCGAACGAGATCGTAGCACTCAACCTACCAACTACCAACACAAATAACAAGAGAGTTCTAGACTCCGACTCAATTATCATATCACCCGCCCCTAGAACGTTTTGGAAGCTCTCTTGCGGGAAATTATAGTGATCTCGGGAGGTCCTCCTCAAAGATGCACAGTCCTTAAACAATAGAAACCTCTTGACCATGACACTTGAGTGTGGCTTTCAAGGGGAAAAGTGCCAAAAAAGTCCTAAACCTTTTGCTTTTGTGCCAATTTAGTCCTAAACCTTTTTTTGGTACTGATTCAATCCTAAACATTTTTATGTTGTGTCAATTTAGTCCTTTCCGGTCAATTTTGGCCGGATGTTCGATTGACAGACGGCCGGCCGGTCGACGTAGCCTTATTATCGGCGCGTGGACAACTTTTAATAATATTTTTTTTTTTTTTTTTATTTTTTATTTTTATTTTTGTCTTTTTCCTCGATCGGCTGGAGGAAAAAGAAAAAACCAATAATAATAATAATAATAATAATAATAATAATTAATTAATTAATTAATTAATAATAGTAAAATATTATTAAAAGTTGTTCACGTCAGCGCTGATAAGGCCACGTCAGCCGCCCGGCGTCCAGTCAGCAACATCCAGCCAAAATTGACCGGAAAGGACTGAATTGGCACAATGTAAAAAGGTTTAGAATTGAATCGGCACCAAAAAAGGTTTAGAACTAAATCGGCACAGAGGCAAAAGGTTTATGACTTTTTTGACACTTTTCCCGGCTTTCAAGGGATAGTATTAAGCTGTCACATCTTGTGTCATTTCTCGAGAGACAACCCCTCACATAAGTAGTGATGACAATTATGTTTTACAACTTCAAAGTTGAGAATAAGCAAGCAAGTTGATTAAGATTGATAAACATAACCTCCTTGACAATCACTTCTCAGTCCCGTTTTTCCCGGTTATTAGTTGGATTCCACACAATAAATGTGCGAAACCACCAGCTTATCATGACCATACTGATGCTAAATGCACCTTTCCATGGCTATCTTAAAGCCATAGCAAACCAGCAAAAGGTTTCCCAAACATAAATCACGAGCACACACGAAACCTTAAACAAGACACTCTCAACTCAACTCCAACCATAACAATACATCTCGCAGCCAGTTAAATCTACCTCGCACGGAACACTGAGACACAAGTCTCACTCAAGCATCCTCATGTCCAACCAAAGCGAGAAGCATCTTCTTGTAGTCCCCAGATGTGTCATTCGCAATAGCCCGATCTAGAGGAACACTGTTCCTTTTGTGGTACTGTTGTCTGATCCGCTGCATGTCAACTTCCGCACATTGAGCCATGAAACCGCCTATAACATGAGCCAAAAACCAAGCCAACCCACATTGAGACATGTTGGGCCAGAGTAGATCATGCATGTATACTTCTTGGGACGTTCGTTTTGATGCGTCCGGTTGATCGTTTTCGGTGATGTTTGTTGCATTTGAAAGAATATGTTACCTATTTTCATCCAGATGGAGTAATGTTTCGTATAGATGTTGCATGTGATGGTTGTCGGGGCTTCAAATCTGGGCATATGACATGGCTGTTTGACCTGGTTCAACACCAGATTTGTGAAACGGCTCCAACCCGCATATTGGAGGCCGTTTTCAGTTGGTTATTGCATGTTCTAGGCTGTGATTTCTTGTTAAACCTATTCTTTGCATGTAATAGAATGTCCTTGATACTTCGCTTTCACATGAGATTGCCTATGGGTCGAGCTTGAAGGCCACGAACATGGCCCAAGGAAGCCGCTTTGGGGCAATTTGATGCAAGCTAAATATTTGATAAAATGTTGGAACCAACCTTCGATTTTGAAAGGGTTGATTTGAGCTCGTTTATTGTGATGTTCATGTGCTGTGATGTTTAATGTTAGCATATATCGGTTTTAAAAAATAAAAAGTTAAAAAAATTTCCAAAAAAAAATTCCAAAAAAAAAATATAAAAGTGATAGATGGTATCAAATTAAGGTAAAAATGACATCCATGAAATTTTCCCAATTTTAAAAGGTCATTTTCCTAATTTAATGCTATTTTGGTATTTTATAATCATTTTTGTAAGTGATCTATTTTCGGTAGATTAAAATTATTTAGAGTAGTTTCATGCATTTAAAGTAATATCATGCATATTTAAATTCTCATTTTGCTCACAGGGGTCCTGTCTAGGGGCGTGATAACCAGGCCATGTAATATTATTTGCCCGACTTGTATCGGGTTTTCCTTTTCTGCATTTATTTTCAAGTCATTTTAATTTCTTGGATGTTTACTTACCATATCACTTTTCATTAATTTGAGTGTGAATTTACCTTCTAAATTATGTTAGGATTAGTCTAGAATTAAAAAAAAAAAAAAAAAAAAAAAAAAAAAGCTACAAAAAATTTGCATGGACACTTAGTGATTTTATAAGGATTGTAATTGGTAATCAAGATTGTATGGCCATTTAGATAAACAACCTTTCGAGTTAGTGGTACCGCAAGGACGCTAATAGAAACATTGGCGTAATTAAGTCCTCGTTTCTAAGAATCTCTGGTTGCGTAGGAATTGAAACAACACTCCCGCATCTCGATTGGTTTCTAGCCGACCCCAATAGGCTAATGGCGACTCCTAGAATTACATAGGTTGTTAAGAACTAAAAAAAACAAATTCCAATGTCGCGCGAGGAATGTGCTTGGGAGAGCCTGAGCCTAATTTAGGGCCGTTGGTCCGTCTCTTTAGGTAAATGCCCCTAAACCTTTCTTCCTTGTCCCATATGGAAAAAGAGAGGTCGTAGCAAAACAGTATTATTGAAACACATTAATATTTAGCTCAATTAAGAAAAACCCACTCCCACACCATTTAATCCACCTTAAGTTTTTCATATATATATACATTAAATTAAAAAAGTAAATTAAATAACAAAAAATTAGTAAATAAAATTTAAAAAAATGTGAAAAACCTTAAATTAAAATATTTTTGAAAAGTTCTTGATAAGGAAAAGTTTGATTAGGTAATGATTGATATGAAAATAATATTTACTTATAATAAATCTTCTTGGATGTGAGAACACGTAATTTCTTAATTGTGATTTACCAAATTAAAAATTACATTATGATATTTAGAATTTCTATTTTAATATTGATTGAATTTCGATCTAAACAATATTGAGCTTCCTCTAAAAGTACTTCTCCGGTATATATACGGGTATCTATATACAAAAAATAAAATATATATATTTTTTTTAAATTTGATTTTTTTATTGTTTATTTTCTCTGCTTTTTTTTTTTCATTATATTTCTTCTCTTTTCTTTATTTTTCTCTTTTCTTTCTTCTTCCCCCTTGTTCCTCCGCCGATGGGGATTGGCCTGAGCTCACCAGCCCAAGCTCCATCGTAGTTGGCAAGCTCACGACTTCCCAGATCCGGGTGAGTTCCAGCTCCTTTGGGGCCGGCGAGCTTGTTGCTCACTCGATCCTAGCAAGGAAGAGCTAACCTATGGCCATCGCTAGCCTCCCCATCACTATCTCCACCACCGTGCACTCGAGCACCCAAGCGTCCGAGGGCAAGCTTAGAAAACTGGGAGGGGGACGGATGGCGGTGGAGCTAGGTGGGGACGGTAGAAGTGGTGGTCGGAGTGAAGAGGTTGATGCCGTAAGCAGTATTGTGAAGGAGGAGTTCCTTTAGGTAGGGAAGAAGAAAGAAAAGAGAGGATTGACATCGGTGACCCATATTTGACCTAAATAAAACTCATTTTATTTGGACTTTTCTTTTTTAAATCCATCTGTGATCTATATATCTATTTTAAAATGAGTCATATATGACCCACTTTCATCAATGTGAGTTAAAATATAGGTCTCTCACCCATTTCGACAGCCCTACCTATAATCCGTTACCATCGATCATCTTACAAATTTTCTTAGTTGTCTCAGAATATAGTAGCTATGTTATCTTTTGTATGCTAGAATTAAAAAAAGTTCATTTCTTTTATGACGATGGAATTGCTTCATTTTTTTCTCAACCATCTAAACGACCATTTCTTTCTTTCGGAAAAATATTTAGCTGTTTATGTTGTTCCTATTACCATGGCTTTTCAAATACTGATTAATAAGTTGAAGTGAGCTCCATCGCGCCTGTTTTGTAAGATTTGTTCTAGTTTTGGAAGGCCTTTTGGTGATACTGAGAGTCGAGTTCTTTTGACTTTATTTTCCTAATTTTCAAACGAACGAAGAACATCAACAACGCCAACTTTCTTGCGTTTCCCGAAAGGCAAAGTGGAATCCCCCCTTCCTTCAAGTTATATAACTTCGGGGGGTCAATGCACGACACGCGTCCTCTCCACCTATATAAAACACCCCCTCTTCTTCCAAAAAACCATCTCATAAATTTACAAGGTCGTCCACGTAGAAATCGTCCTAAAGTTCAGCCCTTTGTAGCTAAATATTAAAACATCACGAGACATCACGGATAAGCGCGAGCGGTACGAGCGCGTGTTCAGCCACTTCGACGGGGACAAGGACGGCAAGATATGCCCCACGGAGCTGCGGCAACACGTGGCCACCGTCGGCGTCGGCAGGGACATCTCGCTGGCGTAGGTGGATGCGACGTGAAGGAGGCGTTCCGGATGTGCGAGGTGGACGGCGGTTGGGGGTGCATCACGCCCAAGAGCCCTGAACAGGATGCTGAGCTGGCTCGGGCAGTCCCAGATCCTCGACGGACGCAAGGCGATGATTGCCAGGCTCGATCTCAACGTTGGCGGCGATTTCGGGTCTCGTGTGCTCGCCCTTTTGATTTTTCCTCTGCTTTTGGCATATCATTATTTCAAAAAGATGGATAACATCTGATTAGGCTTTGAGGCAGGCGAATCCCAGCTAGTTTCGAAGTCTCATGATCATTGTTGGCGCATTACCCCTCTTGGAAAAAGGGGGCGAGGGAGACCAAAGCAAAACGTTTCGGTGGGACTTCTGAGCATTTCAACTTCCGCAGCAGCAAACCAAAACCTTTTCTCTTTTCTCTGGACGAGCTCAAGAAACTCCTCTGTGAAATAAAGCCTTGAAGAAAGGTGTCGCCTTTGGACCACTTAGGACGCTTTTGGTAATGTTTCTATTCAAAAATTGTTCCCCAAAACAGAAATAGTTTTTTTCTATTTCTGTTCCCTAAAACAATTTTTTAACAGAAAATGATGTTTGGTAACACCACAAAATTTTCGTTCCTGAAATAAAAAAAAGAACATAAACACATTTGATAAATTTATATATTTTTCATTTTTCATTTTTATTTTTATTTTTTATTTTTTCTTCCTTTCGGCCGGTCACTGGCCTCGGCCATGGCTGACAGCGATGGCCCGGCGAGGCCGAGCCTCACCGATGGCTGGGCAAGCTCGATCTCACCTAGCCAAGGTAAGGTCGACCTCTCGTCAGGGGCCAGTGACGTTCCGATGAGGTCGTCAGTCCTCGACGGCCGGTCGTCGGCCATGGCCGAGGCCGGCGACCGGCCAAAAAAAGAAGAAAAAAAGAAAAAAGAAAGAAAAAATGAGAAAGATAAATTGTTTCTTAGAAGTATTCTCGGGAACAATAAGTAAGTTTTTATTGTTTCTTATTTCTGTTCCAAATTTGTTCCTTAGAACATAAACAAATCCCGGAATAAAAAACGTAAACAAACACGTTTTTTTTTTTTTTTTTTTTTTGTTCCGGAAAACAAAATAATAGAAATTGTGTTCATGACAACTAAAAAAGAACACAAACAGACAGGCCATTAAGGTATGCCCACTATAATCGTGCATTGGGTTCTTTTTCTATTTCTGTATCGCTAAACTTTTGATGGATCCGAGCAGATATTGAGGGACCTTTTAAAAGGATTTTATGAAACTATAAAGTGCAGACCAGCCGCCTCGGTCTCCCCCATTCCTCTCTCTGTCTCTTCCATATTATGACAAAGTTTCACATGCATATATAACTAGCGATCTATATGTTTCGAAAAGAGAACCTGCCTAAGCTGCTTGCTGCGTGCTGAAGATAGTGCCTGGATTGCATGGGAATACATCTTCCTCACTTCAGAAACCTTGAACCTGGAAAATTCTCCCTTAAGAGTATGTAAAAAACTCTCTCCAAAAAATTGGCCCTACTTGAATGCTGTACAAGTATATTCTCCCATCTTCAAAGGAGCACATCGCTGCTACCTCTGCTCTGATGAGCTTTGAGGAGACGAAGTAACAGTTCTTCGTTATCTGGGTTAAAGTCAGCTGCTTTCTCCAGTATACCAATCTTCTTTTCTAGAGTTTGCAAGCGAGCACCTTTCTGTGGCTGCCTACTTACTGCAAATTCTAGCCAACTTTGTCATCCTATTAAACTCCCGAGTTTTGCGAAGCACCACCATCCTTACGATACATTTGGTTAAACTTTTCCGGTGGTCTTTCATCCTCCAAAGCCCAACTGCTTTGAATGAGCTTTCAAGTTAAAGTTAATATTGGGAAAACTGAAGCCTAATGCTACTAAGAACTAGCGCTTTCAGCTTGGTCAAATGCTAAAATTATTATTTTATTTTTTCAAAATTATGCCTACCAATTCTTCAAATTTTTAATTTCATCCCTTGTTACGTATTTTATTTTATTTTTTTAAAGAAAAGGGACAAAGCCCCTTGCTGGACTGGCAAAGGACTATAGCCAGTGATGAACTAGATCTAGCGCCAGCAGTCGTCGATTGAGGTTGCCCAAGGTGGCGAAGGTCATGCGACCTAGGTAGCATGCAACCCAGGCGACCACCACCTGAGTCTCACGGCCTTAGGCAGCCCTCACCTAGGTCTCACGAGGGTCGCGTGACAACACCTACGCTAGATTTGGCTCATCAGCGATCATAGCCCTTCGCCGGTCCGGCAAAGGGTCTTGTCCCTTTTAAAAAAGAAAAATCCAAAGCCCATTGCAAAAGTGTTTTCCCAAATGCAACTTGAACTCAAAGTCCATTTGTAAAGAGTTTTTAACAAACACAATTTGCATTGTCCCAAATAGTTTTGGCTTTCAGCATTTATATTACACTCAAAATTCATTTGCCAAGCTAAACCAAACGTACATTTACTGTCCCCTAGAAGTTTTGGGCTCGTGGATTTCCTCGGTGCCAAAATAAGACGCCAAGGCTGAATGCTCTGGATGCCAGTATCTTCCAGCAAACATTAGTTTACCGTCCAGGGCATCTACATCTACATCATGAACCCTTCTGCTGATACAACATTCTAAACTCAATGCCGACTCAACCGTCTTGACAGTGGGTGCTATAACATAATGATGTTAATTATTCGTAACTGCAGCAAATTTTATTATTATTATTATTTTTTTTTTTTTCATATATTGAAAAGGCATGAAACGATAACAGCTATGTCAAATTCTAAAGCAAAATTAACAAACACGATACATAAGTGAAACATATGTGAGATACATAGGTAAAAGTCAACAAGTATAAATTTTTATGGTGCATAAAAGCCAGGGGGGCAAGTGCCCCACTGATAACATTTGAGGTGCCATCCCTGTTTCTAAGACCAAACCACAAACGAAATTATGCACCATACTCTTCAATGGAACAATAGCAAGCAACAAAGTTGAACGGACAAATAAATTGTGATTAAGACCTAAAAGTACTTTTAACTGATTAAAGGAAAGTGGAGTACCATCTGCATCGCTTTCAATAAGAAAGTATATCCCCCAAACAAGTATCATGAGTTTTAGGTTTGGCAACTTTGACTGATCAGCAACTATTGTTGGAGGGTGGTTGATTGTAAATGGACATTGCGGCTATTCAAATGAGATGCATATATAGAATATTTTGTTGAGGAAAACCAGGTCCAGTCAAAGCTAAAATGGAATAAACTTACGAAGTGTAGCTAGGTATCTCATTCAAGACATTTTTTCCTGCAAGATACTAGAATAAAATATTAAATAGATAACTGTATAAACAATTCTGATTGGCAATTCATCTCAGATATGTTGAGTATTGATAAAGATTATCTAGCCCATATCCTATTCCAATGGCACTTGTGTAATTTAATAAATGCATACCAGTTTTCAAATCTGGTTTACATCTGACTGCCTACGTCCCAACAAAAGATTTTGTATTATTCAAATACAGCGATGCTCAATGCCAAAAGAAAGAAAATGCACTTAAGCAAGAAAGGTCGGAAGAAAATTAAAGCCTTCGTTTTCCCAAAGAAAATCCTATGTAATTAATGACCATACTCATATTTCACAGGACTGTGGGATTGGAAAACAAAAAAAGAAGAAAAGCAGTCCCGGGTCAGGATGAAAAGTGATATCTGAAAGTCCTCAACACTCAGTGACATTATATATGTGCTTAATAATTGTTGGAATTTGTGATCCAATTCTAGAAACTTCAAGATAGATTTGAGTTAGAAAATTCAAGACAAATTCTAGAAGAGTCTACAAGCTGCCATCTCTTGTGTGTTCTAGAATACTCCATCTTATGTTACTATAAAATAATAGTAGCTATTTGTAGAGAAGTCTAGAGACTTCCTCCACCGACTTTGGGAGCTTATATAAAGGAGCAAGTGCTCCATGTTTTGGGGTGGAGCTAACCATAAAAACCATATCATGTAGCTCCCTCACTAACACCTCCCTCAACTATGTAGCCGACACGGGCTGCAAGCGCTCACCCAATGTTGGGCAAGGACTCGCTTCCCTTCTACACAGCCCACAGAGAGGGCTCCGTGGCTCTTGCCCAATGGTCGACGTTTCCCTATTGACCTCAATAACAAGGAAAGACAAGAGAAGAAGGAACAGAAAAAGAAAAAAAGAAAAAAATAATAAAGTTATAGAAAAATATTTACGTCAATATTAGTTGTGGATGGTTAGCATTCAAGTCAATAATTTTCAGTCTAAATTACCTGGATTGACTAAATTTGTACCAATATAAAATGATTTAAAACTATCTTGAATTGATGCTCATTTAATAAAGTTAGAAATTTATTTATACTTTTCCCTCCAAGCGTCACATCAACTTGAACTTGCCTATTACCAAGTTGTGCATTTGACAAGTAATGCTGGATCCACAACCTTTAATCCTAGAAAAATATGAACAGAGAGAAGGAGCAGGAGTATGATCTACTTTTAACTGACCAAATCAAGTGAATTCCCCATGACTAGAAAAAAGCCAGAAGCTGGTTCATGCATTGATGGGATGCACATGTGCAAACAAGTGCTTATCCAAAGTGATTGAATTGCTTCTAGAGCCATTGACCGAATATGCCAAGTATTGACCATGCACATTACTTGTCACCCGAAAAGAAGAAATATATACATTTCTTTTTTTCTCTTTTTTTTTTTGGTCGAATATGCACGTTACTTGAAAAGCCACTTATGGAATACTTTTCTTATTGGTCAGTTGCTTATGGAATGGTTGACTCCTCGACATTGTCAGGGAATCTGTATTCAGCAAATGAACTTCTACTTCCGGTTCACCCAGAAGCTCTAACACGCCCAAATGACTATTTCTTTTCCTTTTCCTTTATTTATAATGATGCGAATGGCCATGTTTAGAAAAGTATTTCTTGAATCATTTATTTTTCGCAAAATAAATTTGAATAGATTAGTCGAAATCATAAATTATATATAGTGAATCCGATAATAATTAATGATGTCAGAAGAAGTTAGGACATGACCTTTTAGTGTCCTATTGTTAGCTGCCCATTAACAAAACCAAAATGTGGAGCAAACAAACAAAATGTTTTCATAAAGGTTGACAAAAATACATAATATTTGGTAATAGTTGAAAAATTCAATCGACCTATCTAACTTATGAGATCGACTTAATCGATGATATTGATTTCTCGAATTCAATTATTGCATGTCATCGCAAACATACATAGTCTATTAAATGTTTAGTTAAGCAAAAATCCTACAAAGAACATTGAAACATGGTAATCGAATTTCACATCCGATTCTATCTGTATGCTAGTGTTACCTAAAAAAAAAGTACTCATCCGACGTGATCAGTTGTGAGCCCAAGAACTTACCATGCTATTTGGAGTTGGACTTGGACCTACATGGAACCTTTTGTTATACTAAAATAAGGATATTTGAACCCCTCAATTTGATTAATTTATACAGATTCATGCAGGCCTCTTTAATGAAGTGCATGATTTCATTTCTATGAACCCATATTTAACAAGGATGAGCATGTAAGGCATAGATTTTAGGGTGCAGATTGAAGGGTTTAAAAGCTCAAAGGTACAAATTGTAGGACTTTAAAAATTAGGAGATCACAGGTATAATTTTAGGGCAAAGCTTGGGATAGATTTTTGTAGTTACCGAGAAGGAATCTTCGTACAAAAGAACCAAATAACTTTTATATTCATGTTGGGTCATTTTCAACTTACATTTTCCAGCTTGGTATAATTTGATAGAATCGAATCAATCAACAAAATTTGTAGCCTAGGGTAGCTACAACACATGGGCCAGTCGCATCTTGGACGATGGCTAGTAAGATGGTACTCATGCATTCCCCAAACTATACATAAATAATTCACAAAATTGGAATTTTCCGTCCACACAAAATTGAATTCGTTGCTTTCTAATGTCATAAATCTTACATATGCCACCAACAAAGGTAATTTGGTTTTTTTTTTTTCCAATTATTCCACATCTTTTAAATCCAAATTACTTAAAAAAAAAAAAAAAAAACAGATTTTATTCCCTAGGAAGAGATAAAAATCCTCACCACCCCTCATGGTGACTTAGTTGGGTAGGTGCTAGACTTTCATCGAGAAGATCTAGTGTTCAAAGTTCCTGCAACGCAAGTTGCGGGAAGGCTGGTTTTGAGACTTTTGGCGACTTACCCAGTGACATGTGTGTAGTGGTAGCAAGTGTGTCATTTCTCGGTGGTTTACCTTTCTTAAGCGTGCGGAGTTCCCGGGCCACAAAAAAAAAAAAAAAAAAAAATCCTCATCCTTGTCCACATTATTTACAATAACTTAAAAAAGTGATACCCCACTCACCACGCAATACACTTAGACAAAGACATTTTGTCTCTGCAAGCGAAGACAAATGGATTATCAGGGTTCCCCTTTAAAAGGGAAAGGAAAAACAAAGATTGGATCGGATAAGAATGTCCATTTGCCTCATATGCACCAACCTTAAAAGCCACCAACTATTATTCAAATTTTTAATTATAAATTTCAGGAAAATTTTAAATAATTAATTGCAAAAGAAATATTTATTTACTGAGAAAAATTAGCCTTAAACCTATAATACCGATAAAATTTTAATCAATTTTCAATTGTACCAATTTAATTTCAAATATTTTCGTGAAATTTTAAGATAGTCATTATATCAAATTTCACCATAAATTCTTTGGTGTGGGTTACTAGGGTACGCATAATAACTATTTTATTTCTGTTTTGAATTATTTTTTTATTCCAAACTTGTTTTCGGGATAGAAATTATTTTAATAAAATAATTTCATTTTTCTATTTATGAAACAAATTTTTAGTCCAAAAATAGGCTTGCGACATAAATGAGAAGTGAAATTTTTTTACTTCTTTTATTTCTAGAATGTAAATGAAAAATAAAACCTCTTTTTATCACTCATTCTCACTAATAGTCGATTGCTCACCCGTCATCGCCACAGTAGTTGCCTACCGTCGGCTGCCGCCACTATCGCCGCTATCGTCATTTAGGAAGGAGAAATTTTATGTTATTATCAAATGCGTATTTTTATTCAAAAACTCATCCAGAAATAAAAATATATTTTATTTTTGTTCCACAAATTAATTTCCGAATGGTAGCTTTCGAAGCATATTCAAGACTCTAGAAAAAATTCACTGGTTTGCAAGTGCCTCGTTATTCATGGTATGTGTTTTTAATTTAAACCAATCATAATTTGATACATATATATTGACTGGATTTAATTAAACAAAATAAAAATTTCAGTCCACCTGACTTTTTTTCCTCCATCTACACTTTCTCCTCCGTCTCTGGCCACCTCAAGCCCAACCTCCTCGTCTCCCTCCGCCGTCGCCACTGGCGGAGTTGCCAATGCCAAGTTCAAGGAGAGAACTGCCAGGCGAAGTTGCAAATCTGCAAGTCAACCAACGTTGCTTGCGGCCATGGACGAGCCGCTATCATTGGAGTTATAGATCTAGAACTTCTGTCGCGAGTAACGACGGCTTATGGACTGCCATTATAACGGGAAGGAAGCTTCCCCTTCGTTGTCGCCCGCCCTCGGCTCGTGGTCGACCCCTTCCATGGCCAAGCCAGTGACAGTTAGGTTGCAGATGTGGAGGTTTTGTCGTGAGCAACGACGACTCATGGACTGCCATGGCAATGGGAATGAAGCTTCCCTCCGTCGTGTTTGTGGTGGGTTCTATCTTCCTCCATCGTTGCCCACCCTCTGCTCGTGGTCAACTTCGTCCACGGCAAACCACCCCTCCATCGTCACGGCGGCTTGTGGTCGTTGCCCTTCCAGATCTAGTCTAGATTTGGACTGGAGTTAGGCCTCATCTGATCTCGTCTATGGCTACAAGCCTAGTTCGTCAATAGCTCGCGGGGAGGCGGCGTGTTTAAGATCTTGACGGCCATGGATTGTGAGCTCAAACAATAACAAAAAATTCAGAAGAATAGATGTCGGGGAAGACGACGAGAGCTTGTACGTAGTCCATGGCCGACAACTTGGGATGAATAATGCCCTCTAATTTCATCCCCGGGACGGAGCAGGAGAGAGAAAGGGAAATAAATCGGGGGTTTCGGCTTTCGACAACCGACGGCGGAGCAGGAGAGACGGCTCGTCCGGGCGGGTTGATCTTTCTGCGAAGGCAAGGAAGTAGAGAGGGACAGGGAATCTCAATTATTTTTTTAATTTTAGGTTTTCTCAATTTTACCCTAAACTTTGAATTTTTCACAATATTGCCCCAACTTTTCAAAGTACGTCGACTTCTATTAATACTAGGAGTGAGCTCTGAAACTGGACCAAATTGATCAGTTGTGGGCGATTTCTTATTCATAAAAATTGGAATCAATGTTAATCGGTCTGGCTCTTGGGTCCGAGTGAAGACAAAACCACTCGACCGAACCAAGAATTCTTTTTTATTGCCAAAAGGCTACATAATAGAACAAAAACAACTTCCATAGACACATTTGCATTCTATAAGACCTCACAAGATTTTAAAAATAAATTCTTTCTAATCCCGTGTCCATTTCCAATGTTCCCGTCCTTGCCAGGGAATAGGGAGAAAAAAACAATGAAAGAAATCACATCAATTCTTGGATTCACTAGAAAATCGAACCAGACCGATCGGCTACTATTTGACTTGATAGTTACATAGTGGAAATGGCAATTCCACAGACAAACGGTACCTAGTTACACGGTCAAAGGAAGTTCCAGACATATGACCCTCAAGAAACACCAAAAATCCAACTTGACAAGTACAATATCTTATTGAACAAACACACTAGCACTCCTAAGTGCAAAAATGGCATGAAAAGTTGAAACAACGGTTGTTACTTCTTGACACTGTGAATTGACTTGGATCTGCTTCAAAACAAATGTGCTGACACAATTAATTGAGGTAGTGCATGCAAACATATTCTAATGTGACTCAGTTGAGTAGACGTTAGACTTTCATCGAAGAGGTCTAGTATTCGGAGCTCCTGCAACGCAAGTTGCAGAAAGGCTGGCTTTGAGACTCTTGGTGACTTACCCGGTGACACGTATATAGTGGCTAGCATGTGTCGCCCCCAGTAGTTTACTTCTGGCTGCCAGCCATGCGAGGTTCCTGGGTCAAAAAAAAAAAAAAACATATTCCAATGTCCTTTTAGTTAACTCGTTGGGCCTATCAATATTTGCAGGACTCATGACAGTTCTGCCCGAGTTGATGTCACTAGCCAGTGTGGCTCATCGATGCTTCTTCATATCGCAGGCGGTATGGAACAAGGAAAAGTAAAGTCACCATTGAAGAGAGGATTCAATGGTACGGTTTCCAGAGGTTTTACCTGAGTACCTCGCTCTTTTCCAAGGAGATATATGGATAACCCAAAGTTTTCTGTTGTGATAGGCTATGCAGCGAGAATATAAACTGAGTTCTTATTCGTTGAACTCTGTTTCAGCACACTTCCTTTCTGAACGGGTGAGCTTCAATCTCTTGCTGAAGTTTAGGTCAGCATTTGCTTCCGTGGTGTCTGTCTTATGCGTGATCAAGATGTGAGGTAGTTTCTGTGGTAGCAGGAACAGGTTCTGTACTGTTTCTGCCGTTGGTAGTAGCCGGTGATTGAAATGTCTTCTTTAATTTGAGGGACTTCTTTTTGGTTTGGGCATCAGAACATGGTGTGCATCCTGGAAAGATGTTATAGGGATAACATATTCTCTAGATAATGGGAAAGGTGAACTGTAGTATCAGCTTTACAAGTTCACATCTGAGTTCCCTTATGCTCTAGCTTGAGGTTCACCAACCATCTTCATGATGAGGGAAAACTTGTATCTGTATCATTATCCTCATAGTTTGATGAGCTGATGACGAAATGTGATGACATAAGTTGTGTTTAATGCTTGCCATTAATAAAAGCATTGTTAGTCTAAGGAGCTGGATTAGTTTCTCCACGACTGATCTCTTCTTCTACGGTTTTACTTTTGAGACTTGCTTTTTCTTGAGGGCCTCTGCATTACCAGTGTCACATCTTTGAAGATGATTATTGAGGACTACCCATGTTTAGAAGTTACTTTAATGTCTATTTTGACGATTAGAAAGATTTTTTTGTTGGGTTTGACTGAACTCTTCACTGTTATAAGGAGTGGTCATAAGATTTAGTCGATTTGATTGTTTCAATCATCAGCTTCTTATATGGTGAGCTAGGAAGCACAATATTTATTAGCTTAACATAGCTCATGTCCCATCGACTATGCTTTTCATCCATATGCTTTGGTGACATGCAATGTCGAAGAAAAAATTTGCCAGTTGATGCATCAACGGTTTTATCATCTTATTCACAATATGATACTTCCACAAGTAGGATTTGAAGAGTTGTTCTTCTAGGGATCTGGCTTTCCATAAGTTAATTAAGAGAATAATATCAACTGTGATTTTTGTAACTGAACATTTTGTCCCTTCATAACTTTATTGGAAGTAGCCAAACCATCTTATATGAGTTCATGCCACTTCATTTCATTTAGAAAGAGGATGTTCACCATTCAATTATATCAGATGTTCAAAACGGCAATGGAGAAACGAGGAGGCGGTTTTCTGTATGTTGTTTGAAGGTACAGACATTCTTTGGAAGTTTTCTTCTACTTCCAGTATATAGTACCCTTGCTACATACATGTTTCTATATATTGGCCACGTAGTATGTACGGTTTTGATATAATTCCACAATTAGTTAGTAATCTGCTGGAGGTGGAGCTTGAGGCTTCTGAGCCGCAGGCAAATCAAATGCCGTTGCCATTCTTTTTCCCTATCTAGTGTGATGTAGTGCACTATTTGGATGTACATTTTGATACATTGTTTTAAAAAAAAAAAACAGTGGTCACAGCCAATAACAGTTGCTTGTCAAATCATGGTTTGTTGGTTGATGCTCCAGCAGGAATTATGTGGAAAATACAGAGTGCTTTCATGATGCGCATTAGAAGTGTCCTGTTGATGCATGGTCTTGTTAAGAAATTGCTTGACTGGATTACGTAACATTCGAATCAGTTAAATTGCTTTAGAGCATTTGATAGATTGTCCTGAGGTTGGTGTATTGCTTTGTCTAACTTGTTTTTTTCCTTGAGTGCTGCCTTCAGTCCTCGAGAATTAGATGAGGTCTGTTGGGGTGTAGATACCGTCGAAAACATCCACCTATCTCCATTTACCTTTTGACTATAGCTTTGCTTTAGGAGACATTTCTTGCAACTAATGCATCGGCTGGATGACATTCCTTTTGATTGCAGGATGCTTATCTCCCACAGCGGTTGCTGGACAGACTGATGTTCATTTTACAATTATGTGGAGAAGGCAAGGGTCACTGGTGTTCCTATATCTTTTCTTCTTTCCCGTGGGCAGAGCATTAAGGTCGTGTATTCTTGGGTTTTAATTTGATGATCATTCAAATGATTGTCGTTGATGTCAGAAAATCCTACCATTCATTGTTGCAGGTGCTTTCCCAACTTCTTAGGAGGGCAAAACAGAAGAACCTTGTTATCCCAAATATGAAATGGGCAGGATCCGGGCAATGAACATATGATGGTGCTACACTGAGTTGGTCTTATAAAATTATCTGTCTGAAAACTGCCAGATAGTTTTAATATACTGCCGATTAGTCCCTTTTCTCACTAACCAATAGTTATGTCGCTCTTACCGAGCATATTTAGGAAAACCTACTTTACGTCGCTTGCAGCCTGTGACAATTCAAAAATAATTCGTAATACTTGAGGGTCCATGATTTTTCAGGTTCTAGAGGCCAAGGCAGGTTTCTATGGAAAAGCCTATTGCAACAATGGATTTTGCTCCTCTGTATCCATCGACAATGACGGCCTATAATTTGTGCTATAGCACACTGGTGATTCTTCTTGCCGTGGCTCCTTATAATGCCTTCAAGTTATTTCAAGACAAAATGATAAAAGGAAAATTAGATTTCAATTTCATCTAAGGTAGAGGCATTTTGCAAAGACCATTATTTTCTATCAAACTATTCTTTGTTATGTTTAAGTCTACTCCGCCATGTATCAAATGGTCAGTTGCAAATACAGCTTACACAGTACTGGTATCCTTTCTGGCTAGCATTTTTACTGGTATGAGAGGGTTTTCTCTCGTAGTGATGTTCAGTCAAGTCAATACACTACTTATGTACTGTTGATCAGACTCAATTACATTTGGCACCTCCCCTAATCACATCATGCTTTTTCTTGGACGAAACAAGAGAGAAGCATGGATAACACTCATTCCTAATTGATCTCGAACCAGATTTCTTATGAGAAGGTAGCTCAACTTGAAGGTTCTGGAGATAAACATGGGCATTGTCGTAATTGAAATTTTTCAACTGAAGTCAGATCGCAAAGACAGCACCAAGCAAGAGCAGTCCCTTGATGCATATTTGAAACGCCCCATCTCTTGTTGAAATCTAAAGTCCTTTCCTGTCATGTGTTATGTGTTGAAGATCACCGCCTCTCTCTCTCCTAGAGTTCTCCATATCTCTCTCCTCCATATCTCTCTCTGAATTTCTCTAGATCTCTCCTTCTCCAGAATGTTCTAGCAAAATCCATCAAGAAGGCTATAATAAAATAATAATAATACTTCTAAAATAGTGTAGAAAGCTAGGAAAGTCACCAACTTTCCATCCTATAAATAGGAGCAACTTGCTCCTCATTTGAGTGTCCATTTCTAAGTCCGTAGCCTTCGCATCATTTGAGTGTTCATTTCTAAGTCCGTAGCCTTCGCAGTAACTTCATGGATGTTACCTACCAAATAAAAGACTTATTCAAAAAGACCATCTAATTCTCTAAAAAGGATTCATTTAAACACTCTTAATTGTTTCTGCTAAAAACATATTTTCTTGATAACTGGTAAATACTTCTGCTATGAAAAAGAAATGATTGACGATATATCTGGGTAAACGCGTTCGGTGGCTCATTGAGGAAAAAAACCAACCCAACGACTACAATAGAATGTGGCCCATCGGATCAACACTGGTTGCAACATCTATGGCTTGCGGGCACCTCTCTGTAAAGATTCGCAATATCAAATATGGCAAAAGCCAATCTGGAACGGAAGAAACCGCAGCTCGTCCTTCATAATACCGGAGAACGGCAGAGCGGCTACTGTTGAATAATGCGTAATACGCTCCACTCAAAATGGGGAATCTCAGTTGATCTCCTTCCATTCTTATTGGGGAGGGAGGGAGAGAGGGCGACATACTAGGGTTTATGCGGCGAGAGAGAAAAGACGCCCGCCGGGTTAGGGCGCGAATGATAACCATTCTGGTCGTCGAGAGTGCTGCCGTACTCGCTCTCGAGGGGGACGTCGTCGGATCTGAGGGAGGCATTGAGGGGGACGTCGTCGAAGTCAACGAGAACGTTGAGCTGAGCAAGGCGTAGATCCGAGGAGAAGAGGCAGAAGCGTCGGAGGAGGAGAAGAGGGAGAGGGAGAGGAGAGGGAGACGTCCAGTAGAGGAGATGAGGGAGAGTCGACGCGTGGTGGAGGAAAAGAGGGAGACGTCCGGTAGAGGAGATGAGAAGAGGCGGAGGAGGACGAGAGGGAGACGTCCAGTAAAAGAGACGAGGGAGAGCCGTTGATATTAGGGTTGGAGAGTTTTGGGTGAAAAATGAAGTGGGAAATTATTTTTGATTTTTGTTTTAAAAATAGAAAAGTGAAAAAAAAAAATTCTTCTAATTTCTATTCCAAATTGATTTCTCGAACAAAAATCTATTTTAGAAATAAAAAATAATAAAAAAATTTATTAAATGGATTTTTATTTCAAAAACAAGTTTAGAATAGAAAAATTATTTCTAGAATAAAAATTTCAGTTTGTCATGCATCCCTAGCGACCGCTATTTCTATTTCCAAAAATTACCATTCTCATATCAAAATTATTAGCTGTGTTCGTTGGGTTAATTATCTGACTTTTAAATAAACATCAACATCTTTTCCAATAATTCATCGGTAATTACCTGTGGAGTTTAAATTATCGATTATAATATGAAATTATCAACTCTTTTTTTTTTTTTTTTTTTGTGACCTAGGGAACCCCGCACTCCAACCACACTGACGGCCCGAAAGGCGTGGAGTTTAAATTATCGATTATAATATGAAATTATCAACTCTTTTTTTTTTTTTTTTTGGTGACCTAGGGAACCCCTCACTCCAACCACACCGACGGCCCGAAAGGCCGAGGTACGAAGGGAATAAACCTGGGGCGGCATGGGTGAAACCACCACCCCATGCCACCGGGTAAGTCACCACACGCGCTTGACCTCCCCGCTTCGTAGGGGCTTCGAACTGGACCTCCACGGTGGAGTCCCGAGGCTCTACCATCCACGCTGCAACGGCCGGTGGTAATTATAAACTCTTATTTCATTACATACTATTCCAATTATTCGATCATTTCAAAATTACCATCCGTTTTAATAATTTAAAATTATTTTTAGATAAAATTCCAAATAAGGGTCCGAAGTAACCTTATTTTCTTAAATAATGATCTAAAGTAGATTTTATTTCAAATAAAAACATGAAGTGATCATATCAATATCAAAAAATGATTTAAAATGGTTATGGCCGGGAATGTCAAAAACCGAACCAAATCGAATCGAAAAGTTTAATTTTTTTTTTTTTGTTTGGTTTTCATTCGGTTCGAATAATATAAAATACCGAAACTTTTTTAACCGATTCAATTTTTGTTGGTTTGGTTAACTGAATCGAACCGATAAAATCTAAAATTTTAATTGTTGTTCTTTTCTTTATTTGTTAATTTCAAAAGTGAATATACACATTTAACCTTGAAGTCCCCTATTAAAAATTCAGTTTCATGTCTACAATTCATCATTTGAAAAGACAAAAAAGATTATAATTTTTTACATCACCTATAAAAATATCACTATCACAACGCCGAGACAAGTTCTGTTTATTTCACGAAAAATAACTTTTGAAAAAATGTTTTCTAGATTTTCCAACATAAGCTTCACGAAAAATTAATTAGGTAGGGAAAACATTTTCCATGAAGGAAAAAAAGTCCTCTATGATAAAGGGAAATATTTTTCACTTTTGAGAAAGAGGAAAACATTTTTCATACCTTCTTTCACCTCACTTTCCTTCATCAAATACCTTTTTCCTTTTATTTTTTTTTAAATGTATTTTTTTAAAAAAAATTATTCTTTTTTTTCCCTTTTCTTTCATTTTCATTTTCTTCTTCTTTATTGGCCGGCGGTTGGCGAGTAGCCAAAGGCGAGTTGGAGCCTCGTCGGCCTATAATGAGGCCAAGCTTGCTCAATGCTAGCGAGCTCAAGCCTACCAAATCCTTCTACATGGGCAAGGCTCAAGCCTCGCCAGAGGTTGCCAAACGTCAGTAAGGCTTTGGCAACCTCGAGCGAGATTGGAGCCTTGGCCAGCTTGGTGAATCTGGTGGGCTTGAGCTCGTCGACGTCGAGTGAGCTTGAGCCTCACTGGCCTATGGTGAGGCTCTAGCTCACCTCCAGCCAATCGCCAATCGCTGCCGTGGCCAACGATCGGCCAATGAAAAATAAGAAGAAGAAGAAAAAGAAAGAAAAGGAATAAGAATAAAAAATAATTAAAAGTTTCTTTTTTAATAAATAAAAATTTATTAAAAGGAGTGCATGTAACAAAAGATTTTCCTTACTAAACAACGAAAAATATTTTCTAGTTCATTTTCAAGTTTTAACCGAATAGTAAAGATTATGTTTATTTTTTTGGAAATTGACTTCCTTGGAAATATTTTCTAATATATATATCTACGAAACAAATGGAGAGACACGTTAATTTGCTTGGGCCCTAACATTTGTTTCACTAATTTTATACCACTCCACCGTTTCATAATCTACCCAGTTTTCAATTAGTAAATTAAGATAATATAAAATACATTCATCATTTTCGTAATTAAAATTCATTTATTAGTACTGTTGATATTATATTTCTAATTATATCTTGGAGATATGCAAGACCAATCCTTCTCCAAGCCTATTATGCGAATTCATAATACAAAGTACACAACCATGGATTGTGCCCTCACTACGGAATTTAACATTACGTTTTGTTTATTTCCACGTGGTAGCATTTGCAAAATTGTTTTCATTTGGAAAAATAATAGCTACATATTGAATTTATTTTGGGTTAATACCTAGAAAAACCAAAAACCGATACCTTTGTGACAAATTTATCCAAAATTATTTTTTTAACCATGAAAAACCCCAAACTAGTACACCTGTGATAAATTTACCCGACTAATCATAAAAAAACCACAAACTGATACATTTATGACAAATTTACCCCAAACTAATTTATTTGACCGCAAAAACCCCAAACTGATAAATTTGTGACAAATATACCATTCGCTAAATTGGATTAATACCATAAAAAATGGGATAAGTGCTACAGAAGTCCTAAAACTTATCATGAAAATGCAATTGAGTCCTAAAACTTACAAAAAGTGCAATCAAGTCCTAAAACTTGTTAAATTGTTTCAATTGAGTTCTAAAATTAATGCTGTTGACTTTTTTTAACAGAAAATGCTTTATTTTTCATGTGGCTTTTTTAATTTTTTATAATTAAATTAGATTTAAAAATAGAAAAGAAAAGTTAAAATTTATTTAAAGTACAAAACAGTTTAAAAAAGAAAAAGAAGAAAAAAAACACGGCAGCCGCCGCGCATCGCCGGAGGGACCGGCGACGGTCGCCGGCCCTGGGCGGGGGTGGCTGACCCTCGCTCGGCCAGGGCGAGGCCTCGCCAAGCTCAGGCTCGGGCAAGAGGGTGCCGAGATCCTGCATACAGAGTTTGAGAAATTCATCATTTGGATCAGCCTTCAGATCCTGCATACAGAGTTTTCCAGATAATTACAGCACCAAAGCAATCTCTCAGAGTAAGCCGTGTCTTAAAATGGACATAAAAATCCCTACTAAGAAATTGAAATAAATTCAACAGCGGACACCTGACATACAGAATAGGAACATAAATAAAGGGAAAATATCTAGCGATACCATAAGAGTGGTCATAAACACTTATATGTCATGAGAAACCAACTAGCCAACTTGCAGATCAAAGTGAGGTCGCCTAAGAGAGTCCTTACATAGGGTGGTTTCGGCTTCTCTTTTAGAATAAAGCTTGTTATCTGAGGACGATTCACTACTATCAAAACATCAAGCTTGTTATATTAGAGCCCCAAGAAAAGGGATTTTCAAGTTTGGAATTTATGACTATGATGGATACTGATCTAGGTATCAGATGAAAAGGATCTATCATCTGTCCTCATTCATCAGTACCGGAAAATGTGGGGGGAAGGAGCCTGTATCAAGAAGAAATCTTAATCGTGGCAATTCACTCTCCAGAAAGTCACATTCAATAGCAGAGTACATCTCTAGATACATTTGCAACGCCAAACATGCAGAGAAGTACAGAAGTACTGTGGGAGCACTCTAATATCCTGATTTTAGACGCATGTGCAATTTCATTATAATCTGCAACTTCATGAATTCTGAAGGTAATGCAAAGAACAGAGAGCCCAAGGCGAATCCTCTGCTTAGTTTTCCAGATTAAGGTCCACTTGACACCATTATAAATTTGGCAATACTGTAGTATGTAGCTATGGAAAAAATAAGTAGGAGAAGAGGAAAAAGGAAAAGAAAAAAAAATAAATATAAAAAAGTATAAAAAAATTAAAAGAAATAAAAAAATTTCAAGAATTGTACTAAACACATTTCTATTCCACGAATAAAAATTTTGGATAGTTACCAAGTACCTTCAAATGCTCAGAATTCTATCTAGGGAATAGAATAAAAAAAGAAAGAATCATTTTTTAGCAAAAATTATTCTCAAAAATAAAATGATTACCAAAAACACCCATATTGTTTGAATTGTAACTCTGAAATTATCAATAATTTGACAAAAATCAGGTCATTGTGCCCTCTCTATGATAAGTCGGATTATTTTGTATTAGAGTTTGGTGGCTCATCTGGCTAATTGCATTTTTCTTGTTACATGGAGAAATGTGTAGGAGTCTCTCTACAATTTACTGCGAAATATTGACGATTTTTCCCCGAATTAGAAGCCGCAAGGCCTTGAAGCAACTCTTGAATTCAGGCTTTGTGCTCATTGCATGCGGCCCTAGAAAAAACCAAGAATATACTTCATCATTACCCAGAATGTTGTAAATTTTACCTGGTAATATTCTTCTTCAAACTTTTGAGCAATGCCATTCTCTTATTTGTGATCTTATAGCATTGTGAGTTTTATGCTACTTCCAACGGAGTTTTCTTTTGGGAGATTGAAGAGGCATTCTGTGTCGCAAGTCTTGCCTTCTTCTCCTATTTTATTTGATTATTACATTAGTTTTGATTGCGTGTGCCAAGCTTTGTAGTTTTCTATTAGCAATCCATTTTCCTTTGCAGGAAATAACAGGGGATTCTGCAAGATCTTCTCCTGCTGAACGATTTACTTGACATGAATATCACACGATTTATCGACTGTTGATAGTAAGAAGTCAAGCTCCAATGGTTCATTTACTATTCCTTTTAACTGACAATAGTTGAATTCGCAATCGCATGGCAAGAATATCTGCCAACATCTGCAAAGTCAAATTGTTTCTGCATTACTTTTACTATTTGAGCTTCCAAAGTACCTAGGCACATCATTTTCGCATGCCTTATGGACCAAAACTAGTCATGAAACAGCAGCTCTGGCTGCACTCCCCCTCTTAGATGGAGAACTGAATTTGCAAGCATGGAAGTAGAATCTAGAAAGTCACTGAGCTGGAGAATGGACCTTGCTTGAGGAGCTTCCATGCTCAGCAACAACTGAATAAAGGCTAGCCACAGTAGCAGCAGCTTCCCTCAACTCTTCGTCAAGCATAGCAATTCTGCTTTCAACTTGGCTTTGTTGGTAGAAAAGTTAGCCAATTTCTTCTTATCATCTGTTGCAGAAAAAGTAGCACTTTTGTCATCATCTCTGTGCGGGGTGTATCCGTTTTGGCCCTTTTGCAACTGCGCTCTTAACAAGCAGTTTAAAGTAATCAGATGGATCAGATAACAGATTCACATCGTTTTCATGTTTTAGTTCATTGCCATCAGAAAAATCACCCATCTCTACTGCCCAAAAAGAAAAGAAAATCTACAACATCTCTCAAAAAAACAACCTGTTTTCTGGTGTCACGCTTTAGAAAACCTGAAGCTACATCCCAAAAATGTTTCTTTCTTTCATTCTTTTTTTATTTTATTTTATTAAGTGTTTGTTCCACTAGGCCATTTTCTTGCTGTTCATTCTCATCTTTTACTGTTAAGGGACAGGCCGAGAGGACTGACTCTAGCGGGTGAAAGCTCAGCAGTTTGAAGTCCAGCGTCTCACATCCTGGTCATGCATTGAGGATCCTAACCAATTTTAGATCCCACCTGGTTGCTGTTCTTATGGTATTTTCACCAGAACTTCCACTTTTACCTACCTCTCTTGAACCTGCTCCATCTTTTATTTGAACTCCAATAGTTTTTGTGATCTCGAAAGAGGGTGCTTTTTACAAGCTCTGTGTCAATATCCCCCTTGGAATTTGAAGCATTAGATGATGAACCATCGGAAAAGCTTCCAATAACATAACCTTCGCTTTCTGCTCAAGAACCCTCTCGTCTCATTGCTTTCATCAGGAATTCTCTCAAGGAGCTTATAAGCTATTGGTTCCGGCAAACTTGTGTTTTCCTTTTGTTGGAGACCTGTCGATGAAAATTAATATTCAAAGATAGTGGAAAGCTTCCAGGTATGAGGTTAGACTTTTCTTAAGAAATGTGAGAAAAAGTAAACCTTGAGCATAGTTGCTGGCTTTTCCATGTTCACTTGCTTCAGCCGCAAAATGTTTTTCCTGGCTTGAAGTTGCTACTGCTACCAGTAGTAGTGTATCTTCTCGATTGGCAACTTGTTTGCCATCCTCTGATGTTTCTGGTTCTCTCTGCGCACCAAAAACAATCCAAGAATAGCAGATGTACCTGTTAACAAACAGGACTGAAAGCTAAGAACAAAATGAAGCATTTATAAAATGTGGAAACTACTTTATTGGTGATATAATATCCTCAACCTAGCAGGACTCTGTTATGCTCACAATTACTTCGGGAAGCAAACTCCTTACATGCTTTAAAAGTTTCCGGATTCAATCGTATTTCTGTGACAGGTATTAAAATTTAATTGCACTTTTTGAAGATTTTAAGACTCAATTGCACTTTTGTGACAAGTTTTAATACTTTTTGTATACTTATCTATTTTTCCTTTTGCACATAAAGTGATCTGATGACGAAGTATAAACAGCGAGACGGATTGGCTGGAGCAAAAGAGTGGGGATGAAAACAAAGGCGATGAGCAATGCGATGGTTGAAGTGAAGTTTTCGAAGGAAGTTCCGTTTGTCTTGCTCGGCAAAACAATGGAGCAGCAAAATATTACCGGGTCGCTCCAATCCGCTCCAATCTAATCTAATCACTTCATAATATCTCTCTCGGTCAGCATCGCCAGCCTTTTTAACCAAATAGCTTCTTTCCTAACCTCCTTTAATAATCGGTTGGCATTTAGTTAGGTTATTGAGGTTCCTTTTTCAGTCTAAGTTATTGATTTTCTTTCGAAAAAAGTTTCAACCACATAAGGTGCTCGAAAAATTATAGATATAATAATATTGTTCCCAATTGATAGGCGAGAAGAATGCTGCATCTCACGTAAGTAAATGGCACTGCCATTTTTCGGATGAGTAAACAATACATTAACCTAATAATTTTAAATATTTTAAATGATTGGCAGTAGTCTCATAGCATATGTACATTGTTGCCTCCTTCTATTTCAGGGGGTTTTTGGACTATGATAAATTCAGACTTGGAGTCCATTTGGTATGGCTATAGGGAAATGGCTTTTAAAAAACACAAATACCTTTGGGGTAAAAGAGTTTTCCGAAATGATATTCAGTTTGGTAAATTGTAATATTAAATAACATTGAAAAATAGCTTTGTCATATATGCCATTTGATAAAACCCACATTTATAGAAGGCTTTTGCTATTTTTTTAAAGTTTAAAAATTAAACCTGATGGAGGTCGGTCATCGGACAATCGCTAAAAATATGGTTATTTTCTTAGAAATTAACTTCATGGAAAATATTTTGCAGTACTACCATATATTCCGCAAAACAAATGAATCCTTTCTTTTAAAATTTGAAGAACTTGTGATGGGTTTATACAAAAGAAAGTGTACTTGGAAGACTACATAAGAGTTACAAAGGGATGAGAACAATTAACCAATGTTAAAAACAATGATATTTTGTAATCCAACAAATAAACAAGAAAACTATATCCACTCTAAACACCATTAAATCAGGAAAATATTTTCAACCTACTTAAAATTTTTAGCAGAAGATATCAAACATTAGGAAAATCTCAATACGGTAAAATTTAGACTTTGAAATCAGTCTCTATCAACAATTTCTACAGCGATACATTATTTATCCTTGTTCTACACAATCAAGTATATATCAACAGAAATCAATCTAATTTTAATGCATCACACTTCGGCTGACTATGGACGCGAAAAATCATTCTTCAAACTTTTTACATGTCACAAATTAGTGCCCCACCTAAGATTCATACACGCCATTCAAAACTCCGAATTAATTAACAATTAACTTTATGTCCTAAATATTATTATCAAAATAAAAAACTAGATGTCACAGGGCCACTGTCCTACTTTTCTTTTTTTTTGGGTTTTTTTAATTGTTTTTCTATTTATTTTATATTTGGAAGTTAGTATCACTTGGAGTGCAGTTAGCACCAAATCAGTGCCATGTGGCCTCAAAAGATATTTACATGGTCAAGTCAGCATTTAAATCACTCATATTGTGCGGAGATACTCGATTACACTTTTGGGCCAAATTTTAGAACTTGATTAAACAAATTATAATTGTAGGTCTTAATTGTATTGTCGTTACAAGTTTTAGGATTTTGATTGCAATTATCCCCTTATCAAAAGTCATTTGTTAGCTTACCAACTCACTAACCTGTTAACTGTGATATGAAATTACCAATTATTTTTCAGGTCTACTTTTTTAGTTTATTTAATTGCTTCAAAAGTACCTACTTGTTTCATGAAAAAATGGGTGTTGATTCAAGTAGTGAGAAATCTTACACCAAAAAGTTGATCTATGGTTCCTTGGGTGATGGGTTCGGTAGTGATTTTGGATAGGAGTTCAATCAACGTTGCAACAACGAACAAGATGAATCTGAAGGTAAAAGACTGTAAAGAATGGAACTAAAAAGACAATAACATTGATGAGTTAATGAAGAGAATATGCATTTCGGAGTATAGATTTATATGATTACACGCCACGATATAAATAATTAGCTAATTATAACCGTTCACTGGCGGTTATTATGCTAAGTATGATTGTGACTGCACTCTTGAGATTTCAGCGCCTCTGTTCGCACGCCGATCTCATCAATAAACGATCGCAACTTCCAAGACTATCAGGTTAATCAAGCCTAGTGAATGAGAACCGAACCGAATTAAAATCGAACCGAAAAAATAGAATTTTGCAATTCGGTTTGATTCAATTTTCGGTTCAGTTTTTGACACCTCTAGTCACCAGATATCTCTGCCTTCAATTTAGTATCCTTCTCCTCATTTTCTCCCCTTGCTTCCGACACTTGGCCAAATTGAGAATAGCCAAGTCTTTGCTCAATCCGTCGATGAACTACGTTCAACTCTTCTCAGATACTCATCGATGTTGATTCCACAAAACTGTCGACAATTGCTCTTTGTATATGTTCATTTTTATGTTGTACAATGGTCCATTTTTTAATGGCTCGAAGCGCTATGGATGATTAGTGTTTCTTGATCAACTGCATTTCGTCGCTCATCGAAAGTCATACAAAGTTATACATTATGGTTGTCATACTGGTCAATAACTATATCGTATAGTTAACGATGACAATGCCAATCAGGATCAATCAAACTCGCTTAACTAATTAAATACACTGTTGATCAATTTAAACTAGTTAGTTTTTTTTTTTTTTTTTTTTTTTTTTTGTTATTAGTACAATTGTTCCAGTGAGTTAACGATATATATTCGGGACTTACCAATCCGTCAAAGATACCAACTCTTATTACAGATTATCAATTCTCTTCAAAATTTATCAACATTTAGATGTAATTGCTGAAGACACATATATGGAATAATTAACTTTATTTTAGTCAAATACCGGCTTTCTACTTGATTGTTTGATAATTGCCAACTGTTCTTATAATCTACGAACATATGAAGTCGCCTCTAACTCTTACTTGAATAACCAACTCTTCCTTGATAAGTTTAACACATCAGTGATAGACTCAAATAGATTTAGTGAATTATTAAAGTAGTTGGTAGATTGGAAAAATTAAATAAACACCGATATGGGCTAGTGACTCAAATAAAGATTCATAATTTCGAAACAAATTAATAACTTTAACACACTAGTAACCTACGAAAAAAAATGATGCTAAGTGCTGGGAATATTTGGTAATTCAAAATAATTGAATAACATCGGTAATTTTCTATGAGCATCGATGTAAATGTTACTAACTTTCAACGAAAATGCTGACGGTTTTCATTCACGGGCATTCCTAACATTCATTGAAAGCTTATGCAATGTGACAGGACCGATATGTGAAGACCCATCCATTCCTTTAAACCTCTCTCGCCAAAGATTATGAAGGAAAATTACCATCAAAAGGGAGCCAGGCATGGAAAAGTGTAACAAAAAACCAGGACCCTCATCTCATTGATTACTACCAATGATTTGGATTTCTTACCATGTTGAGGAACACAAAAAGAGTAGTAATTCAAAAGGGTTACCTTTTGAGTGAAAGACAAAAGCCTCTTTTTGCTTACATGGAAGTAGGTTCGCCATTCATTAGAGTCCACAGCCTACCAAGGAAGGTTCTTTTTCGACTTTCCAAAACTTGGGTCATCTCTTTCGATAATATATATATATATATATATATAGAGAGAGAGAGAGAGAGAGAGAGAGAGAGAGAGAGAGAGAGAGAGATTCTCATTTTGGTGTGAAAAAATAGTTGTAATCTTTTTCAAGTTTGGAGACAACAACAATGAAAAATATGTTATCTCAGGCTCTTAGGTTGGCCGTGGTTGTACTGATATTCCTTGCTCCTAACCATGGTGCTGTCTTTATTGCGATCCCTCAACTTTTTTCTTCTTCTTTTTTCTTTTTTTATGTCTATGATCACTTAACTTAAAGTTTAAAGATTGGGTTGTTTTCCACCGGCTTGATCCATAAAGGTGTACTGATCTGTGATATGTAATTGGCTTAATTTCTTTGACTAGACGGTGATCTCGGATAAATTTATACAATAACTTTTCGAGACTCTTGTAATCATCAACAACTTTATTATATATATATATAAACCATGTATTCCAATGCATTATCTGCCCAAAAATTAGTTCAACGTATAAGTTTATATTATATTTGTTGCTTTGATGGTAAAAGATTTGCTCGGACATAACCCGATCCAAAAGACCAAATGAACAGTCATTGCTTTCACTAGTCAAATCGACGTGGTTGATCACTCGATTAACTAATAATCTTGAGAGACATGCTGTGCTTTTGTATTCTGACGTAGTTCTTAGTTGTGCACTCGAGCCGTCCGTGTATCAATGACCTCATCGCTATAATCATTTGACTAGGTGACAATTCAATTGGTTTTGATGAAGAATTATTTGACAGAGTCAATTAGATCAGATTGAAGTTACCCATAGTCGGGTTTTCATAACAGATTATCAATCATTGTGCAAGTACTTTCGACTTTTTGGCTTCTACAAAAACTGGGACTCATCGATCATGTGCTCCCATGGCCATCCAGGTTTGGTTAAGTGCAGCATCCAACAATTAGCAAGCTGTTCGTCCGATGACATTACGATAAACCAAGCTTCGGCTGGCAAGCAACCTTCGGGAACTCTGGTTTTCTTGGTTGAAATAAAGAGCCCGTCCGCTTGCACAGTCAATAGCGTCCACCTCAACTGTGGCTCATTTACCTCCGACATTCCCATAAACCTGAAAATATTCAAACGGGTCGGCGACAACAACTGCTTGTGTACCCGCTGTCCATTTTGAATATCGAGATCTTTTCCTCCGGCTGATGAATAAGCAATTTTTAATCTAAAGCTATCAATTTTAGTTGTCCGGATGTATTAGACATATGAATAAGCAAGCAGTTCGATTGTTTGGCGGAGTTGATTCAATCATATGAAAGTTAACCATACTGGGTTTTCACAACAGATAGGTCAAATTGTGTCCCGTGAACACTATCAAGCATTGTGCAATTTCTTTCAGCCGCATTGCTTCTACAGAGACTAGGACTCATCGGTCATGTACTCCCATTTCCGTCCAGGTTTGGTGGAGTGCAGCCTCCAACATTGCTTCTACAGAGTGTCTTACTAACATTTGACGTAAATGACGGTTTTCATTAATGGACACGCCTAACATTCATTGAAAGCTTATGCATTATGACAGGATCGATATGTGAAGACCCATCCATTCCTTAAAACCTTTCTTGCCAAAGATTATGAAGGTAAATTACCATCAACAAAGAGCTGGACATGGAAAAGTGTTACAAAAAGCGAGAATCCTCAATGTGATTGATTAATACCGAGAATTTGGATTGCTTTCCGTGTAGAGGAAACACAGTGAGTAGTAATTTGAAAAGTTTACCTTTTGAACGACACAAAAACCTTTATTTTGTTTCCATTATGAGTACACAGCCTGCCAAGGATGGTTCTTTATCCACTATTCTAAACATGGGTTATCTCTTTCGTTACATATAGAGAGAAAAAGAGATGCTCAGTTTTGCTCTTTGAAAATTACCTGCATTCTTTTTCAAGTCTGGGGACAACGACGATGAAGAAGACGATATTATCGCAGGTTCTTAGCTTGATCGTGGTTATGTTGATAATCCTTGCTTCTAATCATGGTACTGTCTTTACTGCGATCCCTCCATTTTTTTTTTCCTTTTTTCTTTTTTCATATGTCTATGATCACTTAACTTAAAGCTTCAAGATAGGGTTCTTTTCCATTGGCTTGATCCATAAATTTTGAAAAAAATATATACAAATTGGATAAATTTATTTTTCGACTACACCATTGACAAATAGAAAATGCGTGGAAACTTGTGCTTCTTTGGTGATGTGGGCGTACTGATTCAGTGATACGTGATTAGCTTTATTTCTTTGATTGAAAGGCGATCTCGGATAAATTCGTACAATGACCTTTCGAGACTCAAGTGACACGATTGTTGCTTTTCCTTATGCACTCTGACGTGCCTCTTGCTTGCGCACTTGACTCGTTCGGTACCAATGACCTCATCACTATAATCCTTGGGCTAGGTGACAATTCGATTGGTTCCGCTGAAAAATTACTTGACAGAGTCGATTTAATCGCATTGAAGTTACCCATAGCCGAGTTTTCGTAACAGATGATTGAAATTTGTACTACTGATATTATCAATCATTGGGCGAGTTCTTTCAATTTTTCTGCTTCTACAAAGACTAGGACTCATCAATCATGTGCTACTCTCCCATTGCCATCCAGGTTTTGTGAGGAGCAGCCTCCAAAAATATGAACTGTTCGCCTGATGACATTATGTTAAACCAAGCTTTAGCTGACATGAGACCTTCGGGAATTCGGTTTTCTTGGTTGAAATAGAGAACCCGTGCCCGTCCCGTTGCCCAGTCAGTAACATCCACCCAGTCAGTAGCATCCACCTTAACTGTGACTCATTTACCTCTGACATTCCCATAGACCCGGATATATTCGAGCGATTGGGCAGCGCCAGAGACAACTGCTTAGTGAACTGGGGCGGAGCTCTCCCTCTGGTGGTGCCATCTCTTTCGTGGTGTATCTTTCAAGTACTCCGTCTCCCTCTGGCAGCGTCATCTCTTTCAAGTTCTCCGCCTCCTCCATGTATCCCTTGGCCTTCAAGCAAATTGGGTTCTTTTGCATGTAATCTAAGGCTATCGATATTTAGTTGTCTGGGTGTGGTAGACCAATGGAGGTATCAGTGTCAGGAGAGATTTTCAGATTCCTTTACATTTTAGAGGACCGTTTTGCTGGGATTCTTGATAAATAAAGAGTAATATATAGCAATCATCAATAATACTATGTTGCTGTTACAGCTCTGTTCTTTTATCATATGCTTGAGTGTGACTTTCAAGGGATGGCATTCAGCCATCTGTCTCACATCTTGCGTCATTTCTCACAAGACAACCCCACACATAAGCAGCGATGACAATTATAATTTACGACTTCAAAGTTGAGAATAAGCAAGCAAGTTGAGTAAGATTGGTAACAAAACCTCCTAATCAATCACTTCTCAGTCCCCTTTTTCCCAGTTATTAGTTGGATTCCACACCATAGACATGCGAAACCACCAGCTTATCATGACCATATGATGCTATACGCACCTTTCCACGGGTATCTTAATCCCATATCAAACCAGCAAAAAGTTCCCCAAACATAAATCATCAGCGCACACGAAACCTTAAACAAGACAGTCTCAACTCAACTCCAACCATAGCAATATATCTCGCAGCCGTTTAAATCTACCTCACATGGAACAGTGAGACACAAGTCTCACTCAAGCATCCTCATGTCCAACCAAAGCGAGAAGCATCTTCTTGTAGTCTCCAGATGTGTCATTTGCAATAGCCCGATCTAGAGGAACACTGTTCCGTTTGTGGTACTGCTCTTTGATCTGCTGCATGTCAACTTCGGCACGAGTGGTGACTACTCGAGTAAGAGCCCATTCATCTGTTCCCAGCTTGTTGATGGCCAGACGCAGTACCTTCTCGAAATACTTCTCTGGACAAGTCAAGCACTTGATTGCTGATCTCAGCAGTTTGAGAAATTCATCATTTGGATCAGCCTTCAGATCCTGCATACAGAGTTTTCCAGATAATTACGGCACCAAAGCAATCTCTCAGAGTAAGCCGTGTCTTAAAATGGACATAAAAATCCCTACTAAGAAATTGACAGAAATTCAACAGTGGACACCTGACATACAGAATAGGAACATAAATAAAGGGAAAATATCTAGCGATACCACAAGAGTGGTCATAAACACTTATATGTCATGAGAAATCAACTAGCCAACTTGCAGATCAAAGTGACATCGCCTAAGTGAGTCCTTACATAGGGTGGTTTCGGCTTCTCTTTTATAATAAAAATTATCTGAGGACGATTCACTACTATCAAAACATCAAGCTTGTTATATTAGAGCCCCAAGACTATGGATTTTCAAGTTTGGAATTTATGACTATAATGGATACTGATCTAGGTATCAGATGAAAAGGATCTATCATCTGTCCTCATTCATCAGTAACGGAAAATGTTGGGGGAAGGAGCCTGTATCAAGAAGAAATCTTAATCGTGGCAATTCACTCTCCAGAAAATAACATTCAAGAGTACATCTCTAGATACATTTGCAATGCCAAACATGCAGAGAAGTAAAGAAGTACTGTGGGAGCACTTTAATATCCTGATTTTAAGCGCATGTGCAATTTCATTTAAATCTGCAACTTCATGAATTCTGAAGGCAATGCAAAGAACAGAGAGCCCAAGGCGAATCCTCTGCTTAGTTAAGTTCAAGTTTCCAGATTAAGGTCCACTTGACACCATTATAAATTTGGCAATACTGTAGTATGTAGCAATGGAAAATAAGTAGCATACCTTGTTGATGGCATTCCCAAACTCATCGTTATAGTGATTGAGGGTTGCATTAAGCTGAGCTTTACTTCTTGTGGTCACAATTCTGATGAGTTCATCATGATTGTAAGCCTTATCGTGAATCTTCTCATGAAGTATCTTAGCCTCTGATCTCGCCAATGTCATGTTCACCTCAGGCCCCTCATACCGAAAGGCGCTTGCCAGAGGAACAAGCAGCTGCAGTGTATGCGAGAGCAATAAGCATGCTTTGTTGAGCTCCAAACAACAAAGTCAAGCTCTAGGAAACTATGAGGTCATACACAGCCAAACAGAATAGCATAGAAAAGCACAAGACTTTCACATTTCTGTGATTCTTACAAGTTGCCATTAGAAGCATACCTAACAAACTTGTAAGATATTTTAGTATTTATCTTCATAAATCTCCAAGCTTCTGGCCTTGTGTATTTAGGGCATCAGTTTGAGACAGTAGAGGCAACATATACATTCACACGCAGTGCAACTACAGAAAATTGACTTCATATCTATTTGATTTACAGGATGATCCTGCAATGAGGTTAAAGCTAGTAGTACCTTGCGGAAATCCCCAGTAGTGTTATATGCGACGTCTTCTTCAAGAGATTTCTTATTACGAGCATGATAGGCCTGCCTCACCATGAATAACTCCATTGAAGACCTCGTGCAAGCAATTTCCATGAGAACCCAGTTGCTCGAAGTCAATCTCTTGGTAGCTTCATTGGACAAGAATGCATCACGCTCCGCAGGATCCAGGGTCCACAGAAGCACAGATCTCTGATAAATGTTTGATGGAAATAAGAGACAGGGGAAACAAAGAGGACAACAGCTGAGCAAGAACTGGCTTTTGGAGAGATCCTTCACACTGCAGAATAAAAACTGACCTCAAAGTCACTAGAGAGTTCTTTGTCAAGCGCTTTGAGAAGATCTTCCCCATATGTCTCAGCATATGTTTGTCGGATTACTTTCCGCTGCGCCGCATTTCTGTGAGCCAGTATGGATATGATAAGATCTTCATTCGTCCCCCATCCTGCGGACACAAATTTTCCAACAGGTAAACAATTTGCTCAACCAGCACAAACAACCATCAGAACGTACAAAAATGCGCTGCGAATACATATGCTAGAAGGGCAGCCCGCGTGATTGACAAAAACCCAAAAGAAAAAAGGCGATTACGACACAAATGTTCTCAGAACTTTTATCAATTATTCAACATCATCCTTGAAATTTTTTCCACTGAAATCGTCCTACAAAATGCGCATAATCACTAATCACTACCAAACTCCATGTGTAGAAGTGCTTAACACCAGTCAAATGAACTCGGAAGCAATGGCTCTCGCCTCTTCTCTTTGTTTTGCGTTTTTGGTTAGCTCATCCAGTAGCAGAAGCAAAGATGGGACATGCAACACGAGAATGATCAGATCAACGCGGACGAAGGAACGTCTAGTGCTAAAAACTATTCTTGATCAGAAGGATCTGACAATCCATGACACAGATCAGAAAGAGACTCCGCAGCAGGACACGGGATCATAGATCCATCGAAACAAACACAGAGATGGACATGCATTGTGCTAAGATTAAAAAAGAAAAAAAAAATAAGGACACCCAGATGAGCATCTGATCTCCCGAAACCGCGACGATCGAAGCACGAAACGACAGCTCGAAGAGGATCCACGCAGTCGAATGTTCAGAGCAACACGAAAGTAGATAGAGAGAGAAAAGTTTAGCGATGACGACGACGACGACGACGATGATGATGATGATGATGAATGCAGGAGACCTGCGAAAGCTTTTTGGAGCTGCTCGGCATCCTCTGCCGGAGACGGAACCGACGGTGGCACCGCGATAGTCGCCATTCTCTCTCTCTCCCTCTCTCTGCGAGGAGCCGAGGACGATGATGTGCCGGGCTTTTATAAAGACAGACAGAGAAATATTAAGAAAAATCAGATTATTACCGGATTAACCTCAAACTTTAAATATAATCCACTTCTACCCCGAATTTAAAAAAAAAATTCAAATTTTAAACATCTCTCTCTCTCGTTCTCTCTCTCTCTCTCTCTCTCTCTCTCTCTTTCTACTTCCCTTTCTCTAGGGATGAATGCAGCTTTCGTGAGGGACGGAGAGAGAGACAGAGACACAGAGACAGAGACAGAGATGTTGGTGGATTTGAACGTAGAAATGACAACTGGTGTTGCAGCGCGCATGCGCAAGTCGAAGTGGCGATCTTCTTCTGAATCATCTCTCTCTCTCTCTGTCTCTCTGTGCGGATGCAAGTTCGTGATATCGCGGGGAGCCGAAGACGAGGATGTGCCGGGCTTTATGGAGACGGACAGCGAAATATTTAAGGGAAATCAAGCTTATTACCGGATTGACCCTTTAGATTTTTAATCTAATTCTACCTCAAACAAAAAAATCTCAAACTTTATGTCATGTCTCGATTCAAATCCAAACTTTTTTTTTTTGTTTAAAAACAAGTCTGCAACGTTAATTTAAATCCAGGATCTTTTTTTATCAAAAGAAATTACCAATTTTGACCATAATCCTAACTTTATCTCAAACTTTTCTTTTGAAAAAACAATTATATACGTATAATTTAGTCTCAAATTTACTTTTGTTAACCAACATCCGGCTTTCGGCGTGGCATTTCCATATTGGTAACAAATCAACATTAATAAGGTGACATGGAAATCATCTCCAAAACAAAATTATTCTTTGAGAGAGACGTTAAATAATTACTTTTGAATAAAAGATTAATAGAGACATATTTAAAATTAAAATTAAAGTTCGGAGTAGTAGATTTGGAATCGAACTCAAGATTGAGTTTTTTTAGATAAATAAAGTTCGAGATAAATTTGGATTGAACTTAAAAGTTGGGATGTTTTGGGGAATTAATTAATGAGAATTATCTAACCCAAAAAAGGAGATGCCCAGCATGATATGAATAAAAAGTTATTGCCAAATTCAGCTTTAGGATATGATTTTCTTTTGTTCTTTTTTTCTTTTATTAGGACAGTGGGACAGGTGGGGGCCGGGGCGGATTTTGATTGCCGTAAATGCGGATCTGAATGCGTGTTCCCACGTATACACCTACTGTTGCTTTGTATTGTCAACTTCGTTTTATTAATTAATTTTATTTAATTAGTTGCCAATTGTCAAACTATGACTACTCTCCTGTTGCTTTTCCATTTGGAGGCACCATGCCCATGCCCATCTGCCCGGCCTCAAAGGAAGAAACTTTCATTTGTATTTTTCTGAATTGATTATTTTTCTATTCTGACTTTGGATCACACGCTCTCCCTTTCCCTCACGTCCCGAAGAAGATATTTTATCGCGTTCGTATTTTGTGGTGGGAGAGATCGGGCATGGCTAGGGTCCCACGCAGGAAAATCGGTCCGATTGAATATATTACGGGTTCGGACTAGAGACTTACGGGATGTTGATGGCAAATGGAGCTGAAGTAGTGATCACTTGGCTTAAAATTAAAAAAGACGACGTCCCATCCCAAATCTTATCTCAACATTAAAATTAATATGAAGATCACTTAAAATGAAAAGATCCACATCCCATTGTAAATATTATCCCGTCGATTGATGATGGCGCTGGAGAGTATGATGGTTAAAGCATGGATGACAAATGGTAGCCAGTAGTTGAAGGACGTGACGATGCCGGCAACTTCTAGACTTAGCCTTAGGTCATGATTTTCAACAGCATCCATGTGCCCTTCAAGGGCTGAAGTGATGATCGGTAAGTAAAGATGAGGGCTTAAGTGTTTTCTGTAATGGAGATGACCGTTCTCAATGCAATTTAACTCAAAAAATAAATGTGCTCAAACATTATACTTACCTAAATTCTCTCTCTTTCTTTCTTTTTCCGAGAATTTTTCATTCGATGAATTACCTTGAGCATATCCGTTTTTATCGTAACCAAATGAAGCTCAGATTCATGTATTTCCTCTTTCCTTTTACTGTCGTTTTTTTTTATGAGAATCACGCGGAGAAATTATCACTTAATTGAAGTCAATTTTTTGGTTGGCCTGAATGTGCCTCTTTCCCATGTCTAATCATGTGTGTTCTGTCCCTTGAATAGAAACCCAACAAACACAAACAGCTGGATTATTTCCCAACAAGAACATGAACAAAGAGCCCTAAAATTTGCACAGCATACTTCCCAGTCAAAATAGCGCAGTTTTTATTTCATTTGAGTCACTTGGTCATCACATTAGCTTCGTTTGCCACCATTTGTCCACGTCATAAAGGTAAATATATCACAATAAGTGAAATTTAGGGCTTTGGTGCTTTTCCTCTCTAACATATGAGGAAAGATTTAATTAAAGCATGTGAAATTTTTTAAGTGATTATATACTCACTTTATATAAAATTTTTGAAATAATGTTAAGCACCTTCGGTATATAACACTCGCGAATGTGCATATGCACAACAAATAAATTAGGAACGAGAAATAAATTATTAATAAATGCAGACAACACAAAAAAAAAAAATGAATCAATAGACGTGGAAAGAGAAAAATGTATTGAGATTTTATTTTTTTTAAGAAGGTGCTAGTGGGATGGGAAAAAATCAAATTCGAATGTAGAAACATGTGAGAGATTAAATAAAATTACGAATTGATTGTTCATGAATAGAATATTTATGAGACAAGTATTTTTTTTTTGGGGGGGAGGGGAGGGTGGGAACAATTGGGATATGTTAAAAATAGAAAAGGCTATTTACTTTATATAACAATACGGGTGTACATCATTTTCGTTAGAGAATTCATTTTTCTTATTTTAAGTATGAATATTTTGTTCGACCTTAAATGGTTTTCTATAGAAAAATTATTTTCAATAAACCAAACACATGAAAGTCAAAGAAACTAAATGTATGTTTAATAACATCCAGGAACAATTTTTTTTTTTTCAGAAATAGTCTTTTCTATTTTTATTCTCTAGAATAATTTATGAGTAAAATAACACTTTTGGTAACTACACAAAATTTCTATTCTTGAAATAGAACAAGAATATAAATACGTTTTGTACAATCCACAATTTTTTTTTATAACGTAGCATTTCTTTTAATTTTTTAATAAATTTTTAAGAATTGTTTTTCCCTTTTTTCTTTTCTTCACCGTGCGCCAGTTGCTGCTATTGTCCTTTGTTTGCCGTCCACTGGCCACACGGCCGCCTGATGGCCAAGGGGAGGTAGTGGTAGGAGGCGACAAGCGGCAAGGAAGAAGAAGAAAAGAAAAAATGACTTATTTCTATAAATTCAAGAAGTTACTTTATTCTACTTTTTATTCCTATTCCAATCTATTTCCCGATCATTTTTTCTATTCGGGGGAATAGAAAAATTAATTGATGTTAGTAAATGAATTTCTGTCCTTCTTTCTATTTTGGGAGCCAAAAATAAAAAATAAAAGACTACTAAATGGAGCCTAATCCGTGGAAATATTTTTAATTTAAACAAACATAACTTTTGAGCCCCTTTCCTCCTATTTCCATCCCAGGGTGCTCTCCGTCCTTGGGCTCTTGAACAGAATTCAACCACACTGGAATGGATGGTACAAAGTCCTCCAGCTTTTCATACTTTTGGAGAACTTCCAGCTATCAAGGAAACGAAAAGCTATGTTAAGTAAAAAAGAAAAATAGAGCTTAAGCCTGGTGTTGGGTCGGGCCGGCCCAACCAAGTGGCCCATAAAACCATCAGGCCCAGTTAGAGCGGGGCCGGTCTTGGGTCACACTTTTGTTACTTTGTTTATCCAAGAAAAGATAGGAATTTTGGTTTTCTTGGTTGAAATAAAGAACCTGTGCCTGTAGCGTCCACCTTAACCGTGACTCATTTAGCTCTGACATTCCCATAGACCTGGAAATAGTCGAGCGGTTTGGCAATGCCGAGGATGACTGCTTGGCAAATAGAGGCGGAGCTCTCCCTTTAGTGGTATCATCTCTTTCTGAGTACTGCGCCTCCTCCATTTACCCCTTCGCCTTCAAGCATAGCATATTGGGATCTTTTGCAGTAATCTAAGGCTATCAATTTTCAGTTGTCTAGGTGTTGTAGACCAATGGAGGTATCAGTGTCAGGAGAGATTTTCAGATTCCTTTACATCTTTAGAGGATCATTTTTGCTGGGATTCTTGAGTAATAAAGAGCAATATATAACCACCGCCTGCGGTGGCCGCGATGGTTTGAGCTCTCTCCCCCTAACGCAAGGGGAGGAGTTCAAATCCCCTCACGGTCGCTAGGGATTCTTAAGTGTGGCGTCTAAAGCTTTTTTGGATCACTTGGATCGCCAAGCCTTGCTCGGATCAATTGTTCACTCGCTCACTCACTCGAATCGTCCTGGATTGTAGAGAGAAAGTTCCTAGAGAGAGAAGCTGTGGAGAAAAATGAGCCTTTAATTTGAGGGGAGAGCACCCGTTTTTATACCAGAGGCCTTCTCATTACAACCATTAATCGAGTTTTCATTCTGCAGACAAGATCGTACAACTTAGCCTACCAACTACCAATACTAATAGCAAGAGAGTTCTAGACTTCAGCTCAATTATCATATCACCCGTCCTTGGAACGTTCTGGAAGCTCTTTGCGGGAAATCATAGTGATCTCGGGAGGTCCTCTTCGAAGATGCACGGTCCTTTAGCCATAGAAACCTCTTGATCATGACACTTGAGTGTGTGGCTTTCAAGGGATAGTATTAAGCTGTCACATCTTTCGTCATTTCTCATAAGACAACCCCTCACATAAGTAGCGATGACAATTATGTTTTACAACTTCAAAGTTGAGAATATGCAAGCAAGTTGATTAAGATTGATAAACATACCCTCCTTGACAATCACTTCTCAGTCCCGTTTTTCCCAGTTATTAGTTGGATTCCACACCATAAATGTGCAAAACCACCAGCTTATCATGACCATACTGATGCTAAATGCACCTTTCCATGGCTATCTTAAAACCATAGCAAACCAGCAAAAAGTTCCCCAAACATAAATCACAAGCGCACACGAAACCTTAAACAAGACGCTCTCAACTCAACTCCAACCATAACAATACATCTCGCAGCCAGTTAAATCTACCTCGCACGGAACACTGAGACACAAGTCTCACTCAAGCATCCTCATGTCCAACCAAAGTGAGAAGCATCTTCTTGTAGTCCCCTGATGTGTCATTCGCAATAGCCCGATCTAGAGGAACACTGTTCCTTTTGTGGTACTGTTCTTTGATCCGCTGCATGTCAACTTCCGCACGAGTGGTGACTACTCTAGTAAGAGCCCATTCATCTGTTCCCAGCTTGTTGATGGCCAGACGCAGTACCTTCTCAAAGTACTTCTCTGGATAAGTCAAGCACTTAATTGCTGATCTCAGCAGTTTCAGAAATTCATCATTTGGATCAGCCTTCAGATCCTGCATACAGAGGTTTCCAGATGATTACAGCACCAAAGCAATCTCCCAGAGTAAGCTGTCTTAAAATGAACATAAAAATCTCTACTAAGAAATTGAATGAAATTCAACAGCTGACACCTGACATACAGAATAGGAACATATATAAATGAAAAATATCTAGCGATACCATTAGAGTGGTCGTAAACACATATATCAGGAGAAATCAACTAGGCAACTTGTAGATCAAAGTGACATCAGCCCAAAATAGTCTTTATGTAGGGCAGCTTCTCTTTTATAATAAAAACTATCTGAGGACGATTCACTACTATCAAAACATCAAGCTTGTTACATTAGAGCCCAAAGAATATGGATTTTCAAGTTTGGTCTCATGATAATGATGGATACTGATCTAGGTATTAGATGAAAAGGATCTTTCATCTGTCCTCATTTATCAGTACAGGAAAATGTGGGGGGAAGGTGCCTGTATCAAGAAGAAATCTTAATCGTGGCATTCCACTCTCCAAATGGTCACATTCAAGAATCTCATTGTAGCAGAGTAGATCTCTAGATACATTTGCAATGCCAAACATCCAGAGAAGTAAAGGATTATTATGGGAGCACTTCAACATCTTGCTTTTAGACGCATGTGCAATTGCATTATAAACTGCAACTTCACAAATTCTGAAGGTAATCCAAAGAACAGAGAGTCCAAGGTGAATCCTTTGCTTAGTTAAGTTCAAGTTCCAGATCAAGATCCACTTGACACCATTATAAATTTGGCAATACTGTAGTTTGTAGCTATGGAGAAAATAAGTAGGATACCTTGTTGATGGCATTCCCAAACTCATTGTTGTAGTAATTGAGGGTTGCATTAAGCTGAGCTTTACTTCTTGTAGTAACAATTCTGATGAGCTCATCATGATTGTAAGCCTTCTCGTGAATCTTCTCATGAAGTATCTTAGCCTCTGATCTCGCCAATGTCATGTTCACCTCAGGCCCCTCATACCGAAAGGTGCTTGCCAGAGGAACAAGCAGCTGCATTGTATCCGTGAGCAATAAGCATGGTTTGTTGAGCTCCAAACAACAAAGTCAAGCTCTAGGAAACTATGAGGTCATACACAGCCAAACAGAATAGCATAGAAAAGCACAAGACTTTCACTTTTCTGTGATTCTTACAAGTTGCCATTAGAAGCATACCTAACAAACTTGAAAGATATTTTAGTATTTCTCTTCATAAATCTCCAAGCTTCTGGCCTTGTGTATTTAAGGCATCAGTTTGAGACAGTAGAGGCAACATGAAATTTCACACGCAGTGCAACTACAGAAAATTGACTTCATATCTATTTGATCGACAGGAGGATCCTGCAATAAGATTAAAAGCTAGTAGTACCTTGCGGAAATCCCCAGTAGTGTGATATGCGATGTCTTCTTCAAGAGATTTCTTATAACGAGCATGATAGGCCTGCCTCACCATGAATAACTCCATTGAAGACCTCGTGCAAGCAATTTCCATGAGAACCCAGTTGCTCGAAGTCAATCTCTTGGTAGCTTCATTGGACAAGAATGCATCACGCTCCGCAGGATCCAGGGTCCACAGAAGCACAGATCTCTGATAAATGTTTGATGGAAATAAGAGACAGGGAAAACAAAGAGGACAACAGCTGAGCAAGAACTGCCTTTTGGAGAGATCCTTCACACTGCAGAGTAAAAAAACTGACCTCAAAGTCACTAGAGAGTTCTTTGTCAAGCGCTTTGAGAAGATCTTCCCCATATGTCTCGGCATATGTTTGTCGGATCACTTTCCGCTGCGCTGCATTTCTGTGAGCCAGTATGGATATGATCAGATCTTCATTCGTTCCCCATCCTGTAGACACGAATTTTCCAACAACTAAAAAATTTGCGAACTTTTTCCACTGAACTCGTGCTATAAAAGCATATAACAACTACCAAACTCCATGCGTAGAATAGAACCACTCAAATGAACTCAAGAAGAAGTGGCTCTTGCCTCTTCTCTTTTGTGTTTTTGATTAGCTCATCCAGTAGCAGAAACAAAGATGGGACATGTAAGACAAGACTGATCAGATCAACGCGGACAAAGGAACGTCTAGCGCTAAAAACTATTCTTGATCAGAAGGAACTAACAATCCATGACACAGATCAGAAAGAGACTCCGCAGCAGGACACGGGATCATAGATCCATCGAAACAAAGAAAGAGAAGGACATGCATTGTGCTAAGATTAAAAAGAAGAAAAATAAGGACACCCAGATGAGCATCCGATCTCCCGAAACCGACGACGATCGAAGCACGGAACGACAGCTCGAGGAGGATCCACGCAGTCGAATGTTCAGAGCAACACGAAAGTAGATAGAGAGAGAAAAGTTTAGCGAGGACGATGATGACGATGATGATGATGATGATGATGATGAATGCAGGAGACCTGCGAAAGCTTTTTGGAGCTGCTCGGCATCCTCTGCCGGAGACGGAACCGACGGTGGCACCGCGATAGTCGCCATTCTCTCTCTCTCTCTCTCTCTCTCTGCGAGGAGCTGAGGACGATGATGTGCCGGGCTTTTATAAAGACAGACAGAGAAATATAAGAAAAATCAGATTATTACCGGATTAACGTCAAACTTTAAAGTTAAGGCCCCAAACTGGTACACCTGTGACAAATTTACCCCAAACTATTTTTTTGACCACCAAAAACCCCAAATTGGTATATATGTGACAAATCTACCCTCCGTTAGCTTCCGTTCGATTTTGCCGTTAATTTTGCTGACGTGGTTCTGGCGACGCAAATCATGTGGAAATTCATAAGTTTAATACCGTTAAAAACCCCAAACTGGTATATTTATGACAAATTTACCCCAAACTGGTATATTTGTGACAAATTTACCCCAAACTGGTATATTTATGACAAATTTACCCCAAGCAAGTATATTTACGAGAAATTTACTCTAAATTAATTTTTTCGATCATAAAAAACCTAAATGGGTACACGTGCGACACATTTACCCTCTTTCAATTTTCCCAAATTTGATCGAGTTGTGATTACCAATCAATTTTATTTTCCGGATTATTTTCTACGTGGCATTAACCTTACTAAAACATGTAATATAAGATTAAAACAATGTCGTTTAGGCTCAAATCCTAATTTTTAACTAACATCTTAATTGAATTAGATTAAAGAAAAGCTATTTTTTCTCTAAAAAATAAAAAATAAATAAAAAGGAAAGGAAAAAAAAAAAAAAAAAAAAAAAAAAAGACAAGGGCTACAGGCCCTTGTTTTGGCTATAGAAAAAGGGTTGATGAGGGCTCGGTGAGGATCATAATTGATTAATTTAAATTGAATATCTTACGTGAATAATCCATGCATAGCATTTTTTTTCCACCGTTCAAACGTATCGAATTAGAAACCAAATTAGCAAATTCCATTAACTTGAATCAATGAAATGATCACACTAAATATTTTCATAATAATATAGAATGAAATTAAGCAACTATCAAAAGTTCATATTGTTTTAATCTTATATTACATGTTTTAGTAAGGTTAATGCCATGTATAAAATAATCCGGAAAATAAAATTGATTGGTAATCACAACTCAATCAAATTTGGGAAAATTGAAAGAGAGTAAATGTGCCGCACGTGTATCCATTTAGGTTTTTTATGATCGAAAAAAATTAATTTAGAGTAAATTTCTCGTAAATATACTTGCTTGGGGTAAATTTGTCATAAATATACCAGTTTGGGGTAAATTTGTCACAAATATACCAGTTTGGGGTAAATTTGTCATAAATATACCGGTTTGGGGTTTTTAACGGTATTAAACTTGTGAATTTCCACATGGCTTGCCACGTCGCAACCACGTCAAGCAAAATTAACGGCAAAATTGAACGGAAGCTAACGGAGGGTAGATTTGTCACATATGTACCAGTTTGGGGTTTTTGGTGGTCAAAAAAATAGTTTGGGGTAAATTTGTCACAGATGTACCAGTTTGGGGTTTTTTAGGGTATTAACCCTAAAGTTAATCCAATTCCACCCCGAATTTTTTAAAAAAATCAAATTTTAAAGCATGTCTCTATTTTATCCCTAATTTTTTTGTCTACAAATAAACTCTCGACTTGGGTTTAATCTTAAGGTCCGTTCATTTCGCAGAAAATTGACTATTCCTAGAAGTCATTTTTTAGGAAAATGACAATATTTTCTGGTGTTTGGTTAAAACCTCGAAAATGTTTTGAAAAATATTTTCCGGTGTTCGATAAAGAAAATATTTTCCGCTTGCGGCTTGAGGCTCGCCGGATCGACAAGCGCGAGCTTGAGGTTCACCTCATGACGGTTGACAACTAGCCAATAAAGGAGAAGATGAAAAACAAAGAAAAGAAAAATAAAAAAATAAATTAAAATTAAAATGAAATAAATTATAAAGAAAAGGAAATTAGAAATAATTTGAATTAAAAAAGAAAAAGAAAATTTAAAAATAATTCAAATAAAAAGAAAGTAAGAAGAAGAAGAAATGAGAGGAGAAAGTGAGGATTTGTAAAAATGTAAGATAAGATAGATTAAGTAAATAAAATATTTCCCACCTTTTAAAAGTGGAAAACATTTTCTCCTAAGAATATGCTTTGAACTTTCTTGATTTTATAAACATAATCAGCTTTTAATATAGGGAAAATGCCACAAAAACCCTAAACTATGCACAAAGTGAAAAAATACCCAAAACTTTTTTTTTGCACCACCAAAAACCCCAAACTTTGCCATCCGTGATACATTTACCCTAAACTATTTTTTGTGACAAAAAAAACCCCGAACTTTCATTTCGTGACTTAGGGTATTTTGGTCATTTTGCTTTTAAAATTTTTTTTTTTTTTTTTTTTTTTTTTTTTTTTTTTTTTCTTCCATCCGCCGAAGCCGACGGAGGGAAGCCGGCGCCCGGCGAGGGCAGCCCGACGCCGACGAGGGCCACCCTTGCTGCGTTGAGCGAGGGCACCCTCGCCGGCGTCGGGCGAGGGCCGCCCTCGCCTGCGTGGAGCGAGGGCACCCCTCGCCGGCGTCGGGCGAGCGCCGCCCTCGCCGATTTGGCGAGGCCCTCGCCGGGTCGACGCCGGCGAGGGCACCCTCGCCGGCGTCGGGCGAGGGCCGCCCTCGCCGGATCGGCGAGGCCCTCGCCCGGGTCGACGCCGGCGAGGGCAACCCTCGCCGGACGCCACCCGTCGGCGGAGGGAAGAGAAAAGAAAAAAAAAAAAAAAAAAGACGAAAATGCCCTTAATGAAGTAAATGTGTCACGGATGGCAAAGTTTGGGGTTTTTGATGGTGCAAAAAAAAGTTTAGGGTATTTTTGTCACTTTGTGCATAGTTTAGGGTTTTTGGTGGCATTTTCCCTTTAATATAATCCCAAATCTGCCTCCTTTAACTACCCATCTAAAAAACTATCATGGGCTATTTGTTGTTTGATATGACATTTCTATGCTGGTAACAAATTCACATTAATCATGTATGAAAATTGGAAAAATTAAGGATGATGAACAGCTATTTTTGAAAAAAGCGTTAATGGGGGTAAATATAGGGTTAGAGTTAAAGTTTGAGATGAATTTAGAATTGAATCTGAAATTGAGGGATTTTATTAAGAAAAAAAAGTTCATGACAGATTTAAGGTAAACTTAAACTTAGAAATTTTATTTTAGATAAAGAAAAGTTTAAGGTAGAATTAAACTTAGATCTAAAATTGAGGATTTTTCGGGGAATAGGGACCATTGATACGCAAAAATTGTTAAGCCTGAAAAGGCAGATTTAGGATATGATTTTCTTTTGTTCTTTTTTCTTTTATTAGGACAGTGGGACAAGTAGGGATGGACTTTAATTACTGTAAATGCCGATCTGAATGCATGTTTCCACGTACACGTACACGTACACGCCTACTTTTGCTTGCACCGTCAACATCTTTTTATTTAGGGAAAAGACTACCAAAAATTCTAAACTTTACCCAAGGTGATAAATTTATCCTAAACTTTTTTTTTTTTGTGACATGAAAAACCCCAAACTCTATAAAATGTGACACGTTTATCCCATTAAAGGCATTTTTGTCTTATTTTTTCTATTTTTTTCCCTTCTCTCTTCCTTCCGTCGGAGCCAACGGAGGGAAGCCGATCACACAAGTGAAAATTCGGGATTTTTTGTGTCACAAAAAAATAATTTGGGATAATTGTATCACAGTTAGCAAATTTCGAGGTTTTTTATGTCACAAAATAAAATTTTTTTGTGAATTTGTTACTTTGAGCAAAGTTTTGAGTTTTTGATGGTTTTTTCCCTTTTATTTATTATTTCATTAGTTCAAATGGTTAAATTATGACTTCTCTCTTGGTGCTTTTCCGTTTGGAGTCATCGTTTTCATGCCCATCTGCCCCCTCAAAAGAAGAAACTTTCACTTATATTTTTCTAAATTAATTATCTTTCTATTCGACTTTGGATCAAGCTCTCCCTTTCCTCGCATCCAAAAGAAGACATTTTATCATGTTCGTATTTTATAATGTGAGGGATTCAATACGACTAGAGTCTCACGTGAGAGAATTGATATGTTAATAAATAATTAATATATATTCTTTTATCAATAATTCATTGACTTAAATTTTTTTATGAAAATTGTCCAACTAAATATGTTGACTGGCTTGGATTTAGATTCACGGGACAATGGTGACAAATGGAGCTAATAAGCCAATTACTTGGGTTAAGAATAAAAAACAATGTCCCATCCCAAATGTTATTTTGTGAGAACCAATGTGGTGATCACTTGACTTAAAATGACAAAAGACCACACTCATCCCAAATGTTATCTCATTGATTAATGACGCCTAAAGCATGGACAACCACTAGTGGTGAGTAGTTGGAGGACGTGACGACACTGGCAACTTCAAAACCAACCCTAGGTTTTGATTGTCAATGTGCCCTCCAAGGACAATGTTATCTCAACGATTAATGACGCCTAAAGCATGAACAACCACTAGTGGTGAGTAGTTGGAGGACGTAACAACACTAGCAACTTCAAAACCAACCCCTAGGTCTTGATTATCAATGTGCCCTCCAAGGACTGTAGTGACAATCGGTGAGGACTATAAATTCTTTTGTTCAGTAAACCAAACGCTTGAAAGTCCAGTTCTCAAAAATTAAAGTCCGGAGTAATAAATCTTTTTAACTCAAACGAACACCAACTTTTGGGCCCTTTTCCTTGCATTTTCACCGCCAGCGTGCTCTCCAAAGTAGCCCTTAAGCCTGATTCTGGGTCAGGCCGACCCGACATGGGGCCCATTAAATCAATCCGGCCCGGTTAGAGCGGGCCCATCTCGAGTCACACTTTGTCACTTTGTTTATCCAAGAAGAGGTAGGAGAGGAGCTTCGTGGCCTTCTACCGAACGCCTTGCGTACGTCTCAATCCACTCGCACCCTCCTTGAAGAAAACGCATTGACAATGAAGTCCGAACCGATCAGCTCAAGCCCGCTTTCGCCAAATTGAAGCTTAGTAATGTCCGAGGGAAAAGATCGTTTTTTTTTTTCCCTTTGAAGGTCAGTAGAAGTCAAGAGGAGAGAGAGAGAGAGAGAGAGAGCTGAAGTGGGAGGAGGAGGAGAGAAGTCAAGAAGGAATCGTCCCACTTTCGCTTTTGAAGTTTCTTGGGCGCTCTTGCTTTTTACGGGAAGTGGGTATATCTCGTGGCGGCTCGTGGTGGTGGTATTCTTGGATAATTTATGCTGCGGGGGTTATTCCTTCTGTCTTGGGAAATGGGGAGGCAACGATCGCTCAAGAGCAAAGCTGCCCATTTCGTCTCCGATCTCACCACCGTTCTTCTCAACCCCATCTCCGACAAACCCTCCTCCAAGCCCTCCCCTCCGTCTCAGTCTCCCGTGAGCCTCCCTCTCCCGGGCTGCCTTCTTGATGCTTTTCTTTTCGTGGGCACTTCTTGTTTTTGAGTTTCTTTTTGGGCTCTCCGTTGTTGGATTGACCTGCTCTTCGGAGCCGGTCAAACGTCTGTTGCTGGGGTTTCTTTTACAGGGTTTTGTTTGCTCCCTAGAGGTTGAATTTTTCTCTTGCGTGATTCGTGGGTCGGTGGACTAGAATTTTGTTGATGGTCGGTCCGCGGTTGTATTCCGCTGTTTCTGTGGGACTCAAAATCGATTGCATCCGAATGACCGCTCTTGTTACTGCTGATGGGTCGTGCAATTAGAAGTCGAAAGCTTGGCTAGGAACTGCTGGCTGAAAACACTGCGTCTGTGGAGTTTCTGTACTGTATTCGCTTGTTTGGTGTCTGTGTGTTATTAGACCGTAATAAAAATTGGGGAAGGTATTTTGAGATGTTATGTTGTCAGCTCAGTTGTTAAATTGCCCTTGCAACTTGCTCCCTGTTTAATAGGATAATGCATGTTACGCAAAACAAAGCCCAATGGATGGTTCTGAAGATTCTCTAGATAGGCAAGATCATGTTTTTCTCATTTCTGTCGACTTAAATATACCTGCTGATGTGGTGCTGATTGTGTTTTGTTGTGCGTAACCAAGATTGTGATAAATTTTCTGCTGGTTTATATAGAGTCGCTCAAACTAGATAACAACTACACAGCTTCTTTGTTGAGACACCTGAAAAGCTCAATCGTAGAGGTTTTCTATGGTACTATTGCATGCCAATGAATTTCTTTGGCCAGAAATTGTGGACTCTCTGATATTTACATGCTCAACATAATGTATGAAGGGATTTTAGACCCTAGTTCAGATATAATTTGGCATTACTCTACATTTGCATTAAATAGCAGTTTTCCTTTACTTCTGGTGTTTATGGTGGTTTTTGCTGTTTGAAGATTACATAAGAGCAGCTGCTCATAGTTGCCTACTTTTATAGGACAATGCAAGCGACTCTACAAAAAGCCAACTAGATTCAATCAGAGAAGAGGGTTCGGAAGATTTAGTTGATGGTCCTGATACATCGTCTTTCACAGCATTTCTTTACTCTCTCTTGACATCATCTGAGCCTGGAGACGATCCCAATGTTGAAGGGAAAAATGATAATGAGCAAGTGAACAGTGAAGTGGTTGCTGCGTCGAAAGAAGTATCTGACGTGCCTAGGAAGGAAAGTGGTGGCAAGAAAAGCTTGTTCTCTAAAGGGAAGCAGTCATTGGGTAGAGCTTTTAACCAAGCAGCAAAGATTGCTGGGTACCGGAATCAAGAACAGAAAGTCGATAGTGACATGAAATATAGCAATGTAGATGAAGTTATGCTTCCCGGAGTTGAGATGAGGCATTTGCAGAATGAGACAGAGCCTGTGGCTCTGACTGATGTTCCAGATTTATCAGAACCTTCATTGCTGCTTTCAGAGAAAACACGTAGTGTACTTTATACATCACTTCCTGCACTCGTTCAGGGGAGAAAATGGTTGTTGCTGTACAGGTACGGTCATATTTGCTACAGTTTTGCATCTTTTCTATAACTGGTATCTCACTTCATCTTATTAAAGAAGCACTCTTAAATTTGTGTCTCATACTTTGCAGTACATGGAGGCATGGCATATCACTTTCCACTTTGTATAGGAGAAGCATGCTTTGGCCTGGTCTCAGCTTGCTGGTAAAATTTTTCTACTTTCTGTTTAGAAATGAGTTCATACCATTCATGTCCTTGCCTGAAGAACACAAGTACTAGAGTTAGGCATATACTTCAGCATAACAAAGAACGTAGTTTGCTTGGTGACACACATGCAAATTAGATGTCATCGCTGCGGTTAGGGATGGTGATTTTTTTGCTTGGCTTTTATGAAGCACCTTATAAGTACTTTTTAATGGCTTTGACAGTTTTTAAGACCCTGATTTTATGTCAACAAAAATAAGCTCATTATTCAAGACACTTTCTTAGTCATTGTGGAGGTTGGACATATTGTCAAACTCCTTATATAGCCAATCCACAATAGTTCATCACATTAAATTAGTGCACCAAAAGTTAAAGCATGGACTACTACTGACAATTCTCTCTACTTATAGTTTCTCAGATACAAGTACTTCCAATGTCTCAAACAGCTTTTTGTCAATTAACCTGAGAATATTAGTTCTTATGCATGTGAGCTCTATTAGGTTTGTTTGAGATGATAAGTCCTCTTTCACTTATATTATTTTGAACTGCAATTTTGACAATAACTATATAATCACTCTCTTTGATTCTTTATACCCTCTCTTTTTATGTTTATTGAAAGAACTCTTATGGACCTGCAAATGCTTATCCAGGTAATTGGGGACTGTAAAGGTGCAGTATTTGGCAGCTTAGTGGAGGCACCACTTAGACCAAACAATAAGAGAAAATATCAGGTGGGCACTCATGAATTTCCTTGTTTAAAATTTTCTTCAACATAGATAATTATTCACCCTAGATTTTCAACAGGGAACAAATAGCACTTTCGTTTTCACAGACACACCTGGTGATCCAGTTATATACCGCCCTACAGGTAATAATTTCCCCTGTTCCTTTCCATTTAAAAATTTATTTTGTCAAGCTCTCGATGGCTCTAATTTGTTTGCATCAAAATTATTCATTTACCATTGATGAGTTTTTAAGCCACATTAGCTTGTGCTTGACTATGGTCACGTGCCTTCATGCAATAACTCTAGATTTAGCAACAGAAACTGATTGACTTCAAATAACAAACAATATGTTGTATTCATTGTCATTACATCAATGCATGAACCATGAACTAGAGTCTTATGATCGAAATTGGGGATCAAATTGAATCATCATGTGTCCTTTCAGATAATAACTAAGGGCTTTGTTTGTTTAGAATTAAGTAGAAAGTACTTTCCAGTTTTTCCACCAAAATATAAAATATGATCCAAATTTCTGAAAATTATGAAAAAATTACATATGAATTTATGTGTCAGCATTTGTATGTTGTGAAAGTTTTGGATCTTTAGTACTTAAAAAGAAAGTCAAAGTCCGTATGGTGCACGATTTGGACGAAGCAAAAAGTAGAAGTATATCTAGACACGCCCTAACTCTAATACACAGTATAGCTTGCCCAAAAATTAGTTGTCAATTTCAAGAATTATAAAAAGATATCAATTCTTGAAATGTGGTTCTCTCTCTCTCTCTCTAAATTGATGTTTGTAATGAAGTAGCAATAGTTGTGCATGTCTCCTTAGATAGAGGTGGTGGTGAACGGGAATGTTAACCATTTCATGTTTCCTGCCTTCAAGTGCTGGTATAGTTTGCCCTACCATGTTTTGTTCCTCTCCTGTGTATTTTCTTCCTGGCAACATTGGTTAGAAACGCACAGTTGCCAAGGTGCATACATCCTGACAACTGCATATAAACAGGGGCCAATCGGTATTACACTCTGTGCTCATCTGACTTTTTAGCGGTTGGTGGGGGCGGCCACTTTGCAATCTATTTGGATGGCGATCTGTGAGACTTTCTTGCTCCTTTTCATTTTCTCTACTCCTCTCTGTACTCTCCAAGTTTTCTTTTGTTTTATGTCTTGTTGCGTTCCTTTAGAAGAGAACTAAACACGATATAGAAGTCTTTGACATGTAAGATTACCCAGTGATCAATAGCTAATCATTATTCATTTTTGTTTAGGTTGAATGGATCGAGCTCAGTCTCAGAAACATATGGGAATCCTTGCCTTGCAGGTTCTCAAGACTTTGAAGTAAAGGAAGTTGAGGTAGGGAAGCTCTATGACATGCATGCTAGTGTGATTTGAAAAGAATATAATGCAAATTTTAAATAATGCTAAACATACCAAGATTTGTCAACCTAATTTTTATAATTAATCTTACTATACCTAGCATTGTTCACAAGATCTAGCTTATTTGGCCTCCTTATGTTCAGTCTCTCCTATGTTTTGCAGCTGTGGGGCTTTGTATATGCTTCCAAGTATGAAGAGACGCTTGCTCTTAGCCGAACGGAGTCCCCTGGCATTTGCCGATGGTAACCTTTTGAATCATGAGCTGAACCTTCCGATAACCAGTCACCTGAAGTGTAATGGTTGGGGAGCACCGATATACATCTGATTGTGTATATTTTCGCAAACGCTGGATGAGGAAACACTTGCCTAGACCCGGTGCACCATCGAACGCAATCACAATGACCAATCGCCCTGGGTCCCGTGTGGGTCTTTCTTCTTGTAAGGGTTGGGATGATCACAAATCCGGTCCATTTTGAGTGAATCTTGTTTTGCACCTGCTAACCCTTGTTTCTGTCTGTTGTATAGTCCTCTACATGTTTTGCATCCTACCCTGTATATAGCAGGAGTGCGCGCCAAAACTCAGAGTCAGGCATCACTTTTTTCTTTGGCCTTATATATGTAAATATATGGTTCCTCGTCTCTTCCTTTTCTTATTTTCTGGATGCTTTTATCAATCAAGCTTGCACCTTGATGCCCTCCTTTTAGAAAACACTGAAGACATCAAGATATAACTTTTTCATTTTTATTTCTGAGGAAATTATTGTAAAAGATAGGAACACAGGCATTCTCAATGCGTGCTTCAGAGAACTCTTTTGTAAGAGGTCTGTGATTATAATCTAAGCAGCTTGGAATGTTCAAAGATAATATGGGAGCTCGTTTCGTTTTCCCTTTTGACATCCACAAATCTTTTCATTATCTAAAAACCGATGCTGATTATAATGATCACAAGGTCTAAAGTGCAATAGGTGCAAGCTAGCATCACCTCCAGAGGCCTTATTGTTGAAAGGACTTAGGCCCTTTTGTGTCCTCCTCGAAGCACTTTGAACCTGAAATTATCCGTCGATTATTGGTAAGGTGGTTGCCTAATGGTTAAGCTGCTTGTCTTTTTCTTCAGCTAATTGTGAGTTTGAAGGAAAATGGTATTACTCTGTGAAGAAGATAGCGGGTTATTTCGGATGTCACGTGAGGCTATGGTATCAAGAATGCTCCATCTCGAAGATTTTAATGTGGGCCTTGGCCACATTAAAAGGTCATGGTTCAAATTGATATTCCCTATCAATTGTGAAATTTCTATAAAGACATTCATTGTCTCCATTCTTTTATGACTTCGTGGTTTCAAAAGTTGGACTTCTCCATAGATATTAGTTGAACTGTACGGTAGGAATGTTCTTGATTTCAAGCTTTTCCGCTATTTTGCCAAAATATTGAGAACTGCCAAATAGAACCGTCAGAATTAAAATGAGTAATACTAATACCAATAAAAAGCTTTTACCGCAAAATTATTCTGGAAAAGGAAGTAGGTGGCTTTTTATTTTGTTTTTCTTAGAAAAGTGAAATAAGTGAAATCTTTTTACTAGAAATATTTTGCAAGCCTTGCAACACGACGACCACTTGTACCATCCAATCGAATTGTCATATATTTCGATTGGTCTGTATATGTGAATTTGTACAAAAAGGAGCAAGGACAGGAGATGACTTGTCCTACGGTTCAAGGTTTCTAGATTCCTTTCCTGGGGAGTGTTGCTATCGACAAATTCTCGTATTGGCGCTGTTGCTTTCTCCGGTGCTGCCCCTGCTTGGAACCCAGATAGATACTTTCTCCGACGCAGGCAGGGGTCGCCGACCCAAGTGAAAAGGAGGCTCCTTTCATCGAATGGCGACCTCCCCGAAATCATCGACGCGGCCCGCGAAGAATTCGAGTGCCAACGGCGCAAGAATTTGGCTCTACTCGCTCCTGCTCACCCTCCAGTACGGCTTGCAACCTTTGATCTCCAGGCGGTTCATCAGGTCGGCCGCTTCCGAATTTCAAGTAGTACTTCGCTTGCGGTTTCGATCCGCGGTCGAATTTTGCTGGTTTCGCTTCCGGGTGGTATGTGGTGGTTGTGCGGGAGCTTTTCGGCGTTATTGGTTGATCTGGGGGTGATGGGTTGTGAGCTGTTTCTTGGGAAGTTTGATTCTTGAAAGATGGTTGGGAGGTTGGGGGAGTGGGTTTGCTTTTGTTCTTGATTTCTGCTCTGTTTTTGTGAAACGTGGATTTTTCTGGTGTTGATTCACGTTGGGATTCTTGGGTAGATGGATTGCTGAAGTAATGTTACAGTTTCCTCGTTTAGTTTATAGGTAGTGAACGCTGGAAAATCATGTTCTAAGCTGTAATCAGTACGTGAAGAGCCATAGCAGGGTGAGTAAATCAGAGGCGGGGTATTTGCTCTGCAAAATTGCCTATAAAAATATGACTCTTTGAAGCATAGAAACTCGATCAAGAGGCCATAAAGCCAAAATTTCTTTTGTGGAGGACGAGCCATAAAGTTAATGTTTATTAGCGTTGCTTTTGGAGATGGGAGGGGTGCTACTTTCTCTATGCAGGCTCCACAGTTAAACCGTTGCGGATAGTTGTAATGGTTCCTTTTTTCTCTTAAACTTTTTTAAAGCTTCTGAGGGAACTGGACAATGGAGCCTATGCACGAACATGTAATGGCTGTGAGTTTGTTGATGTGATTGACTATAATGATGTCATAATGACATAATACAGATTGCAGGGAGGTCAAATTCTTCAAGCATCATATTCCTTATTGAGTCGAGATATTATTGTGGGCCTTCTTAAAACTTGCAGAGGACCAAAAATCATTGTCCCTTGTTATATGTTACGATACAATGACACTCGTCAGAGAGTGTTTCCAACTTTGATCCTAAAATCTGTCTATTTGCTGCAAACTATGGAGATTGTATTGCAATAAATTGTTCCTTCTTGGTGAACTCCTTTGTTGGTACATGTAAAGTGGAGTCTCTCGTCTTGGCGTCATTTCTCCAGTCATGGATTTCATCTTTATCTTTTTTCGCAGGCGTGAAGTCATTGTGACTACCTCTGTTTTGACATGCGAGGTAGCAAAAGTAAGCACTTTTCTTTTCTCATTCTTTGTGTACTTACCCATTTCACATTATAATCGCTATCTGTTCCATTTATTTTACATCACTTCGAAAGGAAAATGAAATTCTTCTGTTCGTTTTTCAGGTTGTTTTTGCCATCTTTTTTATGGCAAAAGAAGGAACTCTGAAGAAACTATCCCACCAGTGGACTTTGGTCGATTCTCTGATAGCATCAGGACTCCCTGCTGCTATTTACGCACTGCAGAATAGCTTACTTCAGATTTCCTACAAAAATCTCGATTCGCTAACATTCTCAATGCTGAACCAGACCAAAATCTTTTTTACTGCTTTTTTTATGTATATCATCTTAAGGTTTGTTGCTTACCTCTCTTTACTTCCTGGTGCTCCTAATTTTTGCTGAAGAACAAACCCCCCCCCCTCTCTCTCTCTCTCTCTACACTTCTGGACATGCACATATAATCAAACTGATGGAGCAAGTAATGTTACAAAAGAACTTGTTCAAAAATGTAGAATTCCTGAATTATTATGACCACTCTTCTAAAGCAATATTTGGTGCCACATTTGTAGGCAAAAGCAATCAATCCAGCAGATAGGAGCCCTCTTGTTATTGATAATCGCAGCCATTCTTTTAAGCATTGGTGAAGGTTCTAACAAAGGATCTAGTGGTGGAAATCCTGACCAGACTTTCTTTTATGGGATTATTCCTGTTCTAGTGGCTTCTGTGCTATCAGGTCTGGCTTCTACTCTGTGTCAATGGGCTTCGCAGGTAATAGGAAACAAATCCAGTAACTTGTCAAGAGTTGCATTGAAGATTTCGCACAATGACTATTACTTTTGTGCTGCACATTTCCCTTTTTCCAGATCAAGAAGCACTCATCATACTTAATGACGGTAGAAATGTCTGTTGTGGGATGCCTGTGTCTGCTTGCTAGTACTTTTAAGTCTCCAGATGGAGAAGCCATCAGGAAACATGGATTTTTTTACGGTTGGACTCCACTGACTGTGGTAAGTATCTAAAAGGGTTTTTTTTTTTTTTTTTTTTTTCCTTTCTCAGCATTAGATCCAGATTGTCTCCTTGGTTATAAGCCTATTTTATTTATTTAGTTTTAACTGGTAAAAAGTTATTGCTCAAAAAGCATAAAGGTAGGATTCTGGTCGAGGTAGCCTTCTTCTAGCTGCTTAAATTAAAAAACACGATATACAAATTAAATTGGAGAGAGAGACAGCAGTACTCTCAATGATTTCGTAGTGTGGTTGAAACTACTGTTTTTGGAGTAAAAGCATCTCAAATCATTGGTCAGGAAGAATTTTTGGTATAAAACCCATGAACAAATGGGAATGAAATAGCACGTGCTGTAAGTGGAACTACCTGAGAAAATAAGCTTAAGCTCTTTCATTACAACACAGCTGGGCATTAAAAATCCATTACAATTTGATGTGGGCTTGTGAAATGGGCTTCATGCGTCGGTGAAAGGTTATGATTAAGTAGCTGTGGTAAAAGTAATTTTCATGGAGTACATTGGTAATCTAGGGATGTAACCCATAGAAAATTCTTCATATTCAGAATGGAACAGCCTAAGTAAGATCTTGATACTGTCATGTGCTCCATTGGAATAATCGTTCCTTAAAATTGTCAGGTCCGGCATCAATGATCTTAGAGATTTAGCTGGTGAAATGGGGTTTTCAGCCTGTTTATGCATCAATGTTCCGTTACACTTATTTGATATTCAGCTTGAGTTTGTTCAGGGTGTGACTGCATGCTGTTCCGTGGCAACTGCCTGGCATGTGAAATTCCATGGTTTGAATTGGAACAAACAAAAATACTACTTAGTACATACATGAGTGGCTTTTAATAGTTTCTATCAATTAAAGTAGCCTTCTGAACCACCTGTTTAACCTATCAGTTCATCTTTCTCAGCAGCAATGACCAACGAGAATTTTATACCCTTTTGTTTTGTTACATCCAGATCCCAGTCATTTCTAATGCACTTGGTGGAATCCTCGTTGGCCTTATTACAAGCTATGCTGGTGGTGTTCGTAAGGTAAGTTTGGCTTCAGCTGCATTACAGTGGCAACTCCATGTGCTTTGTCCTGCAACGTGTCCTGTATCTTGGGTTATTGACCGGCCGAACGAAGAAATAGTCAAGTAATTACTTTCTAGGTGAAAGCCTTATGAAACTGCCATATGTTGGATCAAAAGGCTGATTTATGTGATTGAGTAAAAGTGGGAAAAATAAATATCTGATAGTAATTTTTGGATCTTTAACATTCATGTTAAGAAATGGACGCGCATCTTTACCCTGTATGATGCTTCCCTTAGTGCCTCAATAAATTTCAGCCATTAATTTATGAAAATGAGACTTTTGATCGAAGGTCAAGAGTTATTGAGACATCAAGGGAAGCACAATACCGGTGGAGGATCTTCTCCCTGTTAAAGTTATGATGCAAAATTTTTGGGAAGCATTTAGTTTGGCCAGCTTTGGCAGTCATTGGAAGATTTTCCTTGAAAATGAGCCATGGAAGACGGCTAAGTTTTTCTCGTATTGCATTACTTCTCATATAATGATCTTTCATTGTTGATGGTATAACTATTACTTACATCGGTTAATTCTCTCTTAAATTGTTGCAGGGATTTGTTATTGTTTCCGCGCTACTAGTCACAGCCTTGCTGCAGTTCATTTTTGAAGGGAAACCGCCTTCATGGTATTGTCTCGTTGCTCTTCCACTTGTCGTCAGTAGCATCTCGATATACCAGAAATATCCTTACCAAGTCAAAAAGAAGGAAGCTTAGATCGCAGTGTTCCGAGCTCGAGGGGAATATTTGATTCGCCCCTAATTGTATTTGATCAATCATATCTTCCAGCTGGTAGTTGTAGCTTGGGGAAGTTTTAGGTTTTAGTTGCTACAAAATCAATCTCTGTTTCCGTAGTCCCTGCTTCAATTTTTTCATTTCTAGATATTCTCTTCCATTTAACGCTGTGGATCAAGAGCTTATTATTCAAGAAAGTCGTTATTACCATCATGTCAAATTTACTGATCTTCTTAAGTTACTGATTTTCGCCTAATGCCATGTTGGAATCCTTTTGGAGAGTTGTCAATTGGGTTGAGTAGTTACCAACACATTTCTTGTCTGAAAGGCGCATTCTCCTAGAATGAGAGAAATTTACTGTGGCGTGCAAAACTGCGAACTTACAGTCCGTGATGACTTACCGTTATTATGTACTCTAACGGTATGGAGTGTGAGGACTTATTTTTCCATGGTAATAAAAGTCTCTTAATTTCAAATTTACCAACTTTTGTGAAGGGTTTATCATTATTCCTTTAGATTGGCGTGCACTGATGTATTTTAAGCTCGTCAAGTTATTCTCACACGCATGATCCCGGCTCTAAATTACTAATTCTCTTTTTGCTTCCACTGGACACGCGGACCTCTGGAGTGTCAAAAGGTGGCACAGAGGGACACTTAAGTGCCAAAAGTTACGAAATGTACATTTAAAGTGCCAAAATCGGAGCAAAATGGATCACTTGAGTGTTAATCCGGCGAAAATCCAGCCAAAACACCGACGTGGCAATTTTCCGACGAGGCAAAAACAAAACGGCGTCATTTTAATGTTGACGTGGAAAAAAATAATATAAAAATTAATTAAATTAAATTTAAAATTAAATTTATTTTAAACATTTAAAAATAAAAATTTTTAATATTAAAATTTAAAAATTTAAAAAAAAATTTAAAAAATTTAAAAAAAAATTTAAAAAAAGGAGGGGTTGGATACGGCCGAGGGCTCGGCCCTCGCCCACCGCCGTCGCCTCACGGCGGTGCCCGGTCGGGGGAAGGGTCGGCGGGGTCGTCGGGCCTTGGCCGGGGCCGGCGACCCGCCGACCGGCGGTGAGGGCCCGCGAGGGTCGGCGGCCCTCGCCGGCCTGGGCCAAGGGTCGTCGGCGGCGAGGGGTTGCGGCGACCCTTGGCCGGCTAGGCGAGGGCCGCCGGCCCTCGCCGAATCGGGTGAGGGCCGGACCCTCGCCCGGATCTAGGCTAGGGTCGTGGCCCTCGCCCGGATCCCAAGGGCTTGCGGGCCCGTCGGGTCAGCCGTCCCCCCCGGCCGGGCCCGACGACCCCGCCGACCCTTCCCCTCGGCCGTGGCACCGCCGGCGAGGCGGCGGCGGTGGTTGAGGGCCAAGCCCCACCCGTATCTACCCAATCCTCCTTTTTTTTTTTTTAATTTTTAATTTAAATTTAATTTTCTTGAATTTTTTTACTATTAATATTTTTAAATATTTTAAGTAAATTTAGTTTTAAATTAAATTTTATTAATTTTTATATTAATTTATTGCTACGTCAACGCAAAAACGGCGTCGTTTTTTTTGCACTTATTTCGCCTAAAACGTCGTTTTGCACTTATTTTGAAAATTGTACACGTTAGGATTTTGGCGGAGTGACACTTAAGTGTCCCATTTCTTTTGAATGTGGCACTTAAGTGTACCTTTCGTAACTTTTGGCACTTAAGTGTCCTTTGTGCCAACTTTTGAGACTTGAAGCGTTCTTCTGCTGCTTCCAATGTATAACTTACAACAACTAGTGAATTCCCTTTTCATTTCCAATATATAACTTATTACTACTAAATTAAGTTTATCGAGATGTGTTGAGAACTTATATCCATCATATTTTTACCACTTTTACATTGAATGGCAATGTTCCTATAAATTACCATTTGCCTCTGCATTTTTAGGGTTAGCGACTCTCCCAAGTTTGAAGCGAACCTGCTACGACTTAAGCAAAATTATTGCTATGCATTGTGAACTAATCATGGTCAATAACACGCATTATGCTCACTATCTTAGAATAAGATGGAGTTGTCTCTCAGGATGTTACCCTGCTCCTTAAGTGTAGCATCATTTTGTAAGTGTAGTTATAGTGCTACTCTTTGCAAACAAAGAAGTAATAGCAAACAAATGTGTTGGTATGTGTTAAAGTCTCACATCTGACATGTACATGAGTGGAGTATACACCGCGTCTACAAATTCTTAAAACCGATCATTTGGAAATTGGTGCGGTGGGCTTTATAATCCGTTATGTGTTGCTTAAGGGGACCGCTTTGCTTCACTCTCACCATCAAATTAGTTTCACGATAATTAACAAAATCCACGTATTTACGTTACTCCATAATGGCTCAAACCACAATGAATTTCCTTAAAAATAAAAAATTGGTATGATTTTCTAATTAAATATTTTTCAAGTTGTTAAAGATTAAATAGTTCAAAATTAGATACTTTAAAGGGATAAGTGTAATAGAAGGCCTACAATTTGTTATGAAAATGCACTTGAATCATAAAATTTACAAACTTTACCAAAAAAAAAAAAATCATAAAATTTACAAAAAATGCAATCAAGTCCCAAAATTTGTCAAATTATTTCAATTAAGTCTTAAAATTAACATCGTCAAACTTATTAATGGAAAATGCTGCGTGAAGTAGCGATGGGTGGTGGCGGTGAGGAGGAGGAGCTGCCATTTTTCTTTTTTTCAATAATTTTTAAAAATAAATTTTAGCTTTTCTTTTTTAGCTTTTAAATCTATTTCTAAATAAAAAATAATTAAAAAAAGTCAAGTGGAAAATGAAAATTTATTTAAAATGCCATGTCCACACCACATCAATATTTTCCATTAATAAGTTTGACGGTATTAATTTAGGACTCCATTGAAACAATTTGATAAGTTTTAGGAATTGATTGCACTTTTTCTAAATTTTAGGATTTTATTGTATTTTCGTGACAAGTTTTAAGATTTTTATTGCATTTATCCCTACTTTGAGATATGTTGTTCAGAAAAGAAGAACAAGAGCAAGTAGGGAAAAAGCTCTTGAAAACCTTAAATTATGCTTAATGCGATATGATTTTTTTAAATATTTTTTGTGGAACTAAAAATTTTAAATTTTTGTTGACCTTTTAGAGGGGAAAAAAATAAAATGGATAAGTGTATTGGAAGTCCTAAAATTTGTTATGAAAATGCAATTAAGTTATAAAACTTGTCATAAAGTGCAATTAAGTCCTAAAACTTTTAAAAGTGCAATCAAGTCCTAAAACTTATCAAAATGGTTCAATCTACGTCCTTCCATTGATTGCATTTTTAGAAAATTTTAGAACTTGGTTGCACTTTCGAAACAAGTTTTAGGACTTGGTTGCACTTTTAACACAAGTTTTAGGACTTTATTAAATATTTTGAAAGTTTTAGGACTTTATTGAACTTTCGTAATAAATTTTAGGACTTAATTACATTTTTTAAAAATTTTAAGACTTAATTACATTTTCATGATAAGTTTTAGGACTTCTAGCGCACTTATCCTAAATTAAAAAAACTTATGGTGGGCCGTAAAGTCTACGAAGTGAAAACATTAAACCCTGCTAAAAACCATAACTTTAACTTCTCCCAGATAAAGCTCGGAACAGGCTAAGGTTCTTTCGAGCTTCACTGCTTCCCCCTAGCCATGGCCATCCTCGCTCTCCCCTTGGTCATCTCCTTCCTCAAGCCCCACGCGGCGAGGCTCTCTCTCTTCGGCCCCCGCGCGCCGGCGTCCTCCTTCCGCCTCCGCCGCCGGCTGCCGCTCGGCCCCCGCCATTTCTCCGGCACCTCCGCCTCCGCCGTCAGCGAGACCTCCGCCACCCCGCACCGCTGCTCCGACGAGCCGCAGAAGCCGTCGGCGCCAACTTTCCAGCAGGCAATCCAGCGTCTCCAGGTGGGTTCGTAGAATTCGTCATTTTTAACTGGGTTCCCCTCTCCCCCAATGTAGGCAGCTTCGATAGGATTCGAGGGTCAGTTCTTGATTGACATTCTCGAGAATCTCAAGTGGACTTGGTTCTCCGTGTGCTCGAAAGATCGATGCTTTTCTTTGTTTGCCCCCTGAAAATGGCTGTTCTTTCCACATTTGGGATTTGGCCGACAGTGTGATGCGCTAATTATTAAGCTCTTCTTGCGATATTGACGTTGAAAAAGTACAGGAGTATTGGGCTTCAGTTGGATGTGCGATAATGCAGTGCAGCAACACAGAGGTAACGTGCAGTACTGACTTGTTCACGTTTCTCTCTGACTTCATGGATTTTGGTGACGTTTTATTTATTTGTCAGCGTAGATTAGAGATCATACTAGTGTTTACAATTTCGTTGATGATCTAATTCTGTTCACAAAATTGAGGTAGCAATAGCTAGAGAAGTCACGCGATCGTGGGTTTCTTTCTTTTTTCATTTTTTTTTTTATAATGTATGGCGTGGGGAGTCACATGTCCACTTTGAGTATAGGCGGGAAATTCTGCTGTGAGATTGTGAAGGTCTCTTGTCCACTTAATTATGGCCAAGAAAGAGTTTCTGGTCTAGCTTGGACATGGTTCAAACGTCCATATATTTTGCTTCGTCATGCTTTTGTCCGTGCACACAAGTTAGGAGCTGTATGTACCATTGTGAATTGATGACATGTCTCATTCTTCCTTCATCTGCATTAACCAGGTAGGAGCGGGAACTATGAATCCCCTGACATATTTACGGGTTCTTGGTCCAGAACCATGGAATGTCGCGTAAGTACTCTTTTTTAAAGAAGATAGTTTCAAAAGAACTTGTGTGCTTTTCCTGTATTTATATCCTTTTTTTTTTGGTCAGTCTGTATTTATATCCTTGAGTGGCAATTATTTGCATTGCAAGTCTGAAATATTTTTTGGGAAATTTCAGAGCTATATTGGTCGGTAGAACAAGATTAGTATTGCATGAGAGATATTGCATTTTCTATCATGGTTCATCAAATGAGATTAAAATTGCTCCTGTAAGTTAAGAGAGTAGCTTTTGTTTTAGACTCTCATATTATTTAGAGTTATCCTTAGATAATCGTTGCAATGTGGGAGAAATGCTAGTTTAATGATGTGGCAGCTTGTCATGGACAAACAAGTCTTGTTTGAATGTGGGCCAAATTTGCAGATATCTGCATAATTTTTAGAGAGTGAGACGAGTCCATTCGCAGTTATAGTAGTTACCCAATGATGAAGGGAAATGTTGTTGCATTTGATAGGGTTATTTTCAGGAAGTCCTAGGTTTCTGACATTTCAATTGTACACAAGATAATCATGTCAATATTTTCTATTAAAGTAAAAAATGGTGGCTGGTCTTTCAATCGCATTTCTCCAGATGTTGACATAAAAAGCTGATGATTTGATGTTTCTCATATTAGGTATGTGGAGCCCAGTGTCCGGCCTGATGATAGTCGTTATGGAGAAAATCCTAACAGGCTTCAGCGACACACTCAGTTTCAGGTTAACTAAATTGGGCTTGTTGATCATTATGGGATGGTATGGTCCTTGATGCTGTCTATTTGCACTTTTAATTGTTTTGGATGTCTTTTATACTTACTGGTCTCAGGTAATACTAAAGCCTGATCCTGGAAATTCACAAGATCTATTTATACGTAGCCTGGCAGCACTAGGTAGTGACCGCAACTTCATTAGCATGCCTAAAATAGATGCTTGTTGATTTCATTACATTCTTATGCCTTGTCTGTGAATGAGTGCTAGCTTACTTCACATGTTAATTATTAACCTTCATTTTTTGGCACCCAAGCTTTCGGGTTTATTACTGGATAAAATGGTAGCAACTGTTTTGTATTGCAGTTTTTCCCTTTTCTCGGTGGGTGTATAATCCAACCTGATTTTCCATTATGAGTTTTCTCCAATACTAATCTAGAAGTATGTTGGCTTTTGGAGGGCATAACTTCGAAGTTAGCTCATTTAACAGCAATAATGGTCCATCTTTTGTATAGATTGGAGGTTCATACGGATTTTTTTTCTTTAATCTACTATGCACGGAGTTAAGTTCAAATGTTACTCAGATTTTTAATCTAAATTTGATCATCTGATCATGGATCAACTGTAGTTTAGATTCTCTTAATGCGCTCATGGACTTTTTACTTTATAAGCAAATAAAAAGCACCTTTTTTTTTTTCTCAGTGGAAAATCGGCAATATTTATTTCAATGTGACGATTTTCATGAGTTCCTCCTTTAGTGTAAACAAGTTTTTTACACAACCACCATTCTGTGAGTTACATGTGTACTTTATAAATTGTTGCATAACCAAATTCTGTCACATGACACTTTTCCAATAGCGAGTGTTGTAAACTTCATTTTACGCTGCGAAGGAATTGAAGTAAAATTTCTTAGTTAATGCTCTTCAGTTTTAGAAATGAAACATTAAAAGTAATCATATCTAAGTAATTTAATTTTGTGAGTTGTCTTTTGAGTGCAATAGCAGAATAATTATTCTCGATGATGTTTGTCCTTTCCTGCACACTATATTCAGCATTAGATTCTTCTCTAATTGACAGGTATTGATGTTAATGCACACGATATACGGTTTGTGGAAGACAACTGGGAAAGTCCGGTAAGTTTTTTCTGTGACAATCAAGTCCATATGGTACATGCTGCCTTTGCATTCTTCAACTTGTTATGTTGATGGGATCCACTAAAATGTAACTGGATTATTTCCATTTTTTTGATGTTGCGCACTGGGGACTAACCTTGACATGGTTTACTCACAGGTTCTGGGTGCTTGGGGGTTGGGCTGGGAAGTCTGGATGGATGGGATGGAAATAACACAATTCACCTATTTCCAGCAGGTTTTCTTCCGTAGAATTTGATCAGGTTTATCGCATGCATGCAGTGTGGTTTTCATGGGCATGATATACTCTTCTGAGAATCCTTCTCTTTTCTAGTTCAGGCCACTAAAGTGGTGATTTTGTTAAGTCTCAGGTTTTGTGCTAATGTCTTCAGTTCTTCTATTCTTATTCTTCAGGCTGGCAGTCTTCAGTTGATGCCAATATCTGTTGAAATCACGTATGGTCTTGAGCGTATCCTTATGTTGCTTCAGGTCTGGTAATTCTTGTATATCCTTCGTTTGGATACTTCTGTCAGTTTGCCTAAACTTAACTGTGGATTTATTCTAGGGAGTTGATCATTTCAAAAAAATTAAATACGCGGATGGAATCACATATGGGGAGCTGTTCTTGGAGAATGAGTAAGCTAACACTTGCCTTATTGATCTCATGTTAATACTCTCTCGGTCTCTCTCTGTCTCTCTTTTAAAAGCAGTAATGTTAATGCTGTGCTGCTATTTAATTATTGTAAGAGCTCCTTTTGATGCCTGTGAGCTCGTTGTTCTTGTCTTTGGAACCCTCATAAGTTCATCTCCTAATTGTGATAAATATCTTGTTTAAATATTCATCAATTGGGTTCAATAAGATTCTTATCTCTGGAATAATCATAAGTTCATCTGATGATTGGGGTACATGTCTCGTTTAATTATTCATCAAGTAGGTTCAATAAGGAATCAATATTCTACCATCATCATTAATATTTCATTACATGACATATTTACTGTTATACCTCTGTCAAAGTTACACATGTTTATGTATATGTATATGTATATGTATATGTATATGTCTGTGTGTGTGTGTGTGGGTGGGTGGCTTATACGTGAAGCCATTTTGTATAGGGGCGATACCCCCTTGGTAAGTTCTTAAAGAAATCTCATGTATCATTCAAAAAAAAAAAATTCTAAATATGGTCTAACGAAATATAATTAGTATAATTAAAATCTAGAGATTTTTGGTCCTCTTTAAGCATAGAGAACCATCTAAGTTTCTATTTATCACTTTCCGTTCGGGTTGTGTACCTACTCAACCAAAGGGAGGCTTTAGTTTTGGGCAAACAGAACCAAAAGAAATGGAAAAAAAATTAAAATAAAAAATAAAAAAACCAAGGGAAGCAGGAATTTGTGGACTGTTTTATCTTTTATTTAAAAGGGCTAAATTGTAGCGGTTACAGCATATTAATGCAAGGAACTGGCTAAGAGTCCTGATCAGATTCTGTGAACAAGGATTTACCCTAGGAATGGCACATACCGAGATCTAAGAGGTTTTTCAATTCCTTTGCGATCCTCCCCTCTTTATTTTACTTGTCACGGGGGCAAAAGAATTCTTTACTTATATCTGTTGGGGTAAATGCCATACACCAAAATTTTTTGGCCTTGGAAGGGCTGCTATAGAAAGTTTATGTTCACTGGTTTCATTTGACAAATGGCATGCAGATGTACTGGAGAATTTTTCCTTTGCTTGGATATCATAACTTTTCAGTAGTAGTATGGTAAGAGACAAGCATGGCGTACCAAGTCAGATCCAGTCTTCTGTTAACATGCTAGGTCAATCTTTGATTGCAACAATCATTTATTAGTTGAGCGAAAAATAAGAAATTCAATTGTTGTGAGGAGAGTTTCAATCTATTTTGTGTACTTGATGTGGAACAGAGATTGGAAACTATTTTGGTACCAGCCTCCAATTTCTCTTTGAGGCTGGCCTTGGCTTAGGAGGATGAAAGAAATAGTGATACTAACAACTAAAGCCCAATGCTGGCACCTTTATTATCTTGATATTCAGCTAAATATGCAGTAGATTCCCAAACTCTGGATCTTTTTTTTTTCTTTTTGGCGCTCTCATCTTTTCAAGGTCTTTAGAAGACAGGTTCCGGCCTCTCCTGATACTGCGGACTATTGCTCTGGCCTATGTGCTTTGCTCCTAATTCATTTAATGACCATGCAAATGCACATGTACAAATTGAAAGTGTCTAGTGAGCTCCGAAGTTTGATTGAAAATTATACTAACAATACTCACACCAGTATGTTTTTCTTACTTTCACAATCGTTGAGTTCCTCTTGTTGATTAGTTTATACTCTTCTATATTTTCACTCGCATTTTGATCAGTTAAGTATATTTACTGCCAACCTATCAGAGAAGCTTGATGAGCTTCAGTGGCAAAAAATTTGAAAAGAGATTGTGATGAATGTAAAAGTTGAGCTCATGTTGCAAAAAAATACAAAAAGGATAAAATGATAAATGTTAATGTAAACATGTTTAGATCACTTTCCTTCTATAGTTATGACTTGGGGTGACTGTCTTCCTTTTACTCATCAATTTGCTGTTGCATAATCACCCTGCTTTGATTTGCTTTACTTTTAAGCTGCAGATGATGACTATTATATTTTGTCATTGTATTTCAGGAAAGAAATGAGCTCTTATTATCTTGAGCATGCAAGTGTTAATCATCTCCAAAAGCACTTTGACTTTTTTGAGGAAGAAGCTCGTTCCTTGCTTGGATTAGGCCTGGCAATCCCTGCGTATGTTTTGTTTTTTGAGATTTTTACAAAACTTCAGGTGTCTCTTTGTTCTAGTGATCACTTGCTCTGCAACATGCTAGGTATGATCAGCTTTTGAAGACGTCTCATGCTTTTAACATTTTAGACTCAAGGGGCTTTGTTGGGGTGACAGAACGTGCTAGATATTTTGGTCGCATGAGGAGGTATGGTCTCTGCTAACCCCTTGAAAAAAGTTTTAGTACTGCTGCATAAGATGCCACTCTAGTGAGCTCAGGGTTTTCTGGTTGAATACGGCATGATGTCAAAATTGTCGAATTGGGGATTTTCTTTTCCAAATCTGCTTTGGAGGATCTCAATATTTATTGTGTATAAAAAAAGTTCTGTGATAACTGTTCTGATTTACCCTTTCAGAGCCAGCATTAAGGTAAGAATAATTTTTGGGGTTTCAATTTTTTAAGTGGTGCCACAAAGGTCCATGCCGTTACCTAAGTGTTGTTTTATGTTAACAAGTGATTTTGCTTAGCTTTTGAGTTGTGCATCAAAAACTCCTAGAATGACTCCATTTCATGGCCAGTTTGCTCTTATCCTTGCCCCCTCCTCCAATACTGCACCACACCCTAACACCCTAAACACTATAAAGGGAGTTGTATCTCAAACTATTAGTTTTCACACTTTGTCCCCTTAAGTATGAGAAGAGTTACAAATTTTTCCCCAGACTTGTAATTTTGCCACCCACAACCTAAAGTGTGTGGGGATTGCAACATTTGTTCCGAGAGGATAAAAATGCAGTCATTGTGCTCCTTGAATAGATGATTAGCAAATTACTGTTTGGACTACCAAATTTCTGTTTGGACAAGTTTTCCTGGTGAAAGAAGTGATAAGATGAGACACCCGATGAAGAAGTTCCAATTATGTAGAAGAGCCCTAATCCCTTTTTTCATCCCATTTTCATGTCTCTATTGGTCTATATTGTTCGAGTGCTCAGACTGTGAGACATAGTGTGCGTAGGTAACTAAAATCATGGCAAAGTTACTAGAATAACAAGTCCTGATTAGCTGAGAGGAGGTAAAGGGCCAAATCTTGGGCTTCATTTGTATTGGGAGAATGGACTCCTCTGGGAGCCACTAGGTCATTATCTTGCATAGCAAGCAAAAGGTGAAGATGAGCTTACAAAATACTTGTGTTTCCTAAGTTGGGGTAGAAAAAGCTCCTAGTTGTTCTTTTTAAGGAGAAGAAAGCCAGTCCATGTGATGTATGGAATGTGAACTTGCCACTTTGAAGACTGGCAGTTGAACTGCCCTTGCAGCTTTGGGGTAAGCGAGTCAATGAGATGGTCTTCATCTTACATAAATATCACGAGTTTGAGATCCTTTCCTTTCAGAATTTGGAGGAGATAAATCGACTCAATTTATTCAGCTAATGTTATGTAGGTTGAACTCAATATATTCGCCTAATATTATGTTGGTGGATGATAAAAAGAAATGGCTAGTTTAAGAGTAATCCCCTGGCCACTCATATTAATTCCTGTTTCTGATCAGTTTAGCTCGACAATGTGCGCAATTATGGTTGAAGACCAGGGAGTCGCTAGGGCATCCACTTGGTGTTGTTAGTGAAACTGTTCATCTAGCTTGTCCCCAGGAGGTTGTTGATGCAGCTTCAAACAAGGTACATACACAAATCAATCTGGATTACTTTTTCCATTTTGTATGCTGTTAGGCAGTTTCTACAAAACGTTGGATGTGCGACATTACCCTTTCTTTGCATATTCTCTCAGAAAGACAGCTTTTTTTTTTTTTTTTTTTAATTAATGCCCTTGATTTTTTAGACATAAACTTCTCAAAGTTGAATTAGAGCTGATTGAAGCAGAGTTTGGGATGCTGCATTTGGATTTTAACCATTCTTCTGACATGTTTTAGTTGATTTAAAATTTTTATGAAACCATTTACCGTTTTCCATCGTGATCGTATCATCACTCTCCTTAACCAATAAATAAGACGTTGTGGCAAATCAAAGTCTAACTTGTTGGCCAAAAATCAAGGTCTTACTCAATTTTGGGGAGGTATACCTTTACATAGTGCAATAGTTCTTTTTAAAGTATTGTGATTGGTTTCCAGTTTCGGTGGTTGTTTTGACCTTATGTCTACATAAGAATCTCATCGTTGACTATATATTTTCTGCTAAAATGACTGGTCATTATTATTTCCCTTTTTTCCATTGTATTGTTCACAGGTTCAAGATGTACCGAGGTTTTTAGTACTTGAAATTGGAACTGAAGAGATGCCACCTCAGGATGTAGTTAATGCAAGCCAACAAGTATTCTCTTCTCTTCCTGAACAATCTCTCTTCCAACTCTGCTGAGTACTCCTTGGGTTCTTCAATGACCACGCTTCTCTGTTGCAGCTTAAAGGTCTAGTGATAGAGTTGCTGCAAACCAAGAGATTAAACCATGGTCCAGTTCAAGCATTTGGCACTCCTCGCAGACTAGTGGTACTGCTTCAATTTGCTCGTTTTTGTTAATATCGTCCTTTGCATACTCTCAGTGACTTTTTTTATGCTTCATAGAGGGGTAATGCACGCCACATCTATTTCAGCTCTCATTATGTGGAGCTTTTCGTCTTGTAACTTGTTACAGCAGCATCAGCCTATTTGGTTTTCTCAGAATATAGTCACCTTTCCCATCTATGAAAAGGGAGAAGTATAGTAACTTAGAATGATTGAGATGTCAACAAGGATGGCTAAAATTGGATGAGAGGTGAATAAAAGGAAAATTTTGGAAGCATGCTAGACCATCAGCGAAATATGCCCTACCTGGACTTTTCATTCCTTCTTTTGCATATCTGTGAAGGATGCATTTCCCATTAATGATGAGTTCACTTGCAGTCAGAGATGTAAGGAACTTATGTTGCACTTTTGGAATAAAAAGCTTAGTTTGTTAAAGGAGGAATGACCAAATTCCTTTCACTCAAGACGCAAAACCTTTCTTGCTATGAGTGTGTATAATTGAGATAACTATTCATAAACATCACGTTCGAGGCTTTTCATTTTTATATGTTTTCACTTGCTTGATTTTAATTCTTAGCATATGCTTAATTTCCAGATCTGTGTGGAGAGTCTTGATGCCAAGCAAACAGACAATGAGGTTGAAGTGCGAGGTCCTCCTGCTTCAAAAGCCTTTGATGATCAAGGAAAACCCACTAAGGTTGATTTCTCTTCAATTCGATGTTTGTGTTCATTATTGCATTTTGCCAGAGAATATTTATTTGCAACAATCATTTATTAACACATTGATTGACATAATGGATCTTGTGTGTCATTTAACTTGTTGAAGGTTTGTGGAATCCCTTATGACTTAAATGCATGACAAGGGATTGGCATTTTATGTCATTTTGTTAAGATATAAAAGAGGATGGCCTACTCAGTTAACTTTAATATTAGAAGCTAGAAGTTTGCATTGAACTCTTTTTTCACCCATTCATGTGTGATGACTCTTCCACCCACCCTTACAGGGTTTGCATGCTTAAGATTCGTCATCAAATCAACTTTCTCTTGAAGGGGACTGTTAAAATCTTCTTACCTTTTCTCTACCAAATTAAGCTTTAGAGAAGACGGTTTACACTCAACTTCAAGACGTGTTAAAGCCTGGATATAATTATAGTATCTCGAATTTTAGGGGTCCCCCCCCCCTCTTTTTCTTTTTGGGTGGTTTTTTTTTTTTTTTTTTTGGGGGGGTTGGAGGAGGTGGTATATGAGATCCTTTTCTTATTTTGAATCGAGTGATAATCTTATTTTGGCGTATCACTGGAAACTGATTTGCTCCTCAATGTTATCTTTGTCAGGCTGCCGAAGGTTTTTGCCGTAGATACTCTGTTGGCCTGGATTCATTATATACAAAACCTGATGGTAAGAGAAGTTGAATATATTCCAGGTTAATTCTTCTTCTCTACACATAAACTTTTGCTTCACTCTAGTTTTCCACTAATGCAACTTCATATGAATGTTTCAGAAATTAAAGATATAGAAAAAGAAAACTTGAACTGGAATATGTGCAATTTATTGTAGAATTTATCTAACATTCCCTATCAACCACTAATTTTTGTTTTATTGTCTTCGAAGACACTAAGCTGGCTAGCCCGGAGGGAGAATGATAACAAGAATGTGAAGTTTACTTTCCCTAATAATTTGTTACAGAGTTTTCTTAGGGCACTAATGAACGATAATTATTGAACTTTAATATGTAAAAAAGCAGTCTTTAATTTAGTCAAAATGTTTTCTCTGAAAGTAGTTATGCTTGCTGCATGATCCTGTCGGGTGTTTGAATGTTCTTACTGCGTCATGTATGGATGGATTTCTCATCAGGATGTGGCCATTAATAAGCTTTAAAATAGGCATTGAAGAGAACATACTTCGATTTGTTTATTAAGTAATATACTTGTTTATGTATGTGTAAATATTGCTTTCTTTTTTCAGGGAAAACAGATTATGTGTATGTTCGTGTGAAGGAGCCTGCTCAACTTGCTGTCCAGGTCTTCTTGCTGCTTATTTATTTGTTCAGTCATTCTTTTATAACTGGTAATAATCAGTCTCACTTTTCTGAAGGAATGTACTGAGGATAGAGATTGTTTAACAAAATTGAGGATACAAATTGCTTTTGCTGCTATATTCTATTGTCTATTTCAGGACCATGGGCCCAGCTAAGGCCTGAATTCCTTATTTGAAATTAATGTTTTTAAAAAATAATTAGTTCATACCCTGGCCCTCCATGGAAAACCTGGCCGGTCCTGGCACAGCCTGGTGGCCAGCCCTGCTGACAACTATTTTACAAATTATTTGCCTGTCATGAAAGTGCTTTTTACACTATTTAAAAGGAAAGTTGCAAGTGGATGGGCATTCTAACTTCCAATTTCATTTTTTAATTGGTTGGTCATGTGTTAAAACTAGTCAAAATAGAATTTATTCAAGAGCTGATAGTTTAGCAAAGCAAATGGCTGCCTACTTTATAGGCCACAAATTGTTAACTAAAGCATGGAGTACAAACTACAAACTATTGAGTTCTTCTTCAGAATAGCATGTTCAAAGAAAGTTGTGATAAAAAATTCGCATGTTCTCACCCCCAATTTAAGAAAAGTCACAAGATGGCCAATTTCATAGAATTTTCTTTAGTAGTGCCCATACTGCACTTGTTGAGGAACGAAACAAGGAAAGATGCCAAATATTTAGGACGCCAACTCTTTTTTGATGTACAGTCAGTGCTTTGAATGTTGGATCCATCTTTATTAAGTATGCTTACAAGTTTCGTTAATGTAATCTAGGTATCATTTGAGAGAAGTCAACTTTCTGGCATCTTAAACTATTTATTTTGGTTTTTGGCAAAGGATAGTATCATATGTCTTTGCAGAAAAAACGTAACATATCCATCTTATGCTCAGGATCACCATATACAGTGATTATTGTATGTGGGTCCTATGTAGGGCAATGATCTTTTGTCTGGGTGAGTGTGATTCTGATATTTAATTTCCCTCATATGTTAAGGTTTTGTCTGAAGATTTGCCCAGTACAATTGCTAAAATATCATTTCCAAAGTCAATGCGCTGGAACTCTCAGGTATACACATCTTATTTTCTCACTCACTTTGTCATCCTCTGCTGAAAATTCGATGCTGTCTTGCACTCTTTTCTGTTCTATTTTGATTATTGCGGGAAATAGTTTTCTTGCTTAATGAACCTTATAATGGCAACTACTAAAACATGTTGGTCTTATGGTATGTCTGTAATGCCTTGGATTCTATTTGTATGCCTTGTGTGCCTTTTGCTGCTCCATATTTCTATGGTTTAATGTTGTTTAACATTGCATTTATTTCTTGAAACCATTTTAATCTTCATTAAGTCACTGCAAATGGAAGTGTCTTGGTATGGTCAATGTTTAACTAGTTCTACTAGCTTCCTTATCGGATACACTTGCAAAGAGAAACAGAGATTGATGGTTCTAACAAGTGGTGGGGATTGGCCCCAGGCAGATAACACACCTCAAAAAGTGATCGTCATGGTTTAGTCCAATATATCTAATGATAGGATTTCCAAAATGTTATTAATATCGCTCTACTAAATGTCTTTCTTTGAGATGCTTCCTATATTTTCATGGACAACTGAAAGTTGGGCAAACTTCTAGTTATATGTTGTTCATGCTTTTAGTATTGGGACAAAAAATAGGTTCATCTTATCAATCATCTATGGATGGCTCTTAAATAGACTCATCTCCTAAATCATCTAGGGATGTCTCTTGGTCGATTATGATGGTAAGATGCTAAAATTATCAAGAATTTGTTGTGCTTAGAGCATTTATTAAAAAGAGAAACGTGGGTGATTAAACTAGGAATATTATCAAGAATGTGATGGCTCTTAAATAGGCTCGTTTTCTCAATCACATAGAGCTTTGAGGTGTTTTTTTAAAAACTCTTGAGCTTTTATCGACTGTAGATTAAATAATAAACCCATCGTCTAAGTGGGTGATCATTAATTTTTCTTTATCACTGGAGACATAGTATTCTTATCATAACTAGGACTAGAAATATTATTTCAAAAGGGGCCGTGTCAATAATAGTGATTACATGTGGACAATTCCTTGGTATCTTGCTCATTACAGCAAATATTTTGTGTGTGTGGAGGTAAGCAAAAAAATATGCCTTCTGAAGAGATATACTATTTCACCAATCAAGTCACCAGTATCTAATCTACAAAGTGGTGACAAATCCTGTAATGTGTGTATCTTTCAGTAATATCAGGTAATTTTTTGTTTATGTTGAATCCATTAACCAAATTTGTTCTACATAATTTCACATCTTTTATTTTGTGATCAACATATGAAATTTGGAGGAGCTATTTGTTGTCGATTGGGTCACATTTGCTTTTACATGTTCTAGATTAGATCACATCTCAATGAATAACATGCACATTCTTTAATTATAGAAGATGATAAATCTTAGTCTGATATGTCTAACAATCCAGACATGAAGTGATTTAAGCATTTCACCCTTGGCTTGGCTTGGATTTATTTCATGGAATAAATTTCTACCTACATTCTCCTGATGCTCTTCATCATCTACTAAGATAGATGGTCAGGATGTTCATTTCTAGCCTTTGTTATTTAATAATGACATATTTTATTGTCCAGGTGATGTTTAGCAGACCTATCCGGTGGATTTTAGCCCTCCATGGAGATGCAATAGTGCCATTTACATTTGCTGGACTTCTGAGGTTGTTATGAAGTGTTGCTACCTGCATCTTTCTCCTCTCTGTCTTTTCTCAATCATTATTTTCTTTTATTTTTATTTTTTTGGTCAGGGTCCTTTCTAAATAATTGAGTAAGCTTAATTTGAAATGTCGTGGTCTTAATTTTCTGTGGTTTGCTGAAACTTCTAAAAAGCTGCTTTGGCAAGTTATGAATGTTTTGCCTATTGCACAAGTGATAAATGCTCAAATGATAGGTAGTAATTGCTGTACGTTGCTCATTGAAAACACTTCTTTGCATTTATCTATGTGCATTAGCATATTTAAGTGGGTAGTCTTTTGAGTTCTGAAAACCCATCTTATTGAGGACGAGGATGTTAAAATTAAACAATCACTCCATTTATTTATTTCAGAAACTGATAAGAAGAGGACTTGCAATAAAAGGTCCAAATTTCTAAGCTGATCAAGCATCATATTTGCCCACTCTTGCGCATTGGATTAGTTCTATGATTACTTGACATTCTCTTAAAAGTAGCTATTATACTAATGGAATACACTGAATAAGATTCTCTCTCTCTCTCTCTCTCTCTCTCTCTCTCTCTCAAGATTTTCTTGTTTTCCTTTTTGTTTAAAAAGTGTGTAAGCCATAACTCAAAAGTATCTTTTTATCCAGAGACACAAGTGTTTTGCCTTGGTTTCCTTATTTTATGGGATCTGCTCTGACCTATGTGCCAAGTGGCATGTGATAGATAATTACTTGTATCATGCTTATTTGGACCCCAGAATGTTAAATAACTTGCTTTTCCTTTCTACTATTCCATTTTGTTTGTGTGTCTTTGGAAGTGCATTCAATTGGGTGGAGATAGATCTTAGTTTTTGGGGAAATCTCCTTATTCATCAATTGAACTTTAGGCCATGGTACCTGCTTATGCATTGTCCTCACATTGGCCAATGCATGTCCATGTTTGCCCTTTTTTTTCAAGTTTATTTGGACATTGAGTACTGACAGAACTTGTATGCATGTCCCATGCTCTTGCAGTGGAAATTTATCTTATGGTCTTCGTAATACTCCATCAGCCACATTCCCAGTAAGTATCCAAATTTTCTCGTGGTTTTGCTTTCTCATTTATCGGTACTCTGTCATCTAGCCTTTTCCTCAATCTATTGTGCAACTCCAGTATGCCTTGCCCTTTTTATTCTATTCCTTTCTTGGTTAAAATTTTTGCACCTTTTCAGTCTCTGGTACTCTCCTTTAGAACTAGTTATTCTGGTTCATTCTTCTGGTGTTCATTTCTCTCCGTCTAATGCAGCATGGCATAGTCCATTTTATAATATCTAGCATGACATAGCTTTTCACAAAGGAAATTAATATTAACAAAATTAATGAAGATAACAATAAACACAATGCTATATATGGCTGTTAAAAGAACCTAGCTGTATGTGTGTTTGGAGGAGGGTGATGGCGATCAAAGAGCATGGCCTTCTTTTGGATGTTAAAGATGAAAGAGTGCAGTTTTGTAGTGTACCACAATGAATCTTGAAAGGAAATACTATTCAAATATGAATTCTATGATTGTCACAGAGGAAGATGAAGTTGGATATTCCAATAAGCGATATTCAAAAGTATCAGAAATGTGTTTGTTTCTCTTCAAAGAACAAACACAATTATTGACAAGGAAAAGAAAAGGCTATAAAATCAGAATATACAAAACATGTGAAAAAGATAGCATCATTGCATTGGCATGCAAGCTATTTGTGTTAAATAAGAGATCAGTTTTTATATTATTAGGATAACTCCACCAAGTTTGTCGGCCAGTATGTGTTTAACGATACAAGGGCTTCAGAACAAATTATGTATTAGATAATTACTAGTCAACAAGGTCACATGCCAAAAAGATAATTCTAAGCTCCTTCCAGGAGATGAGCATTAACATTTTTTTTCTGATTTTACATGAGTGGAAGTAAAATAATGTTCCGGTTTCCCTTTGTACTCTTCTCGGTATGAGTTTTCTCTTTGCATTTTTGCTACTACTGTGCTTCTCCATTCTTCTAAGAAGTTATTTAAAACCTATGGACAGGCGTTTATTTTAATTTCCAAAATCCTCTGTAGGTGGAAAGTGCAGAATCCTATGCAGCTTTAATGGGAAAAGCCGGAATTGAAATTGATATTGAGGTATGATATAATGAAACGATTTGCAGTTTTTTTTTTTTTTTTTTTTTTTTTTTTTTTTTTTTTAAGTTGATAATCCTTTTGGAAAAGTATTATTTTGTTGAAAACCTGCCATAGATAGTAAGGTTGATGAATACTGATCTTTCAGATTCTTTTGTATGCAGGAACGGAGAAATCAGATATTCAGGCAATCGGCTGCACTTGCAGAAAGTGCCAAAGGTCAGATTGTTGTCAATGACGGATTACTTAATGAGGTAACAATCCTTAAGTAATACATCTGAATATGGTTGTCGAGTTTGCTGCTAAGTACCAATTCAACTTGTATCAGGTTGTCAATCTTGTTGAGGCACCTGTTCCGATTCTTGGGGAATTTAATGAATCCTTCTTAGAGCTTCCCAATGACCTTTTAACTATGGTAAGTCTCATTATCTCGGGAAGTGCAAACAAGTATTTGACTTGGCTTCTTTTTCTAGTTTTTTGGGAATGTTACTTTGCGAAAATGCAAACTAGTGTTTGGATTGGCTTGCAAACTAGTCTTTGACTATGGTCATATAGTTGGTTTTCTGGTTTTGCTTTCCCATTCTTTTAGTCAATTAAGCCATCTAGCAATAGTGAAATAAGAAGCAACCCGATTAGAGCCAGACTAACACTATATGACTTAATCTAGGATTACTTCAAGCATGGAACTTCGATGACAGGTAGAACTTGTACATTTAACACCTGCAATGATGGAAGTTATATAATAGAATGGTGCCTGTAAAACCAATTGATATTCCATCATGCCATTGGGAGTTTGTGGTTAAAATGTCTACTGTATACAAGTAACTTACTTTGTAGCTGTTATTTTCCTGTTTTGTTGAGGTTGTTTATGCTCCAATGTGCAGGTTATGCAGAAGCACCAAAAATATTTTTCCATAGCTGATCACAGTGGGAGGCTGTTGCCATATTTTATTGCTGTGAGAAGTTCTTTGAAATATAGCAATTTATTTTGGTTGTAATATACATTAGTATTGTTTATATGATAGTCCGGCCTGGGAATTTCCTTTTAGGTGGCAAATGGGACAATTGACAGGACAGTAGTCAAGAAAGGAAATGAAGCCGTTCTCAGGTTGACATCTATCTCTCTTTGAACACCTGATGATGCTTCTAGAAGAGAATGAATCGATCTAATTTTGAAGGTCTTCAATTCTGTTTGGCATACTATAACTTTGCAAAATGACTAGTGTGAAAATATTGCGCTTATGGCAGGTCCTTAATTCTTGTGAAGTACTGTCAAATTTATTCATTTAATCTTTCTGATAGCAAGTGAACAAAGTATTTTGTGCAAATTTGTTCTTTGAACTTCCAATTAGTAGTTTTGACCAGTTTTTGTCTATTTTGCAGAGCTCGCTATGAAGACGCAAAGTTCTTTTATGAGATGGATACACGTAAAAGATTTTCAGAATTTCAAAGTCAATTAAAAGGGATTTTTTTCATGTGAGTACTTAAACTGTGTGCATGATCTAAGGAAAGAGCAGTCTATATATGTAAGATCTGTTTTATGATATATGGGATCTGGCTTCTCAATCTCACATAGCGACCAGTTGTAGATGACCTACAGCTAGTGGGTATAATTGCACCATCTCAGAGTAATATTTCAATATGCACCCGGGTGTGCGGTTGTACGACTAAATAGTTCTTCAAGCACTAATTCTCTCCTTCTTATACATGCCAAATATTAGCTTTTAGAAATCATTAGCATGCCATAATGTTGGGTATACATAAACCGAGGTCTCATCAAGTACTTGAATTGGCATAACTTAGGACTCTCCTCTTCAAATAGTTAAGCATATTTCTGAAGCTAATTTCATCCTAAAAGGATGCAAGTCTAGTGAATTTTAAGTTGAGGCAGTGAACAATTAATCCACTGTTTTTTTTTTCCTTCCTTCTTTGATCTCTCTCTCTCTCTCTCTCTCTCTCTCGAGAGAGAGAGAGAGAGAGAGAGAGAGAGTGTTTTACAGATCTTAGATGAGATACGACACTCTAGAGGTCTTAAAAGAAATGATGAGGAAAATTGGGCGATAATTGGTATTTCTCAGACATGCAGCAACAACAGCATGTACATGAAATTTTAATAGTCGGGGAACTTTATCTCCAGTAATAGTTGTTCTTAGCGAGATCTATGGTCATCAGCTATGATTTTTGGCTTAGCCTCATTTCCTGGTCAAAAACTTCTAGGCACAGAACTACATGTTCTACTTTCTTAATGGATAAGATGAAATCATCATAACTTCAAATGAAAACCCTACATGCTTGATCTCAGCTTCAGTTTGGTTATCCTATTTTAAACAAGAAAGATTGTTTTTTTCCTTTTTCTACAGTAATTTTTGTATTAGACTTTTAACTCTTCAATGCAGTATAGACTACTTTTGGCAAACTGATTTTTTAATGGTTTAATAAGTACCTGGAATTATTCATGAGGTTGTCTTTTTTTGGCTGGTATGTATAATTAAATAGGAGAGGCTTGGAACAATGTTGGATAAGATTTCGCGTTTGCAGAGCACAGTAACCAAACTAAGTTTGGCTATTGGTGTTAAAGAAGATAAGCTACAAATTGTCCAAGAAGCTGCATCACTTGCTATGTCTGATCTTGCTACCTCAGTTGTCACAGAATTTACTTCCCTTGCTGGAATAATGGGCCGTCATTATGCTCTTCGAGATGGCTATCCTGAGCAGGTTAACTTCATTTACAGTTTCTGCAAGGACTTCTCTTTGCCAGAAGGATTTTTCTTCTTTTCTTCTTTGTTTGAGATCTTATGGAACCGGTCTTGATTTTTGTTGTGTGTTATCTATTTGTGGTACTTGCTTATGGTGGCGCAGTTTAGTGCCAGGTATGTTCTCCATGGCAATATGTGTGCTTCATCCTGATGCTTATGGCTTTGGCAGATCGCAGAGGCCTTGTTTGAGATTACACTTCCTAGATTTTCTGGAGATATCGTTCCCCAGACCGATGTGGGAATAGTTTTGTCAATTGCTGACAGGTGAAAAATCTACTGAGTTTATATAAGTAGAGCACTCATAATTTCAGCTCAAGAGCACTCATAATTTCACCTGATGATCCATGCCATGGGAGATTATGCCATCATTTGTTGTTAAAGAGCACATAGGTTCATGTCTTTTGTATTTCATTTCCAATCTGCTCATATCCTCAAGAATAATATAATAGAAGGGTTCCTAGTATTAAATTATTACAGTGTAGACTGGATTGTTTTGGTATCATCATACTACATTGGTTATGAATTCATCACTTTAACACAAATAGAACAGCAATCTGCATAGTCTGCTGAAAATTGCTTCCTGAACTTAATTGGATAATTTTCCAATAATATCATTGTGCAGACTAGATAGCCTTGTCGGCCTATTTGCAGCTGGCTGTCAGCCTAGCTCAACCAATGATCCTTTTGGGTTGAGGAGAATTTCTTATGGACTTGTGAGTTATCTGTGTCCTTTCTTGCTGCTTCTACAATGGTGATGCACTTAAAAGGTCAATTTATTATTTGAATACGTTGCTGTATTGTTAGGTCCAAGTGCTGGTGGAGAAGGACAAGAATCTCGATCTGAAACATGCATTAGGAATTGCAGCTGATGTCCAACCCATTGAAGTTGAGGAAAGGACATTAATTGATGTAAGATCCTCGACAATTGACTGTGCGTTACGATTGAATGGCTGTGCAATTTCCCATTGCCATGTTGATATGCTACAACAGCATCCAGTCCCTAAACATGGCAACCTCCAGGCAGGCTGTGCGGCTGACTTTATGTGCCCTGCACCATGAATTTACGTGATCCAAAGTGGATTAAAAAAAATATGGGAAAAGGATACGACAAATGCTATAACTTTCGTACAATGCTCACTTAAGTCGCAAAATTTTTTTATGGATCATTTAAGTGCCACTCTAGTAAATAAATGATTGATTAAGTGTTAACTCCAATTTGGGATGCCGAAAATCCGAGATGGCATTAGTTTATTATAAATTGGCTACCTGGCCTCGTCAGAGAATTTCATTCAGCAAAAAACGACGTCATTTGCCAGCCCTTGTTTTTTTTCCCCAAATTGACAAATTGGGGCTAAATTAGGGCAAAGAAGCAAACCCTAACCCTATCCATCGAGATTACTTGTAAAATTACAATGTTTATCTGCAAGAGAGTGAGTGAAAGCCCCAATAAAGCAAATTTGAGGTCATTGAAGAATTGGCTGCTTGGGTTTTTTTCAAGGTGATTCTTGAAGCAAAGCAAGTGAAGAGGCATTATTTAAAGCTTCTCATGATTTTTTATGAATGAGGTCGTTGGGCACGTATCTCATCCATAGGTTACATCAGGGTCTGCAAGATCTCCTTGAGGTTCCGCAAGGATTGTGGACTCAACCAATGTGTCTAGTGGGCTTTGTCTTCATCTTCACTGCAAAGCCTTGTCTTCAATCCTCCTCATGGTCTCATCCTCATTGTAGGGCCTCCTTTTCCTCCTCCAAACTAGAAGAATAGGACCCATCTTCACCCATGCTTCAGATTTTGTCATCTCGAGCTGTGGTGAACGAGAATTGTAGCATTATGAAGGCGTACCACAAGCAAAAACAGAGCTCTCTGTCTCCATCATGAAAACAGAGCTTTGCTCCTTCAGCTCCGCAGAGAGTCTTCCCCCATAGAAAGCTATGTCATTTTGGTCACTTTGCCAAGTTGGACGAAATATTTGTCGTGTTGGACTTCAATTTCTTTTTTAAAAGCCACATAGGACTTCTGGCTGGAATATGTCACCGGAGCACTTAAGTGATGGTTTTTTTTTTTTTTTTCTTTCCCCCGATTTGGCGCTTAAGTGATCTGGCAAAAAGGTTTGTCACTAAAATGAGCGCCGTACAAAAGTTATGGCATTGCTAATATCCTTTTCCCAAAAAATAAAGAAGTCATTTCGAAACATTGCCTATTAGGAACTAGTAATTCAGTAAAGTGACCTGATTGAGTTCAGCCTTGCATTAATACAATTCGTAGTGTTACTTCAAGTATTGATAATTTTATTTTCCTTTAGGTGCATCATTTTGTCACTCGGAGATTGGAGCAATTTTTGGTATGTGTACTCTCTGGATGGGACTTCTTACTTAAATTAATATTTTAGTGAGGTGTTTCAGGTCAATTTCTGATTGTTTTGCGAAATTAAGTCATAATAAGCAGTGATTTACTTGATTTCATTCTCTATTTGATATCAAGGAAGGCGTTGTCCTTTATTCCAGCATTTGGGTATGTACATCTCCCTTGCTGCAACGCCACTCTAAAGATAGAGCTCCATTAGAAAAGTGAATGGAATAGAATATAAATCTGAGTTATTATAATACTCATGTGGATATATATTGGTGATATCTAAACTAGTCTAAGTAAATGAAAGTAAATGGTTAATCTAATATACCAATAACATGGTATTCTAGTATCACATTATACCATCCAACTTATGCCTCCAAAAGATACAAGACTGGAAACCATAATCAAAATTTAACCTCATGTTTCAGCTCCCTTTGTTGCTACTACTGATTATTTTTCTGGAACCGGTACTTAGATTGTTTCTCCCATCATTATTATAGTTTCTGGCAAGAGATATGATGTGCAGCCAGCTTTTGACTTAATACTGAGTATATCATATTTCAGGTTGATAAGGGTATTAGTCCTGAAATAGTTCGGTCTGTCCTTCTGGAACGGGCGAACGTGCCTTGCCTCGCAGCAAAGTCTGCATTCAAAGTAAGTGTCATGTTGCCAGTTTTGGCCAGAAACTTGGACCTCATCTTTAATTCATGCTTCAGCCAGAAGACAAAAGCCGTTTAAAAGGCTTTAACTAGCTTTAGAGTTGAAAAGATGTTTCTGATAGATCAACATGAGTCCAGAGAGGATGTAGATATCTGTAGCTGATAAGAGAGTCCAGTGCTCTCATTACTGAAGTTGGAAAAAGGGAGGGATGTCCTTTGAGAGAAAGCAATTGGATGATGTTTGCATGCAGAGCCTATATGAAATTATTTATTTTTTCTATTGACCTATGTAAACTCTCTTCAAGGTTATCTTACACTAGCGATATTAAATTCTTAAAAATAATTTCTTAGTCAATACTTAAGGAGACAAAAATTCATTCATCTGCTTTGCCTCTTTATCCATGGATGTTCATCAACTTCTACTTGTATGTCAACATTTCTCACAGATGGAAGCTCTATCAAAAGGAGAACTTTTCCCAAAGGTTGTTGAGGCGTATTCTCGCCCCACAAGAATAACCCGTGGAAAGGATGTTGGCACCATGGAGGTAATTCTGACTAGAAGAGGACATTGTATATTCAATTGAAATATCAGAACAATTTTAATGTTTATGTAGCATATGCTAGAAGATAAATATTAAGAAATCTTAGGCATAATGTAAGCTTTAGAATTTTTGGAAATTAACTAGGAAAGAGATGCTATTAGTCCCATATTGTTGTCAAAGGTGCACTTTCTGTAGATTTTTTCATTCCCCCATAAAAATGGTAAATGAGCCTACGAGTTCTTGAAAGTGTATATTGATTGACGTTAGCGAACCAGAACTGGCTTACCCTTCATAATGTCCACATTCCACAATTCCAGTGAATGTCCTTATTTATTCCCTTTGTCGCACCACGATCATTGTTATCATGAGCTAGGTAACTATTCTTCCAAACTTAACTTTTGAAACAGTATGCGATAGTTCTCTTGTCAAAATGGTGTAAGATGAGAGTCAGTTATCTACCCAACTACGAGAGGTCAATCTTATGTTCTCTTTGAGGTCAATTCTGTCGTTTCTGAACTCCTGGATAGTGTTGTACAATAATGCTATTGGAAACACCTTTTTCTGCTATTATCTATTTAGGTGGATGAAGCTGCGTTTGGCACAAGTGAAGAGAGGGCTTTGTGGGATTCCTTCTTGTCAGTGAAAAACCAAATAAATCCTGGTATTGATCTACTTATTATAAAGAAGTCTGCTGTTCTTTCCGATCCATTTGTAACTGTTTTGAGCCGTTGTGCCCCATCATCTAATATGTTCTGTAGTCCCACTTTAATTTTGTCTTTAGTTACTGCTAATGGAAAATGGTGAACTTGATTCCGCTCTAATTTAAGTTTTGCATTCCTGAAGCCATCGAGGTTGATACTTTTGTTGAAGTATCTGCAAAGCTTGTACAGCCATTGGAGGACTTCTTCAATAACGTTTTTGTTATGGTGGTATGTTTTTCCTCAATTCATGGTAAATTTATGTAATCTGGCTTCAAGGCGATGTAAGATTTGACCACTCTTTGCCAAGAACTTCCAAAATGTTCGTATAGCTTCATTGACCATCTCTTAGGTTGGTTAGCATGTTGCCCTTGGTGTGTGTAGCTGGATGAAAGGTAGATGCTTTATACTCATGAGTTACGAATGAATAAGTAAGCACCAAATGACATAAGACCCTCGGATTTGAGACGTCAGCATCGACTTTGACCTTCTGACTTTATTGGATGGAGTGGTCTCTAGCTTGACTTGGAGAATCCTCAGGATATCACTTCGCAGTGACACTTTGATCATATGTCTATATATGTGCCGCAACTGATTATTTACACTGGTCATGGACTTTTGCTTTCTTTGTGCAGGAGGATGACAGAATCCGAAACAACAGGCTTAGGCTGCTTAAAGAAATCTCTGACCTTCCAAGAGGCATTGCCGACCTGTCAGCTTTGCCGGGATTTTAAGCTGACATTGAGCCAATTTTGTTTCGTTCTGAAAGGATTTTTTTTTTCTTCGGGCCAGCTTAAAATGAAAGCAAACCAGTGTGTACATACAGGAGAGTAGGCTTCATTAAAGGAGAAAGCCTAGGATGTAAAAGAACTCGTGAAGCCTAGGAAGTTGTGTATTGTGGTCACTCCAAGCATGTAAAAGAAGATTTTGGACAATTCATTGAGAATGCTTATTATAGGATTGCATGTTATGGACAAGATCGAGAAAGAAATTAATGATGTTATAAACTGCATGAGCTGTGTGAAGCAATACATACAAAGTTCCTTCTGCATTGTCTAACGATTCCTCCATTTTATTGGTGTTGGATGATGAGCAGATAAAGGGGCTGATACTTGTCTTACTCGACATGGTTGCGGACAATCAGAACTTTAGTTATGTCAAAGACCAGTACATGGTTCTCTTGAGCATTCAAACGTGTGCATAGGAGTCTCATTATGTTTTTCCGTAGTTTATGATAATCAGCCTAGCTTCATACTTAAAAGAGTGGCCCACAAAGATCTAAAACAAAGTGGACGGGGCATCAAAGCGATTGAGATAAACAATACCTGAGCACGATAGGGTTTCGGATAAGTCTTTCATGAATGCAAGGATTCATCATGAGAGGTCGCGTAATACATGAGCTGTTTAAATTATTTGGAATTTTCTTAAGTTCACATCTACAATTTTGGGTCTAAAATTTGCCAGTAACTTCCCCAAGTTATCTTTAATTCGAGCCCCCTCTAAATGATGAACACATAACCTTCATGCTCGTCGATCCGCAACTTCTATCATTTTGGTGAAAAAGCAACTAGTTGAATTGTTAGGTACATCTGCACGCTAAATGCAGTCATAATACAATTTTTGCCAGTTCAGTTTACCAGTTAATTTGCATATTCTACAGATGGGTAGAGAGAAGAAGCTAATTGAATTAATTGCTAGATTACATCTGTACACTAAATGCAGTCATTATACAGTCTTTGCCAGTTCAGTCTACCAGTTAATTTGCAAACCCTACTGACGGGAAGAGAGATCGTGGGGTCAGGGTCCCAAATGCATGAAACTGTCGTCGTCCAATAGTTGCTCAAGATCAGTCAGATCATCATCAAAATATGTTGCTTCTCCATTATGGTCGGGTGTCATTTCGTATTCAACCTGTAATCATGGACCAGAATGATAACTATTGTGAGATCACATTGAAGAAGGAAACGAATTGCAAGGAATAGTTTACTGTTTCTTTATAACTGCATCATAGATAAATTTTCTAGTCATTTCGCCTTCAAAAGGAAGCATTCAAAAGCCCTCATGCCCGTCACAATTTCAAAATAAAACTTACGAAAGCACATAATGTGGAGAATGCGAGCATGTGGTACAACAGACAAAAAAGGATGGACAATTTCTTATAAGATTGCCTCAATCATATCCCCCAGTGCATTATGCATGAGAGGTTATTTCTTCTTCTTTGAATATATGTACCAGCAAGAGTGTGCATGCTGTGTCAAGGTGGTGTGAAGGCACGATCGTGGTGTGCAGACACGAGCGCGAGCACACCCCCAAGAAAAAGAGAGAGAGAGGGGGTCTTTGCCAGTTAATGCAATCCTTTGAGTACTGAACATATTTTTAGCAACACTGGAATTACCTGGGCTTCTTGTATCTCAGAAACAACGTTCAGCAATCTCCTATATTGATCCCTGGCCTCAGGGTATTGCACCATGGACTTCACCCTAGCAAGAGCTTTTTCCAACCTTTCTTCAGTCTGCTTTCGTCCTTCTTTCAAAAAATCGTACTCATCCTCATTTGAGGATGCATCTTGCATGCTGGAGGTGTCAGTAAGTGCTTCTCGTTTGAAACCTCGTAGGCCACTTCCCTTTCTTCTCCAACGCAAAATAACTTTCTCTACAATTCCCACGGACCAAAGAATATTTTTGCGATTTTTCCGCACCTGGTGACCTCTGAAATGGGCCTTTAATCAAAAGATGAAGAGTGTCATCATTTCAAAGGTTAAGAAACTTCTGAAGAAAACTGAAATAATATGCCATGACAAAACACAAATATTAATATGTTTCGTTTGAAAACAAAGAGGACTTCAGAAACTTCAAAGGAAAAAGGGTTTAGAAATTTAAAAAAAAAAAAAAAAAAATGTGATGAGCAAAAAGGGAGGTATGCAATGTACCTGAATCTTGACAATTCGCTGCCGGGTGATTAAAAATTCTTTCCGACCTTTATATCCACGAAATTTGTTCTGTATCCGAATTGCCGCAGCATGCAAAGGTTCATCAACTTGTCCTGGTTTGTATACCTTTGATGCAACTAGTGTAAGAGGATGTTCATCTGAAATTCCATGATTATCATCACCAAACTCTCTCAATTGCTTTCTTTGGAAAGAATACACTCTAAAAACTTGGTGAATACGTGCAGCAGCTTGAGTGGCATTACAAACAGCAGCCAATGAATCTTTAAGTGAAACGCCGCTTGGCAAGTCTCCTTCTCTGATTGGAGTGGGACTTCTCTCTGAAATTGTTTGTACTGCTTTTCCTCCAGAACCATGACAGGCATCACCTCCAGCAGTGTCCAGATTAAGTGATGAAAGGTGAGCACTCAAAGCAGATTCAGCAAGATAGCCTGCAATTCCTTTGTGTCCATTGGCAGAAGCTAAATCTGCAGGTGTTCTGACCGTTGTATACGTGGGAGTTGGATCAGTTAATGCTCCAGGTGCTGCACCAAGAGAGATGAGGGAAGCAACCGTCCGCTCTCTGATATCATTAACACCACAATGATCAAATGGTATATATTTCAAGAAAAAATGTAGGCATCGTAAAACATTCTACCAGATCATTACAAGATACAGAGACATTCAAGTGCTTATAATGGGATATAACTTTTCAAATGATTAAGTTCTTCACAAATAGAACTTTAGGAGCTCCCTATGCAGCTTAAAACAATCAATAACGTGGTGAACCACTGGTAGTTGACCAATTCCATCCCTAGTAATTAAAATCAGAATCTATTGAATGTTTACAACTGAGGGGGACAACATCTCAATCCACACTTGGTTATTGGCAACTTAGAAGAAAAATTGAAGATCTGAGGGCCCATTTAGTGAAAGAAGCATCTAGTATTCCGTCTCCCTAAAACAAGAAAATCAGTGAGGAAAATCATATGGTGTAACCTTGCCCAGGCAACTTTGCTTTCCCTGGGATTTATTTATTTATTTATTTATTTTTTTGAGTACGCAAAACTACCAAAAAAGATTAACTCTTCTAACCAACCGAAATCAGACAAAAAATAAAATAAAATATTATGGTAAATTTGAGTGTTGATGATTTTGATTCAAAAATAAATTACATTGTGAAGAAAATGGAAATTACAAAAAAGTGAAAGCAATGTACAGACAACATTTCCCCGGACATAGGAAAATAGAAATAGGACAGTCTATAGAACCAGAGGTAACTTAAAATACGTTGCCATAAGCTCTAAAGGTTAAAACAGCATTTCAGATAACCAGGTACAAATTCCAAAAGCGCATACCTGCCAAAAGATGCTGCCCAGTGAAGTGCAGTCCATCCATTTGCATCCCGAAAATTTACATTTACACCGGCAATAATTGTTGGTTGCAGGGCCCAATCATAGCCAAGAGCAGATGCAAAATGTAGCACACCTTGGCCGCCCTCATCCAATACGCTGGCACCTTTTCCGCCCTCAGCTGCCTTTTCTATGAGCCATTCACATAACTTCTCCTTGAGTAGCTTTTGGAATAACTGCTCTCTTACTCCCTCTGTAGAAAACTCATCTGAAGTACTTTCCATCACATGATCCCAACGAGCATCATCGTCTTTCAGCAATGAGCAGATCTTACTTCTCAACTGTGCGTTTTCCCCAATATTGCTGTTGCTGAGACGTGGAGTGTCTGAACACAGCAACTTTGCAAAACGCGTGTAAAGAGTCTCTTTTATACTGCCATCTTTAGTATCTGCAGAAATCACATCTTGAGAGTTGTTCACACGGAATTCAAACTCACGAAGTTCACTACATGCCACCCTATTGGAACATGTAACGTAAAAGGGAACCCTCCCAGCCTTGTGCACTGGAGCATGGCAACGCAGAACACCATCTGCCATAACCTCTGCTGGAACTTCTACTTCACCAAACATGCAAGACCATTTGCATAGTTCTGCATCTTGTTGACTTCTCAAGAACCTTCCAGTGATCAGCACCTGTACCGCACAGCAAAACAAAGAGGAAGTGGCATCACTTGAGTATGAAACAAAGCAAGTATCGCTCCATTCAATACTTCTGGTAAGTACTAAAGCTATGATGATGCTAGCAGTGGACAATGTGGAAATTTATCAGAGTACCTTGTTTTCTAAACCAGCGTATGTCCAACTTGGTGAAAAATCTATGATGCTAAATAGCTGTTCCTGGGAAAGAGAGGGAGTGAGCATAAAGTTATTATCATGCTCCTGAGAGTCGCTCGAATCAATACCATCGTCACTGACAATTGCACTCCAGTAGGCTCCAGTACTGGACTGACCAAGTAAAGCATTCACATCCCCTAGTTGTTTACTCATCCACCGGTTGAAGCTGTCAATCTTCTTCAAACCTTCTTCTGCTGGGATATTGGCAAATGGCTGTTTTCCCACAGAAGGGCAGCCTGCTTTCACTTCTAATGCAACATTGCCATCTAAGAATGAGTTTGAATGATGTCCATTTTCTGTGCTTACACTCTCTGTAATATTATTGGTCAGATGTACCTGACAAGGCACCAAAACACAGTAGCAAATCAGCAGCATTACTTTCTCCATGTAACTACAAGCAAGATTACAGGCTATGTCTGCATGCAACTTCGAATCCCCAGGCCACTTAGACAAGGTTTCAATCGACTTCACAATCTTGTTAAAATGCTCAATTAATTAAAATATTAAGCAAACTCTAAGCTCTGCTACATAATTTAAAAAAAAAAAAAAAAAAAAAAAAAAAAAAAATCCATCAGTAGAATATAAGAACCATTCAAGAGCAGCTAAAGATGATCCAGGTACCATTAATCTAACAAGGATATTCCCCGATATCTCATGAATAAGGTTATAAACCTCATAATAGCAAGACAACTAATGCTTTAAAAAGGAATTGGCTACCGAATTTAACTATTTCACCATTCATTTTCTTCTGTAGATATCATCTGACCAACAAAATTGGAGCATGTGCATTGCAAAGATATTAACACTATGCTCAGAGCACAAATTTTTCTAAAAAAAGAAAAATTAAATCCACATAGCTATCTTCAAGTACCTGTAATTCTTCTTGGTCCTGTGATTGGATCCCAATCTCCTGCTTTGTACTGATACCATCCGTGAAAAGCTGCTCTAGTGTATCATGAGCATGTTTAGGCATGATTTCAGGGGTAACAGGTTGTGCAGAAGAACCTGACAGCTGAATAAGAGTGGATTGGCCACCAGAAGTACAACTTTCTAATTCCGGCTCCCAAGATGAAAAATCAAGATTCTTTTGAGGCTCTAATGCTAAACCAGCGACATTACACTCTCTAGTAATATCAGCCGGAGAAAGAGAGAGAAAATCCATTCCAGGTTTAAGAGACAGGTTTTGTTGATAATCATCTGCTGGAAGTTGAGAATACTAACATAAGATTGGTGACGATAAGTTATAAGATAACAAATGAAAAGATAAGAAGCTCAAGAAGCCTAGAAGCAATTGCATATGAATGCTCTCCAAATCAAGTGGGGAAAATTACACAGAAAAAGAATGCACTGATTACTTGAATCTGAAGCCGGATAATAAGGATCAGAGTGTCCAGTGTCAATATTTTGCATTCCAGCCTCTTGAAAGTCAACAATAGAGTGATTTCCGGAATTTGCCTGGTTACTATATGCTGTTCGCAGTATAAAAACAATCAAGAAGAGATAGTTAACTTAAAAAATGAACAATACTCTACAAAGCCCTTCCAACCACATAACACTCTAGAAATGATTCTGGGACAGTTATTAAGCAAATGAAACGGGAGACGTCTATAACACAGAAAGGAACCTGATTCAGCATCCTCATACTCCGATGCGTGAGGACTAGAGCTATCCATTGTTTGAGAAGGAACTTGATAGTTATTTTGGTGAGAAATAGAAGACAGAGAACTATTTGTCTCATGGGACAAGGAAATTGTCTCTTCAGTATCTTTGATTCGATGGATGTTCATCCTGTTGCCCTGAGAAAAACATGCCCATAGCAGTGTGAGCATCATATAGCAAGAGAAAAGATATTAGATACAAATGCATTTTCAATGTAGGAACTCGTTCGTTGATTCTAATGATTCAGAAGCTCAATTAGTCTAGACTCTTGTAGCAACAAGAGAAGTGATTATCAAAGGATACATTGCTTGTACAGAGTTAAAGCAACCAAATTAGCAATTCTGCTGTAATAGGATATTATGGTACTAACTTGTAGAAATTAGCCATTACGCTAGAGAATTGTGCCATCACTAATTTGGTGTTCCACTAAACCACATATAAAAATAATTTCATTTATAATGAAAGCAATGTTAATGGGAACAAGAGTTAAGCTTGTTGGGAGCATTCAAAGGACAGGATCTACCCAGTAGAATATGAATAGCATAGAGGTCTACAGAGATTTATGCAATATGAGAGATATACATGCATTACTCTTCTAGAAGAAGGGAAAGTTGACGTGGCAAGATTCTAGACAAACCTCTTAAAAAGTTGTAAACAATTTCTCGGTTTTAAGGTGGCAAGATCCAAGCAGGGTATACAATTGTCTCAATGAAGTATGCACTGGATCTATCGGCCAGGACCAGCATGTTAGGGTTTACACCACCAAATACAATTTCCTATTAATTCCAATGTGAATGTTGGTAGCTGATGACAGGGACTTTTCTGAGTGTTCAAACAGATACATAAGGGTAGTTGGGAAGCTGAACCATCTTGTTGCGCTAGACCCAACACTGCCTTTGCAATCTGCAGTAATTCATTCCAAGTAATCTCCTTGAGCTCCTCAACAATTCTGATATCCAACTACTACCGATATCACTTCATATATAAAAATTTTCAGGGAAGGAGGTCTTTTGCCTTACAACTGGAAGGATCTTCTCAGAGAGGAAGATTACTACCTACTATTCCACATCTGTTGGAGGCAGTCTTCTCTCGTGGAGAAAAGGAAACAGCCCATAGTCTTGCCTATGCCCAGGCTACATGCAATGTGACTTAATGTGCCCTGACATATTCTTATGGAACTTGAACTTAAGGAGATTGCACCCATGAAGTAGCAGAGTGACAAGCAGCCCACTTTTCATATTGCGCCTAATTGTTTGTCTGATGAGTGTCCTAAGCCTACTATGGTCGACTGTTTTTTGAGCGAGAAAAGCTTCAGCAAGGAATTATTACCATAGCTACATTAAAAAAGTGGACAACTCGCTGACATATTATCCTTAAACCATTCGACAACTTGCTGACTCGTTTGCAAAACCCTTACATACATACCATTTTGATCGCCTCTTCATGATCTTTTCTATGGTTAGTACTACCATGAGTGAAAAAGGAAAAGGTTTTCAAAAAGCCATTCTTGGTGACAACGGGGGACTCAATGGATTCATTTGTAACATGCTGGGCCTCCAATAGGTCGAGGATTTATTCAATCACATAGTTTGGATCCAAGAATATGGCTCCCTCGAGGCTTTCTATTTAATTGTCAGTAATAAAGGCAATCATCCGTCATGGTTGGTCTCTATCGTGTCCCTTTTCTCACGCGTGACTCTTCCTCACGTGAGTTCTCTCTCCTGACCTCACACATCACACGATTCGCACGGCTTGTCCAACTTGCGAGACACCCTCGTGCAGCTCATGAAGCACCCTTTTGCGGCTCGCCTAGTCCCGTGCTCGCACACTCCCTGGTCGTGGCTCACTGCTTCTTGATTTTGGTCATTGGGATGCTTTGGTCACTGGGATGTTGGGTCACCCCCAGCGTCGATGTTTTGGTCACTGATTTTCGGTCATCGAGATGCTAGGTCACCGATTTTTGGGTCGATCGTTTTTGCCCTGCTGTTTCTTGGTGTTTGCTGATTGTTGATTTCTGGGCTGCTGTTTCTTGGTGATATAGTATTAATTTTGTTGAGTTATTGATTTGTTTGGGCTAAGTTATCTAAAGAAAGCTATTGCGAGAATATTCTTGTTCTTGGAGAATGGGTGATACTTCGAGGGATAAAAGAGAGAATGATCTTGATAAAAATCATTTTGTGACGACTAAGGTTATTTCCTCATCTAATAAAATTATTGATAAGAAGCTTGATTGCAGTTCTAACTTCCATCAATGGAAGAAAATTGTGAAACTTACTTTAACAAGCATGAATCAGCATAGACACTTAACTAAGTCTAAACTCAAAGATGATGAAAATTGGGACTTTGTTGATGCATGTATTCTTAGTCAAATGTTAAACTCTATGAAGAGTAATGTAATTGCTTTAGTAACACATTGACACGATTAGAGAACTATGGGAGTACTTGGATGTATTATATTTTGGTCAAAACAGCCTATCGGGGATTTATGAGTTATTGTGGGAGTTTAATCGATCTAAAAAGAAGTGCCACTCTATCACACAGTACTTTGCTGATTTTAAGAGAATGTAGGAGTTGAATGCGGTTCTCCCTATTTCAGCTAATGTTCAGCAAATGCAACTTCAAAGACAACAATTGGCTGTGATGGGATTTTTAGAAGGTCTAGGTCCTGAATATGAAACTGAGACCTAAGTCTCAGATTCTTGGAGAAGAAGAGACTATTGCGTCACTCATTGATACATTTGCACGAGTTTTTCAAGTATCTCGTGACTCTTCTTGGAGTACGTTTATGATAAATAGTTTATCTCGTGTCCCAATCTAAAATTGGCAATGATATTATGAGTAATGAAGTCATGGAGGATATGGTGGACATGGTGGTCGAGGGGGAGGCGAGGCATGAGAATAAGGAGAGGCCAAGGTCAGCAAAATAATAATGGACGATCTTATGTATTTACCGATACCTCAATGGCCACACGAACATGTCGTTATAGAAATTTTGCTATAAATTACATGGAAGACCGGGGCAACACCAATAGTTTGCGAATATTGCATTCACTACTGACCCTTCTCCACAATCTTCTAAAGGCAAGGTAGTTGTTATGTCCGAGGAGGAATTTGCCTAATATAACCAGTTCCAAATTTCACAACCCATTTCTTGTACTACTACTTTGGTTCAAACAAGTAATGCTACTGCATATCTTTACCCTAGTTCTCTTCCATGGGTCATTGATTCAAGGGTTTCTGATCACACATCAGGCCTTTTGGGTATATTTTCCACTCTTCCTCCATTTTCATCTGAAGTTACCTTAGCCGATGGATCATCTACACATGTTAAGGGGGTTGGCACTATTCACCCAACTCCTTCATTGACAGTCTTTAGTGTTTTATCTTCCACAATTTCCATTTAACGTCATTTAGTGAGTAAATTGACCAGAGTATATTAACCAAAAACTTTCATTGTTCAATGACATTCTACCCTGATTCTTGTATTTTTCAGGATCTGGCTATGAAGAAGACAACTGGTGGAGGACATGAGGTAGGGGGTAGGGGGTTGTATGTGCTAGAAGATGTTGCATCAATTGCTTGCCCTAGTGTTACATCACTACATCAAATTCATTGTTGTCTCGGTCATCCTTTTTTGCATGATCTTTAGAAGTTAATTTTTTTCTATATTTCATGCATTTATATCTGAAATTCATACTCAATTTAGTGTGCATGTTAAAGTTTTGCATTCTAATAATGCCGAGTAGTACTTTTCTGCACCATTCTTTGATTTTATGACTCAGCGTGGTATGATCCATGAATATTCTTGTTCTAATACACCTCAAGAGAATGGTGTTGCTAAAAGAAAGAATCAATATTTGTTGGAAGTTACTAGATCTATGTTATTTGAGATAAAGGTCCGTAAAATCTTTTGGTCTGATACTGTTCTAACTACATGCTATCTTATTAATCGCATGCCCTCTTCTATTTTGCGAGGTGACATGCCATTTTCTACTTTATTTCCAAATGAGCCATTGTTTGACTTACCACCTCGAATTTTTGGTTGCATTTGTTTTGTTTGTGATCGACGACTTGGAATATCAAAACTTGATCCAAAGGCCATCACGTGTTTATGGGTTATTCTCGTATTCAAAAGTGGTATCGTTGTTATTCTCCATCATTGAGAAAATACTTTATAACTGTTGATGTCTCATTCTTTTAATCCACTCTTTATCATAATGTTCCAATTACTGTGTCTGAATTGGATGAAGACTTAAATGTGACCACCATTCCATCTACTATTCAATTGTTTCACCAGTATCACCACAAGAACCGCCTCCTCTCTAGGTTTATACTCGACGTCCTCGAGTAGCTACTACTCCCCCCCTTTCTCCTGTCACTACTACGCCATCTTCTGTGTCAGATCTGCCATTAGACTCTTCCCCCACATCTGATCTTGATCTTCCTAGTGCTCATCAAAAGGTACACATGCCTGTACTCAACATTCTATTGAAAATTTTATCTCTTACTCTCCTGTGTCTCCTTTTTGGTCATTTTTATCTACTATTGAACAACATCCTATCCCTAAGTTTGTAATTGAAGCATTACAAAGTTCTAACTGGAGGACAACAATGGAAGAAGAATTAAAGACTCTTGAAACGAATCAAACTTGGGACTTGGTACTTCTTTCTTTAGGCAAAATTGCTATTGGTTGTCGATGGGCGTATACTGTAAAGGTCAATCATGATGGTTTTCTTGTTCATTTAAAAGCGAGACTTGTTGCCAAAAGGTATGCCTAGGTGTATATAGGGTTGATTGTTTGGATACCTTTTCTCCCGTTGCCAAACCTACTTTTGTTCGAATTTTGATCTCTTGCTGCGACAAATAATTTGCCCTTATTTCAACTTGATGTGAAGAATGCTTTCTTGCATGGTACTCTTAATGAGGAAGTTTAGATAGAGCAACCTTTGGGATTTGTTGCTTAAGGTAAGTCTAGGGGACTGGTTTGCAAATTAAAAAAATCTTTATATGGTTCAATGCAATCTCCACAAGCATGGTTTGGAAGATTTTGGAAGATTTTCTGAGGCCATACTTTCTTTTGAAATGTTGAGATGTGAAAATGATCACTCTTTCTTTGATAAACATCCAGAGGGAGGCAACTGTTATTGATTGTATATGTTAATGATATTATCATCATGGGAGATGACTTGGTATAGCTGAGCTAGAGATCTATCTTCAGCACCAGTTCCAGACTAAAGACTTAGGAAAATTTAAGTATTTTCTAAGAATTGAAGTTGCACAATCAAAGAAATGTATTGTTTTGTCACAACGAAAATATATCTTGGATTTGTTTATAGAGATAGGTATGTTGAGATCAAAGCCCCTTGATTCACCTATGGAACAATGGGCTAAACTAACCACTGAGGATGGGGAGATCTTTGATAATCCCGAGAGACATAAAAGACTCGTAGGGAAGCTAAATTATTACAGTTACTCATCCACAAACTTTGCAGTCAATGTGGTAAGCCGGTTTCTTTTCCCCCCAAACGTCTCATTAGTACACAGTTATTCGTACATTTCGGTGCTTGAACAAGACTCCAGGGAAAGGGATTGTTTATTAGAACCATGGTCAGCAAAGGTAAAGGATTTTCTGATGTTGATTGGATAGGGTCTCCAAATGATAGGAAGTCAACCACAGGCTATTGTAGCCTAGTTGGAGGGAATCTGGTATCATGGAAGAATAAGAAACAGATTGTTGTTGCGTGCTCCAGTGTCGAGTCAGAATATAGAGCCATGGCACAAGTAACGTGAATTATTGTGAATTCAGCTATTATTGACAGAGTCAGGTTTCAAAACTTCAACACCTATGACCCTATAGTGTGATAATAAAACTGCAATGCATATAGCTTCCAATCCTATGTTTCATGAGAGAACAAAATACATTAAGATTGATTGTTATTTTATTCGAGAAAAATTACAGAGTGGATTGATTCTTTCAAGTCACGTTCGAATTGGTGAATGTCTAGGTAATGAGAGGATAAATTATATTTGTAACAAGCTAGGCATGATTAATATCTATGCTCCAATTTAAGGGGGAGTGTTAGAGTTTTAGGGTAAAATAGTCTTTAGGAGCTTTAGGGTTTATTTTTTGTGTGTGTATAAATATAAGGAATCTGGTTGCTACTCCTTTTGTTGCCTCTAGAGATCAATTTGCTAATATATTTACCAAAGCATTTTTTCGTCCTACTTTTGTTGCTGGTTGTTCCAAGTTGGGCATGGGTGACCTATATACTCCAGCTTGAGGGGGAGTATTAAGTTACTTTAATTGAGTTACTCTTTTATTTTCAGAGTTTTATTTCTTTTTTACTGTCATAAACAATTTCTATTTAATATAAACACAATGGGTGTAGGGTTTATGTTACTACAGAAATCTATAGCCCCCTCTTTTTTTCTTTCTTTTACATTCTCCTTCTTCTCCTCCTCTATTCCTTCTCTCTTCTTCTTTCTCTCTTACTATTTGCTGCAGGTTCTCTAATCAGCTTTGTGACAATATATAACATTATTGAAAAAAAAATTGCACTTTTCTCTCACATTGTTCATATCTACCCAAGCGGGGAAATGGTTGGCAAGGTTGAACTGCAAACCATTCACTCACGTTGATCAGCAGTTAACTAGTTAGCACAGTCAAGCCGCAAGCCAGTGGCTTGACCAGTTTTAAATTCAGTTTAACTTCTTAAACACTGTTCATTGCAGCCAGATAACACCATGCCAGCAGCAGCAATTAGATTGAAAAGAGAGGATAGCACAGAGAAAAGGGGGAAATAAAAGGTAATAAGCACCTTTACTTCAAGGTAGTGTACCAGAACAATGTGCGATAGCTCCCTGTAACAGTCAGCAACAAGAGAAAACCACAGTCAGACATTTTGCTTTCCGCTGGATGAGTTCCAACAATAATCTCCTATTGAAAATTTAAAGTGAGAATTTTCTTCACAGTCAACCGTGTGCCTTATCTATCCATGTATCTATAGACGCATAAACATATTTTACAGAAACACACACCCATAATGCCGCCAAACCAACACCCCCCCCAAAAAAAAAAAAAAAAAAAAAAAAAAACCAAACAAAATAAATAAATAAAATAGGCACGCCACAGAAGATAAAAAATTATAATGCATAGCCTTTTTATCCCGATAACCTTATTCTTTGAAGATAATATGGTAAGACCTTATGGAAAACTCACTCTTCAAGCATCCAATAGGTGCGCCGCTGAAAATTTTCATTATGTTCACCATGTGCATAATAGCAATGCAACACATCAATGCTTCCCGCCTGAAATAATTATACTTCATCTATTATTATATACAGCATGAAAAGGCATTCAGGATAAAGCTACAAAGGCAGACATCCTTACCTTGAGTCTCTCATGAGCTTCCTTCACTGTCTTCCCATCTCTTTTCTTCCTCCAATTATGCCCATCTTTTCTGAAGTATCTGAGTACCTTCCGATCAAATAGAAATAAAGAACCACCTGCACAAAAAATTAATGATCATGTGAGGCATGCATTGAGAGAGTCTACCTTAATAAGCCCATCTGATCTGATTTACTCATTTCCAAGGACATTACAAGGCACAGGTGTCTGAAGATTTTCATTTCACACAAAAAAGAAAAGAAGATTAGTACTTCACAATGTTGACATTGGTCAAAAACGATATCAAGTGCAGATGAAAGGAGAGAGAAACTCAGCAAGAGCAATCAGTAAATCAGCACTTTAAAACACAAAACCACAGTAAAAGAAAACAAGAAATGCCATTTCATATTCTATTCAGACAGAAGCAGCTAAAGGCACTGATTATATACAAGGAAAATACAGGAAACGTGGTGAAGCAAGACTGAGGATCAACTATGTTAAAAGACAAAGCAAGCAGTAATCATCTCTGACTGGATTTTTAAGATGAGAAAATAGTTCAGACAATAGCCAAAAATGAAAAGTAGATACTGCCAGCATTCAATGCTATGTGAGTAGTTGCTTCCACCTCCCCCAGCGACGTCTCAATCTAACCACAAAGGCATTAAGCCTTGAGGGGATAATGAGAAGCCAAAAGGTGTAAATCACAGTGCCGATAATATTAAATAAAACCAACACTGTAAAGTACGGCATTGTGAACTTGTTAGCTATGTATTGATATTATAGGAAATGTAAAAATTCACTAACACAGTATCAAGAAGGTACCACAGCATGCAAAATCATTCAAAGAATCTATCAGAAAAAAGATTATGACACAAAATTATGTGTCTATCAAGCAAATCTGTTACTTGTCATCCGTTCATCTGGAGTATGCAGGCATGTAATTTGCAAAGTAGGAAAAATAGAAAAGGAATTCAAAATGAAGCAGTAGGATATAGAGATCTTGCTCCTCAAAAAGAATCAGCTTCCACATAGAATTGGTTTTGTTACCTACAACTATTACTTCCAATAGAAAGTATAGTCACTCGAAATACAAGATGTGGAAGAAAACAAAAAGGTTACACAGTGAATCAGAAAATGATAAACCTAACCATAAAATTACCCAATTCATAGGGAAAACCAACATACTCGGAGGCATATTTGCAGGCTCTGGTGCAATTTGAAACTTTTTGTAGTTTTGGAGAATTTCACAAATTTCAGCTGGGCGTAACCACCGATGTTGCGCATCCAAAAGTATTTGCTGGATATCTGCATTCAAATCATATATCAATCTGTAAAATTATATCAAATAGCTGCAAAATTTCATTCATCTTGGCAATCAAGTATAATAATGAAATATATCTATTTACTGGTAAAATAAATTGTGATGCCAGAGATTAAATTGAAATGGGTCCTGTAAATGTAAATACCTGACCAGGGATGGTCAATTCTTTTCTCTCTCTCTTTTTTTTTTTTTTTTTTTTTTTTTTTTTTTTTTGGGGGGGAGATGCAGTTAGACGGGTCAACTAATGTCAACGGTAAGCATCCAAATAACAATCAAGAAAACAAAACTCCTCATAAACCTCTTCAGTGTGAGGCCATGTGAGCCCATTATATTAGACAAACGAGATGGCAAAACACATCCCCAAAATGATGGCAGCTCCAAGAACAATTCTCTTAAGGAAGAGAAGTAGTTGCAGACTGCTTGACAGGCACCCTTTGGAAGTCCCAGATAAAAGTGGGGCTGGGTCCTTTTTTGCGTCCACCTCTTTCCAACAGGGGCATGGTAAATCCTTAAAAGTGCAGTTTGATTTCAAGCTCTATCTTGGCCAGTATAATGCTCAAGGGAGTGTAGTCGAGCAACAAAAGCATATGCCGATTGTTAAGATGCCCCGGGATGAGGAAGTGCATGACAAGGGAATTCTTGTGGTGAGGGAAACAACGGATGACTCTTGATTCACACCTAAAGTAGTGTATATTTGCGGCTCAAAATCATTGTGTGAGTGCAATTTCATTTTCAGGGAAAGTGTTAAGCACCCAGAAAGGAACGTGTGAGGAACTTCCTTCGAAACGAATGAAATTTGCGACAACACCTAGCAAGAGGACGGGCTACGTTCACAGAACAACTAGTCAAGCTGCAGCATTAAAAAGTTAAAAATTTTCAGACGATGCACGAGGGCCAAGCTCAAATTTTTCACCGACAGTTTCACGTGTCTAGTTAACCTACATTGCCTCTCAGCATCGCCCAGCAAACAAACTAAAAGTGAACCGCCACGAAGAGCGGAATCCGACAGCAAGTGGTTTCCAAGAATGATTCTTGGCACGCTTTTTTTCCCCATTATATATACCATTTCCAAGAATCAAGCATCCCGAGCGAATCGAAGTAAAAAACCCAGAACAACCCAAAAGACGAGGATTCGTCAAGACAACAGAGCACCTAAAAAGAAGCTAAATTCGTCTCCAAAAGCCGCGCTTTCTTTTATCTAACACGCGAGAACCCAAAAAAGAAAAACACCCGCAACGACACTCCCCAATTCAAGCCGCCGTCTCACTTCGGCCAAGGAGAAAACGAAAACTCGCACTCTCGACACACTCCATCAAGAAAGCCAAAAAAGCCCACGACCGAAGAAGAAAAGACCCGCGGGGGGGAAGAGCGGGGGCCTACCCAGCGGGTTGCCGAGCACGTATCGCCTCGCGTCCGCCATCGATCTGACCGAGCTGGGAAGCAGGACAGAGAAAGTAGAGAGAGAGAGAGAGAGGGAAAGGAAAGGAAAGTGGAGAGAGAGAAAGTATGGCGATCGAAGAGAAAGACTGGATTTTGCTGCGGTGTGAAGGAGGAGGAGGAGGAGGCGAGGGAGGAGGAAAGAAGATATTTTTGGGCTTCTTCTTGGATGGCGAGACGGGCGAGAACGCCGCCGTTTCGGGCCTGGTCGCCGCTGCGGGACAAAGTTTGTGCGCTTTTTTTTTTTTTTTTTTTTTTTTTTGAGGGGAGTGGAGGACGCCGGTCAATCTTGATGTGGACAGCGGGTACGGCCGCCCTCCTCCTCCTCGCCTGCCTTTTTTGCTTCCTTTTTTAACTTTTTTTTTTTGAATTCTTTTTGTAATTGTTTTATGAAGAGCAGAAGTGGTGGGATTTTATTAAATAATGAATGTGTATAAGGTCCACGTTCTTTTTAGCACCTGGTAAATCCGAATAATATTATAGAGAAAATTCGGACCTAATTCAGTCCGAAATTAAATGTATCGTGCTCAGCACCCGGGTTATTAATGTAGGCACATTTCTCGATGCTCTGAATTATTATTTACAATAACGTGGATTTAAAAAAATAAAAGTAAAAATAACTGCATGAAAACATTTCGTTTCGTATACGACTCTAATTTATTATTAGGATGTTGTCGTTGAAAAGTTTAATAGGAACAAGAGCCTTTGGAACTATGTTATTTCGGCGATTTTTGTTTGTTTCTAGTGATTGAAAATAAATTGAATGTGATGGAAAAGGACGAGCTAAGCATCTTGTGGAATTATTAAAGAATTGCAAACAGGGAAAAGAACTTTTAACATTTTCGAGACGGGGGTTTGCAATTTAAAAATCATTTTCTCGAATTGAAAAAATTAATAATCGATGAAGACGCGCTGCAAACCGATGTAAAAAGCTTACTCCTTATGACATGCCGCACAATACCTTTTTACCCCAATAAACATTAATCATATGAACTTTACATATAGAATTTAATTTTGTGTAATACCATTAGTAACCCCTCGGAATACTTAGATAATTTCTCCATGTGGCATTTAACTTTTGATAAAGAGAAGTACATAACCATATATGGTAATTTTTTTTTTCAGGATAGTTAATATATTTTTGGCGTATTAGAATAGCATGTATTTAGCGAGTAGATATTTTTATATGTGAAAAATAACTTGCTATTAGAAAAAGAAGAAAAAGAAAGGAAACTTGAAACTTATTTGTCACGCCCCGAACTTCCGTGGTCACATGACAATTCGCACTCATCGAACCTTTACTTATATTTTGATTAACCAAAAAAAAAAAAGGAACCTTTACTTATGTTTTGGTCATTCAATTACGACATCCTAACCCAATTTGCTATAATATTAAAACACACACGCGGAAACATAAACAAATCTCCAAATATCGATCAACAGGAATAATTAAAAACATAATCATATAATAATTAAAAACATAATATATATATATATATATAAGTGTCATGAGTCAATATCTCATACACCACAAGTTTAAAGGTTAAACAACCAACTTCATTACATCCAGCACGCCTAACCGTTTCACCACAACCTCCTACAAAAAGGGCTTAGGGTATACCTATACCTATAATACTATGAGAACGGTCCAAAAAGTGCTAGCAATCCCACTACTACCTAAGCCCTAATGGCCTTCGGGATCCATGCCTCCAACTCGGCAATTAGCGTGGGGTTGATCTTGAGGTCAAACACCTTCCTATCGGGAACATTCCCATCCTTGGCATCCCAGTCGTGGCAAATGGGTGAGTCAGGTCGGGTATGGGTCGGGTCGAAAATGGGTTGACCCATATTTGACCCATTTAACCCGTTTTAACCTATATTCTTATAGTGTAAATCTAGTGACCTATACCCGACCCGACCCGACCCGACCCGACCCATATTGCTAAAACCTATTAATATTCTAAGAAAACCCACTTATACTATATGCTAATTGCATTAAAAATTCAAATATAATTTTTAATTGAATTTTTATTTTTTAAATATAATTTTTAATTATTTTTATTTTTTAAAAATATAATCATAATTTTTAATCGAATTTAATCATTTTTATTTTTAATCGACTTGCTAGCGAGCTCGAGCCTCACTTGGCTGTCGGCCGGCCGGCGGCGGTCGTCGCCTTGCCAACCGCCGGCTAAGGAAGGAAGAAAAAGAAAGAAAAAAAAAAAGGAAAAAAATTGAAATATGAAAAATAATTTTAATTTCGATTTTTTTATAAAAAGAAACATTTTTATAAAGTTAAAAAAGGCCATGAGTTTAAACTTTAAAGTATGTTTCTTTTCCTAATAACCCATTTAAATCCATTTCTTTCAGTGTTTTACTTTCTCAAACCCATTTTTAACTCATATTTAACTTTTACTTGACCAATTTCTGACCCATATTTACCCATTTTTTACCTATATTTAACTTTCACTTGACCCATATATGACAAATTTAACTAAAAATGGATCATAATATGGGTTTATGACCCATTTTGCCAGCTCAGTCGAAGCCACGGATGGAATCGTAGCTCTCGCCGCCCACCCAAAAGTACTAGGCCACACATCGATGCGGTAGAAGGTTAGGCAGACCATCATTGACCCAAATGGTCATGACGTAATGCGTATAGCGCGCGTTGGCCCCTCCCACTATAGGTGCTCCGTCACCTCCTGATTGTGCTCAATGGGGAGGCCAAAACGAATATGTTAGAACGGCTTAGCCATTCTTGGGGTCTATAAATATTTCAACAAACAAATATGAGATAAACTTAATGAGTGAACTTCCTAGACTTCATGTAGGGTGAACTTCCAAGACTTCACGTAGGGAAGTCGTTCACCTCGAAAGTGCCCTAAACAAACGATTATGTATTAATGGCAAAACATGGCAATGCTTTTCTTACTTTACTCTTATTATTCTTATAATAACAAATCTACTTTTCAAGACCATCGACATAGACGCATAGGCAATTCCATAACATATATTCCATGCTCTCGAGCCAAACATATGAATGTGCATTATCATTCAAATCATGCGCTCATCCCATGCAATAATTCGGACCTAAATATATATATGAATCTCATGCACTTTCCATACAACTTTGTCCAAATTATTACAACCATTTAGGACCCAAGGCCAACTCGAAAGTTCGCAATCATCTAACATAACTGGGCATCGTTTCGCCTTATCGAGCACGGCATCCCGTTGATTTGGGGGCATTCTTATAAGGAACTTCATTTCAAAATCCATCCGCAAATGGCATCCCGTTAACTTAGGACATCCAAAGTAAATCGGGTATCGTCCCACGTAAAATGCATCAGGACGGGTTCACACCCTGCGTAAAACATATCAAGGTCTTAGGTGATCACACAAGTATACCATCACACAATCCATTTCTTATCTTTCTTATTTAACCCAAGTGATACTCATGCGATATGCGACTTCATTTGTTATATGTCATCATGTCATACATGGGCATTATATTATATCACACATATATGCATCATTACTTCATAAACTCATGGCATATAAACTACTTATCAAAGTAGAATAAAATCATCATAATCCATACAAAACATAACCCGAATGTTGCATCTAACCAATAATCCTTATAGCACATAACACAAATAATGCATCTAGCACATAATCCCTATAGCACACAACCCAAATATCACATCTAACCAATAAATCTCATCTTACATAACCCATATATCACATCTAACCAATAATCCTTATAATACATAATAGCATTTCATCATATTATGGCATAATAAAACCATATATCAATTTCACTCATCATAACTCATTAACTTGTCACCCTAAACAAGATAACCTATCGTTTTGAAACTCAATAACCTATCTAAGTCCATCAATAACTCATTTCGTCAACAAATCATCATATAACTACTCATAAGTCTTAAACTACTCCCTAAATGCAACGATAATCCTAATCAAGGGCTAGGAAGTCACTCACAAATGACTTGGGCTTCAAAACGCGTCAGGGGGACAACAAGGCCGGAGAGCAGCTGGACGACGGCTGATTGAGGCTCCGATGGAGGTTTGGCGACGGTCCGGCAGTGATTCGACATCGGCACGGCCTCTGGGCTTTACAAGAGACTAAATCAGAGAAAAAAATAAGTGAGAGGGAGCTCCAACAAGGGCTGAGCAACATCGAACAACCCTTAAAGAAGCTGGTCGGTCGGCTTTGATGGTAGTTCGGCACAAACGATGATTCGGCGTCGAGGATTCAACGGACAATCGCCGATGAGGTAGAATGAGAGGAAATATGAAGAAATAAGCTTGAATGAAGATGATAATGGCTATTGGGGGGTTCGGCTACTCCAAGAGAGAGAAAGGTGAGTTTTTGATTCAAAATAAAAGTGAGAGTGAGGGAGAGAGTGAGTGGTTGGCATTAAGGGAGGAGAGAGAGAGAGAGAGAGAGAGAGGTCTTGTCCCAATTAATGTCCACCACTTCTCTTAGCTTATGTCAATCAAAGTGGCTTAAATTAGAAGCAAGATCCTAGTATTAATGGAAGATGGATTACACTCAAGTGGCTTGATTAGATTAAACTAGGTTAGGATTCAAACTTCTTCAAGTTGTTGCCCCCCTACACGCATGGCTGCCCCTTGCCTTGCCCATTTCCTTATATGCCCTTTTGTCCTTAATCCGATGGAAGAACATTTTGGTCACTTTACCAAGATCTCACACTATTTATGCATTATTCACGTCATTTTATGCATTTAATGTCAAGATCTTGTCATTAGAGGACTTGATGGGCTTGAAGAGCCCATATGCCTCCCTTGGCCGCCCACCCCTTAGGCTTGTGAGCCTTGGGCCGCCCACTTGGGCTCGGGCCCATTGGGTTCCCGTTTATGGCTTGTTTCCACTTTTCCGCACTCGTATGTCATTAACGATGAAAAATCGAGTCTTCGCCTCTAAATGGCTTTTCCTGATGTTCTCGTGGTTTATCAATCTTCAAAATAATCTCGTCCGACGACCGCTTGCCGAAACAATTCTATTCTTAAAAATCGGGTCGAAACAAGGATGTCACTTTATTTCTAGGATTTGAACATTAGTAGCTTAGTTTTCCTATGTAAAGCATAGTTTGTCCATTTTCGATCATCGGTGATATCTCAATATGCACAATAGGGTTTAATGTAGGAAAATTCCAAATTTCATGCAACCACTAAATGCGTTCGTTGGATAAATTCTTATTTCTTATGTGAAGTGATTATTTTTTGGGTTAATACTACAAACAACTTCAAACCAGTACACTTACGATAAATTTATCAAAAACTAAGTATACTTTTGACAATTTTACGATTTGTTATTTTCCATTAAATTTTACTGTTAAATTGCTAAATTTGATGACACGTGACAATTAATTAGTGTATTAATTTAGGATTTCATTCTCCATTTGTCACAATTATAACGTTTTTGTGATTCTTTGTGATATTAATTCAATTTAATAGATGGTATATTTGTCACAAATGTATTAATTTTTAGTTTTTTATGGTAATTTGGGATAAATTTGTTATCATCAAGTTGAGATTTTTTATGATAAAAAGTTAGTTTACGATAAATTTGTCACGGATTTATTAGTTTAGAATTTTTCATGATATTAAATCTTTTTTTTTTTTTTTTTTTTGGTTCAAAGATTAGTAACTACTAGTTAGATTGAAACAAATATAATGTTTCCTGGATGCTTATTTACTGCAAATTGATGGTTTACTTTTTTTTTTGAGAAATTTATAAAGGATAGCATTCATTTTTCCTTTTTTTGATTATAAATTATTTTAAGTATGGATATTTTCTTCAATTCCATTGACCGACTATCTTCGGAAAATCCAATGCGTGAAAGTTCGGATAATAAGATCGCCGAAAATTCTTTTACTCAAGTAGACACACCATAAAATAAAAACCAGTTATTAATCAAGTTCGGATTGCGATTGCTACAATCACAATCCATAAAAAAAGGATAATGTACAAATAATCTATGTATCAAAAGTCTTTTGACAATAATATACTAGGTTAAGTTCATGATACAGGTCAATTACATTTAAAATTCAAGAATCGGATCGCATGTCGACTCAAACTTTTTTTTTCTTTTTTTTGGACAAGCGACTCAAACTTTAGGAGCAACGTATCCGACCTCAAAAATAGAAAAGAAGAACAGCAAAGGATCTCGTGAGTCTCTTGCTTTTTGTCTGACTGTCTCCTCCAAAGCTTCACGTGCAGCTCATCCGCCAATATTCCGACAAACATTCGTACGCTGACGGACCCCACCCAAAAGAATTCACTCTTATATTTCCTCGACCTGCCCTTGATAATTATTCCAAAATCTCCTTTTTTTTTTTTTTTTTTTTTTTTTGTCTTCCCATTTTATTCTGTCATTCATTTGAGTACTTATTCATTTATTTATTCATTTGAGTACTTGATTTTCAAGTACCATGGCCGATTTTTTGACTACCGGAATTCCTTTTTTTTTTTTTGACAACGAAATTTATACACACAAAGGTGCTAGGATCGGAGGGTCATAGGACATTGCCTTGATAAGGGGCAAGGGTCTCGACGAGGGTGGTCGCGATTGTGGTCGAGGCAAGGCGGCCCGTGACCTTGTCCACCGATCTACTCTTCGACTTCCCCGCATCTTCGTTTGCTATTTTTTTTTCCTGTGTGTTGGCATTGCCATGCTAGCAAATTGGCAAGATTAGATAAGGTTAGGCTTGATTAGACAAAAATTATTGCAAGGCAGTTATAGACTAAAGTTATATTTAAGGTGAAAAATCACAAAATACCTTAAATTATAATTGTCACAACACATTTATCTTAAACTTATTTCTGTGATACAAAAAACTCTAAATTTATTCTAAGTGATACATTAGCCCTCCTATTAAAAAGCATTATCAATGTTTTCCGATGACAAGTGACATAGATGTGGTGCCACGTGAACACCATAAAGAAAGAGGTCATAAAGAAAAAAAGTTCGAACTAGAGGTGAGAGATTGCAATTGATCTCGATCCCATAGGCCATTAGCAAGGTCAAGATGTTACACAAACTGCAAAGTTACTATTCATTGTCTTACTTTGTTCATCCTTTTCAAGCTTGCGATTGCTCAACAAAAGCTCTTCCGACACTCATCTATTACTATCCATAGCCGCATGAACCTTCGGAGGCATTTGTTAGCATTTTTGCTCAACTAGGTCATGACTTGCTCTTATTAGATATGAAATTTCTAACGTACACAAGTGTACTAGAAGGGGTAAGATAGAGAGAAGGGATGAGTCTCTTAAAGACAGATAATCTAGTTGCAGTAAGCTTCAAAGCCAAATCTAGCTATGGCAGCCATGAGCTTCAAGGTCGAATCTAGTTTCTAAGCTTGTGGCCGCCATGGCTGCTCAAGCTCGAAGCTTGGCCTAAGGGTCTACAATAGGGAGGGAAAGGCTTAAAGAGTTGAGGAGAGTCTTGAACATTTGTAGGTGGCAAGATTCAAAATATTGATTGACAATATTAGTACTAATGACAACTTCTGAGCTCACCCCATGCTTGAATTATTGCTTGAGTAGATGATGGAGGAGAAGCGTTTGTAATGTTGCTAAGGTTGCTACTTGGATAAGATCTAAGCAAAACCGGTCGCCTTGCTTGAGCTCAACAACATCTAGGCCGAGGTCCACTTGCTAGCGTGGCCAACGACCCTCATTGGCAAAGTTGGAACAATGTGGTGATCCGAGCACCTACAATCTTTGTTTCCTCTTATTTTTTGTTTTTATTATTATTATTTTTAAATGTGGCACCATATCAACACCGTTATTCCTCAAAAAACGTTAATAATACCGTGTCGGATCTTTAATAATAATTTTCAATGGAATTATGATGATTTTTTTTTGGTCAGTAATGGAATTATGATGATGGGTAAATGCATCACTCGGTATAGATTTGAGATTTTTCGTATCATAAAATAAAAATCCAGGATGAATACGTCACACTAGTATTAGATGCTTTTCGGGTTTCTGGCAACATTTTCCATACATAATATATATATATAAAATATTCAATCGACCGTTATAGACGGGAAAAGCAAAAAAAAAAAAAAAAAAGGAAGAATAAATCTGCTGAAAAAGAAAGGGGCAGTTTGGTCAAGAGAAAAGTCGCCGTCACGAGCGTCACGGTCAGGTAGTTCTCCGGCAAGTCGCGCCACCACTTCGGTTGTTCCGTCTCTCTCTCTCTCTCTCTCTACACGGAGCGCATTCCGCTTCTCTCCTCGGTCGCCTTCGCGGCAATGGCGGTCGATTCTCGTAAGCAGGTAAGGTTCGCCCTTCTTCGCTCTCGTCCCCGTGCGTTTTCCGCAGCTACATCGTCTCTAGTTCACGGCATTGCGTTCGATTCGCCTGAGATTTGCTGCTCGTTCCGCCTGATGCTTGGGGGGGGGTGGTGAAAGATGATGGGGAGTTGAGGGCCTGTGCTCTGTCCTTGTTTCTGGGGAAAATTTGAAAGTCTTTGATGTTTGTGTGTAGGGAGGAGAGTTTGAGGGCATGCATGCTTGACTGAGCTTGAAAAAATTCTGGGGAAGATGCAAAATGAAGTCTTGATCTCTGATGTGTTGTTCCCACTACATATGCCTAGCTACTGTAGTGAGTGCCGGTTATTTTGTCCATGCGCGAGCATCGCTGCATCCTGATAGGAGAGTTCTTTCGACAGGACAGAACGTGCTTCCCGGTGATTGCGGATGTGAGCCGCGATCTTCCCGTTGGTTGTCGGTGCTTCCGCACGCCTGATTCGAGTATTGAGGAAGACAACCGTCACTGTCAGCTGGGTAATCAACTTCAGACACACCATGTAGGATATTAAACAATGTTACGGTGATAAATTCTCATTAAGCTTCTTCAGGCTTCAATTCAGGTTTATACCCAGTCTTCCTTGATGAGAGTTCACTTCCAATGAAACTAAACTGCCCCTTTCACCATTCAGAAGCGATGGTAAGTAATGATGAGATTCTATTTTTCTTGAGATCACATGGATGAGCTTTGTCATTTGGCATCATGTCTATTTGAGCTTGCTCTGTGATCCGACAATGAGACTGGAAAAACGCGTTGGTGCAGGACAATGATGTCTATAGCATCTCCGTGTTGCCTGAAGAAGACGATATGAGTGCACAATGTGGATCAAAGCTAGCAGTCCTTAGCTTGCTAGAAGTTCAAGATCCATGTGAAAACCAGATATGCTTTGGTGGCCACACAAATTGTGAAGAATGCTTTGACTTTCAAAAGGAAAGCTTAGAAGCTTATTCACAGTGTGTTATAGATATAGATATCGAGAAGGAAAGTGGGGAAGAATCTAAACTCCGAGACGAATCTCATGGGAACAAAAACAGTGATAGTTTACTTTCTGTAAGTGCAGCTCTTACCATATTTTACTTACAGATGAGCAAGGCAATACATAAGAAACAAGTTCAAAATCTTTTGTAACTTTTTTTGTCTGTGATTGGATCCTTCATTTCGTATGATATTTGATATTGAGCTCTTTTTTGGGGAATGTTTTATAAACTCTTCATCTCAAAGCTGGGTGTGAAAATCATTTCTTAAGGTATTTCCTCTGTAGCATGGTATGACAACTTTTTGATAGTAGTTATGCCATAAATTGTTGTTTATCGGATTTTGGTTACTCACAGAACGCTCCAAGAGTCTTGCAGAGACAAGTGAGCTTGAAGACAGGCGAAAACTTAGCTCAACTACTAATGGATCACAGTGCAATGTTGCTGAATCTCCCTAATAAAGGTATGAGCTTGAAGACATTGTGACACTATATTTGTTATAGCGTTCTGTGGTAATCTTTTAATTGGATGTTTTGATGCTACTTATAGCTACTAATTTAGTAGGTCTTTAGTGTGGTTGTTTCTCTTAGCTTTTTGACTTTCTCTTTCACTAGAATCTGAAATGAGACTTCTTATTTATTGTTGAGCGCCTCAAATTTTGAAAACATGTAGGACACTTCTGGATCCGACTTTCTTTTTTACTTCTAGATAAATCTTAATCTTGCGGCCAAACACTGACTTTTTGCACCATTTAAACTGTCAAATGGACTTTCTGCTCTTGCTCAGGACTAATCTAAACCTTGACTTTTTGTGCATCTCTCTGACTTCTGGTACACAGAAATTATGACATTCTGGTTGAAGATGTTACCACACAATCTTGCTCAAGTAGTTATCAGATCTCTTAACAAATTCAAATTTAAAAGAATTTAAATTGGCAAAGTACAAACTAAGTGAGCTCTTTGTAAGTATGAATTTGGAACTCATCCATTAAACTAACAGATAGGTGCTCACTTCATACCAATCAGGCGGAGCAACACTCTGCCTGTCTATTCTTCACATGATAATTTGCTCATCCAACAGACTAAACTTGCATTTGGAATTGTATATTTCATCAATGTTAAACAAATTCTCTTTAATCAGTTTGAGCTTTCTGGGGAAAAAAAAAAAAAAACATTTGAGATTCTCTAGATGCCCGCATTTAATTGTTTCTCTCTTCTAATGTATTTTTCCTTGCTGGTGTTAAAGTCTGTATCAAATTGAGTAGAGTGCAATTACTAAGCTTGGAAGTTTGTCCTATGCTGTTTTTTTTGATGTTACAGAAAAGCCAGTGACAGAGAGGCTTCATGATTCCTCAAACAACAGATGGAGGAGATACAAGCGTGCTGCCTCATTTGATTCCAGGAAAATTGTCATCCTCTTCTCCATCTTGTAAGCTTTAATTTCATTGCAGCTGAAGACAGCCTCAATTAATCATTCAAGTTTCTGCAGTCATTTCTGCTGCGGAACCTATCCCAAGCTCTTTATTCATCATAGTAAGAGCATGCTCCATCTCCAGCATTCAGGACATTTGGTTACGCATACTTAGATGATAAAACATAGTAAGGAAATGTTTGAATTCCAAGGATGACATATCTCAAGAAATGTCACCACTTATTAAGGCATGTTTTTATTTAGTTGCTTAACAAATTTCCTATAAGAGCCATTAAACAAAAACTATGTACTTTTTACCCATAATGGGATAGCAATTCTATAATGTTCCCATTATCTGCTAAATTTGCCATGTATTAAATGATCTGTTAAAATTTCAAGTCATAGGAGGAGCCATCAATATGCTACATGTCTTGACCATAATATTACTTATACTGCACCAGGCTTCTCAGCACACACAGAATTATTTCTCCTCAAAATAGGTTAGCAAAACCTCAATTGATTGACTAAAGTTGTTTGAGCGTCAATAAAGGACCAAGACAGACAGTACATGCACAATGCAGAATATCATTACGCTAAAGATAAACATAGATGAAAGGGATATATCTACTCTTGCCCATTTGATGGATCTATCTATATGACGATAGTATGCTGTTGTTGCGGTTGCAGGTCAAGCTTTGGGACATTGGTACTCATTTATCTAACCCTCAGAGTCAGGCAGAATGGTACTGGGTTAGAGCATAGCTTGTGACAGTTCGATGCTACTCTGTTATATATAGAATTGGCTGTCATGGATCTTTCTTTTCCTGTTTCTTTCTAGTGTGAGTATTACTAGGCTTTTATGTACATAGGCGATTCTGCTCAACTGCTTTGGACTTGGATTGCTTGGTAATGCTTACTTACTGTGATTAAATGTCGGCAAAAGCTATTTCTTATCATGCCTATGGTTTTCAGAAATGAATTCATATGGATCATTCAACCTTGCGTCATAGTTTATGTTCGTTTCAAAAGGAAAAAAGGCACACTTTTAAAAGTCATTAATTGGTACTGTTTTGTCATTGTCCTTCCCATATGCGCGTCATTCTCAATTGGCCTGCGGAAACTACTATGGCCATTGACCTGCAGTGAATAATGCCCTTTCAGAATGATCATCACATGACATGCAGTCACAGTCCACTCAGACATGGAAATGTACAATACCACTTTGGCATGTTGACAGTGTGGCCAAATCGCACGGTTTTAGACCGTAGCAACTCAACTGCTTAGTGGTGAAATGTTGTTTAAAGGATTTTCTCGTTCTCAAAGAGATGACAAACCCTTAACGAGCATTATAAAGTCGTTGTAAGACATTGCTTATGTCTGGCCAAAGAAGAGAACATAGATTATGACTATTGACTATAGGTTGTAGACCAGGATCTACAACTGAATGATAGATAAGTGAAGAAGTGGGATGGATGGTTGCAGATGGATTATTGATAGTCTCTACTCGGTGCAATGTATGATGTTAATTACATATTTTCTTTTCACAGAAGTCTTCTTTTGCTCTCCCAAAATTCCATTTTTCCTTATCTTTTCGCTAAACAGCATTTCCCCCATCCAAAGTAGCCATGTTAGGAAGTTTCTCAAAACTTAAGCTAAACCTGACCATGGTTCTGGCCACGTGCTTGCCTAGGTAGCACCGACACGGACACGCGACACGTGACACGACACGACACGCCGACACGTCATTTCTTAAAAATAGAGAATTTCGACACGTTTCGACACGTTATATATTAAATACATTTTATATATAAATACATAAATAAATAATAATAAAAATAACCTAGAATTAACTTACACAAAAAATATTAAATAATATCATTCATTATTTTAATTTGTTACAATAATACACAAAATTCAGAGGAAAAAAACATTGTTTGAAAAAAAATGCTGAAATGATATTTTTAAATTTATTTATTTATCATATATAGCATTTTTTATTACTTCTTTCATAGTAAAAGACTTTTAAAAAAATAAAACAATTCTAAAAGACAAAACTGAAAAAAAAAAAAATATTGACCCTGTGCGTGTATATTTATAGCAATTTTATTACTTCTTTTGTGTATATTTATATTTTGACCCCTCAAGTATTAGAAATTTTTAAAATTGACCCCGTGCGTGTCGGAGTCGCGTGTCGGAATTCTAGACTCGCGTGTCGGAGCGTGTCGGAGAGAGTTGACCACGTGTCGGATTTTTCGACACTCGTTGACCGCGTGTCGGAGCGTGTCGGGACGTGTCGGAGCGTGTCGGACACGTGTCAGACACGACACGGAGGCTTCTGGAGAGTGTCCGTGCTACATAGGTGCTTGCTTCCCCAGGTCTGGCCCCCTGCTTGCTCACCCGGGTTAATTATTGTTGAAGCACTCTTTAGATGGGTTCAAACAAGCTCATCCTTCCTTGAGTTTGGGTCCGCCCAACCTCAATCACTTGAAAAAATCATTCGATATTTTTAATGTTGTGGTGGCTTAGACAATGACTTTAAGCTCAATTTCCAATCTGCCCACCCGAGCCCGCTCATTAAATAGGCGTTGGAGCAACTGAGGCCTTAGCCATTAAGATAGACAGTAAGATTTTTGTGAAAGAACAAGAAATTCATGTAAAAGAAAAGAAGTAACAAGAGAGGGAAAACATTGCATTTTCAAGTTTTCCAGTAGACAGGAGATTATTTTCTGAGACTACAAATGGAGAACTTTATGATTCAGTTGTAATCCACAGAACAAAAATGAGAATGCACTCCATCTGACTAAGTTCCCTTTACAAGTATAAGCAAAGCAACTTTGCCGTTTCCTATTCAATTTCACTTGCTGTCTAGATCGCTTTCATCATGGACCAAGTAAGGTGGGGAGGCATGAAAACAATGACATTAAAAATTGAAAGAAAAAGGAAGAAAAAAAAAAAAAAAAAAACTGTGAACTGCCTTGTAGTAATAACAAAAGTGCACTTAGCAAGCGCAACCTCCTCCTTGATTATCGTTCTGGGAAGAATTTACGGTGGGCTTCAGATTTACATCAACCATGTCTTCCTGCTTTGTAGAGTTAAGTGTCTCCATCCCTGGCAAGGCGGCAGCGATCTTTCGGAATAGAGGCTGCAGTTTCCAAAATGAGAAGCACATTTAAGAAAACGAACAGAGACACACTGCTGTCCTGTCATCACATATATAAACAGGTGGAAACTGAGGATAACAGAGGTGCACGATTTTTTTTTTTGGCCAGTCCTACTCTATTCCTACTTTAACACTCACTCTTGGACTTTTGTCCCGTCTCTTGTAGGGCGTGGGAGTCGAAACTCACTCCTGAAATTTATTCGTCCCCACCCCATCTCCCTGAGAAGGTGGGGATTTGAACCCCTCACCTCCTCCTTCCATGTTGGAAGGGTGGCCACTGAGGCGAATCCCAGTGGTTAACAGAGATGCACGAGTGCACCATATAAAAAAACATGCAGATTCAAGAAAAAGGTTGATAGTTAAAACTCCTGCATTCCAAGATCAATATAATCCATAGAAATAAAAGGAGATCCTCGACAAATCATTCTTTGAGAAGTTCTTCAGCTGACTCAATAACAAACAAAAAAATTAACCACGAATGAAATCTTATTACCTTAATATTAAATCCTGCTTTTGCACTCGTTTCAATGAACATAACTCCAAACTCACGGGCTTTGGCATCTCCATCCTCTATCGAGACTTGCCTGTGAGATTTCCATCACAGATCATTAGATATGGTATATTATTACTTCTGTAAATATGCCACCGAAAGCTTCATTGTTTTGTGAGCTCTAGTCGTTGCTCCTCATACAGACAATGAAATCCTTTGGAAAAGTAATCAGATAGGATCATCTCAATTTGCTGCAGAATACAATTCAAACCAAGAAAAGATCCATACTTGAATTTGACCATGATCCTAAATCTCATCAAAAAATTCAAACGTAAACCATTATAGAGTCTTCTGAAGCGAACTACATTCCATATTCTTTTAAACTGGAAGGGACATTCCTTGCCAATTGTCATGTTCATGATGACTTGGTCAGCATATCAACTTAAGCATGAAAAGTTTCAAGCTTCTGGCAGAAAGAGAAAGTTCTATCGTCATCTTAGTTGGAAAAAGGCATAAAAAATTGTAGAAATGTAAACAATCACATTAGGAAAATGTTGGAGACACATAGCACTAATCGGGACAGAGATCCAAGCAGAACTAACTAGCATCTCTAATGATGCCTTCCACTAATTTTAAGATTAAAAAGAGACAAGAATATGATACACACAAGTTTGAAGAAATTCAAAGTCATTAGGTATCCTACCTCTTATCAACAAGATCAGTTTTGTTCCCAACAAGGACGATGATCACATCACTCCCTCTTTCAGTCCGAACTTCCTCAATCCACTTGGAAGTGTTCAGAAAGGATTGCCTATCTGGAACATGACACTACAGTGAGGTCCTTACCAAACATTCAGATGACAAGATAAGTCACTAATTTGAGCAAATAATTGTCAGAAAGATTTCCTGGGTTCAAATCAATGGAAAAACCATCCCAAAACAAGAAATTAACAGATACACACAAACTCCAGCCTAAGTTATAATTGTCTCCTGGACAGAGTCGATACTCCAAATTCTAGTTTCCTTTGCAATTCTAAGATGAAATATGAATGTTTGATGATAGCTTGACAAGATAACGAAGTGTTCAAAAAATTTCGCCCTCGACTGATACTGGCTACTTCATAGATTGACAGGATAACCAAGGAAGTGATAAAAAAATTTCTTCCTCTACCCATACTTACTGGCTACGTCATACACGATAACCGCAACTGATGAATCTCTAATGTAACTCGGGATGAGACTACGGAATCTCTCCTGTCCAGCAGTATCCCTGGGTACAACAAAGCCAAGAATGTGATGTACGAAAATATGTAGAAAACTGAGCAAATGCCAATTTCATTTAATGTATAATAAAAGATCAAACATCCCATCTGTATACTCAACAGTAAACTTTGTAAACCATATTGTTTAGAAATAAAAGATTCGCAGAAATGGAGAGACTAATAGAAAACAATCACAAAAAAAACGATCCTTAGTTGTTACTGTGAAATCATGAGCTCTGAAGAGACTGATTGATATGAACTTAGTCGAGAAAAAAGATGTATGCAAGCGCAACATTTTCTTGGCCTGCAACACCAGCATGGTATGGCATCTTCACTTTTTCTATTACCTCCGTTATCCCTTTTAAGATTGAGCTGATTTCGGTATTAGTAAGATACTACGCCTCTTTTCCCCATCAGGATCAATATTGCCCGGTATTACCCATTTCAATTCAGACAAACTTGCATGATAGGAATATGAAATAGCAGGACTCAGGAGGCTGGTACTCTACCAAAGCTGCAATCGCACTGTCCGATCCTCAAGGTACATCGTCTTCGATAAAAAATCGATCCCGATGGTGGCCTGCAGTTCAGACAAGCCCAAGAAGTGAGCTCAATCATGTCACGGAACGGGAATCCAATCTCAAAAGAATCCCACTAAATGAAGTTCCCATTTTCGTTTTTCACATTCGGATGCGAAGTTCACGACATCTGAAATGCAACGATCAAAATATGCGAACACTAAACACCGAAGCAAGTACCCCTTTCTTTCGACAACCGGCCCAGTTCGTGTTTATCGAAAAAGCTTTTGTCTTTGTCCACTACGATCTAATGGGTAAAAAAGAAACTCGAAGTTCGGAATCGTGCTCAATGTAGTTGAACCTTGAGCTCTTTTCTAATCCTTATTCGAGGCTTCACTTTACGGAAAGCCCTCGCATGCCTATGAAATCGGCATCCTTCGATGCAGTTTCAACCTTTTAGAGCCTCAAAACCCTCGGTCCCAGAATTTCATCCTCTCGCGCAACGCGAGGACGAAACATGCCTCGAGAGATCCGGAAACGTTCGGTAGGAACGAACTCTCGATACAGACAATCGCACGCCGTTTTCGAAAGCGTCGCACGCGATCGCCGCGCCGCGCGCGATCCGCGAGACACCCGACGCTCAAGCGGATCCCCGACGCATGCACGTACGTACGTGGCGAGCGAGGAGCCAGGACGATCGACGGAAGGACGGACGGACCTGGTAAGTGGTGTCGAACTTGTCGTACATGAAGCGGGTGATGATGCTGGTCTTGCCCACCGATTGGTCCCCGAGGAAGACGAGCTTGTACTTGGCCAGAGGGGACACGTTCGCCATCTTCTCCTTCCTTCCTTCCTTCCTTCCTTCGTCGGCGTCTTCTCCTCCTCGTCGCGGATCGGGCGGGCTCGCGCTTCGATTCCCGGCCGCGGTTTTAGATCTGAATCTGACGAGCAAGGAAACCACGCGCGCGAGGGAGGGAGGGAGGGAGGGAAGTATGCGGTCGTTATTCGTGGCTGGCTTCCTTGTAAGTTCGTGAAAGAGGAGAAACCGCCATGCACGACGAAGCCGGCCGTGTCATCATCGTCATCATCACCGTCACGCATGGTCAACGCCTTTGAATTCATTCCACGTTTCTTTCTTTCTTTGTTAATTTTCTTCACTTCTTTTCTGGGACTATTATGCCCCTGTCTTCTCTCCCACTTTGACGATTATACCCCTCCCTCGTCGCCCCAGCAAAACGGCCGGTCACGGTGCCTGAGAAAAAGTGCGTTTTTTGTGTCGATGACGCGACTGACGATAGTGGGTTTGATTTATTCGCGTGACATGCATTCTAACAGACTTTTTTTTTTTTTTTTTTTTTAATTTGGATCTCGAAACAATAATGTGATGGTTCTAATCCTTATCTTCAATGCCCATAATGTCAAAATCGCTAAGTTCTTTTCATTAACGATCGTGCCTGAGCGGCCTAAGGAGGCCGAACCAAGCCGAGAAAGGAAAATGCCTGCTCACATCGATCCAATTCGAGCGTCGAAGCCGCAATAATTGGCGATAGGATTTTCCTTCCATATGTTACTACTTTCCAAATGGTACAATAAACAGACAAGAAAAACGCATTCGGATTTTTACTTTGAGTTTAAAAGAAAAATTGGATAAAAAACCTACACATTAGTTTTGCACATGTCGATCTTTAGAGAGAATTGAATAATTATATTTTAGTGTCAAATAAAGATTAAATAGTATGCACTACCACTGGCGGACCAAGGAACAAAGATCTCTCTCAAAACCAAGATCACTACAAAAGGTTGCAAGTTAGAGTAATAAGACATGTAATCAACCTCCAGAGATTTCCACCAAATAAAAAAAGAAAAGAAAAGAAAAGAACCCTTCAGAGCAAAAACAGGTATTGCTAGTGAGATTTATCTCTATTGAAGGTGTTGTCAGAATTTGCTTAAGTTTTTGGGCCAACAAGTTGCGTTTCACATATTGTTCGATTTGTTTTAGGAATCCATTCACCAGTCCGCATTCCTTTCTTGATATCCAATCCAACCACTCAAGCAAAGACTATATGACTGTTTCATCATAATGTGCATGGTCTGTCCAATTCACTGGCTACAAACTATAATGCAAAATGAAGCACTCATACAATCCATCATGTCCCACAACCACTTCTGTTGCCAATGAGTATAAACTGGGCACCAATTTTCACTCTCGTCTTTTTTGTGTCAATACAAAGTCAACTGCTATCGCCTCTGAAGGCAGCATTGCATGCGCTTTCCCATAGGCAATGGAAGAACTATTCTGAGACAATCTGCTGCCTGTACATAGCTTCCAGTGCAGCATTGAGGCTACTTCAGTTGGTCTCCAATGTTTTTTTATCAGATTGCTCACTCACATTGCCACAGGTTTGGGATATTTACCGCATTGCCTGCATAAAAAATTCGATGGCTTGAAAATATAAGATTGAAAAAAGGGGATGATAATAGTAGAGTATGCTATGCCACCACCAATGGGTAGATGTAACAGAGAAATAGCATGCGACATCCACTAATCAAGTGAGAACAATATAGAACTACATATGCATTCGACACACTAGCTCTATCCTTCAATAAATCTCAAACTTTCTTCTGCCAGCTGCACCTTAAAATATAATAAAAAAAATATGTAGGTCAGGCAACTGCCTGAATGGCATAATATCAGTATTTGGTATAGCAAGAAAACAGGAACTAGATGTTAGCATCTTTGAGGGTAACGAATCCTCAACATCACTCATTCTTAGCACTCATAGTACCTGAACTAACAAATACAGCAGCGTCAATAAAATATAGCAATGACAGCAGCAAGAACATTAAGACAAAATGCAACCTTTGCTTTCTATCTCCCCTCCCCACCCCTCCCAAAAAAAAAAAAAAAAAAAAAAAAAAAAAAAAAAAAAAAAAGAGAAAATGCAGACTTACCTCTTATCATACATCTTTCGTTATGATACTTTTAACACCAGAAAAGGATCAAACTATCATCCAACCGCTAACTACTTTTCCACCGATTGCCCGCCATTTTTGCTCGAAGATGACGAAATACCTTTTTCAATACACTGCAAATGGGAATTGAAATGAGCAGAGAGAAATTTTTAGGCCCTCAGAATAATCTTATTTTGAAGCAAAAGTTACCAATAATAGCAATCCGCAAGTTCCCGAGCTCAACAATATTGTAGAAGCACAAGTCTGAATATTTATATTGTCATTCAAAGGCTGCAGATATAATCTACTAAATGTGACTTTTTCGAGAGTCAACTGCTTTCTTAGGAAGGGGACATCACCAGCTATATCATAATAGGTATTAAGATAAGATTTCATTCCAAGTCTGCAAAAGAAATATATCGTTGTAACCTCTTTAAATGCACTCATCCTCTTCAAAAGGGAGAATTGCAAAATGAACAAAATGTCAACCAACCAAATCACCAACTCCAAACTTGTCTACTTTGTGCATCATGCATGTGAACATGCTTCCAAGTGTGTAATTTGTCTGACCTCAGCGTTCAACATGAGAAGGCAATTGTGAAGAAACTACCTCAAGAAGATGATTGTGAAGTTGATCTAATGTTTGCGGGAAAGTTGTTGCAGTTATATTAACGACTGTCAAACCCTGTGGCAGAACAAAATGAATTAAGGTACAGAAAAATGCAAGAAAAAAATATAGAATAGCGGTTTCTCCGGCACTGTATCATAATGCGAACAAGGTGTGGAAAAATGCCACTGAGTGTATAAAAAATATCCTTTAACTTGCTGTCCAAAGGAATCCATTCATCATGTATCGCCATATAGTGAGGCTCAATCAACAGGACATGAATTTTTAAATAGTCTAAATTTGCATGTGCACTTCCTCCATGTGACCTTTCTAACCAAGAACACCATGAAGCATACCATCAAAAGAATTGACTCCTTGGTCTCTTTAAGTTTCGCACAAATGGATTAGCTTGAAAGGTAAAAGAGTTTTATGCTTGGTAGAACCATGATGATAGGTCAAAACACATATGGGGTAGGAATAAAGAGTAGAAAGCACCTAGTTTCACTAAGAGTAACTCATGAATCTGCAAACCTGTGCTTTAAACGAGCTGAGATAATCTTGAATAGTTTTTAAGTTGGCTATCAGCCTATCCTTGTCCTGCAAAGGACAGAAAAATCTGTCAAATACACAAAACATGAAGGTGTGAACATCTAGTAACCAGTAAAAAATGAAGAACAGAACATTAGTATAATAAAACAACATGCTTGTGATATGAGTCCATAACAACAGAAACTGAAGAATAATAGACATCAGCATGCCCAAACCAGGGTGAAAGCCGATACTGCATCAACTAGATGGTTGGACTGACTAAGGACTAGCAAATTAACACTGTCTTTGTAGACTATGGAAAAGGAAAGAGTGTCAGCACGGCGACATGACAAATAAACATGAGACATTAGCAGGCCAAGAACATGGCAACAAAGCATCAGCTTGACAAACCATTCAATCAATCGATACTTGTCAAGTTAGTCTTTTTTCCTTTTCTCACCTTCAAGGTCATCTAAATTTTATTTACTTGCCTCCATGACAATTGAACAGTAGGTACAGACACTAGTTTGACATTCAAGAGAAACAAGAAGAGGGGATAAACATGTCCAAGGACTACAATTACCATAACTCATTTTTGTTAATGCTTACTGGCAAGATTACATCTTCAAAGCAAGCCCAGATGTGTACTTACATGTACTACCATTACTCATCAACTAGATGCATATTCATATTATACTCTTGTACCAGGAAACATTCAAGAAGTAATTAGTCATACCTCAATAAGACATTTACCACTAAATGTCCGTGTTGAGATCCATTCCTCCAGTAATGCCTGCAGACAAATGAACCAGTATGACATATGCAGAAACTAGATGTTAAATAACATATCTAAAGCACAAGTACTGTTAACTTCTCCAACCAATAACCGATTTGGTATTGCCATCTTAGTAATTCATATACCAGAAGCTTGGGAGAACTACTGACCTGTAAACAAGTAAATCTTCTCTGTATGATTACTTTTAAGAGGTACCAAGACAACAAACTATGCTTTTATCAAAAACAGTGTTACTAGTTCCAGAAATAAAAGTTAGATAGATCAATGAGGATGTGACATTTGGTGTCTAAAAAGTGTTTTGCGCTGGTAACAAGCTGTGACTTTTACAGGCCAAAGCAACACATCAAGGAACAAACATCTACTGAACTGTATTCTGGCAACTGCTTGTAATATTGAATAAAAAGAGAATGAAACAGGCTGTTGAACCTTATGATCAAATTCTTGCATCTTTAAAATTATAGGAACGATTATTGGTTCAGCACCAGACTTTTCTTTCCTAGTCACCATAGTTTTATTTTCCTCTGCATCCTTGACATTTTGACCTGGAAACGCAAAATTCAGAAGGCAAGTAAGAAAACTTTAACGGAAGTAGCAGCATCTTTTAATCTAATACATATAGGCATACTGCCATCAACATGAATGAATGTCTCGATTATCTATGGAATCAGTCTTTATCTAGTTGCACAAATTTAGAATAAGAGAATATGGAACTAAAGGCCACAGAAGACTTCTTTGCACGACCCCATGAAAGATGAATAATTTTAAATCCACAGAGAGGATAGGGAAAATGAAAGAAAAGATGCAATGACATGGATCTTACGTTCAGCGACTTTTCCAGCTAGGTGCATAGATTCCAGAGAAACTGACACTTTAGGCAACTGGTCAACATAAACTTCTTCTAAGTTCACTTGCCCAAGAGAGCTGTTGCTATTCTCATCGTGACTACCACAGATAGATGGAGGATTATTTTCCATTTGAGTGGCAGTATAACCATCTGATGTAACAGATAAGGGTTTTGCCTCTTTGCTTTTTGCTGGATCATCAGCAGGCAATTTGTTCTCGTCATCCATTAAATAAATGCTTGGGTCCAGATGTATTCCCTAATAGCAAACATTGAGCACCACTTATAGAATTTTAAATCACACAAAATATAGTGTAAGCTAAAATTGGCACTCAAGAGAAAAGTATTATAGAGAAAAAAAGAAAAAAAGAAAAAGAAAGGATTGGGGTATCACAACTTTCCATTACAAGTGGAGCATGAAGGTATACCAGAAGTTAAACTTGGCTTTGAGGTGAAAGTTCCACGATTCTATCATTTTCTTTTCAGAGCTCACTATCCTATCAAATTTTGCAATGAGTATTCAGAAAGTGGTCCATTTCTGTTCCGTGTTTCATGACAAAGAACCGGAATAATTTGCTTGCAGTTTTGCGTTCAAATTAGAAGCTTCAATTCTTGACATGCTTGACATAGCAATTCTCCTATGGTCTCATAAGCAGTGGTATCACACAAAAAAAATTATGTGACAAAAAAATTCCTTAAAGGAACGTTAATATGTCCATACCTCAATAATGATCGGCTTACCATCTTTCATTGCCTTCTTTAAATCACCAGCAAGGCCTAGAGAATAGATTAATAGCACAGGAATTACGATCAATTACTAAAAAGGCACTGAAAGTAAACTTTGAGCAGAAAATATCTAGTGACGTGCTTTATGTAGAGACAGTAAGATAATCTGCTGGTAATGGGAAACAAAGTTATAGAACCGAAGAAAAGGCCCGGAAAGGGATAAGAGAGATTACCTTTGCGAACAATTCTGCATTCTCTACAAAATTCTGTAATCAGCTCCTCGGGTGAACTATAGTCTCGTGCCCAAACAGGAATGGATGCTAGTGGTGCACTAATAGTAAATTATGCATGAGACTCTAGATCATTGTGATAAATTTTCATAACTGAAAGCACGTTAAACAAAAACAGAAGTATAGTGGTAGACGAAAGCATACTCTGTCGAGGTTCTCAGAAGCTCATACACCATATCTGTCTGTGTGTATGAATTTAGAAATAGAAAGAAAACTATGAGACAAATCGCCTTCACAGAAAAACTCCGCGAAATTGAGGGGGAAAGTTACTATTTACCTGTAAGACATTCGGTAAATTCAATCTCTGAGCAAGCTGTGTTGCAATGGTAGATTTACCAACGCAAGCAGTCCCACACACTAGGATAACCAAAGGCACTCTTTGATGGTGAAATCTGGAAAGAGAATTAATCCCAGGTTTAGAGTAAACTCCACGACACCTCCTGACATTTTTCTTTGACCAATTTACTCTTATTTTACAATTCCGTGGAAGAACATCCTCTTAAATAAGCTTGCTTTATGTAACCAGAAACAACTCACAGAAACAAGAAATAGGATACTTTCAACCTTCAAAGTTCATTATTGTCGATTATCAGACACTAACATACCCATAAAACAAAATAGGAGAAAGAAAGAGATAGGAACAAGGAATATAATCATGCTGCTGTTTACTTATATTTGACAAACTCCAAACAACAGTGGCATCGTAAAGAAAGTCTCAGAACAACAGTTAAATGGTTCTTGTCTACTCATTGAGATGCACTGCATATCTTGAAAACTATATAGATTTTCGAGTCATGAATTCACCCTTCAATTCTCAAGTGCAAGTTGTTGCATTTATTGCGTTCAACTTTACAAAAATACTTAAAGAAAATGGCCACCCTTGCTTTATTGTTAATATCATATCAAGAACAAAAAGACCAGGCCGATTGTAATCTTGCTGCATGTTTTGGAAAGAAAAAGGTTTGGGAGGAGGTGACATAGATTCTAACAGAGCTTAATTACCTAGTCATCATTTTGTAACGATTTATATACTCCTCGCCATAACCCCGCCGCTCCATGAGCTGCATTAGAAAAAACAAAATGGAAGGAAACTAAGTAGAGTTCAAAAGTGATAGTAATCAAATCAAACCTCATAATTCCTTCAAATGAATTATTACAAAACAACGAGACATAAGGCTCAACATATGATTAGTGAACAGACCAAAAAAAGAAACACATGACTAGCAAAGAGGTTCTACGTGGTATCAGCTCTGGTGGATCCATTAACATCTCTCTTTCATCAAGACAGAATATTTTTTGTACTTCTCATCTGCATATTAGCAATCTCTAAAACGTGTTTGATCTAAATGTCAAATTTCCATTTAGATGTTTTCTTGAAACAAAACCTAACCAAGGAAAGCAGAGGAAAGGGATAAATTACCTTGAAGAGGTTAGCTTCCAAGTCAGACTGAGAGCTGCAAGACAGAACTCAAAATAAGAAGCGGCACAGTTATGGTGTCGTGCAAGAGCAACCCTACTCAGAAAGAGAGAGAGAGACCCACACATCCAGAAGGCTGTTGTCTATGAGTAGCTTTTTCAGTTCAAGGGCGATTTTGATGGCAACGTGATTTGGAATCTGACCCAAATGCCATAAAGATCATTCATCATCTCCAAGCTTCAATGAATTTCACTACTTCATCTAAAACATAGAAAATACAAAAATGGACCAACGCTAATGTGGATCAAACATTGCAAAATATTCTGAACATAAGGTGCCGACTGCTAACCAGACGAGCCATCATTAGAAGCATTCTTCATAAAATTGGCTCATCATCACATTTTTATCAGCACGAACCGCATTAGGAATCAATTCATCAGCATGCCGAAAGCCTCCAAAGCATTATAACCAGAGCCCATACCAAAGGATTACAGTATCCAGTGGCTGCTGTAGCCTAGGAAAGCTCACACTCAAAAGCACTGAGATGCGGAACTAGCAGTACGTGGAAGTTCGTCGGAAAGTGAAGAAGAACCTTAGTGACAGTCAACATTCTGCTGAGGAGAAACCTCGAGAGAACGTAGTAATGATCGCAATTGTCCCCCAACCACACCTTCACCTGCGAGAAAAACATCAACGCGAGCAAAGTGAAATCCAGATTCCCTCTTTCGAACCAGAAAACTCGCATGCGATCGCGTCTTCCTCGGGGGGGAAGAAAACGAACCTTGACGAAGTCGTACTTGGAGGAAGCGTTCCGAGAGGTGAACCTGGCGGCGGGGAGGGAGGAATCGCCGCCGCCGCCGCCGCCGCCGCCGCCGTCGCCGCCGCCGCCGCCGCCGCCGCCGCCGTCGCCGCCGCCGTCGGATCTAGGGGCGTCTCCGTCGAGCTCCTCGCCGCTCCCGCTGTGGCTGCTGCTCCGATTCGGCGATCTCCACGCGGAAGGCGAAAGCTTCACCTTCCCCTTGTCCTTCTTCATCTCGCCGGCGGCCGCCGCCGCCGCCGCGGGGTGGCGGTGATCGAGGACGGACTCCGGCTCGGACATTGCTATCGTCTCTGTCGATCGATCAACGTGTGCTTGCCATAAGCACACGCGAGATGGAACTGAAAAGAAACGCTTTTTACGATCTTCCGGAATTGCCCCCGTGTGGACAAAGAAGAAGTAAAATGAAAGTTACATAAAATTGGGTTAATTACATAATTTTCGTAAACTTAGAAGACTATTTCAATTTAGGCCCTGTGCTTTCGATTTCCAATTAATAAAAGGTGGGTCCATCGACATGGGCGATTTGTTTGAACGGATATGCATGATTAGCAATCGGATTCAATTATACGTGTGATTAGACTATGTCGATTCTTTCGCACATCTTTACCTGCGCTTTTTTGAATGTCAGAATTTTCTGCATAAATAGAAATCATACATTAAATTTAATTGGCATCAAAAAAATTCCTTTGGAAGCCTTTGTGCCAAAATTGAAATGTTTGGTAGCACAACCTCGAGGAGTTCAAAGACATGAATGAGTTCTATGATACCTTTGAAATGTTTGGCTTATGTTTAGCATTTAATGGTTTTTTCTTCTAATTTTATCCTCATTAATATTTTTGTATTCCTCCTTTTGCCCTCTCTTTGTCATTCCTTTTCCACACTATGGAATTGAAACACACGGAGGAGGTGAGAGACGCAGGCGAACGATCAGACGGCACCAGTCGAGATCTCATGTGATGCCAGGCTCCAAATGTGGCCTAACCCACTTTGCTGAGGTCCCCATTACAATTTTTTCTTTCAAAACTAATTCGCTAATGATTGCGCAACACTTGTGCTCAATTTCTAGCCCTAATCAACACCATAGAGAGAGACCTAAGCCAATTTCAAGGCTTGTTGTCCTTATAAAAAATAGTGGTGATGTGAAATAGTGTTGAGATTGAAGAAAAAAGAAGAGAGGAAAAAATACGATAGACACAGAGATGGAGATCGATTTACCGCAGCGCCAAGACAGAAAGAGAGGGCGATGGCATGCTCAGCCAATGGAGCTGTCCACAATAGGATCATCCACAGCCTATTGGAATGGCACCATATTTTCCTCTTCGAGCTTAGAGGGTTTTTTAATCAGATACCATTTCAAGTCCCCAATTTTGAGCTATTGTATTTTTCAAATTTGAGCTACTTAACTCGAAATTAGATCCACATAATGCTAGAGGCAGTGCAATCACGACTGTGTCTTTTGGACGTGAATGCTCTATTTTCTCACAAGAGATGCGCAGTCTTGCCGAATGAATCACCCCAAAGGAGGGTGCAAAGACGACAGGCCAAGCTTGGGTCAAGAGACACCGCCCTTAGAGGAAAATTCACGAAGAAGTCGGGGGCAAATCGACATGAATTAACAAACTTGTGGGGTTAATATGCGAATTTCGGAATTAACCTCGAAATTTAATCAGACGCCTCCTCCTCCTCCTCGACAAGTTCGAGCTTCTCCCTCTTTGTTCGCGCTAAGCAGCCAACCGGCGACGACATCCCGCTCCCGCCGCCACCGCCGCCACCGCCGCCGCCGCCGCAACCTCAAGGTCTCCATCTCTCTATAGCACGGATTCTCGTTTTCGGTTCGTTTTCGGTTCGCAAAGAGGCTCAATTCGGGTGACGCGTCTAACCCGTTTGATGAAATTCCTCAACCAGGTCGCCGGAGGATCTTCCCGCGTCGCCCGGACGGTTGAAACCGCCGCTCCGACGAGGATTCCGCCGTCGGAGAGAGGGAGAGTTACGGCCGGAGGAGAGCTCGAAATGCTGGCCAGAAGGGTGGTTTCCGTCGCCAAGGACACGCCGAGATCGCTGTACTCGAGGTTCGGCGGCGGGTCTTTTATTCGGCTCATTTGATTTATTTGTCGTTCGGAGTTCGGAGTTCCGCTGCGTAAATTGGCGGTTTGCGTTGTTTTGATGCGTTCGGTTGATTAAGGAAGGCGACTGGATTGTTGTGGTTGAATTGGCTGACTTGAATACTTGGTGCTTGTGTTTTTGCAGTTCTGCGCAGCCTTCAAATGAGGGCAAAAGCAGTTTCGTTCGGAAGGGCGTGTCGTTTGTGCTGATTACGGTGACGGGCGGTGTCGCTTTGAGCGCTCTTGACGATTTTGCTATCTACCATGCCTGTAGCAGGTAGTTTCTCATTGTTTCTTTAGAAATTCTCGGGTTGAACTTCTTGACGTTAGCAAGTAACTGGGAGCCACTGGAGCATGGGGAAATTTGATTGTTTGAGTTAACACAAGTACATGGTTGTAGTGTAGTAGGTAGTGAAGGTTGAGCCCAAAAGATATCGATTGGGTCATAGAACTTGGCTTCCTTTCGTATGCTTGACTTTATAGAATCTTATGGCTACTGTGGCCCTATTTGAGGACTATATTGCCTACTATACTTTTACATACCCAAAAGAGAATAAATTGGGAGCTTGTGCTCGAAAGATATTCCCGGGTGGAGTGCAAATTTGTCCAGGCTTAATGCCTTTCAATTATTTTGCATTTTCACTCATGACCTCAACTCAAATCATTTGTTGCCATGGCTGGCATGAATAGTTGATACACATAATACCGAGCATTCAATCCTTTAGGCATATATGTCCTGTATAGCTTTAATGAGGAAATTTGATTGCAATATCTTTGACTTGTAAGTGCTCAGAGCGACCAAAAATACGTTCCTGATTTACATGACCAGGTTTTATGATTGCTGACATATATATTAACAGATACAACCTACAATATAGCCTTTTGAGTAAAGCTGATGAAGCAGAATTAGAAAAAGCAGATCAATGTAAGAGCTATCTTTGAAACCAATTGCTCTCTGGGAAAGAATCTTGAACTCCATAATTTTTTGGCAAGTCCAAGGAAGGTATTATACAAAATAATAAATAAATACTCAGTAACCTTGCTCGTCACTTCAAGGCTGTGCCATCTGGTTGCAAGTGAAGAGAGGTTTTCCATGTCCTTTTTTCTCCTTTGTAGGTCCTAAAATTTGGGAACACGCACAATTCAATCCAAAAACAATGCAATTAAGGTAGTCAAGTTCTTGAACTCCCTAAAATTAATCCAGTCATGTCTTACATTATCTCCATTAGTGAATTGTGACCAGGAATTCTGTGTAGCACGAACACTTATCCCTCAACATCCAGCTTGGCTAAAAGGTCCATTTTTGGAAGAAATTAATGGGTCAAATGAATCTTGACCAACTTGCTGTAACTGCAAACTACACGTATGAGTAATTTCATCAAGAATCTTTTATATGGTTGTCAAACTTCACTTGGAAGCCAAAAATTGAGTCTCTGAAAATACTTGCAAGAAATGCAATTCCTAAACAGAGATCCTGTACACAAGATTGACAGTAGGAATTTTGTTCTTCAAAATTCAAAAGTGTCCTTTAAGTCTCAAAAAAATAAAAAATGGGTCGTTGTACTTTGCTCATGCTTGACCTGCTAGTCACAAGGATCATGTTCTGCCCTTTTTTTTTTCTCCAGTTACAAGCTTATTGTCCCACAAGTTACTGCAGTTCTTTTTAGAGTGATCCTCTATGCTGCTAGGCAGTAATAATATTTTGTTAGTATGCCTTTCTTTATCTTTCCTTAAATTTGCTGGTTTGTTTGTTTCTTGCTAAACTTATTGGTAAACGAGTGTAAATGACCGTTAATCATCACTTTGTTTGTTCAGTTCTCATCATCACGATTTTTCTAATGCTCCCTTGGTCTTTTCCTTAATTCATTTAGTAAAGCTGTGGATAAAGCAAGTAAGAACAAGGCAATCATAGATGCCATTGGGGAACCGATTAAGAAGGGTCCCTGGTACAATGCATCTTTAGCAGTTGCTCACCAGAGGCACTCTGTTTCTTGCACATTTCCTGTATCTGGTCCACAAGGCAGCGGAATCTTCCAGTTGAAGGCAGTCAGAAATGGAGGTGTGTATGTTCTATTGAACTGATGAACTCTCATCGTCTCTGTCATGGTGTTTTTGGGTTATTTCTGATGAGAAAAGAGGTGTCATTACTTTTTCTGAAATGTGATTGCTAGATTACTCTTTTTACTGTCCTTCCTAATCGAGGGCCTCTTCAGTTTTTAGACTTGTATATGGTTTAGGCACATCATTATAAGTGAAAGTGTATAAAGCTGGTTCTGTAATAGCAGCTGTGATTCCAAATTACTTCGTTTATGAAAGTTTGAGTTGAAGGAGTGTGAGTTGCAGTGTTATTCTTCTTGCATTTTGCTATGTCCTATCTGTACACCGTATACCGAAATTGATTGCCATAACTGGAAAATTACAGATGACACATGGTTGTCCTTTCTGCGTCCTCGGGATTGGGAAATTTTAATCATGGAGGCGCTCCTCCATGTTCCTGAAAATGAAGAGAAGCAGCGAACTTTTCGTATAAGTCTGTCAGATGATCTTCCTCCTCCGGATTGTAAGGCATGCACGAGCTGCTCAACCCCAGGGCAGAAGCAAGTAGAAATGCAAAAGTCATCTGTTAGCGCTTGAGATTGTCGGTTTTGTATGCGTCACTTCATAACTTTTCAGGAGGCTTTTGTTTTGCAAATTGCATCGGATTGATTTGTGTTACATAATATTTTGTTTTTTTTTTTTTTTTTTTTGGGGCTGACTCTAATATTTGATGCAACAAACTTGGCTGAAAGCCATCACACTGTGACTGGGAGTTCCTCTGCAAGTCAATAAAGGCTCATTTACTTTCTTCTTTGGTTTGTTCAATTGGTGTACATGAGGCAAGTCTACTGACATATTCATAAGGAATACTGAGCAACTAGAATAAGCCTAAGGGAAACTCACAAATTGTAAAGTTTCGAGTGATTTAGCTCTTTGGTAACATTGAAGAATTCCAGCACATGCAACCACTGATCCCATCTCTTGAGCCTGTGGACTGCCACTGTGTCTGGCACAAGATCATGAGAGCACCTTCCATTGGTTCCTGGATAGTCATACATTGCTGGTTTGCCTGTGAACCTGTTCCTTGCCTTGTTCCCCGTCTTCAGCCACCTTCCGACCACCTTGTCCTCCGGTCCAAATGTATCATTCTTAGGAATTTCCGAGCTAGCGATCCATTCAACAAGATCCCAGGATAACACAAACCCCATCCCGGACATGTACCCCTGGTGCGGATTCATGCTCGCGCAAGGAAGCACGAACCCGTAGTACAAATCCTGTCTTGGCAGTGGCTGAAGCGAGGACACCAGCCGTGGCAGCCGAATGTAGACGTCATCATCGGCTTTCATGATGTAGTCAAAGCGCCTTGGAAGGATGTCTGGGAGTGAGGAGAAGAACTTGTAGGTCTTACCGAAGTTCATGTTCTCGGTGCAATTGAGGATGATTATGTCGTTGAACCTCAGGATTTCGAGCGCCAAGTAAATCTTCTGCTCACGATTGGTCACGCTGCAGAACACGAACTTGACTTCTACTTCTGCTACATGAAAAAATTGGATGCCGTACACTAGCCGAAGAAAATGGCGGCGGTCGTAATTGTTCGGCCTCGTCAGGACCCCGATGAGGAGGCTGAACTGAGTGCCCCTTGGAGCCGGCGCCTTGTCGAGCTTAAAGCTGTTCTTGGGCGAAGCCATAAAGGGGAACTTGATTGGGGCGTTGAGCAGAACAAAGAAGATTACGAAGATGGAGAGGACGGCGGAAGAGTTCAACATGACGAGGAAGATGCTCCTTTGCTTCATTAGATCCTAGCCGATCAATTGGGTGCAACAATCAAAGAAACGAGTCCTGCAAGAACGAGTTCAGAAGAGGTGTTAATAATGTGATGTTATATATGATAATAAATACCTTCACGTTGAGTTCATTTCTGCTCGAGTTACCATGCTTGCTTCTGCATGTGAATGAAGAGCCTGCAGTTACTGCTTGCTCATTAGATATTGTTCCTTAAGTTGTATGCTCGGCGTGATACTCCAGCAGCAGGGCTTTCTATCAAACCCAAAGGAGCAGTCAGACTTTTCATGAGAAGTTGCTGGAGATCTAGGAGCCGATATGATGCTTAGGCTTTATTTGTTTTGTTAAAAAAAAAAAAATTGATTTTTTTTTTCCGAAATATGATTAGATATCATGCTTAAATCAAAAACTCAATATTTGTATATGAGAGCCTAGACATGGATTTAGAGCCTAGCACTAGGTAAATCGGGGACCATCAAGGCCAAACCTCAATCCACAAAAGTTAGGCTTGGGACACCAACGCCTCTAAGACGTAGGTGTCCAAGCTTGGGTTCATAGAGGTCGAGCCTAAGACCTTGGTGCTCGTGCCTAGATCCCTAATGCCTAGGCTCGGGGTCATTGAGGCTGGGCTCAAGTTTACGGAGGTTGGGCTTGAGACCCATGTACACATGCCTTGAGTACATAGAGACCGAGTCGGGTTTCCTAGTGCTTGAGCCTTGGCCAATGGAAACCGCGTCCCAATCCATAGAGGCTAGGCTCAGGACACCAAAGCCCATGCCCTATTCTGAGTCCATCGAGCTAGAGCCCAAGAACCTAGTACTTGTGCTTGGGTCCCTCATGCCCAAGCTCAAGATCTCGATGCCCATGTCTAGATCTCCCGCATTTGAGCCCGGGTCCATTGAGGTCAAGGCCTAGAACTCTAGTCCTCACACTCGATATTGGGTCCCTAGCGCTAGGGCTCAAGTTCTTGGTGCCTATGACTTCATGCATAAGACCAAGTCCATCGAGGTCAGCTTAGGTCCCTTGTACTCGGGCTTGTGTGCATTAGAGCTACACTTGGGACCTTAGTACTCATGCCTAGATCCATCGAGGTCGGTTCAGGTCCCTTGTACCTACGCTTGTGTCATCCAGGCTAAACTTGGGACCTTAGTACCTCGCCTAGCTCCATTGAGGCTAAGCTTAGGTCTATCAAGGTCGGGCCTTGGCTACGGCTGCATTTGGGAACAGCATTCCCAAGCATCTTTGGGCCCCTAAAGGCCTTTTGGCCAAGTATCAGGCGTTTGGGAATTTTTTTTGAAACCCCCTTGAACGAAAGCCAGCCTTCTGAAGGCTGAAGCTTTGGCTTTGGCTTACGCTGACTGTTCATCTCCTTCGTTGCCTTCTCTTCTCCTTCGTTGCCTCTGTTCATCTTCTTCTTCGTCAAGGAGGCCAGTGAGGTGTTGTGATGGGTCGGCGATGGGCAAGAGAGGCCGGCGTGGTCGCGGCACCCCGGCGACCGTCGCCGACCAATCGCGTGACCCAGATCTGGGTCGCGGCGAGATGGCCGAGGTCGCGCGCCTGGGTCGCGGAGGTGGCGAAGGTCGCGGTCGCGCACCTAGGTCGCGCGCCGCGACCTCCTCCACCTCGCCGCGACCCGGATCTAGGTTGCGAAGCCTTCGGCGACCCAGATCCGGGTTCGCGGAGGTCGCCTGGGTCACGCGCTGCGACCTCCTCCACCTCACCGCCATCGCCTAGGTCGCTGCGGTCACAGAGGTCGCCAGGGTTGCGGCAAGCTGTCATCGCGACCTCCGGCGACCCACGACCTTGCTGCGACCCAGATCTGGGTCGCGGAGGTCGCCTGGGTCGCGGCGCTCGACCTCCTCCACCTCGCTACCTCCGGCGACCCACGATCTTGTCGCAGAGGTGGCTGGAGGTCGCCTGGGCCACGGCGCGCTACCTCCTCCACTCCGCCGGACCGCCTGCTCGCCGACGACTACTGTTCTGGCCGGCTAACTTTTGTTTTAGGGGTCGGGCGACTCCGGCGGCCGCCGGAGGTCGCAGGTCCTCGCGGCGACCCAAACGGGTCGCCGGAGGTCGCGCGAACGTCACGCGACCTCGCGCGACCAGATCTGGTCGGCGAAGGTCGCGCGACCGGACCGCCTCCCGCGACCCGGATCCGGGTCGCCGGAGGTCGTGACGGCGTCGCGCGACCTCGCCGGCCCAGATCCGAGGTCACCGGAGGTCGCCGGTGTCGCCGCCGCCGCCCGCCACGCCCTTGCCCTAGGTTTTCATTTTTTTATTTTTATTTTATTTTTTATTTTCACAAAAGCCCTTTTGTCTCCCAAATACTATTTTACTCAAGGGTACTTCGCAAAGGGCTTTCAAACTATAATTTACCAAACACAATTTGCATTTTGGAAAACACACTCAAAGGTCTTTGCATTTTCCTAAGGACTTTCCCCCAAAGGCTTTCCAAACGCAACCTACGTCCCCACATCCGCACTTGGGTCCATCAATGTCGGGCTTGAGGGCCTGCACCTTGGTCCTCCTATCTTAAGCTTAGGACCTCGAGCCCATGATTGGTTCCCCAGCGCCTTAGCTTGGGTTCATTGAGGTTAGGCTTGGGATCTTAGTGCTAGTGTCCAAGTCTTGGTTGCCCATACGCAAATAAGCCCGAATAGTGCGTATCTAATTAGAAAAATCATTTCCTACCAAAAGAATGAAAGCATTTTTTAGATTAAATGTTAAGGTTTAGTCCAAGGGCAGAAAATATTGTCCTTTTTTTTAGGAAAATGACCATATGAAAAATATTTTTCTAGAAATATCATATTTTTCACAAAACAAATAGAACCAAATACTATTAACATTTATGAATACAATTCTCTTTTGATGGCTCAAAAAAATGTTATACTATATTAACGTCGAAATGCTTTTGTGTTTATCAAGTGGCTTTTCACTTTGCTTAATGACTGTCGCTGGACAAGCCAGATAATTGAACAATAATAAGGGTCGATTCATCGATTTGTCGTCCCTAATTTTCCGCTGTCATTGAGTATAGTTTTGTAAAATTAAGGATAAAAGAGAAATTATCACATGTGTACTTTCCAAAATTTATCTCTTCTTGCTTCCACATCTCATTAATGTCTAAATTTCGAAAAATTAATCGAAATTTATATACGACGAAATGCATTTTTTTATCCGTTTAATTTCACTCTACTTCCCCGATGGACGCTTTGCTTCATGTATGGGATTGCCACGCGGCACTTCACACCAGTAAGACCAAATTAAATCTCGACAAAACTACCTTATAGAACCTCCCCTAAAGAAAGAACGACGAAATTTGTTTAGGTGTTATTTTTCTAAAGGATCGATCCACGTCCGAAAAGAAGCAAAAGAAAAAGAAAAAAACAAAGGTAGAAAGCCTATACATACATACAAATGCGTATATTTTTCTCGGAAATTCTTTATATATTCATTTTAGTGATAAATGTATTAAAAGTTTTAAGATTTGTCATGAAAATACATTTTAAACTTAAAAATTTCAAAAGTGTAATTTAGTCATAAAATTAAAAAAAATAATTAAGTTAAATTGATCAAATTAAATCATTCTATCCCATTTATTATTATTATTATTATTATTATTATTATTATTATTATTATATCTTTCTTTCCAATTTACGGAGGAGGGCCCCGGAAGAAACCTACGTTTCTTTGCCAACAATCCACCCCTCCGAAGAAACGAAATTATAAACTCACCCCCGTCCTTTCTCCCTTCCTCTCCCTCACTTTCACTCGCGAGCTCTGTCGTTCGCTGCAATTCTCCCGATCTCAGGCAACCAGTCGGAGCCCTCGCCGGTGGCCAAGCTTCGCAAGCTGTACGCTCTCTCTCTCTCTCTCTCTCTCTCTTCCATTTATGTTGGGTGTGGCGACCTTGTGGGGATGCAGGATCGAGGGTTTAGTACGTACCCTCGCGCGCTCGATTTCGATCTCGAAGTCTGTAGTGGAGGGGAGGGGGGAAGGTTTCCGAGCGTGGGTTTTGTTCAGGCTAGTGCGATGATAGTGGGGGTGATGTTGGGGGCTGACCGAGACGCAGCTTGCTGCGATTGCTCGCTTCTGCCGTGCACTATGCTTGAATTGTTTTGTTGGGGGGGTGAGGATGTGGATTAGCTGCCTGTAGGTTCGGCGCGGAAGGTTCTTGGTCTTTCGCAGGGGCTCGTTTTGCGGCGACCAATGGTGATCGGAAGTTTCGAGTTCTGGGTCGTCGAGTTTGGAACCTGTGGACTTTCTTGTGTGAAGATTTTTGAGTTTGTGGAGTATGCTTGACTCTTTGGTGATTCTTGGTTTAGGCCCGTATGGCGGTGGGTTCGTAAGTTTTGTGACTATGCTTGAATTGTGGGGAAAAAGGGATGTAGATTAGTGGTCTGTAGGTTCGATGTGGAAGGTTCGTGGCCTTTTGGGGGGGACTTGTTTTGCGGTGACGCCCGTGATCGGAAGTTTTTGGGTTCTGGGTCATTGAATTTGGGGCCTTTGGACTTTCTTTTGTGAAGATTTTTGAGTCTGTGGAGTATGCTTGGCTCTTTGGTGATTCTTGGTTTAGGCCCAGATGGTGGTGGGTTCGTAAGTTTTGCGTCTGAATTGCCCATTTCGCAATAGGGGCTCGCTTATTTCGTTCCGATCTTCTTCTGATGGTTGGGGCTTGTAGCACAGGATAATCAATGTCTGTTGAAGCCGAAGTGTACATGGCGATTTTTTTGACAAGCTCGAGCACTCTTTTGAAGCAAATTTCGAATTTTGACCGTGTATTTCTACCTTCGGTTGCTTTTAGCATTGTTGTTTGGAGTAGTTGGCAAGACTCAAGGTAGAGTGGGCATAAGGGCGTGTTGGGATATTTGCTGTTGGTATTTTTTTTTTTTTTTTTTTTTAATTGGCTCTTAGTCTCTTTCTGTGGTCCTTAATCTATGGTGTTGTTGGATACATCTGCTTTTGAACAAAGCCTGCTTGTGGTGTAATATTGCTTGAATTTGATGAGACATTGGTTGGCTAGTTCTCCTCTCATGACTTAGGTTGAGCTCGACTTAGGTTGAGCTTGGTTTAGCTTGTTTAGCATGTTCCCATTGTACATTTGATTGTCGATTCTCTATATCATCCTTGCAGTATCGTATTTCTTTCATTTAACTTGAAATTCTGACCTAGTGGTGACTTTGGCAATAAAAAGTTCCAAAAAGTTATACTAGGGATTGCTGCATGGTTATCTTCCTGATACAAGTTTGTTTGAAGGCTTGATATTTTCTCTAGAAACATCATGGGAGACGAGCATATCTCTGTTACGCGTGTCTTTTGTTTCACACACTTGATTGAATACGTGACAAACTCTAATTGTCTGAAGATGGCATTTTTCTCTAATTGTTCTTGATATGAAGTAATACATACTTAGAGATGGAATTACTTTATCAGTTATGTTATGTGCCTTTGATCTGAAAATGTAGGATTCTACCCATGACACTTTGAACTTGCTTCTTCTTCCATGCACTTTGATTTGATAACCATAAGCCTTAGGCTTGGTTGCTCTGCTCTTTTGAACGTTTTGAATTGCTCAATTCAATCTTGATCCTACTTGGAAAGGGGTGGACATGTTATAGCAATGATTAGCTGATTAAATAAAATTAGGAAGCATGTGCATGTGCGCTGCTGCAATAACTTTATAAAATTGTCATTTGGGATGTACTTTGCTGTCCCAATTATATTGACTGGATTAGTCCCTCAGCCTGTTAACATTTGGGGACAAGCCATTAGAGTTTGAATTTGCAATGAAATAACGGATACTCTAAGTCCATATTAGGGACTTTGTCTTCACGGAAAAGAACAATATGATTTTTGTTATATGTACATATCCAGTAAGTTGGTCAGGATAAATGGCTTTTAGATAATTCCAGAGCTGATCCTCTTTTGAGTTATCTTTGTCTAGGGCTGAGACCATAGTGTAGTTATTGCACTCAACGACTGGTAGTGTGACACTTGGTAGTTTTCCTTTGGATAGACATTTGGTGGAGTCTTCTTGGAGGTTCGACATGCCCTTTTCACTAATGTTCATATGCCACTGTTTCAAGAGAGAAATACGAGAGAAGTTAAAGAATATTTTTGTCCATACTGCCCAAACAGAATTTTTTCGTCGCTTTCAGTTTCAGTTTCATAATCGTCTTCTCTAATTTGCTTTTTTCCCTGTATTTTATGCAGTTACCAAAAATGTCTAGGAGATATGACAGCCGCACAACAATCTTCTCCCCTGAAGGTCGCCTCTACCAAGTCGAGTATGCAATGGAGGCCATTGGCAATGCTGGGAGTGCAATAGGGATACTAGCTAAGGATGGGGTCGTCTTGGTCGGTGAAAAGAAGGTTACTTCAAAGCTTCTGCAAACCTCAACTTCAACGGAGAAGATGTACAAGATCGATGATCATGTTGCATGCGCCGTTGCTGGAATTATGTCTGATGCCAACATTTTGATCAACACTGCTAGAGTCCAAGCTCAACGGTACACATATGCGTACCAGGAGCCGATGCCCGTGGAACAGCTAGTTCAATCACTCTGTGATACTAAGCAAGGGTATACTCAATTTGGTGGGCTTCGCCCATTTGGTGTTTCATTTCTGTTTGCAGGATGGGACAAGAACTATGGTTTCCAGCTTTACATGAGTGATCCTAGCGGAAACTATGGCGGCTGGAAAGCTGCGGCTATCGGTGCCAATAACCAAGCGGCACAATCGATTCTGAAACAAGATTACAAGGATGAGATCAACCGAGAGGAGGCAATCCAGCTTGCCCTGAAGGTGCTGAGCAAAACTATGGACAGCACTAGCCTTACTTCCGATAAACTTGAGCTGGCCGAAGTGTTCCTAATGCCTTCTGGAAATGTGAAGTACCAAGTCTGTTCGCCTGACTCTCTGAACAAGCTCTTGGCGAAATTCGGGGTGGCACAGCCTTCTACGGAGGCGTAAAAGCTCTTTTAAGGACTACTCCGGGTTTTATTTATACTTTGGGGCTGTTTCAGGTGGTTCTTGTACCTTTGTTGAATTTAGATCTGCAACGACTGTTTCGTGATATTGACCTCACGGCTCTCTCAATTGGCACTCTCTCAACTGTTGATCCAGTTTACATTATGGTTGCATTTTGTCATGGTTTTCCCCATTTTCTCTTCCCTTTTTCAATTGTGGTGTGTTCATTCGTGCTTGCTTTGCTTGCAGTGGCGCTTTCGCTTCCATCTGACTTGAACCTGTGCCATTTCAATTTTCATGAGTGCCATTACATGAATGCGCGATGTAATTCTCTGGGGGTTGCTTATTTTCCATTTTTTTTGGTCTTTTTTTTGTGAAAAATTGCAATATTGTTCAAACTTTGTGGAAGTCCCGAAACTTTAAAATACAAATTAGTTAATCAATATATCTATGTTCATAAAAGTTTAGGGTATATCCGCAAAACTTGAGAAGACAGGTGCTAACTGTAAAGATGAATCTGAACGGATCTTTCTGAAAAAATATTCATTGAAAATGTGGTTTGTGTATTGCCAAAAAATAAAAAAAGTAAAAAAAATTTCAATAATCAGCTCATCTCGCTATGGTCTCTTTTATCAGTCGCTAGGTTAATATCGGGTGAAGCTTTTTGGAAAGACTTTCTTTAGCCATCCACGTTCGATCTTTATGAAAATCGTAGCATAATATTTTATTGGTGTTATCTTTAAGCGTGTCACCTCAAATTGTAGATTAAATAAATTGTTGATGTATCTCTTAAGTGTGTCGCCTCAAATTGTAGATTATTGAAATGGGACTCTCCTCTTATCGGTCTTATCTCTAAGTGTGGCACCTCAAACTGCAGATTATTGAAATTGGACTCTCCTCTCATTGGTGTTATCCGTAAGTGTGTCAACTCAAATTATAGATTATTGAAATTGGACTCCCCTCGTTATGTGAAATAATCTTGGTCCTTTCTCAACTAAAGTAGCAAGAGATATGTGGACTAATTTATTATTCCTCATCCTCTCGCTTCGTTATTTTATTATCTAATTATAAGTCGCTGTGTTAAAAAAATTATCTTTTATTTAGTGTATAATTTGAAGTTTCTCCAGATATTAATTAGACAAGAAAAGATTCTATTGGTAATATGCATTTCAAAGATACTATAATACTTACAAAATATTTTATGCTATGTTTGCATATGTCTACTCTTACACTAGTTAATTGTTGTTTGTACTTTGATAATTTGAATTTTTTGGTTGACAATGTGATAATTACTCTTATGTGCCTTCTATGACTAAATCATACGCTAACCAAAAAAACTGAATTATTGCTAAAATGTTTCATGCTCCATTTTAATTTTATTTTTCTATAACAAGTTGTGCAATTCGCCACAAAAAATCTAAATTTTCTACTACAAGAGTCCCTTATTTATTTGATTTCAACCACCGGGGTAAGAACAAAAAACCGAAAGAGAGAATTATGTAATTTTATTAGGAAAGAGTATATTGGGCTTTATTAGATAAGTATGTCATTATCATATTATTATCTCGTATGTTATTGATCAGCATTATCTCATCTTCATTGGATCATCATTATCTCTTATTTATACCCCCTAATCGGCCAAGGAAGCTCGTCACAACGCTTTGAAGTTGAAGGTATCAACTTCTTTCTATTTCTTTCCAAAGATTTTCAAGCTTCGACTGGAATTCAGTGAACTGTATGCTTCCAACTTTGTTTTCCTTTCTGTTCGTTGTATCTGAATCATGTCCACTAGCTGCGCATCGCGCACTTAAATTCTCTCTCCGTTTCATCATCAATTTACAGTGATGCACATGGGTGTTTCTCGTTGCTTCCCGTGGTGTTCGCGCACATCCAATGGCAAGAAGCGGGACGGTTTCGGAAGCTTGCCGGATAATGTCGTAGTGGATGTGCTCAGCAGGCTGGAAGTCGACCAGCTCAAACGCGCAATAAGAGTATGCAGAAGGTGGCGTGCTTTGATCGCGACGACTCACTTCGCCCGACTGCATCTTCAAAGAGCTTCTTCGGTAACTGTCATGTGCCCCTTTTCCTTCGCGGGCCCTGTATTTTACAGTGTCGATCTGTACTTTATCGACTCGGTTTCTTCTATGGAGAAGAAACCGATTGCAGGAGCAAAGTCACTGCCGGCTGCTTTGCGACGCATGAACAGGGTCCACGGATTTTGTCATCTTCTAGGTTGTTGTGACGGACTGCTTATCTTCATCAAGACTCGCACCGCATCTATGTATGAGATTCACAACCCCGTCACGTGGGAGGGAGTCCCGCTGCCGCATGAGGGCTCGATCTGCGGTTTCTTTCTCCATTCGCTTTCGAACAAATACCGGCTGCTTTCTTACAGAGAAACTCCCAATGGCTTCCAGTATCAGGTGGATGGTCTAGGGCCAGCGGCGTGCATAGACGTCGGGATGTTTCCTTATCGTCCTAGAGAACAAGAAGCCCCGTCTGGCGTAAGGGGTCATCTTCACTGGATGGTGGTTGGGAAGGAAGGCGTGTCGCCTCCGTGCTCGCATTCCATCATGGTCTTTAGCGCTGGAGAGAATGAATTTCGTTTCATGCCTCATCCGGGAGATTCATGTCTACCGAGCAAGGGACATTCGAACATGCACTTGGTGGAAATGCAGGGCCGCGTATACGTGTACGCGATTCAAGTTAAATTCATGAGCATCTGGGTTCTGGAGGACCATGCAAGCTGGCAGTGGGTAAAGTAGTGCAATATCAATCTACAATGGAACTTAAATCGGCATCCGGTTTATGATGAGAAGGTAACAAGCTACGAAAACTACAAGAATATGCAGCTTATAGACATCCGAGATGGGGAGTTGCTTCTGTTCTGGCCTGGCCGGGGACTCTTTCAGCATAATCTGCAGTCGAAAACCATCAAAAGAGTCCCGTGGCCATTTATGGACGGGAGCGGAACAAAGACCAGGGTGGCCGTCGCCGAATGCAAAAGAAGCCTCTTGTCCTTGCAAAATCTTCTGTCAGATTAGTTTGACCTTAACGGTAGTAATGGTTACGATGATAGTGTTGTTTTGTTTAGAGGGGAAAGCTAGATTGTTGATGCTCTGAGATTGAACTCTTTTTAGTCTTCATTCCCAGGACCACAATAGTTTTTACTCCTCTGTTTGGGTTCAGGAATGATTTTGCTATTTAAATTTTTTAGGCTTGATAAATCTTTGTGGATCCTATGCTTTGACTTCATTAATCGCAAGTTGTTCGGAACCTTTAGCCTAAGTTTGCTTGTCATGATTTCCAGATAAAATTTGAAATCAAGGGTTTTGTTTATATCCTATCCACTTTTTGATAAATTGCAATAGTAAATTTGGATATATTCATATCTTATTAGGTAAATTGTTTCGTAAAAGTCCACAAAATGGAGAAGGTAAAAAACAACATATTAATGTAAATAAACTAAATAATCACAAAGGGAGAGGGAAAAAAACTCTAGTGACACTCTTGCCTACTTTATCTTTATTTCATTTTTTTCCTCTCTTATTTTAATTATTTTATTTTTTATTTCCTTCTTCCCTCCGTCATTCTCTAATAAAATTTTATTATAATATTAAACTGTACTAATATACCAAAATGCCTAAAATATGTAATAACTATAAAAATATTTATATTATATTTGAAGATAAATTTAAATTTGAATATATAAATAAAAAAATAAGATTTAGTTTAGAAACTAAATTTTTAGTCTTGGTTATTTTGAATTTCTTATAATAAAATTCAAATATAATTTATATTGAAACAAAATTTTAATCTTATTAATTTAAGAAATTTGTTATTAAAGAAAAATAACTTTTGTGTTACGCATATTAAAAATTCTATTCATGTTTATCTCACATCTTCCATGTGATAATTTTATGTAGACAATATCTCTTTTATACTCGACTTTATTCTATTTTGAGTTAGCACCGAGTGCAAAGTATAATAATTTTATTCTATCATGAATTTTGTCCAGATTCCCAAATGCAGGGCATTCGCATGTTGACGCTTACGGAATCAACCTTGGAAACTTAATTAATATAAGTTATTTCCAAAAATTTGAAAGAAAAAAAAAATACCAGAAAAGTCATCAACTCTCACAAACTCAAAGTGATCGTTTGGGTTGGTTAGTAGTTCCTCAACAAGTGATTAGTTGGGTTGATTAATTGTTTACCTTAATGGCCACGATATTAAGTAAAGCTGTCGAGAAAGCGTCTTTATTGAGTTCTAAATATATATTGAACTATATTTTATGAAAGAGGGCTCTAAAGACTTGAATTGACACTTGACCTCTTCTCGATCACGTTTGGGATGATAAAGAGTAGATTTCCTTAATTCTTTTTCGGCCTAGTATCCTTAAAAAACCTCCAACTTTAACTTTTATCCAAATTCTACTTTTCATCTAATAAAAAACTCTAATTTTAGGTTCAGTCCTAATTTTACCTTAAACATTTTTTTTTCTTCCGTAAAAAACTCTCAATTTAGATCATGTCCCAATTCTACGTTAAACTTTTTTTGTTCTATGAAAAGCTCTCAACTTTAGGTTTTATCCCAATTTTACTGTGTACTCTCAATTTTTAACCTAACATTTTTATAGTCTCATAAAAAAACCATGAATTTTACTTAAGTCATAAATCTACCGATATTAAGGTATTAACCATCCATTCAAAAGTTTCTCATTGACAACTGATAGATGAGAAATTCCTAAGCACGGGCTGTATGAGATTCTCAAGCACGAGCTTTCTAATTTAGACAAGCACAATAGATCGAAGACCAAGTACAAAATTGCTAATGGAAGATTAATGGAGGTAGATTTGGGACTCCAGTAAAAGTTGATGAAATTTTATGAGACAAAAAAAAATTAAAGTAAAATTGAAGCCGGACCTAAAATTGGGAATTTTTTATGAGATAAAAAAATTTTAGAATAGAATTGGTACTTGGATCTATTTTTTTTTTTTTTGTTGGCAACCCGGAATCATCGCCGCAGTCGACAGCCGGCAACGTAAACCCGGGGAGTACTAGCGCAGGCACCCACCACCCACGGCACCCCACTTAAGTGGCGCAACGTGACAAGTAGGGGAATCGAACCTTAACCTTTCGTGTGGCTAGTGTGCGTCCTAACCAACTCGCCCACCGCAAGGTGGGTATTGGATCTAAAGTTGAGGGTTTATTATGAGAAAAAAAATAGTTTAAGATAAAACTGAAACTAGATCTAAAGTTGGGGCTTTATTGGGAGACAAAAAAGGGATTAAGATAGAATTGAGATTGCACATACGTTTGAGATTTTTTATGGGACAAAAATAGATTTTCGATAGAATTAAGATTAGATGTAAAGTTAGAGATTTTTTATAAGATAAAAGATAAAACTGGGACAAGAGATAAAGTTAGACTCTTTTTAAGGTATTAGGCCTTTCTTTTCCTTTATTTATTTATTTATTTTGTTCCTTTTCACATCTTCGTAGAGGTTCATAGGCTGCATAGTTAAAAAGCTTAGATCCTGATTCAATCTTTTTGAAAGTTTAGTAAAATCAACACAGGAGCACCGAGGATGTGCACGCTTCTATTTCCTGAAAGGAACAGCCAGTTCAATCGCTAAATGAATAGTGGATGAGGGTGTTTGCAAAGGCTTTTTCTTTCACTATTCACTTTTAATAACAAAATCAGCAGACATGACTAAAAAACGCACGCGGCATCAACAATTGACGTGGCACTTTGAAAACCAATAATATTTTCCTGTGGACAAGGGTGTTTGCAGAGACTTTTTCTTTCACTATCCACGTTCAATCTATAAGAATATATATTATAAAAAGAAATCTTCCATTAGTATTCTTTAAGTTTGTCACCTCAAATTGTAAATTGCTAGACTCCTCATTTTATGAAAATCTTGGTGTTTCCTCCACGAAAGTAACATGACATATGGCTGCGTTTGGGAACAGCATTCCCAAGCATCTTTGGGCCCCTAAAGGCCTTTTGGCCAAGTATCAGGCGTTTGGGAATTTTTTTTGAAACCCCCTTGAACGAAAGTCAGCCTTCTGAAGGCTGAAAGCCCAAGGCACCCCCAAGGGTGCCTTGGGCTTTCAGCTTTGGTTTTGGCTTACGCTGACTGTTCATCTCCTTCGTTGCCTTCTCTTCTCCTTCGTTGCCTTCATCTTCTTCGTCGAGCTGTTGATCTTGTGCAGGGTTGCTGAGGGTGGGTGACGGCGAGAGGCCGGTGACATTCACGGTGACTGTCGCTAGTGGGTCACGCGACCTCCGGCGGGTATCTAGGCCGCGCGACCTCCGGCGCGACACGGATCTCGGTCGCCGCGAGGTCGCGCGACCTCGGTGGACCCAGATCGGGGTCGCCGGGAGGTCGCGCTGGTGCCTGAGGTTGTGCGCTAGGCAGCCATCTCGCCGGGGGTCACGAGACCCAGTGTGAGACTTTCGGTAAGGGCTGCTGCGTCGGGGATCGCGCAACCCCAGTCGAGACCTCGCCGAGGTCGTCGACCATAAGCGAGCTCGCCGAGGCCGCGCGACCTCAGGCAAGGATCTCGCCTGTGGTTGGCAACCTCGGCGAGGGTCTTGGCCGGCCGCGCGACCCTCGCGACCTCGGGGCGAGGTTTTCGCCCGAGTTGTCGGCGATCGGCCGACCGTAGGTGACCTCGCCAAGGCCACGCGACCTCGGGCGAGGGTCTCGCCCGGTCGCCGACGGTCGCCCGACCCCAAGCGGCCCTCGCTGGTGGTCTCCGGGGGCCGCCTAAGGTCTGGCAACCTCAGACGATGGCCGCTGGCAGCCGCTGCCCTTCGCCGGTCACCGTTGCCCTTCGCCGGTCGCTGCCGCCCTTCACCGGTCGGCTTTTTTTTTTTTTTTTTTTTTAATAATAAAGACTTTTATAAATATAACTTATCCAAACACAATTTTGGCTAAAGGTATTTGGCAAGGAACTTTTAGATTACCATTTACCAAACGCAATTTGCATTCTGAAAAACCTCTTCAACTTAAAGTCCTTTGCATTTTCTTAATGGCTTTCCCTAAAAGTCCAACCAAACGCAGCCATAAGTGGACCCATTTTTTGTCCCTCATCCTTTGGCTTCATTATTTTATTATCTAACCGTAACTCATTTATATGTAAGTTTTTGTTTTTAGAATGTAATTTAAATTTTTTTCCCATTTTGGTTAGGCGATAAAAGTTCCTATTATTAATGACATTTCATAGATAGTATAATATTTAAGATATAAAATATTTTATCATGTGTCCCTACATTTTTTCCATTATATTAATTAATTATTTGTGTTTTGATAATTTTGTTTTTTTTTTTTGGCTGACAATGGGATAATTTAATTTTATACGTAAGTAATGATGCGTTAAAAGATTATTGTATCTATGCTAAATATACTGTGCTAAGTTTTAATTAAAGTTTCCTATGATAAAAGTATGCACAGAAGAATATTCAATTACCAAGATAAGAAATAAATGGAAGAGGAAATTATGTCCTGTATATTTTGATGTCTCATAACGAATATACTTATTGACTTTATTAGATATCTATCGAAGGTAACACAATTTCAATCATAATCGATTGAGATATGTACCATCCAAAGAATATATATTTGATCTTAAGATACACGAAGAATGGAAAAAACCTAATTGTCAGTCACTCTCGCCGTCCCCACTGAGCGGTGATTTCCGTCCGACTACGAGGTATCGACTTTTTTCTATTTCTTTCTGAAAATTTTCAACCTTTGATTGAATTCAGTAAGTGGATGCTTCAAATTCGTTTCCTTCTTGTTCGTTCAATCTGGATCAGGCCCGATAGCTGTGCATCGCGTACCAGCTCTCTGTTTCATAATAATCAGAATGGAGCACCTTCGATGTCACAACGCTGAGTAATTGGCAAAACCTTGAGAAAAGGCATTACGGAGTACAGGTGACTTGTGTCGGCGGTCGGTTTTGCAATTGGATCAGACACATATTTGTTCATCTACTGACTGTGATGCATATGGAGATTTCTCGTTGCTTCCCGTGGCTTTCGCGCCATCGTCGGAAGCAGGACGGCTTCAAAACCTTACCGGATGATGTTGTCGTGGATGTGCTCAGTAGACTGGAAGTCGACCAGCTCGGCCACGCAAAAAGAGTATGCAGAAGTTGGCGTGGTTTGATCGAGACGGCTTACTTCACCAGAGTGCATCTTCAAAGAGCTTCTTCGGTAACTATCATCTCCCCCATGTTCTTCGACCGCGAGGACGGTGACCGGGGCTATTTGTTCTTCCCCAACTGGAGCTCTCAGGTGAAGAAACCTATTACAGGCTTTATGTTCTTCCCCATGTTAAAACCTATTAGAGGAGCAAAGTCACGAGCTTTTCGAAACATAAGGACCTTCTGCGGTTGTGATTTTCTAGGTTGTTGTGACGGACTGCTTATCTTCTCGGCGAGTAACGCCTTATCTGTATATGAGATTCACAACCCCGCCACGGGGGAGGATATCGGCAGGCATCATGATGGCTCGATCTGCGGTTTCTTTCTCCAGTCGCTTTCGAACAAATATCGGCTGCTTTCTTACCAAGAAACTCACGATGGCTTCTTGTATCACACGGGCTTTCTAGGGCTAGCCGGGTGGAAAAATGTCGGGATGTTTCCTTATCGTCCTAGAGAACATGAAGCCCCGTCTGGGGTAGAGGGTCGTCTTCACTGGATGGTGGTTGGGAAGGAAGGCATGTCCACCCCATGTTCACATTCCATCATGGTCTTTAACACTAGAGACAGCAAATTTTGTTTTATGCCTCATCCAGGAGATTCATGTCCGTCGAGCGATGGCCATTCGAATATGCACTTGGTGGAAATGAAGGGCTGCGTATATGTGTATGCGATTCGCGATAAACTCATGCTCATATGGGTTTTGGAGGACTATGCGAGTTGGCATTGGGTAAAGAAGTGCGATATCGATCTAGAAAGGGACTTCAATCAGCATCCGGTTTCTGAGTCCGTAACAAGCGATTCAGACTATAAGGACATGCAGCTTATTGATAGCCAAGATGGCGAGCTGCTTCTGTTCTGGTCTTGCAGGGGATTCTTTCGGTATAATCTGCGGTCAAGGAAGATCACACAAGTCATGCCGGGCCTATTTAGGTACAGAATGATTAGCAGGGTGGTCGTCGCCGAGTTTAAAAGCAGTCTCGTGTCCTTGGACGATATTCTGTGAAGTTAAGTTTGATTTTCTAGGGTTTAGGGTTTAGGGTTTAGGGAGAAGTTTCATTGTTAATTCTGGTTTGAGATGGTTGGGAGACTTAACAGATTTCTCTGTCATCTACCTCTTTAGTATTCATTCACAGCACTCCGTTTGGACTTTGGAATGGATTTCTATTATTTGTACTCTTGTCTCTTTTGATAATCTTTGCTATGCTTTACCTTAATTCGAATCACTCGTCACTTGAAACCTTTCAAAGCATTTCGATATTGACATTTGGGGAATAGGGTTTAGGGAGGAGTTTGATTGTTGATTCCGCTTCAAGATGGTTTGGAGACTCAATAGGTGTCTCTGTGATCGACATGTCTAGTCTTCATTCCCAGCACTCCGTTTGGACTTTCGGAATGGATTTCTATCATTTAATGACTTTTGTGTCTTCATTCCATGCTTTTAACTTTATGAATCGAGTCATTTGAAAACCTTCCAAAGCATTCCAATGTTGACATTTAAGGCATTATACAACTTTTTAGAGACTCAATTATCCCTGGGCTCCATTTATTTTGTGCGAAAAATGAACAATTTATAAGATATTTTCCTAAAAATAATTGCTTGAAATAATTAGTTAATAAAATTCATTTTTATTATGGATGATATTTTATATTTAAATATTTTTATGAATGATGAAAATATTTTATATTCAGTTATATTTGTAAACGATATTAGAGATCAATTTTTGGAAGATATTTTTTAAATTATTTATTTTTTGCCAAACAAATAGGGTTTTAATTTATTTCAAAATTTAAAAGAAAAGTTGGGAGAAATCATCATGGAAAAGCACCAGAAAAATCATTATTTCTCACAAAGTGATCATTTGGGTTTGGTTATTTTTCCTCCAAAAGTGATTAGTTGGGTTGAGATTAATTGTTCATATTCACGGCCACAATATAGAATGAAGCTGTGTCAACAATAAAATATCTTTTATTGAATTTTCTAAGAAATGTAATGAATATATTAGTATGACAGGTGAAATATCTTTTTTGAAATTTCAAGTAACAAAGTTTGAATTCTCGTTATGCCTCAAGTTTATATAGATACTTGACAAGCGCTCCAGCAAGCTAATTAATCTGTTAGTAACATTCTTATGACGAAAATAAATTCGACAGCAAGAGGGGGGCTGGCTTTGAAGGCCTGCCGGACGATGTCATGATCGAGATCGACATGCTCGGGAGACTACGGGCCGACCAAATGCATCTGCAAAGAACCACCGTGCCAGTGGCCTTGTACACCTTGTGTTATAGTCCGATCATTGGGCTGGTGACACGCTCAGTCTGTCTTTTCCATGACTGGGACCTCAAGAAGAAGATGATACTGGTTCGAGCAGCGGAGAGGGAACTGCCGTTGTGATTCTTAAGAGCAATGTGTACATGACCTTGGCTTCTTGGTTATTGCAATGGGCTGCTCATCTTCCTCGACGGCACTGTGCCATATCCATGCCGTTATCATATCTGCAACCCTGTTGTCACTCAGGAGAGAATCACCTTGATTCAAGTAGGTTTCATCTGCAGTTTCGTTTCGTTCAGCATTTTCCCGCAAATGAGTTCCGGCTGCAATTCTGTGAAGAAACGGGCAACGGCCTCTGTTATCACGCAGGTGGCTCATGCTCAGCAATGAGTGGTTAACAATTCTGGAAGTACATCAACTCTGGATCAACACTGAATAAACACTAGAAATATTGGCGGCTATATTTTTCCACAAAACCGAGTACTATCGTTCATATAGAAAATTTACTATACCTTAGCATTGTCAATGACATAAAAATACTAGCACAGAAACACGAAACTAAGAACACACTGGGCAGGGAAACTTCGACACAAAAACTGGTATTGGCCAATTCTTCCGTCTGTACATTGCCAACACAATGGGACAAGAAATAATGGAAGCACCACTAAGAATTGAAAACAGGATGCTATCAGAAGAAGGGTAGAGAACACTTCGTCTCATCTTCCACCAGACAGCTCAATTGCATCTTGATGATACACGGAGTCTTCTCCCCAGTCGAATCTTCTCTGTATCCTCTCATATTCTTGCCTTCGAGTAACTTCGACGTGCTGCCACTCCTCCCACCTCTCGGCCAGCCCTTCACCCTCCAGCATCCGAACAACCTCCGACATCGCTGGACGGTCCTCTGGGGATGCTTGGGTACAAAGAAGAGCCACTTGCATCATCATCTCCACCTCTTGCATGTTGTAGTTTTTACCTAAGTTACGGTCTACGATAGCATCAAGCCGTTTCTCCCTCTCCAGCTTCTTGACCTTCATGCACACATGTAAAGTGGAGCGATCAAGCATAAAGAAGTACTTCACAAAGCATTAACATCTACTCAATTTTAGAACAAGCCTCCGACAGGAACAAGTCACCCGATTTACAGTCTAAAAGCACCCACAACAGCTCCAAAATCAACAGAGCAGATACTCTGCATTGAACCACCAATGCTTCAAAATATTTTTAAGCCGTTGTGGGTGATTTCGGATTTTGAACCTCTGCATTGAACCACCAATGCAGAGGTTCATAAACTGCAAAGCTTAAACAGCTTAAATGCGGATTCAAGATTTTAAAAGCTTAGCAAAATCAACAGTGGAGAGAACAAGGATATGCACGCTTCTAATTTTTGAAAGGACTGTAATGTCCTCTTTCTCGAATTGGCAGAGGTCAGAAAACGATGATAAGAGTTAATGCAAAGGGAAATCCCAGTTTCTTTATTAAAGCAGACTCTTTAGTGAACATAGGAACGAGACGAAAATAAGACGCTCTAGCTACATGGCACAAGCTTGGAATATTGATATCCCACAGCACAAAAAGTGGTTGAGCATGGATGCACGGGCATCAAAGCCAGTATCATCATTCCTATGTGTTCAACACAGTTCTGGAGCTTGTGTAAATAATGATAAACAAGCCAGCAGTAGTACTTCGACTCTGACAAATAGAATTTGTTTACTCTATTCAGCTTCACTTAGAATGTCATAGATAGTACAAACCAATCATTCTTTGTTAGCCAAAATCTTCCATTCTGAGCATCCTACAATAACAATGTCATAGATAGTACAAACCAACAACTGTAAAGTCTGACTTAATGCTTTTGTCCAATAAGGAGATCGCCAAACTGATTTTTCATCGTAGTATGATTTCAGAAATGAATTACCAATATAGCCTCTTATTTTGCTTGGAAGCAACACGAAAACGCATTTTCGTTGAAGAGTAATTCAACAACAGTTTGTGGACTTGCACCAAGCATTCTCACCTCGAAGCCGATAGGCAACGCTTAAGTTTTGCATGAAGGGATACACCAGCAAGCGCTCCGTAGGTGTTGTGCAAAATCCAATTAACCTCAAAAGATTCCTATGAACTGCAACACTTATCATTTCGACTTCACGTTGAAAAGCTGCATCTCCACCAGGGCTCTCGAAATCAGTTAATCGCTTCACAGCAATTTTCATATTATCAGCAAGCACTCCTTTGTCAACGGATCTCGTCATCTTCTAGGTTGTTGTGACGGACTGCTTATCTTCATCAAGACTCGCACCGCATCTATGCATGAGATTCACAACCCCGTCACGTGGGAGCGAGTCCCGCTGCCGCATAAGGGCTCGATCTGCGGTTTCTTTCTCCATTCGCTTTCGAACAAATACTGGCTGCTTTCTTACAGAGAAACTCCCAATGGCTTCCAGTATCAGGTGGATGGTCTAGGGCCAGTGTCGTGCATAGACGTCGGGATGTTTCCTTATCGTCCTAGAGAACAAGAAGCCCCGTCTGGGGTAAGGGGTCGTCTTCACTGGATGGTGGTTGGGAAGGGAGGCATGTCGCCTCTGTGTTTGCATTCCATCATGGTCTTTAGCGCTGGAGAGAATGAATTTCGTTTTATGCCTCATCCGGGAGATTCACGTCTACCGAGCAAGGGACATTTGAACATGCAATTGGTGGAAATGCAGGGCCGTGTATACGTATACGCGATTCTAGTTAAATTCATGAGCTTCTGGGTTCTGGAGGACCATGCAAGCTGGCAGTGGGTAAAGAAGTGCGATGTCAATCTACAATGGAACTTAAATCGGCATCCAGTTCATGATGAGCACGTAACAAGCTGCTAAAACTACAAGAATATGCAGCTTATAGATATCCGAGATGGGGAGTTGCTTCTGTTCTGGCCTGGCCGGGGACTCTTTCAGCATAATCTGCAGTCGAAAACCATCAAGAGAGCTCCGTGGTCATTTATGGACCAGATCCGCTATCACACGTACAGAATGAAGACCAGGGTGGTCGTCGCCGAATACAAAAGAAGCCTCTTGTCCTTGCAAAATCTTCTGTCAGATTAGTTTGACCTTAAAGGTTGTAATGGTTACGATGATAGTGTTGTTTTGTTTAGAGGGGAAAGCTAGATTGTTGATGCTCTGAGATTGAACTCTTTTTAGTCTTCATTCCCAGGACCACAATAGTTTTTACTCCTCTGTTTGGGTTCAGGAATGATTTTGCTATTTTAAATTTTTGAGGCTTGATAAATCTTTGTGGATCCTATGCTTTGACTTTATTAATCGCAAGTTGGTCGGAACCTTTAGCCTAAGTTTGCTTGTCATGATTTCTAGATAAGATTTGAAATCAAGGATTTTTTTATGTCCTATCCACTTTTTGATAAATTGCAATAGTAAATTTGGATATATTCATATCTTATTAGGTAAATTGTTTCGTAAAAGTCCACAAACGGAGAGGGTAAAAAACAACATATTAATGTAAATAAACTAAATAATCACAAAGGGAGAGGGAAAAAACTCTAGTGACACTCTTGCCTATTTTATCTTTATTTCATTTTTTGTCCTCTCTTATTTTAATTATTTTCTTTTTTATTTCCTTCTTTCCTCCGTCATTCTCTAATAAAATTTTATTATAATATTAAACTGTACTAATATACCAAAATGCCTAAAATATGTAATAACTATTAAAATATTTATATCTATATTTGAAGATAAATTTAAATTTGAATATATAAAAAAAATAAGATTTAGTTTAGAAACTAAATTTTTAGTCTTGGTTATTTTGAATTTCTTATAATAAAATTCAAATATAATTTATATTGAAACAAAATTTTAATCTTATTAATTTAAGAAATTTGTTATTAAAGAAAAATAACTTTTGTGTTATGCATATTAAAAATTCTATTCATGTTTATTTCATCTCTTCCATGGGATAATTTTATGTAGGCTATATCTCTCTTATACTCGACTTTATTCTATTTTGAGTTGGCACTAAGCGCAGAGTATGATAAATTTTATTCTATCATGAATTTTGTCCAGATCCCCAAATGTAGAGCATTCACATGTTGACGCTTAAGGAATCAACCTTGGAAACTTAATTAATATAAGTTATTTCCAAAAATTTGAAAGAAAAAAAAGTACCTGAAAAGTCATCAACTCTCACAAACTCAAAGTGATCAGTTGGGTTGGTTAGTTGTTCCTCAACAAGTGATTAGTTGGGTTGATTAATTGTTTACCTTAATGGCCACGATATTAAGTAAAGCTGTCAAGAAAGCATCTTTATTGAGTTCTAAATATATATTGAACTATATTTTATGAAAGAGGGCTCTAAAGACTTGTATTGACACTTGACCTCTTCTCGATCCCGTTTGGCATGATAAAGAGTAGATTTCCTTAATTCTTTTTCGGCCTAGTATCCTTAAAAAACCTCCAACTTTAACTTTTGTCCAAATTCTACTTTTTATCTAATAAAAAACTCTAATTTTAGGTCCAGTCCTAATTTTACCTTAAACATTTTTTTTCTTATGTAAAAAACTCTCAATTTAGATCATGTCCCAATTCTACGTTGAACTTTTTTTTGTCCTATGAAAAGCTCTCAACTTTAGGTTTTATCCCAATTTTACTGTGTACTCTCAATTTTTAACCTAACATTTTTACAGTCTCATAAAAAAACCATGAATTTTACTTAGGTCATAAATCTACCCATATTAAGTTATTAACCATCCATTCAAAAGTTTCTAATTGACAACCGATAGATGAGAAATTCCTAAGAACGGGCTGTATGAGCTTCTCAAGCACGAGCTTTCTGATTTAGACAAGCACAAGAGATCGAAGACCAAGTACAAAATTGCTAATGGAAGATTAATGGAGGTAGATTTGGGACTCCAGTAAAAGTTGATGACATTTTATGAGACAAAAAAAATTAAAGTAAAATTGAAGCCGGACCTAAAATTGGGAATTTTTTATGAGATAAAAAAAATTTTAGACTAGAATTGGTACTGGATCTAAATTTTTCTTTTTTCTGTTGGTAACCCGGAAATCGCCGTACAGTCGACAGCCGGCGACGTAAACCCGGGGAGTACTAGCGCGGCCACCCACCACCCACGGCACCCCACTTAAGTCGCGCAACGTGACGAGTAGGGGAATCGAACCTTGGCCTTTCGTGTGGCCAATGTGCGCCTCGACCAACTCGCCCACCAAAGGGTGGGTATTGGATCTAAAGTTGAGGGTTTATTATGAGACAAAAAATAGTTTAAGATAAAATTGAGACTAGACCTAAAGTTGGGGCTTTATTGTGAGACAAAAAATAGCTTAAGATAAAACTGAGACTAGATCTAAAGTTGGGGCTTTATTGTGAGACAAAAAAGGGATTAAGATAGAATTGAGACTGCACATACGTTTGAGATTTTTTATGGGATAAAAAAAGATTTTCGATAGAATTAAAATTAGACGTAACGTTAGAGGTTTTTTATAAGATAAAAGATAAAACTGGGACAAGAGATAAAGTTAGACTCTTTTTAAGGTATTAGGCCTTTCTTTTCCTTTATTTTTTTTTTTTTTAAATTTTTAAATTTTTAAAATTTTTTTTCCTTTTCACATCTTTGTAGAGGTTCGTAGGCTGCATAGTTAAAAAGCTTGGATTCTGATTCAATCTTTTTGAAAACTTAGTAAAATCAACACAGAAGAGCACCGAGGATGTGCACGCTTCTATTTCCGAAAGGAACAGCCAGTTCAATCGCTAAATTAATAGTGGATGAGGGTGTTTGCAAAGGCTTTTTCTTTCACTATTCACTTTTAATAACAAAATCAGCAGACATGCTAAAAAACGCACGCGACATCAACAATTGACGTGGCACTTTGAAAACACAGAATATTTTCCCGTGGACAAGGGTGTTTGCAGAGACTTTTTCTCTCACTATCCACGTTCAATCTATAAGAATATATATTATAAAAAGAAATCTTTCATTGGTATTATTTCGAAGTTTGTCACCTCAAATTGTAAATTGCTAAACTCCTCATGTTATGAAAATCTTGGTGTTTTCTCCACGAAAGTAACATGACATACGTGGACCAATTTTTTGTCCCTCATCCTTTGGCTTCATTATTTTATTATCTAACTATAACTCATTTATATGTAATTTTTTGTTTTTAGAATGTAACTTAAAATTTTTCCCATTTTGGTTAGGCGATAAAGTTCCTATGTTAATAACATTTCATAGATAGTATAATATTTAAGATATAAAATATTTTATCATGTGTCCCTACATTTTTTTTTCCATTATATGAATTAATTATTTGTGTTTTGATAATTTTGGATAATTTAGTTTTATATGTAAGTAATGATGCGTTAAAAGATTATTGTATCTATGCTAAATATACTGTGCTACGTTTTAATTAAAGTTTCCTATGATAAAAGTATGCACAGGAGAATATTCAATTACCAAGATAAGAAATAAATGGAAGAGGAAATTATGTACTGTATATTTTGATATCTTATAACGAATATACTTATTGACTTTTTTAGATATCTATCGAAGGTAACACAATTTCAATCATAATCGATTGAGATATGTATTATGTACCATCAAAAGAGTATATATTTGATCGTAAGATCCACGAAGAATGGAAAAAACCTAATTGTCAATCGCTCTCGCTGTCCCCATTGAGCGGTGATTTCCGTCCGACTACGAGGTATCGACTTTTTTCTATTTCTTTCTGAAAATTTTCAACCTTTGATTGAATTCAGTAAGTGGATGCTTCAAATTCGTTTCCTTCTTGTTCGTTCAATCTGGATCAGGCCCGATAGCTGTGCATCGCGTACCAGCTCTCTCTGTTTCATAATAATCAGAATGGAGCACCTTCGATGTCGCAACGCTGAGTAATTTGCAAAACCTTGAGAAAAGGCATTACGGAGTACAGGTGACTTGTGTCGGCGGTCGGTTTTGCAATTGGATCAGACACATATTTGTTCATCTACTGACTGTGATGCATATGGAGATTTCTCGTTGCTTCCCGTGGCTTTCGCGCCATCGTCGGAAGCGGGACGGCTTCAAAACCTTACCGGATGATGTTGTCGTGGATGTGCTCAGTAGACTGGAAGTCGACCAGCTCGGCCACGCAAAAAGAGTATGCAGAAGTTGGCGTGGTTTGATCAGGACGGCTTACTTCACCAGAGTGCATCTTCAAAGAGCTTCTTCGGTAACCATCATCTCCCCCATGTTTTTCGACCGCGAGGACGGTGACCGGGGCTATTTGTTCTTCCCCAACTGGAGCTCTCAGGTGAAGAAACCTATTACAGGCTTTATGTTCTTCCCCAACTGGAAACCTATTAGAGGAGCAAAGTCACGAGAACCCAACTGGAAACCTATTAGAGGAGCAAAGTCACGAGCTTTTCGAAACATAAGGACCTGGTGCGATTGTGATTTTCTTGGTTGTTGTAACGGAATGCTTATCTTCTCGGCGATTAACCCCTTATCCACATATGAGATTCACAACCCCGCCACGGGCGAGCGAATCTCCTGGCAGCAAGATGGCTCGATCTGCGGTTTCTTTCTCCAGTCCCTTCCGAACAAATATCGGCTGCTTTCTTACCAAGAAACTCCCAATGGCTTCTCGTATCACACGGGCGTTCTAGGGCCAGCCGGGTGGAAAAATGTCGGGATGTTTCCTTATCGTCCTAGAGAACAAGAAGCCCCGTCTGGGGTAGAGGGTCGTCTTCACTGGATGGTGGTTGGGAAGGAAGGCATGTCCACCCCATGTTCACATTCCATCATGGTCTTTAACACTAGAGACAGCAAATTTTGTTTTATGCCTCATCCAGGAGATTCATGTCCGTCGAGCGATGGCCATTCGTACATGCACTTGGTGGAAATGAAGGGCTGCGTATATGTGTATGCGATTCGCGATAAACTCATGCTCATATGGGTTTTGGAGGACTATGCGAGTTGGCATTGGGTAAAGAAGTGCGATATCGATCTAGAAAGGGACTTCAATCGGCATCCGGTTTCTGAGTCCGTAACAAGCGATTCAGACTATAAGGACATTCAGCTTATTGATAGCCAAGATGGCGAGCTGCTTCTGTTCTGGTCTTGCAGGGGATTCTTTCGGTATAATCTGCGGTCAAGGAAGATCACACAAGTCATGCCGCGCCTATTTAGGTTCAGAATGATTAGCAGGGTGGTCATCGCCGAGTTTAAAAGCAGCCTCGTGTCCTTGCACGATCTTCTGTGAACTTAAGTTTGATTTTCTAGGGTTTAGGGTTTAGGGAGAAGTTTCATTGTTAATTCTGGTTTGAGATGGTTGGGAGACTTAACGGATTTCTCTGTCATCTACCTCTTTAGTATTCATTCACAGCACTCCGTTTGGACTTTGGAATGGGTTTCTATTATTTGTACTCTTGTCTCTTTTGATAATCTCTGCCATGCTTTAACTTAATTCAAATCGCTTGTCACTTGAAACCTTCCAAAGCATTCCGATATTAGCATTTGGGGAATAGGGTTTAGGGAGGAGTTTGATTGTTGATTCTACTTCAAGATGGTTTGGAGACTCAACAGGTTTCTCTGTAATCGACCTATCTAGTCTACATTCCCAGCACTCCGTTTGGACTTTCAGAATGGATTTCTATCATTTAATGACTTTTGTGTCTTCATTCCATACTTTTAACTTTATGAATTGAGTCACTTGAAAACCTTCAAAGCATTCCAATGTTGACATTTAAGGCATTATACAACTTTTTAGAGACTTAATTATCCCCGGGCTCCATTTGTTTTGTGCGAAAAATGAACAATTTATAAGATATTTTCCTAAAAATAATTGCTTGAAATAATTAGTTAATAAAATTTATTTTCGTTATGGATAATATTTTATATTTAAATATTTTTATGAATGAAAAAATATTTTATATTCAGTTATATTTGTAAACGATATTAGAGATCATTTTTTGGAAGATATTTTTTAAATTATTTATTTTTGCAAAACAAGTAGGGTTTTAATTTATTTCAAAATTTAAAAGAAAAGTTGGGAGAAATTATCATGGAAAAGTACAAGAAAAATCATTATTTCTTACAAAGTGATCATTTGGGTTTGGTTATTTTTCCTCCAAAAGTTATTAGTTGGGTTGAGATTAATTGTTCATATTCACGGCCACAATATAGAATGAAGCTGTGTCGACAATAAAATATCTTTTATTGAATTTTCTAAGAAATGTAATGAATATATTAGTGTGATAGGTGAAATATCTTTTTTGAAATTTCAAGTAACAAAGTTTAAATCCTCGTTATGCCTCAAGTTTATATAGATACTTGACAAGCGTTCCGGCAAGCTAAGTAATTTGTTAGTAACATTCTTATGATGAAAATAAATTCGACGGCAAGAGGAGGGCCGGCTTTGAAGGCCTGCCGGACGATGTCATGATCGAGATCGACATGCTTGGGAGACTACAGGCCGACCAACTCGTCTGAACGCGAAATCTGCCCAGGAGGCGGCGCTCATTCATTTCCACAGCTCATTCCGCTCAAACGCATCTGCAAAGAACCACCGTGCCAGTCGCCTTGTACACCTTGTGTTATAGTTCCGATCATTTGGGCTGGTGACACGCTCAGTCTGTCTTTTCCATGACTGGGACCTGAAGAAGAAGATGATACTGGTTCGAGCAGCGGAGAGGGAACTGCGGTTGTGATTCTTAAGAGGAACGCGTACATGACCTTCGCTTCTTGGTTGTTGCAATGGGCTGCTCATCTTCCTCGACGGCACTGTGCCATATCCATGCCGTTATCATATCTGCAACCCTGTTGTCACTCAGGAGAGAATCACCTTGATTCGAGTAGGTTTCATCTGCAGTTTCGTTTCGTTCTGCATTTGCCTGCAAATGAGTTCCGGCTGCAATTCTGTGAAGAAACGGGCAACGGCCTCTGTTATCACGCAGGTGGCGCATGCTCAGCAATGAGTGGTTAACAATTCTGGAAGTACATCAACTCTGGATCAACACTGAATAAACACTAGAAATATTGGCGGCTATATTTTTCCACAAAACCGAGTACTATCGTTCATATAGAAAATTTACTATACCTTAGCATTGTCAATGACATAAAAATACTAGCACAGAAACACGAAACTAAGAACACACTGGGCAGGGAAACTTCGACACAAAAACTGGTATTGGCCAATTCTTCCGTCTGTACATTCCAAACACAATGGGACAAGAAATAATGGAAGCACCACTAAGAATTGAAAACAGGATGCTATCAGAAGAAGGGTAGAGAACACTTCGTCTCATCTTCCACCAGACAGCTCAATTGCATCTTGATGATACACGGAGTCTTCTCCCCAGTCGAATCTTCTCTGTATCCTCTCATATTCTTGCCTTCGAGTAACTTCGACGTGCTGCCACTCCTCCCACCTCTCGGCCAGCCCTTCACCCTCCTAGCATCCGAACAACCTCCGACATCGCTGGACGGTCCTCTGGCGATGCTTGGGTACAAAGAAGAGCCACTTGCATCATCATTTCCACCTCTTGCATGTTGTAGTTTTTACCTAAGTTACGGTCTACGATAGCATCAAGCCGTTTCTCCCTCTCCAGCTTCTTGACCTTCATGCACACATGTAAAGTGAAGCAATCATGCATAAAGAAGTACTTCACAAAGCATGAACATCTATTCAATTTTAGAACAAGCCTCCGACAGAAACAAGTCACCCGATTTACAGTCTAAAAGCACCCACAACAGCTTCAAAATCAACAGAGGAGATACTCTGCATTGAACCACCAATGCTTCAAAATATTTTTAAGCCGTTGTGGGTGATTTCGGATTTTGAACCTCTGCATTGAACCACCAATGCAGAGGTTCATAAACTGCAAAGCTTAAACAGCTTAAATGCAGATTCAAGATTTTAAAAGCTTAGCAAAATCAACAGTGGAGAGCAACAAGGATATGCGCGCTTTTAATTTTTGAAAGGACTGCAATGTCCTCTTTCTCGAATTGGCAGAGGTCAGAAAACGATTATAAGAGTTAATGCAAAGGGAAATCCCAGTTTCTTTATTAAAGAAGACTCTTTAGTGAACATAGGAACGAGATGAAAATAAGACGCTCTAGCTACATGGCACAAGCCTGGAATATTGATTTCCCACAGCACAAAATGTGGTTGAGCATGGATGCACGGGCATCAAAGCCAGTATCATCATTCCCATGTGTTCGACACAGTTCTGGAACTTCTGTAAATAATGATAAACAAGCCAGCAGTAGTACTTTGACTCTGACAAATAGAATTTGTTTACTCTATTCAGCTTCACTTAGAATGTCATAGATAGTACAAACCAATCATTCTTTTTAGCCAAAATCTTCCATTCTGAGCATCCTACAATAACAAATGGATAACTAGAAAAATAGGAAGGGAGGAGGAAATAAATTCCATAAAGAAACGATGAGAAGAATAAACTGTCTTACATGGTCAAGCAGTAGCACATCATCTTCTTCCTCTAGACGTGAGAAGTCAATTGCACGTTGACCTGTTACCAGCTCTAAAAGCATAATTCCATAACCAAAAACATCAGTCCTCTCTGAGGACTTCCCAGTTGACAAATATTCCGGCGCAATATGGCCCATTGTCCCACGAACTTGAGTTGTAACATTAGTCTGTCTCACATCAACTAATTTTGCAAGGCCGAAATCACCCACAACGGCTTCAAAATCCTCATCAAGCAAAACATTAGCAGCTTTTACGTCCCGATGAATAATCTTAGGATTGCAGTGTTCGTGAAGATACTCTAGACCACGTGCAGCACCCAATGCTACCCGTTTTCTTCTGGGCCAATCCAAAACAGCCTCCGCAGGTTTGACCTCTGCAGCAGCCAGATCAGATTAGTGCCTAGATGATAACAAATGAAAAAAAAAACATGAAAAAATATTAAGTCTTGAGCAACAATAAATGTCTAAATTTGTCGTCCACAAGATGTAATTAATTTTCTTGATCGTCATCTATGAGAATTGACTATGTAATGAAGTATAAAGAAGTATGAGCCAGGAATCTAGTCTTGATAAGACTTCCAACACTATAACTAGTCTGCAAACTTTTGTTACCAAAGTAGAGTGCAGAAGTATATCTAACAGGAAAAGACTGGACAAAAAAATGGTCAAACTAGGCTTGAAGGTCACTGTAAAGTCTGACTTAATGCTTTTGTCCAATAAGGAGATTGCCAAACTGATTTTTCATCGTAGTATGATTTCAGAAATGAATTACCAATATAGCCTCTCATTCTGCTTGGAAGCAGCACGAAAACGCATTTTCGTTGAAGAGTAATTCAACAACAGTTTGTGGACTTGCACCAAGCATTCTCACCTCGAAGCTGATAGGCAACGCTTAAGTTTTGCATGAAGGGATACACCAGCAAGCGCTCCGTAGGTGTTGTGCAAAATCCAATTAACCTCAAAAGATTCCTATGAACTGCAACACTTATCATTTCGACTTCACGTTGAAAAGCTGCATCTCCACCAGGGCTCTCGAAATCAGTTAATCGCTTCACAGCAATTTTCATATTATCAGCAAGCACTCCTTTGTAGACTTTCCCAAAACCACCCTGCCCCAGGACATTTTTCTCACTGAAGTTGTCTGTTGCAAGCTGCAATTCCCTCCATGAAAATCGTTTTAACTGGCCAAATGCAATTCGCCGGTCTACTTCACCTGCCAGTAGGACGTAATAGTTAGTACTGGAAAAAGGAACATTAGAACAGGATATAAAAAGTAGGTCTGATAAATCCAGTTTAGGGCTTTCTTTCCTACGATCAATCAAATTCAAACTCTGTACACCAACTAAATTCTACTGACTTCAACGTAAAACATCCTCTTAGATGCTAACAATACAATTAGTCATGTCATTGACAGAAAGAGCAACACATACCTGCGACATCTACAAATACTTCACGTTTATAGCCTTTGTGTCGACCCTTATATAGAAAGAGCACCAGAATGACAAGGAGGAGAATAAAAAGCCCTCCAATTATACCAACTATAACTCCAACTTTCGACTTATGTGAAGCACCTGTCAGAAATATGAACTTTACATCATCAAGGCATGTGTGCCTTATATGACACTGCCTGGTTACAGTAAAATAATTGAGAGCATTCACTACTGCAAACTACCTGAATCACCGCCATCAGAGGCACATGAACGCAGCTGATTAATGCCACAATTTAATTTGTTTGCAGAAAAGCTGCAATTAACAAACAACAAGAAAATCAATGCTTGTTGATGGTCTAGCCCATTTGATAAGTAGAATATGCATGTGCCTCTATGCGAGCACGCACGAGCGTGCGCGAAAGAGAGAGAGATTCTCAAAAGAAGGGAACGACCAAGGGTAGAGGCTTAATTAGTTAAAATGATTGATCAATAAGTGTTACTGTTGCCTTACTTGTATTTCGAAACTTGGAATAAGTGAGCAGGAATTTGACCTTCAAGGTTGTTAAAGGCAAGCTGGCTGCATAAAGAGCTTAAATAGTGCCCTTAGAATTTGCTGAGTAATTGAATAAAACTAGGAACTAGCTCATAGGAATCAAATTAATTTAAAAAAAAATAAAATAAAACAGATGATCAAGTATGATGCAACCATACTGACTCATCTTGAAGTAAAGAAGGAATGGCTACTTACAGATTGATCAAGCCACGAAGAGCAGAAAGTGACTCAGGAATGGTTCCACTGAGGTTATTTTGACTTAACGACCTGCTAGCACGGTCACAAAATCTTATCCATTAAGGCTGCAATTTCCATATAGATTGTTCCAGATAGTAAAAGCACTGGAGATACTGATGCTTACAAAAATTGAAGCTTTAGTAGATTCCCAATGGAAGGTGGTATTTGACCAGTCAAACGATTGTCCTCCAGATCCAAGTTGGTCAAACTTGTCAAATTTCCAATTTCTGCAGGTATTCCACCAGTTATGCCATTCCCTTGCAAGTTACTGCATCAAAACAATGGCAATATTCAGAAAGGACAACAAAGGCAAGCACAATGGAAACAATTTAGACTGATTAGAATAACCTTAGCATGAAAGGGAGCACAATGCTATCACTAGGCGCAATGTAATCTTTTAAATCGGAAATAAAAGTAAATTTTCCATCACGGATTAATTAACTGAGTTTTTCAAGTTTGCACAAGGTTTCAAAGGAGAAAGCCCATTAACAATGCTAATGAACTCTATGACTTTGCCAATACTTCGACATGTGAACGACTCTGGCCCACACTTACAGTGTAGTGAGCGTCTTCAGTGCTCCAATTTTGGGAGATAATGTACCTGAAAGGTTCATTGATGACAATGTTCTGCATACAAATAAGTCAATCTGAAATTAGAGCCTCCACTTGCAGTCAACCTGAAGGAAAAGCCCAAAGAAACGATAGCTTACACAGAAACGACATTGTTATTTGGATCACAGATGACATTAGACCAAGTGCAAGGATTAACTTGATTTGGATTCCAGTCTGTGAGCTGACTGACTGTCGCATTTAATGAATCTCTCAACGAGAAAAGTGCATCTCCTGTAAAACCAGAAGAATTGATATTCAGCATCTAATCAAGCTAGCAGCAGTGGCTCAAAAAGTAAGATCACCACCAAAAACATTCAGAACACAGAAACAATCATAACTATATTAAAAATGCAGATCAAGAGAGTCTTTACGGTTATACATATCATGTCACTGAATAAGCTGAATGTCCTCACTTTTGTACATTATTAAGTTTTTCACAGAGGATGTACAAAAAAGGGTGCTTATCAATATGGCACACTCAGCATGTTTTCGTAGCAGATGCTTCTGGCGTTCACTTTGTGGCAGATGCTTCTGTCTTTCAAAAGCCATAGTAACTCTAGTTGAGCATTAGGCAAAGTTTTGAATATACAGGTAGGGAAAACCTGAAGAAGTCAAAACCAGGTTTCTAGAAGATTTAGGGACATAACTAATTCCCTTTTGATTGTTTCAGCCGAGATCTACTCTCAGAAAGGATCCAAGGAGACAATAAATTTCTAGTTAAATCATTTTAAGACAGGAACCATCTCGTCACTTTCATTCTGACCAACTAGCAATTTTGTTTTCTTCCTCAAAGAAATAGTACTCAACAAAAGACATTAATATATTTGAGCTTACCCAGCAAGTATGCATAGAGACTTATAGACTTACAATCTAAATGGGCCTTTGGCTCCTGTCCAGTGCTCAGCATATAAACTCACTGGTCAATATAAATACTAAGGCATGGAGAAGCCATTGGACGTTTCTAACAGAGATCAGACCTTCTTATGGTACATGTTGTCCTTGATGAGAACCAAAGTAACTCCCACCAACAATTAGAAAACCGTATTGGATTGAAAATCACTTAGGACTGTAGTTCCAGCTCAATCAATTCAGATGAAATCCCAGTGGGTAAAAGAAGCGATAAACATATTAATTGTATGCAGAAGACACTACAGAAGAATTGCCCAAAAATGCAAAAGACAGATCAGTTACTTCTGCCAAGTCACAGGTTGGAGCTCCAGACTCCACAGTATTTCAAGTTTCAATCAAAGATTGCTTTAAAGAATTAAAACAAGATCATTGTGTTAACAAAGAAAGCTATAGCCAGGTGGCATGGACACGTGCTTCCTTGCCTTGTGCTGGGTTCCACAGTATATAAAAAAAAATATAGAGAGCCTCAATTGAACAGGTTTGACCATGTCAAATCTGGTGTTGACAGCCTCCAAATTAAGAGCATGAGCCAGACTGGACCTAAAACTCTTTCCAGGTTCGACTGGTCAAACCGACCAGTCCAGTGTGAACAGTCAGGGCTCACAAGAATACGCAATAACATTTAAGATGTTTAAAAACATCAGGAAATGCATCAGGTCAAGTCTCAAATGAATTCATGTACCTTGATAATCAGATAAGACAAAAGACTGCAGGCAAGCCAAAGCCAAAAGAATGAGAGAGAGTTCCATCTTTATAATATCAATTGAAGCGCTCACAGCAGTGGCAAACTCAGCTGAATATTAAAGGATATCCGCATGCCATCCCTGTGTAAACAACCCAGATTTTAGTAAATGTCAAAGACAACCAAAAAAATGCATACTGACAGGCAACTGCACAATTTAGAATCTGCTATATGAGGGTAGAGATCTGTAGCAGATTGCCGATGCATCTCAACCAGAGTTATTCCGTTTATCATGATGCTGATGATTTTTTCTGGTCAATTGTTGCTTGACCGCTAGCAGAATCTACTTAGTATTTCCACTTAAAGTTTGTCCTTAATGATGTAACTTTGCTCATATTAAATACTTTATCACACTTAACGCACCAGTCTGGCCAAAATCCTAGGGATAGATGAACTTTGCACCAGAAACAGATCATGCCTGCAATAGATGACCCATGACTACTGAAATAAAATGTGCAAAGAAATCATTTGGCACTTTACACCACTAACCAGTAAAATTTTCAGCTCAGAATTTCACTAATTTGTTACTGCAACCATAGGGCTCCACTGTTTAATGAAAGAAATTGACACCAAATAATCTCAATGTCAATTCATCTCAATGGAAGATTATGCCCATTGGTTTCGGCAATTAATTGTCAAATTCTTCAGGGTGGCTCAACTCTGCGGAAAGTCAATAAGAACTCGGGGCACCTTATTAGACTGTGAAAGTGTGAGGACAAATAAACCTTGGGAGTAAAGTGATGTGCAAGCCAAATTTCACAGGCAAAGGGTGTTATCTGAAAAAGGAGTTTATGATGCAAAATGAAGGGTATGGCCAGATATGGACAAGCAACACTACTCATAACCCTTACCTATGAAGCTTATCCTCTAGAAGAAGAAGATAATTTGTCATGAAACTTATCCTCTACAAAGGAATCCTGTAGAACTTCTTAAAATAGCAACTTTGGCATCATCAGGCTAAACAAAACATCTGCGACTGAAGCCCATCAGGAGATTATGGGTCCTTTTGAGTCCTCTCACTCATTAATTGCAAGAAATTGTACTCACACGCAACACAAAATTAGCATCTTCAAGTCCTATATTTCAGTCAATTCACCAGCAAATATATATGCCTCAATATTTAGTATTCACCTCGTTCAAAAACCAAAAGGATTAGGGGAAAGAAAGAGTTTAGTAGGAACATGGATCAGTCAAAGATGACCGAACTGTATCCAAAGAATCACGGGGAAAAAAATTGAGGAACGGTCAAACTAAGAGCCAAGCAAAGTAAATGCAACTGCAAATACTCCAGAGGTCCAGCATCAACAGTTGTCTTTGGTACTGAACTTTCATATTGCAGGGCTAATAGGAAAGCACACTCTAGACCTTATTCACTCCAAGATCGTTGCAGACTCTAAAACTAAGCAGACTCTAAGATCGTTGCAGGTAATTATTGCAAGTACAACCCCCCGGGGCGGCGCTCTTGTTGCTCGGACTATACAGGCTAAACAAGGAAACATAACGACCCATTAAAACCGTTGAGAAAGAACGATCAAAATGCAAGATTGACGACAACAATGGAGGATCTCGGGCAGCACTAAACGAAGTTCTGCAACTCGCGGAGAAAACCCACCCCCCTCCTGCCCTCGAATTCTTTCACAAAACAATTCAATCAGAAAGAGGAACAGAACAAAGAAGACACCAATTACAGAACAACAAAGACAACAAACCCAAGAAACAGTAACCCACCGGACCAGCAACTGGGGACGAGAACCCAGAAATCAAAGGACCCAGAAGCCAAAAAGGTAAACCCACCTGCTGAATTATCGCCCTTTATCTCTTTTCGAGCCTGGAATAATGGTTTATTCCAAAAGGGCAAAGGGAACTGAGTTGGACAGGCCACTGAATCCGAGAGAGAGAGAGAGAGAGAGAGAGAACAAAATCTGTAAGAGAAGCTTCTGTCCTTTTGCCTTTTCCTTACAGCGTCTCCATTGAATCCGAGATGCAGAAGAGGAGAAAAAAGATTTGGCCTTTGAAGGGAAGTCTGCAATTATTACCGCTGTCCGCTTTCAATGATCCGACAGCAACCTCAAGCAGATATCGCGAGTGGTGGACTTTAGGTGCGTGGGCAAGTCCGCTCTGCCCAGTCACCACGCCTCGTTCTGAACGAACTTTGAAGCGATAATTAAAGGAGAGATTTTTAAATGATTTTAGTGCCACCAGAAATTGACCCAGGAAAAAAAAAAAAAAAAAAAAAGGTATTTTTTAACTAACCCCTGGAGCACTTGCTCAGTGGCACATAGACCACCTAAAAAGGATCTAAAAAGGAATATTGACTATTTGATCCATATCTTGACATAAGAAGTCCAACGGGAGCGATGCTGAATAAGTGTATTCAAAATCTTAAAATTTTATTAAAAAAGTACAATTGAGTCCTAAAATTTTTAAAACGTATAATTAAATCTTTAAATTATCGAGTCCTAAAACTTTCAAAAGTACAAACAAATTCTAAAATTTATTAGAAAAGTACAATTAAGTTCTAAAAATTTTAAAAAGTATCATTAATAAAACGATTTGATTTGACCAATTTGATAAGTTTTAAAATTTGAATGTATTTTTAAAATTTGACTATACTTTTTGACTTAATTGCACTTTATTAACAAATTTTAGGACTTTCAATGCAATAATCCAAAAATATACAACAAATTTCCAAACTTATACGCACACATCCTATTTACCTTAAATTATATTTCGTGTCATAAAATTCTCAAATAGATAAATTCGTGTTACATCTATCTAAACTAAGTTTCATGTCATATTTGTGCCACATATAACCAAACCGAGACACTTGTGCCGTATTTATCTAAAAAAAAATCCAAATTTAACACAAGTTGGGGTAATTGTGGCATCGACGTACTAGTTTGGTGGATATATTAATTTAGGAATTTTTACGAAGGTAAATGTGGTAAGGGTATATTGGTGAGTTTTTTTTTTTTTTTTTTTTTTTTTTTTGGTAGTGTTAGCCCAATAATAATCCACATCATCAAATAACATATGATTTATCGTTTAAGCAAATAGAAGAACCACATTAAACATTTACAAATAGTTTAAGGATTATATTGAACCAATAAAAAATTCAAGGACCATCCATACATTTTTGTTTTTCAAAGTTTATGGGAAAATTCCAAATAAAGACATGTGATAACTCTATAATAATAGAGTTATTTTATCTATTTAAAATAATAAATATGGCATTTTATAATGCAATATTCGTTATAAATATTTGGATTTCCTTCTATTTACCAAAATCTTCCTTGTTTATACATAATAATGAGATATGATGAAAATAAGGAAAAAAGGGCAAAAGGAAGGAAAGAAAAATTATATGATTTAATAATTCAAATAAACAAGCATTGGAAAATGGACACCAAATCAAGGATTTTACGATTTATTCTCTTATTTAATGTGGAAAAAAAAAAAGCAATTGTCTGGTATTTTTTTATTTTTAGATCATTTTTCCATTGTTCAGGATTTTTTTCAAATATTATGAAGAGAAGACAAAAGTGGTGGCATAATTTTTATTATTTGATTCAAGATACTGGGTTTAATGTATATTTTTGTTTCTTCTTCTACTATGTTATATATATATATAGATATATATAGATATATATATATAATATTTTTTATTAGGGTTACGACTTAGCCTAACCATGATAATATGAAATTCATGACTTTTATATTTTGCAAATGATTTCATTCATGTGAGTTATATATTATTATGCTTGATGCTTTTAAGTGACTAAGCACCATTTAAATGATTTGATGTATATGTTTGAGACTAAGAAGTAATAATATGCAATTGTTTTTTATAACATATAATCATGAATCAAACATGGATAGAGATATACCATGTTATTTATGTAATTTTCATTGATAATGTCACCTAAAAGGCTCATTGTAAGTCGAGAATATCCATGTTTAATTCATGTTTCTTTTTCTTTTTCTTCTTCTTCATTGGCTGGTTGCCTGTTGCTTGCCGCCGGGCAAGCGACCGGCCAATGAAGAAAAAAAAAAAAAAAAAGAAAAAAAAAAAAAAAAAAGAAAGAAAAAGGAAAAAAAAAGAAAAAAAATTACAAAATTGATTTAAAAAATAAAAAATTTATAGAAAGGAGTGTATGTAGGAAGAAATACAAATACAAAAGTAAAAACCGAAAAACCGAATCGAATGGAATCGGAATTTCGATTCCGATTTTTCGATTCCATTCGATTCGGTTTTTCGGTTTGATTCAATAAATTTATTATCGGTTTGGTTTGGTCCGGTAAGCCGTTCACGCCCCCATTTGGAATTTTTCCCAAAGTTTTGTTTTTTATTCTTTTCCAGTCAAATTTCCGAAAGGTGATCGACCTTGCACATGATATTACATAGCCACTTTGGCGAGCAACGATCGTCGGCACCCTCAACAAAGAGTTGCCCACTCCTTGAAGAAGATGTCTGGTTAAGCTCCGGGGAAACGGGCTTATATCCCGTCGACGACCGACCCCCCGCCGGCGTCCGACCGCGGCGGCGATAGTCCCGCCGGAGTCCGGACTCCTCGGCGTGAACGGCCGTTCTCATGCTGCTCCCTCTGCGGACCGCTCGTCTCTCCCGGCGCTCCTTCTCGTCCTCCCCGCTCTCGAGCTCCGACTACGTCCGCGCTCGCCTCGACTCCATCCTCTCGAGCCGCGCCCCCTCGCCGTCGTCCCTCCTCCGGTCCCACGGCCTCGTCGTGACGGCCGGGCACTCCGGGAACGCGTTCGTCGCGGCGAAGCTCGTCTCTCTGTACGCGTCTCTCGGCCGACCCACGTGCTCGACCCGGGTGTTCGATCGCGTTGAGGCGAAGGACGTCTTTCTTTGGAACTCCATCATCAAAACCCACTTCTCGAATGGCGCCTATTCCCGGGCCATCGAGTTTTACTCCCGGATGCGCGCGGCGAATGAGCTGCCCGACCAGTTTACGATCCCCATGGTTGTCGCCGCCTGCGCAGACATTGGGTCGCCGAATTACGGGATGTGGGTCCACGCTTTGGCGTGTAAATGTGGTCTCTTTGCGGGAAGCTCGGCGGTCGGATCTTCTTTCGTGTACATGTACTCGAAGTGTGGCCAAATGATGGATGCCTCTTTGGTGTTTGATGAAATTCACGTGCGAGACGTGGTGGCTTGGACCGCGCTCTTGATTGGATACGTGCAGAATGGGGAAAATGAGAAGGCATTGGGGAGTTTGCGCGAGATGCTGAGGTTAGGTGGGTTGGAGGAGAGACCCAATTTTAGAACCATGGAGGGTGGATTTCAAGCTTCTGGGAATCTGGGTGCAGTATCAGAAGGTCGTTGTCTTCATGGTTTAGCAGTAAAAAGTGGACTTTCGTGTTGTGAAGTAGTTAAGTGTTCAGCTTTGTCCATGTACTCGAGATGTGATTCCCCTGAAGATGCTCAATCATCTTTTTGTGAGATTGTCGATAAGGATGTTCTCTCGTGGACATCAGTAATCAGTGTCTATGCAAGGTTCGGATGTATGGCAGAGTGCTTGTCTTTGTTTCTTCAAATGCAATCCAGTGGAACATATCCGGATGGAATAGTTACCAGTTGCGTACTTTTCGCTTTCGCCAATACCGTAAGTGTCTCAGAAGGAAGGACGTTTCATGGGTTGCTTATAAGGAGACATTATCTGTTAGTTCAGGATCAGATGGTCCACAATGCGTTATTGTCCATGTATTGCAAGTTAGGGCTCTTAAATGTTGCTGAAAAGCTTTTTGCCACTAGAGCGCATGAACTTGCAAAAGAGCCATGGAACATTATGGTTTCAGGATGTGGGAAGTTGGGAAGGGAAGAGAATTGTATACTGTACTTTAAGAATATGCAACATCTAGGTATTGAATCTGATTTAGATTCTTTGGTCTCTGTCGTTTCTTCATGTTCAAAATTAGAAGCAACCAATCTGGGCAAGTCAGTTCATTGTTATGCCATCAGAAGATCAATTGATGGGAATGCCTCATTTGCCAATTCACTCATAGGTTTCTATGGTAGGTTGGGTAATTTGGCAGTTGTACAAAGAATCTTTTCAAGGATGAAGAGAGATACTGTCTCATGGAACACTGTAATATCATCTTATGTTCATAATAAGCATTATGAAGGTGCCATTGCTCTTTTTGATAGAATGGTATCAGAGGATATGAAGCCTAACTCTGCAACATTAGTCAGCGTGCTTGCAGCCAGTGCTAATCTGGCTTCATCAGAGAAAGGAGAAAGGATCCACCAGTATCTGGAGGAAGAAATGATTGAAACCAACCTTCCTCTTACAACTGCATTAGTTCATATGTATGCAAAATGTGGAAAACTTGACAAAGCTCGTGAGTTATTCGACTTAATGAACGAGAGGGACATTATTTCTTGGAATGCTATGATTTCTGGTTATGGAATGCATGGACACGCAAAATCTGCTGTTGAGATTTTCCAGCTGATGGAGAACTCAAAGGTTAGACCAAACGCACTCACTTTTCTTGGACTTCTGTCAGCCTGTGCACATGCAGGTCTTGTTGAAGAAGGGAAGCGTCTCTTTTCTAGAATGCAGCATTATTCCATTGAACCCAACATAAAGCACTATACTTGCATGGTAGATCTTCTCAGCAAGTCTGGTGATCTGCAAGGAGCTGAAGAGTTGGTTCTTTCGATGCCTGTGCGACCTGATGGTGGTGTATGGGGGGCTCTATTAAGTGCTTGTGCCATCCATGAAAAACTGGAGGTTGGAATGAGAGTTGCAAACCATGCGATTCAATCTGAACCAGATAATGATGGACATTACGTGTTGCTTTCTAATATGTGTAGTTCCATGGGGAGATGGGAAGAGGCGGAGATGGTCAGGAAAATGATGAAAGGTGGGGGCGTGCAGAAGCAAGCAGCCTGGAGTGCAACATAATTGACTAGATCTTCTTGCAAGTATCTCGCTCTTTCAGATGAAACAAGCCATGACCGCTTGCAAGTATATTGCTTGCACAATTACAGGAGAGCTATGTCAGTGTATGTTTTGAGCATGGGGGAGCCAGATCCCTCTTTATCAGACGTCACTGGTCCAGGGGCTGATGAGATCATCAAAGTCGATTGAGTTGGGATCTGAAGTTTGCTTTGCATTCGGCTTATGGTGAGAATTGCTGTCGCTTTGTGCTGGCAACTTTATCAACTGACAAATAGTTTCATCTTGAGAAAGAATTCAAGATTGTTTTTTTCCCCCTTGGCGTAGAAATGATAGCTCATCCTGCTTTCACTTACTATGGTGGGGAGAATGGTGATGGCGGTGGTTTAAGTGTGATCTTTGGTTATGGGAGTATGATGCTGGAAGGTTAAAGGTAATTTCTGCAATTTTATGTATGTTGATGCATGTGCACAATTGGCATGGCTACTGGGTTCATAGCACAAGTGGAATTTAAAATAGAAATAAGACCCTGCTGAAGACTGAATAAATTGCTTATAAATAGACTTTATCATACTCCACCAGGATCATAGTTATTAGAATACTCAACTTAGCATATAAGAATACTGCCAAATCAACCATTTAGTGAGCTAAATGAAGAAAAATTAGTTTGGCATGACAGCAATTTCTTTGTAATCTTATTCGTTATAATATCCAGTATGTTTTGTATTGACTGATGCTTATTTTCTAGCTCAGAGAATCAAGGAATTTCGAAGTGATTAAATGGATGCCATGCTGCAATTGTTGTCATTGGCAGTTGAAGCTGATTTCTAACCTGACCATGGTGCTTCCTTTGTCTTTCAGTGAGTGAACTTGCTAACATCAAGCCAGCCACCATCATGTTGCGATCTTCCTCGCAGTTTTACCTGTGTGTTTTCTTTCAGTGGACATCCGTTTCATACTATTTTTGTGTCATTAGAATTTTGCTCTCGGTAGTTATTCTTTGGCTGTGGCTTAATAATATCTATTCCATTGGATTGCAAGGTGCTCTCCCCAGGCAATTACAATTATCTTGAATCAAGCACATATAATCTGACAAGAAGCAAACAAATGGCTATGGAGAATGCGAGCAGCAGGAGAACTTAATGAGCCACAGTCATTGGCCAGGTGAGGTTTGTCGATGCTGTTTTGCTGGGTGAGTAGGCGACAATACATCCCTGTCACGTTTCATCAACTATTTGTATTTTCTTTTTTTTGAATGTAGATGTTGATCAAGTTATTCAGTTGCCTGTGCTATTCCACAGTCTCGATGCGAGACGTCTTTTATTAATATTAGTATTATCTCCGCATTTATAAGTTTCCGGCGATGCTAAGACTCCTCCATATCTTCAGATGGCTTGGCCTGAGCTCGACACAGCGGAGTCGTTGCACAGAATGCTCGAAGCTTGGTCGGTCGAAGACTAAATTGTCTGTGCACTCTCCATTCAGGATGAGTGTTTTGGTAGGTGGCCCTTTGAACTTTTGCACCCGGGAAATGTCAAAACCCAGAGTCTCTCCGAATCACAAACTAATTAAGTCGTTGCCTAGAACTATTCTTGTGGTATTATATTTAATTTTAGAGAAGAAGAGGGATCTATTGACATGTGGAATGGGACATATGACATCGACTTTATTTTTATTTTTTTGCTCCTATTAATTTGCAAATTTGTGTTTTCTCTGCTAGTCGGCTTATTAGTTCCCATCCATACCTACATCTGTTGAAAATAATGGCCATGGAGTAGATTTTAATTCAAGACTGGGTTGATGTCGATGCCCCACTCTTCAAAATTCAAAATTTTTTTAAGTTAATTGTTTTGTCAGATACTAAAATAATACAGAAATCAATTGAATAGAATCAGTGAGAAGCCACTCTTCCAATTGAACACGAATGAGGTGCAAGTTCAGTACAATTTTGAATAATTTGAAGGCAAAAATCGAAGAAAAGTTTGATAAATTCGGTGCCGTCACCACCTCCGAGCACGACCCAGCACGGCCCGATCGTGCCGGGCCAAGGGCATGCTGTGCCTGCCGGGCTGGACCGGCCCGGCAGCCACCCTCACCTCAAAGGGTTCTGCCATCTTTGCCTCTCTCTCTCTCTATCTTGCTCTGGTCCCGAGCATGACCTTAAAAGGCTAGGTCCAAACCTAGGGAGAACCTGATAGGGGTGAAAGTTCCTAGTTTGGGCGAGTGCCAGGTAGGGGGCACGATAAAGATCCCCTCCCCATTGCCCGTCCCGGCCAAACCTCTTTATGAGGGGGGGGGGCAGTCTGGATCCCCGCGATGCCTTTTCGGGAATCAATCCGGGCGTGGTACAGGGAAATGAAGGGTCCAGTGGAAACACTGGGTGGCCGGCCGGGCCCACTGCGACTACTATCGGACATCCCGCGGCCGGTTTCCGTTATCCGATGTCGTGTCCATGGTGACGGGAGCAGCAGTCTCATCCAGTCAAAGAACGGGGTTGGTCACTGCCCACCCCGAAAAGGAAATTTGAGGAAAATAAGCTGGTCGTCCCCCAGCCAATTTTGACCATTTAACAGTTGAAATTGAGGAAACAGTTGAACGACCACTCACCATAAAAAAACGGTGGACTGCCGACGAAGCACCACTACGACATAATGGTTTCTCGAGAAAGCTGGTGCGGTGATGGCGACAGGGAGGACCACGATGAAGATATTTCGGAAATCAAACCTTGAATCTGTGCAGAGTCGCTTCTAGAAAGATTGTCCCTTTCTAATGCATAACGATATCATCGGGGATAACAGAAATTGATGGGGTTAGGGTCGAATCACCTAATCTTTCCAGCATGCCCCACAATTGAATTGACGGTAATTTCGCTGATCTTGATTTAAAAAACTAATACCGTGGACTTTTTTGTTGCACTTTTGAAAACGGCTATTGTTCTTATATTATTGAGGATTAATAATTCAAAAAATCCTAAACTGATACCCTAAGGATAAATTTACTTCAAACTAATAGTTTTAGGATAAAAATCTCAAATGTGGTACATCTGAGATAAATTTACTTTCCGTTAGTTTTCATTAGATTTTATCATCAAAATTACCGAGTTAGATGATACATAATAATTAACGAGTGTATCGGTTTATAATTCTTCATGGTATTAATTCAATTTAATGAAAATCTTATAGAGGGTAAATTTGTCATGAATAGTATTTTGTGATCAAAAAATTAGTTTATGATAAATTTATTTCATGTGTATTGGTTGGAATTTTTTTGATACTCACAAAGTTAGCTTGGTATAGGGTTGTTACCGTACAAATTTAAGATTTTTCATTATATTAACATACGATTAAAAAAAATAACCCACCGGTTGGTGGCGCAGTTGACTTAAGTCGCTCCTGCCTTAGTCAAGCTCTAAGTTCGATTCCTCTAACGAGTGCAACGCAATATGTCCAATGTCTCAAGTGAAAGGCCATGGTGGTGGAATCCGCAAGACTAGTGCCTGGCGGCCGCCATGAGCCATCTGAAGCCGGATCCTGGACATCACAAAAAAAAAAAAAAAAAAAAACCTACGATTAAAAATCAATTTTGGTTCACACCTCTCGAAAAATGACAAATCCTTTGGGCCCTGTTGATCCAATCAATGTACTCTCTTTACCAATTCCCCCCTTTTTTTCACTCGTGAGTGGAGGTCAAGCTGGCACGTGAATATTAAAAATCGCATCCTCTTTAAATCCAGCGCCACAAAAACAAGAAGAAGAAGATTAAATTAACTTTTAGTCGATTAATTAAGCCATATTACCGACGAAAAAGAAGACTCCATTCCATTCCTCTCGTTGAACACGCCGGGCGACTTTTGTCTGCATCCCCTGTTTCTTCCCCCCACGTTGGAACGACGCGACAGGGACCATCGCCCCGCTCGGCAGCCGCATAGCGACGCTGGCCACGAGGTCGGAGGACCATCGCCGTGTTCCCCGCTTCACGAGGCAGCTCTTCGATCGCCATACCCACCCTTGAGCTCTGCTTCTACAGAGGCGGAGGCAGGGGCAGGGGCAGGGGCGGAGGCAGGGGCGGAGGCAGGGGCAGAGGCAGAGTAAAGAAGGTTTGAGCTTTGGAGCATCGTTCCGATGGCCAGGTGCTGCAGCTTCACGGCGACGAGGGACCGGTGCCTCCGCTTCTCCTTCTCGCGGTCGGGCCTCAAGTCCACCGTCACCGACCTGGGGGACGGCACGGTGATGCACTGCTGGGTCCCCAGGAGGCCCAAGCCGGCGAGGCCCAACCTCGTGCTCCTCCACGGCATCGGGGCCAACGCAATGTGGCAGTGGAACGACTTCGTCTCCCCGCTCGCCGCGCGCTTCAACGTGTACGTCCCCGACCTCCTCTTCTTCGGGGACTCCTACACGACGCGGCCGGAGCGGAGCGAGGAGTTCCAGGCCCAGTGCGTGGTGGCGCTGATGGAGGCGATCGGCGTGAAGAGGATGAGTGTGGTGGGGATGAGCTACGGAGGGTTCGTGGCGTACAGCGTGGCGGTTCAGTTCGGGGAGAGGGTGGACAAGCTGGTGCTGATCTGCGCGGGGGTGTGCTTGGAGGAGAAGGACATGGAGGAGGGGATGTTTCGGGTTCGGAGCGTGGACGAGGCGGTGAGCGTGCTGCTGCCGCAGCAGCCGGAGAAGGTCCTGGACTTGATGCGCATTTCGTTCCACCGGCCGCCCAAGCGGATGCCCAATTGCTTCCTCCAGGACTTCATCGATGTGAGTGAAATGTTTGTCCTGGATAATGTCATTTTCGTGGGTCGGACTGGGTTTATGAATTGTGACTTTTGCTTGAACGCGCTGAAAGTCAGTTCTTTGCGAATCTGTGCTAGATTGTCGAGATCTGCTTCGGTAATCACGTCGAAAATTGACATTCCCATAGCGTCATCATCTTGCTATGGTTGGGGCATTGATGTTGCTAATGGATTGTAGTTACCTCAAGAATTGGCAGTGTTTAGGACATGTGGTGCTGGGGAAGTGCAGGTGATATGGATGGATGACAGTAATCCAGTTGGTACTGAGAAGGCATCATAGTTTCATGGGCTAAATCTGCATATATATACGGTTGACGGTGGTTCTGATCTGCTTGTCATTACAGTTTGCGGGAGATTAGGAGGGTTTAGAGTCACTCTGGTGGAGTTCTGGACACTGCTGATATATATTTGTTTGAATTGAAACCAAACCTTCTCTAATTGATCCGACATGACATTTAGTGGATATTCTGTTTAAACCTCGATGTTTTTCGCAGGTGATGTGCACAGAGTATCTTCAAGAGAGGATAGAATTGATTGTTGCTCTACACAAGGACAGAAAACTTTCTAACCTACCAAAGCTAGCTAAGGTTCATGCTTCTCATCTGTCAATATGTCCTTGATCTCTCTTCCTTTATACATCTCTTCATCCTGCTAAATCGTAGTTGGCTCTGATGCAGTCGCCACTGATCATTTGGGGGGAGCACGATGTTGTATTTCCAATGGAGTTGGCTGAAAGATTGAAACGGTTAGCCTTTTATCCCGTCTTAATGTGCCGTCGCACTGGAGGCCCTTTTTGCATGAGGAAGGGCGCAATTAAGATGCTACTCTAGATTATCATATAGTTTTTACCTGCAATGAGGTTGCGCATGTTAATTGAAAGGGCTCGGACAGTTGAAGCAGCCGCTCTCAATTTCCTCTTTCGGAAACTTATAGGGACACCCTGTGCATTTGGTTCGAGTACACAGCTCCCTTCATTTTGAAAAATTCACATTGGCCACTGATTCTTGTTGCAGGACTCAGAATCTCACGAACTCGGGGAATGTAGATGACATTGTCTACGACTTTATTGCGTTCCGATCCGTGTTGCCTATATCTATATGTCATCAAACTACAGGATTGTGTCCGTCTGATTTTACTTTCTGTTTTGTTGCATTTGAACAGGCATGTGGATGGAAATGCACAGCTGGTGGTCATCAAGGATGCAGGGCACGCCATCAATGCAGAGAAGCCCAAAGAGATGTACAAGATCTTAAAAACTTTCCTCGTCGATCCCCCACTTCACATGAGCCCGGAAACCAGCTGAACGGGCAGAAGGTGGACTGAATGTATTGACTTCCTGAGGTTTCGATCATATAATTCTCATGGAACGTATGGCATTCATTGGACATCAATGGAATTTTTGAATTACTACTGTAATGCATGCAAGATGAGGACAGCAAAATACAATTATAGAATGTACAGAAAGTATATCTTTATCCATGTTTTCAATGCTGTATGATTGAAAATACCAGCATTGAAAATACCATGCAGAAGGAACAGGACGAACTAACAGATTGGACAAAAGAAAAGGGAATTCCTAGACCACGGAAATGCTAGAATTCTTTCTTCTTAAGAAGAATGATCTACCTCTTGTGAGGGCTAGATATTCATATGGCCAATTATTTTGCGAGACTTGATTGCCATTTCTTTGTCATGATCATGTTGGCTTGGCTTAGGCACTAAAAAGACACCGGCAAATTCTCTTGTGAAAGTAGCTAGTAGGTGTCCCCATAGGGAGGAGAGGTGAGTAGGTGATTATAAAAAAATCTTGACAATTTAAAGTGGAATAGAACGAGTCAAAATCAAAGAGGTCAGATTTTGGAACAAAGTTCAAAATTTATTATGCAGTAGAACAAACTTTAGAAGCATCTTGCAAGTGTATAATGGACTATAGCAATAAATAACGAGAGTTTAAGAATAAGAGAGAAATTACATATAAGATTTATAGTAGTTTAGATTATAGTAATCCTCTATTCACTTTTTGATACTTATAGCTTGCCGGTTGGATTTCACTAGATAATTAATGCAATGTTATAGTCAAGTTGTGTGGCTTATACCCAGACACTTCTACCCAAAACTAGTTCTGCTTATACCCAAACTGATAGGACTTACTATCTTACGCCAAAGCACATGCTAATAACATTGTAAACACCTCTCAAATAATTATAAAATTTAAGCTTGTGAAAGATAAGTATATATGGTCAAAGTACAATCAAAATTTGAAATTATATATTTTACGTTTAATCTTTTACATGCTCGTTAAGTACCTTGGTCCCCTTATATATTTCTCCACTTGCAAACTAGCTGTTGGATAGTCTATAGATGATCATTTTCCATTTTACTCGTTGGACAAATCTATATCAAGAAGATTGGATGGCCATTGAGTTATAGAACTGAGTCTCCACTTGATTCTTGTCAGAGTCTTATTCCAAAAACAATTTTTCATTTAGGAAGAATTGTTTTGATTTCCAAAAATAAGAGAGATTTTTTCATTTGAAATCTAAAGATCAAGTTGAATGTTATGGACTTGTGTCAATCAAATAAAGATTGAGTCCATTAACTGCACTTGTGTCGTTCTGTATTTGATCTTTTATCCAGGTACTCAATCATTAAATAAATTAGAAGCATTTAATTTATTTTGTCATTTTCAAAATATCATAAGGTATGTCTCTAACATCTTGGACAGCCCACTTATTTACAAGCAATCCCTTTTCTTTTCCTGCGAAAAAAATTATGATTATCAAACTCTCCGTCTAGCCAAAATTCCCATTTTGATAGCCAATTTCGAAGAGGATATACAATTCTATTTATATGCAAAAAATGTTTCCAATTACGACAAACGAAATACTTGAATCTTAGTAATGGCTGCTGCGACCAGCCAAAAAGCACAAAAAGTGAACAAAAAGTACAAACGCAGGCCCTTGCCGACGTGACCGTCGCAAAGTTTGGTTGACCCCGACGAGGGCCAGTTGGGTCGCTCGACACCAAGCAGCCCCTCGTTGGCATTGTGTGACCGCCGAGAGTCGTCCATTGTTTGGATCGTTGACCTTCAGTTGGCCTCATGAGGGTTGCGCAACCAAGACGGCACTCGCCTAGGTCGCGCGACCCCCTAGTGACGATCACACGGTTTGTTAGTGACGGCCACCTATGTTGCCAGTGATGTCGTTGGCCTCTCTTTACTTCATTCTACCGAACCCTCGCAGCCATAGCAACAACGCCGGCTAACACAAGGAGATGAAAGTGAACAGTCACAAATAAGGGCAAAATCGGAAAACCAAAAAATCATTGAGGATAAAATCGGATCTGCATTCCACAAAAGCTGAAAGCTTTTAAAAATGAAACCAAATTTCAATAAAGGCTAAAATTTTGGAGGCCTTCCAAAACCATTGGGTTTATAAAATGAAAACAAACACTCAATATTCAGCCTAAAGATCTTTGGAGGCCTAAAGTACTTTTCCAAACGCAGCATCATACGTGCGCTTCTAGAAAGGTGATTTGAGAGTGGGCTTGGAGCGACCAGTTTACAGCGGACGAGTCCATTCATAAACGGCACGAAAACACAGGTCAGCATGCATCGGTCGTCCACAAGACCATAAACTCCAATCAGATGATGATGATTTCCATACACTGAAAAGGCATGTGGAGCGGAAATTGCACAACCGGTGGTCATAAAGGATGCAGGGGCACGCCATTAATGCAGAGAAGCCTAAAGAGATGTACAAGATCTTAAAAATTTCCATCATCGATCCGCTTGCTCCACATGAGCCCGGAAACCAGATCAATGGTCGGAAGGTGGTCTGAAGGTATGATTTGCCGAGGTTTTGATCACGTGATGCTTGTGGAATGGGTCGCATTTTGCAGATGGGACTGGAATGTTTTGATTTGGCACGGTAAAAGCATGCAAGATTAGGACAGCAATTGCGATTATAGAATGTAGAAATCCACTTGCTCCACATGACCCCAGAAAACATGAATGGTCGGAAGGCAAAGGTATGATTTGCCGAGGTTTCAATCGCGTGATACTCATGGAATGTGTCACATTTTGCAGATAGCACCGGAATTTTTTAATTTGGCACAGTAAAAGCATGCAAAATTAGGATAGCAAATGCGATTATAGAATGTACAAAAGGTAAAGCATCTTTATTCATATTATCGAATGCTGTAAGATTCCGGATACCATTTCGAAGGAACTGAGCAAACCAACAGAATGGAAATTAGTGCTTCTTCTTTCGATTTATTCTAGGAAGATATGTGAATATCGTAATAGTTCACTTTAATCTAATACTTCAGATGGACAACCTCCTTAATGAATCTGTTGAAGTCATTGTACGATGACCCTCCACGACCAGCGGCTTCCAAAGCTCTCTCCTTCCACTTCTTAGCATTCTCCCTCATCTTCTTCCCGCCGGCCCCTTCCATCACTTCCTGAACAAGAGCTTCTATTTCCTCACGCCTCACATCCTGGTTCACTTCCATGCCGATCCCCCATTCCGTACATGCGTACCGACAGTTTGTCTGTTGCTCGGCAAAGAACGGCCAGCAAATGAGAGGAACGCCTCCGCAGATAGCTTCCAATGTAGAATTCCACCCGCAGTGGGTTAGAAAAGCACCAACCGATCCATGACGCAGGACCTGATCCTGCGGACACCAGGTCGTCAAGAACCCTCTGTCTTTCACTTCCTCCAGGAACTCCTGAGGTAAAATTGCAGAATCACCCCCCACAACATCAGGCCTGATCACCCACAAAAATGGGCGCTTGCTATTTGCAAGCCCCCAAGCAAATTCCTTCAGGTGTTCCTCAGTCATGACAATCATACTCCCATAGTTCACATACACAACTGACTCGGCTTCTCTCTGATCGAGCCATTCGAGGCAGCTGTAGTCTTCCTTCCACAGATTCGACCTGAAAGACTTGACTGAGCTCGAGGGGATATCCTGGACGAGCAAGGAAAGGGGCGCTGTACAGTAAATTCGTGGGGACATGTCTGCGATTTTCTCCAGTACTTCGTGTTCAAGCTCATTGAAGGTGTGGAACAAGATAGCAGATGATTTCAGGCAGTGCTGCGTTTCTTCTCCTACGAAGTCAAACAAGATGTCGTTCAGGTCCGTGGTCCGTATGAAGCTTGGAATGTCCCGCAGTCGGATGTTTCTCATGCCAGGGATCCAGTCAACAGGATCATCCAACGTCCCGTTGTTCAGGAAGTCTTCATCTGTTACATGTAATGTGCAGTGAGGATCCAATCCAGAACTTTGACAAGAGAAACAGATGAACGGAAATAACTCATGTGGAGAGAGATAACTAAATAAACAAATAAAGATCTGGTGCATTTATCCGAGAGAAGCAAAGACGAATACATAAACGAAGGCCAGTACCTTTGAATGGAACGATCCCTCTCTTAACAAGCTCTTTGTACTGCAAATAACCCATGAACCCACAAGCTGAAGCAGTCCAGAACCGAACCTCTGGGACTCCAAGCTCTCTCGCAGCTTTACTGGCGAAGCTCATCATCCCATCTGATATCACACAACTCACGGGCGGAAGAACTTCGTCACTTTTGATCCTGGCAAGCAATTTCTTGAAAGGGCCCAAGCAGTTCTTCCGGAGTGAGTCGCAGAGGGCCGGGGTATCTTGTGCCGCATCGTGGTCTGATGGCTGGAGGCCGTCTGGGATCGTCTCAAAGCGGAAGTTTTCAAGGCCTCGGAGCAAGTCGAGTCCCTTAGACCGGAGGAGGCGGCGGTGGTTGAACTCAGTGTTGACGAACGTGACGAAGGCGCCGCGCGCGAGGAGGAGCTTGGCAAGCTGCATCATGGGGTTGATGTGGCCTTGGGCCGGGAAGGGCACGCACACGGCGTGCGCATGTGCATGGGAGTTTCTTGATTCTTGGGATATGGAACCCATCAGCCACGTCTCGCCCTCTCCGTAGAGCAAAAGATCAAGAAAGCGGGTCCCCGGTGATGGAACTTGCAACTGATCTAAGTCTGCCAGATCTGTTCAATTTCGGTCGGTCTTTTCAGATTTATATTAGATGCACCAACAGAAAAGTTCATGCAATCATCGTTAGTTAGACACGTGGAAATGCGTATGTCAATAGGGTGATTTTATATTTCATTTGTTTACACTAATTATAGAGCGCATGCGACTATTCTGGTGTTTTAGATGTGACTTTACCTTAATAGGGTCATTGTGAGGTAAGGGGACACCTACCTTGAACACGTTACTGGACATTTGACTGGTCATTCGTTATGATTCGTGCCCAAGATCAATTTCTTAGCCGATGAAAGAATAGCTTGATCGACAACGACACTTTCATCGTGCATGTGGGGGATAAACATTACAATATTACATGTTTTCCTCATGTTTTTTTTTTAAGATTTTGCATGATTATTGCAGGACTATTTTAAAAGTTGAAAATGATTTAATATTAAAATATTTTAATATTTGTGCCTATGGAGTGAAATATATAATGAGAAAGCAAAATGAGAGATTTGAAAAGATTTAAATTTAAGATTTTCTTTTTTTGATACTATGAAGTTTTTGTAAGACCATTACTAATAATTTAAAAAATTTAAGACATTAGATGAATGTGTTGTTTAATATCAAATATTATAAAAAGGTTTATAATATTAGATAAGTAAATGTCGGATCTATGAAATCTCATTTGTAAAGATACTCTCAAAGCTTGAGCAGGAAATTGCAAGTCGAAATTATTTGTGCTCAATAAAGTGATAATCAAACCCTCTTATAGTATTTTCTACTAACACAAGTCATTTCTCAATCTAGTGAAAAAGATTTATCATCTCATTGATTTCTAACTATTGAACTTACTGATATCTTTGACCGGTCGGAAACTTTGGGCATTTTTAGTGTACTTTCCCCTCTCTTCATCTTGCCATATTGTAGTTGACTGTTGATGTTAGTGGCTGCTGATCATTTGGGGGGAGCATGAAGAAGTATTTCTGACGGAGTTGGCTGAAAGACTAAAACGATTAGCCTATCATGCTATCCTACCGTGCCGTCACACTGGAGACCCTTTTTGCACGAGGTACGTCGCGATTTAGATCGTAGAGTCCAGAAGATTATCTCATTTTGTTTGCCCGTAACGACGTTCCGCAAGTTACTCGGAAGGACTCTGGACAGTTTAAGCAGTTGTTTACCCTATCAAACCCCCTCAACCAAGCTGAAAAAGTCTGCCACCCTCATTTTCCTCTTTCGAAACTTATAGAGACCCCCTATGAATTTGGCTCGAGTACGCGCAGCTCCCTACATTTTAAAGTTCCGCATTGTCCGCTGCCTGTTTATGTTGAACTCGGAATTTCACGAACCTAGGAATGTAGATGACTTTCTTTATGCATTTTGATTCAACTTCAAGCCATTCCAAGGGGTGTTGCCTTGTGTTTTTTGATCAAAGAACAGGAATGTGTCCGTCTGATTTACCCTTTTCGTTTTGTTGTATTGAACAGTGGTGTGAATGGAAATGCGCAACTAATGGTAATAAAGGATGCAGGGCACGCCATCAATGTAGAGAAGGACCAAAGAGATGTATAAGATCTTGAAAACTTTCCTCATCGATCCGCTCACTCCACATGGGTGAGGAAACCAGTTGAACGGTCGAAAGGTGGACGGAAGGTCTTAAATTATTGAGGTTTTAATCACATGATACTCATGGAACGTGTTGCATCTGGGGATAGCAATGGGATTTTAAAATTACTACTGTAGTGCATGCTCGATTAAGACAGCAAATGCAATTATAGAATGTAAAGAAAGTAAAATGTCTTTGTTCATATTATTTAATGCTGCATATACTAACAGACTTGAAACTAGAAGAGGGAAATCTTGAACCATGGTGTTTTTAGTTCTTCTCCTTTCGATGGATTTTCAGAATTCGTGAAAATCTGGTAATGGATTTTTTTGATCTAATCATTCAAATAAACAACCTCCTTAATAAATCTATTGAAGTCGTTGTACGATGGCCCTCTGCGACTGGCGGATTCCACATCTCTCTCCTTCCACTTCTTAGCATTCTCTCTCATCTTCTTCCCGCTGACCCCTTCCATCACTTCCCGAACAAGAGCTGCTATTTCCTCACGCCTCACATTTTGGTTTATCTCCATGCCAATCCCTCATTCAGTACATGCGTACCGACAATTTGTTTGTTGCTCAGCAAAGAACGGCCAGCAAATGAGAGGAGTACCTCCGCAAATACCTTCCAAGGTAGAATTCCACCCGCAGTGCGTTAGAAAAGCGCCGACTGATCCATGACTCAGGACTTGATCCCGCGGACACCAACTCGTCAAGAACTCTGTCTTTCACTTCCTCCAGGAACTCCGGTGGTAGGATTGCAGAATCACCCTTCACAACATCAGGCCTGATCACCCGCAAAAATGGGTGCTTGCTATTTGCAAGCCCCCAAGCAAATTCCTTCAGGTGTTCCTCTGTCATGACAGTGATACTTCCATAGTTCACATACACAACTGACTCGGCTTCTCTCTGACCGAGCCAGTCGAGGCAGCTGTAGTCTTCCTTCCACAGATTCGACCTGAAAGACTTGACTGAGCTCGAGGGAATATCCTGGAGAAGCAAGGAAAAGGGGCCCGGCACAGTAACTTCCAGGGGAAATGTCTGATATTTTCTTTGGTACCTCGTGTTCGAGCTCATGGAAGGTGTTGAACAAGATAGCAGATGATTTCAGGTAGTGCTGTGCTTCTTCTCCTAAGAAGTCGAACATGATGTCGTTCAGGTGTGTGGTCTGTATGAAGCTCGGGATGTCCCGGAGTCGGATGTTTCTCATGTCAGGGATCCAGTCAACAGGATCATGGAGCGACTCATGTTGAAAATTTTCTATAATATAGTCTTACATTAATTAATTAATTTTTATTTTAAATAATCGAGTTAATGGATATTCTAATATTTATTAAAATTTAGAGTGATATTATTGAATTGAGTTTTAGTATTTATTAATAACGGGTCTAGTTGAGCAGCAAAGTGTAGGTAATTGTATTTAATTGAAACCCATAACGAGAAAAGTCCAGTTGACATGTTGTTAATTAGGATTTATTATATCCCCTTTTTAGCCTATAAAATGATAGATTATACGTATCATATATCAGTTGCTTGAATTCCATTAAAAGCTACTATATCGAAATAGGTCATAAAGAGAAAATTTTGACATTCTATCAAGTTGATCTATTTTTCCTCAAGTGAAATAATGGCTTAAATAGATACGCTTTAATTTCGCCGTGCTTATCAATTTTGGTGTTTTACAGTCATATATGAATCCGATTATTCTTGATTGATTAATTATTTATGTGAAGAATTTTCTACATATGGTATTAGAGCAAATCATATATGATTGTAGAACTCAATTTTTTTTTTTTTAAATGGAAAAATTCTAAATTTTCCTCTTTGAGACGAATATGGACATTTTTTTTTCGTGTGGATCTTTTGCTCGATTGATCTTGAAACCATAAGGCTTTTGTTCTACATGTTGAAATCTTTCCAACCATATATAATTTGTATAATTTCGTTAAGAATTAAGAGAGAATTTTAAATTTGAAATTCTAGGGTTTATACATGAAAAAGTTCTAAAATTTTCAAATTACTTGCAATTGATTGATGTTCGTTGTAAATTGTTGCATGGGTATTGCATCAAGGTAAGTTTTTAGTGCTTAATTTTAAGAAACTGAAATTCGGCCATGGGAGGTTTAGATCCGAAACTTTGAAGCTTGAATATGAAGATTTTCTTGTTTGTTCTTTGTTTAATTCAATCTAATTAATTATATTGATGTTATATTCAAGTCCCATGGAGAAATTTCATCAAAACTCAAGTTAATTTGTGTTTTTGGAACTTCGGGTCGAAACTGGGTCGTGGGACCCGGCTGGAGGTTGAAGAAGACATCCAGCCAGACCCGGGCCTAAGTATGGGCTTTCTTTAAATTTTGTGGGCCATTTAAAACAGCCCATCCTTTCCCTTTTTTTTTTATGTTTCAAGTTCTGGGCTATGCCCAGAACCCTTACTTATGGATGGGCTTACGCCCATACTTTCTTTTCTCCTGTTTCAGGTTCTGGGTTACGCCCAGAACCCTAATATTGTCTTTTAAGGGCGTGAGCCCAATCTAATTGCCTTTGGGCCGATAGCCCAATCGTGGGTCAATTTTAATTAAAAGAAGTGATGGGCCCATTCCAAGCGGCTCGCGTGGGGTCCTACGGGTCTATGGACCGGGCGTGGGTCAGGGCCCGCGGGTGGGTCTGAAATATTAAAATAATATTAAAGTAAAATATTTTAAAAAAAAATTTGTGGTAAAAATTGTTGTTTGAAAAAGTGCAATATGATCTTGGGAAGCACATGTTGTAAAGTATTTCATATTGTTTGATGAATTATGGGCATAAATTATTTGGAGTTTCATATTGATAAAAATTAGTATATACAATAACTCGCCCAAAGGGGGTTATTGTGTGTATTAATTTGGAAAATAACATGAAGATTAATTACCAAATTTAAAAGATGGGATGTATGATTGAAAAATATTTATCTGACCAAAGGGGATAAATGTTTTAAAAGTTATATGTAATTCTCCTCTATATTGATATTATGAAGATGTATAATTTAAAGGATTTATCTACCCAAATGAGATGGATCTTTGACAATTATTTGTAATTCTTCTTGTTGTTGCTTTATAAACTTTATGCTGTGAAAAACAATGATGAATTATATACTCTGCTCAAATGGGAGTTTATAATGTAGTAAATATTCTAAATTGCTTATTGTTCATAATTCATCTAATTGCATTATGTGTAGCGAATAGTTACCTTTTTGTAAACAACAACAATGCCTCGGTCGCCATTCCACTCGACTAGACTTGTTTGTCTTCTTGAGTGCAAGTTTTGTTGGTGCCGAGTCTCTTTTGCTATATATTTATTTGTTTGTTTAAAGTCAATATATCTTTTACATTTACCCAAAAAAAAAAAAAAAAAAAAGACAACAATGCCACGGTTGAAATATTAACTTGATCAAATATTATACTGTTAAAGACTTAGTAAAAAAGGGAGACATTGTGATTAAGAATATTAGAACTGAGTTAATGTTAATTGATCATCTAACAAAAAGCTTACGATCCATTTTGTTTAAAGAATATGTAAAGAATATGGGTGTTTTAGATTCTTTTGATTTCTTTTGTTAGTGGGAGCTATATAAATTGTATTTCTAGATATTATAGTTATATGCGGACTGATAATACTTTTATGACATCTATTAAAGCATTTATTTTCAATTATTGTTATTATTAATTTTATTGTTATGCTTTCTCCTGTTGACTGAGAAATAGAAGTATAAAACAATATCTTTAAATAAATTTTAGTTTAAAGATGACTGGATGTCACTAATTATGACATTTCATGTTGGACTGTGACATAGTCGTGCAATTTCATGTTGTTTAGAAATTGCACTAATGCAGTTTCATAGATGTGAATGACTACAAATTCTAGAAAGAAGACAAGGTGGTCAGGTGAGTTGATTACCTCTCGAACCTATGAATTGTACCATCGATTTGATATGTGCCTAACATCAATTTTTTAGGAGTTAATACCATGAAAAATCCTAAATTAGTACATCTATGATAAATTTATCACAAATTCATTTTGGATCACCAAAATTTTCAAAATAGTATACATGTGATAAATTTATTGTTTGTTAGTTTTTATTAAATTTTATCATTAAATTGTAGTTGACGGGTGTGCCAATTTGGAGTTGTATCCCCAAGTTTGTCACAAGTACCTATAGGTAATTTTTCGCGGTATTAATCCCATTTAATAGAAACTAATGAATAGTAAATTTATTATAAATGTATCGGTTTTGGGTCTTTGGTAGTTGAACAATTAGTTTGGGATAAATCTACACATCTGTATTAATTTGGAGTTTTTCATGCTATTAACCTATTTTTTAATACCCATTTTTTACCCAATTAAAAAATAGGTGGATTGACAACGATAATTTCACAAATATATATATATATATATATATATATATATATATATATATAGGGATAAACATGATAGTATTAATTGTTTTCCACTATTTTGTGAGATTTTGCATGATTATCGCCAATTGTTTTAAAAATTGAAGCTAGTGTAATAGTTAAATATTTTAATACTTGTGACTACAACATGGAATGTACATCAAGAAGGTGAATCTGGAAAAATTCGAACTCAAGGTATTCTTCTTTAATATCATGCAAGTTTTTGTGGGGTTACTATCAATTGTTTCAAAATTTCAAGTTATTAGATGAATGTGTTGTTTAATATTTAAATATTATAAATAGGTGTATGCATTTAGGTAAGTAAATAAATCTCATTTGTATCGTAAAGATGCGCTTGAAGCTTGGGCAAGGAGTTGAAAGTCGAAATTATTTGTGCAAAGTGAGAATCAAACCCTGTTATAGTATACACAAGTCATTTCTCAATCCAGTAACTTTTGCTTTAAATTTTTGTTCAGCAGTCAAGTATGATAACATCTTTTCCATCGAATCTTTAAAAAATGTAGAAGATAATATCTATATGCATTCTATTAATTAAGTGATACTAATCACTTGTTACAAAATTATTATTTACATTTAGATGTCACAATTCCTACGATCGAATTTGTCCAAAATTATCATTTCTATTGTATATCATCATATGTGTAGTGGCCAGCTTGATAATTGCTATATGCTAAGGATAAATTTCTGGGGTTTACCAAAAAGAAAAGGAGAGAGATTTGAATTTCAGTTGTAATTTTATAGATATCTCAGCAGAATTGCTCATGCAAACGGACAAGATGTCGACGCGTCTTGGATGGAAGGCGATTTCATCTGCTCAGCTGCGGGGATTCTTCGAGATGCAGACGGATCGACCATCGATGGCTTCGCGGCAAAGATTAGGGCTTCCTCAGCCCAATAGGCGGAAGCTGAAGCGATGCTCATGGGTCTCCGCTTTCTCAAAGCTTTCTGTTCGAGGAGAGAGACGGAAGAGATCAGTTCGAAGAGAGAGACGGAAGTGATTACCCCTTTAGTTCTACTGTGCGAAAGCGACAGCTCCTCCCTCGTGGATTGCGTGATGGGCCGGGCCGTCTCCCCTTGGAACACCCGTAATATCATAAAAGCCTGTCAACGGGAATTAACTCAATGTCACTCCCTGGCCGTCCGATCTTGTCCCCAAGAAGCGAATCGAGCGGCCGATTGGCTGGCCCGCCACCATTGAGACAAACAGCTGGCACCCAACTGGCTTCTCTCTTTTCCCTTATCTCTTTGTGAAATTCTCGCTCTGGATTGTAATCCACCGGTGCTGTTTAAAGACTCAGTTATCTAATACATATCCTCTTATTTCTGCTAAAAAAAGAAAACAGACAAGATGCTGCACGACACTGCATTTCCTTTTCTGACTTTTTTTTTTTTTTTAATTTAAATGCACCGAGTCGGATGGAGTAACATTTGGTAAGATTACCAAATTAGTCAAAACAACAAAAAGTTATGTCTGTACGTGATTTAATAATGCTGTTCGAAATTGATCCGCATCATCATCATAGGTACGATGACCTGCCGTGGTTGTCCGGTTCGTGAAATTGACCAGCATCATAGCGGGATGTCGGCACGTGGTCCGTGAAGAGGCTGTTTGATACAAAGTAAGAACAGATTCAATGGCTTTCGATCATAATATTTTCAACATGAATGGAGGCTCTATCATAATAAAGCGAATCGGACAATTTAAAGTATCATTTGCCTTTATTGTACTTTGTAGGCTTATTTCTGTTAAAAAAACGGCAACTTTAGGTCGGGTGCTAATTTTAATCCAATTCCTTTTTTTTTTTTTTTTTAATCTCATGAGAATATACCAACGTTAATTTGTGTCTTAATTTTGGGCCAAATCATTTTTTTTGTCTCATTGAAAAGCGTAGGCCCAAAAACTTTTCCGGTGTCTCAAAAAAAAAAAAAAAATCAGTTCTCAGCCTGTACCTAAATTTGGCACACAACAAGTTTCCGTCTAATGATGCCATTAAAGATTCAACGTGTTGATCCGTGGGTACTCGGCTGGCTTGATGGTGGTTAGATTTGGGTAGCGAATGGAAATTAGTGTTTTTTATTAGAAGAAAAAGGTTTTGGTTGGAATTGGGACACAGAGCAAATTGGTGCCTTTTTATGGGGCAAAATTTTGTTTGGCCAAAATTGAGATTTCAATTAAAGTTCATGCTTTTTAAGTGAATTGAGCCGTATTTTGTATTTATGAGATCTATGAGATTCTACTGAAAATTAAATTACAACGACCACTTTTTTTCCAGGTAATTTAATTAGTAACTTATTACTATTTTTATGAAGCTGCTGACTTTTTCGTTAATTTGTAAAATACCAACTTTTATTTGTATAATTTATCATTGTTTTGAAGTTACTAGCTCTCTAATGAAATTATCAAACTAAATTAGTGTGACTTACAACTTATGTTATATTAAATTACCAACTAATTTTGGATTACCAATTGCCGTTTAAGTTACTTATCAAACTCTAATTGTTTGGTTTGCTATACTAATTATTTTTATGAAGTTACCAACTTTTATTTTAGTGGTTAGCAATTCATTATTTTCTAACCTTTTTTTGACAATTACCAATCTAAATTAGTGTAACTTGCCGACTTTTCTCTTGTTAGATTACTACCTAATTTTGGGTCTACTCTCATTGAGTTACTTACCAATATTTATTTGATTTTTTTTTTTGCTAACTTTTCTTATCGCTGACAAATTTTTAGTTGCATTTTTTAGCTGCAACTTAATTTATCAACTCTTTCTAAAAAATTACAAGAATTATTTATGTTAAACTATGTTTTGAGCTTAAGCCCGTCAAATGAAATTTGACCGATGGGCATTGTGTGAACTCGACCACGCGTGGGCTGATAAATCGGCGCGCAAGAATCGTTGGCTGAAGATTTCAACAAGCGCGATATATATATATATATTTTTTTTTGGACATGCGCGATAAAATAATTTACCACGCGTGATAGTGCTGCCTTCTTTAAGTCCAATTCATCCCCTTGTGATTGGGAAATTTATTGGCATGCTGAATCTATTGCCGCAGAAAGACTTCTTTTGTTCATGCAGAAGAAGAAGGCGCTCTCATGTTTTATATATATATTTCTGCTCGTGGGGTCAGCGGGTTGAATAATGAAGGAGAGTTTTTTTTTTTTGGGCACCTCGAGAACTGCTGTATAGTTGGTAGTTGACGACATAAATCCGGGAGAGTATTAGCGCAGAGACCCACCATCCATGGCACTCCACTTAAGTCACGCAACGTGACGAGTAGGAAATCGAACTCTGACCTTTCGTGTGGATAGTGAGCAGTCACTATCTCGTGCCGTTGTAGATGATGGGAGACTTCTCTTGGTTATATACAGGGAATTGAGCACCGAGAGGAGAACAGAATTGTGCGGAGAGTTCTTACGAGGGTTAGCTTGTAATTACACCCTGTAGTGATTCCGACGTGGGAAGAGTTTTTCATCAAACTACGGGAATGTGCCCGTCTGATTTACCCTTTCCCTTTTGCTATATTGAGCAGTTGTGTGAATAGAAATGCACAGCTAGTGGCAATAAAGGATGCAGGGCACGCCGTCAATGTCGAGAAGCCCCAAGGAGACGTACCAAGATCTTCAAAACATTCGTCGTTGATCTGCTCGCTCCACATGGGCGAGGAAACCAGATGAACCGTTGGAAGGCGGACTGAAGATCTTGAATTGTCGACTTTTCGATCATATCATACTCGTGGAATATGTCGCGTCTGGGCATACTACTGGGATTTTTGAATTACTACTGTAACGCATGCAAGATTAAGACAGCAAATGCAATAATAGAAAGTAAAGAAAGTAAAATATCTTCACTCATATTATTTAACGCTGAATGACATAAATTACAATGTCGAAGGAACTGGTGCAAACTAACATACTGGAAACGAGTAGAGTGAAATCTTGAACCCTGGTGTTTTTATTTCTTCTTTTGACAGATTTTCGGCGTACGGTGGAATCTGGTAATGGTTCCCTTTGATCTAATCTTTCAAACGGAAAACTTCCTTAATAAATCTATTGAAGTCGTTGTACGATGGCCCTTGGCGACCGGTGGCTTCCACAGCTCCCTCCTTCCACTTCTTAGCATTCTCCCTCATCTTCTTCCCGCGGACCCCTTCCATCACTTCCCGAACAAGAGCTTCTATTTCCTCACGCCTCACATCCTGGTTCACTTCCATGCCATTCCCCCATTCGGTACATGCGTACCGACAGTTCGTCTGTTGCTCAGCAAAGAACGGCCAGCAAATGAGAGGAACGCCTCCACAGATACCTTCCAAAGTAGAATTCCACCCGCAATGCGTTAGGAAAGCACCGATGGATCGGTGACTCAGGACTTGATCCTGCGGACACCAACTCGTCAAGAACCCTCTGTCTTTCACTTCCTCCAGGAACTCTGGTAGTAGGATTGCAGAATCACCCTGCACAACGTCAGGCCTGATTACCCACAAAAATGGGTGCATGCTATTTGCAAGCCCCCAAGCAAACTCCTTCAGGTGTTCCTCAGTCATGACAGTGATACTTCCATAGTTCACATACACAACTGACTCGGCTTCTCTCTGATTGAGCCATTCGAGGCAGCTGTAGTCTTCCTTCCACAGACTCGACCTGAAAGACTTGACTGGGCTCGAGGGAATATCCTGGAGGAGCAAGGAAAGGGGCCCGGCAGAGTAAATTCGAGGGGAAATGTCTGCTATTTTCTCCAGCACTTCATGTTCGAGCTCATTGAAGGTGTTGAACAAGATAGCAGATGATTTCAGGTAGTGTTGCACTTCTTCTCGTAAGTAGTTGAACATGATGTCGTTCAGGTTTGTGGTCCGCATGAAGCTCGGGATATCCCGGAGTCGGATGTTTCTCATGCCGGGGATCCAGTCAATGGGATCATCAAGCGTCCCATTGCTCAGGAAGTCTTCATCTGTTCCATATAATATGCAGTGAGGATCGAATCCAGAACTTTAAAAAGAGAAACAGATGAATGGAAATAACTCATGAATGTGGAGATAACTAAATAAACGAGTAAAGAGCTAGTGAATTTATTCAAAAGAAGCAAAGATGAATAAATAAACAGAGCAAATACCTTTGAATGGAACGATCCCTCTCTTAATAAGCTCTCCGTACTGCAAATAACCCATGAACCCACAAGCTGAGGCAGTCCAGAACTGAACCTCTGGGACTCCAAGCTCTCTCGCAGCTTCACTGGCGAAGCCCATCACCCCATCTGAAATCACACAAGTCACAGGCGGAACAATCTCGTCACTCTTGATCCTGGCAAGCAATTTCTTGAAAGGGCCCAAGCAGTTCTTCTGGATCGAGTCGCAGAGGGCCGGGACATCCTGTGTTGCATTGCTGTCCGACGGCGGGAGGCCATCTGGCATTGTCTCGAAGCAGAAGTTTTTGAGGTCTTGGAGCGAGTCAGCTCCCCTAGACTGGAGGAGGCGGCGGTGGTTGAACTCGGTGTTGACGAATGTGACAAAGATGCCGTGGGCGTGGAGGAGCTTGGCAAGCTGCATCATGGGGTTGACATGGCCTTGGGCAGGGAAGGGGACGCACACGGCGTGTGCAAGTGCACGGGAGTTTCTTGATTCTAGGGGTGACGAACTCATCACGTGTATCTCTCTAGAGCAAGATCAAGAAGTGTATACTGAGTGATGGAACTTGAAATTGATCTGAAGTCCGCCAAATCTTATTCAATTTCGGTCGGTCTTTTCAGATCTATACTAGATGCGGGAACAAGAGGCTATGCAAGGAGCGATAGACGAGGGAGATGCACATGTGTGAAATTTCAGCAACCAGCACTTATAGCACAACTTCCGGTGGTTGGTGAATTTCATTTTTTTACGCTAATTACAGAATGCCTACAGATATTTTGGTGTCCCGTATTCGGCCCATCCTAGTTTCCTCGAAGAAGATGGCAATGTGTTCAGGCGACTTGATTGCCTCGAACTCGTCCCCCGTGCCTTGGAAAGGTCATTCAATTTTGAAATACGACCAACATCAGTTTCCTAGCTGATGAGACAGTAACTGGATCGAAAAAGATAAATTTTTGGTATTCATTGTTTTCCTATGATTTCTTTCTTCAGGTTGTTAGGAATTACTTAGAAAATAGAAAGTAAAGGCAAGAGAGAAAATTCAAGCATAAAGTTTATCTTAATTTCCTCTTAAACTAGAGCAACATGACATCCAGTTGACTATTCCATCGTAATCAGCATCTCGCACTTGTGCCATCCTGTCAATGATGGGGACTATTGTTTGCAAAAACACCAATCAAATCAAAGATGTATCAATCTAAGAATAAGTAGCAAAGGATGAAAGAAAATCGAAATCATATGAGAAGCAAGATTTACGTGGAAAATACAAAATGGGAAAACCACAGGGAGAGAGAGGGATTTCACTATCTTCAATAAAGAGCACTAGAGTATAATCCAAAAATCTCTAAAATCACTTAGTGAGCCATAAGATCTAAATATCCAACAAGAAGATAGGGAAAAACAAAACAAGAAATAATGTAGAGGCTAGGGTTGGAGAGTGTTTTTAAACACATTCCTTTTATAGTCTCCCTTCAAAAATTTCTAAAATAAAGGTGCATGGTTTAAAATATCCTTATCTCTTAATTTAAAAGTCAAAATTCAACAAATCTCCACCTTGACTTCATCCAAAAGAGCATTGTGCCAAATACCACAAGACCTCTCTCCCTTACCACCAAAAGTGACCATACAAGGCCACCCCCAAAACAGAGTCGGTGGCATTTCATCCATTGTTTCATGTGCTAAGTACTCTCATGTAGGCTTAGGGGTGTGTATAATTGATTCCGCCATTCTGGGGCGGTGGAGTTGGCGGCATTTGATCCCTTCTTTCCTACATTGAGTACACTCATGTAAGCTTAAGGGTGTGCATAATCGATTTTGTCGTTTTGGGGGTGGTCTCGTGTGGTCACTCGTAATGGTGAAGGAGAGAGGTATCATGGTGTTTGGCACAATGCTCTTTGGGAGATATGAAGTTAATGTGGAGATTTGTTGAGTTTTGACTTTGAAATTAAGAGATAAGGGTATTTTAGACCATGAACATTTATTTTAGGAACTTTTGAAGGGAGACTATAAAAGGAATATATCTAATAACACTCTCCAATCCTAGCCTCTATATTATTTTCTATGGATGCTTCAATATGAAGCTCGATCTCTTTCCGAACATTCTCCTTATGAATACTTGTAAACTTAATAACAAGCTTTCTTTGTTCAAGCATAGAATTTTCATTAGAAGTAACATTCCTACTAATTATAAACTTTGATGACTAAGGGTTGGAACACTATAACCCATATCCTTTAATCCCGTCTGCATAACCAATGAAAATACACTTCTTGGCCCTACGTTCAAGCTTATCATCTTTTACATGATAATAAGTAGGATATTCAAATATTTTTAAATTTGAATAATCAGAATGTTTACTTGACCATATCTCCTGAAAAGTCTTATATTCAATTGTGTTTGAAGGAGAATGATTCACTAAATAACATACCGTGTTCATAGTTTCAACCCAAAAATCTTTTCCAAGTCTAGCATTAGAGAGTATATACCTAACTCTCTCTAAAAGTTTCCAGTTCATGGGCTCTATCACTGCATTTTGTTGAGATATGTACTTGACTATTCGATGTTGAATAATCCCTGAATCTTCACAATACTTGTTGAAATCACATTTGCAAAACTCAAGACTATTGTCCGTTCTGAGACGCTTTATATTTTTCCTAGTTTGATTTTCTATTAACATCTTCCACTTCTTAAACGTATACAAAATGTCACTTTTATGCTTCAAGTAATTACCCAGACTTGCCTAGAAAAATTATCAATAAACGTTAGAAGATAAATTGCATCACCCTTAGATTTTACTTGTGTCAGTCCCCACAAATTGGAGTGAACATAGTCAACTGTGCCCTTCGTTAAATGCACCCTAGTACCGAAACCAACTTTGCATTGCTTTTTAAAAACAAGATGGTTGCAAAAGTCAAGTGAGACTGTATGACCCCCATAATGTAAACCACGTGTACTCAAGATAGTCACTCATTTTTTGCACACGTGGTCCAACCATATATGCCACACTATTGATTTTTCATAGTCTAAAGAGGATGATATTTTTAAAGAACTCACAATGGTACTTCCCCACCAAACGTAAAGATTTTTCTTTATGTTACCTCTAATCACAATCAAGGAGTCATTTGAATTTTCAAAACTCCATCTTCACTTGTGTCCATGAATCCAATGGAATCTAAACTACTCAATGAAATAAGGTTTTTCTTCAAATCTAGGATGTGCCTAAAATTTGTCAAAACTCTTACTATGTTGTCGTGACATTTAATTTGCACTATATCGATACCTATAATCTTGCAAACTGTATTGTCACCCATCAAAATTGAATCACTACTGACTTTCTCATATGTATGGAACCAATTTCTATGTGGACACATGTGGTATGAACAATGTTGAATCCACATCCATTCATCATCGATATGACAATCTAAAGACAAAACAGTAAGAACATTGTCTACATTAGTGGACTCATTATTTTTCATCAGACTAGTTGAATCAGAATTTTCCATCAACTTCTTCCCATTAACTTTAAGCACTAGATACTCACTTTTGTAGTGTCTGAATTAGTCACAATAGTAATACTCCACCTTACTCTTATCTCTGCTTAATCTAGATTTCAAACACTATTTACTAATACTGTGTCTATCACGACGATTCGACCTTCCCTTGACAACTAAGCCATCAGCTTTTTATCACAACTACTACTTGCATTTAATTTTGTGTGCATCTTCACGAAATTCAATGAGACTTTCACATTCTCAAGAGTTATGGATTTTCTTCCATATAGTATAAAATCCATAAAATTCTCATATGAGCTCCGCAATAAACATAACACAATTAGGGCTAAATCTTCATCATCCAACTTCAAATCTAGATTTTTCATACCTATAACAATTTTATTAAATTCATTTAGATGTTCTTAGATAGGAGTATCTTCTTGCATCTTTAGCATCTTTAGCATGTAAAGACGCTACTTCAAAAATAATCTTGTCGTAAGAGATTTCTTCATGTAGAGACTCTTAGCTTTTATCACAATCTCAAAACCATTTCTTCATCTATGATTTCAAGAAGCACCTTATCGGATAACGACGATTGGATAGTGCTATGCACCATTTCTTCTATCTCCTTGATCTCATCCGTAGTCATATTGTCGGGCCATCCAAGGCTCTAACCGAACATTCTCGATACAACAACGCCTTTATCTTGATCCTCCATAACCCAAAATTGTCTTGGCCATCAAAAGGTGCCACTTTGAACTTGATAGATGCCATCTCGAACAAAAAAGACTGAAATTCCTTTGCTCTGATACCAATTTGTTGTGGAAAAAATGCCAATTAAAGATGCACCAATCTAAAAACAAGTAGCAAAGGTTAAGAGAAAATCGAATTCACATGAGGCGCAAGATTTACATGGAAAACCCAAAACGGAAAAACTAAGGGGGAGAGAGAGGGGTTTTACTATCTTCAACAAAGAGCACTAGAGTACAATCCAAAAAGCCCTAAAATCACTTGATGACCAAAAAAATCTAAATATCCAACAAGAAGACAGGAAAAAACAAAACATGACAAGAAGACCGGAAAAAACAAAACATGACATAATATAGTGGCTAAGGTTAGAGAGTATTATTAAATGCATTCCTTTTATAATCTCGCTTCAAAATTCCTTAAAATAAAGGTAATAGTTTAAAATACCCTTATCTCTTAAATTGAAAGTCAAAACTCAATAAGTATAAACCAAACCCCAATACAATTAAGAAAACGTTGGATCTATGAAGTATCTCAATTATATTATAGAGGTGCGCTCAAAAGTCGGGCAAGGTGTTGAACATCGAAATTGTGTGCACTTGATAAAGTGAGAATCGAGCTTCATGATGGCAATTTTTAGTCTATACATGTTGCTCCTTAATTCACCCATGCCCATGATTTTTATTGTAATTACTTTGTCCATTAGTTAAGCATGAGAAGATCATTTCTGTCATTCTCCTAAAAATGTCAAAGATCGTAATTTAAACGCGTCCTGTCGATTGGGTGGTAAGAGTCACTTGCTACGAAATTATTATCCACACTCAGATCTCACAATCACTATAATCCGTATATCCAAAACGTCTCCGTGCAATTACTTATACAAACAGACAAAATACAGCTGCTCAAGTGTCCCAGTTGCGTACGAAAAAAGCAGGTCCATACATTAACGATCCAGCGATTCTATGGAATCCAATGAGCTACGCTTCGTTTTCTGGCTGTTCTTAAAACGCATCGAGCTCATCGAACGACATTTGGCGATGTGGTTCGAAATCCATCCCCGGAGAACTCGATCGTATAGACAAGTCAAAAGGGCAAACGGTCGCGTCTTTACGTGGCTTTCGGCATGGATCATGTCGTACTACGACCGTTGGGATGCGTCGAGGAGGAGATGCAATCAAGGGCGAGGGATTTGGGTTAGAAGGGGAAGGAAAAGATCTAGGAAGATGTCGAGGGACAGAAAGGATGAGGAAAGATGTAAACTATTCGAAGCGGTCTAATGTGAATTGAGCGTGATGACTATGACCGGCAAATGCTATCGTTGTTACGTAGTTTGTACATCATCGATATTTGTACCACTTTACGAACTTTTATTTGTATAATTTACTCACGTTTTGAATTTATGTTAGTATAATAAAAATTTAACTTTTTAAATTAGAGTGACTTACCAAATCTTGTCATATTAACTTAACCAATAGTTTTGGCTACCAATTTGACTTACTTATCGAATTTTGTTTTCTGTTTTCTTAACTTAGCAATTTTTTTAATAAAGTTAGCAACTTTTATAATAATTTCTTATTTACTGACTCTTTTTTAGTGGTTACAATCTAATTTAGCGTGACTTGCCAAATTTTCTTATATTACATTACTTGCTAGTATTGGGTTAGTTCTCAATGAGTTACTCAGTTATTTTATTTTATTATTTACGAACTTTCATTTACATTTCTCAACAGCACTTTGATTTACCAACTCTTTAAAAAAATTATTAAGTTCATTTTCTTTTGATAAACAAAATTTCATATCTTTTACAACTTTTATTTACTTTATTAACTATGCCATAAATTTATTGATACCTATAAATTACTAACTTTAAGTTAAGTGATTTATCAACTTTTCTTCAATTAAGCTATAAACTAGTTTGGGATTACTCTCATTTGAGTTAGTCATCAAAGTTTATTTGGTTTATTTAATTTATTAACTTTTCTATCGTGTTACTTAAATGGAAAAAAGCTTTAAGTCACTGAAACAAAGGTTGATAATAACATATAATAGTTGATAAATTTAAAGTGTCGACAAGAAATGTAAATAAAAGTTGGTAATAGATAAGAGGATTATTGGAGAAGAGAAGTTGGTCATTTAAGGCGTAGTTTTTGACATTTTTTTTTACTACTCAACATCTAATAAATCTAACAACACAAAAATTCCAAGAGTCCAATACAAAATTCACAAGTCAACTCAATTCATATCTTTCATTGCTTAGATCGAAACAGGGGGTGAGATGAAAAACTATACATATGAAGAACCACACTTCGATAGAGCTCTTAAATTATCAAATTTGTTTAGTCTAGTCTCTTAACTTTTCATAACAAAGTCAACTTGATCCTTCGGTTCAAGGAAAAATCTCAAATAAGGACCTAAAGTGAGCATACTTTCTCAAATAAGGACCCGGGGTGATCATTGTTCCAAATAAGGATTCGAAGTAGCTAACAAGTCTCAAATAAGGACTTGAACCTGCCGGCCGGCCAAAATGTTCACCGGCTGGCAAGCGTGTGACATTTCCGGTGGTGCAGTTTTGTCCCAAAAAATTATAGATTGAAATTAACAAACCCTAAAAACAAAACCCCCAAACTCTTCATGTTCTTCTTCTTCTGCTCTTCATCTTTTACGTTCTTTGTCCCCTCTCGTTTGGAGAACCCAAATTCTCTGTCGATGGAGCAAGATCCCTGTCTCCTTGAGTTTCAAAGGCACGTGCCCTCCCTCCATCCCTCCCTCCCTCCCTCCTCGTCTCTCTCAATTTGAACGAAACTGACCTCGGTTGAACAGAAGTGTGAATCAAAGTGTATGGCGAACCTAGGAAAAGATAATGAAGAATTGAGGCACTCGTGTTACACACGAGTGTCTCAATAACGGAAAGGTGGCTTTACTTAAGATTTGTCTTTTTCATTAGAAAGAAACGAAGATAGAAAACAAAAGAAGATATGAAGAAACGAAGATAGAGGTTTCTTGTTGTGTTTCAATTCGTGTTCCATTAATAGAAAATTTCCATGCTCCAAGCGAGAGAGGACAAAGAACGGAGAAGATAAAAAGTAGAAGAAGAAAAACATGAGAACATGAAGAGTTTTTTTTTTAGGTTAAAAGAATGTGAAGAGTTTGGGGGGTTGGTTTTTAGGGTTTGTTAATTTCTATCTATCACCGGAAATATCACACTCTCGCCGGCCAGTGAACATTTTGGCCGGTCGACAAATTCAGGTCCTTATTTGAGATTTGTTAGCCACTTCTAGTCTTTATTTGGGACAACGGTCATTTCGGGTCCTTATTTGAGAAAATAGACTCACTTTGGGTCCTTATTTGAGATTTTTCCTCAGTTCTATTAACAAGTTTTCATAATTGCAACATTACCTAGATTTTAGAGTTATCTTTTCATTTCAATTGTTTTTAGGAATCAACCTTTTTGTTCTTTATAATATAGCGATAGTTCAACATAAGTAAATTTTAACTTATGATCTTTATCATAGTAAAAGGATAAACTCCCTTAGAGCTATCTCACATTAATATTTTTGCTATTTTATATCTATGTATCTCATGAGGATATAGAGATATCTTTCAATATATATATATATATATATATATATATATATATATATATATCATGAGCATTTCTAGAAATGATATTAATTTATTTATTGATATCCATACACATATTATTCTAAATCAAAATCTTGTTCCTTATTTGTTAGACAACACAAAACACACAAGAGTGAAAATTATATTAATGTCAATATTTAGGAAAAAGATCTGTAAAAGTATTGGTGGTTATAGATAAATTAATATCGGTCCTGGATATTTTTAAGAAAACACTTAGACTAGAAAGAGTAGATATACTAATCCAATACGACTCTAAATTACTTTCTAATTGATTTTAAGTGCAAATTTACTTCATTAATTCATGAAAACGATTGACATAAAAATGTATTCTAAATTTTCGGAGAAATTGCCATTATGAAAAATTATGAATTGTATCGGATAATTTATATAACTTTCTTATGAAAAGTGATGAACTAGATTGAACAAACCGAATGTTTAAGAACTAAATTAAATATTTAGACTTAGTTCAAGAATCATATTTGATAAATTAAAAGTTTAAGGATGATATTCCACGTTAGGTCAAAATATAAAGATTATGAATGTCAATTTCCTTGCTTGAAATTATTATAAAAAGAAAAAGAGAAAGAAAAAGACACGGGGCCTTGACTGGACCATCGTCGTGAATTATTATCTGCTCCACGTCCTTCTTTTCAACAGGTGTAGGTGCGAAGGGGAGCAAACGAGGCAACTAGTATAAAAATATTAAGTTTGCAAATATTAAAAAGGAAAGAAAAAGTCCATGTGTGTTTGTTTCACGTGTCAATCTTCTTCTCCAATATAATGCCACAAGAATATCTTGACGTTCCCAGAGGTGGACCATTAAGGAAAAATTGGTAGAACTAAGCTTACACTTAACATAGGCTATACCAAACTCTATCAATCGCAACTTCACACTCAATTCAAACATGCAATTTATTTCACCTTTTAAAGCTATTACCAATAAGTTAGGGTTGATTAGACATCCAAGTAAAGTATATTAATATATTTTGCTTTTGAGAACTAGAAATTTAATGGATATAGAGACTTGATTATGTAAGATGAATTTAATGTCATTTGAGTACCATTTCTCTTTATTTCAAAAATATTTTCAAAGCACTCTTGGCCAATTTTAATCCTAAGTCACAGCATATGATTCAGCATTTTGAAAGCTCATAATACTTTAGCCTAAAGGATTTTAGGCAAATGCAAAGGTTATTTAGTAAACTATGTTTTGAAAAGCAATATTGAGAGAAATACCGTTCAGTAGAAAATACATTTTAAAAGTCCTTTGAGTGATTAACATTAGTTTTTTAATTTTTTTAATTTTTTTTGGTGACCCAGGGAACCCCGTACTCCGACCAACGCGGAAGAATTGAAAAAAATGTATGCATCTTTTTAAATATAAATTTTGAAAATAATATTAAAAAATGAAATATATAATTAAAAAAAAAAGACCAAACCCTTCGCTGGTCTAGCGAAGAGCTATGGCCCCCGGCAAGCTAGATTCGATGTCTGCGGTTGTCAAATGAGGTCGCCTAAGATTAAGTGACCTTCTGTGAGGATTACGCGACCCTAGTAAAGGCCGCCGGACTTAGGTGGTGTGCGACCCGGTCCATCGCCGCTACTTAGAACCAGAGAAGACAGAGTCAATTTTCTGCAAGTATGCATCCACTCAAGCCCTTCAGGGATAGTCTTTTAGCAGAAAACCACTCAATCCTTTAGTTCATAACTTAGAGACACTCAGAGATGCCGGGATGGAAACATTTCTAACATACTCGAGCTGCATTTCTTGGAGGATCCTACCAGGCTAGAGAAGAAGAGATGAGTTTAGAAAGCCATGAGAGGTTTTGCACAAAACACTCACTTAATTCAAAGGGACTCTGCCCAACACAATACAGACTCCTTGCCTTATTTAGGCAAACGAAGGTCACAAACAGACAAGGACCAACTAACATGAGTCCGGAAACAGAACAGAGGCACCGGAAATTTCCGAGAGGGAATTATTCGCACATTATGAACAGTACCCGTACTATGAACAGTACTTTCCCTAGCCTAATGAACAGTAAAAGTGAACAGTACTTTGCTATAGTGAAATTGTACGGACATCGGTCTTTCAATGATCTCGTCCGTCATGAGCATTGTAGTCATAGTCTGAGTCATTTGAGCTGTGTATTGTTGTGAAGATATGTTCTTCATACTTCTGTTCAAGAGCTTCAAGATCTGCTGGTGAGAGGATCTGGTTTGGCTGATATGATGAAGATGCTTCTTCATGTGCCCAGTTCACATTGTCATCTCTTATGGTGTCGACAGGAATGCTTGGCTGAGGCCAGTTGGCTGGATCTTTGTAGAAGGACATGTCCATGTTTTGAGATAAAGACGGGGGTCCTTGATCATAGGGGTCCTCGGACAGAGGACCTCCCCATCTAGCATAGGGGTCCTGAGTGGATTGAACAATGTCATCTGCATCTGTTATTTCATGTTCCTGGGACGACGTAGCTTGTCTGGAATCTTTGAGTGTTTCTTTGGCTTTTGGTGTTAGTTCATAATGATCCCATGCAGTGGGTACATTATAATTCCAGACATCTTGAGGGATGGTTTTGTTTTCTTGACAAAGAATTCTCTGAAGTTCTTGTTACTGATGTTCACAACATCCAACATGTCTTGGATAAGATTTGTGAATTCGAGCTTCTCTGCTGTCCAATTGAGGTTTATAGGATGTTGTTCTTATAATCTGTGGTTCATTAATTATACTACCATTATTTTTGAAAAAGTGCCATGGACGCTTAAAAAACAGGATGATATGGACTTCAGGATTTGGTGTCATGGTTCTTAGTTCTTTCTCCAAAAGATGTTTCCAGTGGGTTGGAGGATAGAACCAATTGAGAAAGTCTAAGAGATTCTTATCACTTTCTCTTTCAACATTACCTTTGCCGAGTAAGAATATTCTTGTGAGGTTGGCAATGAATCTTCTGGTTGGGATTTCCATAGCTATTAAATACTTATTGGTTAAGTACCATAATAACTTCTTGAGTTGATCAGGGAAATCATCTTCCTTCCAGATAAGAGGATGGATGAATGGATAATCAGCATTTAACCCAAGAGGACAGAGGATGGATCCTCCATTGGATCGAAATAGTTCAGTATGGCATTGCCACATGAGACTATCCATATTTCCACTGAGGCTGTCTTGCTGGATTTGTTCAATGATCTCCTGGGGATATTTCCAACTGGGCAAATCTTTGATCTTCTCAATCTTGTACTTTTCTCCATGATTGAGCATATAGCAAGCAGGTCTCTTGATGTACATGTTGATTTCTGCTGGTGCTTTCGGTCTTGACAAGAAGTCAGCAAGTACATTCTTCTTTCTAGGAATATGCTTGGTTTCGAAAGAGTATTTTGAAAACCATTTAGCCCATCGAAGCAATTGGGAGTTTGGAATTTGCTTCTATTTGAATTTGGTCATCTGTGGGAAAGATGCCATGTCTAGTTCCACTAGGAAATGATGGCCGATGAGATAAACCTCAAACTTTTTGATCCCGTTTTTTACCGTTAGGATTTCTTTGAAAGTGGAATGGTAATGCATTTCATCCGGAGAGAATTTTCCTCTTTTGTGAGTACAAAGATGTCTCTTACCATCAATTTCTTCAAGCAGGATTGCGGCCCAATATTCATCACTTGCGTCAGTCTGAAGAATTCTTTTTCCTGTTGATGGTATTTGTAATGGCGGGAGATTCTGCATAATCTCCTTAAGCTCAGCAACTGCTTTTGTCTGAGTTTTTCCCCAAGGTAGGGGATGCTTCTTCAGCATTGACTGGAGTGGAATCAATAGCTTTGCAATGTTTGGAACAAAATCGTTGAGATAATTAATTATTCCAAGAAATTGCTGAACTTGCTTTGTGGTGAAGTTTTCTTTAGGAAACTTCAATAACTCTTGTGCAATGTGAGGCCCTGGGTAGTACATACCTTTGTTGAGGTGCATACTAAGAAATTCAATTTCTATCTGGGCAATATTCATTTTTCTCCGGGAAAGCATAATGCCATGCTTCCTCACGATCTCTGCAAATTGTTCAAGAAGTTAGCAGTGCGACTGCTCATCAGGATTGTAGAGCAGGATGTCGTCAATGTAAATTGCCGCACTTGACAGAATTAGCTGGAAAATTCGACACATGGCCTTTTGAAAGAGGGATGGTGCTACTTTTAGGCCAAAAGGGAGAACTTTCCACTGGAAGTGCTGGTTGGGAATACATAACCCTGTTTTGGGTCTGTCTTCAAGATGAATGCCCAATTACCAAAATCCGGCTTTGAGGTCGAATTTGGAATAGATGTGGGCCTTGGTTAAACCATCAAAGAGGGAATCTCTTGATGGTAAAGGGAATTTATTATCTTGGAGAAAGAGGTTGAGAGGTTGATAGTTAATTACCAATCTCATTTTTCCCCTGGTTTGCTCAGCACGCTTATTGATGTAAAAGGCTTCACAAGCCCATTGGGAGTTGGATAGTTCAATAAGACCTTGTTGCAATAGTTCTGAGCATTTTCTTTGAGCCAAAACTAAATGTTCTGGGTCCATTCCCATGTGGCTCGCCTTGGTCGGGTTGATGTCTTCATTCTTTTTAAAAGGCAAGCGAACAAAGAACTCTGGATTTTCCCATAAAGGATGAGGGCACTTTGGAGCGAACTCAGAGTGGGATTCTGAACAAGATTCAAGCAACTTTTGCATGATTGGATCTAATAGACTTATGTGAATGGAAAAGAGCCTCTGAATATTGACAAACTCAGAGAATTGGTCCTTATATCTAAGACATTTTCCAGGGATAATACGAAGTTGAGAAATCTGAGTCATAATATCCCATCCAATTATCAAATCTTTATTGGGGAGACTGGATCCAAAGATTTTTGTAGTAATGGAACACTGAGGGAAAAACTGGACAGTTACAGGAGTGGTTCTGACATTTGTGGAGAAAGTATCTCCAGAAGCAGAGTTGAAATATCGGAAATGAGAGGTCCGATATTCTTCAGGCAGTACTTTGGTGTCCAGGATGGAACAACTTGCTCCAGTGTCAATAAGAGCAATGACATTGATAGGTTTGGCAAACTTTGAAGTGAGGATTTTTGCAGGGAAATGGGAACACTGGGTTTGGCTTGAGAATATGTCAGGAATCTGTTTTGAAGATGTAAGAGATATATGAAAAATATCTTCAGATCCTAAGTCGGATTTAGTTTCACTAGAAGTTTGATAAGAAGGAATGACATAAAGAGTTTGTTCTGACGGTTCTTCATCAACGGAGAATAAGGATTCAATATCATCATTTTCAAGAGAAATCCCAGTTTCATTCTCGATATGATGAATTAAACGATTCTGCCATTTTCTCGCTTGAGGACAGTTTTTTGCAAAATGTCCTTTCTGGTTGTAGATGAAGCAATGATTTGATTTTTTGTGGCTCGTGCGATCCTTCCTTTTGCGTAGGTATCGCCATTTCTTCTTTCTTCGAAAGTGCTTGGGGCCATGTTTGTACTTCTTGATGTTGAATTTCCCGAAATGCTTCTTTTTTCGAGAGTACTTCCTGTAGTCACCATCACAATCATGCTTCAAGCATTTGATCTTTAACTTTTGATGGGAATAGGCTGTTTTGAGACCTTTGTCTTCTATGATGTAGGTACGAACCATCTGGCGCTTCAAGCATAGTTCTTCAAGACATAGATGGATTTTTTGTTGTATTTCTCCAAAGGGAACGTCCTATATCCTTTTTTGTTTTCCAAAGAAGGATCTTTCAACCATTTGGGACAATTTTTTGGGAATAGAAGACAGGAAAACATGCTTCAGATTTAGATCAGCTCAAATATGATAAAAAAGCTTAAGCATTTCTCGGTAATGCTTATCAAGATATTTCTTCTAGAGGGAGCAGCATTTTCTTTCAAAGAACTCTCTTCTTTTCATTTCCACAAGGTCAGTGGGTTTCCCCACAAAGAAATGATATAAGAGAGTGATGGCATATGGCTAAAATCTGGTGACATCGGAAAATGAATCTGGTCTTGTTCTGCCACAAATTTCCACCAAGCTTTGAGGCTTCCTGTAAACCTTGTGACAAAGTTGTAAAGGACATCATTCATATCATGGTTGGTGATGGATTGGGTGTTCAACTAAGTATGAAATTCTTCAAGTCTTTCTGGCCATTTGTGATAAGGAATATCATCAATGGTGAAAAACTGTTTTGATGTCATGGACACATGTTGTCCAGAATTATTCTGAATAATTTCTAGTTCAGAATAGTTTGATTCCATATCATGATTCGGAGGATTAGCCATGAATATGGATGAAGTTATTGGTGCTACGGGAGGGGAATCAATAGCAGGAATCGAAAAGGATGAGGAAGATGCAAGGGATACTGAATCTGATTCAATATCGAAGATATTAGGAAAAGTTTGTTCTGCCGGGAAAAGAATCTGGTCGTTTTGAATGGCAGGATCAGGCTGTTGGTTCACAAGATCAGATTGTTCCTGAGTACCCAAATCCTTTAGAAAAGATTATAGTGGATTTGATAGCATCATCTGATCTGGCCTTTCTCTGATAACAACAGAAGAGGATTCTGTAGGCATTTTCTCTTTTCCTTTCTCCTTTTGTTTTCGAGTCAAATCTTTGAGGCGGTTTCGCATATTTGCCATATCTGGTTTGGCCCAAAATTAAGACACGACTTAACGTTGGTATATTTTCATGAGATAAAAAAAGGAATTAGATTAAAATTAGCACCCGACCTAAAGTTGCCCTTTTTTTTAACAGAAATAAGCCTATAAAATACAAAGTACAACAATGGCAAATGATACCTTTTTTTTTTTTTCTAATCCAGGAACCCCCGTACAGCCGGTAGCCGGCGAGGTAAACCCGGGGTGACGCTAGCGGAGGACTCACCACCCCGACGTCATACTTAAGATCTCATGCGGCTAGCAGGATTCGAACTCCTCTCCTCCTCGCAAAGGATCATGGGAGCCTTATCCAACTGGGCCACCGTAGGCGGTGGTAAGGCAAATGATACTTTGTAGCCTGATGATGCCAAAGTTGCTATTTTAAGAAGTTCTACAGGATTCCTTTGTAGAGGATAAGTTTCATGACAAATTATCTTCTTCTTGCAGTGGATAAGCTTCGTAGGTAAGGGTTATGAGTAGTGTCGCTTGTCCATATCTGGCCATACGCTTCATTTTGCATCATAAACTCCTTCTTCAGATAACACCCTTTGCCAGTGAAATTTGCCTTCCACATCACTTTACTCCCAAGGTTTTATTTGTCCCCACACTTTCACAATCTAATAAGGTGCCCTCAGTTCTTATTGCTTGGTGACTTTCGGCAAAGTTGAGCCACCCTGAAGAATTTGACAATTAATTGCCGAAACCAATGGGCATAATCCTCCATTGAGATGAATTGGCATTGAGATTATTTGGTGTCAATTTCTTTCACTAAACGGTGGAGCCCTATGGTTGAAGTAACAAATTAGTGAAATTTCGAGCTGAAAATTTTACTGGTTAGTGGTGTAAAGTGCCAAATGATTTTTTTGCACATTTTATTTCAGTAGTCATGGGTCATCTATTGCAGGCATGATCTGTTTCTGGTGCAAAGTTCATCTGTCCCTAGGATTTAGGCCAGACTCGTGCATTAAGTGCGATAAAGTATTTTTCATGAGCGAAGTTACATCATTAAGGACAAACTTTATGTGGAAATACTAAGTAGATTTTGCTAGTGGTCAAGCAACAATTGACCAGAAAAAATCATCAGCAACATGATAAACGGAATAACTCTGGTTGAGATGCATCGGCAAAGATGTCTGCAAATTTCTTCTAGCCTGTGCAACCCCATATTCGTTTACCAAATTCTCCTTGTTTTATTGGGTATGGACATATGCTTGCTCATTATTTGCTTTGGAGAGTGTCAGAAATCCTCTAATAACGCAGTTGCTCGTTTCACAGCAACTCGCACTGGTTCAGGTAGCCCTACGCCTTTGAATTGTTTGAAGCATTCTGTTCCTATGATGGGCCCAAATACTCTTGCATTTCCATTCATCTTTTCACTCTTTATCTCAAGTAGAATTCATAATCTTAAGTACAACACAAAGGCACGCCTTTGGGCTACTCACCCAAGGCCTTTATTTTTAAGCAAATGCTAGCAGCAAGTACATTGGACTATTTACATAATACTGACTGATTGTGCAATCAATCCAGCAAGATGCAACTATTCCTGTGTTCCAGTCTCAACTGAGTGTAAATTGAAAATAGATAGTAAAAAGACAGACAAGCAACATACAAGATTGGAGGAAGGTTTGGACCACTAAAATTCAATTTCTCTATGGCAACCTTGTGGTCCATTCTTACTGAAAAGTGTTGTCTGTTCGCTCTTACAAATGTCATTGTGGCAAAATAGAGCGAAATGTTCGCAGTTATTTTTCAGAAGATGGTAATCGCCAAAAGAATTATCCACGTGAAGCTGGCTAGCTGTCTTGACGACTTGTTCATGCAATTTTGTAAACCGTAAGGTGGTGCATGTTCCACGCCTTGCCTGCAAAAATTCTTCTCTTGACTGCTCGTACTTGTAACGGTAAAGGGATCGTAGTTTTTTGCCATTCCGGCGGAAGCAATCCACATAGGTTTTGACGACCCCGCCCCTGACATTCTGGTTCTCACGTTCTAGGAAATCGGGACAACTTTGTTGCTTGGGGCTAGTCTTGGACGGTGATGGGCATATAGCCTTTTTGTCCTTCGTCCTGGTGAAATGAATCACGTAACCATTACCGATATAAATTCCTGCCATGTATACCCGCGTGGAACACGGGAACGAATCAAAATTTCAGTCCCAAATGAACGAAGATGAAGTTTGGGTAAGAGAAGATTATTCGCGAACCTTATAACCTGTTATAAGTAGTGACGATGTTCTTTTTTTTTTTTTTCGACTCAAAAAATTTCCTGCATTCGGGCTTTTCTAGTTGGGTTTTGTGGAATGCATATTTAGGGTGGATTTGAATTCTTTCGGTCCGCATGGGCTTGTAACGGGACATTTCCCCCATCGTTTTCCCCATCGGCAATAAAGACATTTACTTGTGAAGAGAGAGAGAGAGAGAGAGAGAGAGAGAGAGAGAGAGAGAGAGAGAGAGAGAGAAGGCTTTCTAATAGCAATGAGAATATTTCCAACCAAAAAAAATAGCAAAGCAATAAGAATACGTACAAATGGAAAAAAAGAAAACGAAAGTCAAAAGAAATCTATGAGAAAAGATGTATGCTTACGTGGTGAATAAACATTTTGACTAGGCATGGGGTTGATGAAATTGAGTCATTACCGATCATAATTATCCATCTAAATCTAGAGTTATCGCTAAAAATCTATTCATTGTTAACTTAAGCACTATGTGACCAAGTGTGTTAGTTGAGCCTCACCGCAACATACGATAGATATATGGATGTGAATAAGAGGGACAATTGTGAAGTCGTTACACGATTTCTATGACCTATTTATAGGTATCATGCCACTTGTAAGACAAACTATCTCGAAATTTTTAGATACCAAGAGACAGATTTGAAAGGAATTTGAGATTATAAATCTCATAATCAAATTACATAAACAATCTCAAGCACATAAAAATAAGAGAGCTTTTAATAGGTGCAAAGGAATTATGGCATTCCCTTTGACCTAAACCAATCAAGAAGAACCATATTCTCATCCGCTCAGGGAAAAAAAAATTAATATTATTTAACGTGACTTTGGATATGCAAGATTAAATGAAAGTTGCTTTGTCGAAAGATGTGGGGTGGAGTACCCACCGTGCGTGGCGCCCTTCAAACATGACTTGGAAAATGTCGATAATTCGATGGACTTTAGTCCACGTCCGTACCCCAGTTTCTCATAGAACTAATTAACATCCTTAAGTCAAGGGTCAAATGTGCTTGGAATTCTGACTGTGGATTTACATGTGCACCAGATGTTGTTGATGGGAGTGACGTAATGCTTAACTCTAACCATATGAGATGGTCATGACCGCTCTAATTAAAATAAGTCAACTTGAAAAACCCTCCTTTCCTTTTTGAAGATCACCGTCTAAATTTTCTCTAGATATTTCGACATGGTTTAATGTCGAAAAGGAGAAACCCTCCAATCGGAATCAACTAACTGAGCATTAACCACCAGATCGTACTGCCTGAATGAACTTTTTGGTAATATGGTCGCCAAAGAAAAAGAAGAAAAAAAGGAGATAAATAATAAAGAAATGAGCTTCATCAAACTTTAAATTAGACGAAGAGGAATTCCTGAAGATGAAAAGCTGATGCTGACTTTTGTCATCCGTTTTGGAAATGAGTTTGGTCAGTAAGAGCTCTCACAAGCCAGAGTGCAAAATTTAAAACTTCAACCTGGAGCCGCAGTTGAAGGGAAAAATTTCTAAAACGAATATGGAAAAGAAAAAAGATAAAGAGGAAAAATAGCAATACAAAAAACAAAAAAAGGGCCAGAATGGTACCGTGGCGTGAGTAAAGGCCGTGCATTGCATATCGGAATATATGTTCGCCGATCAGATCTTCTAGCGTCTCCACCTTCGCCATGGCTTCCCTCACCAAGTTTTGGCCTGGACTCCGCAGTCTTCAACTAGTACTTCGGAGTAGCGGGGCTGCCAAAAGGGCCGATGGAAGAGGAGGGAGAAGGAGGAGGAGGCAGAAGGAGGAGGGTTATGGGGAAATCGAAGAGCGAAGCATGTCTGCGAGAGCGAATTTAGGCAGGAGTGGTACGAATCAGGAGAGAGAGCAAAGGGAGAGAATAAATAATAAGGTTGGTGCCCATGTGGTTCGACGTGATGAATGGGCAGAAAGCCATTATCGCCTCTTTTTTATCTCAGCATGAGGACGGATGACAACAGAAGCGGAAAGGTGGGGTGGCAACACTGTTAAGGGTCCTAGCCAAGTAGCCAGGTCAACTCAACATGTGCTGAGGGAATTTTATCAGTCAATCCCGTTCCATGCGTGGAGTTACTTGGGAGAGAGTGAGAAGAGAGAGGAGAGAGAGAAGCACACCGAAAAGCGAAGAAAGCCGACGTGGACTTGCTGTTGGACAGGTGTCAAACGGTGAATCGTTCAGAGCACTGATGACGTGATTCCTTAAGGGTATCTAATATTTTCTCGAAAAGGACCGACGGGAGAAATGACGTGGATGCCGCATCATGCATTGATTTCTTCCCTGTACATGCCGTGCAGACGCTTCGCCGCTTGTCAGGTTATTTCCCTTCTTCTTGCCTCGCTGCTAAAGATCGACGCACCGAAGCGGTATCGAAACTGGAGATATCAAGCATGACAAACGGTAGTTTTTATTTATTTATTTGGACAAGGAGATAATTGTATTTGATTGAGTTATTACTGATAATTGGCATTCCTTAAAAATTAAAAAAAAAAAAGGGGGGGAGAGGAGTGTGTAAGGCGTACCAAAAAATTGTTCTTTGAACTCACTCGGTAAAAAATCCTTCCATTAAAAAAATAATAATAATAGAAGAATCGCATGTTTATATATTATCCAAATTGAATTATATGTAATGTCATAAATTCAGTTTCATTGTATATCTTCATGTGTCAAAATCCTAGGAACAATGGAGTCCATGGCGTGGATTGAAATTGACGAAACACCAATACCGATACTACTGCCTGCTAGTATTGAATAGAAACTGAAATCAGGCATGGCCAAGTAGTAAGGCGTCGGATTTTGGTTCCACTATCCAAAGGTTCGAATCCTTCCATCCAAAGAACACATATTCTATATATAGATAGAAATATGTATTATCCGAAGAAAGAAAGGTTGTCTTTTTGAACTACCTTCTCTACTTTTTAAGAGTAATATTGGACATGGAGAGACACTAGTGAGATTTTGTAGGATTGCTAATAATTTCAAAATTTAAACTGTTAGATAAATGGATAGTTTATTAATTAAATATTCTAATATTCCCCTTCACTCATAAGCTTGACTTTGGTTAAGCCTAAAATGTGGAAATATGTAATTGAGGAGGCAAATAGAGACCTAGAGAAGTTTGAAAATTGGGGGTGCGTAATAGAATACCGATAGTTTCACTTGAAAAGATTGCCTAGAAGGAAGTCATGTTTGAACCCCTTAACATATCCAATTAGATCTATTTTTACTCAAAATCATAAGTCACTGAGCCGTGGACCAATTGTGCTCCATACTATATCATTTCTTGGACTTTTTCTAATACAACTTACACTGACGACAAATAGTTGATTATATTGCTTGACTAAGCCGCACGTATGAATTCACTTGCTGAATCAACCAATCAAAATTCAGCGGGTCGTTGTCACTTGCCGCGGAGAACGTCATTTCTGGAAGGAGCAATAATTCAAAGTATGCAACATCGACCAGTTTCCACGAAGTTTTCCTTCCGAGTCTTGAAAAATTACGAGATGGTTTGACAAGTACGTGCATACGGACATACGTGGAATATATAATTAGCATGATGGCTGTCAGCTTCGAGAGTTATAAAACCTAGTCCTAATTCAAGGCATGTGACCATCATGGAACTCATGGAAAGAGACTGACTCGCAATTAATTATTTTTGATCGGCATCGATACGACAGTTGATCACGACAAAAAAAGGGAGATGGAAGCCGATTCTTCGAGCACTAAAATGGGGAAAAAGAACTAGAAAAGAGTTCATTGATATGAAATTTGACTTTGACATTTGCCATTTTTTGGGGCAAGTCGGACCACGAAAGTTGGCATTGTCATTTTACTATCCAAAAGCCAATTTCCATTGTCATGTCTATTGTGGTCTTAATGCGTCTGGATCTCTCCAACGCTTGCTAAAGTAGGATATATGACTTGTATCTGCAGAAGCACGCAGCCTGTAGGATCCAATTCGGCATAACAGATTCCATATTGTGTTACAGTAAATTGTCTCCCATTTAATAAAAATTCGACGAAGGTTTGCGTTGCTACTCGCAACTTGTTATTAGCAGTAATTTTGCTGCGATACTAGAAGTTTTCATGTTATCTAACTTTTTGTTGAATGCTTTAAATTGTGCAGCAATTGCAGCGAAAGTATCTACTTCATGAACTTCGCTAGCTTTTCACATTGGTAGCCTCTTAATAGGTCATTGATAACTATTGGATGCCATTTCATCTAATAGGTTGTAGGCTTTTTCAGGTGTTTTATTATTTAGAGTTCCTCCTATAGCTGCATTAATCATAGAATGAATATTTGTTCTAGAGCCATTATAAAATATTCATACCTGCATCCATACGGGTAGTCCGTGATGTGGGCCTCCTACTAAGAAATTCCTTGAATCTTTCTCATGCTTTATACAATGATTCATTATTCATCTACATAAAATTAGCAATATCATTACGCATTTTTGTTGACTTTGCAGGTGGAAAGAACTTATGAAGAAATTTTTGAGCCATACCATTCCATGTTGCGATAGATCCTGTAGGAAGAAAAGAGAGCTAACCCTTAGCTTTATCACTAAGAGAGAGGAAATAATCTTAATCTAATAGTGTCATCTCTAACTCCATTATATTTAATGGTGTCACGGATTTTAAGAAAAGCATCAATCTGAGTGTTATGATCGTCGCTTGATACCCCACTAAATTGCACTGGTTGTTGAAGCATTTGAATGAATGATAACTTGATGTCAAAGTTGTTTGCTTGAACTATAGGTCTCCTAATGCTTAATGTGGTGCCCTAAACTATTGGTTCAATATAATTTCTCAAAGGTCTATATGGATTTTCATTTTATTGATGTCACTTTTTAAAAATTATAGTATACGATTAAACTTTCGTAATAAGTTTTAGGATTTGGTTACACTTTTTAAAAATTTTAGAACTCAACTGCACTTTCGCAATAATTTAAACACATAATTGCATTTTATTTTATTTTTTTAAATTTTAGAACTCAATTGCACTTTCTTGATAAAATTTAGAATTTTGAATGTACTTATTTCAATATTACTCTCATTGGACTTCTTAGGTCAAGATACAGATCAAATAGTCAATATTTCTTTTTAGGTGGTCTATGAGCCAACGCTCGATTGATTAGTTAAAAGAGGCCTTTTTTTTCCTTGGGTCAATTTTTTGTGGCACTGAAATCATTTAAAAATCTCTCCTTTAGTCATCGCTTCAAAGTTCGTTTAGAACGAAGCGTAGTGACTAGGCAGAGCGGGACTTGCCCATGCACCAAAAGCTATGTAGTACCGACACGTGATACGACACGAGTGTCCGACACAACACGACACATCGACACATCATTTCCAAAAATAGAGAATTCCGACACGTCACGTTGTATAATAAATAAATAAATATTTTTAATTAATTTGATTCAAATTCATAAATAAAAAATTAATTAAAAAAAGAGCGTACAATGAATTTAAATTAATAATATGTATTCATGTTTGACAATATATATTTAACTCTAATAAAAATTATTGATAAAATTGATGAGTAACAAAAATTTATCATCATTTGAAATTTAGTATTTTTATTTTTTAATCTTATATATTTATTTTTTCGATTAAAAATAAAACATCTCCTCGAGATCCACCGCCAACCCCCACTTTTTCTTTCCCTCATTTATTTCCCCCACCCTCAAATTTGTTTCAATTTTTTTCCCTCCCTCTCCCACGTCGACTTCCCCCACCCCTAAATTTATTTCAATTTTTTCCCTCCCTTCCCCATGTCAAACTCCTTTTCCCACCCCACATTTATTTTACTTTTTTCCCCTCCCACGTGACAAGCTGTCACTTCACCCATTAGAATCCCTCTTTTTTTACTCTTTTTGAGTTTCCAAAACCCTAGCAGGCGCCCCCTTCTCTTCCTTCTCATTGCCGCACGACCCCTTCCTCTCCTCTCCTCTGCCTCGCCTTCGGCCCTTCCTTACTTGCAGTTGTAGCATCGTCGCTAATCAGCATCATAGTAGCCACGGTCTCTACTCTTTCTCCAGCGGTTTCTCACTGTCGCGAGCTCGCCGTTGCGGGCTTGCCGTCGCCTCAATCTCTACTCTTTCCCTGGCGGTTTCTCGCCGTCGCTCGCGGCCTTTCTCTCCTCCCTCTCCCTCGCCCTCGCTTCCATCCAACTTGCGAGTCGAAACGTGTCGAAAAAAATTGACCGCGTGTCGGAAAATCCGACATGCGTTGACCACGTGTCCGAGCGTGTCGACGTGTCGGACACGTTCCGACACATGTCGGACATGACATGGAGGCATGGTGCACGTGTTCGTGCTTCATAGACCAAAAGTCGACCACTCGCGATTACTGCTTGACGTTGCTGTTGAATCATTGAAGGCGGACAGCGGTAATAATTGAAGACTTCCCTTCAAAGGCCAACTCTTGTTCTCCTCTTCTGCATCTCAGATTCAATGGAGACGCTGTAAGGAAAAGGCAAAAGGACAGAAGCTTCTCTTACAGATTTTGTTCTCTCTCTCGGATTCAGTGGCCTGTCCAACTCAGTTCCCTTTGCCCTTTTGGAATAAACCATTATTCCAGGCTCCGAAACAGATAAAGAGAGACAATTCAGCAAGTGGGTTTACCTTTTTGGCTTCTGGGTCCTTTGATTTCTGGGTTCTCGTCCCCTGTTACTGGTTCGGTGGGTTACTGTTTCTTGGGTTTGTTGTCTTTGTTGTTCTGTAATTGGTGTCTTCTTTCTTCTGTTCCTCTTTCTGATTTTGTCCCTCTTTATTTTATTTTTATTAAAAAAGGACCAAACTCTTTGCTGGTTTGGTGAAGGGCTATGGCCGCCTGTGAGCCAGCTTTGGCATTGACAGCGATTAGTCAAGGTTGCTTGAGGTATAGACACTCTGTGGCAGAACAAGACCAGATTCATTTTCTGATGTCACCAAATTTTAATCATGCCATCACTCTCTTATATCATTTCTTTGTGGGGAAACCCACTGACCTTGTGGAAATGAAAAGAATAGAGTTCTTTGAAAGAAAATGCTGCTCCCTCTAGAAGAAATATCTTGATAAGCATTATCGAGAAATGCTTAAGCTTTTTTTATTAGATTGGAGCTGATCCAAATCTAAAGCATGTTTTCCTGTCTTTTATTCCCAAAGAATTGTCCCAAATGGTTGAAAGATCCTTCTTTGGAAAACAAAAAAGGATACAGGATGTTCCATTTGGAGAAATACAACAAGAAATCCATCTATATCTTGAAGAACTATGCCTAAAGCGCCAGATGGTTCGTACCTACATCATAGAAGACAAAGGTCTCGAAACAGCCTGTTGCCGTCAAAAGTTAAAGATCAAATGCTCGAAGCATGATTGTGATGGTGACTGCGGGAAGTACTCTTGGAAAAAGAAGCACTTCAGGAAATTCAACATCAAGAAGTACAAACATGGCCCCAAGCACTTTCGAAGAAAGAAGAAATGGCGATACCTACGCAAAAGGAAGGATCGCATGAGCCACAAAAAATCAAATCGTTGCTTCATCTGCAACCAAAAAGGACATTTTGCAAAAAACTGTCCTCAAGCGAGAAAAGGTCAAAATTTTTTAATTCATCATATCGAGAATAAAGCTGGGATTTCTCTTGAAAATGATGATATTGAATCCTTATTCTCCGTTGATGAAGAACTATCAGAACAAACTCTTTGTGTCATTCCTTCTTATCAAACTTCTAGTGAAACTGAATCCAACTCAAGATCTGAAGATATTTTTCATATGTCTCTTACATCTTCAGAACAGATTCCTGACATATTCTCAAGCCAAACCCAGTGTCCCCATTTCCCTGTAAAAATCCTCACTTCAAAGTTTGCCAAACCTATCAATATCATTGCTCTTATTGACACTGGAGCAAGTTGTTCCATCCTGGACACCAAAGTACTGCCTGAAGAATATTGGACCTCTCATGTCCAATTGCCAAAATCTGGCTTTGAGGTCGAATTTGGAATAGATGTGGGCCTTGGTTAAACCAGCAAAGAGGGAATCTCTTGAGGGTAAATGGAATTTATAATCTTGGAGAAAGAGGTTGAGAGGTTGATAGTTAATTACCAATCTCATTTTCCCCCTGGTTTGCTTAGCAACCTTGACTAATCGCTGTCAATGCCAAAGCTGGCTCACAGGCGGCCATAGCCCTTCACCAAACCAGCAAAGAGTTTGGTCCTTTTTTAATAAAAATAAAATAAAGAGGGACAAAATCAGAAAGAGGAACAGAAGAAAGAAGACACCAATTACAGAACAACAAAGACAACAAACCCAAGAAACAGTAACCCACCGGACCAGCAACATGGGACGAGAACCCAGTAACCAAAGGACCCAAAAGCCAAAAAGGTAAACCCACCTGTTAAATTGTCTCTCTTTATCTGTTTCGGAGCCTGGAATAATGGTTTATTCCAAAAGGGCAAAGGGAACTGAGTTGGACATGCCACTGAATCTGAGAGAGAGAACAAAATCTGTAAGAGAAGCTTCTGTCCTTTTGCCTTTTCCTTATAGCGTCTCCATTGAATCTGAGATGCAGAAGAGGAGAACAAGATTTGGCCTTTGAAGGGAAGTCTACAATTATTACCGCTGTCCCCCTTCAATGATCCGACAACAACGTCAAGCAGTAATCGTGAGTGGTCGACTTTTGGTCTATGAAGCACGGACACGTGCACCATGCCTCCGTGTCGTGTCCGACACGTCGACACGCTCGGACACGTGGTCAACGCGTGTCGGATTTTCGGACACGCGGTCAATTTTTTTCGACACGTTTCGACTCGCGTGTCGGATGGAAGCGAGGGCGAGGGAGAGGGAGGAGAGAAAGGTCGTGAGCGATGGTGAGAAACCGCCAGGGAAAGAGTAGAGACTGAGGCGACAGCAAGCCCGCAACGGCGAGCTCGCGATGGTGAGAAACCGCTGGAGAAAGAGTAGAGACCATGGCTACTGTGATGCTGATCGGCGACGAGGCTACAACTGCAAGTGAGGAAGGGTCGAAGGCGAGGCGGACGAGAGGAGAGGAAGGGGTCATGCGGCGACGAGAAGGAAGAGAAGGGGGTGCCTACTAGGGTTTTGGAAACTCAAAAAGAGTAAAAAAAGAGGGATTCTGATGGGTGAAGTGACATCCTGTCACTTGGGAGGGAAAAAGGTGAAATAAATGTGGGGTGGAAAAATTTTATGAAGGTAAATGTGGTACGAGTATATCAATTTGAGAGTTTTTTTTTTTTTTTTTTGCTATTATTCGCCCAATAATAATCCACATCATCAAATAACATATGATTTGTAGTTTAAGTAAACAGAAGAACCACATCAAATATTTACCAATAGTTTAAGGATTATATTGAACCAACAAAAAATTCAAGGACTATTCGTATGATTTTTTTTTCAAAGTTTATGAGAAAATTTCAAATAAGGGCATGTGATAACTCTATAATAATATAGTTATTTTATCTTTTTTAAATAACAAATATGGTATTGTATAATGCAATATTCGTTAGAAAATATTTGGATTTCCTTCTATTTATCAAAATCTTCATTGTTTATGCAAAATAATGAGATATGATGAAAATAAGGAAAAAAATGGCAAAAAGAAGGAAAGAAAAATTATGTGATTCAAGAATTCAAATAAAAAAAATGGAAAATAGATACCAAATCAAAGATTCTACTATTTATTCCCGATTTTATGTGGAAAAAAAGAAGTAATTGTCTTGTATGAGGATTCTTGAACATATCCTATGAATAAGATAACATCAAGAGACAGCTAGGTTTTATTTTTAGATCATTTTTTCATTGTTCAAGAGTTTTTTTCAAGTATTTTGAAGAGAAGACAAAAGTGGTGACATAATTATTGTTCTATGATTCAAAATGCTGCGTTTAATTTATATTTTCTTCTACTATGTTATATTTTTTCTTCTACTATGTTATATATATATATATATATATATTATTGTTAGGCTACGGTGTAGCCTAATCATGATAATATGAATTTCGTACTTTTATGTTTTGCAAGTGATTTCATTTATATGAGCTACATATTATTACGTTTGATGCTTTTAAGTGACTAGCCACAATTTGAATAATTTGATGTGTGTGTTTGAGATTAAGAAGTAATAATATGCAATTGCTTCTTATACCGCATTATTTGTGTAACTTTTGGTGATAAGGTGACCTAAAAGACTCATTATAAGTCAAAAATATTCATAGATTTTAATGTATTTATATTTATTTAAATTTATATCGAGATGTAGTGGATTAATAAACCGAGTAGGTTTGTTATACCTAAAGATGAGATAGTAAATAGATTAAGAAATTCCATTATCGCATATTTGATATCGTTCTTGTATGCATGACAATTTGAAATTCATATCTAGTGGTTATGATGAAATTGAATGCTTTAACATATGTGTTTGATTGATTTACTATATTTAGTTTCCCAATTTTTCTTTATATTTTTTTAGTTTTCATTTATTTTCAATTCTATTTTGATTTGTTAGATAAATTTTAGAATTAATCTATTTTTAATATTTAACTAGTTTGTTATTCATTAATTGCCGTAGGATGATATTTTTTTTTCTTATGATTATATTACTTATTCAATACATTCACTTGCATTTAGAATTTTATAGATAAGTTTTTGGCATTATTGCCTGGGAATGTTTGTTTAATACTAATTAATATTGATACTAGATAATTCTAAATTTAATCTAGCATTCATTTTATCTATTTATTTATTCTTTTGGGGTGTACATCGGTTTATGACACATAGCCAACAAGGGAAACTTGTTGATTTTGATCCATAAATCGAACATACATTTAAAAGGTGATTAAGAGAACATGGAAATTATGCTAATAAGATGGTAGATTGTGAGAATGAAAATCCACATAGACCTTTGGGAAATTATATTGAGCCAATAGTTTAGGGCACCACATTAAGCATTAGGAGACCTATAGTTCAAGCAAACAAATTTGACATCAAGTTATCACTCATTCAAATGCTTCAACAACCAGTGCAATTTAGTGGGCTATCAAGCGATGATCAAAACACTTAGATTGATGCTTTTCTTGAAATCCGTGACACCATTAAATATAATAGAGTTAGAGATGACACTATTAGATTAAGATTATTTCCTTTCTCTCTTAGTGATAAAGCTAAGGGTTAGCTCTCTTTTCTTCCTACAGGATCTATCGCAACATGGAATGATATGGCTAAAAAATTTCTTGATAAGTTCTTTCCACCTGCAAAGTCAACAAAAATGCGTAATGATATTGCTAATTTTATGTAGATGAATAATGAATTATTGTATGAAGCATGATAAAGATTCAAGGAATTTCTTAGTAGGAGGCCCACATCACGAACTACCCGTATGGATGCAGGTATGAATATTTTATAATGGCTCTAGAACAAATATTCGTTCTATGATTAATGCAGCTATAAGAGGAACTCTTTTTTTTTTTTTTTTTTTGGTAACGAGCTATAAGAGGAACTCTAAATAATAAAACACCTGAAAAAGCCTACAACCTATTAGATGAAATGGCATCCAATAGTTATCAATGGCCTATTAAGAGGCTACCAATGTGAAAAGCTAGCGAAGTTCATGAAGTAGATGCTTTCGCTGCAATTGCTGCACAATTTAAAGCATTCAACAAAAAGTTAGATAACATGAAAACCTCTAGTATCGCAGCAAAATTACTGCTAATAACAAGTTGCGAGTAGCAACGCAAACCTTCGTCGAATTTTTATTAAATGGGAGACAATTTACTGTAACCCAATATGGAATCTGTTATGCCGAATTGGATCCTACAGGCTGCGTGCTTCTGCAGATACAAGTCATATATCCTACTTTAGCAAGCGTTGGAGAGATCCAGACGCATTAAGACCACAATAGACATGACAATGGAAATTGGCTTTTGGATAGTAAAATGACAATGCCAACTTTCGTGGTCCGACTTGCCCCAAAAAATGGCAAATGTCAAAGTCAAATTTCATATGAATGAACTCTTTTCTAGTTCTTTTTCCCCATTTTAGTGGTCGAAGAATCGGCTTCCATCTCCCTTTTTTTGTCGTGATCAACTGTCGTATCGATGCCGATCAAAAATAATTAATTGCGAGTCAGTCTCTTTCCATGAGTTCCATGATGGTCACATGCCTTGAATTAGGACTAGGTTTTATAACTCTCGAAGCTGACAGCCATCATGCTAATTATATATTCCACGTATGTCCGTATGCACGTACTTGTCAAACCATCTCGTAATTTTTCAAGACTGGAAGGAAAACTTCGTGGAAACTGGTCGATGTTGCATACTTTGAATTATTGCTCCTTCCAGAAATGACGTTCTCCGCGGCAAGTGACAACGACCCGCTGAATTTTGATTGGTTGATTCAGCAAGTGAATTCATACGTGCGGCTTAGTCAAGCAATATAATCAACTATTTGTCGTCAGTGTAAGTTGTATTAGAAAAGTCCAAGAAATGATATAGTATGGAGCACAATTGGTCCACGGCTCAGTGACTTATGATTTTGAGTAAAAATAGATCTAATTGGATATGTTAAGGGGTTCAAACATGACTTCCTTCTAGGCAATCTTTTCAAGTGAAACTATCGGTATTCCATTACGCACCCCCAATTTTCAAACTTCTCTAGGTCTCTATTTGCCTCCTCAATTACATATTTCCACATTTTAGGCTTAACCAAAGTCAAGCTTATGAGTGAAGGGGAATATTAGAATATTTAATTAATAAACTATCCATTTATCTAACAGTTTAAATTTTGAAATTATTAGCAATCCTACAAAATCTCACTAGTGTCTCTCCATGTCCAATATTACTCTTAAAAAGTAGAGAAGGTAGTTCAAAAAGACAACCTTTCTTTCTTCGGATAATACATATTTCTATCTATATATAGAATATGTGTTCTTTGGATGGAAGGATTCGAACCTTTGGATAGTGGAACCAAAATCCGACGCCTTACTACTTGGCCATGCCTGATTTCAGTTTCTATTCAATACTAGCAGGCAGTAGTATCGGTATTGGTGTTTCGTCAATTTCAATCCACGCCATGGACTCCATTGTTCCTAGGATTTTGACACATGAAGATATACAATGAAACTGAATTTATGACATTACATATAATTCAATTTGGATAATATATAAACATGCGATTCTTCTATTATTATTATTTTTTAATGGAAGGATTTTTTACCGAGTGAGTTCAAAGAACAATTTTTTGGTACGCCTTACACACTCCTCTCCCCTTTTTTTTTTTTTTTTAATTTTTAAGGAATGCCAATTATCAGTAATAACTCAATCAAATACAATTATCTCCTTGTCCAAATAAATAAATAAAAACTACCGTTTGTCATGCTTGATATCTCCAGTTTCGATACCGCTTCGGTGCGTCGATCTTTAGCAGCGAGGCAAGAAGAAGGGAAATAACCTGACAAGCGGCGAAGCGTCTGCACGGCATGTACAGGGAAGAAATCAATGCATGATGCGGCATCCACGTCATTTCTCCCGTCGGTCCTTTTCGAGAAAATATTAGATACCCTCAAGAAATCACGTCATCAGTGCTCTGAACGATTCACCGTTTGACACCTGTCCAACAGCAAGTCCACGTCGGCTTTCTTCGCTTTTCGGTGTGCTTCTCTCTCTCCTCTCTCTTCTCACTCTCTCCCAAGTAACTCCACGCATGGAACGGGATTGACTGATAAAATTCCCTCAGCACATGTTGAGTTGACCTGGCTACTTGGCTAGGACCCTTAACAGTGTTGCCACCCTACCTTTCCGCTTCTGTTGTCATCCGTCCTCATGCTGAGATAAAAAGAGGCGATAATGGCTTTCTGCCCATTCATCACGTCGAACCACATGGGCACCAACCTTATTATTTATTCTCTCCCTTTGCTCTCTCTCCTGATTCGTACCACTCCTGCCTAAATTCGCTCTCGCAGACATGCTTCGCTCTTCGATTTCCCCATAACCCTCCTCCTTCTGCCTCCTCCTCCTTCTCCCTCCTCTTCCATCGGCCCTTTTGGCAGCCCCGCTACTCCGAAGTACTAGTTGAAGACTGCGGAGTCCAGGCCAAAACTTGGTGAGGGAAGCCATGGCGAAGGTGGAGACGCTAGAAGATCTGATCGGCGAACATATATTCCGATATGCAATGCACGGCCTTTACTCACGCCACGGTACCATTCTGGCCCTTTTTTGTTTTTTGCATTGCTATTTTTCCTCTTCATCTTTTTTCTTTTCCATATTCGTTTTAGAAATTTTTCCCTTCAACTGCGGCTCCAGGTTGAAGTTTTAAATTTTGCACTTTGGCTTGTGAGAGCTCTTACTGACCAAACTCATTTCCAAAACGGATGACAAAAGTCAGCATCAGCTTTTCATCTTCAGGAATTCCTCTTCATCTAATTTAAAGTTTGATGAAGCTCATTTCTTTATTATTTATCTCCTTTTTTTCTTCTTTTTCTTTGGCGACCATATTACCAAAAAGCTCATTTAGGCAGTACGATCCGGTGGTTAATGCTCAGTTAGTTGATTCCGATCGGAGGGTGTCTCCTTTTCGACATTAAACCATGTCGACATATCTAGAGAAAATTTAGACGGTGATCTTCAAAAAGGAAAGGAGGGTTTTTTAAGTTGACTTATTTTAATTAGAGTGGTCATGACCATCTCATATGGTTAGAGTTAAGCATTACGTCACTCCCATCAACAACATCTGGCGTACATGTAAATCCACAGTCAGAATTCCAAGCACATTTGACCCTTGACTTAAAAATGTTAATTAGTTCTATGAGAAACTAGGGAACGGACGTGGACTAAAGTCCATCGAATTATCGACATTTTCTAAGTCATGTTTAAAGGGCGCCACGCACGGTGGGTACTCCACTCCACATCTTTCGATAAAGCAACTTTCATTTAATCTTGCATATCCAAAGTCACGTTAGATAATTTTAATTTTTTTTTCCCTGAGCGGATGAGAATATGGTTCTTCTTGATTGGTTTAGGTCAAAGGGAATGCCATAATTCCTTTGCACCTATTAAAAGCTCTCTTATTTTTATGTGCTTGAGATTGTTTATGTAATTTGATTAAGAGATTTATAATCTCAAATTCCTTTCAAGTCTGTCTCTTGGTATCTAAAAATTTCGAGATGAGTTTGTCTTACAAGTGGCGCGATACCTATAAATAGGTCATAGAAATCGTGTAACGACTTCACAATAGTCCCTCTTATTCACATCCATATATCCTATGTTGCGGTGAGGCTCAACTAACACACTTGGTCACATAGTGCTTAAGTTAACAATGAATAGATTTTTAGCGACAACTCTAAATTCAGATGGATAATTATGACCGGTAATGACTCAATTTCATCAACCCCATGCCTAGTCAAAATGTTTATTCACCACGTAAGCATACATCTTTTCTCATAGATTTCTTTTGACTTTCGTTTTCTTTTTTCCATTTGTACGTATTCTCATTGCTATTATTTTTGGTTGGAAATATTCTCGTTGCTATTAGAAAGCCTTTTTTTTTTTTTTTTTCTCTCTCTCTCTCACTTTTTTTCACAAGTAAATGTCTTTATTGCCTATGGGGAAAACAATGGGGGAAATGTCCCGTTACAAGCCCATGCGGACCGAAAGAATTCAAATCCACCCTAAGGGTGTGTTTGTTTTACGGAAAACGTAATGTTTTTGAAAAATGTTTTCCGGGAAATCATTTTCCAGGAAAATGGTTAGTTTTCCTTTGTTTGGTGATATATGATTGAAAGTATTTTCTGATGTTTGGATCACATTTGAAAAATGATTGAATGACATTTGACCTAACAATTGACAATAGTGTGCCTCTTACTTCCAAATTAATTTGTTGAGTTCATGACCTTGCCCGATGCCGACAAGCTCGAGCCTTGCTAGATCCGGCGAGGCTCGGCCTCGTTGACAACTGGTGAGGCTCGAGCTTGCCAGTGTCGGACGGGGCCTCGGCCTTGCCGGATCGGCGAGATTGAGCCCTGCCTGACACCGACGAGCTCGATCTCGCCTATGGTTGGTCGTCGGCCGTCGTCGTGGCCACTGGCCAGCCGAAGAAGAAGAAAAAAAGAAAAGAGAAAAGAGAAAAAGAAAAAATAATGATTAAAAATTAAAAATTATATTTTTAAAAAATAAATAAATATTATATTAAAAAATTAAAAATTCAATTTTTTAAAAATATTTTAAAAAGAATTATAAAAACTTAAAAATATATCTTTATAAGAATAATTGTTTGTAAATCAAGCATCAAATCTAGGCTTTGGTAGATTCGGAAAACGTTTTCCGGTCCTTTCAAAGGGGAAATCATTTTCCTGAATTTAAGTTTTCCTAGGAAAACGTTTTCCGTTAACTCATTTTCCTGAGTGACCAAAACGCCGGAAAATCAGGAAAATATTTTCCCCAAAATGTATTCCGCGAAACAAACGCACCCTAAATATGCATTCCACAAAACCCAACTAGAAAAGCCCAAATGCAGGAAATTTTTTGAGTCGAAAAAAAAAGAACATTGTCACTACTTATAACAGGTTATAAGGTTCGCGAATAATCTTCTCTTACCCAAACTTCATCTTCGTTCATTTGGGACTGAAATTTTGATTCGTTCCCATGTTCCACGCGGGTATACATGGCAGGAATTTACATCGGCAATGGTTTACGTGATTCATTTCACCAGGACGAAGGACAAAAAAGCTATATGCCCATCACCGTCCAAGACTAGCCCCAAGCAACAAAGTTGTCCCGATTTCCCAGAATGTGAGAACCAGAATGTCGGGCGGGGTCGTCAAAACCTGTGTGGATTGCTTCCGCCGGAATGGCAAAATACTATGATCACTTTACCGTTACAAGTACGAGCAGTCAAGAGAAGAATTTTTGCAGGCAAGGCGTGGAACATGCACCACCTTACGGTTTACGAAATTGCATGAACAATTCGTCGAGACAGCTAGCCAGCTTCACGTGGACAATTCTTTTGGCGATTACCATCTTCTGAAAAATAATTGCGAACATTTCGCTCTATTTTGCCGTATTGACATTCGTAAGAGCGAACAGACAGCACTTTTTAGTAAGAATGGACCACAAGGTTGCCGCAGAGAAACTGAATTCTAGTGGTTCAAACCTTCCTCCAATCTTGTATGTTGTTTGTCTGTCTTTTTACTATCTATTTTCAATTTACACTCAGTTGAGACTGGAACACAGGAATGGTTGCATCTTGCTGGATTGATTGCACAATCAGTCAGTACTATGTAAATAGTTCAACGTACTTGCTGCTAGCATTTGCTTATAAATAAAGGCCTTGCTTGAGTAGCCCAAAGGCGTGCCTTTGTGTTGTACTTAAGATTATGAATTCTACTTGAGATAAAGAGTGAAAAGATGAATGGAAAAGCAAGAGTATTTGGGCCCATCATAGGAAGAGAATGCTTCAAACAATTCAAAGGCGTAGGGCTGCCTGAACCAGTGTGAGCCGCTGTGAAACGAGCAACTGCGTTATTAGAGGATTTCTGACACTCTCCAAAGCAAATAAGGAGCAGGCATATGTCCATACCCAATAAAACAAGGAGAATTTGGTAAACGAATATGGGGTTGCACAGGCTAGAAGAAATTTGCAAACATCTTTGCCGATGCATCTCAACCAGAGTTATTCCGTGTATCATAATGCTGATGATTTTTTCTGGTCAATTGTTGCTTGACCACTAGCAAAATCTACTTAGTATTTCCACATAAAGTTTGTCCTTAATGATGTAACTTCGGTCATGAAAAATACTTTATCGCACTTAATGCATCCAGTCTGGCCTAAATCCTAGGGACAGATGAACTTTGCACCAGAAACAGATCATGCCTGCAATAGATGACCCATGATTACTGAAATAAAATGTGCAAAGAAATCATTTGGCACTTTACACCACTAACCAGTAAAATTTTCAGCTCGGAATTTCACTAATTTGTTACTGCAACCATAGGGCTCCACTGTTTAGTGAAAGAAATTGACACCAAATAATCTCAATGCCAATTCATCTCAATGGAGGATTATGCCCATTGGTTTCGGCAATTAATTGTCAAATTCTTCAGGGTGGCTCAACTCTGCCGAAAGTCACCAAGCAATAAGAACTGAGGGCACCTTATTAGATTGTGAAAGTGTGGGGACAAATAAAACCTTGGGAGTAAAGTGATGTGGAAGGCAAATTTCACTGGCAAAGGGTGTTATCTGAAAAAGGAGTTTATGATGCAAAATGAAGGGTATGGCCAGATATGGACAAGCGACACTACTCATAACCCTTACCTACGAAGCTTATCCACGACAAGAAGAAGATAATTTGTCATGAAACTTATCCTCTACAAAGGAATCCTGTAGAACTTCTTAAAATAGCAACTTTGGCATCATCAGGCTACAAAGTATCATTTGCCTTTGTTGTACTTTGTATTTTGTAGGCTTATTTCTGTTAAAGAAAAAGGGCAACTTTAGGTCGGGTGCTAATTTTAATCCAATTCCTTTTTTTATCTCATGAAAATATACCAACGTTAAGTCGTGTCTTAATTTTGGGCCAAATCATTTTTTTTTGTCTCATTCAAAAGCGTAGGCCCAAAAACTTTTCTGGTGTCTAAAAAAAAAAAAATCCAGTTCTCAACCTGTACCCAAATCTGGCCCACAACAAGTTTCTGTCTAATGATAACGTTAAAGATTCAACATATTGTTCCGTGGGTACTTGGCTCAAATTTGATGGCCGTTAGATTTGGGTATTGAATGGAAATTAGTGTTTTTTATTAGAAGAAAAAGGTTTTGGCTGGAATTGGGACACAAAGCAAATTGGTGCCTTTTTATGGGGCAAAATTTTGTTCGGCCAAAATTGAGATTTCAATTAAAGTTCATGCTTTTTAAGTGAATTGATCCGTATTTTATATTTATGAGATCTATGAGATTCTACTGAAAATTAAATTACAATGACCATTTTTTTTCCAGATAGTTTATCAGTAACTTATTAATATTTTTAGGAAGCTATACAATAACCATTGGAATTTGCTCCAGTGGCCATCCTTCCGACTTGGAAGGAGGAGGTGGGAGATTCGAATCCCCACCTCTCCTTGCAAGGAGGCATGGCAAAAGTCTGAGAGTGAGTGTTAGAGTAAGACCGACCAAAAATAAAAAAAAGGAAGCTATAGATTTTTTCGTTAATTTGTAAAACACCAACTTTTATTTTAATTTATCATTGTTTCGAATTTACTAGCCCTCAAATGAAATTGTCAAACGAATTAGTGTGATTTACAACTTATGTTATATTAAATTACCAACTAGTTTTGGATTACCAATTGCTATTTAAGTCACTTATCAAACTCTAATTGTTTGGTTTGATATACTAATTATTTTTATGAAGTTACCAACTTTTATTTTAGTGGTTAGCAATTCGTTATTTACTAACCTTTCTTGGCGATTACCAATCTAAAAATTAATGGAACTCGCCGACTTTTCTCTCGTTAGATTACTCTACCTAATATTGGGTCTACTCTCATTGAGTTATTTATCAACATTTATTTGATTCTTTTATTTGCTAACTTTTCTTATCGCTGACAAATTTTTAGTTGCATTTTTTAGCTGCACCTTAATTTATCAACTCTTTCTCAAAAATTACAAAAATTATTTATGTTAAACTATGTTTTGAGCTTGAGCCTGTCAAATGAAATTTGACCGATGGGCATTGTGTGAACTCGACCACCCGTGGGTTGATCAATCGGCGCGCAAGAATCGTTGGCTGAAGATTTCAACAAGCGTGATAAAAGAATTTACCACGCGTCCCTTGTGATTGGGAAATTTATTGGCATGCTGAATCTATTGCCGCAGGAAGACTTCTTTTGTTCACACAGAAGAGGATTGCGCTCTCATGTTTTATATATATATTTCTACTCGTGGGTCAGCGGGTTGAATAATGAAGGAGAGTTCTTTTTTTTTGGGCAATTCGGGAACCGCCATACAGTCGGCAGCTTGCGACATAAACCCGGGAGAGCACTAGTGCATGGACCTACCACCTATGGCACCCCACTTAAGTTGCACAATGTGACGAGTAGTGGAATCGAACCCCGGCATTTCGTGTGGCCAGTGTGCGTCCTAATCAACTCACTCACCACGAGGTGGGTAATAATGAAGGAAAGTTGTGGGCTTCTTTTTGTCCATTTTCGTTAACTCTCTTCGAGAGCAGCCACTCCCTCGTGCCGCAATCGATGATGGGGACTTCTCTTGGTTATATACAGAGGAATTGAGCACCAAGAGGAGAATAGAATTGTGCGGAGAGTTCTTCTTACGAGGGTTAGCTTGTAATTACACCATGTAGTGATTCCAAATGGCGGGGAGAGTTTTTCATCAAACTACGGGAATGTGCCCGTCTGATTTACCCTTTCCCTTTGCTATATTGAACAGTTGTGTGAATAGAAATGCACAGCTAGTGACGATAAAGGATGCAGGGCACGCCGTCAATGTCGAGAAGCCCCAAGGAGGCGTACCAAGATCTTCAAAACATTCGTCATTGATCTGCTCGCTCCACATGGGCGAGGAAACCAGATGAACCGTTGGAAGGCAGACTGAAGATCTTGAATTGTCGACTTTTCGATCATATAATATTCGTGGAATGTGTCGCATTTGGGCATACTACTGGGATTTTTGAATTACTACTGTAACGCATGCAAGATTAAGACAACAAATGCAATAATAGAAAGTAACGAAATATTACTTAACGCTGAATGACTTGAAATACAATGTCGAAGTAACTAATGCAAACTAACATACTGGAAACAAGTAGAGTGAAATCTTGAACCCTGGTGTTTTTATTTCTTCTTCTTTCGACAGATTTTCGGCGTACGGTGGAATCTGGTAATGGTTCCCTTTGATCTAATCATTCAAACGGAAAACCTCCTCAATAAATCTATTGAAGTCGTTGTACGATGGCCCTTGGCGACCGGTGGCTTCCACAGCTCCCTCCTTCCACTTCTTAGCATTCTCCCTCATCTTCTTCCCGCGGACCCCTTCCATCACTTCCCGAACAAGAGCTTCTATTTCCTCACGCCTCACATCCTGGTTCACTTCCATGCCATTCCCCCATTCGGTACATGCGTACCGACAGTTCGTCTGTTGCTCAGCAAAGAACGGCCAGCAAATGAGAGGAACGCCTCCACAGATACCTTCCATAGTAGAATTCCACCCGCAATGCGTTAGGAAAGCACCGATGGATCTGTGACTCAGGACTTGATCCTGCGGACACCAACTCGTCAAGAACCCTCTGTCTTTCACTTCCTCCAGGAACTCCGGTGGTAGGATTGCAGAATCACCCTTCACAACGTCAGGCCTGATTACCCACAAAAATGGGTGCTTGCTATTTGCAAGCCCCCAAGCAAACTCCTTCAGGTGTTCCTCAGTCATGACAGTGATACTTCCATAGTTCACATACACAACTGACTCGGCTTCTCTCTGATCGAGCCATTCGAGGCAGCTGTAGTCTTCCTTCCACAGACTCGACCTGAAAGACTTGACTGAGCTCGAGGGAATATCCTGGAGGAGCAAGAAAAGGGGCCCAGCACAGTAAATTCTAGGGGAAATGTCTGCTATTTTCTCCAGTACTTCATGTTCGAGCTCATTGAAGGTGTTGAACAAGATAGCAGATGATTTCAGGCAGTGCTGCGCTTCTTCTCCTAAGAAGTCGAACATGATGTCATTCAGGTCTGTGGTCCGCATGAAGCTCGGGATGTCCCGGAGCCGGATGTTTTTCATGCCAGGGATCCAGTCGACAGGATCATCAAGCATCGCATTGCTCAGGAAGTCCTCATCTGTTACATACAATATGCAGTGAGGATGGAATCCAGAACTTTAACAAGAGAAACAGATGAATGAAAATAACTCATGAATGGGGAGATAACTGAATAAACAAGTAAAGATCTAGTGAATTTATTCGAGAGAAGCAAAGATGAATTAATAAGCAGAGGAAGTACCTTTGAATGGAACGATCCCTCTCTTAACAAGCTCTCTGTACTGCAAATAACCCATGAACCCACAAGCTGAGGCAGTCCAGAACTGAATCTCTGGGACTCCAAGCTCCCTTGCAGCTTCACTGGCGAAGCCCATCACCCCATCTGATATCACACAAGTCACGGGCGGAACAACCTCGTCACTCTTGATCCTGGCAAGCAATTTTTTGAAAGGGCCCAAGCAGTTCTTCCGGATCGAGTCAAAGAGGGCGGGGAGATCCTGTGTTGCATCACGGTCCGATAGCGGGAGGCCATCTGGTATCGTCTCGAAGCAGAAGTTTTCGAGGTCTTGAAGTGAGTCAGCTCCCCTAGACCGGAGGAGGCGGCGGTGGTTGAACTCGGTGTTGACGAACGTGACAAAGACGCCGCGAGTGTGGAGGAGCTTGGCGAGCTGCATCATGGGGTTGACATGGCCTTGGGCCGGGAAGGGGACGCACACGGCATGTGCAAGTGCACGGGAGTTTCTCGATTCTAGGGGCGACGAACCCATCACCTGTATCTCTCTAGAGCAAGATCAAGTAGTGTGTACTGAGTGATGGAAGTTGAAATTGATCTGAAGCCTGCCAAATTTTATCCAATTTCGGCCGGTCTTTTCAGATCTATATTGGATGCGGGAACGAGAGGTTATGCAAGTAGCGATAGACAAGGAGATGCACGGGTGAAATTTCAGCAACCAGCACAAATGTTTATATAACACAACTTCCGGTTATTGGTGTATTTCGTTTTTCCACACTAATTACAGAATGCCTACGGATATTTTGATGTCCTGTATTCGGCCCAACCTAGATTTCTGGAAGTAGACGGCAATGTGTTCAGGTAACTTGATTGCCTCAAACGCGTCCCCCGTGCCTTGGAAAGTGTTGGGGAGAACTCGGGTACAATAATTCTCGATGGCCAAACGCAATCCACGATCAATTTCTCCCTTGAAATTAAATCAACTAAAATTCTCCTAACCCCCAGCAACAACTAGTAATGTATAGCCTTACAATATGCAAATATAATGTCGAAATGATAAGTAGACAAAGCAAATAATGACACCAAGAATTTAACGTGGAAAACTCGATGCAAGAAAAATCACGGACTGCCCAAAAACATCCACTAATCACCAAGAATAATAGGATATACAAAATATTTTTTTCTAGTCACACACTAGACTCAACAGCAACATTACAATCATTTTTTTCTCAGCATATAGGTAGATAAATAAGTTTGGAGTAAGAAATTTTAATCGCAACTGGAGAGTTCGAAGACGGTTTTCGATGAACAAAAACCATCAATTTATAGCCCTCGGTCTCACGAACAACATACTGAAATTTGAACTGATTCCGACAATATTTGGCCTTCAAATTAGAGCCGCAAAGTTGCGGCCCTCTTCCATTCTTTTCTTCTCCCTTGCTTGTGCAATTTTTTTTTTTCTCTCTCCTCTCTCCCCTTTTCTTTTCCACGCATGCCCACGCACGACCACTCTACTTCTTTTCATTCTTTTTTTTTCTTTTTTTCTTTGTTTTTTTAATGCCAACTGGGCCCCACATGAAGGTGGACCCAGCCAACGGAAAGGTCGTTCAATTTTGAAATATGAGACAATAATTGGATCGAAAAAGATAAATTTTTAGCAGTCGTTGTTTTCCTATGGTTTCTTTCTTCAGGTTGTTAGGACTTACTGTATGATTATAAAGAAAATAGTAAGTAAAAGCATAAAATTCAAGATGAAAGTTTTTCGTAATTTATTATCAAACTAGAGTTACGTCTAGTTGAAAATTCCATCATGATTAGCATCTTGCACTTGTGCTATCTTGTCCATGATAGAAATTATGAACCAAACCCCAATACAAGTAAGAAAACGTTGGATCTATGATCTAGAGGTGTGCTCAGAGGTCAAGCATGGGGTTGAACGTTGAAATTGCGTGCACTTGATGAAGTGAGAATCGAGTTTTGTGATGGCGTTTCCTAGTCTACGCACATCTCACTCTTTAATCCATGCACGCCCATGATTTTTGATGTAATTACTTTGTCCATTAGTTAAGCACGAGAACATATTTTCTGCCGATCTCCTAAAATTGTAAAGGATGGTAATTTAAACACATCCTGTCAATTAAGTGATAAGAGTCACTTGCTACGAAATTATTGTTCACACTCGTATCTCACAATCGCTATGAACGAATATATCCAAAACATCATGTGTCACTCTTTAATCCGCCCATGCTCGTGATTTTTGATGTAATTACTTTGTCCATTAGCTAAGCACGAGGAGATATTTCCCATCGATCTCCTAAAAATGTGAAAGTTCGTAATTTAAACGCATCCTATCGATTAGGTGACAAGAGTCACTTTCTACGAAATTATTATTCACACTTAGATCTTACAATTACTATAATCGGATATACCCAAAACATCTCCATGCAATTACTCATGCAAATGGAAAAAATACAGCTGCTCAAATGTTTCAATTGTATCTGATAAAAGCAGGTCCATACATTAGGTGATAAAAGTCACTTGCTATGAAATTATTGTTCACACTCAGATCTCACAATTGCTATGAACGGATATATCGAAAACATCATGTGTCACTCTTTAATCCACCTATGCTCGTGATTTTTGATGTAATTAGTTTGTCCGTTGGTTAAGCACAAGAAGATATTTTCCGTCGATCTCCTAAAAATGTGAAAGATCATAATTTAGACGCATTCTATCGATTAGGTGATAAGAGTCACTTGCTATTAAATTATTATTCACACTCAAATCTCATAATTACTATAATCAGATATACCCAAAACATCTCCATGCAATTACCCATGCAAACGGACAAAATACAGCTGATCAAATGTCCCAGTTGCGTCCAATAAAAGTAGGTCCATATATTAGGTGATAAAAGTCACTTGCTACAAAATTATTGTTCAAACTCGGATCTCACAATAGCTATGAACGGATATATCCAAAACATCATGTGTCACTCTTTAATCCACCCATGCCCGTGATTTTTGATGTAATTAGTTTGTCCATTGGTTAAGCACGAGAAGATATTTTCCGTCGATCTCCTAAAAATATGAAAGATTATAATTTAAACGCATCCTATCGATTAGGTGATTAGAGTCACTTGCTATGAAATTATTATTCACACTCAAATCTCACAATTACTGTAATCAGATATACCAAAAACATCTCCGTGCAATTACTCATGCAAACGGACAAAATACAGCTGCTCAAATGTCCCAGTTGCGTCCGGTAAAAGCAGGTCCATACATTAACAATCCAGCGACTCTATGGAATCTAATGAGCTACACTTCGTTTTCTGGCTGTCCTTAAAACGCATCGAGCTTGTCGATCGTAGAGACAAGTCAAAAGGGCAAACGGTCGCGTCTTTACGTGGCTTTCGGCATGGACCATGTCGTACTACGACCGTTGGGATGCGTCGAGGAGGAGATGCAATCAAGGGCGAGGGATTTGGGTTTGAAGGGGAAGGAAAAGATCTAGGAAGATGTGGAGGGAGAGAAAGGATGAGGAAAGATGTAAACTATTCGAAGCGGTCTAATGTGAATTGAGCGTGATGACTATGACCGGCAAATGCTATTGTTGTTACGTAGTTTGTACATCATCGATATTTGTACCACTTTACAAACTTTTATTTGTATAATTTACTCACGTTTTGAATTTATGTTATTATAAAAAAAATTACTTTTTAAATTAGAGCGACTTACCAAATCTTGTCATATTAACTTAACCAGTAGTTTTGGCTACCAATTTGGCTTACTTATCGAATTTTGTTTTCTGTTTTCTTAACTTAGCAATTTTTTTTATAAAGTTAGCAACTTTTATAATAATTTCTTATCTACTGACTCTTTTTTAGTGGTTACAATCTAATTTAGCGTGACTTGCCAAATTTTCTTATATTACGTTACTTGCTAGTATTGGGTTAGTTCTCAATGAGTTACTCAGTTATTTTATTTTACCATTTACGAACTTTCATTTACATTTCTCAACAGCACTTTGATTTACCAACTCTTTAAAAAAATTATTAAGTTCATTTTCTTTTGATAAACAAATTTTCATATCTTTTACAACTTTTATTTACTTTATTAACTACTCCGTAAATTTATTGATACTATATGAAATTACTAACTTTAAGTTAAGTGATTTATCAACTTTTCTTCAATTAAGCTATAAACTAGTTTGGGGTTACTCTCATTTGAGTTAGTCATCAAAGTTTATTTGGTTTATTTAATTTACTAACTTTTCTATTGTGTTACTTAAATGGAAAAAAGCTTTAAGTCACTGAAACAAAGGTTGATAATAATATATAATAGTTGATAAATTTAAAGTGTCGATAAGAAATATAAATAAAAGTTGGTAATAGATAAGATAATTATTGGAGAAGAGAAGTTGGTCATTTAAGGCGTAGTTTTTGACATTTTTTTTACTACTCATCATCTAATAAATCTAACACAAAATTTCCAAGAGTCTAATACAAAATTGACAAGTCAACTCAATTCATATCTTTCATTGCTTAGATCGAAACAGCGGGTGAGATGAAAAACTATACATATGAAGAACCACACTTCAATAGAGCTCTTAAATGATCAAATTTGTTTAGTCTAGTCTCTTGACTTTTCATAACAAAGTCAACTTGGTCCTTTGGTTCTATTAACAAGTTTTCATAATTGCAACATTACCTAGATTTTAGAGTTATCTTTTCATTTCAATTGTTTTTAGGAATCAACCTTTTTGTTCTTTATAATATAGCGATAGGTCAACGTAAGTAAATTTTAATTTATGCTCTTTATCATAGTGAAAGGATAAACTCCCTTAGAGCTATCTCAGATTAATATTTTTGCTATTTTATATCTATGTATCTCATGAGGATATCTTTCAACCAATATATATATATCATGAGAATATCTAGAAATGATATTAATTTATTTATAGACATCCATACACATATTAATCTAAATCAAAATCTTGTTCCTTATTTGTTAGACACCACAAAACACACAAGAGTGAAAATTATATTAATGTCAATATTTAGGAAAAAGATCTATAAAAGTATGGGTGGTTATAGATAAATTGATATCGGTCCTAGATATTTTTAAGAAAACACTTAGACTAGAAAGAGTAGATATACTAATCCAATACGACTCTAAATTAGTTTCTACTTGATTTTAAGTGCAAATTTACTTCATTAATTCATGAAAACGATTGAAATAAAAAGGCATTCTAAATTTTCGGAGAAATTGCCATTATAAAAATTATGAATTGTATCGGATAACTTATATGACTTTCTTATGAAAAGTAATGAACTAGATTGAACAAACCGAATGTTTAAGAACTAAATTAGATATTTAGAAATAGTTCAAGAATCACATTTGATAAATTAAAACTTTAAGGATGATATTACACATTAGGTCAAAATGTAAAGATTATTAATGTCAATTTCCTTGCTTGAAATTATTATAAAAAAAAAAGAAAAAAAGAAATGGGACCTTGACTGGACCATCGTCGTGAATAATTATCTGCTCTATGACTTTCTTTTCAACAGATGTAGGTACGAAGGGGAGAAAACGAGGCAACTAGTATAAAAATATTAAGTTTGCAAATATAAAAAGGAAAGAAAAAGTCCATGTGTCTTTATTTCACGTGTCAATCTTCTTCTCCAATATAATGCCACAAGAATATCTTGACCTTCCCAGAGGTGGACCATTAAGGAAAAACTGGTAGATTACTAAGCTTACACTTAGCATAGGATGTCTCAAACTCTATCAAACCGCAACAACTTCACACTCAATTCAAACATGCAATTTAACTCACCTTTTTAAATCTACTACCAATCATTTAGGATCGATTAGACATCTAAGTAAAGTATAGTAATATATTTTACTTTCGAGAACTAGAGATTTAATAGATACAGAGACTTGATTATGTTAGATGAATTTAATGTTATTTTGGTACCATTTCTCTTTATTTCAGAAATTTTTTCAAAGCACTTTGGGCCAATTTTAATCCTAAGTCACTAGCATATGAGAAGTGATCTTGCGGGTGTGCAATCAAAATTTAACACTCAATAAATCAATGCTGTAAATAAATTCCTATAGAAGGGAAAGGATCTCAATGCATTAAGTAAAGCATCACTTCATTTTTAATGCCAATAGTGATAGCAAGATTGTTAATAGGAAAAAAAAAAAAAAAAAGGACCCGTGCTTGGCCTAAACAAGATTTCTAGATGCAATGACATTTAATTATTTTTGTTTTTTTTTTTTAAAAATAAATCTATATGCAATGCATGAAATGTAATTTTAGTATAGGTTATGTCTATGTAAATTCTAATTTAAACTAGTGACACGGAACCTGAATTTAAATGCAATTTATATGTAAATTAGTCCTAATGATGAGCAAAAGAACTATAAACTTACCTATGACATGCAATTTGATTTATATAAGCCTAAATTAACATGCATTAATGAACTAAAAATGAAACCTAAGTGACATGTATGCTATGTTAATTAAATTGGATTGAATACAACCTCTATGCAAAATGACATGAAACAGGATTAATCATGACTTAACCCAATTATTCAACTATGTGAGATTATTATTTTTTGTGGTTTCATTTTATAGAAATTAAAATTATATGCAGTGCATGAGATGCAATTATGGCATGACCCTAAAGCATATGACTACTAAGTGACATGTAATTTATTGATTCGGATTTTATGAAATTAATTAATTCTAGATGAGATATACATGCAATATTTTTGAGGTTTTCTTTGAAAATTAAATAGCAAACTGCCTAAATCTAGATGATTACCAAATTGAATTAGGAAATGAATATTATATGATTCGTGATGCACCTAAGATATGCAATTTCTGAATTAGGAAACTAAACGCAATGCAATATCAACTATATGCTATGTTATTTTTTTGATAAATTTTATATAATGCATGTGCCTACGTATGAAATCTAACACTCTACACGACTGGCGATATATTAAATATTTATCACGACCAGAAAAGGAAACAAATTTATTCGAGGATCCAATCTCTGAACTAGTTCGCTTATCATTTGACACGTGACAATCAAGGCTAAGCTCATCAATTTTTAATTGGCAAGTTGGACCCACTGCAACTTTTGCCCGCACGAAGCCCTTCTCTCCATTGTTCATCTTCCCCAATAAATCCACCTATTTTTTACTAGTCTCTCTTCACTGCTCATGAGTGGCCCGCATGGCTACTGGAGGCTTCACCTCGCCCCCGGAGAGGGTCCTGGGTGAAGCCGTCGGTGGTGGTCGCCCCCCTTTCCGGTTGATGGTGGAGCTTCATCATCACCAAATTATCACTGGAAATGCTCCTGCTTCGCTTTCATTTCCTTGTTGTACTCATCATCTTCATTGACAACTTCCCAAAAATTCATCGCCAATATCCTTGTTGTTTATTTATAGACACTTTGGGTTTGGGGTTAAATCTAGGTGTGGGAAACACTTGAGTGATTGAGCGATTGTAAACTCTGATACTCCGATTATAGTGGATTATTTGCTGCTGGCTCTCCCCATGGACGTAGGTACCGATACTCGGACCGAACCACGTAAATTCCTGGTGTCCTTATTTTTCTCGTCTATTTTTCTCTAGCGATTTCTCGTTGACGTAAATTGCAAGATCCTGTGATTTCCGCATATTATATCCCAACAATTGGTATCAGAGCTTGGGGTTGGATTTCTTGATTGATTTGGAGCTTTTGCTTGTCTGATTATAACTGGAAATTCTGTTATTGCAATTATGCCTGAGAGGAAATTTGAGATTGAGAAATTCAACGGGAACAACAACTTTGTGTTATGGAGCATCAAGATGCGAGCTTTGTTGACAACACAAGGTTTGGCCAAGGCCTTTGGATGGTGAGGATGAGATGCCTATTATCATGAAAGCCTCGACGGGTTAGAGCTAATGGAAAAGGCAAAGAGTACGATCTGTTAAATTTGTCGGATGAGGTCTTAATAGAGGTTGTTGAGGAGCGAGGATGCCGCAAAGCATTATGGGCAAAACTCCATGCACTCTATGTGAAGAAAGGTTTGAACAATCGCTTGTATATGTTGAAGAAGATGTTTCAATTTAGATATGCGAAGGTATGTCTATCGAACCCACCTAGATGAATTTAATAAACTCATGATGGATCTCGAAGAACGTCGGTAAAATTCTTGATGATGAAGAACGGGGCATGATGTTGTTAGCCTCTTTACCAGAGTCATGGGAGCACTTTACTGATTCACTATTGCAGGGGCGTACTACGATTACCTTAGAGGAGGTAAAGTCTGCCTTATTCTCTAAGGAGTGGCAGAGAAAGTTGCGAGATGACAGTTTGGCGCAAGGAGCAGCGCAAGCACTGACGATTCGAGGTAGAGAACAACATCGAGGGCCTAGTAGTAGCAGAGGTAAAAGCAGATCAAAATCACGCCATAGAAAGTCCAAGGGACGCTTGAAGTGCTTTGAGTGTCACGAGGAGGGGCACATCAGGAGAGATTGTCCAAAGCGAAGGAATAAAGTTGATAGGCAGAATGCCACGAGCAGTGTGGCAAACGTTGCTGAAGGGAGCAATAGGGATGCGAAGGCGTCTTATGTGCGGCTTGCTACTTCGTCGGGGAGACGAATGGGTGCTAGATTCGGGGTGTTCTTATCACATGACACCTCATAAGAACCGGTTTTACTACTTACCAAGCTGCAGATGGTGGTAGGGTTCTTTTGGGGAATGATGCAGTCTGTAAGGCTGTGGGGATAGGGACAATTCGGATCCGGATGCACGATGGGGTGGTGCGCACTTTGACAGATGTGAGGCATGTACCGGAGCTCAAGAAGAACCTTATTTCTTTGGGGACACTCGATGATATCGGGTGTAGGTACACCGCTGAAGGTGGAGTACTGAAGATCTCTCGAGGTGCTATGACAGTGATGAAAGAGAAGAAAGTGAATACTCTCTATCATCTATTGGGAGAGACCGTGACCGGAACTGCTGCAGTTTCATCAGGTGAGTCAGACTCTAACTTGACTCAGTTATGGCATATGCGTTTGGGGCACATGAGTGAGGCAGGTATGACGATGCGAGTGAAAAGGGGTTGTTGAATGGTCGGAAGACGGGGAAGTTTGGACTTATGTGAGTACCGCATCTATGGAAAGCAGCACCGAGTTAAGTTTACAACAGCTATCCATTCGACCAAACGACCGGTTGAATATATTCATTCGGACGCCGGGGCCCGTCTTGAGTTCCTTTGAAAGGAGGTGCCCGATATATGCTGACTTTTATCGACGATTATTCGAGGAAGGTATGGGTTTACTTTTCGAAGCACAAATATGAAGTGTTTGATCGGTTCAAGAAATTTAAGGCATTGATTGAGAAGCAGTCAGATAAACAGATCAAGTGCCTAAGAACCGATAATGGCATGGAATTCTGTGGTAAAGATTTTACCGAGTTCTGCGAGAAAGAAGGTATTGTAAGATACCGCACAGTACCTGGGACACCACAGCAGAATGGCGTGGCAGAACGGAAGAACAGAATTTTGCTTGAGCGAGCTCGATGCATGCTTTCGCATGCAGGACTTGGCAAGGAATTTTGGGCTGAAGCGAGTTAACATGTCGTGTTACCTGGTTAATAGATCTCCATCGTGCGCTATCGAGTGGAAGACTCCGAGGAAGTATGGTCGGGAAACCGTTGATTACTCCGGATTACGTATATTCGGATGTCCTGCGTATGCCCATGCGAGTGATGGTAAGCTTGAGCCGAAGGCGAAGAAGTGCATATTTCTGGGTTATGCACAAGGGGTGAAAGGCTACCGGCTGTGGTGCACCGATCCCAGATCACCCGGTTTTCTAATCAGCAGAGATGTGATCTTCGACGAGACTGCAATGCTTCAACGGAGGAGTTCTGAGACACAACCAGCAGAGAAGACAGATCATGGTGTCACAAGTGAGGTGGAGCTTGGTGGAGACTCAGGAGACCTCGAAGGTAACAGAAGTTGAGACTGCAGATGAAGCCGCAATTCCTAAAGTCGGTGATAGTGAACAACCAGCAAAGTCGTAGCAGACTATAGCCGCAGATAGACAGAGAAGGCAAATTAAACCACCGGTACGTTATGGTTATACAGATATTGCTTATGCATTGATTGTAGGTGATGAGGTGGAGACAGATGAGCCTTCATCTTACTTTGAGGCGATGGCTAGCTCGGAGTCGTCGCAGTGGCTAGGGGCTATGAGTGAAGAGATGGAATCACTCCATCGAAATCAGACATGGGAGCTGGTCAAAGTACCAAAGAGCCAAAAGATTGTTGGAAGTAAATGGGTCTTCAAACGGAAAGAAGGCATTCCTGGTGTCGAGACAGCGAGGTATAAGGCGAGACTTGTGGCGAAGGGATATACACAGCGTGAGGGCATTGACTACAATGAGGTGTTCTCTCTGTGGTAAGACATACTTCTATTCGTGTTTTACTTGCCTTAGTTGCTTCGCAGATCTCGAGTTAGAGCAATTAGATGTGAAAATTGCGTTTCTTCATGGAGTTGGAGGAGCAGATTTACATGAGGCAGCCAGAGGGATTTGCTATTCCGGGTAAGGAAGATCATGTTTGCTTGTTAAAGAAATCTTTGTATGGATTGAAACAATCTCCTAGGCAGTGGTATAAATGTTTTGATGCATTCATGGCTAGTCAAGACTATACAAAAAGTAAGATGGACAGCTGTGTTTACTATAGGAGATTGGATGATGGTTCTTTGATTTATCTACTCTTATATGTTAATGATATGCTGATAGCAGCTAAGAATATGTCTGATATTGATGTGCTGAAGAGGTGATTAAATGCTGAATTTGAGATGAAATATTTAGGTGCTGCAAAGAAAATTTTGGGTATGGAGATTTTGCGTGACGGGGCTGCGGGGAGTTTTACGTCTATCTCAAAAGAAATATATTGAGAAGATCGTAGCACGTTTTAATATGCAAGTCGGCAAAATCTGTAAGTACACCTTTAGCGAAGCACTTTCAACTTTCAGATAAATTATCACCGCAGACTGAGGAGGAGGAGGAGGAGAAGGAGCATATGTCCCGTGTTCCTTATTCTAGTGCCGTGGGTAGTATTATGTATGCTATGGTGTGCACTAGGCCTGATATTTCACAAGTTTGTGAGCGTGGTTAGTTGCTATATGAAGCATCCAGGTAAAGCTCATTGGGAAGTCAGTGTGAAGTGGATCCTCGATATTTGAAGGGACAACGAGACGTGGGTATAGTATATCGGAGGAACAAAGCAATGGCGGTGAGACCACTTTGGTTTTGTGGATTCGGATCACGCCGGTGACTTGGATGATCGCGGGTCTTTAGCAGGATACGTATTTACGCTAGCAGGTGGTGCAGTTAGTTGGAAAGCGTCCTTACAGGATCACATTGCCTTATCTTCGACTGAGGCAGAGTACATGGCACTAACCTTCATAGCGAATGAGGCGATATGGTTAAAAGGTTTGCTCTTGGACTTTGGGTTAGAACAGAAAAGTGTGGATATACACTGTGATAACCAAGGTGCAATGTATTTGGCATATAATCCAGTTTATCACGAGCGAACGAAACATATCAACATCGAAGGTACCATTTCATCCGAGATGTCTTAGCTAAGGGTATTGTTACTTGTTAAAAGATTTCTACGAGATAACCCGGCAGACATGATGACTAAGTCATTCCTTTGGCGAAGCTCAAGCTCGCTTGAGCTCTATTGGCGTCTGTGGAGAGTGAGCGGCTGTCGGGCGTTGGGAGAGCGGCATGGATGATGAGCACTATAACTTGGCTTCAAACATCGAGCCATGGTGGAGAATTGTTGTTTATGCCTTGAGTTTTTCGCTATAAAAGAGGAATCTCTCTGCACGCCGAAGTTCCCTTCATGTGAAGATTTATAGAAGGTGGGCCCCTAGGTCAAAGTTTTGACCTAGGCGCACACACACACGTGAAACTAAAGCACACATATAAAAAGGTGGGCGGTCAATGGAGGTGTTCCTTTTTTCGGTAGGGTTTGCTGCACGTACACGAAAAAACAGAGAAAGGAGCCGCACGTCGTTGAAGCGCGATCAAGAAGAAAAGAAACCTTCGAAGCCGCACGCCTGTGATTCTTGAAGCCGCAAGCCGCGCAAAGCTTTGAAGAGATACGCGAAGTCATACGTAGCGCGTATTGTACCGGAGCTTGGAACGTGTGTTATTTTGTGCCGTGAGTTTTTATTCCCAAGTGAATTGTTTATTTATAGACACTTTGGGTTTGGGGTTAAATCTAGGTGTGGGAAACACTTGAGTGATTGAGCGATCGTAAACTCTGATACTCCGATTATAATGGATTATTTTGCTGGCTTCTCCTTGTGGACGTAGGTATCGATACTCGGACCGAACCACGTAAATTCTGGTGTCCTTATTTTTCTCGTCTATTTTCTCCTGGGCGATTTCTCGTTGACGTAAATTGCAAGATCCTGTGATTTCCGCATATTATATCCCAACACTTGTTCTCCACCAATGACCGTGAAAAAGAATGAGGATGTGTTAAAAAAAAAAAGAAAAAGAAAAAGAAAAAGAAGAGGCTGTGATGATTCGCATGTACACAGGCAATGAAGACTGGATGTATCTTGGCAAGGTGGCCAGAACCGGTCACAGCCATGGCGGGATTCCTTTTAATTGTTTGATCTTAGTCGAATTCGAGCCTCACTATGTTCCAAACACTATTTTCCCTCATTTTCTTTTTCTTTTCTTCCTTTTCCCTAGATGTGATTATCTTATTTAAGGACAGGTTCCTATGTTTTACTGTGACAAAAGAAAATTGGGCTTGTTGTGGAGGATGGACGGTGGAGGGAGACTTTGGATCAAACGATGGATTTGTTGGGCAAGATGAGCAGTGAAGAGAGGAAGATAGGCTTCATCCGGGCAAGTTGCTGTCCACTTGTCAAATAAAAATTGATGAGTGGGCCTTATAGTACAAGTGTCAAAAGATAAGTAGACTGATAAATAATATTAAGTGGAGGGATAATTCTGCCAAATATTCTTTTGGAAAATATAATGGGTAGGCTCGACGGTCCATGTGAGCGAATGGCTGCTCCACTCTTTGGATGTCACGTGTTTGATGGGCCCCACTTGTTAGGAGATTTCAAACCCTCCTTTCTCTCTCCCCCTCCATTACTCTCTGTCCTTCCCTCTCCTGTTAGCTCTTTTAGTCTCCTCTCTATCATTAGAGTATTGGGAAATGAGAAGTGAAGAGTGAAGAAGAAGAAGCTGCTATCACACAAGGAAAAGCAAGCAAAACGATCAATGAAGATGAAAAATCGAGTTAAGATGCAAAATCCTCAGTTCACATCAATGAAGCGAAGACAGATAATGGGATCAAGATTTTGATTTGAATGCAAGGCTTGAAATTGAACTGAGATAGGAGGGGACTTTGAAATCTCCTGTCTAGTGAGGCCATCAAATGAATGACAACCAAAGAGTGGAGCGACCGTACAAGGATGTAGAGTGCCGGACCCATCGAATATTTTCTCCATTTTACCGTGAAGCTTTACTTGTCCTCTGAGCATGTTATCCCCTCTGTCCAAGACAATTGATTAGCTCTGCAACAGATTTATGAGCGTGAGCAATGTAAGGAACAAGACAAAGAAGGCAACGATAGGATAAGATAAGGTGTGCAGAGTCCATTAAGCACAAAAAAAGAACTCTTATAATTGCAATGAAGGAAGTGGGGGTATAGAGGAGAGACTATCTTTTTGTATTATTTTGAGCGCAAGGTAGAGTAGTCCCTTTGGTCTTTTATGCTTTCTTTCATCAGCCAAACAGAAGGGAGTCTCCCTCTGTTTGAACAAAAGGGAGTGCTAAGCACAAAATTTGTGCTGTAAATATCGTGGAAATTGGGTATAATTATAGAATTGAAGAACATTCAAGCATGTGAGTAATTATGATTTTGTGATTTTCCAATTTAGTAGTAGATTATTGACAGTTGACTGTCCCTGGAGATCGTAGGTTCTAACACTTGGGATCGAACCACATAAATCTCTTATATCCTTTATTGTTTCTCATTTTATTTCTTTGTTGGATTTCTCTCGCTCTCGGTTTAATTGCAAAGCTTTGATCAGCTTCCACAACGATATTTTTGAGAAATATTGACCTCAGGCACTTGTTCTGATGCAGAAAAATTTCCTTTCTCATCCTCTTCCTCCTCAATGGTACCACTCTAGGCCAAACCAACAACGTCGATTCCCTTTGACTTGCAGGAAGCGACACTGTTCATTGATCTTGAATTTGTGGACTCAGACTCAGACAATGCCAGCCTCCAATAATTTAAATCAAGAGACTCTGGAGGCCCCTTTGGGACAGGAACACCATTTTGTTCGCACCAGCTAGCAAGAAGTCCTTTTGTACAATAATTAGGAGTCAAACAAAGATTAGACAACTTCTGTTGAGTTTTAGGACAGGTGTTGTGCTCATCATTAAACCATTTCTTAATACAGATCCTTTCATATGTCTGTCCAGAAGAAATAATTACTGGATCATACATAAGCTGCAAGGATATCGGACACCTCAACTCTTCTGGTGTGTTTCTTTTTACTCTCTTCCGCCATGGGAGACCCTCTCTCACCCAGTGAGCTAAGCCCTATCCCAATGGTGATGGTAAGCCCAAACAAACCCTAAATCAATTTCCTTCACTCCCTCCCACTTTCCACCCACAACACAGAAACCAAATCATTCTCGTTCCAAAGTGAAGAACCATTTCTCTTGACACAAAACCCTAGAAACCCATAAAAATGAAACCACTATTCCATTACTGCATGATGCAATCCTACAACTTTCAGTTCAGAGCTCCCCTCAATCCGAAAGATAGAGGTGGCAAAATGGATCTTATACGACCCATTTAAATTATAAATGGGTCGCTTATTTTTTAAATAATTAGTTAAATGGGTTTAAAAATTGAAAGTTTAAGATAAATGGGTTTAAATGGGTTGACCTTAGAACCCATTTTCAATTAAAGCCTCACAATCTCTCTTTTCCCTAGAGGTGGCAAATGGGTGGGTCGGGTCGGGTATGGGTCGGGTCGAAAATGGGTCGACCCATATTCGACCCATTTAACCCGTTTTAACCCATATTCTTATAGTGTAAATATAGTGACCCATACCCGACCCGACCCATATCGGACCCATACCCAACCCGACCCATATTGCTAAAACCTACTAATATTCTAAAAAAAATACTGCGCTCACTTTAAGCTATATGCTAATTAGATAAAAATCTCAAATTAAATTAAAAAATAGTAAATAAAATAAAAATTGTTAAAAAAACCTATAAAATTAAATTAAAAAATAGTAAATAAAATAAAAATTGTTAAAAAACATATAAAATTAAATTAAAAGATAGTAAATAAAATAAAAATTGTTAAAAAACATATAAAATTAAACTAAAAAATAGTAAATAAAATAAAAATTGTTAAAAACATATAAAATTAAATTAAAAAATTGTAAATAAAATAAAATTTGTTAAAAAAAAACCTATAAATTTAAATTAAAAAATAGTAAATAAAATAAAAATTGTTAAAAAACCTATAAATTTAAATTAAAAATAGTAAATAAAATAAAAATTGTTAAAAAAACCTATAAAATTAAATTAAAAATAATAAATAAAATAAAAATTGTTAAAAAAACCTATAAATTGAAATATTTATGAAGAATTAGATTATGCACATGCTTTTCTTATTTAAAGTGAGCATATTATTGAGGTCAAATTATAAATTGAAAAAGAGCAAACGAGAAGGTTATAGATAGCCATCTAGCAAGGGTCAACTCATTAGATCATCCAAAAGAGAATTCAAACTAAACAATCCTCAACAAATAAAGTTACAAAAGAAGAAAACGCCAACCAGTCTCACAAACAAGGGTGGAAGGAAATCGAAAGATATCCACATGTGATGTTTTGATGATAAAGTCATTGTATCATATAAAAGGTGACAGAATCCGAGTTTCTTATATCAGCCAAAAGAAACAAAAATCGAACTCGAGTCTACGTGTGTCTCTCTCTTGGCAAAGAAGAATATTCTTTGGATAAAATATCAAGACTAATAAAAGCCAGCATCCCCACAACTACTAAGCATCCATAGTATCAAAGTCTTAAATTTTGATAGCTCCACCATAGTATCAAAGTCTTCCTAAGCGATTGAATATGAATTCATGAACTCCAAAACTTGTGCAATGACTTCATCCCTGTTCGTAACAACATATGATGCTTCAACCTTCATGGAATGTAATACACGGTCAAGCAAGCTAGCTGTATGCACCCCCGGAATGTTCAACAAATGCATAAATCCAGTCACCAACATATCAGCCAAAAGCAAGCATTAAAGGATGTGTAATATCTTCTTCCAACATTTAAGGGATGTGTAATATCTTCTTCCCGTGATCGATTCATCACTTTCCAGCATATGCTGTTGAAAAGCGACCATTTCACACTAAAACATTATATTAATGTATATTGATGCTTGTCAAGATTACTTATGAAGACGCATCCCTACCGTAATGCATCTTCCAGATTTCTTTTATGCAAATGGATAGGACCCGACCTTTTCGGTGCCTCAAGGAATGTAGTGGAGAGATCATCGTCTTTTTTTCCTCAAAGCGGTTATCGATGCTTGACAATATCAGCCACACCCGTCCCGTGCATGACATAATGAGAAATTATATCCAAACCAAGATCATCCTGCTTCAACGAGTAATGTCATGTACATCACAACCAGCATAAAAGAAAAGGTATGTAAAGATAAGAAATGATGACCAAGACTCTCAGCCAACACAGCACATCATAAGAAAAAACGACCCTTTACTTTCCAGTCCACAAAAAAGAGTCTTGAGTTTCTCATAAACACAAGATTTACACCCACCTTGGACACTATATCACTCGCTACCAATTTTGCTGCAGCAACCATGACTGCATCTCTATTTGTCTCCTCCACATATTCCTTATCCACATCTTCATCTTCGTCTCATCCGTGTGGTGCATTAGAAGAAAATATGCGCATGAATTAAAAATTTACAGCATGAGATTTGAATCTTCACAAACAGCTCATTTCATTCTCTTCGAAATAGCCAGGTGATGATGACCACTGACTGAAGAGTGAGTCCAAGGAAGATTATAATAAAGATCAAGGAAATCAGAGAGAAACTTCTATGTACAGTGACATCCAAACACACAAAAGTATCATCAAACAAAGGAAATAGCCATGAAAGACATGAATATGGCATCCTCAAGCGGCATATCCAATATGACTGCAGTCAAAAGTCATCTTGCATTTGTTGCCATGCTAAATGATGGGTACTAGAGGCTAAGGTTGTTAATTAGAGCTGCTTGTAAATCTGTCACTCACGAGCTGCTTCCTGTATCAGAATGTACACAGATAAAGTCATAGAAAGCACTTAGGCTGCATTCATTTCAGCTTGGGATACTGCATAATAGAGACTCACATGATAAATAGGAACTATAGTACGTATTCTCTATTGTAAAAGCAATCACAACCAATGTAATAGATAGAATATTCTTTGTTATATCCCAATTAAATGACCAACTAAATACATAATCACTATGTCTTATAGACACAATTGTAAAATTTTCCACTGGAAATTTCATCTTTGCGAAATACATTATTTTGTAGTTGCCAGTGCCAATTGCTATCTATCTTAATGAGTAAAGTCTTCAGATGAGTTGTAACATGGACCAGAGATTGGCCCCACCTAAGGATTAAGTTAATCGGGATGTAGGCCGCACATGCACTCGAGAGAATAAGGTGCTATCTAAATTAATAGCCTATTTTGTCAAACACTAAAAATGTACATTTCCTACCATTTTACTTCTCCTCAAAAGTGTTGACACCTAAAATTTAATAAAAATTCTGTTTGAATTATAATAAAATAAAAATAAAAAAAAAAAAAAGAGAAAAGAAAATAAAAGAAAAAGAAGAAGAAAATCAAAATAGAAAATCGGAAATTAAAAAAAAAAGAAGAAGAAGGTCGAAATCAAAGAAAATAAAAAATAGAAAATTAAAAAGTCAGAAATTAGAAAATAGAAAAATTAAATTGATGAAATAAAAACGCGAAAAAAAATTTAAAAAAAATTAATTAAAAAATTAAAAAATGGAAAATATAAATAGATAAGATTAGATAAGATTAGGGCTCGCGACGGGGGGTGGGGGACGCGTCTCTCTCTCTTTTCCGTCACTTTCTCTCTCATCTCTCTGGTCTCCCTCTTCCCTCTCGATCTCCGTCGCCCCCAATTCCACCCGTAGAAAACCCTAGATCGAAGCTTGGATCTAGGGTTTTTCAAAGGGATTTATACAAAATCGACCCCCAGAAACACGGATCTTCTCTTTTCTCTTCCGATTCTCTCCTAGATCTAGCCCTTTTCTCGGCCAAAACCCTAAATCGGAGTCCGAAATTGGGGATTTAGGGTTCCCGGTCCCTGTTCTTGGTAGGTTTGGTCTCCCGGCGACTAGATCTGGTTAGATTGGTGGTGACAGAGACTTCGGTGGCGGATCTAGAGCCTTCGGAGACGATGGCGGTCATGGCGACGACGACGACGACGACGGATCGGTCGCTCTTTGGAGACTAACCAGCCGCGATCTTCCCCCTCCCTCGGAAACCCTAGAAAATCGAATCGGTAAGTCCCATTTCTATTTCGTCGATTCGATCATTTCATTTTTAGGGATTTTGATTTTTCCCTATTTCGTTCGATTTTTTCTTTTTTTTTAGATATTCTTAGATCTAATTCGACCCTTCTTTTCTTATCGGCCGAGACGTCGATGGACGGATCAACTCCCGTGAGGATCATTGGCGGGCGATTCTATTTTCACGAAGACCATCGACGAACGAACCTAACTATTTTTCTTTCGTTGCGAGATCATATTCGGGGATTGAAGTGCTAGAGTTCGATTTATCCCGAATTTAGGGTGTTTCGGCTTTATTTTTCAAGGTAAAAAAAAAATAAAATCCGAAACCCTAGGTTGCAATCATTTTTATTTTCTGCTTTATTGAATAGGAATTGAGCATTTGATAGAAGTTTAGTGATAAGTGAATGTTTTCGTGATAAATCCGAAGTGTGTGTGTCTCGCTTCGCACTCAAACCCTCGTGATGTGCCCGAACAACGTCTCCTATGATTTTCTGCATTTAAACCTTTTGGCCGAGAATATCCCGATTGCGATGTTATGTTGTTGATGATTTTTCTAAGAACGGTAATCGAGACTTGCATTAATATGGTTCTCTAGTCAATCGATAGTTAATTTTCAATTCTAAAAAGTTAATAGATTCGGTATTTGATGTTGAAACGGAACAAGATTGCTGTTGTAGGGCAAAGCAAATCATGATTGAGACTCTGCAAAGCTGTTTTGATGTGCTGAATTGTGAATACTTGTTAGTATGCTTACACATGCATGAGGTTAAGGCTGGTTATTATTGATGTCTTGCTGTTCGATGCCCTTCGCTTCACTTTGTTGCTTGTTTTGTCGCTCCGACTTGCTGGTCTCACCGATCTCGATTTAGTGATCTATTTTCGTATATGACCATTAAAATGAGATGTTCGTTCCATGTTTGCGAGCATACATGGATGAATATTTGTGTGGCGTTATACCGTATGGTATCGATGTTCGTTGATTCTACTAATCTTGTATTGATGTCCTTGCTCGTTGCTGAGTTTTGCCATCGTCCTCACTGTTTCTTTCTTTACTATACACGCTGGTTTGCTGTTTTTAATGGTGCGGTTCTGCTATTTTCGCTCATGTTGTTGTTTTGCTAATCTTGACTCGTGGTTCTTGGAAGCTTTGTCTCATTATCTTGCTGCCTTTACCTTGAAATGTTGGCTGGTTTTTTATTGAGTGGTGTTGATCCTATTCGGTGGTCTCATTAATTCCATCTTTGTAATTCAATTCGGCTACATTGTTCTTTTAGTAGATTATGTTAGCTATGTGATGCATAATTGTTTCTACTTTTTATGTATTTAGTTTTTTTTTTCTTTTAATTCTTTAGTCTAAGCTTAGAATTAAGATTTCGAAGATGAAGAAGCCATGGAGATGGAGGAAGGTCGATGTCCATTCCGACCCTTATATATGTAATCTTCTTTTCTTTTATATTCCCAATATATGTTTCGGGTTTTTAAGATTGTATTAAAGCCCGACGAGTTGCGGGCCTTTTATTTTTATTTTTTTCTTTTATTATGTTTTCCTTTATGTTCTTTAGGATTACATGTTTGAATTTACTGCTTTATATTGACTGCTTTATTGCGTTTCAATTGGTTGCTTTCTTTACAACTTCTCTTATAATTGCATGTTCTGGTTTGTTTTTTTTTTTTTTTTTTTTAGGTTGCTTGTTTATCCGTCTTATAATGGCATGCTTGTTGTTTGTTTTCTTTCTTTTAGGAATAAAATGAAATGAAACCGAATTCACCACGCATGATTACTTAGTATAGGATTGATTACCCTTAAAAAAAAAAAAAACTTAAAGGACGAATGGAAACAAAAAATATATATATAAAAAAATTCAAAAATTAAAAAAAAAAAATCAAAAAATCAAAAATTAAAAAAATAATAAAATAAAAAAAAATCAAAATAAAAAAATATCAAAAATATCAAAAATAAAAGATCAAAAAAAAAAGAAAAAAAAAAAGAGAAAAGGTCAAAAATAAAAAAAAAAAGTAAAAGTAAAAAAAAAGACAAAAAACAAAAAAAAAAAAAAAAAACAAAAAAAAAAAAACAAAAAACAAAAACACAACATACCATTAGGTACCGAAAGGGCGTTAGTAAAAAAAACACTAACGTAATCCAGGTCCCCGAGCTTTAGATTTCTGGTTGCGTAGGAATCGAGGGAATCTCCCAACCCTCGATTAGGTTTCTAGCTTACCTCTAAGATAAGCTAGTGGCGACTCCTTTTTTGTTTAGGATTGATAGATGATTCAATTTTACAAACTTTTGTTGTGCCTAACGATTAGCTTGGGAGAGCTCGGGTTGGTTTGTTTGTTTAAAATCTGAAAAAGTTAGGCGCGACAGACTTGGCGACTCCGCTGGGGAATGGTTAGTTAACCTTAGAGGACTTGAGGCCTGTTTAAATGGTTGTTGTGTGCTTTAAACTAACGTGTCTTGTGTAGGATCGTCTCGCATGTCAAAGGCACGTGGAAAATGAGGTGAGTCGCTGATGATGTGTTAAATGGTGTTGCAGGTTGGAGTGATAAGGGGAGGCGTCTATGTAAACCCCTTGTTTTGCAGGTGGTGTGAGGATGTATGTGCATGTATGATTGGGTTATATTGAAGTGCTGATTGTTTAAATTAAATGCGTGTTTACGAGCTTTAGCACGACACCGCACACACAACCGCGGTCTAAAACCCCGATCGCACAATTTAGGACCTTAGGAGGGTTTATGGGTGGAATCTGCGAGTGGATGCTCGTGGTAATCCACTACTACATAAACCCGCTCATCCCAATTGATAAAGATAGCACTGACCGACGGTATGAGCGGTGGGTAAACTGTCTTTATCCTTTGGAATGGGGACCTTGAGCCTTTGGCACCCTCACCTTAGGCGTCGAAACCTCACAGTTTCATGCGACATGTGATTTGTGATTGCCATGTGTTCGGTTGGTAAGAAATCGTTCCATTTTTATCGTTTTATCGTCTTACTTTTTATTTCAATTACGCGCTTTACATTTCAACGACGATATACTTTAATCATGGGTGCCCCTTTAGGTGTAGGTTTAGATGGGTAGGCCCGAAATCGATGTAATCCCGGTGCCGGAGAGCCTCAAGACATTGTGGGAGAATCTCAACCCGAGACATCAAGAATACGTGGAAAAGCGCATAGGTTTTCTCCCGGATTTATTAAAAGTCAAACCACGCATTACAATGATCAACGCATTGGCTCATTTTTGGAATCCCGTGACTTCTACTTTCGTGTTTGATCGATACGAATTGACCCCTACAATTGAGGAATTCCAGAAAGCCATTGGGTTAGGCAAAGCTTCCTTAGGTTTCGCCACTCCTCCCATTGGTCAAAATTCAAGCTCTCTTTTAGGTCAATTCCTCAATATTCCTCCCGACGAAATTGGAGCTGTCCTTAAGGGAAATTCTCATGCCATGCCTTACAACTTTCTTGAAAGATATTTCCTTAATTTACAACCAAAATCTGGAAATCTAATTCCTCGTGTCTTTCTCCTCATGTTTTTTGGTTTCATGGTACTTCCATATACTCGAAGAACGATGGATCCGTTAGTCACCCACATTGTAAATCAAGTGTGCGCATTTCATTCCTTTACACACATAATTCTTGCTGAAACTTTCGTATCTCTCAATCGCTTCAAAGAAAATGGTCGAGGATCTCTTAGAGCTTCATTTGGACTCCTCCAAATTTGGTTTGTCTCGCATGTCAAAGAATTCGCTTATCATATGAAAATCATTGAAATCACAAAATATCATCATCCTATCCTTAGATTTTCCCAAAGAGACGAAATCTTCCCCACATGGTCTTTCGCCGTGTGGTTTCATTTCCTCAAAAACCTAAATCCTAGCTCAATTCAATGGCACGTTCGGTGGCTTGGGAATCACGAAGTGTGCATGTTTGGTGGAGATGACAACCCACTTCCCCTCGTGGGGTTGAGGGGTTTAACGTCGTACTACCCTCTAAGGGTGCTCCGCCAATATCGCGCGCTTCAAACGATCCCACCAATCCTCAAGCTGGGGTTATATCGTATTGATTATCACGATAAAGTCGTCAAGGGGAATCAAAACGACCATATCAAAGATGCGGTTGAAGCTGCCATTGGAGTTTGGCGCTCACTTCCTTCACGTCATGTGGTTGCGGTTGATGAAGATGATTTGGAAGGAGAAATGAAGATTCATCAAGCTACTGAGGATTACATACACCGTCAAATGGAACCCGAGCTCAGCATCCAAACTGCCTGATGTTCCGGAACCTCAAGAGTTTAGGCGAACGCACATCGAGGGTCGAGAAGATGACGAGGAACGCTTGGCCCATGACAACAAGCGTTTCCGCGTGTTTCAACCTAGTTCTTAGGTTTTTATTTCATTTTCTTGTAAAGAATTTTGCTTGTATTTTCCTCCTTTTTATGGAGGTTTCTTTGTATTCATGCTCAAATCACATGTAAAATCGAACAATCTTGTAAGCTTCGAAGAAGCAAGTGTCTTTTCCTTGTAATTGTTCGATTGAAGTCAATGAAATTCGAGAGCATTTTCATGTAATTTTTAGAAAAGGGGCACCCTGATTAAATTTGTTGTCGTCCCTTTTCAATTTTATAGTTTCTTTTGGTGAAATCTTGATAAGAAGAAGTTATATGATACTGGGATCATATATGCTTCTTATCATTATTTCATCTCAAGAAAATGTAAAATTGACTAGGGCTTGTACTTTAGTAATTCCTTTTGACTAGTATTAATCGTGATCTTTTTCTTTTACAGGGAGTTTTTCTCTTTTGAAGCGAGAAAACGGCTGAAGAGCGATTCATAATTCGCACCCGTCATCAGACAAAAATGGATAACGAGGACACTCGCACTCGAGTTCTCAATATGGAAAATCAAATGTCTCGAGATGATGGCACTACCGGCAGATCTTTCGACCCAAGTCAAGAACTTGACATCCGTGGTTCCGCCACATCGCCCGTGATTCCTCAAGTGGCAGCTTTCGAAATGCCGTCGGCTTCGGCGGTAGAATCCAAAGGGAGAGGGCAAAGGCGAAGGGATACCTAATGCTATACCAATCGTCATAAGCTCGAATCTCGGTCTAAAGAAACCCCGACGCCACATCTTGATGAGGAAAGCTCAAGGCGTTTGGCCAAGCTTGAAGAGCGCCTTTGTGTATCGCAAGGCTATCAACCCCTGTGGGTTCGATAAATTGTTGCCGTTCGCTAAAGTCACAAAGTGCTCGAGTTCTACAAGGAGCCAGAATTCACAAGGAAATATGATGGCGTTGGGTGCCCCAAGACTCATTTAAAGTATTACTTGGGCAAAATGGCACGTTATTCAGACAACCCTCCACTCTTGATCAACTCTTTCCAAGATAGTTTGATTGGGCCCGCTCTCACATGGTTTATAGAGCTGGATTTGGATAAGATTCAGACTTGGGAGGACCTTGCGACGAGTTCTTCCAACAATACAAATTCAACACTGAAATCGCCCGACTCGAGAGGAGCTTGTCCGAGTCGAAAAGAAGAGAACCGAGACATTCGGGCGTATGCTCAAAGGTGGAGGGTTATGGCATCTCAAGTGAAGCCGCCATTAAGCGAGAAAGAATCCATGAAACTACTTGCTTCAAGCCATGCCGAAAGATTTTTCGAAAAAATGTACAACCATACATGCATCAATTTCGCTGCATTGATTGAGTTGGGGGAACGTATTGAAGGCATTATGCGGGAGGGCGGACTATCGAGACGACGAACCGTCGGTTTATACCCTAGGAGAGAAAAAGAACCAGCTGTCGAAGTTGCATATGTTCGAACTCGTCTTCCCGAAGCCGTACAATCCTCGGAGCCTATAGCCATCAGACTTATAAGCCTCGCTATAGAGGTGACGGGCCCGCCGAGAAATTTTGAACGAAGGCCCGAGACCTCCTCGAGACAATATACCCGTTGCCAAGGCCTATGTCCCCTGCTACCGATGCTAATCGAAAACCACTTGATAGCAAAGGAGATCCCAAGGGACGATCCCCGAAATTTATTGGATTTGACTTGAATAAAACATGTGAATACCATATGGGGGAGAGAGGGCACCATGTGGATAATTGTTTAACGCTCCGTCACAAAATCCAAAATCTGCTAGACAAAAAGCTGCTCACATTTAAGGATTCGACGCCCAACGTTCAACAAAACCCTCTTCCGGAGCATGCCGAAAGCGTGAACATGATTGGCGGATGGGAAGAAGAGTCCGGAGATGGTCTTATAGCTATGATGGAGCCCGTGGTAATTAATCGGCGAGTGGAAAAGCGATCGTCAGCTGGTATGACGAGCAAAGGTGCCGTTGGGTTTGATTTTCTAACTAACAATTTCGAGGCCATGAAGGTTACTGATACGGGCGTTACACCTGTCGTGATCGAATTACCCCGAGAGATTGGAGAGTCCTCAAATACCAAAGCCATTCCCAGTTATGACCTCAAAGCTGTCCCTTGGAATTATCATACCAACGAGATTGATGTCGTCACTCGATCGGGTCGAGTTTATTCACCCCCCGAAGGTATTGAAAAGAAAGCTGTCTCTAAGGAAGAAGCTGAGCAACTCCTCAAGACGCTTAAAACGAGCGAAGCTGAAGTGATCGAACAATTACGCAAAATACCCGCACAGATTTCTTTGCTAGAGCTTTTCAAGACGTCTGAGAAACATAGAAATGCACTCCTCAAAGTTTTGAACGAGGTACATGTCCCTGAGACTATTGGAGAAGTGCAATTGGGGGAATTTGTGAGTGCTATACTCCTGAGAGACCAGATCACTTTTTCCGAGGAAGACCTCCCTCCCGAGGGCCATGAACACACCAAGGCGTTATATGTGACTACCCAACATCTTGGGATGAGAATTTCAAAGGTTTTGATTGATAATGGCTCAGCTCGAATATTTGCCCTTTATCCACCCTCCACAAGTTAGGGATAGGATTGGAAAACATGTCTCCTCCAAGTACTCCTGTTCGGGCTTTTGATGGCGTGCGAAAAGAAGCCATGGGAGAAATTGATTTGCCATTGACAATTGGCCCTATTACCCTAACTCAGAAGTTCCAAGTGCTGGATATTCCTAGCAACTTTAGTTTGTTATTGGGGCGGCCCCTGGATCCACAAGGCGGGGATTATTCCTTCGAGTCCGCATCGATGATGAAATTCCCGTTGATGGGAAAATTGTGACTATCCGACGTGAGAAGGATGTGGAGACATTCTACAATACGCCATACCTTTTATTGAGCCTGAAGTTGAAGGAGATTCAGATTTTCACTCATTCGAAATGCTATCAGTTACCCATATGCCTGTTGGGACAATTGTTAAAAAGCCACATTTCTTGAGAGCTGCGTTGATGTCAAGTAAGGAGTTGCTCAAGCATGGCTTTGCTGCTGGAAAGGGGCTGGGAAAGTTTGCCCAAGGCATTTCAAATCCTATTGAACTGTCAAGGTCAACAAGCGTGAAGGCCGGGATACCACGTAAAGCTTAAGGATGGAAGCCCGGACATTAAAGGGAAGAGCTATCAACGTCTTTTACCCCGATCCTTGAAGGATTTCTTCCCTGGCCCACCAAAGCTCCCTGCAAGAAGAGGAAGCCGATGTTTACTACTTTGCCGATCTATTTGAGGAGGACATGGTTTGCGCTATCATTGAAGATCTCACCTCCCGATGTGTAAGGGGTGACTTTTTTACGTATAGTTTTCAATTCCATTCGTTCATCTCATTCCCCGCGAGCGAATCTTTTTTCTTGTCCCCCGCGAGGGAATCCCTGTTCATATTTGTAATAATTCGGATCGCGGACTTTAATGATCCGAGACACTATACTATATGATGCAGTATTAGTATATCAATAAAATTCACGTTTTATTAATAGATGTGTGGAGGGGTTGCCCAAATCAGTCCTATGATGATGCTATGAGGCCTGATCCTCCACACGATCTATAGTTTCAAAATGTTTTAGTGGAGCGAGGATGTCCAAGGATATGAGGGCTAGTTCCCATGAACATTTTTCTTGAAAATTGGAATTCGAAAATAGTTTTTTCATGACATTTATATACATTGCATTTGCTTATATGTGTGTGTACTAACCATTCTGCTGATTGCATCACAGGCATGACATTGCATATCATGATAGTCATTTGTATGGCTCGGATTCACACTCAATGGATATTGGTGAACCCGATTATTCTGATTCGGAAAAGGAAGATGATTCCGGAATTATTGAAAAGGAATGGCTCAGACATGAAGAGTCCAAACCTCTTACTACCGAGCAACCGGTCACTTTGTAAATTTGGGGGATTCGGACAATCCTAAGGAAACCAAAATTGGGGCGAGATCTCTCTCGAGATGGATGCCGAAGACTAATTGAGCTCTTGAAAGAATACCAAGATGTCTTTGCTTGGTCCTATGCCGACATGCCAGGTTTAGACCCTGAGATTGTGGAGCATGCATTACCACTTGATCCCAATATTCCACCAAAAAAGCAAAAGCTCAGGAGAACGAAACCTAAATTGTCGAAGAAGATTGAAGAGGAAATTATGAAACTCTTAAATGTCGGGTTCATTGAAGTTACCCATTATGCCGACTGGATTGCTAATGTAGTCCCAGTTATGAAGAAGGATGGGCGAGTCCGAGTGTGTGTTGATTATTGTGACTTAAATAAGGCAAGCCCCAAGGACGATTTTCCTTTACCCCATATCGACGTATTAGTCGACAGTATTGCTGGATTTGAATTGTTCTCTTTTATGGATGGATTTTCTGGTTATAATCAAATCCGGATGAAGGAGGAAGACAAGACCAAAACTTCTTTTATCACTCCATGGGGGACCTTTTGTTACAAAGTGATGCCCTTTGGCTTGAAGAATGCAGGAGCAACGTATCAGAGAGCCATGGTAACACTGTTCCATGATATGATGCATAAGGAAATTGAAGTGTATGTGGATGATATGATCGCGAAGTCAAAGCAAGGTGAAGACCATGTTGAAGTCCTAAGAAAACTATTTGATCGATTGAGAAAATTCAAGCTGAGGCTTAACCCCGCAAAATGCATATTTGGGGCAAAGTCTGGAAAGCTTCTTGGATTTATGGTTAGCAACAAGGGAATTGAGATAGATCCCTCTAAGGTGAAGGCTATATGTGATTTGAAACCTCCTTCCACCGTTAAAGAAGTCAGAAGCTTATTGGGAAGGTTGAATTATGTTGCAAGATTTATCTCTCAATTGTCAGAAACGGCAAAGCCATTTTTCAAGCTGTTAAAGAAGAATGCCAAGATTAATTGGGATGAAGATTGCCAGAAATCATTCGAAGAGATAAAACGATATCTCTCGCAATCCCCTGTACTTATACCGCCTATCCAAGGCATACCTTTGATTTTATATCTCACCATTCATGAAGAGTCTTTAGGAGCTATGTTGGCACAAAAAGGCCGAGAGATGGAGCGAGTGTGCTATATACTATCTCGTAAGAAATTTAATGCCTCCGAGGCTCGATATACTAGAGTGGAAAAGACTTGTGTAGCCTTGATTTGGGTTTTACATCGATTGAGACAATACACTCTTCATCACCACATTTTTCTGGTGACTGAGAATGACCCAATCAAATATCTTTTGGAGAAACCAGCACTGGTTGGAAGGCTTGCTAAATGGCAAATATTGCTCTCTGAATTTGATATCTAAAGCTCGTCACAAAAATCAGTCAAGGGGCGAGCCATAGCTGACATCTTGGCTGAAAATACCGGGAAATCTGATGATTGGAATGAAATCGATGAACGGGTTTATTTGGTCTCGCCTGACAAATGGACCATGTATTTCGATGGTGCAGTTAATCTTTCTGGTTCTGGCACTGGGGCAGTATTAATATCTCCAGAAGGCCAACATTATCCGGTAGCTGCAAAGTTGGTATTCCCTTGTACCAACAATATTTCTGAATACGAAGCATGTATCCTGGGCTTACAATTAGCGATTGAAATGAAGGTCAAAAAGCTCCGGGTTTACGGTGACTCGCACTCATCATTTTTCAGATGGGAGGTGAATGGAAAACACACAATGAAAAATTGGTTCCTTATCACAAATATCTCGAAGGTTTGGTCGAAGAATTTGATGAAATCACTTTTGATTATTTGCCAAGATCACAAAATCAATTCGCCGATGCCCTAGCCACCTTATCCTCAATGTTACAAGTAGCCGACGGCTTGAGCATTGATCCTTTGCAAATTGATGTCTTAAAGAAGCCCGCTCATTGTATGATGATTGAAGAAGAACGTGATGAACAACCTTGGTATTTTGACATAATGAATTATCTTCGAGAAGGAAAATTTCCTCAAGGGAGTCAAGCCAACGATCGAAAATACTTGATAAAATTGGCATCTAAATTCTTCCTCAGTGGTGGAGCATTATATAAAAGATCTTTTGATTCGGTTCTACTGAAGTGTGTAGATGCACAAGAAGCAAAACTCCTAATGAAATAAATACATGAAGGGGAGTGTGGCCCTCATATGAATGGCCATCTTTTGGCTAGAAAAATCATGAGACTTGGTTATTATTGGTTGACCATGGAAGCCGATTGTGTTCAGCATGTAAGATGTTGCCATCAATGTCAAGTGTATGGAGATAAAATCAACGCTCCTCCTAATGAACTACACCAAATGTCCGAGTCATGGCCTTTTTCAATGTGGGGCATTGACATTATTGGACCCATTAATCCTAAAGCGTCGAATGGACATCGTTTTATCTTAGTAGCCATTGATTACTTCACCAAATGGATTGAAGCCAATTCTTATGCCCATGTTACTGCAAAAAGTGTGGCAAAATTCATCCGTCGTGATATCATTGCTAGATATGGAGTTCCTAAAGCGATCATTACTGATAATGGATCAAACTTGAACAACAAAGTGGTGGATGGTTTGCTTGGAGAATTCCACATTCGTCATTTGAATTCTTCTCCTTACCGCCCACAAATGAATGGAGCTGTGGAAGCAGCAAATAAGAATATCAAAAAGATTCTAGCCAAAACGGCGGAAAATTATCGTGATTGGCACGACCGATTGCCTTATGCCTTGTTTGCTTATCGGACTTCAATTCGTACCTCAACCGGGGCAACGCCATTCTCATTGGTTTATGGGACGGAAGCGGTATTACCCGTGGAAGTGGAAATTCCTTCATTGAGGGTACTTTCTCAAACAGAACTCTCCGAGGATGAATGGGTACAACGAGAGGTTTGAACAGCTTAATATGATTGATGAGAAGCGAGTAAAAGCCTTATGCCATGGACAGAGCTATCAAAAGAGAGTGGCTAAGTCGTTCAACCACAAAGTTAAGCCGAGACATTTCGAGGTTGATAATCTCATCCTGAGAAAAGTCCTGCCTATCATTCAGAGACCCCGCGGGAAGTTTGCTCCAAATTATGAGGGTCCTTATATTGTAAAGAAAGTGCTACCTGGTGGGGCACCGATTCTTGTAGAAATGGATGGTCAAGAATTGCCAAGACCCGTAAATGCTGATGTCAAGAAGTATTATCCATGAATAAATTAAAAGGCCTTTGAGCCATTTTTGGATTGGATCTCGAGCTATTTTAGGACGATTGCATCATACATTGCACGCATACATATTGCATTTGCATGTTTGCTAATTTTGTAGGTATCTCCGATGAAGATCCTACCCATTCGTGAGAAAGTTCGACCCAAAATAAAAAAAAATCAAAAAAAAAATTTCAAAAATTCAAAAAAAAAAAAAAAAATCAAAAATCAAAAAATCAAAAAATAAAAAAAAATCAAAAAATCCAAAAAATCCAAAAAATAAAAAAATCCAAAAATCCAAAAAAATCGAAAAATCAAAAAATCAAAAAAATCAAAAAAATAAAAAAAAATCAAAATATCAAAAATTCAAAAAGTCAAAAATCAAAAAAAGAAAAAGAAAAAGAAGAATCAAAATCAAAAATCAAAACAAATCAAAATTAAAATCAAAAACAAAAAAATCAATCAAAATCAAAAAAAAAAAAATCAAAAAACAATACAAAACAAACAAAGGATGAAAAGAAAAAACTTGTTCTTTAGAATCCGAAGTGATCCCTGTTCCTTAGAATGTCAAAAAGTCATTTAGAATTCTAGATGTACAGTTAAGAACTCTGAGGTGAACTCCAGGTCTGAATAAAGTCTGTTCATTCCACGAATTTTATTCTATCCTGTCTTTAAAAGTCTCTCTAATAAAGTTTAAAAAAAAAAAAAAAACATGTCTCTTCAAGGCAAAATTTCATTGTATTTTCATTTCCTAATGAGATGAATTTAACTGAAATGGGTTTTGGAAAACCTGAAAAGGATTATTGAATATGCCAAGTGGTGGCGCCTAAGATGATGAGAGGCAACCTCCTTACCAAACACGTCCTTATACACTCTTTGAGAGAATTGAGTTGAAAAACCATGTCTTAGGGCATAGGATTAATTCATAGTGAGTACATGATTTGAAATGATAAAGGCATTTCATTTCTCTATCCCATACACTATTGATATCCCTTGCAAGCCACTTTGAGCCAAATAGGGAGAATTTCCAAAATAACCCTGTCAAGAACAACCCCACATTGGGGCAAAATAGGGGGTCTTGGTTGAAAAATATGGAGCAAAAGATTAAGAAAGATTTTATTGCTCTCACTTGTATCAATCTTCTTGTGTTAGCTTCAGGTGATTTCTTGTCGAAACTCGAAGCATCCCGAAGTGAAGAAGAGCATTCCATTCACTACCACAAACACAATTACCATTTGCTTAGCCAATTTGAGCCTTATACAATTCTTTCATAACCCCAAGTGATGATATCTCCCCACACTGGGGCAAGGCACATGATTTACCAACAAAATTGAGAATATTAGTCATGCCACTCGAGAGTCTTAGATACTCAAAAGAGGATGAAAACTAGGGGGCATGAAAAAGCAGTGTGCCTGGTAAAAGCAAGGCCAATGCCCATGAAAAAAATGCAAAGAAAAGAATGCAAAAAAAAAAAAAAAAAGAGCGAAATCCATGATCATGCAAAAGATCATTCGTTGAAAAACAAAAGAAATGTCTTGCAAGAGAAAAACATGTATTGCAAGCAATATCATTAGAACAAAGAGCGAAGCTCTCATGTCTCAAGACAAATTACTCAAAGGACTCTCGAGATAGGTTAAATTTCAAGAGTCAAATTCTCAAAAAGTCATGTGATGGTAATGATGCCAAGATAATCACTCACTTTTTAGCCCTTTGATATCTGAAAGTGTTTTAAGCCTTTCTAAGCCTCACCCGAACCAACATTACAACTCTTATCCGAAGTCTCTTCCGATTGGGATGGTTCGAGTTGAAATGAGAATATCACATAGGAGCTACCGCTAGAAGGAGTGGAAGCAATCCTATCTTATCTTATCTTCAAGGTTCTTGACTTGTAAACCCGATGAAGATATTGATTGAATATTCATTTCTTGGCCTCAAAGTGCATACCCTTTGTATAAGCCCATGACCAAGCCATTCATTACGGTCCCTTCAAAAGACCTTTTGATCAATGGATTGTATTCACTGTGAACGTTTCCGAAAGCTTTAGACATAGGTTGAGTGAGACTTCTCTAGTGAGATATAAATAATTTTCCTCATATCAATGGTTGGGAACAAAACCCTCTTCGAGAACTAGTGTGAAAGAACTCTTTTGATTAGGATATTTCCACTTGGCATATTTGATCTAACCCTTAGATGGTTAACCAAGTCCCATTTTTGTTAAGATCCTCTTTGAAAGGATTTGACAATCAATATCATTTTGCAAGATTGATTCTTTTGCAATTACATTCAGTCAAAACCCGTTGTTACACGGTGCGACTTTCTTCCCTGGTCGAAACCCGTTGTTACACGGTGAGACTTTCCTTTTAAATCATATGGTTCGTGGGTCTATCCTTAAACCACTCAGTTTTAGGTCATCTTTAAACCTTGTTTCCTAAGGTTCATGGTCAACCTTAAACCATGTCACCCTCTTATGACCCGGTGAGCTTTTCGTAGCCCGGAGTCCTTCAACCCCTTCTTATGACCCGGTGGGCTTTCCGCAGCCCGGAGTCCTTCGACCCCCTTTCTTATGACCCGGTGGGCTTTCCGCAGCCCGGAGTCCTTCGACCCCCTTTCTTATGACCCGGTAGGCTTTCCGCAGCCCGGAGTTCTTCGACCCCCTTTCTTATGACCCGGTGGGCTTTCCGCAGCCCGGAGTTCTTCGACCCCCTTTCTTATGACCCGGTGAGCTTTCCGTAGCCCGGAGTCCTTCGACCCCCTTCTTATGACCCGATGGGCTTTCCGCAGCCCGGAGTCCTTCGACCCCCTTTTCTTATGACCCGGTGGGCTTTCCGCAGCCGGAGTCCTTCAACCCTTTCTTATGACCCGGTGGGCTTTCCACAGCCCGGAGTCCTTCGACCCCCTTTCTTATGACCCGGTGGGCTTTCCGCAGCCCGGAGTCCTTCCACCCCTTTCTTATGACCCGGTGGGCTTTCCACAGCCGGAGTCTCCTCTTTCTTTTTATGACACGGCGTGCTTTCCGTAGCCCGGAGTCTTCTCTTTCTTCTTATGACACGGCGCGCTCCCGTAGCCAGGGGTCTCCTCCTTCTTTTCCGAGTCAACCTAAAGTTTTCGGGTGTCAACTTTTATCTTTGAGTGGAACCTCTTCGAGCTCCCACTCAAAGAGGGGCAGCTATTGACACCTAAAATTTAATAAAAATTCTGTTTGAATTATAATAAAATAAAAATAAAAAAAGAGAAAAGAAAAGAAAAGAAAAAGAAGAAGAAAATCAAAATAGAAAATCGGGAAATAAAAAAAAAAAAAAAGAAGAAGAAGGTCGAAATCGAAGAAAATAAAAAATAGAAAATTAAAAAGTCAGAAATTAGAAAATAGAAAAATTAAATTGATGAAATAAAAACGCGAAAAAAAAAAAAAATTAAAAAAATTAATTAAAAAATTAAAAAATGGAAAATATAAATAGATAAGATTAGATAAGATTAGGGCTTGCGACGGGGGGTGGGGGACGCGTCTCTCTCTCTTTTCCGTCACTTTCTCTCTCATCTCTCGGTCTCCCTCTTCCCTCTCGATCTCCGTCGCCCCCAATTCCACCGGAGAAAACCCTAGATCGAAGCTTGGATCTAGGGTTTTTCAAAGGGATTTATACAAAATCGACCCCCGTAAACACGGATCTTCTCTTTTCTCTTCCGATTCTCTCCTAGATCTAGCCCTTTTCTCGGCCAAAACCCTAAATCGGAGTCCGAAATTGGGGATTTAGGGTTCCCGGTCCCTGTTCTTGGTAGGTCCGGTCTCCCGGCGACTAGATCTGGTTAGATTGGTGGTGAGAGACTTCGGTGGCGGATCTAGAGCTTTCGGAGACGATGGCGGTCATGGCGACGACGACGATGACGACGGATCGGTCGCTCTTTGGAGACTAACCAGCCGCGATCTTCCCCTCCCTCGGAAACCCTAGAAAATCGAATCGGTAAGTCCCATTTCTATTTCGTCGATTCGATCATTTCATTTTTAGGGATTTTGATTTTTCCCTATTTCGTTCGATTTCCTTTTTTTTTTTTATAGATAATCTTAGATCTAATTCGACCCTTCTTTTTCTTATCGGCCGAGGCGCCGATGGACGGATCAACTCCCGTGAGGATCATTGGCGGGCGATTCTATTTTCACGAAGACCATCGACGAACGAACCTAACTATTTTCTTCGTTGCGAGATCATATTAAGGGATTGAAGTGCTAGAGTTCGATTTATCCCGAATTTAGGGGGTTTCGGCTTTATTTTTCAAGGTAAAAAAAAAAAAATCCGAAACCCTAGGTTGCAATCATTTTTATTTTCTGCTTTATTGAATAGGAATTGAGCATTTGATAGAAGTTTAGTGATAAGTGAATGTTTTCGTGATAAATCCGAAGTGTGTGTGTCTCGCTTCGCACTCAAACCTCGTGATGTGCCCGAACGTAACGTCTCCTATGATTTTCTGCATTTAAACCTTTTGGCCGAGAATATCCCGATTTGCGATGTTATGTTGTTGATGATTTTTCTAAGAACGGTAATCGACTTGCATTAATATGGTTCTCTAGTCAATCGATAGTTAATTTTCAATTCTAAAAAGTTAATAGATTCGGTATTTGATGTTGAAACGGAACAAGATTGCTGTTGTAGGGCAAAGCAAATCATGATTGAGACTCTGCAAAGCTGTTTTGATGTGCTGAATTGTGAATACTTGTTAGTATGCTTACACATGCATGAGGTTAAGGCTGGTTATTATTGATGTCTTGCTGTTCTGATGCCCTTCTGCTTCACTTTGTTGCTGTTTTGTCGCTCTGACTTGCTGGTCTCACCGATCTCGATTTAGTGATCTATTTTCGTATATGACCATTAAAATGAGATGTTCGTTCCATGTTTGCGAGCATACATGGATGAATATTTGTGTGGCGTTATACCGTATGGTATCGATGTTATGTTGATTCTACTAATCTTGTATTGATGTCCTTGCTCTGTTGCTGAGTTTTGCCATCGTCCTCACTGTTTCTTTCTTTACTATACACGCTGGTTTGCTGTTTTTAATGGTGCGGTTCTGCTATTTTCGCTCATGTTGTTGTTTTGCTAATCTTGACTCGTGGTTCTTGGAAGCTTTGTCTCATTATCTTGCTGCCTTTACCTTGAAATGTTGGCTGGTTTTTTATTGAGTGGTGTTGATCCTATTCGGTGGTCTCATTAATTCCATCTTTGTAATTCAATTCGGCTACATTGTTCTTTTAGTAGATTATGTTAGCTATGTGATGCATAATTGTTTCTACTTTTTATGTATTTAGTTTTTTTTTTCTTTTAATTCTTTAGTCTAAGCTTAGAATTAAGATTTCGAAGATGAAGAAGCCATGGAGATGGAGGAAGGTCGATGTCCATTCCGACCCTTATATATGTAATCTTCTTTTCTTTTATATTCCCAATATATGTTTCGGGTTTTTAAGATTGTATTAAAGCCCGACGAGTTGCGGGCCTTTTATTTTTATTTTTTCTTTTATTATGTTTTCCTTTATGTTCTTTAGGATTACATGTTTGAATTTACTGCTTTATATTGACTGCTTTATTGCGTTTCAATTGGTTGCTTTCTTTACAACTTCTCTTATAATTGCATGTTCTGGTTTGTTTTTTTTTTTTTTTTTTAGGTTGCTTGTTTATCCGTCTTATAATGGCATGCTTGTTGTTTGTTTTCTTTCTTTTAGGAATAAAATGAAATGAAACCGAATTCACCACGCATGATTACTTAGTATAGGATTGATTACCCTTTAAAAAAAAAAAAAAACTTAAAGGACGAATGGAAACAAAAAATATATATATAAAAAAATTCAAAAATTTAAAAAAAATAATAAAATCAAAATTTAAAAAAATAATAAAATCAAAAAAATCAAAATAAAAAAATATCAAAAATATCAAAAATAAAAGATCAAAAAAAGAAAGAAAAAAAAAAAAAGAGAAAAGGTCAAAAATAAAAAAGTAAAAGTAAAAAAAAAGTCAAAAAACAAAAAAATAAAAAAAAAACAAAAAAAAAAAAAAAAAAAAAAAAAAAAAAAAAAACAAAAACACAACATACCATTAGGTACCGAAAGGGCGTTAGTAAAAAAAAAACACTAACGTAATCCAGGTCCCCGAGCTTGAGATCTCTGGTTGCGTAGGAATCGAGGGAATCTCCCAACCCTCGATTAGGTTTCTAGCTTACCTCTAAGATAAGCTAGTGGCGACTCCTATTTTGTTTAGGATTAATAAGATGATTCAATTTTACAAACTTTTGTTGTGCCTAACGATTAGCTTGGGAGAGCTCGGGTTGGTTTGTTTGTTTAAAATCTGAAAAAGTTAGGCGCGACAAAAAGGAAATTGAAAATGGAAGCAAGATGCTCCAAGTTTAAAAATTGTAAAAGTATTATGATTAATTCTAAATGTAGAGAGAATATATTTTGAATGGTTTCAAGTATTGTTAACAAAAATCAAATTGTGAGAGCTGGAAGATCAAAAGTAATCCTTGCCAAAATTTCATTTTCTGGATATACTCACCCTGGAGAGAAAGGAAACGCTATACCTACTGATAGAGTGGCCCGTCTATATGTCACTTCCACTGATGCATTCTCTGGAACTTTTGGACCGAGATCCTTGACTATAACTATATGCAAGAACCACCTTGGACACGTTATTTTAAATAACTTTTTATGGCGATAGTGGTTCTTAAGCAAGCCCGATCCATGCTGACTTTTATAATTAATTGCATAAGCCAGTCTTGTGAGGTAAAAAGAGTTGACGATCTTTTGATGAAAAGAAAACACAGTAATAGTTGGTCCTTGAAAGACTTGATCTGTATACGGACAGTCAATTAAACCAGAGAGCAAATGGCCACTAGAACTCTGGTCAAACGTCGATGAACCAACTGAACTCAACCTACTATCAGCCAAAAGCTTGCAAAACCAAAAGGGCAAAAAACCAGCACCACGATCATCCCCATACAATCCTTCAATTATGAATTTGACCCAACAATCGCCCAATCGAAAAGAAACCCAAGAAACCCTAACCTCGTTCGGGCGATTGAGTTCGTTGATCCGAGCCAAATCAATTATCCCATTATATATTGGATCTAGCGAACGAGGAGCTGGAGCTCGTGGGTGTGCTCGTCGACGAAGGAGGGTGACGAAGGATGTTCGAGGGAGCGGCGGAGGCGAGCCTCAGAGATGGGCGGTGGAGGCGACTCGGAGGCGAGCAACGGCGGCGAGTGGCGGAGGCGACTCGGAGGCGAGCCGCGGAGGCGGGCGGCGGAGGCGGGTGGCGGAGGCGACTTGGAGGCAAGCCGCGGCGGTGAGTGGCGGAGGCGGCAAGGAGGAGAGCGGCAGAGGGGAACGTCGAAGGACTGTCGAAGAAGAGAGCGGTTCTGTCGAAGGAGAGCGGCGGAAGGAAACGTTGACAGTCGAAGACTCGAAGGTAGAGAAAATAGTGGACCGTTTCCACCTTTGGCCCTTGGGTTTTAAAAATGGGTCGAAAATGGGTCAGCGAGTCGACCCATTTTCGACCCATATAAGATCGAATAAAAAACGGGTTCAATATGGGTTAATAGTTGTAGTGGGCTATTAACCCATATTCAACCCATATGTTAAAAATATGGGTGCAAAATGGGTCCATGACCCATTTTGCCACGTCTACTTTTCCCTCTTTAACTTCATAAAAACATTTCTTTTATAAAAATCGAATTTATAATTATTTTTTATATTTCAATTTTTTTTCTTTCTTCTTCCTCCTTTGGTGCCGAGCGAGCTTGAGCTTGCCAAATCCGATGAAGCAAAGGCCTTGCCGACATTTGGCAAGGCTCGAGCCTTGTCGATCTGACAAGATTCAAGCTTGTTGGTGTCAGGAGAGGCTCGAGCTGTCACGACCCGAACTCCGAGCACATGCACATCCCTCCGTGGTCAATATAATTTTGCGACGTCCTAGGGATTGTCGCCGACCCATTGATTATTATGCACATGCGGAAACATAAAACAATCTCCATACAACATAACAAGTGGGATAGAAACGTAGGATAGTATTTTCACAAACCACACCTACAATAAAGTAGTACTTAAATACAAACCAGTTTAACACCCCAAGTTCTAATACAAAAAGTGAAGCTGTTTGATTTCCTATAAGTTAAGCTTCTATTTACAAGACCGGGGTTCATTAATATATTATCATACTCCTCAACCCTTCTATGGTGAACTGTCACCCATTCCCAGCCTCGACGGAAGAGCCGTCATCACCTGGGTGAAGGTAGAGAGACTTCTATTTTTCCTTCCCTGCAAACCACTGTACACGACCTGGCCTTCCTTCGTCTAAGGACCTGAAAATGTTAGCCCACTAAGGGGTGAGATCACATCTCAGCAAGTCAATCTACTAAACCCAGATTAGGAGAAGGGTACATATAACATGCAATCTAGTCACCATTCTTACTCTTTCTCATCACTTGTATTTTCCTGCACGTTAGTGGCATTCAATTATACAATATCACATTGACATCACCTAGCAGTTGAATACTTCAATGCAAATACGAGATAGGGATGCAGATATCGATCATTGACCGTGGCCAATTTTTAACGAGATAAACAGTCATCCGGTATAATCGGGCTTCGCCTCACACCATTGAGCACGGCAACGTCTACATCTAGACGGCATTCCAATGAAGGAGCATCGGCCCAGCCTCCACTGCGACCGGCATCCGTTGACGTGGGGCATTCCCGAAGGAGTATCGTCCGGCCCCAAAGGCACGTGACGGAATCATGTCGTGAATGCATATGATAGATGCCACATTTCAATAATCAATTATACACAGCATTCACAGCATCAATTGAGCAATTTCATAGTAAGAATTCTTCAAAACAAGCATATACTCTTATTCACCCAAATTTACAGAAAGCTGTCCAATAACGTTCTTCCAGTGTCACAGTCAGAAATTCACTCAAATGATCTCAAAAAATTCTAAAATTCAGATACATGCTAGAAAACATATAAAAAACATTTTTCATGAAGACACCGAGATCCAGATCCCTCTGGATTTGGCCCAGAAATTTCTTCTATCCAGCACAAAAATCGGGTCCAGTTCCAGAGAGTCTAACTCATCAAAATCAGTTCGGTTTTGGGTCGAAATCTTGTTCATTTAATTTGAAATTCGAGTATGTTATATTAGAAGTTGTAAGAAACAACTTTCATGAAGGAACCGATTGGAAATTCGACCTCTAAAGGTAGGTAACAACCCTTGGAATCATGGCAGGTCACGGGTTACTGGACTGTCCGAAATACTGTTCCGAGGATGACGTCATTAAAATCGTCACCTATTTAATTTCTAAAAATTCTGAGAAAAATATATGTTATTATTTAGGATGTCCAAAACATTTATTCAGAAGGAAATTTCTTCAAAATCACATCACAAAGTTGTCCACGTAATTAGCAAAACATACATGTCCTGGAAACTGTTTCAGAAAACAGCCTCTGTTCTATTCCGAATCTCTCTCCACGACTTTTATTTTGCTCCATAAATCCTATTTAAACTTTTCTATGGCCATTATAACATCCCTAAGTAATATTCATCCACATATAATTTCATCTACATAGTTCCTCCACATAAAAATCCTTAAAGAATGTACTCAGCCCCTAATCTACGTTTAGGAGACGACTTACCGTTAAATCTAATGGCGATCCTCACTTGTGGCCGGACGGCAACACAAGGACAGCCCTGGAGGTGTTTTGACGATGATTTGGACCCGGCACAACGGCTGGAGGTGTCGTTGAGCGACCACCACAGCAGCACACAAAGTCCTGGACTTTCTCGAGGAGGGAGGAACGCTCAAGACCTTGCTGTTCAGTTGCTGTTTTTGTCGTCCAAAGGGGAGCAAGAATGGCTGAATAAACTAACTTAAAGGAGAAGAAGACAAGACTTTTTATGGCTGTGAAAGGGAAAGGAAATTGTTGTAAGGCTAGATAAGGGAAAGAGAGAGACAAGTGCACGGCAGCAAGGGAGAAGAAATAAGTGCGGAGGAAAAAGAAAAGAGGGTAAAGCAGAAGCAATTGCAGATAAATTACTCAGCATTCACTCAGCCATTTGCTGTTGCATTTCGGTTTCCTACGGCAAGAAGAGGAGAGGGAAAAGGAGAAGTAATTGCAGATACATTACTCAGCATTCACTCAGCCATTTGCTGCTGCATTTCGGTTTCCTACAGCAAGAAGAGGTGAGGGAAAAGGAGGAGTAATTGCAGATAAGTTATTCAGCCTTTACTCAGCATTTACCTCCTGCTTTTGGCCTAATTTTCCATGGAAAAATGGCTCTCCATTACTACCTTAGGTCCCCTATCTTTTCCAAGTCTATCTCCATTAAACACCAAGGAAAATGAGGTGAAATTGTAGGAGAGAGGGATTCCTACGAATTTCATTTTGAGGAGACTTCTCTTTTTTTCTTTAATTACCAATCTAACATCTAAATCAATAGGGTCAAGTCCCTTAGTAACAACTTATAATACCTCTTTTAAACTTCTATAACTCTTTTTTTTTTTTCCAATTGTTTCATAATAAATGCCCAAAACCTATTTAAAAAGTGGCATTTCCTTTTATTCTTTTAATTTGTTATTCTTGCCTCTTTTCCGTTAATAATTCCCGTCGTCCATAAAATTTAGAAAGATGCAACAACATTCCCCGAGATTAACTGTGACATGTGAAAATTCTTAATTTCTGTAATCGACATCATTTCCTCGGTTAATTTCAGTCAAATGTGATTTTAGCGTAACTTAAACTATCGGTTAGTTTTTGGGAATTTTTGGTGCACTAACCTATGGTCGAATTCTCAAGTCGGTTGCATCAAAATTCTTTAATAACTTTCCTAATTAGTCTAATTATCTCATGAGTGATCAGCTCAGAGAATAGCGCTATAGGCACATCGATGAAAAGCCCGATTCATTTCATTGAAAACAGAAGTGGAAAAATTAGACTGTCACACGAGCTGGCTGGATTTGGTGAGGCTTGAGCTTGTTGATTTGGCAAGGCAGAGGCCTAGCCAATCTTGCGAGCCTTAAGCTCTCTGGCATCAAATGAACCCAGCGAGTCACCTATGGCAGTCACGGCCGTTGTTGTGGCCGGTGGCCGACTGAAGAAGAAGAAAAAGAGAAAAGAAAAAGAAAAATTATTTTCTTAAAAAAATAAAAGTAATTAAAAATTCAATTTTTAAAATAAAAAATAATTAAATTTGATTTTTAAAAAATTATAAAAAATGTCCATTAAATTTATATTGCATAAAAGTATTTTAGCAATACCATTTTAAAAAAAGAATCATAAGAAATAAGTTTTGTTCGGTTTAGTTAAATGGATTGTGTATGGGTCTCATATGGGTTGGGTTAGGTATAAATGGGTTAAATAGGTTGATTTGGGTTAGATCATTTATAACTCGATCCCAATCCAACTCGACCCACCCATTTAATAGGTCTACCGAAAGATTTGTAGCTCGGAGGTCCCTCCTTGGAGTAAGGAAAGTGGCCGTATCCCATATTTTGCTAAATCCTACCTAGCAATCTCTTGAAACCCAAGCACTATGTACTCCGTAACCCTCATTATACAAGGCGAAGGTGTAGCAGTAAATGGTGGATTCCCGATAGTTAGGGGCCTAGGCGGACAACCAAAATCCAGGTATTCTTAGAACTTGTTGTTAACGCCGCCATGAATGGAGGAGAAGTATAAGAAAGGAGGCTAGCATCCCTTTGTAGGGAGTTTGGGGGAGTTATGGTCTGAGGACGATGTAGTAACCATTAGGGGAGATGTTCCTACCAAAAGAAAAAGAAAAAGAAAAAGTAGAATGTGAGTTAACCTTTATAAGAAACTGTATTCTAAGCCAAACATGAGTTCGCAGGCATTTTTCAATACAATGAAAAGGGTGTGGAAATCGAAATCGATCTTGTGTGATATGATAGGACTAAGGCTCTTCTCCTTTACCTTCACGTCGTGGTTGAAAAAAAATGGAGTACTATATTCAGGCCCTTCGTCTTTCTCCAGCAATCTCTTAAGTCTAAAACAGTGTGATCCTGACATCCCCAACCACTCCTATGTATTTGCACACTGTGATTTTTGGGTACACATCCTGGGGTTGCCTAGAGGTTGAAACATTGAACAAACAGTCACGATATAGCCACAACAATAGGAAAAGTGAAGGAAGTTAAGATGGAGTTCGGAGGATTTCATTAGGCAAATGTGGTCAAAGCAAGGTTGCACCTAGATCTATCTAAACCTCTGAGGTCTAGGACCATTATTAATCTAGATAACAAGAAAATTTGGGTGGACTCTAAATTTGAAAGACTCCCATACTTTTGCTACTCATGTAGACGTTTTGGGCATTATAAGACCTACTACAAGATCATCCCCTACAAACATTGAGGGCCGGAAGAAAACAAAGTGGGGAAGTTTGGTAGCTGGATAAAAGCAGAAGTAAGGGAAAACAATCCCTTTTAGAAGATCTTTCATGGAGAAATGAACCTAGAACTTGAAATTGATGAAATAATTCTAGAAACTCCTGTTCAGAACGTCCCAAAGGCTACAAATCATCAAAAAGAGCACTAGGACAGCAATAGATTAGCCTTGGTAATTGTGCCAAAGAAAAGTGTTTTGAAACACAAAAGGCCAGCAGTTGGGACCTAGACTTCCTCGAGATCGAATTCACACAACAGGAGCAACACCTTATGATAAAGGAAGCATCTACTCCAATGACACCTAATGGATACCAAAAAAAAAAAGCAAAGTGGGGGAAGAAAGCTCATACGCCGAAAAAAATTAAATGCTTTAATCCCTATGAACAACAAAACTTCAATTCTTAGCTTATTGATGAGGGGGCCCTTTAAGAAACACAGATTCAAGAAGTCAAAGAAATGGAAGAGTGGGCTTTGGTGACTAGCCTTAATAAGCCACTAGGGTTTAAATGAAAATCTTAAACTAGAATTGTCAAGATTTGGGCACTCTCCTGACGTTCTAGTATCTTAAAGCCTTAGTGGCTCAAGAAAAGCCCAATTTAATATTTCTAATAGAAACAAAAAATGAGGAACTTGTAGTGGAAAGGGTAAAGAAGTGACTACATCTTCAGAATTTGATGGTTATCAATCCGATTGGAATAGCTAGGGAGTTAGCTCTAATGTGGAAAAATGATGTGTCGCTTGACTAGTATCAAGTTCGGGGGAGATGATTGAGGTCATTTGCGAGAGCCGAATAGCGATAGTAGGATGATGATTTCTTTCTTACATGCCTCGACAAATTATCAGGAAAAACTCCAACTATGACAATAACTTAGATATGACTAATGGGAGTAATACCTTACCTTGGATATGCATTGGAAATTTTAATGAAACTCTATATTTAATGGGAGAAGTATGGTAAAAGGGAGACGGACTATTATAGAGTGGCAGCCTTATGGACCTGTTAAATGATTGGGCACTCATGGACATGGAAAGTAAAGAATGTGCCTTTACCTGGGCAAAAGACCAAGATGGCAAGGAGGATGAGCTGGTTCAAAAGAGGTTGGCTCAGGGTCTTGGTAATATTGAATGGAGAATTATGTTTCTTTCTCGACGGTATAGCTAAGGAATGCTAGAATAAGGGAAACCTTCTGAACCGATACTATTATGCATCCAATCAAGCAATTGACCTAAACAAGTAGGGCATTTACTTCAATAACTATTGCCCATAGAAATTAAGAAGGAATATGGTAGAAGAACTAAGAGTCCCTCTCACAAAAAAAAAAAAAAAAAAAAGAGGGAAATATCTTGGCATTCTGTTAGAATGGGGGCAATCGAAGAAAGAGATGTTTGCATGGATTCTGAAAAGAGTTAATATGAAACTTGAGGGGTGTGAAGAGAACATCATGTCAAAAGTAGAGAAGGAATCCTCATCAAAATGGTTGTACAAGCATTGCTGCGATATGCGATGTCTATTTTTAAGATCTTGGTATTGATTTGTAGATCAATTGAACAAAAGATCGCCACATTCTAGTGGAAAAAAAGTGGTACAAAACCAAGCATCCATTGGAAGAAGTGGGAGGTGCTGAAAAAATAAAAGACTCCGGGGGGGTTTGGGATTTAAGGATCTTGTTGCTTTCAACAAAGCCATGCTCTAAAAATAGACTTGGCGACTCATACAAGCCCCTTTAGCCCTATGGAGTAAATTGCTAAAAGGATTATACTTCCCCTTAAGAGATTTCATGAAGGCACATAAGGGATCTAGACCATCTTAAAGATGTCCAAGTTTGCTACAAGGAAGAGAGATGATTGAGCAGCAAACAAGATGGACAAGATGGACAGTGGGAGATGGATCGCAGATTAGAGTGAGAGAAGACAAATGACTAGCACAAGGATGTATAAGAGGACCTAAAAATCAAGGAGAACCCTAATACGTGGTTGAGCTATTCAACCAAGAGTCCAAACAGTGAGATAAGCATAAACTAGCGACCTGGTTTGACAACAATTTAGTGAAAGAAATCCTTGTGACGCCATTTAGCCATATTATGAACAGAGATAAAATCATATGGACCAACAATAAATCCAGCATCTACTCAATCAAAAGCGGATACAATAGCGTACAAACAGTAGACAACCGAACCACGTGCCTTGTATCCTCATCATACTAGACCCCCAAAAAGCTATGGAACTTAATCTAAGACCTCCACACCCATCCAAAGATCAAGTTTTTTAATATGGAGCCTATGTGCTAACGCGTTACCAACAAAGGAAAAACTCTAGAGGAGGAAGATGTTATCCAGCCAAAACTGCCCAACATGTCGTTGAATGCAAATCACTCGAACACCTCTTCCTCCTCAACAAACCAGCAACTAAAATTGAACTTTTCCCCTAACGACATCACCATAATAGATAAATGGTTGTTTGAAATCCTCACTTCTTGCAGCAATCATCGACCGAAGGAGTTGGTAGCCATCATTGTCACGCCTCGAACCCCAGGCACACGCACATCCCTCGGTGGCCGATTAAATTGCGACGTTCCCAGGACGTGTCGCCGACTCTTTTTTATTTTATGCATATGCGGAAGCGAACTAATAAAGTCCAGACAACAATCAAATATGGGATAGAAAAGCTGGACAACCAATTAATACAAAACACACTTTATAAACACCTCCGATTTATATAAGTAAGTCTAAAACCAAAAGAAGCTACCAGGCTAATCCTACTCTAGACCCTACCTACAAAATATTCGGGTCCACTACAATACCGTCAGGGATATCGATGTCTAGAGGATTAGCTACCTCAACTGCAGGCTCTGCAACCTTGGGTCCCTAGTTTGCCTCGATATCAGCCAAAATATTGACATCAACGACAGGGTCAAATTCTACCACATACTCGTCATCAACGGTAGGCCCATCGAAACCATCCAAGGAGCCCTCCCGAACTCCATTAGGCTCATGACGGAATCACGCTTTGAATCGATGACGTATCAACTAAGGTAAGCTCTCATCAACCCAAATGGTGGTAACGACGAGCTCACGAGACCGGTCACGGGTCTCGTGGATAGGGAGTATGGTACGGTCAGTCTTTGCCTCTTGTGGCCACCCAAAATAAACGTGGCACACCTCTATCTAAGGACTTGTAAAATATTAAATTACAACGGGGTGAGACAAAGTTTCAACAAATCTACACCCTAAACCTCGATTAAAACAAGAATTCACCAAGAGACAGCCTAAACATGCAACATAAAGGACTTACCTCGCCTTAGCACCTTTCTGCACGTTAGTACACCTCATATAACATATATAAACGCAACAAGCGTACATCATTAACTGTGAAATGGGCTAGTGAATCAACCTAGAGGGGGGTGAATAGGTTGTTGCGGAATTCTTTTGGAATCTTTTGCGATGCAATACGTTGATATCAAAGATATATCAATAATAAACAGATTACGTATTCACAAAGTAAATAGAGTAGGGTAGGAGAGAATTGACACAAGGATTATAGTGGTTCGGCTTAGACCAAGCCTACGTCCACTCTCCACGCTGGCAGCCAAACGGCTGTAATCACTATGTAGCAAAAGAGTGCCTTTACAGTAGACGGATTAGACTTCTTCAATTGACAAGTCTCTCCTACAGCCTTCGCTGTCTTTGCTCTATATCTCACTCTCTTTCTTACACAGTATAAACATGAAGGATTTTAGAGAACAAGTGATTTTGGAGATTCTAACATCAAGATTTTTCAACCGGTCTCTCCTTGTTTCCAAGCAACGTCGATCCAACTTAAATAACCTCCGTGCCATCATACCCGTTGGCACACTCCAAAAATTCATCTAATCAACTCGTTGGACTGAATCAATTTAAGTGATCTCCTTGTCCCGAAAACGTAAGTAGACAGGTAGCTCGTCAATCTGTTCGCCCATACAATTAGGATCTTGAGTTCCCAAAATTAGATTCTTCCAAAAATAAACTTGATCTTCAACGGATAGAATCCGAAGAATCAAATCTTCCAAGCTCTTGATCACAGCCATAGATATCCCATGGTTAGGATTAGGAAATACGAAATCCAATATCTGTAGCCATAAGAATAACCTGTAGCCAGCCTGTAAAAAAATCGCGAACTATCTTCAGACTTAGATTTGGGTCTCGAGGGTCGTCAGACTGAAACTGAGTCTTGAAGGTCTTCAGACGGAAACTGAGTCTTGACCGACTTCGACGGAAAAACTTCAGGCCGAAATTCTGGGTCCGAGTGTCTTTGAAAACCTTTAGACCTTGACAACTTCGGACGTAGCCGCGAGTCTTGGAGTCCTTAGACCACACCTTTGTTGAGGCTGTTTTGTCAACTTCAAAACTCCAAGGGATTTTTCTTCAACAAACTGGAACACTTTATATCACATATCAATCAATCACATGAGTCCTAATTCTAAAGCCACATCGTTATGACACGTCCCATTTCATGCCACACAATTTCGTCTCATAATCAGGTACGGCTATTCACTCATTCAAGCGTGTCCCAATTAACTACGACCCAATGGCCACGGCCAACTCAACAGTCGGTGGTCATCCAGCATAACCGGGCGTCGTCCCACTTTATCGAGTACAACAACGTCTATATCTAGATGGCATTTCTGAAGGAGCATCAGCCCAGGCTTCATTGCGACCGGCATCCGTTGACATGGGGTATCTGAACTTAATCAGGCATTGTTCAACGTAAACGCATCGTGATGGGTTCTGATAGCATCACACGCACATCCAATCTCAACCAAGGATATCATGCTTTGCACTCAAATGCCTCAATTTCAAATAATGTATTTGATCTATTTTCTTCATATTAAAAACTCCGGTAAAATAATTGTGGTGGTCACATAGTCAAATCGAACCATAAAGCGTGTTATTCTCCCATTTTAAAATTTCATAATTTTATATAGTACCTAAAATATTTTTGGCATAAAAAACCGACATCCGGTATTTTTCTAATTAAATACCATAAAACCATATATTTGCAATAATAATTAAAAATCATCATCAAGCACTCAATTGCATAAATTAGCAATTAATTTCTCAAACCAATGCAACCACGACGATCGCGTAAAATTCGACAACCGGTCGTCTCCGGTATAATTTACCTAATAAATAAATAATTAAATAAATCACATTTAATTAAATAAATTAAACACTTAATTAATCTACATAAGCTAATCTAACCAACTTAATTGAACTAATTAACTAATCTAGCTAGGATAATCACCTTAATCTAATTAGGCTACTAATTAATCTATCTAACCGCCTAATTATCTAACTAAATTAACCAACTAAATACTTACACTAACTAATTTAACCTTAAACCTAATTAAACCTAAACTAATCCCCCTAAGTGTAATTAGCTCCCTAATTAAAGATTAGAATGTTAACTCACCGGTTTAGCGAATTGACGAGTTCACAGTGACGATGGCCAAGACTCGGGCCTACGACGACACCAAAAGAGGCCTGGAAGGGGCTGAAAACGACCAACTAAGCCTTAACTCTAAGCTGAGGTTTGGCCTTGCTTGCTGTTTGGGGCTGGTTAAACACAATGCGGGGACGGCGAAGTTGAGAGGGCGGCCTAGTCGCTGGCTCAAAGACGACGGTTGATTGGAGGCAGCGTCGGGGGAGCTGGTTTATGGCGGGCGAGCTGGCGAGTTGCAAATGGCAACTCAAGTATGCTGGCGTCGGCTCGGGGACAGGCTGGTCGCAGTAGTTAGCTGACTCATGGATGGTCAAGTGGGGCCACGGCAGCTCAAGCAGGCGGCGTGAAGACTGGCAGGGCTGAGCAAAGGAAAAAAAGAGAAGATGAAGAAGCTGGAAGTGATTTGTAATGGAGGGGGCTGGTTGAACACTAGAGGGAGAAGGAGAGGGAAACAAGGGGGACAAAGGGTCTTGAAAGTCTTGGCTTGAGCCAATGGGCTTGCATGCAAAAATATCATTCACTTGAGTGCAATTCCCTCAAAGTCTTTTGCTCATAAAGTCAAGCCATGAACCAATGGCTGATTTTCCTTCATTTCTTCACCATTTAACTCCATTTTGGTGCCCAAAATCAACACAACAACAGCCCCTACGAATTTGCTGAATTTCTTCTTCAATTTCCCACTAAACAACTTCAATTTAATGGCTGCACATGCCATGGCAGCAGCGTAAACAAATTTCCCTTCACTCCCTCACAAACCAACTCACTTTGGTAGCAAAAATCCACACCAAAGTGTCCATCCGAATTTCCTTGTTAATTTGCCAAATTTGTTTTTTCCGCCAAAATTCTAGGCTCGCCGAAAATTCTTCAAAGGATGAGATGATGTCCTAAAAATAAATCATGACACGCTCGAACTTTTGATTTCCGAAACCAAGTTCAATTTCGTAGTTAAAATAAACTGGACACGATTTTAGCGTGACCTAATTTATCGTGTAGCTTTTAGGGATTTTATCACATTTAACTCGTGGTCGATAATTCTCAATCCGTGTTTGCGCATCTTCGACTCATCAGTGACTCTTGGTTGTCATAAAAATCTCAATGTTTCAATTATGGATACCGGGTATAGAATCGACAGAAAAATCGGTTTAGTGTCATTCAACGCGAATTTCACAATTAGGTGGAATCACCCACAATATAATTATGTGCTTATATTGAATCGACCTATTTCTGGTTTCTAATCGATTATAATAGTGCCGTATTGATACTTGCCGATTAGCACGATTAAGCAGTCGATTTCTAATCGAATTCTCAAGTCTGTCGCGTTTATATCCCTTAACGGCTTCACTTGATAGATTAGTTATCTCGTGAGTGATTAGCTCAAAGAAAAAGGATCATAGGTGTGTCGATGAAAAGCTCATTTTATAAAATCATGACATGGTCGAAATTCAAGATGTCACAAGCGTTCTTTGGCAAATCTGGAAGTTGAGAAACGCTGTGGTCTTCAAAGGCGAACAATCATAACCATGTGAGGCTGTGCACGAAGCAAACACATATCTGGAGCTTTCCAACCGGTGGAACCCTAAAAAACAAAAGTGCAGCAAAAAGCGCACAGACAAACATATGGGCATCGTTGGCAAAGGGCTCCTACAAGTTTAATGTCGATGCATCATGGATGGAGTACCAATGAACATGAGCAGTCGTTAGGATCTATAGAGATGAAAATGGGGTCCTTTGAGATGGCTTTGCAGAAGAAATCGATGCCGATTCAGCCATAAAAACGGAGGCTTTAGCTCTTCATGTAGCTCCGTTGAAAGTGGCGAAGGAAAGAGAAACAAAGTGCTAGACGCTTCACCTGAACTCCAGAGTGGAAGTACAATCTGACAGCAAATCTGTGGTAGAGAGCTTGATGGGCTTGGCATTGATCCCATGGACAATGAAACCAATCTTAGAGGGCTGCAAAGTGCTCCTGGCCCAACTTAAGGGAGTCGTGGCATCTTACATTCCTAGAGAAGCCAACAAGTCCAACGACTAGATAGCAAAAATTCACCAGAAAAATCGCCTTCCTCACAATTGGAATTTATATCCCTCTAACCCACTATGGGTCTTATTATGTAATGATTTCAAACTTAATTGCGGCTCTACAACATATTAGCAATGAAAACTATCTTTCGACCAAAAAAAAAAAAAACCTCTTCTGGTCGAAGCGGCATCTGGCCTGATTTCCTGATACTCAGCCTGAATTTGAAAGAACTCAACTTTGACAATTATCTTTTAAGTGCTTACAATAGGCCACGGTGCCTCCCCCATCATGGGAATCCGGACTGGTTGGTGAACAAAGAGTTGATCCCTGCAAATCATTGTCGTCGGAGAATTCACTCCTGAAGAACTTCAAATACTGTCGTCTTAGATGTAAAAGATAAACCACAATTGATTCCTTTCGCTTGTCTTCCTCTCTCTAGCTCTTTCAATAAGTTTCTTTAAAGCTCTTCTCTCTTTAAAAGCCGCTCTAGAAGAGGTTATTCCAAATTGTGTAGCTGCTTGATGGAAAGACTCAGGGTCATTATTATCGTTAGAATCATTAAATTTGCTTCCTTGCTGGAGCAATGCAATTATTTCCTCGCCAACTTGCTTCTCCTGTAGATCAAATGAAAACACAACAGCCTCCAGTTCGGCAACAATCTCCAATATCTGCAAAAATATAATACAGTGTCTGATTCAGCCTATTTTCGTTTAAGCAAGAGGGACTCATGGACCATTCAAATTACTAAAAATGAAAATGGAAAAATACAACATGCAAAGTAATAACATTCAATAAAATTGCCAAACCACATAGAAGGGCAACGAACTTGCGGAAATATATGGATAATTGTCACGAAGAATGTTCCATTAAATCAGTAAAGTGTAAAAGAGTAGATCTCTCAGTGCCCCTCCTAACCAAGTAAATAACCAAGCCGGTCTTCCACGTCTAGATCATCCTAGTCAATTTCCTTTTAATTTAGGAGAAAGATCTCCATAAAAATCAGCTTGATTTACAAAAAAAAGTGAACTTGCCCCGTAACGATAGTAGTCTAAACAACTAAAAATTACCTGACAACTGATAGACCGTGGGACAATGTCTTCAACTTTTCCGAGGCTATATGCAAGAGCAGACTGAGCCTTTTCAAACAATAGAAGAACAAAACCCCTTGTTATTACTTGCAAAGGAAAATGGATTGTTGAGAGAAAACTACAGAGCTTGAAACACGAAATCAAAACTGACGTAATAATCAAATAAAATAGGAGAAGAAGATAAGATTTATGACACCGAATGCCTCTTCAATCTCCCAAAAGAAACCTCTATTGGAAGCTGCATAAAATTCAAAAGGCTATAAGATCACAAATAAGAAAATGGCATCGCTCAAAGTTCGAAGAAGAAGGTAAAGTTTACTACATTCTGAGCAATGCTGAAGTATATTCTTGATTTTTTCCAGGGCCGCATGCAACGAGTAGAAAGCTTGAATTCAAGAGTTGCTTCTAGGCCTTGCAGCTTCTAATTCAGGGAAAATTGTCAGTACTTTGCAGTAAATTGCAGAAAGTCCTACACATCTCTCCTTGTAACTGGAAAAACGTAATTCGTCAGATGAGCCACCAAGCTCTAATTGTAGACAAAATAATCTGACTTATCATGATTTAGTGCTAAAAGAGGGCACTTTGAGCTGATTTTTGTCAAATTATTAACAATTTCAGAGTCACGATTTAGACAGTAAACAACACTTTTCATAGCTAGAGCCTTCCAAAACTAGAACAAATCTTTGACCATAGTATAATATTTACAATACGGACATGATAGAGCTCACTTGAGCTTACTAATTGATATCACCAAAAAGCCATGATAACAAGTACAAAAGCTACCATGTTTAGTGGGCCAACAAAATAAACAACTAAATATTTTTTGAAAAAAAAAAAAAAAAAAAGTGGTCTTTTAGATGGTTAAGGAAAAAAAAAAATTGGAGCAATCCCATCATCCAAAAAGAAAGGAACTTCTTTGGTTTTCACATGCGAAAGATGTAGTTAAAAAAAAAAAAGGCGAAAGATGACACAACACAACTACTAAATTTCGAGACAGACAAGAAACTTTGTAAGAGGATCAATGATAACAAGTTGCGGGGCATAGCTACTTATATAAAATTAAAAAGAAAATTTTAAAATTTAAAATGAAGGAGTAATCGAAGAGGCGAAAGGGCTGAACTGACAAAAGAAAAAAGAGGGCCTTTTAGCCTTTCTAGCCGGACCGGAACTTATAAAAGGAAAACTCTCAAAGCCTTAGGGCTTTCTCTCGTCATGTGGTACCGTCTGCATCGCGTAGATCTGAAGCAGAGAGCCAGAAGGAGAGAAGACAACGATGGATCGAGAAACCTTGGATCTGATTGCGGAGACTAAGCAGTTCCTAGAGAACTACTTCAAGACGTTCGAGGCGAACCGAGCGGACTTGACGAACCTGTATCCGGAAGACTCGGGGATGAACTTCGACGGCCAGAAGATTCAGGGCAAGGAGGCTATCCTGGCCAAACTCACCTCCCTTCAGCAGTGTTGGTGATGGGAGAACGATAACAATTCGAACAATATCGAATCAACACAGCGGAATAAAATAATCTCCCCTCTTGTGTAAACCTAATATGAATTGATATAGTAGAATAAAATAAATACCAAGCACGCAAACACAAGACGATTTTTTTACGTGGAAAACCTCCTCGATGTGAGGAGATCAAAAACCACGGGACCGGAGTCCACCCAAAATTCTTCACTATCAACAAAATTGTTCATCTCTAGCAAATACTAGAGGTACATAGCAGCAAAGATCTCAAGAACATAATTTTTGGCAATACACATAAACTTCAAAAGAGATCAAGGATAAATCTGACAAAAAACGCAAGTTTTGATCAATCCATGAAAAACCTGATATAGGCAGTTTCAAACGAAAATCAAACCGTTCAGATTCAAGAAGATTGCGCCACGAATATGCTGACAAAATTTCAGCTCAATCGGACCACGAATCGACCTCTGACGCCAGCTTGATGTAAATCAGATATTGCTTCAACCACCAGATTTTCTGCTTTCTCTTTTTCTCTTGTTATTATTTCCTTTTGCGGCTATCACTTTATATAGATAGTGAGAAACCCTATTTCCTCATATAACTTATTATATGAGCTCAAGCCCTTTTTGGGCTTGCAATTCATTGGGTCTCCTCCACATAGGAGTAAACCCAACTAACAAATCTCCCCCTCACGACAATGTGGAGGGCTTCACCATCCTTGCTATCAATCGACAATGTTCAAGCTTCTCTCTTGGTAGAGTCTTCGTCATCATATCAGAGCCATTATGATCTGTATGAATTTTCTCAAATTCCAACAACTTTTCATCTAGAACATCCCTTATCCAATGATATCTAACATCAATATGTTTCAATCTATAATGAAAAGATGAATTCTTACCAAGATAAATTGCGCTTTGATTATCACAAAATAGCACATACCTCTTTTGCTTGAACCCAAGTTCTTCTAAGAACTTCTTTATCCATAGCATCTCTTTACTAGCTTCGTCGCTGCAATAAATTCAGCTTCGGTTGTAGAAAGTACAACACACTTCGCAATTTTGACTTCCATGACACAGCTCCACCTGCAAAAGAAATCAAATAACCAGAAGTAGATTTACGAGTATCAATATTTCTTGCCAAGTCATAATCTGTGTATCCAACTAACTCAAGTTTTCCGGTCCCAAAACTGAGTTTCAAATTTGAAGTTCTCCGAAGATACCTCATAGTCCACTTCACTGCATTCCAGTGCTCTCTGCCTGGATTTGACAAATAGCGACTAATAACGCCAATTACGTGCGCCAAATATGGGCATGTACATATCATCCGCATACATTAAGCTTCCTACAGTTGAGGCATATGGAACACTTTCCATATCTTTCTTCTCTTTATCGTCGTAGGACTTTGCTTCATATTTAGCTTAAAGTGGGCAGCAAGAGGAGTACTAACCACTTTAGCCTTGTCCATGTAAAATTTCTAAATGATCTTCTTGATATATTTTTCTTGCAATAAAAACAACTTCTTAGCATCTCTGTCTCAGGTAATTCTAATGCCAAGAATCTACTTCGCCGAGCCCAAGTCTTTCATGGCAAAAGACTTGCTCAATTGTTTCTTCAATAACTCAATTCTTGAAGCATTTCTGTCAATAATCAACATATCATCAACATAAAACAAGAGAATAATAAAGTCATCATCAGAAAATTTTTGAACAAACACACAGTTATTCGAGGAAGTCTTCTTATAGCCTTGTTCTGTCATAACTGACGCAAACTTTTTATACCACTGCCTCGGTGCTTGTTTTAGGCCGTAGAGACTTTTCTTCAATTTGCATACATAATTCTCTTTCCCTTTCACTTTAAAACCCTCAGGTTGTTCCATGTAAATCTCTTCCTCCAAGTTACCATGTAAGAATGCTGTTTTGACATCCATGTGCTCAATCTCCAAATCTAGGGAAGCTGCCAAGCCTAATACTACACGGATAAAAGACATTTTCACTACCGGAGAATATATATCATCAAAATCAATACCCTTTCTCTGGCCAAATCCCTTAACAACCAATCTAGCTTTGTACCGTGGTTGTGAAGAATGTTCATCTTGCTTTAACCTATATACCCACTTGTTTTTCAAAACTCTTTTATCTTTAGGTAACTTCACCAACTTAAAAATATGATTATCATAAAGTGACTGCATCTCATCTCACATAGCATCAAACCAATTGCTTTTGTACTCGTCTTCTATTGCTTCTGCATAACACTCTGGTTCACCTGCATCAGTCGATAATACATACTCATCTTCATAATACTTGGTGGAAGGTCGTCGGTCTCTAACAGATCTCCGGACTGGAACATCTAGTGAAACATCTAATTAAGCCTCTGGTTCAGGAATATTATAATCCGTTTCAACATGTTCAGGAACATGTGTGTTATTTGGAACATTGACTTCTTGCTGCTCTTCATCAACCTGTGTAGGAATATTTGTAAGAGGAACTGGATCCAAATCAACCAAATTATCACTAACCTGTGGTGCTGAAGTCATCCTTGCTTTCTTAATATCCTCTATTGTTTGATCTTCCATAAACACAACGTCTCTACTTCTTACAATTTTCTTTTCAACCAAATCATAAAATTTGTAACCAAGCATATTCTATTCATAACTAATAAATATACACTGTCGTATTTTCACATCAAGTTTAGACCTCTCATCTTTGGGAATATATACAAATGCTTTGCACCCAAAGACACGCAAATAATCATAAGAAACATCTTTGCCTATCCAAACTCTGTTAGGAACATCAAACTCTAAATGAACGTATGGAGTAAGATTTAATACATGCACAACTATACTTAAAGCCTCACCCCAAAAGGATCCAGGTAGCCTTGACTATGAAAGTAAGTATCTTACCCTTTCAACCAGTGTTCTGTTCATTCTCTCAGCGAAGCCATTTAACTGAGGCATCTTGGGAGGTGTCTTTTGATGTCGAATATCTTGTTGTCTACAATATTCATCAAAAGGTCCAATATACTCTCCTTCGTTGTCAGTTTTGATGCATTTCAATTTCTTTACAATCTGTCTCTCAACTGAAGCCTGAAATTGCTTAAAAGCATCTAACACTTGATCTTTAGTTTTCAAGGTATGAATCCAAATTTTCCTTGAAAAATCATCTATGAAGGTAACAAAACAAAGAGATCCACCAAGTGATTTTGTTTTCATAGGATCGCAAACATCATAATGCACTAAATTCAGTATACCTGACTTTCTTGAAGGAGGGGAGTTTTTAAATGCAACTCTGTTCTGTTTTCCTGCTAAACAATGAGCACACTTCTTTAGCGCCGAACTTTTCAATTCTGAAAGGAGTTTCTTCTTGGCCAATATTGACAAACCCTTCTCACTTATGTGACTGAGTCTCTTATGCCACAACTCAGCTGCATCTTCGCTGTCTAGTGCATTAATTTTATCTGTGGACAACTTTGCCTGCATAATGTACAACGAAGAATATTTTTCACCTCTAGCCATAATAAGAGAACCTTTGGTGAGTTTCCATCGGCCATTACTAAAGGTGCTGCAATACCCCTCATCATCCAACTTGCCTGTAGAAATCAAATTTAAGCGGATATCAGGTATATGTTTAACATTATTCAATACTAACCTTGTGCCATTGCTAGTTTCTAGGCACACACCACTGATGCCTACAGCTTGAGTTAGCCCATTGTTTCCCATCTTTACAGATCCGAAATCACCTCACCCGTATGATATAAAGAAATCCCTATGAGACGTAGCATGAACGGATGCACTATTATCAATTACCCAACTTGTCTCATGAGATACAAAATTCACCATATCAGCATAAAAAATAATGAGAAAGTCTTCTTTAAGTGCAGCAACATGATTGTCATCACTGTCATTATCACTTTTCGTCTCTTTACCTTTCTCCTTTTGTTTTTCCCTTTTTAACTGGCGACAAAATCTCTGAATATGTACCTTCTGATGACAATAGTGGCACTCAACATTAGCAAATTTATTATACTTACCTCTGCTTTTGTCTCGACTTTTATCTCTATTTATCGGACCTCGAAACTCACTTCTTCCCTTTTTCTCAACAACCAAGGCATTAGAATGTGAAGAGGACGATCCTTGTGTTTTCCTTCTCATCTCTTCATTCAAAATACTACTCTTGGCCAAATCCATGGTAATCGTACCATTCGGGGCAGAGTTAGACAAAGATGTTTGGAACGTCTCCCATGAGTCCGGCAAGGTACCAAGCAGCCATAGTGCTTGTATCTCATCATCAAACTTAATTCCCATCGCAGCCAACTGATTTATAATTCCTTGAAAAGAATTTAAATGATCAGTCAAACGAGTATCATCTTGATATCTCAGAGCCATCATCTATTTTATCAAAAATAACTTATTATTCCCAGTCTTTCAAGCATATAACTGTTCGAGCTTATCCCATAAATTGCGTGCATGTGTTTCCTCAATAATATGGTTCAAAACATTATCATCCACCCACTGCCTAATATAACCACACACTTAACGATGAAATATAGACCATTTAGCATCAGTTTTATTCTCTAGTTTCTCCTCGGCAAATACAGGCAAATAAAAATCTTTTACATATAAAAGGTCTTCCATCTTCCATTTCCAAATATGATAATTCGAACCATTCAGTGTAACCATTCTACTCGTATTCATTTCCATTGTTTAACACAAGGCAGAAAAATCAAGCAACAACCAAATGCTCTGATACCACTCTAATTGGAGAACGATAACAATTCGAACAATATCGAATCAACGCAGCAAAATAAAATAATCTCCCCTCTTGTGTAAACCTAATAGGAATTGATATAGTATAATAAAATAAATACAAAGCATGCGAACACAAGACGATTTTTTTACGTGGAAAACCTCCTCGATGTGAGGAGATCAAAAACCACGGGACCGTAATCCATCCAAAATTCTTCACTATCAACATAATTGTTCTTCTCTAGCAAATACTAGAGGTACATAGCAGCAAAGATCTCAAGAACATAATTCTTGGCAATACACATAAACTTCATAAGAGATCAAGGATAAATATGATAAAAAACGCAGGTTTTGATCAATCCACGAAAAACTTAATGTAGGTAGTTTCAAACGAAAATCAAACCGTTCAAATTCGAGAATATTGCGCCATGAACATGCTGACAAAATTTCAGCTCAATCGGACCACGAATTGACCTCCGACGCCAGCTTGATGTAAATAAGATACTGCCTCAACCCCCAAATTTTCTCCTTTCTCTTTTTCTCTTGTTACTATTTCCTTTTGCAGCTATCACTTTATATAGATAGTGAGAAACCCTATTTCCTTATATAACTTATTATATGGGCTCAAGCCTTTTTTGGGCTTGCAACTCATTGGGTCTCCTCCACATAGGAGTGAACCCGGCTAACGATTGGCACCAAGTCCTCAACATCGGCTGCCACCGACCTCGCCAGCAGCCTTGTGCGGCATGGTCTGCGGCTACATCCGGCTAGACGGCTGTTGGAATTTGTGATCCAATTCTAGAAACTTCAAGATAGATTTGAGCTAGAAAATTCAAGAAAAATTCTAGAAGAGTCTACAAGCTGCCATTTCTTGTGTGTTCTAGAATACTCCATCTTATGTTACTATAAATAATAGTAGCTATTTGTAGAGAAGTCTAGAGATTTCCTCCATTGACTTTGGGAGCTTATATAAAGGAGCAAGTGCTCCATGTTTTGGGGTGGAGCTAACCATAAAAACCACATCATGTAGCTCCCTCACGAACACCTCCTTCAACTATTGTAAAATTATTTTATCCAACTAATGAAACTATTTCCCATATCCCATGTGCTTTGTCCTTCAATTATCCTAGTTGATCCCTTGTCCATCCACTACAAATTATATCATACACTTGCACACAACATCACTAATCAAAAAACTATCATCAATACCAAAACCATACTTCCGCAACGCACACATCCAAAATTTTTAACATGGTATCAGAGCCAGATTCACACAGGTTCGTAACTGAGCCAAGTGTAAGAGACCATGAAGCCAGAGCTAGGCATACTTGGATGGTTATGGGCATTTGTCCTCACCATCCTCAACTAAAAAGGCCAGAGCCGGAGCGAGAGCCAAGAGAGCCGGAGCCGGAGCCAGAGCCAAAGCTTACAAGAGCCAGAGCCAGAGCCCGAGCCTGAGCTAACAACTACAACTAATAATATTTTGATGCCCCGAGACATATGAGACATCGTTGAAGAAAAAACATGCACATTCAAAGGCAAGTGCAAGTGTTTCGACAAGAGAATGCAAGGGATTGTGGAACGAAGACGGAATAAAAGACATGGGACAAATTACAAGAAAAAATTCAGGGTATGTTCGAGACTTTACAACACAAATCCGGATTATCCCAAAATTGGATCAAGGAAGAGTGTTGGAATTTGTGATCCAATTCTAAAAACTTCAAGATAGATTTGAGCTAGAAAATTCAAGAAAAATTCTAGAAGAGTCTACAAGCTGCCATCTCTTGTGTGTTCTAGAATACTCCATCTTATGTTACTATAAAATAATAGTGGCTATTTGTAGAGAAGTCTAGAGACTTCCTCCACTGACTTTGGGAGCTTATATAAAGGAGCAAGTGCTCCATGTTTTGGGGTGGAGCTAACCATAAAAACCACATCATGTAGCTCCCTCACCAACACCTCCTTCAACTATTGTAAAATTATTTTATCCAACTAATGAAACTATTTCCCATATCCCATGTGTTTTGTCCTTCAATTATCCTAGTTTATCCCTTGTCCATCCACTACAAATTATATCATACACCTGCACACAACATCACTAATCAAAAAACTATCATCAATACCAAAACCATATTTCCGCAGCGCACACATCCAAAATTTTTAACAACGGCAAGTAGGACGCCCGCTTTTTCTTCCAGGCCTCTTTCTCTCGGTTGAAGGATCCCTTTATATTTTATCTATTTCTTTTTTAGTGTCCAAGGATGGTCTGGATGAGATGCATTTTTGTTGATTGAATATCACCATGGGCAATCCCTTCATTCATTGTTAGCGGCGGAGTATCTGTTTATAAGATTCATAGCGAACTGAACTGTTGTTCCGATCAAGTATCAGAAAAAAGAAAGGAATTTACCTTGTTAAATTATAATTTCTTGTAAAATCTTTGCAATTTCTCTATCGAATCGCACTCCTCGTCCTCAATCAATCAATCAATCATATTGCATTTCGGTACTCAAGTTTGTCTAACGCTCTGCTGTTATCAATACCAGAAGGAAGCTTTGCTATATCAAACAGCATTTTCATTCATATTGGCATGGAATCCTGTGGGACCGGGACCGGGACCGCCTTTGGTTCATCGACAGGCCCTTTTCCCTTTCTCTATGAGGCTGGAAGTTTCGGTCCATCTTATTTTCGATGTTCAATTGCGGTACGTGTTTTGGTTTCTTCTCTCGTGGACAATGATGAAATTTTATCCACTTTACTAATAAATGGACTTCAAAGAATTTCGGTTTAGAATATTCTTTGTGTTTGCTATATATAACACAGCCTGAACTCTAATTTAATTTAGTTTATGGGTAAATCAAGTTTCTAAGCAACGTGAGCTTAACTTAAATTTGAGTCCTAAGAGATGACATCCTTGATTTCAAAGGGTTTCAAAAGCTCAAATGCAAATGGAATTAAATTTCAACTATATAGACGGTAAGCAGGACGCCCACCCTTTCGCTCAGGCCTCTCTCTCTCGGTTGAAGGATCCCTTTATATTTTATCTATTTCTCTTTTAGTGTCAAAGTATGGTTTGAATGAGATGGCATTTCTGTTGATTGAATATCACCTTGGGCGATCCCTTCATTCATTGTTAGCAGCAGATTATCTGTTTATAAGATTTCCGAATTGTTGCTCCGACGAAGTTTCAGAAGAAAGAAACTCACTTTTTAAGTTATTATTTCTCGTGAATTCTTTGCAATTTCTCTATCGAACTAGGGATGGATTCTGACAACTTACTAGAAACTCCTATACAAATGTGGGACGGCGACTATGCCGGGGCTTTGGTGGCTAGCCTAAACAAGCCACCACAGCAGCCATGAAGATCCTAAGCTGGAACTGTCAAGGCTTAGGCTCTCCCTTGACAGTTCAGCATTTACGAGCTCTTGTGGCTCATGAGAGTCCTAATATAGTATTTCTTATGGAAACAAAAAATCAGCTCCAGGTGGTAGAGAATCTCAAGTGCAGGCTTAAATTTTCTTCCTCATTTATTGTAAACCCTATCGGGACAGTAGGGGGGTTGGCCTTATTTTGGGATGAGTCGGTACATCTGAATATTGATTACAGCAGCCCTATGCTAATTGAAGCCTTGTGTGAAGCAACTGGTAGTTCCGATCAGATGCATATCTCCTTCCTTCATGCTTCCACTAATTTCCAAGAGCGACTCTCACTATGGCATTTTATATATGGACGCCATGGATCTTCTATAGGTCCCTGGATATGCCTAGGGGATTTTAATGAAGTTTTATATCAATGGGAGAAGGTAGGCCGGCGTCCAGCGGACAGATTCAGAATGACGGCCTTTCGGGACTTTGTTGATTCTTGCTCCCTCCTAGATATTGAGAGTAAAGGCTGTGCATATACGTGGTCTAATAGAAGAGATGGAGAACTTCTTGTTAAAGAAAGGCTGGATCGTGCGTTTTGTAATTTAGATTGGAGGCTGACTTATCCTAATGCTGCTGCTTTCGCATTTCCAGCTATAGGTGCTGATCATAGCCCTCTTTACTCAGCCTTAATGAGAATCAACAACGAAAAAAGAGAAGGTTTCGTTTTGAAGCTTTGGTTAGATCACCCCGAGTGTGTTTGTTGTTGACAAGGCCCGGGAATTGAGCAAATGCAGCGAACAGACCTGCCCACAAAAATAAAAAAGTTAACCCAGGGTCTGAGGCAATGGAGTAGGAGAACCTTCAGCAATGCTTCCAAACAAATTGCTCAGCTTAGAAACCAGCTCACCCAACTTACAAACAAGACTGAACCCACAGATGAACATAATGAGTATATGTCAATCACAGAAAAACTGAGCACCTTGTGGCGACAAGAAGAAATGTATTGGGGCATTAGATCCAGAGTTAACTGGCTGAAGTGGGGGGATAGAAACTCTAAATTCTTTCATGCCACAACTATCCAGCGACGGCAACGGAATAAAATCAATATGCTCAAAATCGCAGAGAATACATGGACTCGAGAACCTCGAGTTATTCATCAACATATCATAGCCTTTTATCAACTCTTGTACACTTCTGTTGGATCCCGATATTATGAGCCAGTACTAGCACAATGCCCAAAGGTTGTCTCTGATGAGATGAACGATGCACTAACCGCAAAACTTACCATGGAAGAGGTACAAGCGGCTGTTTTTCAGATGGGGGCAGCCAAAGCCCCCGGACCAGATGGCTTGAATGGCCTCTTTTACCAGAGTCACTGGGCATTAATTCACAAAGACATATTCTACCTGGTGGATTCTTTTTTCAGAGAAGGTAGGTTTCCTACAGCTCTTAATGAGACGCACATTACACTCATTCCCAAAACAGCTAACCCTGAAAGTATCTCTGAATACCGCCCCATAAGCCTGTGCAACTATAGCTACAAAGTTATTGCTAAGATTATGGCTAATAGACCTGAAACCTTGGCTGCCAACTATTATTTTACCCGAACAAAGTGCTTTTATTGGAGGCCGGCAAATCCAAGATAACATTTTCATAGTTCAAGAAGTTCTTCATCAAATTCGCATTAGGAAGAGAAGAAGGAAATTTCAGGGGTGCTTAAGGTTGACATGCAAAAGGCCTATGACAGAGTTGAGTGGGATTTTCTATGTGATTCAATGAAGAGAATGGGCTTCGGTGAGAAATGGGTTCAGTTGGTGAAATTTTGTATATCTTCAGTCCAATTTAGCATCTTGATTAATGGGGAAGCAGGGGCCTCTTTCCACCCTACTCGTGGTCTCAGACAAGGGGATCCTTTGTCCCCTTATTTATTCATTATTATGGCTAATATCCTCTCCCACATGATACATACTGCTGAAAGGGATGGAATCTTAAAGGGTATCCAGCTAAACCAGCACTGCCCTGTTCTATCTCATTTATTTTTCGCTGATGATGCTATCTTCTTCCTAGATGGAACGTTGAGAGAAGCCCAGAATTTGGCCAATATTCTGAATTGCTACTGCTTTGCTTCTGGCCAGGAGATTAATCGTAATAAATCAGGCCTATTTATGGGGCCTACCTGCCCGCAAGACCTTCAGAGTAATATTGTAGCCGAACTAAGGGTTCCTATCCTAGAACACACTGGGAAATACCTTGGTTTACCATCTGATTGGGGGCAGACTAAGAAGCAAATGTTTAGTTGGCTATTAGCACGCGTAGAACGTAAACTGGAGGGCTGGAAGGAGCAAATTATCTCAAAGGCGGGTAAAGAAGTGCTTATAAAAATGGTCATTCAGGCACTACCCCAATTTGCCATGCACACCTTCAAGATACCCATCTCTATTTGTCGAGCTATTGAAAGAAAAATCTCAGCATTCTGGTGGAAGCATAAAGCACATCAAAAAGGCATTCACTGGAAGAGCTGGGAAGTTTTAAAAGAGAAGAAGGCACAAGGGGGGATGGGTTTTAAAGATTTAGTGGCATTCAACAAAGCACCGCGGGGAAACAAGCCTCGGAGATTGGTAAAGGCTCCAGAGACCTTATGGAGCAAAGTATTTAAAGGTCTCTATTTCCCTAATGGTAGCCTATGGTCTGCCACAAAAGGAACTAGACCTTCCTGGGGGTGGCAAAGCATTTTAATTGGCCGGAACGTCATACAACCTGATCTGAAGTGGGAAGTCGGGGACGGCAAATCCATTAATTTGAGAGAGGATCGATGGTTGCAGTCAGGGAAAATTGGAGGGCCAGCTAATTACAACGACCCTCAGCTAGTAGCAGAGCTTATCCACCCAACTACACGTTCATGGAATAATCAAATCATAACAGAGATTTTTGACAGTAATCTAGCAGCAGAAATCCAAAATATCTATCTTAGCAACAACTCCAGACCGGACCGGCTAATCTGGATTGGTCATCCATCAGGGGAATATAACATCGAAGTGGCTATCACCAACTCGTAACCACCATTACACCCACTACTGCCTAATCAAGCATCCATTTCCTACTGTGTACCGCACCTTTTGTGGAAAGAAATTTGGAATCTCCAAACTAATCCCAGAATTAAACAGTTTATGTGGAGCTTGTGCACTGAAGGCCTCCCAACTAAAGCAAACCTAACCAGGCGTCAAATCTTACCTGATTCGACTTGCCCTCGTTGTCTCACCTCCCCAGAAATCTCTGAACACCTATTTTGTCTCTGTCCATGGTCTCGGCAGATCTGGGATAAATTCAAGCAAGTTAGTGTTGCTCCCCCGACATCTATTACAAGAATGGATCGATGGATTTATGAGTACCTTCGGTCCGGTGTGTCGTCCAGCCAAAAAGGGATCTTCGCATCCACCCTTTGGCTGCTGTGGAAGGCTCGAAACACACTAATCTTCAACGGCAACCAAGCTAAACAAGAACAAATTCTCTTAGAAGCCCAAATCGCCCAAAATCTCCACGACAAGTGGAATCCCCGAAAAAAATGCAACCTTCAGCTCCTCTCACCCGGTCACCACCAGATCCGGGCACCCTTAAGCTCAACGTGGATTGTTCATGGCTGGAGGCGACTTCGGCCGGATCTCTTGCGGTATATGCCGAGATGAAACAGGGGTGTGCGTCGATGGCTTCGCACAGAAATTTCGAGCTCCCTCGGTGCTAGCCGGCGAAACCCTAGCGATTTTGCGTGCGCTCGAATGGGTGAAGAACTCCTCTTCGTTCGACCGAAGCCTCCGCACACGCACGGACGGCACTATATCCTTTTGTTCGGATCTCCGCCGACAGCCGCAAGCCGTTGACTCCATCTTGGGCCGATGTTCAACCGACCGGGCTTCTCACCAAATTGTCCAAGACTGCCGATTCCCGCTGGCCCAACTGTCCAACGTTGGCGTGCGGCAGGACTCTCGACAAACCAACCAAGCTGCGGATTACATTGCCCGATCCCACCTGGCTGGGTCTCTCCCCAAAGCAATTGGGTGTCTCACCCACCGCGGAGCTTTATTTAATTTTATGTTTGGATTTCCCTCATAGTTGTAATCCGCCACCGTCTTATTAAATATGAAAGTTCCTTTTCGTCAAAAAAAAAAAAAAAAAAATTCCTCAATCAATTAATCAATCGGTCAATCGTATTGCATTTCTAACGCTCTGCTGTTATTCTGCCCTCCGGGGTTCATTTTGCACCCAACAACAGAAGGAAGCTTTGATATATCGCATGGCATTTTCTTTTATCCTGGCATCGTATCCTGTGGGACTGCCTTGGCCTCATCGACGAGCCCTTCTATCTTTCTCGAGGAGGCTGGGAGTTTTCGGTGTTCAATTGCGGTTTCTTCTCTTGTGAACGATGGCTGGCGAAAGTTCATCCACCTTACTGAGGTGAGCAGACTTTAAATATTTCGATTTAGAATACTGTTTGTGCTTGCTTTATGTATCGCGTGGCCTGAACTCTAATTTGAACTTTATTGACTGATGACTCCGTATGTGAAGTCTCTCGTGTGCCACGCTATCGCCAGGGCACGAGAGAGACTGGATTGGCTGTGCCACGTAAGCAAAAATTGTCCACGTAAGAAAGAAAATGATAAATAATCAGAAAAATAATTTTAAAAAATTAGAAAATTAATAAAACTTGAAAAATTAATAAAATATATTTAAAATTTTTCGGCAGTCACTTAAGTTGGCTGATGTCTAGGTCGCAAAGTCCGACCTAAATTACCCAGAAGGGCTGAATTGAGATTGAGTTAAAAAATTTAGAATTAAATTGATATTAATTCAAAAGATTTTTAGGTTTATAATTGAATCGACACTAATAGAATTAAATTTGTATCATTAAAAGGTTTATAACAAAATTGACATCAATATAATATATTTAGGACTTTTCTTGCACTTTTCCCAATGGTGAGGTGCCTAGAAATGTTTCCGAGTATGATAAACGAAATTATCAATCTTAGTAATAGCTGCTGTGACGAGCCAAAAAGTACAAAAATCACTTGCCCTTTTCAAATGACTACTTCATTCCACTTCATCATACGAGCACTTCTAGAAAGGGAATCGAGAGTGGGCGTGGAGCGACTGGTTTACAAGGGACGAGTCAAAATATATCGCACGAAAACACAGTTCAGCATACATCGGCCGTCCGCAAGACCATGAACTCCAACCGCATGATTGATTCACATGCTCTGAACGGGCATGTGGACAGGCATTGCACGACCGGCGGGGTAGAGGATGCAGGGGCGCGTTATCAATGCAGATAAGCCCAGAGGAGATGTACAAGATCTCAAAAATTTCCTCTGTCGATCCGCTTGCTTCCCATGAGCACAGAAACCAGATGAACGGTCAGGAAGGCGGATTGATTTGCTGAGGTTTCACTACTGTAAAAGCATGCAAGATTAGGACAGCAAATGTGACTGTAGAATGTACAAAAGGTATAAGTATCTTTATCCGTATTATCTAATGCAAGATTCAAAATTCCATTTGGAAGGAACTGGGCAAGCTAACAGATTGGAAATTAATGCTACTTCTTTCATTATGTTTTTGGAAGATATGAGAATATGATAATAGTTCCCTTGAATCTACTCCTTCAAATGGAGAACCTCCTTAATGAATTTGTCGAAGTCATTGAAAGATGGCCCTCCACGACTGGTGGCTTCCACAGCTCTCTGCTTCCACTTCTTGGCATTCTCCCTCATCTTCTTCCCGCCGACCCCTTCCATCACTTCCCGAACGAGAGCTTCTATTTCCTCGCGCCTCACATCCTGGTTCACTTCCATGCCGATCCCCCATTCCGTACATGAGTACCGACAGTTTGTCTGTTGCTCGGCAAAGAACGGCCAGCAAATGATAGGAACGCCTCCACAGATAGCTTCCAAGGTAGAATTCCACCCACAGTGTGTTAGGAAAGCGCCAATCGATCCATGACTCAGGACTCGATCCTGTGGACACCAGGTCGTCAAGAACCCTCTGTCTTTCACTTCCTCAAGGAACTCCTGAGGAAGAATTGCAGAATCAGCCTCCACGACATCAGGCCTGATCACCCACAAAAAAGGGTGCTTGCTATTTGCAAGCCCCCAAGCAAACTCTTTCAGGTGCTCCTCAGTCATGACAGTGACACAACCATAGTTCACGTACACAACCGACTCGGCTTCTCTCTGATCGAGCCATTCGAGGCAGCTGTAGTCTTCCTTCCATAGATTCGACCTGAAAGACTTGACTGAGCTCGAGGGAATATCCTGGAGGAGCAAGGAAAGGGGCCCAGTACAGTAAATTCGAGGGGAAATGTCTGCGATTTTCTCCAGTACTTCGTGTTCGAGCTCATTGAAGGTGTGGAACAAGATAGCTGATGATTTCAGGCAGTGTTGCACTTCTTCTCCCATGAAGTCGAACATGATGTCATTTGGGTCCGTGGTCCGTATGAAGCTTGGGATGTCCCGGAGTCGGATGTTTCTCATGCCAGGGATCCAGTCGACAGGATCATCGAGCATGCCGTTGTTCAGGAAATCCTCATCTGTTACATATAACATGTATTGAAGATCCAATCCAGAACTTTAACAAGAGAAACAGATGAATGAAAATAACTCATGGAGGGAGAGATAACTAAATAAACAAATAAAGATTTGGTGACTTTATCTAAGAGGAGCAAAAATGAATAAATAAACAAAGGAAGTACCTTTGAATGGAACGATCCCTCTCTTAACAAGCTCTCTGTACTGCAAATAACCCATGAACCCACAAGCTGAGGCAGTCCAGAACTGAACCTCTGGGACTCCAAGCTCCCTTGCAGCTTTATTGGCGAAGCTCATCACCCCATCTGATATCACACAAGTAAAAGGTGGAACAACCTCGTCACTCTTGATCCTGGCAAGTAACTCCTTGAAAGGGCCCAGGCAGTTCTTCTGGATCGAGTTGCAGAGGGCCGGGACGTCCTGTGTCGCATCGCGGTCTGATGGTGGGAGGCCATCTGGGATTGTCTCGAAACGGAAGTTCTCAAGGCCCCGAAGCAAGTTGGGTCCCTTAGACCGGAGAAGGCGACGGTGGTTGAACTCAGTGTTGACGAACGTTATGAAGGCACCTTGCGCATGGAGGAGCTTGGCCAGCTGCATCATAGGGTTGATGTGGCCTTGGGCCGGGAAGGGGACGCACACGGCGTGTGCATGTGCATGGGATTTTCTTGATTCTTGGGGTGACGAATCCATCACCAGCCTCTCTAGGGCAAAAGATCAAGAAAGTCTGTATGCCGGGCGATGGAACTTGCAACAGATCTAAGTCTGCCAGATCCGTTGATTTCTACTAGATGCGCAGAAAAAAAGCTTCAAGCAATCACCGTTAGACACGAGGGAGATGCATACGTATATAGGGTGATTGTATATTTCAATTTTTTCCACTAATCATTGAGGGCATGCGAATTTTCTAGTCTTTTGGATGTGATGGATCGCACATTCTTGGAAGAGGACAAGGTGGTAGGGTGACTTTGAAAATAATTAATACCGTAATGTTCATCCCCACGTCTTGCACGATGAAGTTGTCGTTGTCGATCCAGCTCTTCCTTCGTCAGCTAGGAAATCGATGCTGGGCACGCATGCCAGGTATTTTTAAAAGACGAAACTGATTTAATATTTATGTTGTAAAATATCGCGTGGCGAATATATAATAGAGAAGAGATTAAAGAAGAGAAAGCAAGTGAACACTAGAGATAGTAGCAAGATGAGAGAGCTTTATTTCTAGTATCTCACTGTCGTGTTTCTGTGTGATTGTGTATTGTACATCAAAACTAAGCTCCTATTTATAAGAGAACAAGAATGTACTTATCATTAATATCAATGTATCGAATGATACATGTACGGGATAAGGAAAACGAACATTCATTGTATAGGGAGATGTACTTAGAACATTTGATACAAATGTACCATAATAAGTACATTGGATAAGATGAATATAATGAATATTCATTCATGTATTCTATCCATTCATGTATTTCATAACACTCCCCCTTGAATATTCATCATATTCATTACGAATGTGCATCGAATGATATTGTCTCATTAAAAACCTTAAGCCGGAAAAACAAAGTGGGACAAAAACCGGACAAAAGGGAAAAAGAGTGCAGAGCACACATGTTATGATCTCTCCCTTTTATGGATGCATTAATTGCCTCGTTAAAAACTTTAAGCCGGAAAAACCCTATGGGAAAAAAAAAAAACCGGACATAAAGAAAAAAAGAGTGCAATGTATATATAGCCACTCCTAGGACTAATCATTATTGCATCTTGTGAACTAGCCGCATATCAATGCTGCAATGCATAGTTCATAATATCTCCCCCTCAATAGAGCCATATAGCCATTTCTGGGGCTAATTAATCTTACATCTTATGAACTCGCCTCATACCAATGCCATATACTAATTTCTCAAAACTTGATGTTGGCAATGATTTGGTAAAAAGATCTGCAAGATTATTTATGGATCGAATCTATTTAACATCAATTTGTCGACTTTCTTGGAGTTCATGAGTATAGAAAAATTTCGGCGAGATATGCTTGGTCCTATCACCTTTGATATATCCTCCCCTGACTTGTGCAACACAAGCAGCATTATCTTCATAAATTATAGTGAGAGAATTTGTAAAAGTATTAAGCAACAAGAATTATGAATATGTGTTATAACGGATCTTAACCAAACACACTCTCTTCCAGCTTCATATAAAGCAATAATCTCGAGTGGTTAGAAGATGTAGCTACTAGCGATTGCTTCGTAGAACGCCAAGAAATAGCGGTGCCATTATAACAAAATAAATACCCGGTTTGAGAGCGAGCCTTATGTGGATCGGATCTATATCCAAGATCAGCATATCCAACTAAACCGAGTTAGTGGAATCCTTGGAATAATATAATCCCAAATCTATGGTTCCTCGGAGATAACGGAAAATATGTTTAATTCCATTCCAATGTCTCCGAGTTGGCTCGTAACTAAAACGTGCCAATAAATTTACCGCAAAAAGCGATATCCGGTCTCGTACATTGTGCCAAGTACATCAAAGCCCCAATTGCATTGAGATATGGTACTTCAGGACCAAGTATTTCTTCATCGATTCTCTAGGACGAAATGGGTCCTTTTGGGGATCTAGAGACCTTACAACCATAGGGGTGCTCAATGGGTGAGCTTTGTCCATGTTGAAACGTTTAAGCAATCTTTCAACATATGCCGATTGATGGACGATTATTCCATTTGCTTTATGCTCAAGCTCTAGACCAAGACAAAGTTTGGTTTTACCCAAATCTTTAACTTCAAACTCCCTTTTCAAATATTCAGCAGTTTCAGCTAACTCTTCGGAGTTCCAATTAAATTTATATCGTCGACATAAACTGCTATAATAGCAAATCCGGTTTCGACTTCTTAATAAACACGCATGGGCAGATAGGATCATTTTTGTACCTTTCCTTAATTAGGTACTCACTTAGGCGTTGATACCACATGCGACCGGATTGCTTTAACCCGTACAAGGATCTTTGCAATTTTATTGAGAATAAATTGCGGGGAGTGCATGCTTCAGGCATTTTGAATCCCTCAGGAATTTTCATATAAATATCAGAGTCTAATGAGCCATATAGATATGCCGTCACAACGTCCATAAGATGCATTTCCAATCTTTCAAAGATTGCTAGGCTAATGAGAAAACGAAATGTAATCATATCCATCACAGGTGAATATGTCTCATTATAATCAATCCCGGGTCTCGGGAGAATCCTTGGGCAACGAGTCGGGCTTTATACCCGACAACCTCGTTTTTCTCATTTCGTTTTCGGATAAATACTCATTTATATCCAACGGGCTTTACATTATCGGGGATACGAGTTACGGGTCCAAAAACCTCTCGTTTAGTTAGGGAAGCTAATTCAGCTTTAATTGCTTCCTCCCACTTATGCCAATCTTGCCTTTGACGACATTCAATAATAGATTGTGGTTCACAATCATCATCCATAATTTGATGAGCAACGAGAATGCAAAAGCATCATCAATGATGATTTCATTTCGATCCCAAATTTCATTACAATATGTAATGGAATTCTCGTATTCCCGGGGCTAGTGTTCCTTTCATGGGTTTACGCCTCTTCAGGGGCAATAAGCTCTTTGGGAGTAAGCACAACGCCAAGCTCTTCTGGAGCGGATTCCTGATTCTTTCCCCTTCGTTTTCGAGGAGCAATATCTTTTGATCCTATCGGCCTACCACGCTTCAAGTGCGGGGGATTTTGATCCATTTTAGCCTGTTCTTCGGGAACAGCTATCCTAGCCTGGAGCATTTGCAGGTGGAATATGAGACTTCGTTACCTTAGTAGCATCATTAAATGCGTCAGGAAGTCTATTGGCCATAGCCTGTAAATGGATTATGCGTTGCACCTCGTTTTCACATTTAGGAGTCCTTGGGTCTAATTGAGATAAATTTTTCTCATTCCAGGAGAAAACCTTAATTAGTTTTTGTTTTGCAGTCATGGAAGTTGTAGGTATCCCAATTGATGGAGTCTCATCGAAATGACAATCCGCAAACCCGGCAAAAAAAGATCACCAGTAGTTGGTTCCAAGAACCTAATGATAGATGGTGAATTAAACCCAACATAAATGCCCAAACGGCGTTGGGGACCCATTTTCGTCCTTTTTGGCGGTGCTACAAGCACCTGTACTGCACAACCAAAGGTGCGTAGATGTGAAATAGCTGGTTCATAGCCAAGAACCATTTGAAGGGGAGATTGTAAAATACTAGCAGTGGGGCGTAATCTTATTAGAGCTGCCGCATGCAAAACTGCATGAACCCATGCTGTATCGTTGAGATTCATTCTCAATAATAGAGTGCGGGCAATGATTTGAATACGTTTAATCAAGGATTCTGCCAATCCATTTTGAGTATGAACATATGCAACCGGGTGCTCAACCTCGATTCCGAGTGAAGCACAATATGTATCAAAACTCTTTGATGTAAATTCACCAGCATTATCCATCCTTATGCTCTTAATTGGATAATCAGGGAATTGTACCCGGAGCTTTATAATCTGCGCAAGTAAACGTGCAAATGCGACATTGCGCGTAGATAATAGGCAAACATGGGACCATCTACATGATGCGTCCACTAATACCATAAAATATCTAAATGGTCCACTTGGTGGTTGTATTGGTCCACAAATATCACCCCGAATTCTTTGCAAGAATAAAGGAGATTCAAAATTAACCTTTGTTGTAGAAGGTTTGATAATGAGCTTTCCTTGTGAGCAAGCCTCACAATTATAATCTTTGGACAACAATACCTTTATATCCTTTAAAGGGTGCCCTTTTGTATTTTGAATTATCCTACGCATCATTGAAGCGCCGGGATGACCAAGGCGATCATGCCACAGTCCAAAGCGATCGGGGCTTACCAATCTCCGGGATGTGGTAGCGTAGGTTTCAACAGCTTTAATCATGACACAATACAAACCCATAGAAGAAGCTTCCAGCTTCTCATGGATGGTCTTCAGGCCCATCTTATAGGAGGAAATGCCAATATATTCTTTATCTTGCTCATAAATAGTCTCAATATGGTACCCATTACGGCGTACATCTTTGAAACTGAGCAGATTCCTTTTTGATCGAATGCTTAGAAACGCATTCTCAATATGCGGATTGTGCCATTTGGCAAAATAATTGTAGCATTCCCAAAACCATCAATAATCGGAATGTAACCTGATATTGTATGGATTTGTGCCTTACGCAATGTCATACTCGAGAAAAAGTGTCTACTACAAAATATAGTATGTGTTGTTGCACTATCAAGCAAACAAACATCTTCTTTTTCTCGGTATTTTCCATTTGCATTTATATTTACAACTTCAGGTGTCAAGTATCATAAAAGTTGCATATTAGTTATATAGTCGAATAAAATTTCAAAGATAAATATTATATAAGGTTCATAAGTATTTCATAAAGAACAATAAAAAAAAAAAAAAAAAGTAATACATTTAAAGCGAAACAACATAAATTTCAAAGTTCAAATTATTATCTAACAATCTGATTTATCAAAGTAATCGAGGTCCTCAAAGAAATCGAGACATCCAATGATGCATTTGCTACTTCAGAGCAAGAGGAGTCCCACCAACGGAGATATTGTTGGCCTCAACAATGGTTATGGCAAAGTAGGATTGATTTCAATGGCATGAGATTCACCACGCTTGCCCATATTCTTTAAAGATGCCCGGTATAGGTCAACAAAATGTTTTGGCGTACGACAGTACGTGACCGGTGTCCGGTCATGCCACGGCGATGACAAATACTTTCATTAATCACCTTCTTTTGCTTCTTTTCTTTGCCATGATTCAGGCCAAAGTTTGATTTCCTAGGACGGTTAAATTTCTTGCCATCCCTTCTAGGATTATGTTCTTGCTGCGCTTATAGCCCTTAAAATGGCCAGTATTTTTCTCAAAGTTAGCATGTGCTTCGGGCAATGCTTTTGAGCCAGCAGGTCTAAGATCATGATTTTTGAGCAGCAATTCATTAGTTTGCTCAGCAAAGAAGAAGCACAGAAATTAATTCAGAATATGTGGCAAATTGACGTTGCCGGTATTGCTGTTGCAATACAATATTCGAAGCATGAAAGGTGGAAAAAGTTTTCTCAAGCAATTATGCATTAGTGAGTTTGATACCGCATAACTCTAGCCGAGAAACGATATCAAATAAAGCAGAATTATAGTCAGACACTGATTTGAAATCTTGCAGTCTAAGATTTTGCCAATCATATTGTGCTTGAGGGAGGATAACAGTTTTAGTATGATCATACCTATCCTTCAACCTCCTCCACAGATATGCGGGTCTCGAACGGATAAATATTGAGTCTCGCAGGCTCTCATGCAAATGACGACGAATAAAAATCAGCGCATTTGCTTTATCCTTTTCATTTGAGGTTCCATCCCTCGTAATTGTATTAGCGAGATCTTGCCCTTGGAGGTGCATTTCCATGTCAAGGCGCCAGGATAGATAATTCTTTCCACTCACTTCCAGGATGTAGAATTTGGGCTTTTCAATATTTGCCATAATCCTTGCAAAATAAATCCTTAAATTAATTAAAAGGATTCCCAAATATCCACCGCTACTTGGGAGCGAGAGGGATACTTTTAGATTTAAAATTTTGGCTTCGGGCCAAGAAAAATAAGAATGAAGAATTGATAGAAGAAGATGAAGTATAAGTTGATCAATAAAAATAATACCCACCTTGCAAAAATTACTTACTCAATCGGTAGATCCTCGTGCTGATAACGTGTTGTAAAATATCGCGTGGCGAATATATAATAGAGAAGAGATTAAAGAAGAGAAAGCAAGTGAACACTAGAGATAGTAGCAAGATGAGAGAGCTTTATTTCTAGTATCTCACTGTCGTGTTTCGTGTGATTGTGTATTGTACATCAAAACTAAGCTCCTATTTATAGGAGAACAAGAATGTACTTATCATTAATATCAATGTATCGAATGATACATGTACGGGATAAGGGAAACGAACATTCATTGTATAGGGAGATGTACTTAGAACATTTGATACAAATGTACCATAATAAGTACATTGGATAAGATGAATATAATGAATATTCATTCATGTATTCTATCCATTCATGTATTTTATAACAATTTAAATATTGTTAATATTTTTTATGATTATATGGAATACACATCGAGAATACAAATGAGGGATCTCGAAAAATGCAAACTCATGACCTCATTTTTTTGATATTATGTTAACTTTGGTGAGACTCTTGCCAAATGTTCTAAAACTTTGAACAATTAAATGGAGGCATTCAAATATTATAATGAGTTTATTTCTTTAGGTAAATAGATATCGGAACTACGAAATCTCATTTACATCATAAAGATGCACTCCAAGCTCGAGTAAGGACTCAAAAGTTGAAATTATTTGCTCTCAATAACGTGAGAAGCAATCCTTGTTATAGAATTTCCTACTCACTCCACAAGTCATTTCTCGATTTGGCCTACGCCAATGATTTTTGCTATGAATTTTTGTTCAGTTCTAGTCAAGTATGATAATATCTTATACTATCGATCTTTCAAACATGTAGAAGATAATATTGAAATGCATTCTATTAATTAAGTGATACTAATCACTTGTGACGAAATTATTAAATACACTTAGATGTCACAATCGCTATGATCGTATATGAGCCATCATCTCAATTATAAATCTTCATATGCGTGTTGGTCAGCTTTGATAATTGCTATTCGCTAAGGACAAATTCCTGGGGTTCACCAAAAAGAAAAGGAGAGATGGACCCTTCGAGTTATTGAATTTCAATTGTATTGTAATGAGCGTATTGGTCAGCTTCGATAATTGCTATTCACTAAGGACAAATTCCTGGGGATTACCAAAAAGAAAAGGAGAGATGGACCCTTCGAGTTATTGAGAGAGAGAGAGAGAGTAGAATTACTCATGCAAATTAGGGGTGAGCATGATTTTAGGTCATAGAATCAAAGAACTAGACATATGGGAATCTATCCGAGTCTAAGTTTAAAGGTATGTGGAAGAGGTTCCAAATTCCAAAAATTGAAAAACTTATTACGATAGATAGGTTCTAAGTAGGTAGAATAAGTTTCTGTGTTTTTCTTGGTTTATGTCTTCATACAATACTGCAACATTCGATGGTGTTCAATCGTGAGTGTATAATTTAAAATCACTAATTTTAACTTTTATTTTATGATTGAGACTTTTACTTTGTTAATGTTTTATATTTTTTGTGCATCTAAATATAAGTTATGGTCAGTGATTTGTCGCAGCAAATGGTGATTATTAAAGGTAATAATTCATTGTAATTGTTCAACTAATAATACAGATGGAATCTAGGTGGAATCTAGGTAAAACCTAAAACCGTCTCTGGAACTTGTGATAAGATAGGCTCCGGTTTCCAAGGTATGTAAGATAAGTTCTAAGTGAAAAAAAGAAAAAAGAAAAGAAACCTATTCCAATTGATAGGTTTCAAATTTGAGATAAAACTTTCATTAAGTTGTTAAATGAATGCATGGTTTATTATTTAATTCTTCTAACATTTTATCTTATGCTTAGCCTGGTTTTTTTCTTAGTACTAAACATGAAAATTTTTAAATTGGGGAGGCAAAGGGAACTGAAAAGTTTTGAACTCAAAATCCTCAACTCTAATATCATAACACGAAATAAAAAGTAAGAGAATTTGTAGAATTTTCTTTGTATTCATCAAATTGAATTTGTGTTGTCTTTACATGTGTTTATATTACCATGCGTAAACAATAAATGGAAATAATACAAAGGTATGAAATTAGAATGAATCACTAATTGATGCAGATGGTCAACAACCGCTCACCCTCAATGCAAATGGACGAAATGCGGCACGACACTGCATTTCCTTCTCTGGCTATTTTTTTTTTCTTTTCCAAAACGCATCAAGTTCGTTCGGGGAATAATATCTGGTAAGATTAGTCAAAACGACAAAAAAGTTATGTCTCTGTTCGTGGCTTAATAATGCTGTTCGAAATTGACCCGCATCATCATCGTAGGTAAGATGACCTGCCGCAGTTGTCTCGTTCGTGAAATTGACCAGTATCATTGTAGGATCTTGGCACGTGGTCCGTGAAGAGGCCATTTGATACAAAGTAATAACAGGTTCGATGGCTTTTCGATCATGATATTTGTGACAGGAATGGCGGTTCTATAAGAATAAAGCGAATTAGACAATTCAAAGTATCAATGGCCTTTGTTGTTCTTTGTATTTTGTAGGCTAAATTCTCTTGAAAAACAGCTTTCTAATTCTGATTCAATTCCATTTTTTTTTTTTTTTATCTCATGAGAGTATGTTAATGTTAACTCGTGTCCCAATTATGAGCCAAACTTTTTTTTTGTCTCATTCAGTAGCACTGGCTTAAAAACTTTTCTGGTGTCTAAAGAAAAAAACATAAATTTTTAGTCAGTATCAAAATCTAGCTCACATCAAATTTTGGTCTAATGATGCTGTTAAAGGTTCAATGTGTTGTTTAGGTGTGTATTTGGTTGGAACTTGACAGCGGTCAAATTTGGGTGTTGAACGAAATTGCTTTTATATATATATATATTTAAAGTTTGACCAAAGTTGGGACACCAGCAAACTGGTGTTCTTTTATGGGGCAAAAAAAGTTAGGGCCAAAATTGGTGTTCTAATTAAAGATGTGCTTTTTAAGGGAATTAAGCCATATCTTTTATTTATGAGATCTCCGAGATTCTACTAAAAATAAAACTATAAAGATCACTTTCTTTTTTCAAGTAACTTATTAGTAACTTACTATATTTTTATGAAATTCTCAGCTTTTTCGTTAATTTGTAAAATGGCAACTTTTATTTGTATAGTTTTCTATATTTTCAAATTTACTAATTCTCAAATGAAATAATCAAACTAAATTAGTGTGACTTATGACTTCTGTTATATTAAATTACCAATTAGTTTTGAATTACTAATTGTTCGTTTGAATTATTTATCAAACTTTAACTTTTAGTTTAATTTACTATTTTTTATGAAGTTGTCATCTTTTATATATTGTGGTTAGCAATTCGTTATTTACTAACCTTTTTTTAGCAATCACCAATCTAAATTAGTGTAACCCACTAACTTTTCTCTCATTACATTGCCATCTAACATCGGGTCAACTCTCATTGAGTTTTTTTTTTTTTTTTTTTTTTGGGTCATAAACTCTCATTGAATTACTCATAGGCATTTATTTGATTTTTTTTTTTTTTTTTTAATTTGCTAACATTTCTTATTGTTGACAAATAATTTAGTTGCATTGTTTAGCCACACCTTAATTTACCAACTCTTTTTCCAGAAATTACCAAATTATTTTTGCTAAACCGCGTCTTAAGTTTAGTCCGTCAAACGAAGCCGACCAATGAGCAAAATGTGAACTCTATCACGCAAGGGTCGAAAATTGGCGCATGAGAATCGTTGGCCGAGATTTCAACGATGCGTGAAGAAGAACTAACTACGCGTGACTTTGTTGCCTTCTCCAAGTCCAATTTATCCCTTCTGATTGGATTCATTGGTATGCTGAATCTATTACCGCAGAAAGACTTCTTTCGTTCATACACAAGAAGAAGGGCACTCACATGTCACACATATTATATACTTGTGGGGTCAGTGGGTTGAATAATTCATGAAATGTGGGGTCTTCTTTTTGTCCCTTTTTGTTCACTCTCTTCAAGCGTAGCCGCACAGAAGGGAAAGAATAGGTGAAGCTCCCATGTTACCTTCTGTGGTTTTCAACCCAATGAAGAAGACTTCCTCGTGCTGCAATAGATGATAAGAGATCTCGCTTGAGTTTGGTTCGGTTTTAGAAATTGACTTTGGGAAAATGTACATGTTGAAAGTCTAAAGCCTTTCGAGGAAATGCAAATTTCGTTCGATAAAAACTCCTTAAATACTGTTTGACAAAAAAAAAAAAGAAGTTACATAGGGTTTTGTTAGTAATTTTTCTATTTTTTCATTAAAAAAATCAAATCCTTTGCCGGAGCCAGCGAAGGGCTTACGCCACTGGCGAGCTAGATCTAATGGCGATGTCGTTGGCCAAGGTCGCATGAGGTCTAAGGTCGCCAACAAGCCCAAGCGCCATTGCTCATGTCGCACGACACCTATCGACCACTAGTAACCCATGACCCATGTGATACTTGGGCTTGCCAACAACCAACCACAATCTATCTTTAATGAGGGTAAAAGGGAATATGAGAAAGCTAGCGAGAGCAAGATGAGAAAGACAAGTAATAAACACCTCTAGAGTAGCGTGCCTTGAGCTTTTAGCCTTCCCATATTTCGCTTTCACCTAAAACTTTTGAGAATAGTTGCCAAACACTCCAAATTTTCCCTGAGAGACTCTCAAAATGCTAAATCAAACACACCATTCTTTTGGTTATAAAGGAGTCCTTTGAACATTAAAGTAGTCAAGGAGAGTGTTAGTGTTTTATGGAACATGTATAGGTAAAATTAACATAATGCAGTGGGAATAAATATAAAATTCTGTTATACATGTTTTTCCAAAGACATTCATGCGTTTTAATAAAAAACCAGAATATCAAAAGGGGTAAATGGATTACCTCTTGAAACTCACTTTAAACGAATTGATTTAAATATTCTTCAATTTGAGCCCCATAAATGTCGGACATTTAGTTTAGACACGTTATTATGATTGTGTTAGCAATGTCGCACGGACAGTTCTCCGCACTCTTAAAATTTCAGTCACGGCACGAATGAGAGAGACATTTTTCTCTTCTATCTTCTTCATCATCAGCAACTGTTGCTGATCACCCTTTTATGTGGCGATCAGCAACAGTTGCTGATCGCGTAGTGCACGATCGGCTGTTGAGGATCGTGCCCGTCGGGCAAATCGCCCAGGATCAGCAACGGTTGCTGATCATCGTGTGTGTATGTGCACACGATCAGCAACCGTTGCTGACCGTTTGCTGCACTTGGTCAGCATGGTCAGCAAGAGTTGCTGACTGCTGACCATGACACATTAAAGGCACGACCTTCATTTAGGCACATTAATATATTTCCACTTTTGGGCGTGCGTGTGCATCTTCTACACATGCGCTCATGACCAAAATAAAAACTAGATTAAATCTCATTTGATTTAATTTCAAACCGACTATTTGATTACTATGATTGCAAATATATTTGCAATATTATCTCTCTCGTTCCACATCATTTTGATTTGGTTATGATGTATGAGATCTCCAAATTTATCACTGAGTTAGTAGTAAAACTTATACTAACATCTTAATCAACCAAGATAATTGATTGTCCCGATCAACCTTCAGGTCCAACAAGCTATGATTGACATGTAACAATATGTCATCACTATCTAGATAGTGCGAATGCTTCAAGAATATAATGAACTTGTCAATTTTGGCTATAATGTAATCCAATCCCCCTATCTCACTATGTCTTGATCTAACAAAGATTATGAAATATTTGTCAAGTTAATAATTCGATCATATGTACAAACCTAATTGACATGCATTTTACATGAGACATAGATAATTCATTCTCAATTACAACTCCGGTCAAAGATTTTAATATAGTGTCATAATTAGATCGCATGGGTTATCACTATTGTATCCTACATGTAACAATGAGACAGATTTCATATTACACATATGAGTAACTTCATATATGAACAAATTGTGACCCTCAGGTGCATAGATGGATCGATGAACCAACAATATACACACCGGTGAACCATAACCATTCAACACACAAGTTAATTTCGTGCCTCAGGTCTAAGGATTATTTACACAAGACTAGAGCATGAACGATTAGACATTGGCCACACTAAAGATTTCCATGTTGCTAATCGTTCTATGTGTGTCACGTTCAGTGAACTTATTTGATACAAGCACATGTGTACTAACTCGAGCATCACAATACTCAATAACTTGTGACTTGTCATTTCTTTAAGTATCAAATACTTCACGGTGAAGCTAAGTGCACGTCGCTCTTAACAAGATCATTAATATCCACTCAATGATCTAGCGATCAGAAACGGTTTTAAGATTGTGAATCCATCACACATATTCTTAACGTCTTAAGAATGGGTCCGGTCGCAACTGATAATATGAAATCATTCATATATATAAATAATTGGACATATAAATGAATACATTTTTGTCATTAATTAAATAATAAGATTGATAGTACAACTCAAATCCCTAACATGTAAGTTATAGTTACATCATGTAACTATTACATGGTAACTTTAGGGCATACATCCAACAGAGTGAACTCTGGAGACTGCACTGAGGAGAACTGTGCAAAGAGTTCTTCTCGTGAGGGTTAGCTTTATGTAATTCGACCCTATAATGATTCAACTAGTTAAATTCTCGTGATTAAGAATTTGTATAATTCCTTGAGAGGACTTCCAATGAGGAAATGTGAGGGGCTAAACATTGAAGGAGTTATTGAGTGTTATTAGCAGCTAGAAAAGGTTTTGATATTCGAATCAAACCATATAAATTTGATATCTAATTTATTTCTTTCCTTCCATCTATTTTATCGATTGGCTTGTCCCTTATTTTTCACAAAAAAAATTTTAGCCAAAAAAGAACCTATTCTTATATATATTTTTTTAAAGCGATTTATCAATTTTGTATTATATTATTGACTAGTTAGGGGTAACCGACTCTCGTTTAAGCTAGTTACAGAAAAATATTTGCTCCTATTAATTTATTATCTTTTGTATTGGGTTACTTAGTTGGCAAAAAGTTTGTCGGTCCCTAAAATATTTCATGTAATGGTTGGTAAATCTAAGGTGTCAATTTATAAATTAAATAGAAGTTGGTAAATGATAAGAAAAATTATTAGTGAAGAGAAGTTGGTAATTTAAAGCGTAACTTTTACGCTTTTTTTGCTATTTCACATCCAATTAATCGAACAACACAAAGATTCCGACAGTCCGATGCACTTGGTTTAACTGATAAGTTTAGACAATGCCACCGTCCGCCCAAGCGGATGCCCTTTCCTTCCTCCAGAACTTCATCAATGTGACTACAGTGTTTCTCCGAGATAGTGTCTGAATTGTAAGCTTTGGTTGAACGTGCTCAAAGTCGGTTCTTTTCAAGTCCGTGCAAGTTCATCGATATCTGCTTCTATAACCATAGAAGTGGATGTCCTCGTGGCGTCGTAGTCTTGTTATGGCTGAGGCATTGATGTTGTCAATGGAATGTAGCTTACCTCAAGAATCGGCAGTTCTTTTGGAGGATAATGATGGGGATCTTGAGGACTTTATTGAGCGAGTGGTATGGTGGAATCTCGTTGGTTTTCTGCATTTGGACAAAGTGGTTGAGCGGAAAGTGCAGGTGAAATGGATGGATGATGGTAAATCCACTTGTTACTTGAAGGCATTAAAGTTTTTTGGTTGAATAAAGCATTAAAGTTCCACAGGCTATATTCGCATCCGCATACAGTTGACCGTGATTCGGATTTGCTAGTCGTTATGGCTCTTGGGAGATCAGGAGAGTTCGGCAAGTCATTTTGATGGGGTTCTGGACCTTGCTGATACATATCTATTTAAACTGAAACCTCATGTTACTCTCTAATTGATCCAACAGGACATAAGTGAATACGCCGTTCAAACTGTGATGTCGTTTGCAGGTAATGGGCACAGAGCATCTTCAAGAGAGGATAGAGTTGATCCATGCTCTAACAAGGACAGAAACTGTCTAACCTACCAAATCTAGCTAAGGTTCATGCCTCTTAATTATCAAGCTGTCCTAGATCTCTTCCTTTATACATCTCTTCATCTTGCTAAATTGTAGTTGACTCTTGATGCAGTGGCCGCTGATCATTTGTGGGGAGCATGACGAAGTATTTCCGATGGAATTGGCTGAAAGAATAAAACGGTCAGCCTATCTTACTGTGCCATCACACTTGAGATCCTCTTTTCGCGAGGCATGTTGCAATTAAGATCGTAGAGTCGAGATTATCTCATTTGGATTGCCCACAATGATGTTCTGCAAGTATAAAGGACTCTGGACAGCTTAAGCAGTCGTTTGACCCGTCAAACTCCCTCAACAAAGCTGATGAAGTCTGCCGCTCTCGTTTTCCTCCTTCGAAACTTATAGAGATACCCTATGAATTCGGCTCGAGTACACGCGGCTCCCTAAACTTTTAAAACTCCACATTGTCACTGTCTGTTTACGTGGGACTCAGAATTACATGAACTTAGGAATGTAACTGACATTCTTTATACAATTTGATTCATCTTCATGTAGAGTTTTGCAGAAATGAGATACAAGTATAATTTACACAATATGACTTTCACTATTACAATATTTTCTCATACCACATAAAATACTCTGAGCAAACTGGCTCCTACAATATTCACAACAAAAATTCCCACAATTTTCCCTCCCACAAAGACACCGCACGAGACACTCTTTTCACCACACCACACCACACCACCTCTCACCCCACACACAGCACACTCTACACAAGACCCCCTATCATTTTACCCCCCACACTCACTACACTTCACACAACACCCTTACCCACCACACAGGAGAGGCAAGAACCCCTATTCAGAGTATGTAAAGTCGGTCAATAAACCGACTTCCACACCAAAGTATCTCCTTCTATTATTATTTTATTGCAACTTGCTGAGTATTTGTCAACAAATGCGGCTTCTTGTTGGAAAATTGACCGTAGAGTGCGGCTGAGGAATTGTCTAAAGAGAGAGAGATCTGAAGGAGTAAAGAGAGAGAGAGGTGGTGCCTCTTCAACACGTCAAGCCATTCCCGCCGGTATTGCCTTGTATTTTTCATCAAACTACAGGAATGTGTCCGTCTGATTTACCCTTTCGCTAATGTTGTATTGAACAGTTGTGTGAATGGAAATGCACAGCTAGTAGTAATAAAGGATGCAGGGCACGCCATCAATGTAGAGAAGCCCCAAAGAGATGTACAAGATCTTGAAAACTTTCCTCGTTGATCCACTAACTCCACATGGGCGAGGAAACTAGATGAACAGTCAGAAGGCGGACTGAAGATCTTGAATTGTCGAGGTTTCAATCATACAATACTCGTGGAATGTGTCGCATTCGTGCATAGCACTGGGATTTTTCAATAACCACTGTGACGCATGCAAGACTAAGACAGCAAATACAATCATAGAATGCAAAAAAAGTGAAATATCTTTATTCATATTATTTTACCCTGCATGATTTAAAATAACTTGTCCAAGGAACCAATTCAAACTGACATACTGGAAACAATTAGAGGGAAATATTGAACCGTGGTGTTTTTAATTCTTCTTCTTTTGATAAATTTTCGGAATACGTCGGAATCTGGTAATAGTTCCCTTTGATCTAATCATTCAAATGGACAACCTCCTTAATAAATCTATTGAAGTCGTTGTACGATGGCCCTCTATGACCGGCAGATTCCACTGCTCTCTCCTTCCACTTCTTAGCATTCTCCCTCATCTTCTTCCCGCCGGCCCCTTCCATCACTTCCCGAACAAGAGCTTCTATCTCCTCACGCCTCACATCCTGGTTCACTTCCATGCCAATCCCCCATTCGGTACATGCGTACCGACAGTTTGTTTGTTGCTCGGCAAAGAACGGCCAACAAATGAGAGGAACGCCTCCGCAGATACCTTCCAAGGTAGAATTCCACCCGCAGTGTGTTAGGAAAGCGCCAACTGATGGGTGACTCAGGACTTGGTCCTGTGGACACCAACTCGTCAAGAACCCTCTGTCTTTCACTTCCTCCAAGAACTCCGGTGGTAGGATTGCAGAATCACCCTTCACAACATCAGGCCTGATCACCCAGAAAAATGGTTGCTTGCTATTTGCAAGCCCCCAAGCAAACTCCTTCAGGTGTTCCTCAGTCATGACTGTGATACTCCCATAGTTCACATACACAACCGACTCGGCTTCTCTCTGATCCAGCCATTCGAGGCAGCTGTAGTCTTCCTTCCACAGACTGGACCTGAAAGACTTGACTGAGCTCGAGGGAATATCCTGGAGGAGCAATGAAAGGGGCCCAGCACAGTAAATACGAGGGGAAATGCCTGCTATTTTCTCCAGTACTTCGCGTTCGAGCTCATGGAAGGTGTTGAACAAGATAGCAGATGATTTCAGGCAGTGCTGCGCTTCTTCGCCTAAGAAGTTGAACATGATGTCGTTTAGGTCTGTGATCCGCATGAAGCTTGGGATGTCCCGGAGTCGGATGTTTCTCATGCCGGGGATCCAGTCAACTGGATCATCGAGCGTCCCGTTGTTCAGGAAGTCTTCATCTGTTCCATATAGTATGTAGTGAGGATCCAAGCCAGAACTTTAACAAGAGAAAGAGATGAATGGAAATAACTTATGAATGGGGAGATAACTAAATAAAAAAATGAAGATCTAGTGAATTTATCTGAGAGAAGCAAATGAATATATAGAAAAAGTAAGTACCTTTGAATGGAACGATCCCTCTCTTAACAAGCTCTCTGTACTGCAAATAAGCCATGAACCCACAAGCCGAGGCAGTCCAGAACTGAACGTCTGGGACTCCAAGCTCTCTCGCCGCTTCCCTGGCGAAGCCCGTTATCCCATCTGATATCACACAGGTCACGGGGGGAACAACCTCGTTACTCTTGATCCTGGCAAGCAATTTCTTGAAAGGGCCCAAGCAGTTCTTCTGGGTCGAGTCGCAGAGGGCCGGGACGTCCTGTGTCGCATCGCGGTCTGACGGCGGGAGGCCATCTGGGATCGTCTCAAAGTGGAAGTTTTCGAGGTCTCGGAGCGAGTCGGATCCCTTAGACCTGAGGAGGCGGCGGTGGTTGAACTCAGTGTTGACGAACGTGACGAAGACACCATGGGCGTGAAGGAGCTTAGCGAGCTGCATCATGGGGTTGACGTGGCCTTGGGCCGGGAACGGGACGCAGACAGCGTGTGCAATTCTTGATTCTAGGGGTGACGAACCCATCGTCTCTCTCTCTAGACCTAGATCAAGAAGTGTATACTCAGTGATAGAACTTGAAATTGATCTGAAGTCCGCCAAATCTTATTCAATTTCGGTTGGTCTTTTCAGATCTATACTAGATGCGGGAACGAGACGTTATGCAAGTAGCGTTAGACGAGGGAGCCGCCCATGTGTGAAATTTCAGCAACAAGCACATATGTTTATATAACACAACTACCGGTGATTGGTGTATTTCATTATTTTAAACCAATTATAAAATGCCTAGGATATTCTGGTGTCCTGTAATTCAGCCAATTCTAGATTCCTGGAAGAAGACGGCAAGGTGTTCAGGTGACTTGATTGCCTCAAACACGTCCACCGTGCGTTGGAAAGGCCATTCCATTTTTGATACACGACTACATAAATTTCCTAGCTGATGAGACAATGACTGGATCGAAAATGACAAAAAATTTGGCATTCATTGTTTATATTTTATAGGTGTCAAAACATAATAAGCGGAAACAACATAATCTTCCAATTTACATTAAGGCAAAATCACCAAAAAAATAAACGAGAAATAATAAAAATATCAAAGATTTACGTGATTCGATTTGAATATCGATACCTACGTCCACGGAGAAGAGTTAGTAATAAATAATTCACCATAATCGAAGAATCAGAGTTTATAATCACTTACACACTTCAGTATTTCTCACATCTAGATTTAACTTCAAATCCAAAGTATTTATAAATGACTCACTTGGATGTAAAATCACTATATAAAATTACTGTATATTCAAGCTCAAAGTAAAATGCTTCTCGTACCACCAACAGACCGTGCGGTGTTCTTGAATTTTCTTTCTTTCTTTCTTTCAAACGGCGAGTGGCTTCCCGTGAGCTTTTGTAATTTTCTTTATGGGCAGCTCTGCTCGACTTCAGCGGCTAGTGAGATAGAAAACCCTCGTTTTGCTTTTGTACGTGTGTGCCCATGGTCAACAACTTGACCTGGGCCCACCGTGTGCAACGAAAAGTGTCGGCTGCTGCAAGTAAAAGAAGAAACCCTTGCTTTATCCTTATTTTTATTACCTCTTTTGTCTAGTAATTGTAGATCACTTTTTCTCTTTGCTTTCTTTTGTACGTCCAAAACAAAGTCCAATAAGAGAGAAAAAAAACTTCTTTATTCAACTTGTAATTGGCTTGGGAAAATCTTTCTCAACAAATTTGTTTTGATAAATCGTTATCCGAATTCACATTCGAAATATTAATTTAATAATCCTCCACATTGACTCGACATTTGAAGTCAAGTTATAATGCTTAGCATCCATGTTGCTCTTCCAATATTCAAATGGGCGCTCACTCTTCGCAAATGCCAATAGAGTTCAAGAAGAGTTTGAACTTCGCTAAAAAAACAAATTTAATCATCATGTCTATCGGATTATCTGTTGTAGCAATTTTTTTGGCAATAACATTACCCTTAAGTAAGACATCTATAATAAAATGGTACCTGATATTGATATACTTTATTTGCTCGTGCTAAACTAAATTATATGCCAAATATATCGCATATTGGTTATCACAGTATATACCCACATTTTTCTATTTTATCCCAAAGTCTGAGAGCAAACTTCATAACCATATCGCCTCATTCATTATAAAAGTTAGTGTCATGTACTCTGCCTCAGTCGAAAACAATGCAACATGATCTTATAAGGACGCTCTTCAACTAACTACACCTATTAGTGTAACGTACCCTACTAAAGATCTATAATCATCCAAGTGACTAGCATGATCCGAATCCACAAAACTAGTGGTCTCACTGTCATTGTTGTCCTTCCGATACATTATACCCACATCTGTTATCCCTTTCAAATATCTAAGGATTCACTTTACAACTTCTCAATGAGCTTTACTAAGACACTTTATATAGCGACTAACCATGCTCGTGAAATATCAGGCCTAGTACAAATCATAGCATACATAATACTACCACGGCACAAAAATAAGGAACACGAGACATATGTTCCTCCTCCTCCTTCTCAGTCTATGGTAATAATTTATAAAAAGTTTAAAATGTTTCGATAAAGATGTACTTATAGATTTTGCCGACTACATATTAAAATGTGCCATGATTTTCTCAATATATTTTTTTTGAGATAGGCGTAAAACTCTTGCAGCCCAATCACGCAAAATCTCCATATCCAATATTTTCTTTGTAACACCTAAATATTTCATCTCAAATTTAGCATTTAACTGTCTTTTCAGTACATCAATATCAAACATGTTCTTAGTTGCTATCAGCATATCATTAATATCCTAAGGTAGACATAGCTATCCATATGACTTTTTGAATAATTTTGACTAGTCATGAAAGCATCAAAACGTTTATACCACAGCCTAGGAGACTGTTTTAGCCCATATAAAGATTTCTTCAACAAGCAAACATGATATTCCTTATCAGAAATAGCAAATCCCTTTGGCTGCCTCATGTAAATCTATTCTTCCATGTTGAAACGTAGTTTTCACATCTAATTGCTCTAACTCGAGATCCTGTGAAGCAACTTAGGCAAATAAAACACAAATAAAAGTATGTCTTACCATATGAGAGAACACCTTATTATAATCAATGCCCTCACGTTGTGTATACCCTTCGCCATAAGTTTTGCCTTATACCTTGCTGGCTCAACACTAGGATTGCTCTCTTTCCGTTTAAAGATCCATTTACTTCTAACAATCTTTTGGCTCATCTGTCTCTACATCATCACCTACAATCAATGCATAAGTAATAAGTGCATAATAATAATGTACCTGTGATTTAATTTGCCTTTTCTATCTATTTGCGGCTATAGTGTGTTGTGACTTTGCTAGTCGTTCACTATCACCTACTTCAAGAACTGTGGCCTCATTTGCAGTATTAACTTCTATTACCTCTTAGGGAAATCTCCACTTAAAGCTCCATCTCACTAATGACACTATGATCTGTTCGCTCTGCTAGTTATATTACAGAACTCCTCTGTTGAAGTATTGCAATCTTGTTGAAGATCACATCTCTGTTGATTAGAAAACCAAATGATTCGGGATCAATGTAGCATAATCGGTAACCTTTTACCCCATATGCATAACCCAGAAATATACATTTCTTCGCCCTCGGCTTAAGTTTACCATCACTTGCATGAGCATACACTAGACATCCAAATATACATAATATGGAGTAATCAACAAGTTTTCCCAACTATACTTCCTCAAGAGTCTTCCACTCGATAACAGATGATGGAGATCGATTAGCTAGATGACATGTCATATTCACTACTTCGACCCAAAATTCCTTGCCAAGCCCTACATGTGAAAGCATGCATTAAGCTCGCTCAAGCAAAATTCTGTTTTTCCGTTCTACCACACCATTTTGCTGTGGTGTCCTAGGTACTATGCAGAGTCTTACAATTCGTTCTTTCTCGCAAAACTCGATAAAATTTTTACCACAGAATTCCATGCTATTATTCATTCTCAAGCACTTGATCTATTTATCTGACTGCTTCTGAATCAATTCCTTGAATTTCTTGAACCGACCAAATGCATCATATTTGTGCTTCAAAAAGCATACCAATACATTCCTCGAATAATTGTCAATAAATATCAGCATATATTAGGCATCTCCTTTCAAAGAAACCAAAAATGGGCCCTAGACATCTAAATGAATGTATTCAACCGGTTGCTTGGTCGAATGAATAGCTGTAGTAAACTCGATCAGCACTGCTTCCCAAAGATGCAATGCTCACATAAGCTTAGCTTCTCTATCTTTTTAACTCTTCAACAGCCCATTTAACTCAACATTATCATACATGTCTCACTCATGCACCCTAAACGCATATCTCATAACTAAGTTAAGTTAGAGTCTGACTCACCTGATGAAATTATAGTAGTTCCAGTCACACTTTCTCCTAGTATATGATGGAGAGTATTCACTTTCTTCCCCTTCATCATTGTCATGATACCTCGAGAGGTCTTTAGTACTCCACCTTCAGTAGTGTACTTACACCCGATGTCGTTGAGTGTCCCTAGAGAAATAAGATTTTTCTTGAGTTTCGATACATACCTCACATCTGTTAATGTGCGCACCACCCAATCATGCATCCGAATCTAAATTGTCCCTAGCCCCACAGCCTTGTAAACTACATTATTCCCCAAAAAGAACGCTACTATAATCTATAGTCTGATGAGTAGTAAATTGGTTCTTATGAGGCGTCATATGATAAGAAAATCCCAAATCTAACACCCATTTGTCTCATGACGAAGTAGTAGTAACACATAAAATAGGTTCCGTATCACTAATGCTCTTTTAAGCAACATTTGCCACACTATTTGTAGCATTCTATCTATCACATTTATTCCTCCACTTAGGACAATCTCCCTTGATGTGCCCCTCCTTGTGATACTTAAAGCACTTCACTCTTCCTTTGGACTTTCTATGACGTGATTTTGATATGCTTTTACCTATTTTGATCTACTTTTACTTGTGCTGCTACTAAACTCTCAATATTGTTCTCTACCCCGAATCATTAGTGCTTGCACTACTCTTCACATCAGACCATTATCTCGTAACTTTCTCTACCACTCCAAGGTAATTGTAGTACGCCTCCACAACGGTGAATCAATAAAGTTCTCCAATGACTAGTAAAAAAGCTAACAATATCATGCCTCGTTTTTCATCATTAAGTATTTTACTGACGTTCTTCAAATCCATGAGTTTATTGAATTCATTCAGGTGGGTTCTGATAGATGTATCTTCAATATATCTAAATTGAAACATCATCTTCAATCTGTACAAGCAATTGTTCAAACCTTTCTTCACATAGAATGCTTGAAGTTTTGCCCATAATGTTATAGTATCATTTTCCTCGGCAACCTCTATTAAAACCTTATTCGACAAGTTTAACAGGATTGTGCTCTTTGCTCTTTCCATTAGCTCTATCATTATAATCGGCAACTCATCTTCACCATCCAATGCCTTGGCTAAATCTTGAGTTGTCAATAATGCCCGCATCTTGATACTTCATAAACCAAATTATTCCTCCCTTTAAACTTCTCAGTTTCAGATTTTCTCTTAAATATAATTGCAATAATAGAATTTCTAGATAATAAGCTTGATACCAATTGTCAAAATATAATAAGCGGAAATGACAGAATCTTACAATTTATGTTAATACGAAATCACCAGAAAAATAAACAAAAACTAATAAAGACATTAGAGATTTACATGGTTCGGTTCGAGTATCGGTATCTACGTCTACGAATAAATAATCAACTATAATTAGAGAACCGGAATTTATAATCGTTCACACGCTCGATTGTTTCCCACACCTAAATTTAAACTCAAGCTCAAAATATTTATAAATAACTTATTTAGACATAAACTCACGATATAAAATTATCGCGTATTCAAGTTTAAAGTAAAACCCTTCTTGTATGACCAACAATGAAGACCGTGCGGTGTTCTTGAATTTTTTTTTTTTTTCTTTCTCCCAACGGCGAGTGGCTTCTTGTGAGTTTCTGTACTTTTCTTTATGTGCGGCTCCGCTAGACTTCAACGGCTAGTGAGATGAAAAGCCCTCGTTTTGCTATTGTACGTATGTGCCCATGGTCAACAATTTGACCCAGGCCCACCGTGCACAGCCAAGAGAGTAAGTAAAAGAAGAAATCTTTGCTTTATCTTTATGTTTATTTCCTCTTTTGTCTTGTAACTGTAGATCACCTTTTCTCTCTGCTTTCATTTGTACGTCCAAAACAAAAAAAAAAAAAAAATCTTCTTCATTCAACTTGTAACCCATTTGAAGAAATCTTTCTTAATAAATTTAATTTAACAAATCATTATCTAAATTTAAATTCGAAATATTAATTTAATAATAGGTGTGCTTGAAACTCCAGCATGGACTTTACCATTGAAATTGCTTGCACTCGATGAAGTGAGAATCGAGCTTCATGATTCTCACTTCATGATGGTGTTTCCTAGTCTACACACGTGCGTTTTGATGTAATTACTTTGTTTAATAGGAAGATATTTTCAGTCGATCTCTTGAAAATGAGGAAGATTGAAATTATCGTTCATAATCAATCTCAAAATCGTTAGAAGATATTTTCAGTCAACCTCTTGAAAATGAGGAAGATTGAAATTATCATTCACAGTCGATCTCAAAATCGCTATGATTGCAAATGTCCAAAACGTCTCCGTCCAATTACCTGTGCAAGCGGACAAGTACGGCCTGACAATTCTCCTAGTTGCGTCCGCTGTGACCAGGTCCATAATGTGACCAGGTCCACACATTAACTATCCAGCACTCCTGCGATTTTCGATAAACTACGCTTTGTTTTCTGGCTGTTCTTGAAGCGCATCGAGCTCGTCGAACGATGTTGGACAACGTGATTCGAAATCCGTCCTCGGGGTACTCCAGCGCAGAGACAAGTCAAAAGGAGAAAGGGTCGCGTCTTTTCCCTTATCTAGGAAGATGTCGACGGAGAGAGAGGATGAGGAAAGATGTAAACTATTTGAAGCAGTCCAATGCAAATTGAGCATGACGACTATGATCGGGCGCTACTATTGTTGTTTGCACAGTTTGTAAATCATGGACTTTTGTAGCCAATTTACAGAGTTTTGTTTGTATAATTTACTCATGTTTTGAATACACGCTCTTATTAAAAAATTTACTAATCTAAATTAGAGCAACCTACCAAATTTTTTTCACATTAAATTAATCAGCAGTTTGGGCCATCAATTTAACTTATTTACCGAATTTGGTTTCTGTTTTCTTAACTTAGCAATTTTTTATAAAGTTACCAACTTTTATTCACCTTGATTAGCAATTTCTTATTTACTAACTCCTTTTAGCGATTACAATCTAATTTAGCATGACTTGCCAAATTTTCTTATGGTAGATTACTAGCTAATACTTGGTCAACTCTAGTTGAGTTACTCGCGGATATTTTGTTTTACCGTTTACAAACTGTTATTTCCATTTCTCAACAGCACCTTGATCTACCAACTCTTTTAAAAAAAAATTATTAACTTCATTTTCTTTTGATAAACAATTTTTCGTATCTTTTACATCTTTTATTTACTTTATTAACTACATCTTAAATTTATTGACACCGATATGAACTTGCTAACTTCAAGTTAAATGATTTATCTACTTTTCTTTGATTAAGCTATAAACTAGTTTGAGATTACTCTCATTTGAGTAAGTCAGCACAGTTTATTTCATTTATCTAATTTACTAAGTTTTCTATTGTGTAAATAAATGGAAAAAAAGCTTCTAAGTCATTGAAATAAAGATTTATAATATTGTATAATAGTTGATAAATTTAAAGCGTCTATAAGAAAAGTAAATAAAAGTTGGCAAAAGATAAGAGAATTACTAGAGAAGAGAAGTTGGTCATACAAGGCGTAATTTTTTGGCATTCTTTTTTTTTTTTTTTTTACAATTCAACATCTAATAAATCTAACAACACAAAAAATCCAAGAGTCCAATACAAAATTCACAAATCAACTTGATTCACATCTTGCATTGCTCAAACCGAAACAAGGGGATGAGATGAAATGAAACACAACAGCTATACACATGGAGAACCACACTTTGATAAAGCTCTTAAACTTTCAATTTGTTCAACTTAGTCCATTAATTTTTCATTACAAAATCAACTCCGTTCTTTGGTTTTATTAACAAGTTTTCATAATTACAACGTTACCTAGGTTTTAGAGATATCTTTTCATTTTAGTTGTATTCAAGAATCAACCATTTCAGTTTTACAGTTCAAAGCAAGTAAATTTTACTTATGCTCTTTATAATAGTAAAGTATAAACTCCCTTAAAGCTGTCTAAGATCGATATTTTTGCTATTTCATGTCCATATATCTCACGAGGATGTCTTTCAACCAAAAAAAAAAATATATCATGAGGATATCTAGAAATAATATAATTCATTTATAGATATCCATACATATACTAATCGAAGTCAAGATCTTGTTCCTTATTCTTTAGACAACATGAAACGCACAAAAGTGAAAATTATATTAATGTAAAAATTCAGGAACAAGATCTATAAAGGTACGGGTCGTTATAGATAAATTAACATCAGTCCTAGATAATTTTAAGGAAACACTTAGACTAGAAAGAGTAGATATATTAATTCAATATGACTCTAAATTAGTTTCTACTTAATTTTAAGCGCTAATTCACTTTGTCGATTCATGAAAATGATTGATAAAAAGGTATTCTAAATTTTCAGTGAAATTGCTATTATGAATGATTGTGAATAGTATCGAATAACTTATTTGATTTTATTATAGAAAGTTGATGGAGTAGATTGAACAAATTGAATGTCTAAAAACTACATTGAACATTTAGAATTAGTTCAAGGATGATATTTGATAAATTAAAAGTTTAAAGATGATATTACACATGAGGCCAAAACTTAGAGATTGTTAATGTCAATTTCCTTGCTTGAAATTATTAATTAAAAAGAAATGGGACCTCAACGTGGACCTTCGTCTTGAATTATTGTCTACTCCATGGCCTCCTGTTCAACAGATGTATGTACAAATGGAAGGAAACGAGCCAACTAGTAGAAAAATATTAAGTTTGCAACTAAAGAAAGAAAAGAAAAAGTTCACGTGTCTTTATCCCACGTGTCAGTAGATATCTTTTTGTCTAAAATAATGGCAGAAGAATGTTGTAACCTTCCCAAGGTAGACCATTAAGGAAAAAACTGATAGATTACTGATTTTACACTTAGCATAAGCTTTCTCAGGTTTTATCAATCGTAACTTTGCACACAACTTAAACATGTAATTTATCTTACCTTTTAGAGACACTACTAATCAATTAAGATCGATTAAAAATTCAAGTACAGTGTAAGAATACATTTTACTTCCAAGAACTAGAAATTCAATGAATACGGATATTTGATTACGCTAAATAAATCTAACATCTTTTTGACATCTTTTCTTTTTATTACAAAAATATTTTGCGAGCACTCTTGGCTAATTTTAATCTTAATTCATTAATATGTGAGAAGTGATCTTACGCAATCAAAATTTTAACACTTAATAAATTGATGCAGTAAATAAATTTCTAAGAATGGGAAAAGACTGCAATGCATTAAGTAAATCATAACTTCATTATGATAATGCGCAAAGTGATCAGCAAGATTGTTAATTAAAAAAAAAAAAAAAAAAAACATGTGTCTGGCCTAAATAAGATTTCTAGATGCAATGACATTTAATTCTTTATGGGTTTTTCTTGTATTTATAAAAATGAATATATATGCAATAGTTCAATTCCCCTCACGGTCACTAGGGATTCTTAAGTGTGGCGTCGGGGTGGTGGGTCCTCCGCTAGCGTCACTCAGGGGTTTCTTTCTCATTGTCGGCCGTGCGGGGTTCATCAAAAATATATATATATAAATATATATATATATATATGCAATGCATTGGATGTAATTTTAATCTAAGTTATGTCTATGTAAATTCTAATTTAAACTAGAGATATGTGAATAGAATTTAAATGCAATTTATACACAAACTAATCCTAATGACAAGCAAAAGAACTATAAACTAACTAACTTGACATGTAATTTGACTTATATAAGCCTAAATTAGCATGCATTAATGAACTAAAGTGAAATCTAAGCGACATGTATGCTATGTTAATTAAATTTTACTGAATATGACCTATATGCAATTCTCATGACATGAAATAGAATTAATCATGACTGAACCCAATATCCAATTATTTGGGATTGTTATTTTTGTGTTTTCTTTTTATAGAAATTAAAATTTTATGCAATGCATGAAATGCAATTATGGCATGACCCTAAAGCATATGAATACTAAGTGTCATGTAATATGTGACATGGAATTTACGAAATTAATTAATTCTAGATGAGATATACATGCAATACTTTTTTGGGATTTTCTTTGGAAATTAAATAGGAAATTGCCTAAATCTAGATGATGACCTAAATTGAATTAGGAAATAATTCATATTAAATCCTAATATAAATTAGGTAATTTCCTAATTACTACATCATTGGTAATGCACGTAAGATATGCAATTTCTAAATTAGAAAACTTGACGCAATGCAATATAAACTAAACGTATGTAATCTTTTTGATATATTTTATATAATGCATGTTCCTATCGAATCACATATGTAATGTGACACCCTACATGATTGACGATATATTAAATATTTACCACAAACAAAAAAGGAAATAAATTTTATCGAGGATGCAATCTTTGAACCAGTTTACGTAATCGTTTGACATGTGCACAGCTAAGGCTAATTCATCAATTTTTTATTTGGCACGTGGGACCCACGGCAGCTTTTGCACGCGCAAAGCCCTTCTCTCCATTGTTCATCGTGCTCAACAAATCCACCTATTTTTCGCATGTCTCTCTTCACTGCTCATGAGCGACCCGCATGGTCACTGGAGGCTTCGCCCCCGGAGAGGTCCTGGGTGACCAGCCGTCGGCGGTGGTCGCCCCACTCTCCGGTTGATGGTGGAGCTTCACCATCACCAAATTATCACTGGAAATGCTCCTGCTTCTCGTTCATTTCCTCTTCGTATTCATCATCTCCATTGACAACTTACCCAAAAATTCATCACCAATATCCTTCTTCTCCACCAAGACTGTGAAAAAGAAAGAGAATGTGTAAAAAAGAAGAAGAAGAAGAGGCTGTGATCATTCGCACGTACGCAGGCACTGAAGACTGGATGTATCTTGGCAAGGTGGCCAGAACCGGTCACAACTATGGCGGGATTCCTTTTAATTGTCTGATCTAAGGCGAATTCGAGCCTCACTATCTTCCAACACCATTTCTCCTAATTTTCTTTTTTCTTTTCTTCCTTTTTCCTAGATGTGATTATCTTATTTAAGGAAAAGTTCCTGTGTTTTACATTGCCAAAAGAAGTTGGGTTTGTTGTGGGGATGGACAGTGGAGAGAGACTATGGACGAAACGATGGATTTATCGGGAAAGATGAGCAGTGAAGAGAGGAAGATAGGCGTCATCAGGGCAAGTTGCAGCCCACTTGTCAAACAAAAATTGATGAGCGGACCTTGTCGTACAAGTGTTAAACAATAAACAGCCTGATCAATAATATTATGTGAAAGGATAGTTCTACCTAATATTTTCTTGGAAGATACATTGGGTATCCCCGACAGTTCATTTGAATGAATGGCTACTCCACTTTTTGGACGTCACATGTTCAATAAGCCCCACTTATTAGGAGATTTCAAACCATCCTTTCTCTCTCCCCCCTTCATTACTCTCTCTCCCTCCCCTCTCTTGTTAGTTCTTTTAGTCTCACCTCCGTCACAAGAGTACTGGGAAATGAGAAGTGAAGAGTGAAGAAGAAGAAGAAGCCGCTACCACACAAGGAAAAGCAAGCGAAAAAATCAATGATACAACATATTGTTTTTATCAATGAAATGGAAATAGAAAATCAGGTTAAAAGTATGAATGCAAGATCACTTAATATATTGATTCAAACACGAGACTCATCATCTCAGATAAATGAAATGGAGATGGAAAATCAAGTGTTAAGATGTCAATTTGAACGTTAAGTTCATCAGCTCACATTAGTGAAATGAAGACGAAAAATCGAGTTAAGATTTCAAAATCGTTAGGTCACATCAATGAAATGAAGATAGAAAATTGGGTCAAGATTTTGATTCGAATACAAAGCTTGAAATTGAGCTAAGATAGGAGGGGACTTTGAAATCTCCTGTTCGGTGAGGCCTATCAAACGCATGACAACCAAGGAGTGGAGCGACCGCACAAGGATGTAGAGTGCCGGACCCATCAAATATTTTCTCCTTTTTACTGTGAAGCTTCACATGTCCTCTCAGCATGTCATCCAATCTGTCCAAGACAGTTGATTGGCTCTGCAGCAGATTTATAAGCATGAGCAATGTAAGGAACAAGACGAAGAAGGCAACAGGAGGATAGGATAAGGTGCGCAGAGTCCATTCAGCACAAAAAAAGAACTCTCATAATTGCAATGAAGTGGGGGTACAGAGGAGAGACTCCCTTTTATTATTATTTTGAGCGCAAGGTGTAGTAGTCCCTCTGGTCTTTTATGCTTTCTTTCATCAGCCAAACGGAAGGGAGTCTCCCACTGTTCGAACAAAAGGGAGTGCTGAGCACCAAGTTCGTACTGTAAATACCATGGAAATTGAATATAATTATAGAATTGGAGAACACTCAAGTATTTAAGCAATTATAATTATGTGATTCTCCAATTCAGCAATAGATTATTGACGGTTGGCTCAACCTGAAAGTCGTAGGTTCTAACACTCTAAACATAACCAAGCAAATCTCTCATCCTTTATTATTTCTCATTATTTCTCCATCGAATTTCTCTAGCTCTGAGATTAATTGCAAAGTTTTGATCGGCTTCTGCAACCATAGTTTCATGACATGTCATGCTCTCTAATGGGAAAGATTGAGCGGAGATTAAGCATAGACCACAGAAGATATAATCTCTTTAACTTTATAGTCATAAAGAGATATTGCTATCGAGTTCGGTAAGTGAAGTGACCAGACAAACTAACAAATTGGAAATGTGGAACCACGGTGCTCTTAATGCTTCTTCTTCGTGTATATTTTCGGAAGATATGGAAATATGGCGATAGTGTAGGCCGTTTAATACGGCTTCCCAAGATCTACATAGCTAGAAACTCAAACATCCATAAGGTTTAACAAGGATTTGTGTACCTGATTTTGAATCCATTGTTCTTGGAGCAAAACGACAGCAATCCCGGCCTTCAATGCTAAAGATCTTCTCCTTTATGACCCTCGATTCCTGGCTCGATGAGACCGCCACTCACGACATGCCTTATGTGAGTTCAAAGAGAATTTTGGAAAAGTTGAGGGCTAAAGGAGGGACCTTAGCGCTATTTATAAAGTTTTGGGCTGGCCCTCTCATCACGGGCCGGGCCCAACTCGGCCCACACAAGCTAGGCCCATATTCGACCATTAAGAAAACCTTATGCCTTACCTTATTAGACCAACCCCGTAAAAACGGTAATTACAATCTCAATTAATGTAGCCCACATAAAGAAAACTCTTACATTCTCCCACTTGGGCTATATTAATTGAGAGGCGTACTTTATGTGCACATCTTTATGTTGGTCTAGTGGCAATTCTTAATAGTCAATCCTATCCCATAAAGTCTCCAACACCGAATCATGGCAGAATCGCATGTATTTACACGAGCCTTCCATGGTCACGAATGCTTTCAACTTTATTGATATGGATTTAATATGGTTGTGTGGCAAATAGATAACACCTCATAAAGAGTAATACCTTATGTGTTATCTCACTTGTCGGTCACTATTCTCTTATCTTTAAGTGTCACAGAAAACCGGATGTGGCACTAGAGAATATCTTTATGGTTCTAACGAACCCACATATGTCTTATCTTTATGGTTAACCTTTCTTTATGTGTAATCAAGACATATGTACAAGGCTAATAACCGGATGCCCCTAGCCTTTACTCAAGATTTACACGGTACCTTGAGATTTTCCTTAGATATATGTGCACAACCCAATAACAACTTATACAAAGAAAGGAGTTGATATATATCAAAATGTTACAAAAAGTAACAAGGTACAGACATAAACTTTATTAGAGCAAATCTGAAATACCTCCTACTAAACGATAGTATCCACCGATTCTCCCAAGCCCATGTTCATGATATGTCGCTCAAATACACAAGGGCGTAGGCCTTTAGTCAGTGGATCTCGCCAACATATCGTCTCGTAGAAACATGCTCTACTATAATGTCACCATTCTGTACCATTTCCTTTATGGTCAAAAATTTGACCTCCATATGTTTAGACCCTTTGAGACTTCTATTGTTATTGACAAACAACACAGCAGAATTGTTATCACAATATAATTGTATGGGTCTATTCACAAAATCAAATACGGTCAATTCCTTAATGAGGTTCCTGAACCAAACAGCTTGAGTAGCAGCTGAAAAACATGCTATAAATTCTGCTTGCATGGTAGAGGAAGATATAGATTTTGTTTCTCACTTTTCCATGATACTTTGCACCTCCTGCTAACATAAAGATATATCCCGTTGTCGACTTCCTATCATCTTCACAACTAGCAAAGTCTGCATCGAATATGCTACCAATTGCAAATCATGGACATATCTATACACCAACATATAATCTCTTGTTCTTTTTAAGTATCTCAAGACCTTTTTAGCAGCAACCCAATGATCATGTCCTGGATTCGACCGGTATCGCCGAAAGTCTGTTACAAAGGCAATGTACGGTCTAGTGCAAACTTGAGCATACATAATACTTCCAAGTGCATTAGCATAAGGTATGTCCTTCATTTGGTCTTTTTCAAAATCTGATTGAGGACATTGTGAGAGACTCAACTTGTCACCCTTAACGACAGGAACACTTCTTGGTTTGCAATCCTGCATGTTGAATCTCTCCAAAATACGATCAACATATGCCTTTTGAGATAAACCTAACATACGACAAGAACGATTTCTATGGATTTCAATGCCTAGAACGAAAGATGCCTCACCCAAGTCTTTCATGTCAAAATTCTTTGACAACATTTGTTTTGTTTCATGCGGTAATCCAAAATCACTACTTGCAAGCAAAATGTCATCCACATAGAGTATGAGAAAAATAAATTTCCTCCCACCTTGACCTTGCGGTATATGCACCGATCTACTTTGTTCTCAACAAAACCAAAAGAAGTAACAACATGGTGAAACTTCATGTACCATTGTCGGAAGCTTGTTTGAGACCATAAATAGCTTTCTTTAGTTTACACACACTGAGTCATTTGTTGCAAAACCTTCAAGTTGCATCATATAAACCTCCTCATCAAGGTCTCCATTTAGAAAAGCAGTCTTAACGTCCATCTGATGTAATTCCATGTCAAAATAAGCTACTAATGCCATGATCACTCTAAAAGAGTCTTTAGAGGAGACTGGAGAAAAAGTTGCTTCATAGTCTATCCCTTCCCTCTGAGTGAAACCTTTGGCTACAAGTCTGGCTTTAAATTTCTCAATCTTTCCTTTTGAATCCCTTTTAGTCTTGTAAACCCACTTGCAACCTATGAGCTTACAACCTTCCGGTAATTCAACAAGTTCCCAAACGCCATTATATTTCATAGACTGCATCTCATCTCTCATTGCATCCAGCCATAAACTAGATTGAGGACAGGAAATGGCGTCCGTATAAGTCACTTGGATCTTTAATGCATCCTATATCATAATCATGTTCTCCTAAATAGACCATATAGTCCGGTGGTATAGCTGAACGCATTTCCCTAGTAGACCTCCTAAGTGGAGCCCTTTGTAGGCTCATTTTGAGTCGAGGAACTTCAAGGACTTCATCGTGGTCATTTCATCAATAGGATTCTCGGCGTTGACGGGTTCAGTTTGTGGCACAATAGGCTCTATCATTGTCTGCATAGGTAAGGAGAAAGATATAGCAGGTCTCATAATGTTGTCATGTTCACTAATTTGTGAACAATCATGCTTTTCAGCTACATCAAATTCCAAAAACTTGGCCGTTTGTGATTCCACAATCCTTGTTCCTCCACTTGGATTATAAAACCGATATCCCTTTGAATGTTCTGAGTAAGATACAAAGTAACATCAAGTGGTTTTAGCCTCCAACTTACCCAATGTTGGATTATACAATCTTACTTCTGCAGGACATCCCCAGACCTTGAAATGATTCAAACTTGGTTTGCGCCCAGTCCATAACTCAAAAGGAGTTGATGCAATGCTTTAGTAGGAACACGATTCAATATATAAACGGCTGTTTTTAATGCCTCACCCCATAAAAATCAGGTAAATTAGTTCTACTCATCATAGATCTTACCATATCCATGAGAGTACGATTGCGCCTTTCAGCCACACCATTACGTTCGGGACTTCCGGACATAGTGAAGCGAGCCACTATCCGAGAATCCTCTAAGTATTTAGCAAATGGTCCTTTAATTTGCCCAAAGCATTACCATGTCTACCATAATATTCTCCACCTCGATCGGATCTAACCACCTTTATTACCTTTCCTAAGCTGTTTCTCAACTTCGGTCCGATAGATCTTGAATTTGTCAAGAGATTCGGATTTCTCCTTAATCAGGAAAAGGTAACCATACCGAGAATAATCATCAATAAACGTGATGAAATAAAAATTTCTACACAAGGTTGCAGTATAGGGTCCACTGATATCGGTGTGAATGACCTTCAGTAATCCAGAACTTCGAACTGCGATTTTCTTCTTTATCTTAGTCATCTTTCCTCTACAACAATCTATGCAAGTTTCTAGGTCACCTTTAAGAGTAGGCAGGATGTGTGTCTTTATCAGCCTTTCTACTCTTTCTTTGGATATGTGACCTAGTCGTTTATGCCACAACGCATAAGACTGTTCCTTAGGTAGAGGTCTTTTGGAAACAACATTTTCAACTGTATTAGCGACGTATATATCATTGGGAGATAAACACAATCTGTACAATCCATTGAACATGTTGCAGCACCCAACCTTATTTGAGTTAAAGAACATAGAAACAGTATTGTTCTTTATTTCAAAAGAGTAAACACACATATCCAAACATGATGCGGAAACTAAGTTCCGTCTAAAGGAAGGTACATAGAAAGTGTTTCTTAATATCATATTAAAACCAGAGTCTAGATTCAAAATGACATCTCCCACGAACTCAACATCGATCTTATCGTTGTTTCCCACAGTGAGCGATGATTCATCCTGATTTGGCATCCTTCTGTTTGTGAATCCCTTTATGCTCATTTTTAGACAACCAAGCTTTATATCTCTCACAGTATTTCTTTATGTGTCCCATCTTTCCACAAAAGTAGTAAAGGACACCTTCCCTTTTAAAAGGTATCCTTTTGGGAACCATAGAAGTGGAGGGACCAGCAAAGGGTGCCTTTCTAAGAGCCATAGAGTTGGAGGGACCTACAGCTTCAGGATCCCCTCTCTTGGAAGCTGTATTATTAAAAGTTCTTATGGCTTTAGGATTTCCTCTCTAATGTGCAACCCATTTGCCTTTTCTACTGGCAGAACTAGAGGCATACAAGGCAAGATGCCCTCTCTCCTTCTTTAATTTCTCTTCCTCTACCACAACTCTAACTATAAGATCATTAACGGACCAAGATTCATTCTGCGAACTATAGTTTGTCTTGATAATTCCAAAATCAGGAGGAAGAGTATTTAATGCTTGATGCACAATGCAAGCTTCAGGTATATCAACTTGAAGGATTCGGAGTTTTGTCGAAGATCTACCATCCTAAGCACATAATCTCTAACTCCGGTTGAACCATCATACTTCATATTAAAGAGTGATTGCATGAGTGTACCTATCTCAACATTGGTAGAAACACGATACCTAGCCTCCAAAGCTTCCATCATTTCCTTAACAAGTACAATCGGTTGGCAAGCCACTCATCAAATGTTCTGAATTGACCGTTTCATAATGAGCAAGCAAATTCTATTACTCTTTTCCCATGCGGCAAAACGTACTTTCGGGTTTCGTACTTGCATCGTAAGGTCGCCGGTCTATCCTCGGTAAGAGCAATATGAACATCTGCAAGCTCCATTCCAAACAGAAAATCCTCTTTCCATTTCTTGAAGTTTGACCCAGTAAGAACCTCAATAGCTATGGAATTGCCATTCATAGAGAATGTAACTGGTTTTGCGAGCAATACATGTAATTAGCATCATGTGAGTATCAAACATACAAGAGCTACACGTATCATCATATAAACACCTTTGGGCAGAATACATGACATACAATTGTATACCATTTACATGACAGCGGTTCCATGAAAAATATGCTCTAACCTTTCGCGAATTCATCACCTTTAGGTGTATAAATCACTAAGGCTAGCTACTTTTCAACCATACGCTGTACATGTATCCCTCCATCAACTAATGCACAATCACCTCCTTTGGGAGTATAATTATACATAAGATCGGAGACATCCCATTTAAATATGAGACAGATAATTCTCAGATCCAATCAAGTGTGCCACTTTGGCGGTCACAACCCAATTGAATCATCAAAATTTCTCTCATATCAAGGATATAACTTTATAACTCACATACGCCTTTTATAAGTGATTTTAGACTTGATGACGGGGTCTTTTGTCAGTAAAATCACAAAACATGCTAATTGCATTGCTCCATCCATTAATACATACTACTGATAAATCAACACTATACATATTCCTCAAGTGATGATATAATCATAAGCATGCAATTGTATTTCCAAAAACATAGAGAAATACATGAGAATATTCCAAAATTAACCTAAAATCATATACTTTAAGGCTTTCACATGCATTTTCACATCCTTAAAGGCATCAAAAAATGCAAGTAAGCACACCACAAGGTAGGAAATTCACATACGAGCACGGCGGTATAAGTCACGCGCCAACGGCCACCGCACGCGCCCTCACGCGCCGCTTGAGTGCGCGGCGCGTGAGCCCCACGCGCCGGGCGTCCCTGGAACCGGTCCGGCCGGTCCGCCGGTCAACGGACCGAACCGGTCAATGGTCGAGACCGGTCAACGGTCAGACTGGTCGGGTCAACGGTCAACGGGTCGGGTCAACACGGTTAACGGGTCGGGTCAACCCAGTCAACCGGGTCGGGTCAAGCCGGTCGGGTCAACCCGGTCAGCGGGTCGGGTCAAACCGATGAACGGAACGGGTCGGGTCGGCGTGACGTCATCGATGACGTCACCGCCACATGGCGGTCACACGTGAGGCGGTGGGGATGATGTCATCGTGACGTCATCGAGGCGCGTGGCACCACGTGCGCATGCGCCACGCCACGTGGCCGCCACGCGTCGGCGCGCCCGTGAGGCCGCGTGGCGGTCCACGCGCCGGGCGCGCGTGGCGCAAGCGCGCGCGCGTGGGGCGCGCGGCGGCGCGTGCCGTCGGCGCCCAAAGACCGCCCGGGCGCGTGGCGCGCGTGCGGCCTATTCCGACCTCCTCCGGCGACGTTGACCCACCATTTTGCTCGTATGGACGAGTAGAATCCGTTTATGCAATAAAATTTCACTTTCATTGGACCAAAAATCATGAAAAAGCAAGGCAAAGATTCGGAGCTAGGGAGAAGACCGAAAACAGGCCGTAGGCGGCCGATTTAGCTCCGGCGACGGGCTCAACAGGGCATAAAAGGACTCAATTCTAGTCTATGCGAGGCTCGATACCAAATGTAGGCCGTTTAATACGGCTTCCCAAGATCTACATAGCTAGAAACTCAAACATCCATGAGGTTTAACAAGGATTTGTGTACTTGATTTTGAATCCATTGTTCTTGGAGCAAAACGACAAAGCAATCCCGGCCTTCAATGCTAAAGATCTTCTCCTCTATGACCCTCGATTCCGGCTCGATGAGACCGCCACTCACAACATGCCTTATGTGAGTTCAAAGAGAATTTTGGAAAAGTTGGCCAGAGGAGGAGGGAGCCTTTTATTTATAGAGTTTTGGATTTGGCCCTCTCATCACGGGCCGGGCCCAACTCGGCCCACATAAGCGGGCCCATATTCGACCATTAAGAAAACCTTATGCCTTACCTTATTAGACCAACCCCGTAAAAACGGTAATTACAATCTCAATTAATGTAGCCCACATAAAGAAAACTCTTACAGATAGTTCCCTTTAATCTAATCCTTCAAATGGACATCATTCTTAATGAATCTGTTGAAATCATTGTACGATGGCCCCCCACGATGGGCGGCTTCTGCAGCTCTCTTTTTCCACTTCTTAGCATTCTCCCTCATCTTCTTCTCGCCGACCCCTTCCATCACTTCCCAGACTAGAGCTTCTATTTCATCGCGCCTCACATCCTGGTTCACTTCCGTGCCAATCCCCCATTCTGTACCCGCATACCGACAGTTTGTCTGTTGCTCGGCGAAGAACGGCCAGCAAATGAGAGGAACGCCTCCGTGGATAGCTTCTAATTGAATACCCTATTGCTTTTGCCACATAAATAATTGTCGAAATGTCCAAAAGACTATTGAGACCCCTCAAAACAGCAATAGACTAAAAGTCAAAATTGTCATTGTTGACAGCAAGGTTGAACGGAGCCATTGCTCCAGCGTCCTGAGCCCTTACAGTCCTCTCGCGGACAGCCAACTCCAGAAACTGTAGTAAGGGCTTCAACAAAGGTGTGGGCCCCCATGAAAATTCTAGCCTCCTCGGCATCCTCTAGCAAAAGCCTGATTTGTTCTACCACTTTGCACTTTCTACACAATTCCTCTCCTCCATTTAGCACTCCAAGAAAATGGTCATGTTATTGAGAAATATTGACCTCAGGCACTTGTTCCGATCCAGAAAAATTTCCTTTCTCGTCCACTTCCTCCTCAGCGGTGCCACCCTCCGCCAAAGGAACTATTTTGACCCCCTTTGACTTGCAGGGAGCGACACTGTTCGTTGATCTTGAATTTGTGGGCTCAGACTCAGACATTGCCAGCCTCCAATTCAAATCAAGAAAGTCCTGAGGCCCCTCTGGGACAGGAGCACCATTTTGCGAGCACCAGCTAGCAACAAGTCCTTTCACACGGTAATTAAGAGTCGAACAAAGATGAGACAGCTTCTGTTGAGTTTTGGAGCGGGTGTTGTGCCCATCACTAAACCATTTCTCAGTACAGATCCTTCATATGCCTATCCAGAAGAAATAGTAACTGGATCATACATAAGCTGCAAGGATATTGGACACCTCAACTCTTCTAGTGGAAGTGGCATCTGGCCTGATTCCCTGATACTCGGCCTAAAGTTTAAAAAAAAAAAAAAAAAAACTCAGCTTTGATAGGTATCTTTCAAATGCTTGCCCATTAAGAGTGAGCATAACCCAAGGATCAGTTTGCATTATATTGATCCTTAATTTTTGGGATCGAGAATCAATCCTATTGAGCTTGGAATCAGGATTGGACATACCCAATTTAGTTTCAAGGTCAACTCCCGACCAATCGATTATTCTTTTTCATTTTTTGTATTCCTTAAAAGGACAAACATACTCTTTAAATTATGTATCCATCACTAATACAACATTAGACAATCAAACTATAAATATCGGTATAGATTAAATATAAATCAAAGATAAGATAAACAAAAATACTATTTACAATATCTACCCGCGGACAGTTACGTTGGTATTCGTTATTTGCCATTTCAATGCGGTTGTGAGTTCGAATCTCCGTGTTATTATTGTGATTTAAGGGGGGCCCTGACAGTGGGTTGTTGGGTCAGCTTTGTCTGAGGTATAGTTGTCCAAAATAAATAGCTTCAGCGAGATCCTCCCGTGCCACCAGACACCGGAGAGCCATATTGACCCCGACTAGCGTAAGCGAAAGGGGGTTCTGGGCAGATCTTCGGTTACAAAAAAAAATACCATTTGCGATTGTTGAGCCACGTCCGTGAGGTGGGCCAAGAACTGAAGCCATGAGCGTAGAAGCAATGTCCATCATTTCTGCAAACAACGACAAATTCCCGGTATCTATCAATAAAAGCAATACAAACATAGAACATGGAGCCGAGGTGTGAGAAACTCTAGTACTGTACCCACCGACAAGCCCAAAAGGGAAATTATAGCATCCACTAACGACTGAATACCCTATTGCCTTTGCCACATAAATAATTGTCAAAAGATACGCAGAACAGTATTGAGACTGTTGAGCTGCGGGGTGTAGCTCTGATATCACTTGGAAAGTTGCGAAAATGTGATTATAATAAAAACTCTCTTAATATTATAAACCACTTAATTACACCAGTTTTGCTAAACATATTATGGACTCTCACCCTCACGCCACTCACTAAACACGCTACATACGCCGCTATCACTTCCCACACATGCTCAGCACACTCTACACGGCACATTTGAAGACCCACTCACTACACAAGACCCCTATTCTTCTATTTGAGGCGTGAACTCAAGTGGATGAAGCTAGGCTATTTATAGCCTTCATCTACCAACTCTCTTAGCATATTATCTCTAGACAAGGGAGATTTTTGCTTCTATCTTTCATTTTGGACAATTTACAGCATAGGCTCTACCTGCCACAAACAGCCTAGAGTCTTGTAGCCTTCACTAGAAAATTCTAGGGAGAGAGGGAGGGTCGAACTTGTCAGGATGAAGAATAATCTAAAGAGAGGCGGTGATTGATTCAACACTCCCCCCAATCAACTACTCTCTCTTAATTCAGATATAGTATTCGTGCCAAAATTGCTTCCAAACTCAATTGAATAGTTGTTCCAATCAAGTTTCAGAAAAAAAGGGGAGGAATTCCCTTTTTTAAGTTATCATTTCTTGTGAATTCTTTGCAATTTCTTTATCGAATCGCAATCATCGTCCTCAATCGATCGATCCATTGTATTTCACTTCGATACCCGTGTACGTCTCAATTTTGTCCGACACTCTGTTGTAATTCTGCCCTCAGTCTACAATTTTGCGCCCAACGCCAAAAGGAAGCTTTTATATATAGAGCAGCTTTTTCGAATTTTTTGGACCCGAATCCTGTGGGACCGCCTTGGCTTGATCGACAAGCCCTTTTATCTAGGAGGCTGGGAGTTTCGGTCTGCTTTATTTGCGGTACCGTTCCTTAAGTATTTCGGTTTCTTCTCTCGTGGACCATGGTGAACTGATGTAAATGGACTTTAAAGTATGTCGAGTTCGAATTCTGTCTATGTTTGCCTATATATCACATAGCCTGAACTCTAATTTAATCTAGTTTCAGTGATAAAAGGTAAATCAATCATCTAAGCAACGTGAGCTCGACTTAAATCCGAGTCCCAAGAGATGAAATCCTCGCCAAATGCAAATGGAACTAAATCTCATGTCGAATTTATCTACAGAATTACAGGAAGTTTAGCTACTGAAAGCTATTCACACAAGCATTGAGCATCATCTTCTATTTCTACACCATGTCAAACGTTGCTTTTCATTGGGCATGTCTGTAACTTTATAGTAGCAACCTTTTTATTGGATTACACTCTTCAGTTAATCTCGGCTCTAGAAATTCATTTTGAGAAGAGTTCTGATTTTTGTCTAATGGCGAGTGAATGTTTGAACATGCCTTTCCAAAACAATTTTGTTTACTATCCAACATTTAGGGCGCGCATGAAATCATTTCTATTCCAGAAATAGTTTCTGGAACAGAAATAGATTTTTCTATATCTAGTTCTGGATGAGTTTCTAAGCAAAAATAACCGTTTGATAACGACACAAAATTTCTACTCTAAAAATAGAAATTCGTTTGATAACGACACAAAATTTCTTTCTTTCGGACGGTGCGACCGGCGATCGCGGCCGGCGACCGGCGACCGGTGCGGCGATGGCGGCCGGCGACCGGCGGCAGCGGCGCAACCGGCGGCCGGCGACCAGAGGCGACCGGCGGCGGCGACGGCGATGAACGATGAAAATTTTTTTTATTTCTCATTTCTGATTTCTAGTCTAGATCTATTTCTAGAACAAGAATCTATTTCAGAAATAGAAAACTGGAATAATTTTATCAAACGGATTTCTATTCCATAATTGTTTATGGAATAGAAAAACAATTTCTGGAACAGAAATTGTGGGCAATCATACGCGCCCTTATTGAATTCATGGATATGCCTTCTATATAGTGCTTTGAACTTTATTGATGTGACGGCTCGTGTATGAAGTCTTTCTTTCGTGTGTGCATGAGTTCACGCATGTCCTCTAATATTGTTCTCTCGTTGGATCTTTTTGAAATCCTTTGTCGAAGTACTTGAAGAAGTTACTTTGCCTATGAACACGTGACTGTAGGTATTGAGCTCAACAGTTCTCCGCGAAACAGAGTTTTTGAATAAACATGAGATAGTGTTTAACACAATATGTTGGAGTGTCGAGTATCAAATTCATGACATTCCTTAAATTTTAGATATTCAAGGTGTCTATGTATGTGTTGAAGATCACCGCCTCTCTCTCTCCTAGATCCATATCTCTCTCTCTCTCTCTCTCTGGATTTCTCTAGATCTCTCCCTTCTCCGGAATGTTCTAGCAAAATCCATCAAGAAAAGCTGCACTACTTCTAGACTTCTCCAAAGAAATCTAGTTGTGAGGCTATAATAAAATAATAATAATACTTCTAGAATAGTGTAGAAAGTTAGGAAAGTCACCAACTTTCCATCCTATAAATAGGAGCAACTTGCTCCTCATTTGAGTGTCCAACTAAGAGCGTGTAAGTAAGAAGTCCAAGGGGGTGTGTGGGTGTGTGTAGGGGTCTTGAGAATGTGTTGTGTGCTATGTATGCATGTGAGTGTGAGAGAAATTGTATAGAATTGTTCGAGTATTGTATGTGATGTGAGAAAATATTGTAATAGTGAAAGTCATATTTTGTAAGTTATATTTGTACCACGTTTCCGCAAAGTTCAACAGTATGTTCTCTTCTTGGTCAAATGGAGTAATGGTTAGTAGAGTTTATGGAGTAATGGTTAGTAGAGATTATTAAAATTTAAAAGATCATGCAAAGATTTTACACGATTGCAAAGACTGAAAGTCTCATAGATAAATTCTAAAATTTGAGGAGATGCCAAATGAAAGTCAAAATATTGATGAAGAGAAAAAATTGAAAATAACAGACAATACACATAAATACTCAAAACAAACGTTTGGCGCTCATGGGAGCATCTCAACCATTGAATCACATGACATGTACTATCAACGATTAAGGATATGGTAACGAAAATGATGATGGATCAGGCGTCCCTGACCAGCTCATGTTGGATTGGGCTCAATCGATCCGGAAAGGAAAAACGGACAGATTTGGACGAGCAATTCCATTTTCATGCTTGACCCTTCTACCTTAGCCCTTACTTCGGCCAGTCCAGACTCAATTAGTTTTATGTTGTTCTTTTGATAATTTTTTCAATCATTAAAAGCTCGGATAGAGATTTTCAAACATCACACCACTAGCATAGTAGAACTCGCGTCTATCTATTTTTTGCTTACTGCTTTTCTGAGACGAATTTCACATGTTTACCTTGATGCAAAAATTGATCTCTTTGAGTGCCGACTCATTTAAGCATCTGAGATTATAATACGTTACCTAGATTAATTTGGCAAACAAATTTGCAAACGATCTTTTATGATGGTTAGGTGATAATATTTGATCAGTTTTATCTTTCTTAAGCCAAGAGGATCTCAGAAAGCCCAATATAGAAGCAAAATGATTTGATAAGATGAGCAGAAATCCATGCTTTCTCGGATAACCATTGAGAAAGAAAGAGGAAGTGTACTCTCGGGTGACGATCCTCACTAGAAGTTAAGATCTCGATATTTAGAGCAAACATCGTTTCAGGGCAATCATACATAAAAGAGAACGCTATTGGCTTTGCGAACAAATTTGTTATTATGAAGTTCCATGTCCCATTGGTTTGCCTTCGGTTTAGCAGTATCAAAGGAGTTTGGACGATAGTTATTGATATATTTAGGCCCCGTTTGTTTGTATTCTTTTTTTCTGGTCATGAACATAATTTCTGTTTTTTTGTTACGAATAACAAAAATAGAATAGAAACGCGTTTGTTTGCATTTTTGTTCTAAATCTATTTTTTTTTGTTCCCGAGAACAAATTTGGAACATAAACAAGAAACAAGAAAAACTTATTTTTATTCCCTGAACACTTTCAAGAAACAATTTTCCTTTCTCCTTTTTTTTCTTCTCTTTCTTTTCTTCTTCTTTTTTCTTTCGCGGGTTGCCAGCCTCGGCCATGGCCGACAAGGGCTGATGGCCTCGCCCGGCCACGACAAGGCTCTCGTTGGTTGGTCGCCATGGCTGGGCGAGGCCGTCAACCCTCGTCGGCCGGTTGTCGGCCATGGCGAGGTTGGCGACCGGCCAAAAGGAAGAAAAAATAAAAAATAAAAAATAAAATAAAATATTAAAAAATTAAAATAAACAAAAAAATTATATAAGTTTACCATACGTATTTCTATTCATTTTCTATTCTAAGAACAAATTTACCAAACACGTTTTTCTATTAAAAAATTGTTCCCTGGAATAGAAATAGTTTTTTCTATTTCTGTTCCCTGAAATAATTTTTAAACAGAAATATTATCAAACGTACCCTTAGTGGTCAAGAAATGTAGTTTCTGTGACCTAGCTTTGTCGAGACAAGGGACAGGAGAGAATTCGTGACGCTAATTTCATCAGCGACCATGAGTTCATTGGACACCTACGGACTAGCCGCTCATGCACCCATAGCATCCAATTCAGACCAAAAGAAAGAAATCAGGTCACTCTGCTAATCACCACAGCCATCATTCAAACAGACAAGGTCAGAGAACAGAGACCTTCGTAGCAGCCAACAAGTTGAGTCAGTCAGCATTGAGACTTGAAATTCACCTACCGCATAATGCATGGATGCGGTTTTCCATTGTCCAGATCAAGATACTGGAGTGGACATGCCGCACAATAATACCATCTCAAGTGAAATGTTTTCCCACGTCTAAGTAATATCAACTAAAAAGGATAACATACAAAGATTTATTGACCAACTTTCTGGAAAATGTGAACCAGTTTAGGCTGCGCATGGTAACATTTCTATTCCTAGGAATTTATGTTCTTTTGTTCCCTGGAAGAAAAAAAAAAAAAAAAACAGAAATTCGTTTGGTAACGCCAAGTTGTTTTTTTGTTCCCGGGAATAAAAAGTTAGCTGGGAATGGTTTTGGAACAGAAATGAGAAGTAAAAAAGTTACTTCTCGTTCGAGAACAATTTCTAAAAATAAGTAAAATTTCAATTTTATCTTTCTTTTAATTTTCTCTCTTGCCGCGGCCATCACCGATCGCCGCCGCCGTCGGCCAAGCTGTTGCCGCTGCCACTGTCGTTGGCTGCCGCCGGCGTCGTCGCCGCCGGTCGCCGTTGCCAGTCGTCGCCGCCGGTTGCCGTCGTCGGTCGCCGCCGTCGGTCGTCGGAGGTCGACCGACCACCACCGTCGCTGGTCGACCGCCGCCGGACGCCGCCACCCCACCGCTGGCCAATCGCCGCCCGCCGCCACACGTCGCCGCCGACCAACCGCCAACCGTTGACTAGGGGTGTGCAAAAATACTCGGAACCGCCCGACCGCCGGAACCGGACCGGAACCGCCCGGAACCGGCGGTTCTTGAGGGAATCGGTCCGGTTCCCGGTTCCAATTTTCGGGAACCGGTGGGAACCGGTCCGGTTCCCGGTTCCGTGGGCGGATCCACCCGCCCGCCCACCCGGACCGGACCGGTTCCCTTTTAATATAAAAAAAAAAACTAAAAATAAACCTAGCAAAAAATCTAAACCCTCTCTCTCGACTCTCTAACCCTCAAACCTCTCTCGACTCTCTCGACTCTCTCGACTCTCACCTTCACCTCTGCGATCTCCCTCTCCGCTTCCTCCTCCCCCGCAGCCGCCAGATCTCCGCTCCTCCCCCGTCCTGCCACGACCAACGGAGCCGCCGGCATCGTCACCCAGCTGCGACCCAACTCTCAACCCTCTCTCTGGAACCGACCGATTTTGGGGTTTAGGGTTCTCTCTCTCTCTCTCTCTCTCTCTCTCTCTCTCTCTCTCTCGTGTGCACAACTTCAATCGCGAGCTCTGAGCACATCGCCGGTCGCTATATGTATCAGATCTTGGCTTAGTCCCCACCTTTTTCCTCATCGTTAGTTTGCTAGATCTGTATTTTTTTTTTTTTTTTTTGTAGCGGCGTGCCTTTCACTTCCGTTTAGGACTCATCTAGTGTTGTTTGGCTCCGTTTGAATTTCGTTATATTCCGTTTCTCGCTTTATTGGATTTTTATCGGTGTAATCTCGCCATAGCTAGGATTTCTACGCAGGTTATTCCTTGTTTCCATTGATCTCGCGACGAGGAATATCTTTTAGGTTCTCTCTTCGTTTGGGTTACGATTCCTTGATTGAATAAAGGTTCTCTGGTCATATGTCGTTGTTTGCCTACTCTTATTTCCAACAAAATATCTTTTTCAAATTCTCCAGGCATTTTACCGAAATCTTTTTGTCTAGACACACATGTGGGTGCCTGCGCACGCCTGCACGCGTGCATAATTTTGCATTTGATTGATTAGGTCCCGTGGTCATAGCTCCGCCTCTCACTTTGGAACCAAAATCCACCTTCTTTTTTTCATTTTATCTCTTTCTGAAAGATCACCTAATCATGTAACCAGCACTGTGTGTATATTACATTTTCAGTTGCGATTCTCTCGAGTTTGTTCTGATGTTTTGATTGCTCATTGATTTGAATACTTTCATTGTGGGACATTTGGTTCTTTTAGATTGATCATGCATATTTTAAGTGTTAGATTTTGTATAGAAAAAGTACTTGCTCAATAGTTTCAATTATTCTCTGGATTATGGCATCGTTGTATGGTGATGTATGTGACTTACTTAAATAAAGGACATTGCTTGAAAGTGATATTGCATAATTTTGCTGGCATGCCGTCAGCATGAGATTCCCAAAGGTTTTTGTCCTTGCTGATTGAAGCCAAGATGTCTAGCATGTGATTTTTCTTTGCATTCTTATTTTTTTCTTTGCAGTCTGAGCTTGAGGTTATCCAGAAGTAGCTATCAGTTGACTCAGCTGCACTAGCATCAGCTTTGGATGAGATTCGAGGCTTAAAGGCGAGCTAGAAATGGTTGCACAATCCGAGGCTACACAAACAAAGAATGCAGAATCGGCAAATATGGAGCTCAGAGCTTGAAGGGGAATCGGCCAACACTCACTGGTAGAGAACATGAAAACCCAGCTTAAAGATTGCAAGGAATCGAAGCACGGGCCCTTAATTGTCTGCGGAAGTTGGATGCCAAGAAAGAGTGCAAATATCGAACTTTTCTCTCTCTCTCTCTCTCTCTCTCTCTCTCTCATTGTGTACATCGAGACCGGTTCCATGGATCCACCCGGGAACCGGACCGGACCAGCGGTCCGGTTCTCGGGTGGATCCATGCAACGAACGGGTGGATCCCGGTTCCAATTTTCGGAACCGGTCCTTAGCGGGCGGTTCCCGGTTCTAGGTCGGGAACCGCCCACCCGGACCATGCACACCCCTACCGTTGACTGCCACCGCCGATCGCCACCGCACAGCCCATCGACCCTCGTTGACGATCGAAGGCCAGCAATCGACGACAACCGATGGGCCGTGCGATGGCGCTCAACGGTGGTAGTCGGCGGCGACATGCGGTGGCAAGTAGAAGTCGGCCGACGGCGGCGACGGCGATGTCCGGCGGCGATCAGTCGACAAAAATAAAAAACAAATAAATATAAAGGGTGTGTTTGTTTCACGAAAAACATAACGTTTTTGGAAAATGTTTTCCGGAAAACCATTTTCCAAGAGAACGGTTAGTTTTCCTTTATTTGGTGATATGTGACTGAAAATATTTTTTGGTATTTGGATTACATTTGAAAAATGATTGAAGGAATAGAAGATGCCGACAAAGAGGAAGAGTAAGGAGCAAAGCCAAAGGGAGCATAAGAGGGGCTAGCATTGGAGGAGGTGGCGGTGACGAAAGGGAGGGGGCGAAGGAGAAGGAAAGAGGGAAGAAGGAGTTAGGATTTACGTTCACAGGCAAAGAAAGAAAAGAGAAAACAAGAAAAAAAAAAAAAAAAAAAAAAAAAAAAAAAAAGAAGAAAAAAAAAAAGATATAATAATAACAAATTTAAAATTTTTAATTAGAAATTCTTTTTAATAATAAATTTTTATTAAGCAAGGACCTTAAAATATTTCGTAAAACGTTTTCCGGTTCTTTCAAAGGGGAAATCGTTTTCTTGAATTTAAGTTTTGGAAGGAAAATATTTTCCATTGACTAGGAAAACATTTTCCGTTGACTCATTTTCTTAAATGAACCAAACATTCGAAAATAAGGAAAACGTTTTCTCGAAAATTGTTTTTCGCAAAACAAACACGCCCAAAAAGGAAACTGTTTTTTACCAAACGCATTTATATTTTATATATATATATATATATATATATATATATATATATATATATTTTGGTAAAGTTGTATTCCTTTTATATTTCTGGAGTAAAAATTGTGTAGTTACCAAACGAGTTTTTTTACTCAAAAATTGTTCCCTATAATAGAAATAGAAAAGAAGCATTTCTTAGAAAAAAAACTCTTCCCCAGCCAAAAAGTGTTACCATTCACACCCTTAGTGTTCTCATGGTACATGTAATGAAGATACAAAACTCCGGTCCAGATAATTGAGAGAGAGAATGAGTTTCCTTGGCAGTAAATAAACTCACTGTGCAGCTTAGCAAGAAATAGAAATGCAAAAGACCCAGAAGCCAGATCCGCATATCAATCCAAATTTTGGGTAGTTCTTCTTGTTATTCCAACATAAACCGCCATCAAAGGGATTTACCTACGGAGAAAAAAGGACCAAAACAAGTGCCAATAAGAAATCAGTAGTAACTTCACGATCACAGCAAAAATAAATGACCATGTACCTACAAGTAAGACCATAAGAATAAATGTCCACATAGCAGATTCAAATTGCCCCTTGAGCTCAACAATATGTCATATGTAAGCCCCTCTGCCTCACCATTTGCCAAATGCTAGTAATGAATATTGAAATAAAAGCAATGAGCATTCCCTATCTGAATATTTGAACTGGCAACTATACTAAAGCAACATTTAGTCCTTCAGCACCCCCCATTTCTCATCTTGCTGGTTTAAATTTACAGCTACTTGACCCATCCACCATCATCTCACCAGCCACTCTTGAATCTAACAGAGTCTAGTTAATGAAAGAGAGAAAACGGAAAAAAGAGAGAGCTCGTGAGTTCGTAAACATGTGAGCCATAATTGCTTTCCATTTATCTATGGGGTAGCACAAGAAATAAATTGAGAAGAGATTGGAGTAGAAACCTGAGCATAGATCTAAGCGGCAGCCTCCAGCAACTCTCTCCCCACACGTTCCTAATCCTTCTCTCGAGTGCTGGCCTAAAATGCCGAATGAGACCCTGGACAGGCCAAGCTGCCGCATCACCTAAAAAGCACATTTTGTATGCCCTTCAATCTGCTTGGTCACCTCCTGCAGCATATCAATCTCCTCCAACTTTGCATTCCCAACTTTTAACCTTTCCATAATCATCCGGAGCCATCCTGTGCCTTCCCTGCAGGGTGTGCGCTGCCCACAGCTCTCATGCTTATAGAAATAAGAAAGCCTCCCGATTGCATCAACAACATGGGTGGATTTATACATAACTACAACAGCTGCTGTTCCTAGACCAGACTGGACAGCCTTAGGAGCATCATAGTCCATCAGCACATCATTGCGTTCATTGGGAGATGCGGTACAAATTAACCACCAGGTATTACTATTACTGCAAGTAACTGCCCCATCCACCACTAACGCCGCTGCCGGCTCTTTCGATCAGCTCCTTCAATGGTATACTCATTTCCTTCTCGACTGTGCAAGGCTTGTTTACATGATCCGACACACAAAACAATTTTGTCACTGAATCGTTTTTCCTTCCAAAGCTGGCAAACCAATCTGGACTACGTCTGGGGATCGTAGGAGAAAGAGCCACAGTTTCAACATTGGTAACAGTGGTAGGACAGCCATATAAGCCGGCATTAGCTGGGAAAGGGGGCTTGGACCTTGGCTTTCCTTGTTTCCCTTCAAGACTTTCCTATAGTGTATTCTCTTCACCACAAAAACAAGCTTCAGCACCATAACGGATGTGGACGTCAAAATCGTGGCCGGATCCACATGCACTTCGTCCCAAAAGTCCAGCTTCATAAGCCTCTTTTCTGGCCCGTTTAAGAGTTTTTCGTTCACTTACGTATCCACCCCTTGTATAAATATAGGCAGCGGTTGCCCTCATTCCCACACCAGCAATTAAGCATCCTTCGAGAAGCTTGTGAGGATCGTGACGCATAATTTCCCTCTATTCACATGTTCCCGGTTCACTTTCATTAGTGTTGACCACAAGATAGGAAGGACGGCCATCTGATACTTTCGGCATGAAAGACCACTTCAGGCCAGACGAAAAACCAGCAGCACCATGCAACCAATATTTTCTCATAGTGAAGGGATAGTCCCACCTACCATTCCCTAGGAAAATATACTGGGCAGGCTGACATTTCATGTTAGCAAACGACTGCTCCACTACTCTTTGAGTGCCACGTATCCGATGGGCCCACTTGTCAGGAGATTTCAAAACCATCTTTCTCTCTCCACCCTCCGTTACTCTCTCTCCGTTACCTCTTTTGGTCTCTCTCTCTCTCTCTCTCTCTCTCAAGAGTATTGGGAAATGAGAAGTGAAGAGCGAAGAAGAAGAAACCGCTATCACGCAAGGTAAAGCAAGCAAAGAAATCAACAATAAAACAACCAATGTTTTCATCAATTCACATCAGTGAAAGAGAGACAGAAAATCAAGTTCAAATGTCAAACGCGAGGTCCAATAAGATGTCGATTCAAAGGTAAGGCTTATTAGCTCATATAATTAAATAAAGAAGAAAAATCATATTAAAATGTTTATTCAAATGTTAGGCTCATTAGTTCACGTTAGTGAAATGGAGATAAAAATGTAAGGCTTCAAATAGAGCTAAGATATGAGGAAATTTTGAAATCTCCTGTCAAGTGAGACACGGCCACCAAAAAGTGGACCGCCGTTCGTTGATTTAGAGTTTCGGGCCTACCAAATATATTCTCCGTTATCCGACCAAAAATATATATATGTTCTCCATTTTATCGTGAAGCTTCACTTGTCCACTCAGCATGCCGTCCCATCTAATCCACGACAGTTGATTGGCTCTGCAACATATTTATAAGCATGAGCAATGTAAGGAACAGGTCAAAGAAGTCACCAATACGATAACTGATTTGACTTTGTGCAGAGTCCATTCAGCCAAAAGAAGAACTCTTATAAATTGCAATGGTGTAGGTGGGGCTCCCATTCATCAATGATTAGTGGAGCTACCTTTCGTAAGTACTACAAAAGGAAAATGAGCTCACTTTTGGGGTACAGAGGAGAGGAGAGACACCCTTTAGTTTCATTTTGAGCACAAGGCGGGTGCGTTTGGATGGGCATTTAGAAAACCCATTCAATCCCTAAAGCCCTTTCACCCCAAAATTGGACCGTTTGGTGTAACTTTCAAGCTGACTTTCAGCTTTCATTTTGCTTTCAGCATTCTATCAAATGCTGAAAATACTTTTTCTCTTCCAAAACTACCCTCACAAATCTTTCATATTTTCGATTTTGCCCCTAATTTTTTTTTTAATTGAAAAGGGAGGCAGCCCTTCATCGGACCGACAAAGGGCTACGACCGCCGGCAAGCCAGATCTAACGCCAATGGTCATCGGCTGAGGTCACCCGAGATCGACCGACCTCCGGGTAGGGTCGTGCGACCCAGCCGAGCACCACTAGAGGTCGCCTGACCTCGGGGGACCCTCGGTAAGGGTCGCTCGACCCAAGGGCCGCGCGACCCAGGCGATCGTCGCCTGGGTCTCGCGACCGCAAGCAGCCCTCGCCTAGGTCTCACGGAGGTTGCGTGACGGCGGGCGGAGTCGTGCGGCCCTCGTGAGACCTAGGCAAGGGCCGCCTGCGGATGCAAGACCTAGGCGAGGGCCGCCTACGCCGCGAGACCCAGGTAGCGATCACCTGGGTTGCATGGCCCCTAGGTCGAGAGACCCTCGCCGAGGGTCGCTCAACCTCGGGCGACCTCCGACGGCACTCGATTGGGTCGCGCGACCCTTGCCGAGGGTTGCCCGACTCGATTGGGTCGCGCGACCCTTGCCGAGGGTTGCCCGACCTCGGGCGACCTCCGGCGGCCCTCGATTGGGTCGCGCGACCCTTGCCGAGGGTTGCCCGACCTCGGGCAACCTCCGACCCTCGGCGGTCCGACCTCGGGCGACCTTTGGCGGCCCTCGACCGGGTCGCGCGACGACCTCAGGCGACCTTAACCGATGACCGCCGATGCCGGATCCGGCTCACCGGCGGCTGTAGCCCTTCACCGGTCCGGTGAAAGGTTTAGCTCAATTTAAAAATATATATTTATATATGTATACATATATATTATACCCTTCAAAACCCATTGCGAAAGTTTTTTACCATATGCACATTTAGCTCAAAGTTTATTTGCAAAAAAATTTTACCAAACACAATTGCATTTCCCCAAGTAGCTTTGGGCTTTCAGCATTTGTATTGGACTCCAAATGCTAAACCAAACGCACCCGTAGTCCCTTTGGTCTTTTATGCTTTCTTTCATCAGCCAAATAGAAGGGACTCTCTCTGGCAGAACGAAAGGGAATCTTGAGAAATGCCGTGGATATTGGGTCTAATTATAGAATTGAAATATCCCCAAGCATGTGAGCGATTATAATTATATGATTATCGGATATATTAATAAATTGTTGATGGTTGCTCTCCTGTAGATATAGGTTTCGATATTCGAATCGATCAATATAAATCTTTCGTGCCCTTTATTGTTTCTCATTTTATCTCTCCTTTGAATTTCTCTTGCTCTTAATTTAATTATAAAGTTTCGATCGATTTTCGCAATGTTATTTTTACAACATGTCAAGTTGCTAATTAAAAAGTTAAACAAAAGGTTAGTGAAAGCATGCTATTTTTACAACACGTCGAGTTGCCAATTAAAAACTTAAACAGAAGGTTAGTGAAAGCATGCTTTCTAATGGGAAAGATTGAGCGTCATAGACCGCGGAAGAACTAATCTCTAACTTTATAGTCATGTAGAGATATTGCTATCAAGTTCGGCTTTACAGTCATAGTAGTCGACGACTTTGCATTAAGTGAAAGTGACAGGGCAAAAGTTCGAGTTCTTGCCCGGATTGGTTGCTCCTATTAGGTTTAGGACAGCATCTAATGCTGTATGATTTAAAAATACCATGTCGAAGGATTTGGGCAAACAAACAGGTTGGAAATAAGAAAAGGGAAATATGGAACCACGGTGTTATGCTTCTTTCGATATATTTTCGGAAGATATAGAAATATGGTGATGGTTCCCTTTAATCTAATTCTTCGAATGGATAACCTCCTTAATGAATCCGTCAAAGTCATTGTACGATGACCCTCCACAACCAGTGGCTTCCGCAGCTCTCTCCTTCCACTTCTTAGCATTCTCCCTCATCTTCTTACCGCCGACCCCTTCCATCACTTCCCGAACAAGAGCTTCTATTTCCTCACGCCTCACATCCTGGTTCACTTCCATGCCAATCCCCCATTTTGTACATGCGTACCGACAGTTCGTCTGTTGCTCGGCGAAGAACGGCCAGCAAATGAGAGGAACGCCTCCGCAGATACCTTCCAAGGTAGAATTCCACCCACAGTGCGTTAGGAAAGCGCCGACTGATCCATGACTCAGGACTTGATCCTGCGGACACCAACTCGTCAAGAACCCTCTGTCTTTCACTTCCTCCAGGAACTCCGGTGGTAGGATTGCAGAATCACCCTTCACAACATCAGGTCTAATCACCCAGAAAAATGGGTGCTTGCTATTTGCAAGGCCCCAAGCAAACTCCTTCAGGTGTTCCTCAGTCATGACAGTGATACTTCCATAGTTCACATACACAACTGACTCGGCTTCTCTCTGATCAAGCCATTCGAGGCAGCTGTAGTCTTCCTTCCACAGACTGGACCTGAAAGACTTGACTGAGCTCGAGGGAATATCCTGGATGAGCAATGAAAGGGGCCCGGTACAGTAAAGTTGAGGGGAAATGTCTGCTATTTTCTCCAGTACTTCGTGCTCGAGCTCATTGAAGGTGTTGAACAAGATAGCGGATGATTTCAGGCAGTGCTGGACTTCTTCTCCTTCGAAGTTGAACATGGTGTCTTTCAGGTCTGTGATCCGCATGAAGCTTGGGATGTCCCGGAGTCGGATGTTTCTCATGCCGGGTATCCAGTCAACAGGATCATCGAACGTCCCATTATTCAGGAAGTCTTCATCTGTTCCATATAATATGTAGTGAGGAGCCAATCCAGAACTTTAACAAGAGAAAGAGATGAATGGAAATGAATATATAGAAAATGAATCTACTGAATCTATCTGAGAGAAGCAAATGAACATATAGGAAAAGTAAGTACCTTTGAATGGAACGATCCCTCTCTTAACAAGCTCTCTGTACTGCAAATAACCCATGAACCCACAAGCCGATGCAGTCCAGAACCGAACCTCTTGGACTCCAAGCTCTCTCGCAGCTTCACTGGCGAAGCCCATTATCCCATCTGATATCACACAAGTCACAGGCGGAGCAACCCCGTCACTCTTGATCCTGCCAAGCAATTTCTTGAAAGGGCCCAAGCAGTTCTTCTGGGTCGAGTCGCAGAGGGCTGGGATGTCCTGCGTCGCGTCGTGGTCTGACGGCGGGAGGCCGTCTGGGATCATCTCAAAGCAGAAGTTTTCGAGGTCTCGGAGCGAGTCGGATCCCTTAGACCGGAGGAGGCGGCGGTGGTTGAACTCGGTGTTGACGAACGTGATGAAGACGCCGTGAGCGTGGAGGAGCTTGGCGAGCTGCATCATGGGGTTGATGTGGCCTTGGGCCGGGAAGGGGACGCACACGGCGTGTGCAAGTGCACGGGAGTTTCTTGATTCTAGGGGCGACGAACCCATCACCTGTGTCTCTCTAGAGCAAGATCAAGAAGTGTGTACTGAGTGATGGAACTTGAAATTGATCTGAAGTCTGCCAAATCTTATTCAATTTCGGTCGGTCTTTTCAGATCTATACCAGATGCGGGAACGAGAGGTCATGCAAGTCGCGTTAGCGGGGGAGACGCACATGTGTGAAATTTCAGCATCCTGCACCTATGTTTATATAAGATAACTTCCCGTGATTGGTGCATTTCACTTTTTTATATCAATTGCAGAATCCTAGGGATATTCTGGTGTCTTGTATTCGGCTTATCCTATATTCTTGGAAGAAGAAGGGCAAGGTGGTAAGGTGACTCGATTGCCTCGAACGCTTCCCGCTGAACCTTGTAAAGCTCATTCAATTTTTTATACATGACCAATATCAGTTTCCTTGCCGATGAGAAAATAACTGGATAGCATTCATTGTTTCCTATAGATTCTTGCTTCAGGTTGTTAGGATTCATCACATAATCACAAAGAAAATAAGTAAAAACGAAAGAGAAAATTTAAAACGTAAAGTTTTATCCCGATTCACATAAAATCAAGGCTACATTTAGTATTCTGCACTCATGCCACCCTATTAATGGAGAGTATGAACCACATTCTAATACATAATAGAAAACGTTGGATCTATGAAGTATCTCAATCATATTCTAGAGGAGTACTCAAAACTTGGGCATGGAGTTGAAAATCGAAATTGCATGCACTTGATGAAGTGAGAATCGAGCTTCTTGACTGCATTTCCCAGTATACACACGCGTTGCTCTTTAATCCACCCATGCCCATGATATTTCATGTAATTACTTTGTCTAGTAACTAAGCACGAGAAGATATTTTGATGATAAGAGTTACTTGCTACAAAATTATTATTCACACTCAGATCTCACAATCACTATGATCGGATGTATCCAAAACATCTCCATTCAATTTCTCGTGCAAACGGACAAAATACTGCCGGGCAATGGTCCGAGTTGCGTCTGACACAACCAGGTCCATACATTAAGAATCTAGCAGTTCTATGGAATCTAATGAACTTCGCTACGTTTTCGGGCTGTACCTAGAACGCATCGAGCTGGTCGAATGATGTTTGGCGATGTAGTTCGAAATCCGTCCTCGGACAACTTGATCATAGAGACAAGTCAAAAGGGCAAACAGCTTTCATAATCATGTTGTACCGGGACCATTCGGATGCGTCGAGGAGGAGATGCGATCAGGGGCGGGGGATTTGAGTCAGAAGGGGAAGGAAAAGATCTAGAAAGACGTCGAGGAGAGAGAGAGGATGTGGAAAGATGTAAACCATTCGAAGTGGTCTAATCCGAATTGAGCGCGATGACTATGATCGGCTGCTACTATTGTCGTTATGTAGTTTGTAAATCATGGACGTTTGTACCAATTTACAAACTTTCATTTGTATAACTCACTCGCGTTTTGAATTTATGCTCTTATAAAAAAAAAAAAAATTACCAATCTAAATTAGATCGACTTACCAAATTTTGTCAAATTAAATTAACCAGTAATTTTGGGTTACCAATTTGACTTACTTACCGAATTTTGGTTTCTGTTTTCTCAACTTAGCAATTTTTTTTATCAAGTTACCAATTTTTATTCAACTTGGTTAACAATTTCTTATTTACCAACTCTTTTTAGCGCTTACAATCTAATTTAGCGTGAATCTCCAAATTTTCTCATGTTACATTGATTGCTAGTATTGAGTCAACTCCCATTGAGTTACTCATGGATATTTCGATTTACCATTTACGAACTTTTATTTACATTTCTCAACAACATCTTGATTTACCAACTCTTTAAAAATTATTAACTTCATTTTCTTTTGATAAACAACTTTTGGTATCTTATGCAACTTTTATTTACTTTAATAACTATGTCTTAAATTTATTGACACCTATATGAAATTACTAACTTCAAGTTAAGTGATTTATCAACTTTTCTTGACTGCTTAGATTTATGCTCAGGTTTCTACTCTAATCTCTTCTCAATATATTTCTTGTGCCATCCCATAAATAAGAAGAAAGCAATTATGGTTCACGTGTTTACAAACTCATATGCTCTCTCTTTTTTCCTTTTTCTTTCTGTCATTAACTAGACTCTGTGAGATTACAGAGAGGCTGGTGAGATGATGATGGATGGGTCAAGTAACTGTAAATTTAAACCAGCAGGATGAGAAATGCGGGGTGCTGAAGGACTAAATGTTGCTTTAGTATAGTTGCCAGTTCAAATATTTCAATATTCTTTGCTAGCATTTGGCGAATGGTGAGGCATTGCTGAGCTCAAGGGACAATTTGAATCTGCTATGCGGACATTTATTCTTATGGTCTTACTTGAAGGTACATGGTTGTACATTTTTCCTGAATTTTGTGGAGTTACTAATGATTTCTTATTGGCACTTGTTTTGATCCTTTTTTTCTCCATAGGTAAGTCCCTTTGATGGCGGTTAAAGTCGGACTGACAAGAACTACCCAAAATTTGGGTTGATGGGCGGATCTGGCTTCTGGGTCTTTTGCATTTCTATTCTTTGCTAGGCTGCACAGTGAGGAAACTCTCTCTCAATTATCTGGACCGGAGTTACATATTTTCATTTCATGTATTATGGGAACACTAACTAGCTCATATTTTCCAGAAAGTTGGTCAATAAATCTTTATATGTTATCCTCTTTAGTTGATTTTGCTTGCTTGCAAGTAGATGCGGGAAAACATTTCCCTCGAGATGGTATTATTGGGCGGCATGTCCACTGCAGTGTCTCGATTTTGAGAATGGAAAACCACATCTACGCACCGTGCATATGGTGAATTTCAAGTCCGAGCGCTGACCGATTCAAGTCCGAGTGCTGACCGACTCAACTTGTCGGCTGCTACAAAGGTCTCTGTTCTCTGACCTAGTCTGTTGCGTGATGGCTGAGGTGATTAGCTGAGTTATCTGATTTCTTTCTTTTGGTCTGAATTGGAGGCCGTGGGTGCATGAGCGGCTAGTCCGTAGGTGTCCAGTGAGCTCATGGTCGCGGATGAAGTTAGCATCTTGAATTCTCTCCTGTCCCTTATCTCGGCAAAGCTAGGTCTCAGGAATACCTTTCTTGGGCACTAAATACATCATAACTGTCGTCCAAACTCCTTTGAAACTGCTAAACCGATGGCATACCCATAGGACATGGTACTTCATGCTTCCAAATGTGTTCCCAAGGCCAGTAGTGTTCTCTTTATGTATGACTGGCTTGGACTTGATGAAGTGGAATAGGTTGCCCTGAAACGATGTTTGCTCAAAATATTGACATCTTAACTTCTAGTGAGGATCGTCACCCTAGAATACCCTTCCCTCTTTCCTTCAATGGTTATCCGAGAAAGCTTGGATTTCTGTTTGTCTTATCAAATCATTTTGCTTCTATATTGGGCTTTCTGAGATCCTCTTAACTTGAAGAAAGGTAAAACTGATCAAATTTTATCACCGAACAATCATAGAACATCATTTGCGAATGTGTCTCCAAGGTTAATCTAGGCAATGTGTCGTAATTTCAAATGCTTAAATGAGTCAGCACTCAAAGAGATCAATCTTTGCATCAAAGTAAATATGTTGAGTTTGTCTCTAAAAAGCAGTAAGTAAAAGATAGATAGACGTGAGTTCTATTATGCTAGTGGTTGCGATGCTTGAAAAATCTCTATCCAAGCTCTCAATGGAAAAAATAAAAATAAAAAATCATCAAATGAACTACATAAAATTGATCGTGTATAGACTTGCTGAAGTAGGAGCTAAGGTAGAAGGGTCATTGTTAACATCTAAATTTTAGTGACCCATTTAATCGGTCATTAATTGAATAGAAAATTATGAATTAATTTTTAACCCCTAACAAAAATAATTTTCATTCAATTGCACCCTATATAGATGTTAGAAGCATTTGCATTACTAGTGTTGATTTTTATTAAAAAATATTTTTATAACTATTTTTAAATTTATTATTATTTTTTTTTTTTTAAAAAAAAAAAAGAAGAAAGTGAGACCGGGCCGGGGGCAGGCCGGCCCGGCCTTTTTTCTATTCCCTTCTTGTTCCTCTTTCCCATATGGGCCCGGCCCATTTTCTTTCCCTTCCGCCCGGCCCGGCTCGTTCCTTCCCTTTTCCCCTCTTCCCTTTGTCCTTCACGATTTGCTGCAGGAGCACGGACAAAGGATGAGGGACAGAAGGCCGAGCGTCGACCGGGAGTAGGTGGTCGGGGCCAGGCCGGCCAGGAGCAGCTGGCATGTCAGAGGCCTTGTGCGCCGCTGCTTAAAAGCGAGAGAAGGCGGGGTTCGTTCGCTGGGTTCGAGAGAGAGAGAGAGAGAGAGAGGAGAACCGAGAGAGGGAGAGAGAGCCGCGAGTGAGAGCCGCGAGCGAGAACGGGAGGGCTTCATCCGACGCCTCGGTAACGCGCGAGCTCCGCCAACGACTCTTTGCGGTCGACGCCATCGAGCCGAACCGGGAAGCCCTATGTCCGTGCCCTGTTTCTCGCCCTGTTTTGGGCACGACGGCCAGAGGTCGCGGCCAACCCTCCCCTCTCTGGATCCTAGATTCTCTTTCCTGCGCTAAGACAATGGAAGGAATTCAATTGAGGGCGGTCATATTCCGTGAGCGATCTTACGCTTTATTCAACGCAATCCACCGCAATGTTTTGTGATATTAAAATAGGAGCCAGAGTCACTTGGTTCCAGAGCGGCATTGTTTGCAATAGCTTCGTGTAGAGTTGCTACCAAATCAGCACGAATGGATGGGGTTGCAAGCCTGTTTCATGCCAGCTAGGGCCACATTTCCATGGTCGGGATGTCACCGTACATGTCGAGCCACCGTACATGTTTAGTTTGGTATGATCGTATTTAATAAATGATTTCAGGAGTAAGAGGTCTCAGACTTCCACGGAAGCAAGAGCAATCCTCGATGCATATTTAAAAAGCCCCAGTTCCATGCAATAGTTAGTCTTCATGCAGAGTCGCCACCAATGCTTGATGTTTTCCAACACTTTCGCAACTTGTGGGCAAGATGATTAAATGTAGCTTAGAACTTTCATCAATATCAAGAAAGCACAATCTGTTCAGATAATATAAGCAAATCATTGTGAGTAATGGTGTCAATTTTACTCTGACTTCTTATTACAAAACCAGATACCAACCGGCACCTAAAAAAGTATTTATTACTAATGAAGATAGCATACACAACAATAATTGACGATTTACTTGACTAAACATCAACGGTGCTTCGTGGAGAAAGTAAACCCTACTACTCGCCATAATGACGGCATTCAGGGGAAAAACATAGGCTTGTAAGTATGTCAATTCATGGTGACTCGTGGGCACCCCTCTATAAAGATTAGCAATAGCGAATATACCCACGGTCGGGAAAAACACAAGCTTGTAAGTATGTCGATTCATGGTGGCTCACGAGCAATTCTCTGTAAAGATTCTCAATAGCGAATATACCCACGACCTCTCTAAAACAGAAGTAAACCTCAGCTCGTCGAGGTGGCTTCTGTCGAATAATGCGTAGTACCCCACAAAATATGGCCACCCTCAATTGATCTCCTTGCATTCTTATCAACAAAAGCGAGAGAGAGCACGATACATGGTAGACGTTGGCGAAAGCGATAGAGAAAGAGCGCGATACACAATAGAGGTTGGCGAAAGCAATGGAGAGCGATAGATGAAGAAATTCAGGTATGGAGGAGAGCTGAGAGAGATTTCAAGATGAAGAGATTTCTATTGTGTTGTATTTTCCATATCTTTTCCAGTACTCGAGTTACCCTTCTTCTACTCGAAGGTAATACAGTTGCTTTATAGTTGTGAAAGAGAAAACAACTAACTGATATAGAAGGAAGAAGTAAACTAACTAACCGCCTTGTGATACGAGACGGGGAAGTAAAAATAGAGTTACGGGGAATTGAGAACGGGGAATCGAGAACTAAGCTAGAATTGAACTAAGCTAAGTCTCTTTTCTTCTCATTCCTTTAGTAGCATCTTTCGATACTTGAAATCTTGTGCTCTTTCTTCTTCGTGCACTTCCTTCTTTGTACTTCTTTTCCCGTTGTTCCTACTTGATATCGGCAATTGCCTCGTAATAGCATCAGCAGCAACCTTCTGTTCTTGCTGTATATCAGTAGAGTTTCTATTCTTGTTGTTGTTCCTTATAGTCTTAACAGCCCCCCTCAAATTGGGAATGGGTGAAAATCCAATTCCTAATTTGATCCGTAGTTGACAATGTATAATTCGAGGGAGAGATTTTGTGAAGATATTAGTTAGTTGGTACTTACTAGGAACATAACTCACCTGAAGTGACCCTGAGGTGATCTTTTTCGGAACAAAATGGAAGTCTATCTCAATATGCTTTGTACGAGCATGCAAGATAGGATTAATAGTAAGTGAAATAGCTGCTTTATTGTCACAAAAGAGAAGCATTGGAAGAGTTAAAGGGCATCCTATATCTCGAAGAACAAAACTAATCCAAGTCAGTTCAGCAGTTGTGGAAGCAAGAGCACGATACTCTGCTTCTGTAGAGGATCGACTGACTGTGGATTGCTTTTTGGCTGCCCAGGATATAAGATTAGAGCCTAGGCATGTACAAAAACCTGTTGTAGATCTTCTTGTCTCAGTACATCCAGCCCAATCCGCATCTGAAAACCCATAAAGATGGAGAGAACTGTGAGAATGAATGCTGACTACAAGGTTTATGGTGCCCTTGACATATCTCAAGACCCTTTTGAGTTTATGGAAATCGCAAGCGTGGGTTCTTGTAGCTTCGGCACAAAGAGATTTGTGGCATATGCTATATCAGGTCTTGTTAAGGTGAGATACTGAAGACCACCTACCAAACTTCGATACTCAACAGGATTAGAAAGGAGAGCAGAATCACTGACTAGAACAGTTGATTTTTGTGATAGACGGGTGGCAATAGGTTTGCACTCAAGCATTTGTGCTCGAGTAAGAAGGTCAGTGGCGTATTTAGTCTGGCATAGAAACAGATGGTCATGAGTATTTTTGACTTCAATGCCAAGAAAGTAATGTAGAGAGCCAAGGTCTTTCATAGAAAATTGAAGCTTTAGGGAATTGATAAGATTGAAAAGCAACTGAGGTGAACTGCTAGTCAGGATAATGTCATCGACATAAAGCAGTAGAAGGATAGTGTCTGTATCAGCATGAAAGATGAATAATGAGGGATTAGTTGAGCTGCAGAAGAATCCATATTCAAGTAGAAAGTTGCTGAATTATCAAACCAGGCTCTAGGAGCTTGTCTAAGTCCATAAAGAGACTTTTTAAGGAGACAGACATGCTGAGGTTTCTGTGGATCTTTAAAGCCAGGAGGCTGCTCCATGTAAACTACCTCATTCAATGTACCATGTAAGAATGCATTTTTGACATCCAGTTGATGGATTGGCCAGTGTTTTATCATAGCTACAGACAGAACTATACGAATTGTAGCATGTTTGATGACAGGGCTGAATGTTTCTCTAAAGTCAATACCTTCCTCCTGATGAAACCCTTTGGCAACCAGTCGAGCCTTAAGTCTTTCAAGGCTGCCATCTGCAGTAAGTTTTCTTTTAAATACCCACTTACAGCCAATGACATTCATGTTTCCAGTTTGAGGAATTAACTCCCAAGTTCTGTTTTGATACAGTGCATCCATCTCCGCTGTCATTGCTTTGTACCAGCCTTCATGTGCCAAGGCTGATTTGATTGTCTTAGGTTCAGTAGGTACCTCATACATAGCAAGACATGCATATCGAGGATTGTTTTTAATAATGCCAAACTTAGACCTGGTTTGCATAGAATGAGTAGGTACTGAATGAGTAGGTACTGTACCTCGTAGATATGTCTGAACATTTGAACTGTGTTCTTCTGCTTCTGGTTCATCTGTTGTCCCAGTTATGGGAGCAGATAATTCATCTTGTTGTGAATTATTCTGAGTGTTAATAGAAGTTTGCCCCAGAGAGAATTCATCTGTAGAAGCTGGCAGGTCTTGTTCTGTATATTCAGGTAGAACTGTTTTAGTTACTTGCTTGGCTGTAGGCTCTTGTTCATGACCTGTATAGTGAACATTTGAATGTTGTATGTGATTCTTAGTTGAGGGAGCTAAGAATTGCTCTTCTTCAGTCCACAGCCTATACAGATGTGTATGTGAGGGATAAACTGTTGCCAGTTTCTGAGAGAAAGGGAAAAAATGCTCATCAAATATTACATGTCGAGTAATATAGACATGTCCAGTAGTTGGAACTAGGCATCTATATCCCTTATAGTGATCACTGTATCCTAGAAAAACACAAGTTAGAGATTTTGAATCAAACTTGTTCTGTGTATATGGTCGAAGATAGGGATAACAGGCACACCAGAAGGTTCTAAGATGACCATATGTTGGATTATGCTGATATAACTTGCTGAAGGGAGACTGCATCTGTAACTTTCGAGTAGGAAGAATGTTAATAATATAATTGGCAGTTACAAATGCATCTACCCAAAATTTTAATGGTATTTTTGCATGGTACAACATAGCTAACCCAAGTTCAACTACATGTCTATGTTTCCTTTCAGATATTCCATTTTGCTCAGGTATATATGGACAGGAGATGTGCTGTTGGATGCCACAGTTCTGTAGGTGAGTTTTGAACTTTTGGCTAATAAACTCTCCTCCACCATCACACTGGAAAGTCTTGATTTTGTTGTTGAGCTGATTTTCTACTAACTTCTGAAACATTAGAAAGATGCTGTAGAAATCTGACTTCAATTTCAATGGATATATCCAACTGAACCAAGAGAAATTGTCAACAAATATGACATAGTATTTTAAATTCTGAAAAGATCTAACTGGAGAAGGTCCCCAGATGTCATAGTGAATCTGTTCTAGAGGTCTTGTAGCTATAAAGTTTGACAATGGGAAAGGTAAAGCAGCACTCTTAGCTATTTGGCAACTTTTACAGATAGACTGTGACTTGAATGCTGACTCTGATTTGAATTGGATCAGATTCTGATTCTTCAAATGCTTGAGAATGGTCTGATTTGTGTGAGCCAGTAGTTGATGCCAAATGCTTTCTGTAACAGCTCTCTATCTTTGAGTGAAATAGACTTCTGCAGCATGAGGGTCTACTCTATATAGCCCTCTAACCTTCCTTCCTATCCTCAAGGTTGCGTTGGTGATGTTGTCCTTGATATACACAGCAGTTTTGTCAAAAACAAAGGAACAAGGATAATCATCAGTTAACTTTGAAATTGATAGAAGGTTTTTCTTGATCTCAGGAACAATCAACACATCTTTTAAAGGCAGCTCATCAATTGCAGTATTCAATATTGCATTACCAATATATTTGATAGGTAAACACGAACCATTACCTATCATAACTGTGTCAGCACTGTTATTTTTAAAGAGACTATGAAGTATACCAGCATTAGAGGTAATATGAGCTGTTGCTCCAGTGTCAGGATACCAACCCTGATCATTTGTCTCCTCGATATGTAGAGCTGCAAGTGCTGTTGGTATTTCTTTAGCTTGGTAGGAGTTGTCAAATCGATACCAGCGGTGTAAGGCATCATGACCAGGCCTCTTACAAATTTGACATTCTAGTCGAGTGTTCTCTACTGCCTTGTCCATCTGCACCTGTCTGTGAGAAGTTGAATTTGGTGTAGGATATGACTTGACCTTTGAGTATCTTTGTGCTGATGCATTATATGGTCTAAACCCTTGAACAGAACCCAACCCAGAGTAGGTATTGTGTTGTTTGAGCTGTTGATTCTCTTGTTCATAGCTGGAATTATTATCTCTGTAGCTCATATTTCTCACTGGATATCCAGAGTTTCTGTATCTTGTATTATATCCTCTTCCTCTTCCATAGTTTCTACCTCCACGATTAATTGGTCTTGGTCCTCTAAAACCAACATCCTGTTGTATGTAATTTCTATCAGTTCCTGCTTTATATTCAGTTTCAGTTTTTCTCTGGCCATAGTAAGCTAGATTATGACTGAACTGATTTGAGGAATAACTCTGCAACCTGGCTTCAAATCTCTCTAAGTGTGAAATTACTTTATCATATTCTGGCTGGGGCTTTAGGCAATAGATCGTGGTTTTAAAACTTTCGTATTCTGATCCCAGCCCCTCTAGTACTCCAAATAATCTTGTGATTTCATCAACTGGTTTTCCTATGGCATTTAGTTGGTCGCATATTAACTTATGCTCCCTGAGATATGCTGATAATGTTTGCTCACGTTTCTGACAGGCTTGCAATCTTCCTCTTAATTCAAACTCCTTTGCTACTGATTTTTGAGTAAACCGATTTAACAGAGTTTGCCAAACTTCATGAGCAGTATCTAAGCCAATTATTAAGCTGAGTATATTCTCAGATACAGCACCACTAATCCATGACAAAACAAGCTGATCTGTTTTTATCCAGTCATTATACTCTGGATTAGGAACTTCAATAGTTTGATTTGCTTCCTCGATCTGTAATACTTTTGCAGGTGGTTGAATTTCCCCATTCACAAAACCAAACAGGTCTTGACTCCTTAAAAACCTATAGAATTGAGCTTGCCATAGAAGAAAGTTATCCTCAGCTAGTTTGATGGTTACAAAGTTCGAAATATTAACATGAATCGAAAATGGATATCTCAAACTTCTTGCTGCCATTCTATTCTTCTTGACCTTCAAACAGCTCTAGTTGCAGATGCAATCTCTATCAAATCTTGCAGTATCTTGCTACAGATATACTGCTGAAGAGAAAATTCGATGTGAATGAAAAGAATCACTCACAGATGTTGTTGTAGATACAAACGACTCCACAAATCATAGGAACTTCGAATAGAACTTCAATCTTCAATCTAATATGGATTTAACCATTTTTGTGCAGCATGAAGATGGATTCTTCAGGATGCAAGTGCTCTAATACCATGAAGAAATTCAGGTATGGAGGAGGGCTGAGAGAGATTTCAAGATGAAGAGATTTCTATTGTGTTGTATTTTCCATGTCTTTTCCAGTTCTCGAGTTACCCTTCTTATACTCGAAGGTAATACAGTTGCTTTACAGTTGTGAAAGAGAAAACATCTAACTGATATAGAAGGAAGAAGTAAACTAACTAACTGCCTTGTGATACGAGACGGGGAAGTAAAAATAGAGTTACAGGGGAATTGAGAACAGGGGAATCGAGAACTAAGCTAGAATGGAACTAAGCTAAGTCTCTTTTCTTCTCATTCCTTTAGTAGCATCTTTCGATACTTGAAATCTTGTGCTCTTTCTTCTTCGTGCACTTCCTTCTTTGTACTTCTTTTCCCTGTTGTTCCTACTTGATATCAGCAATTGCCTCAGTAATAGCATCAGCAGCAACCTTCTGTTCTTGCTGTATATCAGTAGAGTTTCTATTCTTGTTGTTGTTCCTTATAGTCTTAACACGATAGAGAGAGAGCGCGATACACAGTAGAGGTTACACTATGGTAGAAGGGGGAGCGAGACTGCAAGGATTTTATAGGGGCATAGGGTAGCTTTTATATTTGTTACCATGACTTTTTGGTGATACTATTTAGTAAGTTAAAAAGAGCTCTATCACGTCTGTTTTGTAAATTTTATATTATGGTCGAAGATTTGTTCTAATTTTAGAAGGCCCTAGTTATCCATGTGTCACGAGTCGATCAATTAATTAGGATCGTGACCGGCAGCTTAGGATCTAAAGAGAGAAGCTCTGGAAAAAGAAATAAGCCTTTGACTACTAAATGGTTTGATGAATACAAATGAGGGAGAGGACAGCCCTTCTTATACTTGAGGCTCTCAGATTACAACCATTGATTGAGATTTCATCCAGCAGACAAGATCATATTGCCCAACCTACCAACCACCAACACTAATTGCAAGAGTGTTCTAGATCCCGGCGCAATTACTGTATCACCTGCCCTTGGAACACTCCGGAAGCTCTCTTGTGGGAAACATGGTGATCTCGGGAAGCCCTCCTCAAAAGTGCACGGTCCTTTAGCCACAAGAACCTCTTGAGCGTGACCCATGCTTCTCTCTTTCCTCCAAGAAAAAGCATGATGTGATTAGGGGGCAGGTGCCAAGTTGGATCAAGTCTGATCAACAATACATTAGTGTATTGACTCGGCAGAACATCACTATGAGAAAACCCACTCTCATATCTAGACAGGATCTACGAAGTGAAGTTCACAGCCAATCTAAATGCTAGCTGGAAAGGATACCAGTACTGTGTAAGCTGTATTAGCAACTGACCATTCGATACATGGCAGGGTAAACTCAAGCATAACAAAGAATAGTTTTATAATAAATAACAATCACCACAAAATGCTTCTACCTCAGATGAAAACGAAATATAATTTTCCCTATATCATTTTGTCTTGAAATAACTTGAAGGCATTATAAGGAGCCACAGCAAGAAGAATCACCAGTGTGCAATAGCACAAATTATAGGGCGTCATTATTGATGGATACAGAGAAGCAAAATCCAGTGTCGCAATAGGCTTTTCAAAGAAACCTGCCTTGGCTTCCAGAACCTGAAAAATCACGGACCATCAAGAAATACGAGTTATTTTTTAATTGTCAGGCTGCAAGCGATGTAAAGTTGGTTTTCCTAAGTATGCTCAGTGAGAACGACATAACTATTGGCTAGTGAGAAAAGGGAGCTATCGGCAATGTACTAAAACTATCTGGCAGTTTTCGGACAGAGAAGTTTATAAGACCAACCCAATGTAGCACCCTCATATGTTCCTTGCTCAGATCTTGCCCGTTTCATATTTGGGATAACAAGATTCTTCTGTTTTGCCTTCCTAAGAAGTTGGGAAAGCACCTGCAACACTGAATGGTAGGATTTTCTGAAATCAGCAACAATCTTTAAAAATGAAATGATCATCAAATTAAAACCCAAGAATACACGACCTTAATGCTCTGCCCCGGAAAAGAAGAAAAGATATGGGAAAACCGGTGACCCTTGCCATCTCCACATGATTGTAAACTAACATCAGTTTGTCCAGCAACCGCTGTGGGAGATAAGCATCCTGCAATCAAAAGAAATGTCATCCAGCCAATGCATTAGTTGCAAGAAATGTCTCCTAAAGCAAAGCTATAGTCAAAATGTAAATGGAGATAGATGGATGTTTTTGACGGTGCCTACACTATGACAGACCTCATCTAATTCTCAAGCACTGAATGCAACACTCGAGGAAAAACAAGTTAGACAAAGCAATACACTAACCTCAGGACAGTCTATCAAACGCTCTAAAGCAATTTAACTGATTCAAATATTACGTAATCCAGTCAAGCAATTTCTTAACAAGACCATGCATCAACAGGACACTTCTAATGTGCATCATGAAAGCACTCTGTATTTCCACATAATTCCTGCTGGAACATAAACCAACAAACCATGATTTGACAAGCAGCTGTTATAGGCTGTGGCCACCGTTAATAAACAAAAAACTATATCAAAATGGACATCCGAATAGAGAAATGCACTAGATCACACTAGATAGGGAAAAAATGGCAACAGCATTTGATTTGCCTGCAGCTCAGAAGCGTCAAGCTCCACCCCCTGCAGATTACTAACTAATTGTGGAATTATATCAAAACCGTACATACTACCCAGCCAATATATAGGAACACGTATGGAGCAAGGGTAATATATACTGGAAGTAGAAGAAAACTTCCAAAAAACGTCTGTACCTTCAAACAATATACAGCAAGCCACCTCCTCGTTTCCGCATTGCCATTTTGAAGATCCTCTTTCTGAACGAAAAGAAGTGCCATGAACTCATATAAGATAGTTTGGCTACCTCCAAGAAAGTGATGAAGGGAAAATATGGTCAATTACAAAAATCACAATTGATATTTGTTCTCTTAATTAACTTATGGAAAGCCAGATCCCTAGAAGAACAATTCTTCAATCCTACTAGTGGAAGCATCATATTGCGAATGAGATGATCCAACCATTGATGCATCAACTGGCAAATATTTTCTTTGACCATGCGTGTCACCAAAGCATGCAGATGAAAAGCATTGTCAATGGGACATGAGCTATGATAAGCTAATAAATATTGTGCTTCCTAGCTCACCATATAAGAAGCTGATAATTGAAACAATTGAATCGACTAAATCTCGTGACCACTCCTTATAACTGTGAAGAGTTCAGTCAAACATAACAAAAAAATATTTCCAATCATCAAAATACACATTAAATTAACTTCTAAACATGTGTAGCCCTCAATAATCATCTTAAAAGATGTAAGACTGGTAATGCCGAGGCCCTCAAGAAAAAGCAAGTCTCAAAAGTAACACTGTAGAAGAAGGAATCAGTCGCGGAGAAAATAATCCAGCTCCTTAGACTAACAATGCTTTTATTATTGGCAAGCATTGAACATCTTATGTCATCACATTTTGTCATCAGCTCATCAAACTATGAGAACAATGATACAAAGTTTTTCCTCATCATGAAGATGGTTGGTGAACCTTAAGCTGGAGCATAAGGGAACTCAAATGTGAACCTGTAAAGCTGATACTGCAATTCACCTTTCCCATTATCTTTACAATATTTTATCCCTATAACATCTTTCCAGGATGCACACCATGCTCTGATGCCCAAACAAAAAAGAAGTCCCTCAAACTAACGAAGACATTTCAATTACCTGTTACTACCAACTGCAGAAACAGTACAGAAACTTTTCCTCCTAGCCACAGAAACTACCTTGCATCTCGATCGTGCATATGCCAAATGAAAAAGACAGACACCACAGAAGCAAATGCTGACCTAAACTTCAGCAAGAGATTGAAGCTCACCTGTTCAGAAAGGAAGTGTGCTGAGACAGGGTTCATTGAATAAGAACTCAGTTTATAATCTCGTTGCATGGCCTATCACAACAGAGAAAACTTTGGGTTATCCATATATCTCCTTGGAAAAGAGCGAGGTACTCACGCAAAACTTCCGGAAACCGTACCTAGAACAAGTCAAATTGAACCCTCCCTTCTATTCTATGGTGACGTCTTTAATTTTCCTTGTTCCGTACTGCCTGCCATACAAAGAAGCATTGATGAGGCACACTGGCTAGTGACATCAACTCCTGCAGAACTGTCAGAAATCCTGCAAATTTATATTGATAGGCCCAGCGAATTAACTAAGAGGGTATCGACCATGATTTCATCATGATTAAATTTTTCAGGAGTATACAAAAAAAGATGAATAATGTGATCATTCTACCCTATGAATGCCGAATTGACAAAGCGCCGAGAGACTAAATCCCCTAAAACGCAAGATGAAAGTCAACAGATATCGTAACAGCAGTACTCCGCGAGAACGAAGGAAGCAACGATGGAACCCCTCGAACAGCAATGCTTTACTCACTTAAGCACATTACATCTCACCCGTGCCAGAAATCAGCTAGGGTTACTCAGCCGACTGTCATTCCTTGCAAAAAGAGGGAGCCTCGAGAAGGAAAGACTCCAACTTTAACATTAGACACGATCATTCCTCGCAAAAAGAGGGAGGCTCGAGAAGGAAAGACTCCAACTTTGACATCAGACATGATCAGATTTTCAGAAAAAGAAGCAATCGTCCATCTGGGTTCTTGCATACGATGCTAAATACCAAGCAAAATGAAAAATAAAGAAAGAGAGAACACCATAAATAATTCACAGAAAGACTCCATCGTCGGCAACATACCCAGAGAGAGAAAGAGAGAGAGCCGGAGCAAAATTTGTCGTATGCGTATATGTATAATTGGAAGAATAGTTCACAAAATATATTGTGACTTAGAGATGTGATCATGTGACAATATGTGACTGATTTATTAAGTCCGTCGTATAAATAAATAAATGTGTATTTATATGTATAATGGAAGAATAGTTCATGAACATATTAATGCTTAGAGAGAGGGAGGGAGGGAGGGCATAGCTAGGAGGAGGCAGCAATTCGGCGATGGTTGAGGAAATGGACAAGCCACGACGGCTCAATGGTTCAATAGTCGGAGGAGGGCTCGGTGATATATCAAATTTTATATGTTTGGGTATGGAGAGAGAGAGAATTCATAGATCTGGCGAGAGAAGTGCCCGCAAGGTTCAAAATTTATATGATAGTGGAGCCCACTTGCAACTTATGTCGCAACCTTAGTGAACTTGTAATTTGTTGCGCTGACACAACAGTTGCAGTTAATATTTTCTCGAAATGAATCCTACCCACTAATCTCTCGTAAAATATATTAAGTGGATACTTCATGTTAGCAAAAGGCTACTCCTAACGAAGCATCGACACGCGACACGACACGACACGTCGACACGTTATTTCTAAAAAATAGAAAATTCCGACACGTTATATATTAAATGAATATTTTTATTTTTAATTAATTTGATTCAAATTCATAAATAAATAATCAATTTAAAAAAGAGCCTATAATAAATACACTAATAATATTAATAAATCAATTCATTAAAAATTCAAAAAATATATTTATAATTAATACGAAACATGTTTTTACCTTTAATAAAAGTTATTGATTAAACTAATAATTAATACAAAATTAGAATCAATTTATTTAAATAAATCCATAATTTTCTATAATAATCAAAATTTATCATTATTCAAAATTCAATATTTTTATTTTTCGAAATTATCTGTTAATCTCATTTATTTGATTTTCCCATTAAAAAAACAAATCCCCAAAATCCACCCCTTTTTTCCTCCGTCCATTTCCCTCCACCCCAAATTTATTTTACATTTTTCCCTCCCCCACCAAATGATAGACAGGTTGTCAATCTGTCACTTCCCCTCCTCCAAAACTCAAAAGTCACGCCACTTCTTTCGTCCATTTCCCTCCATCGTCCCCCTTTTTTTATTACTTTTTATTCCCTCATAAAAACCCTAGCAAACTTTTCCTCCACTTCTTGGCGAACTTCTCCTCCTCCTTCTCGCTGCTTGCCGCACGCCGCACGACCCCCTTCCTCTTCCCTTCCTCTCGATCTTTCTCCTCCTCCTCGCCACACGACCCCCTTCCTCTCCTCTTCCTCTTGATCCTTCTCCTCCTCCTCCTTGTCGCCCATCCATCGTAACAGTGTGTTGACGCCTAATTTTTTGGTCTTTTATTTTTGAGATTTCAAATTATTACTATTTTCTTTGGATTTTATCTCATTTTATTTTATTTTGATAAAAACCAGAAAAAAACGAAAAAAAAACCGAGAAAAAACGAAAAAACAAGAAAAACAGAAAGAAAAAAAAAAAGCGAAAAAAAAAAACTGAAAAAACCGACCCAACGGCCTAGAAGGCCTTCGGCCCCAAAACCCGTAGGTCGACCCGTGCCCGCGCCCGCACCCGCGTGACCCGTCTTCCTCGCCCAAAATTGCGTGCAAGGCACGCGCCTGAGGCGTTGTGCAGATCAGGACGACGACGCGGTGTACGTCGGCAGCAGGAGGAGCAGATGAACAGCAACGGCGAAGGGGACGTGGCCGGATAAGGGTGAGGGTCGATGGGACGCCGGTTCGGCCGGTGGAAGCCGCGGCATCCACCCCGGCCGAACCCTCGTCGACCGGCCACCCCCCCGCCTATAAATAGGGGGGTCCCGACGTCGATCAAAGCACACAAAGCAACGGCGAGAGAAGAGAAGGAAGCTCGCGAGCCTTAGGAACCCCGCTGAGAGACTTCAAAGGGGGCCGAGGTCTCGAGCTCCAATCTCGACCTCGCCGGAGGAGAGAGAGAGAGAGAGAGAGAGAGAGAGAGAGGCCAAAACCCTGTCGTTGCCGCCGCAGGGCCGCCATGCAGGTAACCACCCAAATCGTCGCCGTCGCCATCTTCCTCCCCCCTAGCCCAGCCGTCACCGTCGTCGCCGCCGTCTGCCGTCGCCGTCACACCTCGACTCCCTCGAACCAGGAACCCTAGGGTTCCCGATTTGTCGGGTCACGATTCCGGGTCAACGGGTCGGACCCGGATCGGGAACCAGGTAGGGTTCCTGTGTCTTGAGAGGAGGATCAAGTCAGGTCAGGGTTCGGAGCCGAGTCGGGTAGTGTTACCGAGGCCACGACGTCGTTTTGCCTAGAATCCGGGCCACAAGCCGGGTCGAGAGCCGGGCCGGATCCGGGTAGGGTTTCGCCCTGGGACCCACGTCTCCGGTCCAGACGGCAACGACGCCGTTTGGCGAGTAGGAACAGCACCGTTTCATGCCAGGCTGGGAGTCGGGTCGTCGTCGAGTCGGATCGGGTCAGGTGTCCATAAAAACGACACCGTTTGGAGTCCGGTCGGGACCGGGTCGGATCCGGGTAGGGTCGCCAAAGAAGCGGCGTCATTTTGCAAAGGGAGGCTGGATTTGGGTCGCAGAGCGGGTCGACCGGGTCGGTGCCCCGAAACGGTGTCATTTCACACCTCGCAGAAATTGGGTCGAAAGCCGGGCCAGATCCGGGTAGGGTTTCGCCCTAGGACCCGGACCTCCGGGTCGAACGGCAACGACGCCGTTTCGCAAGGTGGGAACGACGCCATTTCGCAAGGAAATGGAGGACCGGGTCATTTGGAGCGGGTCGTTGGGCTGGGTCGGATCCCCGTGCCCGGCCACGACACCGTTTCGGCGTCGGCTCCAAAACGTGGATCCCTCCGCATTTCGGGCCGACCGGGCGGATCCGATCCATGGATCCGACCTCGGTCGTTTTTATATATTTTTTATTTATTTCAAAAAAATAATATTTTATTTTAATATATTAAAAATCATTTTAAATTTCAAAATTTCAAAAAATGTTTTAAAAATGTTTTCTAAATTTTCAAAAAATCAAAAATCAAAACAAAAATTATTTTTTTCCAAAAATGTTTAGAAAAATCAAAAGATTATTATTTTTCAAAAATGTCAAAATATTTAAATATTTTCCAAAAAATCAAAAAATATCAAAAAAATCCCAAAAATGCCAAAATTCATAAAAAGGCCCAAATTTTCATAAAATCCCAAAAGACTTGTATTTTTCCAAAAATACCCCAAAAAAACCAAAAATCCCTTTTATTTCCAAAATGAGAAAAACACCCAAAAAAATGTGATTTTTCCTAAAATGCATGGAAAACCCCCAAACATCCGAAAAAACCTTAGAGTTTAAACAAGATTAGGTACCAAAAGAGCATTAGTGATTAACTAGTGTAATCAAGTCCCCGATCCTAATTTCTCTAGTTGCGCAGGAGCAAGTATTTCTCCCGATACTTTGCTTGGGTTTCTAATCAACCTACTCCAAATTGATTAGTGGCGACTCCATTTTATAAATTGATTTACAAACTAAATATTTGAAAGTCGTGAATTGGCGGACTTGGGAGAGTCCAGGCTTTAATTAAACCCAGCCAAGCCATTAGCCTCCTTAAGGCGCTCGTACCCGATCCGGCCCTAGCGCCCCCGAAAAAAAGGGTCGCGACAGCTTGGCGACTCCGCTGGGGACTTTGAGGACTTAGGCCATATTTATCTTGTTTAAATTCTTTACTGACTTAGGTTTTTTTTTTTTTTTTTTACAGGTGAATTGCTTAGAAGTTTATTTTAAGCTTGCTTAAATTAAATTGTCTTGTGATTATAAACTGTTGTGCATGCTTTACTATTTTAAACACTACACATGGCACACACAACCCGGCCGCCGAACCTGAGCCACCATAGGATTTTTAGAATGGTGTTAAGAAAGATACGACCTCGAAAGCATGACTGCCATGTAGAGATTGCCTTTCTTTTCCCCGAATTTCTTAGCCAAAGTTAAGGGGGTACGCTGCTAACACAAGAGTGCAACCAGCAGATGCCCTTTTAATTTCAACAAACCTTCTGAGTTAGAAATCGAGCCGCACGTCTCATGTGCATGTCTTTGTGCTTGTCATTTTACTTAAAAAGCAAAGTAATTTATTTACTTTTCACTCGTCTTTTTATTGGCCCATGGCAATTTAGGATAAACTTTTCAAAATCCCGGTTCATATGCGATGGGGGAAGACGACATCCAGTTTATTTCTACTCCCAAGGCGGAACTCTTCAGATGGTGGGGTCAATTGGATCAACATGCCCAGGAGCGTGTAAAGGACAAGGTCGGCCATCTCCTTTCGTTGATTCGAATCACTGTCGGCCCTGAAGTCATACAAGCCATTGCACATTTCTGGTGCCCTAGGACACTTACTTTCATGTTCGGTAGGTTTGAGCTAACTCCGACCTTGGAAGAGTACAGCATCATCACTTAAATGCCCCTTGGAAAAGAGCTAGTCAGACCATCAACAGGCCCCCTCCCATGGCGCGGGCTAGCACGGTTTTTAGGAGCCGAAATTCATGTTATGAGACAAATTCTCGAGAGCAACAATAATAACAGCCCTTTCGAATTCTTGAATGAATGTTTTCAAAATCAGCCCATGGCTGAAAAAAGCGACATTTTTCTCCTAGCATTTTTCGGGCTCATCATTTTCCCTCACCAAAGAAATGCCATAAGTCCTAAAATGGTTTGGATCGTCAATCAAATCTTGGAGGGAGCCAATTATGTCAACATAATTTTAGCTGAAACTTTCCTATCATTTAACCGTTTTAAAGACAACACAGAAAAAATCATGCGGGCCTCTCCAGAAATTTTACAAGTCTAGTTCTTTTCTCACTTGAGTGAGTACTAGGGCATCATGCGATCGTTTGAGACAAACACTTCTGAGCATCCGTTACAAAAGTTCATGGTCTTAGGGCCTTATATTCCTAATCAAACCAATTTACATTGGGTCGATTTCCTGAGAAATCCAGCTCCCGAGACATTCCAGTGGTGTGCTGGTTGGTTCCATGAAAAGAGGGCTCGCTTTGCCTACAAACGCACCCACCCAATTCCCTTGCTTGGCTGGACTGGCGCCGTCCCCTACTATCCATTTCGAGTGGCGCGACAATTCGGAGCCCTCCAGGAAATCCCACCACCTTCTAGGAAGAAGATTCCTCCGTTCCTCTTCAATACAAGCAATGATTACACGTATGAAATCTCTACTTGTGAAGAAATATGGGATAGGTGCCATCGCAAAAGAATTGTGGTACCTGAAGGACTCAAAGGAGAAGAAAAAGCTCACCATGCTTCTGCGACCTATATCCATCATTATCACATCTCAAAGAAGCACAAGCCATCGGTCCCTCGATCCATCAGAGAGAACAGCCTACTCGAACCAGCAGACCTTATACGAATGATACAAGAAGTAGGCCGGTCACCCGGCTCAGAGACAGTCCAAGGAAGTAAGCAGTCGTCACAAGACCCCCTGTCGCATATGTAGTCATGTTTCCCTAGTTTGCTTTAAAAACTTGGTCCCATTGTCTAGGGACTTTTCTTTAAGTGTCTAGTATTTGGTTCTGTCATTTCAATTCCTAGACGTCAGGAGTCTGTAAAAACCCTCTTTTAAATGAAAGTAGTGGATCGTTGCCATGGGTCAATCTTTGTCTACCTTGTGCTCATTCATCGCTTTCAAAGCAGGTAACCACGAATCAGCAACCATCAACCACCCGCGATTAGCCCCTCATGATAGGGTCTGATCAGGATGAAGTACAGAATCGCCTCGCCCACATCGAAGACGGCGTAGGGCAGATGTCCATTGCCCTTCAACAGCTCTCAAGACAGCTAAAATCCACTCATGATGAGCCCAACTCTATAATTACGCTAAGCATCGTCGTGACCCCTGCAAGCGTGCTAAAAATTAGCCAACAATTTGAAAAGATCATGAAAAAGTTAAGCCAACTACAGGGGCAGAATCCCACCGACTTATCTGACTACTCCGATTTCGAGATCCCTGAAAAATTCAAAACACTGAATGTGAAAAGTATGCTGATACCTCCCACCCGGAAGCTTACCTACAGGCCTACTGGGTGCAAAGAATGATTCAATCATATCAATCGGACCTGACCGGCCCTACCCTACAATGGTACATTGTTAGAAAGATCAGTCTCCTTAAAACATGGAAAGAGTTAATCCGTATTTTCTGCCAAGAGTACGATGTCAGCCCTGACATAACCCTGCCCTACAAAGAGCTAGTGACTGTGGAACAAGAAAGGCCACTAGTTGCCGAGACAGGAGAGAAGCGTAGTAATGAAGCCTTGCATAATGAATGGACAATTGAACACCATCCAGCTACCGAAAAGTTGCCCACTAGGAAAGGCAAGGAACCTTTGTACACAGATTCAGAGACTGTTCGAGACTGGGGCATGACAAAACAACTCCCCAGACTTACCCCAAGAGCCGGGGTCAACCTGGAAAGTGACTCAGACAGTGAAGCCTTAATATCTCTCACCCCCCCTTAACAAAATGGAGATAGCCAAACATAGGGCCTTACTCAAAAGATCCGGACCAGGAACCAAGAAAAGAAAGCCTAGCCAAATTGATACGTCGACCGACGATGAGCTACAGTACCGAAGCTCCGAGCATTCCCAGGAATACAACCTTGAAAGCAGCCATCCCCTGGATTATGAACCTGAAGACTTCCCGCCCCTAGAATACCATCCCAAGGACTTCCAGCGCTATTTCGATGGCGAGACTGACAGTTCATCCTATAACTGTTTCCTGCTCTCATCCGAAGATGAAGGCCCATCAAAAGGGGAGGAATACATCTTTATCCGCTACAATCCCGACGAAGTGCTAAGCTTGTCGCCCGATCGTGAGAATAGCGTAAATGCCCCATCCTCCCTCAATGATTTTAACTCCGAAGAAAGCAATGGAGTAATCTCAGTAGAGTCCCATGTTCCTGAAGAAGAAGAATTCGACGCTACAATGGGTATGCAGTGGGAAAATCAGTGGCCCAACCAAGACCTATCAAGCCCGTCTCACCCTTGTAGGATCTTGACCCCCATAGAGATGTGGATACCCAACCTCCACAAGTACAATGGCACGACTTGCCCTGTGGCTCACTTGCAGTATCTTTACGAAGAAATGAGTCGGTATTATGGTCCAGCAATGCTCACAACTCCGGCGTTTCAAGAAACCCTTACAGGGTCTGCCTTATAGTGGTTCTTCACAGCAAGTATTCATCTCATAGAAGATTGGAATGAGCTGACTTCCACATTCCTGCATCAGTACCAAAGCCATATCGAAACCGAGCTGCCATGCGAGGACTCGGCCCACTTCAAAAGAAGACCAATCAAGAATTTATGAACATATGCCGAGAGATGGAGGGCTTCCATAATGCAAATCCATCCTGAGCTAGTCGAAGAAGAATTGATAAAACAGTTTATAAAAGCCTTGCCCTACGACTGTCGCTGCTGGCTACACGGGTTGCACTTCCGTACCTTCAACGAAGTAGTCATCGCATGCGAATACTTCGAGTCTGCTGAAGACGAAGAATCCAAAGATACTTAGCTCCAAGACCGGCACTACCAAAGCATTCCCTTTACACAGGAGTTGTCATGGGTTTTACTTGTTTTTATGTCATGTTTCTTATTATGTCTAGTGTGCTAGCGTTGTACCTTCTCATTCCAAGAACTCTAATGTATAAGTTCCAGTACTTTGTTTTGAAAAACATGAGGAAGCATTCCAAACCGGCCCAGCGATGTTATCCAACCATGAAAAGAAAATGTCATCCAAGAAGAATACTGAGGGTTGGGCTGCCTCATGCTTTTTCTCCCCAAAAATGCATTTTGAAAAAAAAAAAAAAAGAATTTCATCGCCGAAAACCTTTGTCTAAATAAAATGATGAATTTAAGCATGTTTGTCTCTCTAATTCTCTCACTTTAGGTTTCAGAATATCATTCCCTTTGATTTAATATGATAAAAAGTATCTGAAATTAGCACGTCATGTGAACAGGTCAAACGTGAAGAGATTGTTCCAAGAAAATGGGGGCAAATAGAGAAGATCATCCTGTTTCAAAAAGGGTAAGTCTTATCCCCTAACATGACATTGAAAATAACAAACCCTCCCTTCTATTGACAGGATGCAAAGGATGAAGCATAATAGGTACAGGCATAGAAATCCAAGTATCCATGACATGTCTCGCTCCTGCCTAGTTCCCTCCTAAGTCGAAGGACCACCTTCCCGCATGACATGCCCAATCAGCCGAACGTCACAGCTTTGACAAACCCAGAAGCACGAGGAAGAAACTCCTTTAAAGCAGCTACTGTCAACAGGGAGAGCATCCAGGCAGTCAATGCGATCTGTAGCCCATGCCCTGGACGATAACTTTAAAATCTAGAAGCCACACCCTAGATGCATGTTTTCCCCCTAAGGAGGAGTTGCCATCAGACAACTTGAGATTTTTTATTACCCATCTTAAGTTCCGTAAAAGCTTGAGGAGCATGGTTTTTCCCAAATACTGTTACAATCCAAGACAGAAGGAAAAATTTTCAAGCGGGAAACAATGAAAAGAATCCTCAGCCGCAAGACACGGAAGATGAAACGTAATAGGTACAGGAATAGAGTTGAAATCAAAGCATCCATGACGTGCCTCACTCCCCCTAAGCGAAAGGACTATCTCATCACGCGACATAACCAGGTGCCACAACTTCGACAGACTTAGGAGCATGAGGAAGAAATTCCTTCTCTACCTTTAAAGTGATTACTGTCAACAGGGAGAAAATCCAGACAGTCAAGGCGATCTATAACCCCACACATTAGACAATGACTCTGAAATCCAGAAGCTTCACTCCAGGGGCATTCTCTTCCGAAGAGTAGCTGCCACCAGAATTGGAGGTTTTTGATTTGTCCATCTCAAATTCCATAGAAGCTTGAGGTACATGACTTTTGCTCAATAATGCTGTAGCCAAGGACAAAGGGAGAAATTCCACAGAAGGAAGGCGTTAAAGACGACCAATAGTCACGCATACGAGGAAGGCCAACGGGAGGAAACACCGAACCGTGCCAAGATATAAATAGGCCATCCTCAACATTCAAGCATCCTCAAGAGCTAGCACAGACAAGCTCTGGGGAAGGGAAATCTGGTATCGTTTCCAACACCCCTACTATCTGAACCCGTTTTTGACATGTTTTCCCTATTTGACAGGAAACTTCACAACTCAAGGACCAAACTCAAAGGTTAGATTTGATAAATCAATACTAGCTAAGCTAGTGTATGGAAATAACTTGCATCAAATACGCTCGACCTTGTATAAAGAGATGCGTCATCCACAAGTCAATAATCAACCTGACAAAGTGGGAAGCACGAGACTTCATGTCCCCCTCGTCCACCCGATCATCTGCAAACTAGTGAAGAGTAATGTTGTATCACTTCCAATTATTTAACTTCCAAAAAGAGATTGTGACTAACACACTTTCTCTTGCCTTTTATAGGATCGTTGGCCGTCCAAGATATGGAAAATAAATCAATGAAAGTCTTGTCAGATTCTGATAAACTTTCCAAAGCAGAATAACATCTCAAGTATCACCAAAGCAAATGGCGGAGATCCCTCAGACTTCAAATTGTTTACAGTCTAGGCCTTATTCTTTAAGCCACTTCCACAGCTTCCCAGCTTGCAAAAAGCAAGAATAGGAATTCCTAATCAGATCCCCGATCCCCGGCTGATCATGCATGTGTCATGACCCTAACTAATAGGAGCATTTTGTTGACACCCATTTTGTGAATACTCTTTGTAAATAACCTCTTTTGATGTTCAAATTTCAACACATTTGTGAATACCATTCAAGCTGTTAATAGTCTTTCTTGAGTAAAAAGCCATCCATTCATCTTTGAAAAAACACAAAACTCTTTCACATCATACATTGCATGCCCTTTTCCATGTGAATTGCGCATGATGATTTCGTCTGTCTAAAATCTTTGATTCTTTAAGGATTATTAGGATAGACAGCCAAGTAAAGAATACAAGATTAATTGAGCATGCTAAATGAGGCGCGTCAGGATGATGACGGGTAAGCCATATCCCATACACAGTCCCCCATCTACACACTCGTGAGATGAGTACAGAAAATTCCATGACTATAGGGTAAAAGAGTTCTCTCGCGAATGGTACGATGACCAAAATAGTGGGAGGCATTCCATCACCCACCTTGAGCCCCATACACTAACCAAATTCCATCTTACCCCCATCGAAGAACCACTCCACACTGGGGCAAGCCAAAGGCAAGTCAGCATCACAAGGTGAGGAAAGGGATAGAAATTCTCTTGCTTGCACTTGCATCAATCTTTGAGTGTCTTTATTTGCATATGAACACTCGCGTTAATTTAAGTGCCCTAGAGTCATGAAGAGCCTTTCTTTCCTTATACATTTGTATCCATTGTACAAACCCAATTGAGTCTGTGAAACCACCCTCACACAAAGGCAGAGCAGAAGCCGCCACTCAGCATAATCAGAAGAGCCAGCAAAAGCCGAGGACTCAACAAGTCTACTAAAGGCATTTGCTCGAGCTTGTCAAGACCAGTTCCTCAAGCAACAAGAACAAAAAACCTGGGTTATAAAAACGCAGTGTACCTAGTAAAGGCAAGGTCAATACCCGTGAGTAAAAATTGAAAAAAAAAAACGGGAGCATAAAAAAAAAAGCAGTGTGCCTGATAAAAGCAAGGCCGATGCCCCAAACAAAAATGCAGCCATTTGTATTCCCAAAAGAAGTTGCTGTTGAGATCCATGGAACCTTCATCATATTATGAGAAGAAAGACCGGTGGCAAAATGTCAAGGCAATCACCAACCCTCACCCTTTCACACATGAGTCAAACCTATGTGGCACCCTATTGTAAAAAAGTCTCTTTGAACTAGGGGCACTTCAATTAACGTAGGATTTCATATGTCTATAAGCATCGCTCAAAGAAGTACGAGCAAGATTATTCTATCTCTTTTCGCAGGATCCTTGACTTGCAAACACCCGGAGATAACCATGCAACAGCTTCCCTACAAAGCCATGACTTTATTGATCCTCCTCTGATGAGCCATTGACCTAGCCTTCATTACAATCCCAAAAAAAGACCTCTCACATTGGTAAAGTCGTATCATTCGCGAGAATACTCGGACCCCTGTTGACATGATGAAAGTGAGATAGTGTGGTCCTTGTAAATCCTGCATCAATGGTCAGGATAAAACAGCCTTTCCCATGAGAGCAAGCGGAAAGTCCTTTCAGACTGAAAGTCCCTCATCTAGCATGCTCAAGACATCTGCATTCTAAGCAAAAGTTGTCTTTCAAAATCTTCCCAGTGGAATTCAAATGATGCAGAACTGACAAGGTCATCATGCGTAAATCACACTTTAAACTACAAAATTACAGCATATACAGTCATTGCATGCATGTCTGCATATTGTACAAATGATGAGTACACTGCTATAGATTAGAGATATCGCCAGGAAAGCACATCCCCATCCTTGTTCCCGGAGCTTTATATTTAAGTAGCCTTCACTCACCGAGTACTCCCTTTCTTTGGCACTCAGCTCGTGCGAGTCATTCCCAGGGTATTGATATTGGTAACTGACCAAACATCCCTTTATCTTTAAGTACCTATCACTGTCTAGGTACCCGTGCTCAGCTTGATTTGTCCCTCAGGTATTGATATCTGCAGTTGCCCAAGCTTACCCCTGTTTTCGAGTGTTCGCCGCTACTCAAGTACCCTCTTTGTTAAACACTTGACCTATTCATGCTGTCATTAAAGTTTAGATGCTTGTGACTATCCAAGTATCCTCTCATCCCAAAATATCGACCACTGTTGGAATACCCCATTTCTGTGACATTGGACCTGCCAGAGTTGTCCTCAAAATCATGACATTGGATGCTAGCAACCTCTCAAGCATTCCCCCACATCATGCGCCTGCAATTACCCAGGTATGTTTTCTTACACTTAGGCCAGTTGAGTGGTCCCTGATCATATTATCAAATATCTGTGTCCATCCAAATATTCCTCTACTTTGTACGTCTGTATACCTATGACCATCCAGGTAAGCCTCGCGCTACATCTAAATTGCAAGAAAGTGGGAAACCTTCACAAATAGCCAAGGTATGTCCTTGGCATTCCCCACAATCCAGAAGGCGCGAGGCCTTCACGAATACCCAAGGTACGTCCTCAGGTATTCCCAATTTCCAAAAGGCGAGAGGCCTTCACAAATAGCCAAGGTACGTCCTTGGCATTCCCCACAATCCAGAAGGCGCGAGGCCTTCACGAATACCCAAGGTACGTCCTCAGGTATTCCCAATTTCCAGAAGGCAGGAGACCTTCACAAATAGCCAAGGTACATCCTTGGCATTCCCAACATCCAGAAGGCGGGAGGCCTTCACGAATATGCGAGGTGCGCCCTCGATATTCCCAATTTCTAGAAGGTGGGAGTTCTTCACAAATAGCCAAGGTACGTCCTTGGCATTCCCCAAAATGCAGAAGACGCGAGGCCTTCACGAATACCCGAGGTACTTCCTCGATATTCCCCAATCAGAAGGCAGGAGGCCTTCACGAATACCCAAGGTGCGTCCTCGATATCCCCCAAATTCCAGGAGGCGAGAGCCCTTCACGAATACCCAAGGTACGTTCTTGGTATTCCCCATATTCCAAGAGGCGGGAAGCCTTCATGAACATCTCAGGTACGCCCTTGATGTTCCCAAATTCCAGAAGGCGGGAGGCCTTCACGAATATGCGAGGTGCGCCCTCGATATTCCCAATTCCAAGGAGGCGGGAAGCCTTCATGAACATCTCAGGTACGCCCTCGATGTTCCCAAATTCCAGGAGGCGAGAGACCTTCATGAATATCCGAGGCACGTCCTCGGTATTCCTAACATCCAGAAGGCGGGAGGCCTTCACAAATAGCCGAGGTACGTCCTCGGTATTCCCAAAATTCCAGGAGGCAGGAGGCCTTCATGAATATCCAAGGTACGTCCTCGATATTCCCAATTACCAGGAGGTGAGAGACCTTCATGAATATCCAAGGTACGTCCTCGATATTCTCATTACTAGGAGGTGAGAGACCTTCATGAATACACGAGGCATGTCCTCAGTATTTCCAATTACCAGGAGGTGAGAGACCTTCATGAATGTCCAAGGTACGTCCTCAACATTCCCATTACCAGGAGGTGAGAGACCTTCATGAATACACGAGGCATGTCCTCAGTATTTCCAATTACTAGGAGGTGAGAGACCTTTATGAATGTCTAAGGTACGCCCTCGACATTCCCATTACCAGGAGGTGAGAGACCTTCATGAATGTCCAAGGTACATCCCCGACATTCCCTTCACCAGGAGGTGAGAGACCTTAATGAGTATCCGAGGCATATCCTCGGTATTTCCAATTACCAGGAGGTGAGAGACCTTCATGAATATCCAAGGTACGTCCTCGATATTCCCATTACCAGGAGATGAGAGACCTTCATGGATATGCGAGGTACGTCCTCAATACCCCCAATCCCCAAGAGGTAAGAAACTTCCGCGAATATCACAAGTGCGCCCTCGGTATTCTCAATTACCATAAGGTAAGAGGCCTTCACGAATATCTCAGGTACGTCCTCGATATTCCCTATTTCCAGAAAATAAGAGATCTTCACAAATACCCACGGTATGCTCCCCATATTTTCAATTATCAAAAATCCCTTCGATACTTGTGAACGTTCGAGTATCCCTAAAAACTCGTACTTGTGATCATCCGAGTACCCTTTCAATGCTTATGACGCCTGCCAAGGCCCAAAAATCCGTCAGGTTAGTACTTGTCAATATCCAAGTACTCTTTAATATGTCTGTGAATGTCCAGATACCCCCAGAAGATGCCCTGAGAAAGGTCGGCGCATCCCCCGAGAAAGGTCGGGTTTCAAGCGGTGTCCCCGATGAAGTCAAACACCCCTGCACAGATGCCCCGAGAAAGGTTGGCGCATCCCCGAGAAAGGTCGGGCTTCAACTGGTGTCCCTGACAGAAGTCAGACACCCCCTAGAGCAGATGCCCTGAGAAAGGTCGGCGCATCCCCCGAGAAAGGTCGGGTTACAACCGGTGTCCCTGACAGAAGTCAAACACCCCCCAGAGCAGATGCCCTGAGAAAGGTCGGCGCATCCCCCGAGAAAGGTCGGGCTTCAATTGGTGTCCCTGACAGAAGTCAAACACCCCCCAGAGCAGATGCCCTGAGAAAGGTCGGCGCATCCCCCGAGAAAGGTCGAGTTCCAATTGGTGTCCCTAACAGAGGTCAAACACCCCTCAAATCAGATGCCCTGAGAAAGGTTGGCGCATCCCCCGAGAAAGGTCGGGTTTCAATCGATGTCCCTGACAGAGTTCAAACACCCCCCAAAACTAATGCCCTGAGAAAGGTCGGCGCATCTCCTGAGAAAGGTCAGGTACCAACTGGTGCTCTCAATACAAATCAGACACCCACAAATGAGACGCCCTGAGAAAGGTCGGCGCATCTCCCGTCAAGGCGACTGAAGAGTGGTTCGAGTCCGAGACACCCCCTGATTGCTCCGACAGGCGACCGAAGAATGGTTTGGGTCCTGGAGAAGTAATTCCCCGTCAAGGCGACCGAAGAATAGTTCGGGTCTGAGACATCCCCCCTAATTGCCCCAACAGACGACCGAAGAATGGTTCGAGTCCTGGAGGAGCAATTGCCCGTCAAGGCGATCGAAGAAAGGTTCGGATCCTAGACAAATTATCTATTGTTTTGACAGGCGACCGAAGAATGATTCGAGTCCTAGAAAAACAGCCTCCTCCTCACATCACCAGGTAAGATGACGCCTGGATACTTGCCAAAACCCAGGGTTCACACCCTATCTCACTCATTTCCGATAAGTAACCCCAGGCATCATCTTATCTGTCTAGATATACGTAATGTTATATTTCTCTTTTTCTTTTAGGATAGTATGTCCTAAATAAGGTATAACCTACTGCCCACGCTGGGTAAAAATTAGGCATCAGTTTGTCTTTGAATGCAACCTCTACGAGCTCACCTTCAAAGAGGGGCGGCTGCTGACGCCTAATTTTTTGGTCTTTTATTTTTTAGATTTCAAATTATTACTATTTTCATTGGATTTTATCTCATTTTATTTTATTTTTTTATTTTTATTTTTTGATACCTGTGGAACCCCGTACAGCCCGGTAGCCGGCGGGTAAACCCCGGGGGTGACGCTAGCGGAGGACCCACCACCCCGACGTCGCGCTTAAGATCTCGTGCGGCCGGCGGGATTCGACCCCCTCCACTTTCGTTAGTTTCATTGGAGAGCCTTATCCAACTGGGCCACCGTAGGCGGTGGTTATTTTATTTTATTTTATTTTGATAAAAACCAAAAAAAAAAAAAAAAAAACCTAGAAAAACGAAAAAACAAGAAAACCAGAAAAAAAAAAAGCGAAAAAAACTGAAAAAACCGGCCCAACAGCCCAAAAGGCCTTCAACCCCAAAACCCGCGGGTCGACCCGCGCCGTACAGCGGCAGCAGGAGGAGCAGATGAACAGCAACGGTAAAGGGGACGTGGCCGGATAAGGCCGAGGGTCGATGGGACGCCGGTTCGGCCGGTGGAAGCCGCGGCATCCACCCCGCCGAACCCTCGTCGACCGGCCACCCCCGCCTACAAATAGGGGGGTCCCGACGTCGATCAAAGCACACAGAGCAACGACGAGAGAAGAGAAGGAAGCTCGCGAGCCTTAGGAACCCCGCTGAGAGACTTCAGAGGGGGGGCCTAGGTCTCGAGCTCCAATCTCGACCTCGCCGGAGCAGAGAGAGAGAGAGAGAGAGAGAGAGAGAGAGAGAGGCCAAAACCCTGCCGTTGCCGCCGCAGAGCCGCCGTGCAAGTAACCACCCAAATCGTCGCCGTCACCATCTTCCTCCCCCCTAGCTCAGCCGTCATCGTCGTCGCCGCCGTCTGCCATCGCCGTCACGCCTCGACTCCCTCAAACCAGGAACCCTAGGGTTCCCGATTTGTCGGGTCACAATTCCGGGTCACCGGGTCGGACCCAGATCGGGAACCGGGTAACGTTCCTGTGTCTTGAGAGGAGGATCGAGTCGGGTCAGGGTTCGGAGTCGGGTCGGGTGGTGCTACCGAGGCCACGACGTCGTTTTGCCTAGAATCCGGGCCACGAGCCGGGTCGAGAGCCGAGCCAGATCCGGGTAGGGTTTTGCCTGGGACCCGGGTCTCCGGTCCGGACGGCAACGACGCCGTTTGGCGAGTAGGAACGGCATCGTTTCATGCCAGGCTGGGAGTCAGGTCGTCGTCGGGTCAAACCGGGTCGGGTGTCCGTAAAAACGACACCGTTTGGAGTCGGGTCGGGACCGAGTCGGATCCGGGTAGGGCCACCAAAGAAGCGGCGTCGTTTTGCAAAGGGAGTCTGGATTCGGGTCGCGGAGCGAGTCAGACCGGGTCGGTTGCCCCGAAACAATGTCGTTTCACACCTTGTAGGAAATCGAGTCGAAAGCTGGGCCGGATCCGGGTAGGGTTTCGCCCTAGGACCCGGACCTCCGGGTCGAACGGCAATGACGCCGTTTCGTAAGGTGGGAACGACATCGTTTCGCAGGGAAAATGGAGGACCAGGTCGCTGGAGCGGGTCGCCGGGCCGGGCCGGATCCCCGTGCCCAGCCACGACACCGTTTCGGCGTCTGGCTCCAAAACGCGGATCCCTCCGCGTTTCGGGCCGGCCCGGGACGGATCCAATCCATGAATTCGACCCGGGTCGTTTATATATATAATTTATTTCAAAAAAATAATATTTTATTTTAATATATTAAAAATCATTTTAAATTTCAAAATTTCAAAAATGTTTTAAAAATGTTTTCTAAATTTTCAAAAAATCAAAAATCAAAACAAAAATTATTTTTTTCCAAAAATGTTTAGAAAAATCAAAAGATTATTATTTTCCAAAAATGTCAAAATATTTAAATATTTTCCAAAAAATCAAAAAATATCAAAAAAATCCCAAAAATGCCAAAATTCATAAAAAGGCCCAAGTTTTCATAAAATCCCAAAAGACTTGTATTTTTTCAAAAATACCCCAAAAAAAACCAAAAATCCCTTTTATGTCCAAAAATGAGAAAAACACCCAAAAAATGTGATTTTTCCTAAAATGCATGGAAAACCCCCAAACATCCAAAAAAACCTTAGAGTTTAAACAAGATTAGGTACCGAAAGGGCATTAGTGATTAACTAGTATAATCAAGTCCTCGATCCTAATTTCTCTGGTTGCGCAGGAGCAAGTATTTCTCCCAATACTTTGCTTGGGTTTCTAATCAACCTACCCCAAATTGATTAGTGGCGACTCCGTTTTATAAATTGATTTACAAACTAAATATTTGAAAGTCGTGAATTGGCGGACTTGGGAAAGTCCAGGCTTTAATTAAACCCAGCCAAGCCATTAGCCTCCTTAAGGCGCTCGTACCCGATCTGGCCCAGGCGCCCCCAAAAAAGGGGTCGCGACACAGTGGCAGCTGCTCCCTCTCGTCGTCTCTCGCCGTTGCTCACGGCCTCTGCTCCCTCACCCTCCCTAGCCTCCACCCTCCGTCAGTCTTCCGGACACGCGTGTCAACGCGTGTCGAGAAATGTTCACCGCGGGTCAGAAAGTCGGACACGCGGTCAACGCGTGTCAGACCGTGTCCGAGCGTGTCGACGTGTCCGACACGCTCCGACACGTGTTGGACACAACACGGAAGCACGGACAACGTGTCCATGCTTCATTGGCTACTCCACTACTCTTTGAGTGCCACGTATCCGATGAGCCCACTTATTAGGAGATTTCAAAACAACCCCCCCTGGGGCTTCTTTCTTCCCCCTCAGTTACTCTCTGTCCATCCCCTCTTCCACTACCCCTCTCTCTCTCTCTCTCTCTCTCTCTCTCTCTCTCTCTCTAAAGTATCAAACATGAGAACCGAAGAGGGAAGAAGAAAAAATTGCTATCACACAAGGAAAAGCAAGCAAAGAAATCCACGAAGATAGAACAACTGATCATTTTCATTAATTCACATTGGTGAAGTGGAGACACAAAATCAGATTAAGATGTCGAGGCTCAGAAGCTCATAGTGAAATGGACATGGAAAATCATGTTAAGATGTCTATTCAAATGCGGGACCCATTAATTTCCACACAGAAGACACAAAACCCACGCCACAGAGAGAGAGAGAGAGAGAGAGAGAGAGAGAGAGAGAGCACTGCGACAGAGCCGAATCGAATGCTACGGAGGATGCCCCGAGGGCAAGCAAGCAAGGAGTGAGTGGCAAGCGGGCAACAAGAGGCGGGGCGTCGTCGTCAAGGGCATCGTCGTCGACGATGTCGTCGGGGGGTGAGCGGTGTACAGCAAGGGGGAGGGGGTGAGTGGCATCCAGTAGCGGGGCGAGCGGGGGCGAGCGGCATCGACTTCAAGGGTGGCAAGCGGCGGGGCGTCGTCGTCAAAGGCGTCATCCGGGGGTGAGTGGCGTCCAGCGTTGGGGCGAGCAACATCGTCGAGGGAGGGCGTCATCGAGGGATTCAAGGTAGGGGTATGGAGGAGTCAGGGGACAGGGGTTTGGGCGGAGGTTCACTAACGATTTAGGGTTTGGGCGGAAGTTCAAAAATTGGGATGCCACCGGATCAAAATATTTAGGATTTTTAGGTTTGGGAACCAGAAGTCGGTTCCAAAATCGAGAACCGCCAATTCCCAAAAAAAAGGAACTACGAACTGGCCTCTTTGGAACCGGGAATCGGTCTCTTTGGAACCAGAGGTTCCGGTTGTCGGTTCTACCTAGGAACTGCGCTCACCCCTACGTGCTTGATAACGATATAAAATTTATATTGTTGAAATAGAAAAAAAAATAGAAATGCGTTTGGTAAGATTTATAAATTTTTGTATTTATTCATTTTTTCTTATAGCTCATGGATCCCCAACCATCGCCGCCGCCCTGCGGCCGATGGGCTATGGGCGGTGGTCGTGCGGCAGTCGTGCACGTGGATGGGCCCCCACACTGCGCCCCTATAAGATCCTTGGCAGTCTTCCTCCCCCTTTCTACCCTAGTGTATCGCACTCTCTTTCTCTCGCTTTCGCTGACTTCTACCCACATGTATCGCGCTATCTCTCTTTCTCACTTTCGCTGATAAAAATGCAAGGAGATCAATTGAGGGTGGCCATGTTCCGTGGGGCTACTATGCATTATTCAACAGAAGCCACCTCGACGTTCTCTGAAATTATGAAGCACAAGCCGAGGTTTACTTCCGTTCCAAAGAGGTTATGGGTATATTCACTATTGAGAATCTTTACAGAGAGGTGCCCGCGAGCCACCATGAATTGACATACTTGCAAGCCCGTGATTCATATTGTAGATATTTTTTTGTTCGTCCAACCCTAAACGAAGGCATCATTATTTTGAACACCATGTACCATACGGTAACTCCCCATGGCCTAGTCCAATTGCCACCGCCCAACCGTCGTCACCGCAGCCCCTAACTGTGAGCAACCATCATCGTCGCTGCCCACAGCCCATTGGCCACCCCCGCCGGCCGACGACCGCTGCTCTACCGTTGCACAACCACTGCACGATCGCCGCACAACCACCACTTGCGGTCGATGGTCGTGCGACGGTCATGCGGCGGTCGAGTGGCGATCATGTGATGGTCAAGCAATGGTCGTCAATCGATAGGCGGCTGGCGGTCAAGCAACCAACGAGGGTGGCCAGTGGGCTATGGGCAGCAACGATGGCAGTCACCCGCAGTCAGGGACTGCGGCGACAATGGTTGGGCGACAGCAATTGGACTAGGCCGAGGGGAGTTATCATATGCTACATGGTGTTCAAAATAACGATGCCTCCGTTGGGGGCTAGATGAACAAAAAATATCTACAATGGGAATGACAGAGCCTAAGGCATTCTACTACGAAAAACAATAATTGACAATTTACCTGACTAAACATCGACGGCGCTTCGTGGAGGAAGTAAACCCTACCGCTCACCATAATGACAGCATTGGGGGAAAAACACAGGCTCGCAGGCGCCTCTCTATAAAGATTCTCAATAGCGAATATACCCACAGTCTCTCTGGAACAGAAGTAAACCTCGACTTGTGCTTCATAATTTCAGAGAACGTCGAACGTCGAGGCGGTTTCTGTCGAATAATGCGTAGTAACCCCCACAGAACATGGCCACCCTAAATTGATCTCCTTGCATTCTTATCGGCGAAAGAGAGAGAGAGAGAGCGATGCACTAGGGTAGAAGGGGGGAGACTGCCAAGGATCTTATAGGGGCATAGTGTGGGGCCCATCCACGTGCATGATGAGATATCATGGGATTTTTTTCTGTTTTGGGGGTTCGATATTTCTGTTTTGGGGGGAGGAGGGTTTATGTCGAGAAACAGTTTTTTCTATTTTGGGGGTTTTTTCTGTTTGGAGGTTGTACAATTTGACTTTCTAGTTTCTACATAAGGGGGGTTTGTTTCCGTGGGGCAGAGGGGTTATGGAGAGAGATATAGTAAATCCAATACGTCTTTAAATTAGTTTCTACTTGATTTTAAGCGCAAATATACCTACTGATTAATGAAAATGATTGAAATAAAAGGGATTCTAAATATTTGTTAAACTGCCATTGTGAAAAATTGTGAATAATATCGAATAATTTATTTGATTTTGTTATGGAAAGTTTAAAAACTAGATCGACCAAATTGAACGTTCAAGGACTACATTAAACATCTAGAAATAGTTTAAGGATCACATTTAATATATTAAAAGTTTAAGGAGGATATTACAAGTGCGCATGGCAAAGCTTCTACTTTAGGGAACAGTTTTTTTTTTTTTTTTTTTGAGAAATGGTTCTTTTTATTTCTACTTCAGGAAACAATTTCTGAGTAAAATAACGTGTTTGGTAACGATATAAAATTTATATTTTTGAAATAGAAAAAGAATAGAAATGCGTTGAGTACGATTTATAAATTTTTGCATTTATTCATTTTTTTTCTTGCTCACGGATCGCCAACCATCACTGGCCACCGCACGACCGCCCTACGGCCAGTGGGCTATGGACAGTGGTCGTGCGGCAGTCTTGCACGTGGATGGGCCCCACACTACGCCCCTATAAGATCCTTGGTAGTCTTCCTCCCCCCTTCTACCCTAGTGTATCGCACTCTATTTCTCTCGCTTTCGCCGACTTCTACCCGCGTGTATCGTGCTCTCTCTCTTTCTCACTTTCGCCAATAAGAAAGCAAGGAGATCAATTGAGGGTGGCCATGTTTTGTGGGAGTACTACGCATTATTCGACAAAAGCCTCCTCGACGTTCTCCGAAATCATGAAGCACAAGCCAAGGTTTACTTCCATTCCAGAGAGGCTATGGGTATATTCGCTATTGAGAATCTTTACAAAGAGGCGCCTGCAAGCCACCATGAATTGACATACTTGCAAGCCCGTGATTTTCCCCAATGCCGTCATTATGGCGAGCAGTAGGGTTTACTTCCTCCATGAAGCGCCGTCAATGTTTAGTCTGGTAAATCGTCAATTATTTCCTTTTCATAGTAAAATGCCTGAGGCTCAGGCTCTATCGTTCCTATTGTAGATATTTTTTGTCTGTCCAACCCCAAACGGAGGCATCATTATTTTGAAGACCATGTACCATATGGTAACTCCCCATGGCCCAGTCCAATTGCCGCCACCCAACCGTCGTCGCTGCAGCCCCTAATTGCAAGTGACCGTCATCATTGTTGCCCATAGCCCATTGGCCACCGCCGCTGGCCGACCGACGACCGCTGCTCTACCATTGCATGACCACCGCACGACAAAGGAATGGATCGATTTAAATTGTTTCTTATCTACCTTATTCTGATAGAGCCACAAATCATATTACAAAGGAAAAATGACACTAATAATCCTTAAATTTTTGGGGGAAAATATTCTCTCACATGCAATATGGTTTTTTGAGACAGTTAACATGCTTATTTTGATGCAAAGCACGTTACTTTGATTACGCTTTCACATGCAATATGATTTTTCAAGACAGTTAGCATGCTTATTTTGATGCTTATTTTGATGCAAAGCGCGTTACTTTGATTACGCTCTCACATGCAATATGGTTTTTTGAGACAGTCGGCATGCTTGTTTTGATGCAAAGCGGGTTACTTTGATGCAAAGCGCGTACGCTGCAGTGGAAGAGGATAACATATAAAGATATGTCAAAGCTGACACCCCCAACAGGAAAAAAACAAAAAAAAAAAAAAAAAAAAACCGCCTCCGTTAACCCTCTCCCAAAACAGAAAAAATCGCACGATATCTCATCATGCACGTGGATGTGCCCAACACCACACCCCTATAAAATCCTTATCACTCCCCTCCCCCTTTTACCCGTATCTCTCTCTCGCTTTCGTCTCCTTCTGCCAATATCATTCTCTCGCGCTTTCGCCAAAAAAAATGGAGGGTGATCAGTTGAGGGTAGCAATATTCATTGGGGCTTATTATGCTGTGGGTATATTCGTTATTGAGAATCTTTATAGAGAGGTGCCCGCAAGCCACCATGAATTAACATATTTGCAAGCCCGTGTTTTTCCTCATGCTATCATTATGGTGAGCGGTAGGGTTTACTTCCTCCACGAAGCGCCGTCGATGTTCAGTCAAGTAAATCGTCAATTATTTCTTTTTCGTAGCAAAATGCCTTAGGCTCTGTCGTTCCCATTGTAGATATTTTTTGTACGTCCAGCCCCCAACGAAGGCATCGTTATTTTGAACACTATGTATGTTAAAATATGTCTCGAGTTTGAGTCCCATGTAAAATTCCAAATATTCCGAATTGGATATGTTGCGGACGTCTGAAATAGGAAATTCCAACTTCGACTTGGATTTGGATTTTGTTTTGGATGAAATCGTTTAAAATAGGAAACAAAATCCTATGAGAAGTTGGCAAAAGTTCACTCATATATATATAGACCTGTGGCCATGAGTGGTAGGTGTGGATCACAAATTGTCTTGAAGCGCCGCGTGAGTGCTTGGTGTTCCGCCGTTGATCATGAAGAATTGGTCTTGAAGCGCCGTCTTGTCGCGAGTGCTTGAGAGGGATTTCCATTGTCATTCTTGTTCGTGCAATTACATCCTAGAAGATTTAGTGTTTGTAGCCGATACAAATCTTGAGGTAAGATTTGTGTGTAGTTCCTTTGTGAGATTGAGAGATTATTTTGTGAGGATTTTCGAGGCTAAACACTGTGTGCGTTTTTGGATGTAATTGGGGCTTGGGAAACACCAAGTGAGTGTTTGAGTGACTTGAGTGTGTAATCTCCTTGACGCTTGATTTATAGTGAAATTCGCTGCTGCTCTCCCCGTGGACGTAGGTATTTACGACTGAACCACGTAAATCCTTGTCCGATTTATTTTCTTCTTCTACTATATTATTGTTCGATCGCTCGCCCTATCACAACAAGTGGTATCAGAGCTAGGCTTGGCTAAGTTGAAGTGAATCGATGGCGACAGAAGAAGTAAAAGTGAGAATCGAAAAATTTGATGAGAAGGATTTTAGTTTCTAGAAGATGCAGATTGAAGATTATCTTTATCAGATGAATCGCACTTGCCTTTATTTGGGGAGAAACCAAAGAACGATGAAGCAAGCTGATTGGGATTTGCTGGATAGATGAGCTATGGGTGTTATTCGACTGACGTTGGCTCGTAACGTCGCGTTTAATACCCTGAAGGAGAAGACCACTGCTGATTTGATGCAAGCCCTGTCGGATATGTACGAGAAGCCCTCTACGATCAACAAGGTCTACTTGATGCGACGTCTGTTTAATTTGAAGATGAGCGAAGGTGCGTCAGTTGCTGATCATATCAATGAATTCAATGTGATTGTTAGTCAATTGAGTTCAGTTGAAATTGACTTTGAAGATGAGGTACGTGCTTTGATTCGTTATCCTCATTGCCCGATAGTTGGAATACTATTGTTACCGCTGTTAGTAATTCCTCCGGGTCAACAAGTTTGACGTTTGATGGAGTTCGAGATTTGATTCTGAGCGAGGACATTCGTAGAAGAGAATCTGGCGAACATGTATCTACTGCTTTAGTAGGTGAAAATAGAGGAAGATCTAAAACATGTGTGGGTATCAGTAGTACTAATATGAACAGATGTAGTCAGTCTAGGACTGCTAATGTTGTCTGTTGGAGCTGTGGCAAGAGGGGGCATCTTAGAAGGGATTGCCTTAAGCTGAAGAATGAGAAGGGTAAGGGAATTATGATTGATTCTGCGCAGATAATGTTGCAGCTGTAGCGAGATAATGCCGATTATGTCTTGTCTGTCACTAATGATTCATCGCTTGATGGATGGATTATGGATTCTGGTTGTTGTTTTCATGTCACACCAAATAGAAACCGGTTTATCACTTATCAATGCATGGGTAGTAGTAAAGTTCAGTTAGGGAACAACGCTGGGTGCGATGTTGTGGGTGTTGGTGATGTTAAAATCAAAATGCATGATGGTATCGTGAGGACATTGACTGGAGTGAGGCATGTTCCAGAGTTTAAGAAGAACTTAATTTCCTTGGGTGCCCTAGATTCAGCTGGTTGTAGGTATTCTTCAAAAGGTGGAGTTTTGAAGGTTGTTCGAGGTGCCCTAGTGATAATGAAAGGAATCATGCACGGAGGCCTGTATAAACTTCAAGGTGAGACAATGACAGGTTTCGCCTTGGAGACGTTGGATGCATCTGCTCGAGGGTCTATGGACTGCTCGAAGAAGACCTGGGTGTTTGTGCCAAGGCACAAGTTTGATGCTGGTGTCAGGATCTTGCAGTCAAGAGCTTTGATCGAGACGGAGACTAGTAAGTCGATCAAGCATGTGCGGACTGACAATAGCATGGAGTTCTGCTCAGAGCTGACAAATAAATTCTGCATGAAAGAGGGCATAGTAAAACACCGCACTAGTGCCAATAAATCACAACAATTTGCAGAATTGATGATCAGAACATTACTAGAGATGGCCCGAAAAATTATCTCTAGTGCTAGTGTTGTTAGGAGAATCCTAGCTGATGTGCTAAGTACGGTAAGCTACCTGATGAATAGATCCCCATCAACTGCTATTGAATTACGGAATCCTGAAGAAGTATGGTCAGGTAACGTTGCTGATTATTCTATTTTTAGAATGTTTGGTTGCCCGTGTTATTTTCGAGTGAGTGATGGTAAGCTCGATGGGAGGGCAAGGTGCATATTCCATGGCTATGCACAAGGTGAGCAAGGGGATCGGTTGTGGTGCCTAGATAAAAATCCACCTGTTAACAGCAGAGAAGTTACCCTTGATGAGTCTCCAATAGTTCTGGCTAGGAGTGTTTGTAGCAGTGTTAATACGGATCTGGACGGTGTTCAGCTTGAGGTGGAGTTGCGACCAGAAACTCCTGAGGTAGCGAATACAGGTATTGGCAAAATAATTGACACAGATGGTGCTCATAGCGAGGTGGAGCCTATAGAGCCAATGGTTGCTGTAACTGCTGATATTGACAAGGTATGTATTCGATCTCCTGACAGATATGGATGCAACAATGGTTTTGCTTTATCTGCGGTTAGAGAGGTTGTGTCAGAAAATCCTTGCAGAGCAGTTAAAGGTGCATGCGGAGTTGGTATTCTGATAAGGTCCTCGGTTATGGCGAAGTTCAAGCGAGGCTTGGACTTGGATAATATCTGTGGCGGTTGAGCCCATCATGGGCAATGGGAAAGTAGCGGTAGAATTTGAATTTTTACGAAGTGATTGCGATTTGGCTCAAACGTCGAGCCAAGGTGGAGATTGTTAAAATATGTCTCGAGTTTGAGTCCAATGTAAAATTCCAAATATTCCGAATTGGATATGTTGCGGACGTCTGAAATAGGAAATTCCAACTTCGACTTGGATTTGGATTTTGTTTTGGATGAAATCGTTTAAAATAGGAAACAAAATCCTATGAGAAGTTGGCAAAAGTTCACTCATATATATATAGACCGTGGCCATGAGTGGTAGGTGTGGATCACAAATTGTCTTGAAGCGCCGCGTGAGTGCTTGGTGTTCCGCCGTTGATCATGAAGAATTGGTCTTGAAGAGCCGTCTTGTCGCGAGTGCTTGAGAGGGATTTCCTTTGTCATTCTTGTTCGTGCAATTACATCCAAGAAGATTTAGTGTTTGTAGCCGATACAAATCTTGAGGTAAGATTTGTGTGTAGTTCCTTTGTGAGATTGAGAGATTATTTTGTGAGGATTTTCGGGGCTAAACACTGTGTGCGTTTTCGGATGTAATTGGGGCTTGGGAAACACCAAGTGAGTGTTTGAGTGACTTGAGTGTGTAATCTCCTTGACGCTTGATTTATAGTGAAATTCGTTGCTGCTCTCCCCGTGGACGTAGGTTTTTACGACTGAACCACGTAAATCCTTGTCCGATTTATTTTCTTCTTCTGCTATATTATTGTTCGATCGTTTGCCCTATCGCAACAATGTAACATACAGCAACTCCCCTTGACCCAGTCCAATTGCCGCCGCCCAACCATTGTCACCACATCCCCTAATTGTGGGCGACCGTCATCGTCGCTACCCATAGCCCACTGGCCACCCCCACCAGTCGCTCGACCGCCAGCCACCTGTTAGCCGACGACCGCCGCACGACCATCACACGATCGCCGCACGATCGCCGCTCGACCATCGCACGATCGCCGTGGTCGTGCGGTAGTCGAGCGACGATTGTGCGATGGTCAAGCAGCAGTCATCGATCGACAGGCAACTGGCAGTCAAGCAGCCGGAGTTACCATATGCTACATGGTGTTCAAAATAATGATGCCTCCATTGGGGGCTAGACGGACAAAAAATATCTGCAAAGGGAACGACAGAGTCTGAGGCATTTTGCTACAAAAAAGAAATAATTGACCATTTACCTGACTGAACATTCAAATTTCATATATACATTCAGATTACACAAACTTCATATATACATTCTTTATTAATTCATTATCCTTTATATGTTGTCCCAACTCTCAGGCAGAATTCTAATCAAGATTTTTGACAAATGACAATCCTGTATATGTCGCCCCAATTCTCCACTTAGGGTAGAGGACCTTCTACGCGCCATCACTTCCTTCGTCCTCTTCAGGCATCGCTATTTCTTCTTCCACTAGCAACTGGACTGGTCCAGGTCCAGGGGGAACTGAAGCTTGGTACACGGAATTCAAGGTAATCATACCTCCCTCGGGGGCTGGACAGACGACAAACATCTACAATAGGAACAAAGGCTGAGTCTCATGCATTTTACTATGAAAAAAAAAAAAAAATCGAGTGTTTGCCTGAGCGAATGTCGACGGCCCGTGATGTTGGAAGTGAATCTCACCACTTACTATGATAACGGCACCAGGGGGATGAAGACGGCTTTGCAAATACGTCACTGCATGGTGGTTCACCAGTAACTGTCCGTGAAGATTTTGAATGGCAAATGCACCAGCGGCCACTCTATTATAGAAATATTCCTCCGCTTCTGCATGATAATATCAGATAACATCGGGCTGGTATCTGTCGAACAAAGCATAATAACCCCCAATGAACATTGCTACCCTCAACTGATCTCCCAGCAAATACATCATCGTCGGATCTAGCGAGGCTCGAGCTCATCGGTGCCGGGCGGGGCCTCAGCCTAGCCGATCGGGCGAGATTGAGCCTCACCTGATGCCGGCGAGCACGAGTCTCGCCAGTCGTCGGCGAGGCTCTGTCATTCCCATTGTAGATATTTTTTGTACGTCCAGCCCCCAATGGAGGCATCGTTATTTTGAACACCATGTAACATACGGTAACTCCCCTCGGCCCAGTCCAATTTCTGCCACCCAACCATCGTCGCCACATCCCCTAATTGTGGGCGACCGTCATTGTCGCTACCCATAGCCCACTGGCTACCCCCACCGGCCGCTCAACCGCAAGCCGCCTGTCAACCAACGATCGCCGCACGACTATCGCACGATCGCCGCTCGACCGCCACACAACTACCGCACAACCACCGCACAACCATCGCACGATCGCCGCTTGACCATCACATGATCGCCGTGGTCGTGCGGTAGTCGAGCAGCGATTGTGTGATGGTCGAGCAACAATCGTCGATTGACAGGCGACCGGTAGTCAAGCGGCCGAAGTTACTGTATGCTACATGGTGTTCAAAATAACAATGTCTCTGTTGGGGGCTGGACGGACAAAAAATATCTACAATGGGAACGACAGAGTCTTAGGCATTCTGCTATGAAAAGGAAATAATTTACGATTTACCCGACTGAACATCGACATTTCATATATACATTCAAATTACACAAACTTCATATATACATTCTTTATTGATTCACTATCCTTTATATGCTGTCCCAACTCTCGGGCAGAATTCTAATGAAGATTTTTGACAAATGACAATCCTGTATATGTCGCCCCAATTCTTCACTCAGGGTAGAGGACCCTCTACACGCCATCGCTTCCTTCGTCCTCTTCAGGCATCGCTATTTCTTCTTCCACTGGCAACTGGATTGGTCCAGGTCCAAGGGGAATTGAAGCTTGGTACACGGAATTCAAGGTAATCATACCTCCCTCGGGGGCTGGACAGACGACAAACATCTACAATAGGAACAGAGGCTGAGTCTCACGCATTTTACTACGAAAAATAAAAAAAATCGACTGTTTACCTGAGCGAATGTTGACGGCCCGTGATGTTGGAAGTGAATCTCACTGCTTACTATAATAACGGCACCGGGGGGATGAAAACGGCTTTGCAAATACATCACCGCATGGTGGCTCGCTGGTAACTGTCCATGAAGATTTTGGATGGCAAATACACCAGCGGCCACTCTATTACAGAAATATTCCTCCACTTCTGCATGATAATATCAGATAACATCGGGCCGGTTTCTGTCTAGCAAAGCATAATAACCCCCATTGAACATTGCTACTCTCAACTGATCTCCCTGCAAATACATCATCGCCAGATCTAGCGAGGCTCCAGCTCACCAGCGTCGGGCGAGATCGAGCTCGCCGGCATCGGGCGGGGCCTCAGCCTAGCTGATCAGGCGAGATCGAGCCTCGCCCAACGCCAGCGAGCTTGAGTCTCGCCAGTCGTCGGCAAGGCTCGAGCTCGCAGTCGTCGGCGAGGCTTGGCGAGGCTCAATCTTGCCAAATCGCCGACGCCGAGGCCTCGCCCGACGCCGGCAAGCTCAAGCCTCGCCAACAACCGGCGAGGCCTCGTCGCCGACCAACAACCGACCGTCGCCCTACCGGCCGCCGGTGAGGAATGAAGAAAAATTAAGAAAAAAATAATTGAAATATGAAAAAAATTATAATTTCAATTTTTTATTGAAAAATATCTTTATAAATTTAAAAATGCCAAAAGTTTAAACTTTAAAATAGATTTCCTTATAGCCCATTTAGACTATTTCTTTTTGTGTTTTATATTCATGGACCCATTTCTGACCCATATTTAACCTTCATTTGATCTATTTTTGATTCATATTTAACTTTCATTTAACCCATACATGACCCATTTAACTAAAAATGGGTCATAATATAGGTTTTTGATCCATATTGTCAGCTCTACCCAGAACATCCGGTTCGGGCAGAAATTATGCAAACTCTTCCCTCTTTCCATGAATTTTCAACGAATTTACAGCATCATTTTCGTGACAACCAGTTCCAGTTTGATGGGAAATTAGGCAGCTTCTGGCCATGTTTCCACCAAACATTGCCACATGAATTCAGTCTCCCGTGAAGCAACTGCTCCAAATCGTCCTACCAACTTAGGGCCGCATGAGACCCACATTTCTGTGGGGGTGACGGCTTAGATCACTCACCTGACTGCCTAGTTGAGAATTTCACTAAAGATGACCAGTGCCATAGCTGATGCCGTTGCAAACTAGCACGAGAAGGAGAGATCTCCACAGCGGACAACCCGGCGCCATGCTGGAAATGATTATATGAATACTAATTTTAATTTTTGCGTAAGAGTTGTCAAAAACCATGGGACTTCAAAAATTTAAAACATCATCCTGACGTCTAACCCATGTGTACCACCTCGCATCCGAACCGAATTCTAATAATAAAAATTCAGTGGTCAAATTAGAATGTTTCCTGAGGGGGTGACGGCCAGCTTCTTGATTTAAACGTTCGGTCTATGACCGGATGTTTGCGTCCTTCTCCAAGGCGTTTTGGTCCAATGATCACAAGTTAACTTCCCACAAAACCGCTCTAACAAAGGTTTTCGGAAGTGTGAGGCCTCTGCCATTTTCGGTCTATGTTATGTGATTCGGTCTCTTATTCAGACCCTCTAGAGATTAGTAACAAGTTATGACAATCAGTTGACTGAGGAAGACAGTTGATTGGCTCTGCAACTTATTTGTAAGCATAAGCAATGTAAGGAACAAGTCAAAGAAGGCACCAATAGGATAACTGATTTGACTTCGTGCAGAGTCCATTCAGCACAAAAGAAGAATTCTTATAAATTGGAATGATGGAAGGGGGGCTCACCATTCATTAGTGATTTGTGGGGCTCCTCACTTTTCTTAAGTACGATCGAAGGAAAATGAGCACACTTTTGGGGTATAAAAGAGAGACCCCCTTCGGTATTATTTCGAGCGAAAGGCGTTGTAGTCCCTTTGGTCTTTTATGTTTTCTTTCATCAGCCAAACAGAAGGGACTCTCTCTATCTGGCCAAACAAAAGGGAGTCCTAAGCACAAAGTCCGTGCTGTAACTGCCATGGATATCGGTACAATCATAAAATTAAAAAACCGTCACGCGTATGAGCATATGATTCTCCGATTTATTAGTAAATTGTTGATGGTTGGCTCTCCCTATAAATATAGATTCTGATTTCTAATCAAACAATATAAATCTTTCGTATATTTTATTATTTCTCATTTTATTTCTCTTTCAAATTTCTCTTTCTCGATTTAATTACAAAGTTTCAATCAGCTTCCGCAATGTTATTTTTACAACACGTCAAGTTGCTAATTAAAAAGTTGAACAGAAGGTTAGTGAAAGCATGCTCTCTAATGGGAAAGATTGAGCGTAGATCAAGCACAGACCATAGAAGAACTAATCTGTAACTACATAGTCATAAAGAGATATTACTGTCAAGTTCAGCTTTGCAGCCCCAGCAGCTGACGACTTTGCATTAAGTGAAAATGACTGGGCAAACGTTCGAGTTCTTGTCTGGATTGGTTGCTCCAATTAGGTTTAGGACAGCATCTAATGCTGTATGATTTAAAATACCACGTCGAAGCAACTAATGCATACTAACAGACTGGAAACAAGAAGAGGGAAATCTCAAACCATGGTGTTTTAAATTCTTCTTCGTTCGATAGATTTACGGAAGATGTAGGAATAGAATATGGTAATAGTTCCTCTTAATCTATTCCTTCAAATGGACAACCTCCTTAATGAATCTGTTGAAGTCATTGTACGATGACCCTCCATGACTGGCGGCTTCCGCAGCTCTCTCCTTCCACTTCTTAGCCTTCTCCCTCATCTTCCTCCCCCCAACCCCTTCCATCACTTCCCGAACAAGAGCCTCTATTTCCTCACGCCTCACATCCTGGTTCACTTCCAGGCCAATCCCCCATTCAGTACATGCGTAACGACAGTTTGTCTGTTGCTCGGCAAAGAATGGCCAGCAAATGAGAGGAACGCCTCCACATATACCTTCCAAGGTAGAATTCCACCCGCAGTGCGTGAGGAAAGCGCCAACTGATCCGTGACTCAGGACTTGATCCTGCGGACACCAACTCGTCAAGAACCCTCTGTCTTTCACTTCCTCGAGGAATTCCTGAGGTAGAAGTGCAGAATCACCCTCCACAACATCAGGCCTGATCACCCACAAAAATGGGTTCTTGCTATTTGCAAGGCCCCAAGCAAACTCCTTCAGGTGTTCCTCAGTCATGACAGTGACACTCCCATAGTTCACATACACAACCGACTCGGCTTCTCTGTGATCGAGCCATTCGAGGCAGCTGTAGTCTTCCTTCCACAGATTCGACCTGAAAGACTTGACTGAGCTCGAGGGAATATTCTGGATGAGCAATGAAAGGGGCCCGGTACAGTAAATTCGAGGGGAAATGTCTGCTATTTTCTCCAATACTTCATATTCGAGTTCATTGAAGGTGTTGAACAAGATAGCGGATGATTTCAGGCAGTGCTGGACTTCTTCTCCTGTGTAGTTGAACAAGATGTCGTTTGGGTCCGTGGTCCGTATGAAGCTCGGGATGTCCCGGAGGCGGATGTTTCTCATGCCAGGGATCCAGTCAACAGGATCATCGAGCGTCCCATTGTTCAGGAAGTCTTCATCTGTTCCTTATAATATGTAGTGAGGACCCAATCCAGAACTTTAACAAGAGAAAGAGATGAATGGAAATAACTCATGAAGGGAGAGATAATTATATAAACAAATAAAGATCTAGTGAATCTATCAGAGAGGAGCAAAAATGAATAAGTAAACAAGGGGAGTACCTTTGAAAGGAACGATCCCTCTCTTAACAAGCTCTCTATACTGCAAATAACCCATGAACCCACAAGCCGAGGCAGTCCAGAATTGAACCTCCGGGACTCCAAGCTCTCTCGCAGCTTTACTGGCGAAGCTCGTCACCCCATCCGATATCACACAAGTCACACCTGGAACAACCTCGTCGCTGTTGAGCCTGGCAAGTAATTCCTTCAAAGGCCCCAAGCAGTTCTTCCGAGTCGAGTCACAAAGGGCCGGGGGGTCCTGTGTTGCATCGCGGTCCGACGGTGGGAGGCCATCTGGGATCATCTCGAATCGGAAGTTTCCAAGGTCTCGGAGCGAGTCAAGTCCCTTAGACCGGAGGAGGCGGCGGTGGTTGAACTCAGTGTTGACGAACGTGACGAAGACACCGCGCGCGTGGAGGAGCTTGGCGAGCTGCATCATGGGGTTGACGTGGCCCTGGGCCGGGAAGGGGACGCACACGGCGTGTACTTGTGCATGGGACGAACCCATCATTGGTATCTCTCTAGAGCAAGATCAAGAAGTGTATACTGAGTGATGGAACTTGAAATTGATCTGAAGTCTGCCAAATCTTATTCGGTCGTCTTTTCAGATCTATACTAGATGCGGGAACGAAAGGTCATGCAAGTCGCGTTAGACGGGGGAGATGCGCATGTGTGAAATTTCAGCATCCGGCACATATGTTTATATAAGACAACTTCCAGTGATTGGTGTATTTCACTTTTTTACACCAATTGCAGAATACCTAGGGATATTCTGGGGTCTTGTATTCCGCCTATCCTAGATTCCTGGAAGAAGACGCAGGTGACTCGATTGCCTCGAACACGTCCGCTGAACCTTGGAAAGGTCATTCGATTTTTGATACATGACCAATATCAGTTTCCTAACTGATGAGAGAATAACTGGATAGCATTCATTGTTTCCTACGGTTTCTTGCTTCAGGTTGTTGGGGTTCACTACACAATCACAAAAAAGGTAAAGAGTAAAAACGAGAGAGAAAATTTGAGATGTAAAGTTTTTCTCAGTTCATCATAAAATTAGTGCTACGTTCAGTTGAAAATTCTACCATAATTAGTATCATGCATCCATGCCATTTTTTTAATGGGGAATATGAATCACATCTCAATACAGGTTAGAAAACATTGGATCTATGAAGTATCTCAATCATATTCTAGAAGTGTGCTCGAAATTCAGGCATGGAGTTGAACGTCAAAATTGCATGCACTTGATGAAGTGAGAATCAAGTTTCATGGCGGCGTTTTCTAGTCTACACACGTCCTCTTTGATCCACCCATGCCATGATTTTTCATGCAATTACTTTGTCCAGAAGTTAAGCACAAGAAGATATTTTCCGTTAATCTCTTGACAATTTGAAAGATCATAGTTCAAACGCATTTAATCGGTTTGGTGATAAGAGTCACTTGCTACAAAATTATTATTCACACTTAGATCTCGCAATCACTATGATCGGCAGTATCCAAAACATCTCCATGCCATTTCTCGTGCAAACGGACAAAATACTGCCGGGCAATGGTCCTAGTTGCGTCGGATATAACCAGGTCCATACATTAAGAATCTAGCAGTTCTATGGAATCTAATGAACTTCGCTACGTTTTCTGGCTGTACCTAGAACGCATCGAGCTGATCGAATGATGTTTCTCGATGTGGTTCGAAATCCGTCCTCGGACAACTTGATCATAGAGACAAGTCAAAAGGGCAAACGGTCACGTCTTTACGTAGCTTTCATAATCATGTTGTACCGGGACCATTCGGATGCGTCGAGGAGGAGATGCGATCAGGGGCGAGGGATTTGAGTCAGAAGGGGAAGGAAAAGATCTAGGAAGACGTCGAGGAGAGAGAGAGGATGTGGAAAGATGTAAACCATTCGAAGTAGTCTAATCCGAATTGAGCGCGATGACTATGATCGGCTGCTACTATTGTCGTTATGTAGTTTGTAAATCATGGACGTTTGTACCAATTTACAAACTTTCATTTGTATAATTCACTCGCGTTTTGAATCTATGCTCTTATAAAAAAAAAAAAAATACCAATCTAAACTAGATCGACTTACCAAATTTTATCATATTAAAATTAACCAGTAATCTTGGGCTACCAATTTGACTTACTTACCGAATTTTGGTTTCTGTTTTCTCAACTTAGCAATTTTTTTTATCAAGTTACCAATTTTTATTCAACTTGGTTAACAATTTCTTATTTACCAACTCTTTTTAGCGATTACAATCTAATTTAGCGTGAATCTCCAAATTTTCTCAAAATATATTGATTGCTAGTATTGAGTCAACTCCCATTGAGTTACTCATGGATATTTCGATTTACCATTTACGAACTTTTATTTACATTTCTCAACAACATCTTGATTTACCAACTCTTTAAAAAATTATTAACTTCATTTTCTTTTGATAAACAACTTTTGGTATCTTATGCAACTTTTATTTACTTTAATAACTATGTCTTAAATTTATCGACACCTATATGAAATTACTAACTTCAAGTTAAGTGATTTATCAACTTTTCTTGACTGCTTAGATTTATGCTCAGGTTTCTACTCTAATCTCTTCTCAATATATTTCTTGTGCCATCCCATAAATAAGAGGAAAGCAATTATGGTTCACGTGTTTACAAACTCATATGCTCTCTCTTTTTTCCTTTTTCTTTCTGTCATTAACTAGACTCTGTGAGATTACAGAGAGGCTGGTGAGATGATGATGGATGGGTCAAGTAACTGTAAATTTAAACCAGCAGGATGAGAAATGCGGGGTGCTGAAGGACTAAATGTTGCTTTAGTATAGTTGCCAGTTCAAATATTTCAATATTCTTTGCTAGCATTTGGCGAATGGTGAGGCATTGCTGAGCTCAAGGGACAATTTGAATCTGCTATGCGGACATTTATTCTTATGGTCTTACTTGAAGGTACATGGTTGTACATTTTTCCTGAATTTTGTGGAGTTACTAATGATTTCTTATTGGCACTTGTTTTGATCCTTTTTTCTCCATAGGTAAGTCCCTTTGATGGCGGTTAAAGTCGGACTGACAAGAACTACCCAAAATTTGGGTTGATGGGCGGATCTGGCTTCTGGGTCTTTTGCATTTCTATTCTTTGCTAGGCTGCACAGTGAGGAAACTCTCTCTCAATTATCTGGACCGGAGTTACATATTTTCATTTCATGTATTATGGGAACACTAACTAGCTCATATTTTCCAGAAAGTTGGTCAATAAATCTTTATATGTTATCCTCTTTAGTTGATTTTGCTTGCTTGCAAGTAGATGCGGGAAAACATTTCCCTCGAGATGGTATTATTGGGCGGCATGTCCACTGCAGTGTCTCGATTTTGAGAATGGAAAACCACATCTACGCACCGTGCATATGGTGAATTTCAAGTCCGAGCGCTGACCGATTCAAGTCCGAGTGCTGACCGACTCAACTTGTCGGCTGCTACAAAGGTCTCTGTTCTCTGACCTAGTCTGTTGCGTGATGGCTGAGGTGATTAGCTGAGTTATCTGATTTCTTTCTTTTGGTCTGAATTGGAGGCCGTGGGTGCATGAGCGGCTAGTCCGTAGGTGTCCAGTGAGCTCATGGTCGCGGATGAAGTTAGCATCTTGAATTCTCTCCTGTCCCTTATCTCGGCAAAGCTAGGTCTCAGGAATACCTTTCTTGGGCACTAAATACATCATAACTGTCGTCCAAACTCCTTTGAAACTGCTAAACCGATGGCATACCCATAGGACATGGTACTTCATGCTTCCAAATGTGTTCCCAAGGCCAGTAGTGTTCTCTTTATGTATGACTGGCTTGGACTTGATGAAGTGGAATAGGTTGCCCTGAAACGATGTTTGCTCAAAATATTGACATCTTAACTTCTAGTGAGGATCGTCACCCTAGAATACCCTTCCCTCTTTCCTTCAATGGTTATCCGAGAAAGCTTGGATTTCTGTTTGTCTTATCAAATCATTTTGCTTCTATATTGGGCTTTCGAGATCCTCTTAACTTGAAGAAAGGTAAAACTGATCAAATTTTATCACCGAACAATCATAGAACATCATTTGCGAATGTGTCTCCAAGGTTAATCTAGGCAATGTGTTGTAATTTCAAATGCTTAAATGAGTCAGCACTCAAAGAGATCAATCTTTGCATCAAAGTAAATATGTTGAGTTTGTCTCTAAAAAAAGTAAGTAAAAGATAGATAGACGTGAGTTCTATTGTGCTAGTGGTTGCGATGCTTGAAAAATCTCTATCCAAGCTCTCAATGGAAAAAAATAAAAATAAAAAATCATCAAATGAACTACATAAAATTGATCGTGTATGGACTTGCTAAAGTAGGAGCTAAGGTAGAAGGGTCATTGTTAACATCTAAATTTTAGTGACCCATTTAATCAGTCATTAACTGAATAGAAAATTATGAATTAATTTTTTAACCCCTAACAAATATAATTTTCATTTAATTGCACCCTATATAGATATTAGAAGCATTTGCATTACTAGTGTTAATTTTTATTAAAAAAATATTTTTATAACTATATTTAAATTTATTATTATTTAAAAAAAAAAGAAGAAGAAAGCGAGACCGGGCCGGGGGCAGGCCGGCCCGGCCTTTTTTCTCTTCCCTTCTTGTTCCTCTTTCCCATATGGGCCCAGCCCATTTTCTTTCCCTTCCGCCCGGCCCGGCTCGTTCCTCCCCTTTCCCCTCTTCCCTTTGTCCTTCACGATTTGCTGCAGGAGCACGGACAAAGGATGAGGGACAGAAGACCGACCGTCGACCGGGAGTAGGTGGTCGGGGCCAGGCCGGTCAGGAGCAGCTAGCATGTCAGAGGCCTTGTGCGCCGCTGCCAAAAGCGAGAGAAGACGGGGTTCGTTTGCTGGGTTCGGAGAGAGAGAGAGAGAGAGAGAGAGAGAGAGAGTGAGGAGAACCGAGAGAGGGAGAGAGAGCCGCGAGTGAGAGCCGCGAGTGAGAACGGGAGGGCTTCATCCGACGCCTCGGTAACGCGCGAGCTCCGCCGACGACTCTTTGCGGTCGCCGCCATCGAGCCGAACCGGGAAGCCCTATGTCCGTGCCCTGTTTCTCGCCCTGTTTTGGGCACAACGGCCAGAGGTCGCAGCCAACCCTCCCTCTCTCTGGATCCTAGATTCTCTTTCCTGCGCTAAGACAATGGAAGGAATTCAATTGAGGGCGGTCATATTCGGTGAGCGATATTACGCTTTATTCAACGCAATCCACCGTAATATTTTGTGATATTAAACTAGGAGCCAGAGTCACTTGGCTCCAGAGCGGCATTGTTTGCAATAGCTTCATGTAGAGTTGCTACCAAATCAGCACGAATGGATAGGGTTGCAAGCCTGTTTTATGCCAGCTAGGGCCACATTTCCATGGTCGGGATAGGTTTTTTTCCTTAACGAGTCACCGTACATGACGAGCCACCGTACGTGTTTAGTTTGGTATGATCGTATTTAATAAATGATTTCAGGAGTAAGAGTTCTCAGACTTCCACAGAAGCAAGAGCAATCCTCGATGCATATTTAAAAAGCCCTAGTTCCATGCAATAGTTAGTCTTCATGCAGAGTTGCCACCAATGCTTGATGTTTTCCAACACTTTCGCAACTTGCGGGCAAGATGATTAAATGTAGCTTAGAACTTTCATCAATATCAAGAAAGCACAATCTGTTCAGATAATATAAGCAAATCATTGTGAGTAATGGTGTCAATTTTATTCTTACTTCTTATTACAAAACCAGATACCAACCGGCACCTAAAAAATTATTTATTACTAATGAAGATAGCATACACAACAATAATTGATGATTTACTTGACTAAACATCGACGGCGCTTCGTGGAGGAAGTAAACCCTACCGCTCGCCATAATGACGGCATTCAGGGGAAAAACACAGGCTTGTAAGTATGTCAATTCATAATGACTCGCGGGCACCCCTCTATAAATATTATCAATAGCGAATATACCCACGGTCAGGAAAAACACAGGCTTGTAAGTATGTCGATTCATGGTGGCTTACAAGCTAAATGGCAGAGAAGTTTCCATATTTACACCTTTTCTTGTTGGAGGGGCGACCGTCCGTTGAACTACCAAAGAAAAAAGGGTAAACCAATGTGATCATGACATTGTATGTGCTTGCGATGGGACGGATGCAACTTCCCGTTCTTGCTTTGGGTGGCATAAGTCCCTCTTTTATTAATCCATTTCTTTAGTCTTTAGGGAGCTTGACTTTACTAAAAAAATCAGGCTCACTCTCTATAAAGATTCTCAATAGCGAATATAGCCACGGCCTCTCTAAAACAGAAGTAAACCTCAGCTTGTGCTTCATAATTTCGGAGAACGTCGAGGCGGCTTCTGTCGAATAATGCGTAGTACCCCACAAAATATGGCCACCCTCAATTGATCTCCTTGCATTCTTATCAGCAAAAGTGAGAGAAAGCACAATACATGGTAGACGTTGGCGAAAGCGATAGAGAGAGAGCGCGATACACAATAGAGGTTGGCGAAAGCAATAGAGAGCGATAGAGAGAGAGCGCGATACACAGTAGAGGTTACACTATGGTAGAAGGGGGAGGCAGACTGCAAGGATTTTATAGGGGCATAGGGTAGCTTTTATATTTGTTACCAAGACTTTTTGGTGATACTATTTAGTAAGTTAAAAAGAGCTCTATCACGTCTATTTTGTAAATTTTATATTATGGTCAAAGATTTGTTTTAATTTTAGAAGGCCCTAGTTATCCATGTGTCATGGGCTGATCAATTAATTCGGATCGTGACCAGCAGCTTAGGCTCTTTTTGGATCACTTGGATTGTTGGGTGCTTAAGCCAAGCCTTGCGCACCCACATCGTAGAGGGAGAAATTTCTAGAGAGAGAAGCTCTGGAAAAAAGAAATAAGCCTTTGATTACTAAATGGTTTGATGAATACAAATGAGGGAGAGGGCAGCCCTTCTTATACTTGAGACTCTCAGATTACAACCATTGCTTGAGATTTCATCCGGCAGACGAGATCATATCGCCCAACCTACCAACCACCAACACTAATTGCAAGAGTGTTCTAGATCTCGGCGCAATTACCGTATCGCCTGCCCTTGGAACACTCCGGAAGCTCTCTCGCGGGAAACATGGTGATCTCGGGAAGCCCTCCTCAAAAGTGCACGGTCCTTTAGCCACAAGAACCTCTTGAGCGTGACCCATACTTCTCTCTTTCCTCCAAGAAAAAGCATGATGTGATTAGGGAGCAGGTGCCAAGTGGGATCAAGTCTGATCAACAATACATTAGTGTATTGACTCGGCAGAACATCACTATGAGAAAACCCACTCTCATATCTAGACAGGATTTACGAAGTAAAGTTCACAGCCAGTCTAAATGCTAGCTGGAAAGGATACTAGTACTATGTAAGCTGTATTAGCAACTGACCATTCGATACATGGCGGGGTAAACTCAAGCATAACAAAGAATAGTTTTATAATAAATAACAATCACCACAAAATGCTTCTACCTCATATGAAAACGAAATATAATTTTCCCTATATCATTTTGTCTTGAAATAACTTGAAGGCATTATAAGGAGCCACAGCAAGAAGAATCACCGGTGTGCAATAGCACAAATTATAGGGCGTCATTATTGATGGATACAGAGAAGCAAAATCCAATGTCGCAATAGGCTTTTCGAAGAAACCTGCCTTGGCTTCCAGAACCTGAAAAAAGAGGAAGCAACGATGGAACCCCTCGAACAGCAATGCTTTATTCACTTAAGCACATTACATCTCACCCGTGCCAGAAATTAGCTAGGATTACTCAGCCAACTGTCATTCCTTGCAAAAAGAGGGAGCCTCGAGAAGGAAAGACTCCAACTTTGACATTAGACACGATCATTCTTCGCAAAAAGAGGGAGGCTCGAGAAGGAAAGACTCCAACTTTGACATCAGACATGATCAGATTTTCAGAAAAAGAAGCAATGGTCCATCTGGGTTCTTGCATATGATGCTAAAAGCAAAATGAAAAATAAAGAAAGAGAGAACACCATAAATAATTCACAGAAAGACTCCATCGTTGGCAACATACCCAGAGAGAGAAAGAGAGAGAGCCGGAGCAAAATTTGTCGTCGGTCAACAGGCGACTAGCGGTCAAGCAGCCGAAATTACCATATGCTACATGGTGTTCAAAATAACGATGCCTCCGTTGGGGGCTGGACGGACAAAAAATATCTACAATGGGAACGACAGAGCCTGAGGCATTCTGCTACGAAAAAGAAATAATTGACGATTTACCCAACTGAACATCAAAATTTCATATATACATTCAAATTACACAAACTTCATATATACATTCTTTATTGATTCACTATCATTTATATGTTGTCCCAACTCTCAGGCAGAATTCTAATCAAGATTTTTGACAAATGACAATCCTGTATATGTCGTCCCAATTCTCCACTCAAGGTAGAGGACCTTTTACGCGCCATCGCTTCCTTCGTCCTCTTCAAGCATCGCTATTTCTTCTTCCACTGGCAACTGGACTGGTCCTGGGGGAATTGAAGCTTGGTACACGGTATTCAAGGTAATCATACCTCCCTCGGGGGCTGGACAGACGACAAACATCTACAATAGGAGCAAAGGCTGAGTCTCACGCATTTTACTACGAAAAATAAAAATATATGGGTGGGTCGTATCAACCAAAATTACTAGATTAAGAGGTTTCATCATATATTTGCATTGTCATTTTTTGAGAAGATTGCGTAATCACCCCTTCAATTTAAGAGCAAGTTGCACTTTGGGCAGAAGATTTTAATAGATGATCTCACACTACTCTAAACTTTGGGCATGCTCAACAGGAAAACTGTGATCGAAATGAAAATCAAGGAGACTCGAATTAAGCCGTTCAATTCATTAGCAAAATCTAACGTAAGTCTTATGTTGACCTGTTCTTTATATGTCCACCATAGAAGGATCTTGGCAGGGAAATGGTCCAAAACAAGCCCAGAATTAGAGGTGATAAATAGGTGGGTCGGGTCGGATATGGGTCAGGTCGAAAATAGGTCGACCCATATTTGACCCATTTAATCCGTTTTGACCCATATTCTTGTAGTGTAAATCTAGTGATCCATACCCGACCCGACCCATATTGCTAAAATCTATTTATTATTAAAATATTTTTATGTAATACAAATTTTTTAATAATTTTTATGCAATACAAATTTAATGAAATTTTTTTATTATTCTTTTAAAAATATTTTTAAAAAATCCAATTTTTAATTTTTAAATATAAGTTTATTATATTTTTAATTTTTTTTAAATATAATTTTTAAAAAAATATTTTCTTAATTATTTTTATTTTTTATTTTAAAATATAATTTTTATTTTTATTAATTATTTTTTTCTTTTTTTTCTTTTCTCTTTTTTTTTTTCTTCTCATTTGGCCGGTCGCCAACCGTCGTCGAACCGGCCACGGGCGAGATGGAGCTCGCCGGCGTTGGGCGAGGCTCGATCTCACCAATCCAGCAAGGCCGAGCCTCGGCCCGATGCCGTTAAGCTCGAGTCTCGGCCCGATGCCGTTAAGCTCGAGCCTCGCTAGATTCGGTGAGACTCGGTCTCGTCGATTACTAGCGAGGCTCGAGACTCGCCGGATCTGGCGAGATTCGAGCTCACTGGCGTCGCGTGGAGGCTCGGCCTCGCCGATCTAGTGAGATCGAGCTCGCCAGCGTCGGGCAAGGCCTCGGCCTAGCCGATCTGGCAAGATTGAGCCTCACCAGACGCCAGCGAGCTCGAGTCTCACTAGATTCGGCGAGGCTCGGCCTTGCCAGTCGTCGGCAAGGCTCGAGCTCATAGTCCTTGGTGAGGCTTGTTGCCGGCCAACGGCTGGCCATCACCTCGCTGGTCGCCGGTGAGGAATGAAAAAAAAAATAAAGACAAAAGAAAAAGAAAAAAAATTGAAATATGAAAAAAAAAATTATAATTTCATTTTTTATTAAAAATATTTTTATAAATTTATAAAATAAATTTTAAAAAGGCCAAGGGTTTAAACTTTAAAATAAATTTTTTTATAACCTATTTAGACTATTTCTTTTTGTGTTTTATATTCACTAACCTATTTCTAATCCATATTTAACTTTCACTTAACTCATTTCTGACCCATATTTAACTTTCAATTGATTCATTTATAACCCATATTTAACTTTCACGTAATCGATATATGACCCATTTAACTAAAAATGGGTCATAATATGGGTTTTTGACCCATATTGCCAGCTCTACCCAGAACATCTGGTTCGGGCAGAAATTATGCAAACTCTTCCCTCTTTTAGTGAATTTTTAACAAATTTACAACATCATTTTCATGACAACCAGTCCCAGTTTGATGGGAAATTAGGCAGCTTTTGGCCATGTTTCCACCAAACATTGCCACATGAATTCAGTCTCCCGTGAAGCAACTGGTCCAAATCGTCCAACCAACTTAGGGCCGCATGAGACCCACATTTCTGCGGGGGTGACGGCTCAGATCACTCACCCGACCGCCTCGTTGAGAATTTCACTAAAGATGGCCAGTGCCATTGCTGTTGCCGTTGCAAACTAGCACGAGAAGGAGAGATCTCCACAGCAGACAACCCGGCGCCATGCTGGAAATGATTATATGAATACTAATTTTAATTTTTGCCTAAGAGTTATCAAAAACCATGGGACTTCAAAAATTTAAAACATCATCCTGACGTCTGACCCATGTGTACCACTTCACATCCGAACCGAATTCTAATAATAAAAATTCAGTGGTCAAATTAGACATTTCAAAATGTTTCCTGAGGGGGTGACGGCCAGCTTCTTGATATAAACGTTCGGTCTATGGCCGGATGTTTGCGTCCTTCTCCAAGGCGTTTTGGTCCAATGATCACAAATTAACTTCCCACAAAACCGCTCTAACAAAGGTTTTCGGAAGTGTGAGGCCTCTGCCATTTTCAGTCTATGTTATGTAATTCGGTCTCTTATTCAGACCCTCTATAGATTAGTAACAAGTTACGACAATCAGTTGACTGAGGAAGACAGTTGATTGGCTCTGCAACATATTTGTAAGCATAAGCAATGTAAGGAACAAGTCAAAGGAGGCACCAATAGGATAACTGATTTGACTTCGTGCAGAGTCCATTCAGCACAAAAGAAGAATTCTTATAAATTGCAATGATCGAAGTGGGGCTCACATTCATCAGTGATTTGTGGGGCTCTCACCTTTCTTAGGTACGATAAAAGGAAAATGAGCTCACTTTTGGGGTATAAAAGGGAGACGCCCTTCGGTACTATTTCGAGCGAAAGGGGTTGTAGTCCCTTTGGTCTTTTATGTTTTCTTTCATCAGCCAAACAGAAGGGACTCTCTCTATCTGGCCAAACAAAAGGGAGTCCTAAGCACAAAGTTCGTGCTGTAACTGCCATGGATATCGGTACAATCATAGAATTGAAAAACCTCAAGCGTATGAGCATATGATTCTCCGATTTATTAGTAAATTGTTGACGGTTAGCTCTCCCTATAAATGTAGGTTTTGATTTTGAATTAAACAATATAAATCTTTTGTGTGTTTTATTATTTCTCATTTTATTTCTCTTTCAAATTTCTCTTTCTCGATTTAATTACAAAGTTTCAATTGGCTTCCGCAATGTTATTTATACAACACATCGAGTTGCTAATTAAAAAGTTGAACAGAAGGTTAGTGAAAGCATGCTCTCTAATGGGAAAGATTGAGCGTAGATCAAGCATAGACCACAGAAGAACTCATCTGTAACCTAAATAGTCATAAAGAGATATTACTATCAAGTTCAGCTTTGCAGCCACAGCAGCTGACGACTTTGCATTAAGTGAAAGTGACTGGGCAAACGTTCGAGTTCTTGTCTGGATTGGTTGCTCCAATTAGGTTTAGGACAGCATCTAATGCTGTATGATTTAAAATACCACGTCGAAGGAACTAATGCATACTAACAGACTGGAAACAAGAAGAGGGAAATCTCGAACCATGGTGTTTTAAATTCTTCTTCGTTCGATAGATTTACGGAAGATATAGGAATATGGTAATAGTTCCCTTTAATCTATTCCCTCAAATGGACAACCTCTTTAATGAATCTGCTGAAGTCATTGTACGATGACCCTCCATGACTGGCGGCTTCCGCAGCTCTCTCCTTCCACTTCTTAGCCTTCACCCTCATCTTCTTCCCCCCAACCCCTTCCATCACTTCCCGAACAAGAGCCTCTATTTCCTCACGCCTCACATCCTGGTTCACTTCCAAGCCAATCCCCCATTCGGTACATGCGTAACGACAGTTTGTCTGTTGCTCGGCAAAGAATGGCCAACAAATGAGAGGAACGCCTCCACAGATACCTTCCAACGTAGAATTCCACCCGCAATGCGTTAGGAAAGCCCCGACTGATCGGTGACTCAGGACTTGATCCTGCGGACACCAACTCGTCAAGAACCCTCTGTCTTTCACTTCCTCAAGGAATTCCTGAGGTAGAAGTGCAGAATCACCCTCCACAACATCAGGCCTGATCACCCACAAAAATGGGTTCTTGCTATTTGCAAGGCCCCAAGCAAACTCCTTCAGGTGTTCCTCAGTCATGACAGTGATACTCCCATAGTTCACATACACAACTGACTCGGCTTCTCTGTGATCGAGCCATTTGAGGCAGCTGTAGTCTTCCCTCCACAGATTGACCTGAAAGACTTGACTGAGCTTGAGGGAATATCCTGGACAAGCAAGGAAAGAGGACCGGTACAGTAAATTCGAGGGGAAATATCTGCTATTTTCTCCAGTACTTCGTGTTCGAGCTCACTGAAGGTGTGGAACAAGATAGCAGATGATTTCAAGCAATGCTGCGCTTCATCTCCTACGAAGTGGAACAGGATGTCGTTTGGGTCCGTGGTCCGTATGAAGCTCGGGATGTCCCGGAGACGGATGTTTCTCATGCCAGGGATCCAGTCGACAGGATCATCGAGCGTCCCGTTGTTCAGGAAGTCTTCATCTGTTACATATCATATGCAGGGAGGACCCAATCCAGAACTTTTACAAGAGCGACGAATGGAAATAACTCATGAAGGGAGAGATAACTAAATAAACAAATAAAGATCTAGTGAATCTATCGGAGAGGAGCAAAAATGAATAAATAAACAAGGAAAGTACCTTTGAATGGAACGATCCCTCTCTTAACAAGCTCTCTATACTGCAAATAACCCATGAACCCGCAAGCCGAGGCTGTCCAGAATTGAACCTCTGGGACTCCATGCTCTCTCGCAGCTTTACTGGCGAAGCTCGTCACCCCATCCGATACCACACAAGTCACAGGCGGAACAACCTCGTCGCTATTGATCCTGGCAAGCAATTCCTTGAAAGGGCCCAAGCAGTTCTTCCGGGTCGAGTCGCAGAGGGCCCGGGGATCCTGGGTTGCATCGCGGTCCGATGGTGGGAGGCCATCTGGGATCGTCTCGAAGCGGAAGTTTTCGAGGTCTCGGAGCGAGTCGAGTCCCTTAGACCGGAGGAGGCGGCGGTGGTTGAACTCGGTGTTGACGAAAGTGACAAAGACGCCGCGCGCGTGAAGGAGCTTGGCAAGCTGCATCATGGGGTTGACGTGGCCCTGGGCGGGGAAGGGGACGCACACGGCGTGTACATGTGCATGGGATTTTCTTGATTCTTGGGATGGCGAACCCATCACCCACGTCTCTCTTTAGGGCAAGATCAAGAAGTGTATTCTTGGTGATGGAATTGATCTTAAGTCTGCCAAACCTATTCAATTTCTGTCGGTCTTCTCGGATTTATTTTAGATCCGCAAGAGAAACGTTTATTTTCTTTTGGCAAGGTGCAGGTGACATGATTACCTTGAACGCATTTCATAAAGTAAAGCGATATTAATCTTTTTTATTCGCACCTAATGTCACGATCAAGATCGAATATGACCTTAATCATCATATCATTAATAATGAGTGTCGGATACCCTAAATCAAAACTTGGTATAAGTAGATACTTAAGTGTCAAAGCTTTCAAAATGTATACTTAAGTATCAAAATTGAAAAAAAAAAAAAGAATACTTAAATATCAACGACAAGAATTTCCGACCAAGTAGCTGATGTGACATTTTTCAATAGCACTTTTTACTAACTTACCCATTATTTTTTTTTTTAAAAAAATTATCCACGTGACACTAACGTAATTAGATAAGCCCAAAACAACGTCGCTTTACCCCAAAATTTGATGTTAAAATTAAATATTGATTTAAAACAAAAAAACAAAAACAAAAAAAGGAGGAGGCAATATTCATCAAAAGTCTCCACAATCCTCACCGTTGTCGCCCCACCATCGCTAGCCACCGAGCCCTGGATAGTGGCCAAAGACTCTAGCTGACCACAAGTGAGTGCTTTTACAATGGCCCTCGCTCAGATCTAGGGTAAGGGGTCGTCAACCCTCACCTAGTCGAGCCAAGGGCAACTGGTGGCTGGGGCGCGGACCCTCACCACACCATCACTAGCCTTTCCTGGCAAGGGTTGTGGAGACGCTCGCTAAATGTTGCTTCCTTTAAATATATATATAGTTTTTAATTTAATTTAATTAATGAATTTTGCACCAAAATGGCATCATCTTGCATATTGATTTCTGAGTAGATATTTCGACAAGCCACGTGGACCACTTTTATTATTAAAATAACACCACCTCATCTATCTAATTTTCCAAAAAAAAAGTAACACTTAAATACACTTTTTGGAAGTTTTAATACTTAAATATCCATCGTATCAAGTTTCGGCACTTGAAGTATACTTTGCCCAATAATAAATCTTCAACGGTAATTTTATATACCTCAGCAGAATTATCACGCAAACAGACAAGGAACTGCAGTCCGAAACAAGCAGGTCCACTTTTACTAGCAGTTTAGCAATAATTAGAAACTACATGTCCTCTTCCTTGTGTGTTTTTGCAGTGGTGATACCGAAGAGAGAAAGCTAAAGGCATTTGCTAGTAAAACAATTTTTGGGTTAATATAAAAATGACAGTATGTTATGAGCTAAAAATTCTTAATAGAATGGACATCGCAACATTTTTTAATTATTTATTGTTTGCTTTTTTACCCAAAATAAGCGGTCAATCTCACAGAGGATTAAGGACAGATACATAATTATTTTGTATCACTAAATATCCTTTTTTCTAGCTATTTTCAGAACGCACCTAATATTTAGTCACGTGAATCTAAACCTGTCCTTTAAGAACTCGAGCACAAGATTAGTCAAAGGACAGGCAAAAGATGGCGGAGAGACCACACATCTTGGAAATTCCACAAGAGGTTCAATAGCTTTCTTGATCATTATATTTGTAACAGGGAAATGATATCAATCATCTCTAAACTTTGATACAATGTGCAATATTATTCATAAACTTTTAATTCATTCAATATTATTCCTAAATGTTCAATATAATCATTTTGTTTGATCAAATAAGAGAGAAAGTCTCCACAAGCTCAATTATTGCAAAACTACAATCTAATCTGTAAGTATATCTAAAAAAATACAATATAATCCCTCAACTTTCAATTTGTTTAATGCAATTCCTTAATTTTCGACAAAAAAAATCAAATCAATCATTCCGTAATATTCACAAGTTTTCATGATTACATTATTGCTTGGATTTTAAAATATTTTTTTCATTTTAATCCATTTCCTAAATCAATAATTTTACTTTTTTGGTCTTTACAATGAAACGATAGTTCCATTTATGCATATTCTAGTTTATGATATCTATACAACTAACAGTGAGATCTCATTTTAAATTTGTATAGGGTCGGCATTCCTGCTATTTAAAGTCTTTGCATATGATATCTAGAAAAGACATTAAATTATCTATAGATACTTGTACTTATATTAATCTAACTTTTATTTCTAACTTTTTTAGATAGGTAAAATTCTAGGCTTTTGCTCTTTTTTTTCCTTAGTTATTTTTAATTGACTGTGTGTACTGCAAATGAGAAAGATTTGAAAATTCGAATAAACAAATTGAAAGTTAAGAGACTCAATTGCACATCTCTAGATATCCTTAGGGGCTAGACTGCACATACTGCGATAAGTTCGGGATTTATGATGATTTTATCCCTTAGTTGATCAAAAAACTAGACAACATTGAACAATTAAAAAAATAAATCAATGATCACTTTAAGCAAGCTAAAAGTCCAAAGATGACATTGCATATTAGGGCAAAATTTAAGGATTATTAGTGTCATTTTCCCTTTATAATATGATTTGTGGCTCTGTCAAAAATGAGGCAGATAAGAAATAACTTAAACCGATCCATCAATTTGTTGTCCTTTGCATTTTGTATTTATGACATCTCCAAATTCCTACCAATAAAAGAAAGACAACGATTACCTCTTTTTGTTCTTCCAAGTAACTTGTTGGTAACGTATTAACACTTTTATAAAATTACCAATTTTTTGTTATCAGTTTCTAAATTACCAACTTTTATTTGAATAATTTACTAACACTTTGGCTTTACAACTCTCATTTGAAATTATCAACCTAAATTAGAATAACTTACCAACATTTGTCTTATTAAATCACCAGATAATTTTGGGTACCAGCTTTCATTTGAGTTACTTACCAAAGTCTAATTTTTTTTAATTTATTAATATATTATTAATTTACCAACTTTTATTTTACCTTGGTTGGCAATTCCTTATTAGCTAACCTTTCTTAGCGCTTAGCAATTTAAATTAGCGCAACTTGCCTTCTCCCATTATATTACCACCTATTATTAGGTCACATCTCATTGAGTTATTCGCTGACAATGAAAACAACACAAACAGTCCATTAATATTAGCTTAATGTACAATATTGTCTCTAACCTTTTAATTCATCCATTGTGGTTGTGGTTCCTTATCTTTAACCCAAATATGCAATGTCATCCCTTAAATCAACATAATATCTGAACTTTTAGTACATATTCAATTTAGTTAATAGACTATATAGAAATATTCAATGTTATCCTTGAAGTTAAATCAATGGAAGGATAACATTGTATATGTTTATATAGATTAGGGATTAGACTAAAGTTTTATCAAAAATTCATGGACCACATTGAATAAGGTTAAAGTTAATGGACAATATTACACATTGAGCTAAAATTTATAGACCATTCATGTCATTATCCATTCACCGGCATTTATTTACTTATTTGAATTTGCTAGCTTTTCTTATCATTTACAAATTTTATATAAGTACTCAACAACACCTTAGTTTATCAACTCTTTTCAAAAATTAACAAGTTTAATTTTCTTTTAATAAATGACTATTTTTATCTTTTACCAACTTTTCTTTACTTTTCCTAAGTATGTCTTCAATTTATTAAAACTTGTGTGAAATTACTAATTCTCCTTTGAATTAGTGATTTATTAACTTTTTTTCCGATTAAGTTAACAGCTAATTCAGGCTTTACCAATTCTCCTTTGAATTAGTTATCAAAATTTTTGTTGTTATTTTTAATCTACCAACTTTTCTATTGCGTCACTTAATTGAACGAAAAAAAAAAAACTCATAGGTCACTAAAAAGAGGTTGATAATGTCATATAACACCCGATAAAGTTAAAGAGCCGATGAGATAAGCGGTTTTTTCTGTTTTTTTCCAGTTGGGGGTGTCAGCTTTGACATATCTTTATATGTTATCCTCTTCCATTGCAGTGTACGCGCTTTGCATCAAACTAACGCGCTTTACATCAAAATAAGCATGCCGATTGTCTCAAAAAACCATATTGCATGTGAGAGCGTAATCAAAGTAACATGCTTTGCATCAAAATAAGCATGCCAACTGCTCTACCATCGCACGATCGCTGCACGACCATCGCACGACCATCGCATGACCGCTGCACGAGCGGCAATCATACGATGGTCTTGTGACGATCGAGTAGTCGACAAGCGACTAGCGATCGAGCAGCCGGCGAGGGTGGCCAATGGGCTATGGGCAGCGATGATGATGGTCGCCCGCAGTTAGGGGCTGCGACGACGATGGTTGGGCGATGACAATTGGACTGGGCCAAGGGGAGTTACCGTATGCTACATGGTGTTCAAAATAACGATGCCTCCGTTGGGGGCTGGACGGACAAAAAACATCTACAATGGGAACGACAGAGCTTGAGACATTCTGCTACAAAAAAGAAATAATTGACGATTTACCTGACTGAACATTGATGGCACTTCGTGGAGGGAGTAAACCGTACCACTCGCCATAATGACAGCATTGAGGAAAAACACGGGCTTGCAAATATGTTAATTCATGGTGGCTCGCAGGCACCTCTCTGTAAAGATTCTCAATAGCAAATGTACCCACAGCATAATAACCTCCAATAAACATTGCTACCCTCAATTGATCTCCCTCCATTTTTTTCGGCGAAAGCCAGAGAGAGTTATTGGTAGAAGGGCACGAAAGCAAGAGAGAGATGCGGATAAAAAGGGGGAGGGGAGTGCCAAGGATCTTATAGGGGCGTAGTGTTGGGCGCATCCACGTGCATGATGAGATATCGTGCGATTTTTTCTGTTTTGGGAGAGGGTTAATGGAGGCGGTTTTTTCTTTTTTTTTCCTGACATATCTTTATATGTTATCCTCTTCCACTGTAGTGTACGCGCTTTGCATCAAAATAAGCATCAAAACAAGCATGCCAACTATCTCGAAAAACCATATTGCATGTGAGAGCATAATCAAAATAACGCACTTTGCATCAAAATAAGCATGTTGACTGTCTCAAAAAACTATATTGTACGTGAGAGCATATTTTTCCCCCAAAAATTTAAGGATTATTAGTGTCATTTTTCCTTTGTAGTATGATTTGTGGCTCTATCAGAATAAGGCAGATAAGAAACAATTTAAACCAGTCCATCCCTTTGTTGTACTTTGCATTTGGTATTTATGACATCTCCAAATTTCTACGGAAAAAAGAAGAAAACGATTACCTCTTCTTTTTTTTCCAAGTAACTTGTTGGTAATGTATTAACACTTTTATAAAATTACCAATTTTTGTTATTAGTTTCTAAATTACCAATTTTATTTGAAAAAATTACTAACACTTTGGATTTACAACTCTCATATGAAATTATCAACCTAAATTAGACTAACTTACCAACATTTATCTTATTAAATCACCACATAGTTTTGGGTGCCAGCTTTCATTTGAGTTACTTACCAAAATCTAATTTTTTTAAAAAAAATTACTAATATATTATTAATTTACCAACTTTTATTTTATCTTGGTTAGCAATTCCTCATTAGCTACCCTTTCTTAGCGCTCAACAATTTAAATTAGAGCGACTTGCCTTCTCCCATTACATTACCAACTATTATTAGGTCACATCTCGTTGAGTTATTCACCGGCAAGGAAAATGACACAAATAGTCCCTATATATTAGCTTAATGTACAATATTGTCTCTAAGCTTTTAATTGGTCCATTGTGGTTCCTTATCTTTAGCCAAAATGTGCAATACCATCCCTTAACTTAACGTAATATCTGAACTTTTAGTACATATTCAATATAATTTATAGACTATATAGAAATGTTCAATATTATCCTTGAACTTGAATAAATAGAAGGATAATATTAGATCTGTTTATATAGATTAGGGATTAGACTGAACGTTTATTATAAATTTATGGACTACATTGAATAAGGTAAAAGTTAAAAAACGATTATACACAATGGGCTAAAATTTACACACCATTCATGTCATTATCCATTCACCGACATTTATTTACTTATTTGAATTTACTAGCTTTTCTTATCATTTACAGATTTTTATATAAATACTCAACAACACCTTAGTTTACCAACTCTTTTCAGAAATTAACAAGTTTAATTTTCTTTTAATAAACAACTATTTTTATCTTTTACGAACTTTTCTTTATTTTTCTTAAGCATGTCTTCAATTTATTAAAATTTGTATGAAATTACTAACTTGAATCTAAGTGATTTATTAACTTTTTTTCCGATTAAGTTAACTGCTAATTCAGGCTTTACCAATTCTCCTTTGAATTAGTTATCAAAATTTTTGTTGTTATTTTTAATCTACCAACTTTTCTACTGCATTACTTGATTGAACAAAAATAAAAACTCATAGGTCACTAAAAAAGAGGTTGATGATGTCATATAACACTTGATAAAGTTAAAGAGCCGATAAGATAAGTAAATAAAAGGGTTAATACCCTAAAAAATCCCAAACTGGTACACGTGTGACAAATTTATCCCAAATTATTTTTTTACCATAAAAAACTCTTAACCGGTATACCTGTGACAAATTTACCCCGATTGATGATAAAAAACTCTAAACTTGTACATTTATGACAAATTTACTCTAAACTAATTTATTCGACCGAAAAAAACCCTAAACTGGTAAATTTATGACAAATATACCATCTACTAAATTGGATTAATACCACAAAAAAATCACAAAAATTGTAAACTGTGACAAACGGAGCGTAAAATCTCAAATTGGTATATCGGTTAACTATCACATGTCATTTAAATTAATAATTTCGCTATAAAATTTAACAAAAACTGACAGAGGGTAAATTTGTCACAAGTCTACCAGTTTTTGGTAAATTTATCAAATGTAATATCAGTTTTGGGAATTTGGTGGTCAAAAAAATAATTTGGGATAAATTTGTCACAGGTGTACGAGTTTGGGATTTTTCAAAATATTAACCTAAATAAAAATTAGTAAGTAGAAGATTTAAAAGAGAGAAGTTGGTAATTTTTTGTTTTTTTGAACAAGAGAAGTTGGTAATTTAAGGGGTGATTGTTGACTTTTTTTTTTTTTTTACTATTCGACATCCAATAAATCGAACAACACAAAGATTTTAACACTGCAAAAGGCAAAATTCCACAAACGAATTTATTTCACATTTTCGTAATGCTCGGAGGAGGCCGGTCGTTATAATCAGTTAAAACGAAACGAAAGACAGCAGCCACACAACCGAAGAACCGCGATTCGACTTCACAACCGTTTTCTATCCACAGCAGCAGCAGCAGCAGCAGCAGAAGACAGCGAGATTCAGACAGGACTGAAGCTCGCTCAAGCTCTCGCCTTCACCGCTTTCATGGCGTGCATGTTTCTCCCCCGAGGCCTCTCCCTCCCTCCTCGCCCCGCCAATCTCTCCGCATTCCCTTCTTCTCCTTCTTCTTCTTCTTCAAGTTTCCTCAACCCTCTGTCTCCCGCTCTTCCCCGGCCCCGAGCTCGACGGTGGCTTGCCGCTAGGGGCGCCGTGTCGGTCTCGTGCGCGCTCCGAGCTCTCATCTTCGACTGCGACGGCGTCATTCTAGAGTCGGAGCACCTCCACCGCCAGGCCTACAACGAGGCCTTCGCGCACTTCGGCGTGCGTTGCTCCGATCAGCCTCTCAACTGGGGGCTGGAGTTCTACGATGAGCTCCAGAACCAGATCGGCGGAGGCAAGCCCAAGATGCGATGGTCGGTATATTGTTTGAAGAACTTCGCTTTTTCAATTTTTGGGATTTTCCCTTTTTTTTTTTCAGGGTTCTGGTTTGTGGAAACTTGTTGGTGATTTCTTGTGGATGGTGCTGGGATTTTGTGAAGGTACTTCAAAGAGTATGGATGGCCTAGCTCGTCGATTTTCGAGAAGCCCCCTGAAAGCGACGAGGATCGGGCGAAGCTGATCGATACGATTCAGGTATAGTAACTTTACTTGTGGTTTGGCTTTGTTTATGAGATCTTTTTATGGATAATTTTTTTTAAATCTGTTTGAGCTTTGTGAAAGGAAAATATAAAAAAGAAGCTACAGCTACTTAACCGTAAAAAGAAAAGATCTTCGAAAAGCAAGTCAAGAGACAAATGCAAAGAGCTATGAATAGGGAAATGTGGACCTTCTATCTCGTATTTGAAGATATTTGAGTCTCGGTTTAAGCACTTTAGCCGTCATGTTGCATTCGAACAATTCCTAAGGATAATGTATGTTTGGGTTGTGCTGTATGGAGGGTATACTGACTATGGTACACAACAGTCATTGTTCACACATCTCAAGTGGATTGGTGGAAGATCATACAATATGCGAATTCAGCTCATCAGAATACAATTTGAAACCGAGAGCTTGAATCCTCTCAAACAGGACTTCAGAAATGCTGTCAGTTACAATGTCGGAACGTTCATGAAGTCTATTTGTAAAGACATGTGAATTGCGTAGTTGTTAGGCAGGACTCATGAAATTGACTATGCACTGTTGGCATAGTGGTTCGGATATTAATCTCCTTATTCATCTTCGTACCCCGAATCTTTTGACAGTCCTCAGTGACGTTGATCAGTAGGCATAACTTCGCTGATGAGGCGGAATTGACACGGTGGTTGTTGTAGAAGTCAACAGAGTCTGCACTAACATTATCTCCTGTCAGTTTCTAGTTTAATGGAGTTTGGTCCAATGATCACAAATTAACTTCCCACAAAACCGCTCTAACAAAGGTTTTTGTAAGTGTGAGGCCTCTGCCATTTTCAGCCTCTGTTATGTAATTTGGTCTTCTATTCAGACCCTCTACAGATTAGTAACAAGTTACGACAATCAGTTGACTGAGGAAGACAGTAAATGTTGACATCGCAGACCTGTTAGGTCTTTCAGAAACAGATTGCCTTGTCCATGAGGCTTATGGTGAGGGCATGTTTGGCAACAGCAAACAACTCATCCTATAGAGAGATCAAGCTCTGATCAACTTTTCCCTTAATCTAAAGGCCCATTTACTCTTGGGGAACATTTCACATATATAGCCTTTTGGATGCCATTTGTATTTTGGAGATGTATTTACTTGTTGCAATTTTCTTTTGATTCTTGGAATGATAATTCATCAATTGATCCCTTGCACTGCTACTGCTTTCTCATACTCTAGTAGTCTACTGTATCAAGCCCAAACTGAAGTTGTGGTCATAGAAGAGGATGCTGCAATAGTTGGTATGAAATTGACACCCCCAGTCATGGCAAATGCTTCGTTAAATGATAATTATTATAGCTACTGTTGCTTCACAAGTAAGAGAAAACTGCCAAGCTACAGAAAGAAAAATCTTCCAATGACTGTATCTTCTTGGTCAGGATGCTTTTCCTAGGAAGGGAAACTATATCTAGAAGGCTTAGGAAGTTAGGATGTTGATATTTAGTGAATGAAGCAAAGCAACCCTAGTACTAAGACTGTACCTCTTCTGATACTATATTTACATGAACTTTTGTGACACTTTCAGGACTGGAAGACAGAAAGGTACAAAGATATAATCAAATCTGGAACTGTAAGATTACATTATATTTGGCGTGTTCTGGTTTTACACAAAAGAAAAAAGATACTCTTGTTTGAGTCTGCTATGATTAATGAGATATATCTAAACATCATTTTCTCAGGTGAAACCTAGACCTGGAGTTTTGAGACTGATGGATGAGGCCAAGGCTGCTGTAAGAAAAATTCTACACTAAAATGTGATTAAGTAAACATGGTACACTGAATCCAAGTGTTTGTGTGGTTTATATTTTTCTATAACCATTGAATCTGTAGTTTATTTAGTCCTTTAACAAAGATTTATTCTACTTCATTTTCCTCACTTTATATTTAGCCTAATTCATTCATGTTGCTAAAATCGTTTCTTGCAATTATTCCCCTCAACTTATCTTCAGGGGAAGAAATTGGCTGTTTGTTCAGCAGCAACTAAGAGTTCGGTCATTCTCTGTCTTGAAAACCTTATAGGAATGGTATGGTAATCTAGCAGAATCACAGAAATCTTGCTTTCCTGTTGAGTGGGCTTTAATGAACATCTTTACACAGCTTGTATCATGATTTTTGTAGGATCGCTTTCAAGGTTTAGATTGCTTCCTTGCAGGTAAGAGGAAAAATAATTGTTTGGACTCTTGATATCTATTTATTTGACTTGAATCATACCATAGATTCATTTTGGGTATGAAAGACACGGGGAAGCTTTGCAAACTGTCAGTTTGTGTTTGATTTTTTGTTCTATCTGCTTTTCCAATCGTGCTTTTTGTTTTTTACCACCAAAAAAAAAAAATCATTCTTTTCATGACATCAATCATTCTGAGACTTTCTTTATAATCCTTGTCGATTGGGATTCTTTTCAATGGTTGATCTCACTTGTTTAAGTAACACTAGAGGAAATCAGCTCTAAATTTTATTTGTCACAGTTGTTTTAACAATGACTTGAAATTCTGTCTCGTAGGTGATGATGTGAAGGAAAAGAAGCCAAATCCTTCAATCTATCTCACCGCTGCCAAGGTGGCTGATACATGTGATTTTATGGCTTTCAACATCTGCGGAAAGTGTCATTAGTTCATATCCTTTGTTTACTGGTTTGTTCTTTTCTCGGGATGGCAGAAGCTCGGTGTATCAGGGACTGAATGCTTGGTGGTAGAGGACAGTGTAATTGGGCTGCAGGTATATAATTTCCAGTAACAATGTCGTATTAGGATGAGGAAACTTAGTCTTATTTGAAAACATTTATGAATCAGTGAATTTGAGAATAAGCAAAAATTGTTAGACAAGATGTTATCAGTGTCATGAAGCAGGCATGCTATGCTCAATACAGAATCGTCACTGAGTTTTCTCTCTGTTTTATTTATGTGATCACTGAACCGAATAAGCTTTGGTTAAATTCTTTAGGCAGCGACGAGTGCCGGGATGCCTTGCGTAATTTCTTACACATCTTCAACTGCAAACCAGGTGACGTTCTCTTTTGATTCATTGTCTTGGAAAACGTGGAAAGATTTCCCACGTGATAATTAGTGTTTGATTTAACTTTCCTAGCTTATTCGTTTGCTTTCGTTCTCTCTCTCTCTCTCTCTCTCTCTCTCTCTCTCTGCGCTTGCAAGCTGCAACATTTCTAGCTTAATTTCATCATGAAAGAAGTCTGAAAGCTGTTCTTTATGCTCAGGATTTTAAAGAGGCAATCGCCAAATACCCTGATATGGGCAATGTGAGGTACAGTTGCCCCCTGACTCACTGCTTGTGAAACTTCCGTACTTGTTGGCTGGAAATAGATCGTAAGGTAGTTACAATCTATGCAGATTGACGGACTTGGAGCAATTACTTCAGAGTGTTGTTGCTGCAAAATAGGAAGACAAAGTACCTCGCCGCAGCTATAGAGAGCTCGAGAGCTTACCTTGTAGATTATGTAGATATGTTTTCTGCATATGAAGTTGGTCATGAGCGTGATGTCTCTATTTCTCTTTCTCGCAAATGCAAAATCGGAGAGGAATTGTGGATAGGAATCACGATTCTTTGGAAAGGGTATGACTGGAGGTAAAGTAATGGAGGTAAAGTAATATCGATTCTTCTGTGACTGGGGCTGGAAGGGAGCAACTCAAACTTCTAACCCCGCAACTTATTCTCTTTATTAAAATTAATGGGTCAGTCCTATCGACCAAATTACTAGATTGGGAGGTTTCAACATAAATTTGTACCGTCATTTTATTGAGAAGATCGCGTAATCGCCTCTTCAGTTTAAGAGCAAGTTGCATTTTGGACAGAAGATTTTAATAGATGATCTCACACTACTCTAAACTTTGGGCATGCTCAGCAGGAAAACTGTGACCGAAATGAAAATCAAGGAGACTCAAAATTGAGCCCTTCAATTCATTAGCAGGATCTAACGTAAGTCTTATGTTGACCTGTTCTTTATATGTCCACCACAGAAGGATCCTGGCAGGGAAATGGTCTAAAACAAGCCCAGAACATCCGGCTCGGGCAGAAATTATGCAGACTTTTCCCTCTTTCCGTGAATTTTTAACGAATTTACAGCATCATTTTCATGACAACCAGTCCCGGTTTGATGAGAAATTAGGCAGCTTCTGGCCATGTTTCCACCAGACATTGCCACATGAATTCAGTCTCCCATGAAGCATTCCTGGGGGGTTGACGGCTTAGATCACTCACCCGACCACCTAGCTGAGAATTTCACTAAAGATGGCCAGTGCCATTGCTGTTGCAAACTAGCACGAGAAGGAGTGATCTCCACGGCAGACAATGCGGCGCCATGCCGGAAATGATTCTATGAGTACTAATTTTAAGTTTTGCTTAAGAGTTGTCAAAAACCACTTTAAAATCTAGAACATCTTCCTGACGTCGAACCCATGTGTACCACTTCGCATCCGAACCGAATTCTAATAATAAAAATTCAGTGGTCAAATTAGACGTTTCAAAATGCTTCCAGAGGGGGTGACGGCCAGCTCCTTGATTTTAAAGGTTCGGTCTATGGCCAGATGTTTGCGTCCTTCTCCAAGGCGTTTTGGTCAAATTCAGGTCGCTCTGCAAATCTGAAACTTGGTTCAGCGAGCGCAGACACAAAGGACACGGTCCATAGGGCCATGAGAATCCCAAGACGATAAGAAGACTCCAACGCAAACAAAAAGAAAAATACAAAACATACAAATCCATAAATCAAAAAAGAAAAAAAAAAAAAAAAAAAAAAAAAGAAGATTTCATTGCAATGTCGTAGTGCAAAAAGGCCTGTCCACAAGAGTTTCGCCAAGAGTTTCTGTACATCTGTATAAAATTTTCAACGATTGTACACATTCAACTAAAACACACGCACATAAACGCTCTCTCTCCCTCTCTCTCTCTCTCTCTCTCTTAAGTATAATCTCATAATAAATCCTCATCCCAAAGACAAACTGAGAGGTTGGAATTGCATGCATCCGAAAAGGGTTCCGAGATCTTTCTCTCTCGCAGCACAACTCGAAGTGGGATTTCTTGGAAGAACAATCAGCAGCATTCGCAGGCGATAACTTGGCAATGCTTGTTCATGTTGAGTTGATAAATCTCGGAGACCCCATGAAAATGTAGTAAGGAAAACAAGCGACGGTGTGCACGGCTAGGGGTTGAACAAGCGGTTGCGGCACTGGCATTTCCAGCCCAGGGGCTTGTAGTTGGAGTATCTACCTGGGGATGCAGGGGACGGGTCGACGAACTCGGCCGGCCGGCTCGCCTCCTCTCTCTTCCTCTTCTCGGGGCCGCCCGCCGCGGGCAGGCTCGGCACTTGGACCGCCATGCAAGGGTGGCACCCGTTGCACTTGTTGTGGCAGCTGGGCGGGGTCGACCCGAGCCGCGTCTTCTCCTCGAACGACAGCCCCTGCCAAGGCACGAGAGCACCGGACCAACGTTCAGCTGCCCACTTAAAAAGATGGGAGAGTTCCACCTCGCTAATGAAAATTACGAAGAAGACTAGAGGGTAGAGAGAGAGAGTACCTGGCGAGGGAACGAGGGAGGAGGAAGGAGGAGGAGGAGGAGGAGGAAGAGGAGGAGAGGAGCGGCGGTGCAGGTGAGGACTAAGCGGGAGAGGGTTGCTGACGAGCTTGAGTTCATGGCTTCATTTCATGCCTCTCCATGAAGTGAGATCATGAGCCTGAACTTAAAAAAGAACATGAGCTCAGCTTAGCTCAGGCATTAGCAAATGATAAAATCCTAAATGATGAAGCAAAAAAAGGTGGGTTCAGAGGTCCAAGACACCCCAGAAACAGAGTCAGAGAGATGTATAGAGAGAGGAGAGAGAGGGTGAGGTGTGGTGGGAGAAATGGTGAGTGGTCTGACTGCAGTAGAGATAGAGAGAGAGGGAGAGTGAAAGGAACAATTCAAGGAAGGGAAAGCAAATTGGGAGAATCCAAATCAGAGGGGGAGAGGACAGTTTGGACCATTTCATTGTCTTTTTTTATGCATTTTGTGTATGGAGGGGGCACCTCTACCAGCAGCGGAGCTGTGAAGGAAAGCGATAGGCTAGTTAACGTATGTATTTTTCACATAAAAATGAAATGCGCCTTTTAAGACCATTGTACTCTCCTGTATAGAAATATGCAAAACGTACGAAAGGGCGGGATTTATATAAATGAAAAACTTTAGACAAGTCATGTTCAGCGTAGCTGAGACAAGTATAAGATGGGAAGGGAACTCATCAAATTCTGTTTTGATGTTTCGAGAAATGTTGGAAATTGAATTCAATTTTCGATTTTCCGCAACGGGGTCCTTAGGAAACTAGGTCTGCCTTGACACAACTAAAATGAAGAATTTAGTCCAATGTGTAGAATTAAGGGAAAAGGCCACATAAAACTCCAAACTCTACCAACTATGACATGTTTATGTTAAATATTTTTTTATGATATCAAAAACCCCAAATTTATACCTATGTTACACTTCATCCCCACTCTTTTCCATAACATCAAAAAAATCTAAACTTATACTCAAGTTACATCAAAAACTCTTAAACTTGTATTTTGTAATACCAAAAATCCCAAATTCATATTCAACTGACACATTTATCCCAAAAATTTAGTGTCAAAAAAAATTTTGTGGGATTTTTGGTGTCAATGTATCACAATAAATAAATTTGGGGTTTTTTATTTCAAAAAAATTAGGGATAGATATGTCATAAATGGCATAATTTAGGATTTTTAGTGGCTTTTACTCTAAATTAATAAAGCATATCATCTTCTTTACCAAAAAAAATAATAATAAAGCATATCATCTTGCTGTAAATACTTTAAAAAAAAAAAGTGGCTGAAGTAGAGTAAAAAAAACTTTTTTTTTCTTTTTTAAATGGTTGGTGGTGGTGGTGGTGGTGGTGGTGGTGGTGGTGGTGGGAGAACGGAAAGGGGCAAGGAGTGGTAAGAATCTGCAATGAATGACAGTAACTGATGGGGGTCGCTTTTCAGTCGCATTATTCAGAGTTCTGTGTGGGGGGTTGTGGTGGAGTTTGAGTGCGATTTGATTGAATGAATGGGACAGTTCTGGGAGTGTGGAGGCGGGATAGGAACTGTTGTTTATACGGTCTCGTGCTTCTTTTCGTACCCCTTCCTTCGTCTTTGCATAATGAACCCTGTGAAAAAGCATCGGCAGTGAGCATGCCTTATATGCACAATGCGGTGACACATGCTTTTCACTCTTTTTAGGACCATTTACTTCTTTGCCAGGGTGGATAAGCAGTACTTCACATTATTTGGGCGATTGAAAACCGGCACAGCACATCGGTGTCGTGGCTCGTATGACCCAACCCGTGACCTCTCGCTTTTAAAAGTTTCTAAATTATTCGGATCTCCTGCAAGTACAATATTCTTGATTTTGGATTTATATAAGCCTTCGACAGATTACTACCTCATTTCCGGCTTCCCGATTCTAGTTCAATGAGTGATGGAAGCGAATTTTCATTGACATGAAACGTGAAAAAGTAATGCACTGTTATGCGCAGGCAAAATGATTCAATAGTCCACAAAAGCAAAGAGTTCATAGGCTGAATCCTCATAAGGCCCTCTGGAAGGAGAAATTGGCAACTCTGATTAACTTACTATAGGGAAGTGTAAACTCCAAGGTCTTCTCTTTCCCCAGAAGAGATCGCGAAGAGTTGATCAGCTTCACCAGCGATGAGCCATACATCAACATTTTCGCATGCTTGACCGGTAGGATTCCTCATCCACAATCACTGGAGGAATGCTCCACGTCCCAAGCGACGGTCCTCCAGTCCCCCCACCTGAAAAGTAACATCATATCCGTGGTAGACGCTACCAAATTGAAGTTTCATACACTGCATTAACAGTCTCCACCATTTCACGCACCTTCTGCAGTAGCTTCTTCACATCTTTTCTGATACTTGGCAGACAACTGAGGCTCCAAAGCTTTCAGCAAGCGATTGTACTTCTCTTCAGCTTCTGTAATTGATTTCGCCTGCACAATAAAAAACCATACAATAGTTTGAGAGGCGCACATAAACTTCCATGGATGATGATTCTTGCTATTCTAATTTTCCTAATAGCTGATAATTGTTGCTTTACATCCCTCAGTCAGACGTTAAACATAACATTTGCCAATTACATTCAATGGGCCGTGCGCAAGAAAAGAATAAAAAAAAAAAATTCACTTATTTCTTAAACTTGTTTCTAAAACCGAAGTAACAGTTTACCGTGCGGGTTTCTATTCTTTTTTGTTCCAGGGAACAAAAGAATAGAAATTCTTCTTCCGGGGAGTGTTAGAATGCAGTACCTAAACATAACATTTGCCAATTACATGCCACAATTTACCGTGCTTAGAATATGGCCAAAAATTTACTTGTTAATTGTTGCTTATATACTCATAATCACTTTCCAGATATTAGGTTCCACTATTTTAGGACATTACTTCAAATTTGCAGATCAGCTGGGCAAAATTTTAGTTTGGGTGGAAATTTTCACATGGTACTGCAAGCGTCAGTTGAAGCAACTACTTTAATTGGAACATTAGAGGCCAGGCTGTGCTCTTTTGTATATCAACGCTTCTATTCTAGATTTGAAAAATGTATAGCAGCCAAGCACAATCAATAACCAAAACAGAACTTATTGCCAGATTGGTTGGATCTCAAGTTCACAATTGATGGATAGGGAAGAAGGTCAGTATTCACATAGTAATTCATTTACCAGTGTCGTAGCATATTGGAATACCTACCAGCATGGTTGGGGCCGCAGAAGCTCCATATATTTTGACGAACATGCGAAGGACATTGAAACTATTTTCTAACACATCATCCTGCAGGAAAAAGGATATGCAAAAACAAAGAGATTACATACAGAAACTACAACAATAATGAGCAGTAAAGTGCTCTTAGGGTATTTACCTCATAGTCAAAACTAGAGCATCCACCAAATTGATACCAAGCAACAGAAGGGAGAGGAGAGGATCAGTCAGGAAATGTTATGAACAGCATTATATCAGTAAAAGGTCTCAATGACACACAACACACACACACGCCAATAGAACGACTTGGCTGATCACATCTACATGACATCCTCCTTGAACGTGTCCAATGTGCATTTCTACATGTACATACAATATCTAAATAAACATAATATTTACCCCAGAGATGCACACATATACACAATGCTTATGATTCAGACACAAATAAAAGAACATGGAGTGCACGCACATACACTGAGTATGTACACATACATAAACTTCTGGATAGACCAGACACTGCAGATGCAAAGTCACTCGTCGATTGGAATACTATCTATTCAATGTACTGAGTTGATTTTGCGATCATAATTCAATGATAGAAACCAGACAAAAGCATACTTACAGGTCATCAGAGATCTCTACCAAAAATTCCGATATGGAAAGGAACTCCATGTGCAGGTCATTCACCTTCAGAACAAGTTGAAAGAAATGAAGAATTCACTGAGGGGCTACCATGAAACAAAAGAGCAAGAGATAAATCATACCAAGGTAGATGACAAGAAGATTAGATAATCAAGAATGCGGACAAGTACATTGTACCAGCTATTAATGAAAGCTAGAGAAAAAAATTCATCGTAAGGCATTTTCTTTTATTTTCCTTTATATTTTTTGCTTGTTGTACACAAATAGTACTAGCACGAGTCTCTTTGATTACAGCAAAAGCTTGTGCTTATCTATATAACAATATAATTCCAAACCAAATGTATAACATGATAGTGATGACACAATACAAACAAGATTTACAATCAGAGCAATGAGAAACTGGCAAAAAACAGACACACGAACAAGCCACTCCAAAACAAACTGACCGGCCTAAGTTCCTGTTATCGTCACCCTTTCCACTATACAAAACTTCATGTAAAACCATTTTGAGCTTTGAAGCAAGTTTTTTAAAGCATCATACTTTCATAGGAAAATCCACCATTAACTATAACTTCACTGCATATTTTAGTGAGGGTGTGTCAAATGACTATAAATGCATGTCAAGTGAGCATGTTCATACAAATTCAGACCTCTCAGTAATAGTATCCGATTGTGCTAAGGACATTGGTCCAATAGCGCAAACAAGACCTAAGATGACAATGGAACCATGAAAAATAGGATCTAGAAGATGACATCCTGTTAAATTGTGTGTGGAAGCATCCAAAGATCAGCATAGAGGCCATTCCAGGAAACACAACTCTTATTATTGGTGGTTCTCTATTCACCTTAAAATTGATAAAAACCAAATCATTCATATTACACTTCATTAGAGTGCTAGTTAAAGCGACTGAGGTTGCCAAGAGGAGATATCTTTGGGAACCATAAATTTGTCAAAATAACAAATCACAAAAGATGCTTCTGTTCAGAGGGAAGAAAACTCAGGAATTACCTTTTCACCTCTCAACTCGTATAACAAAAGATTCAGTACCCTGTAATCAAAAGATTTCAAATGTATTGCCCTCGTGACATCTTCAACTGAAACCTGAACAAATACCTTTGATTATAACCCGACCTAGAAAATTAAGATGGAGATGTTGCTCATCCATAATGACAATAATTCACAAAAAGCAATACATGACAGCTGCTAAATTACTTATGCAACAGTAAAAAAATCTTATTAAAGCATATCTTAACTAATAGGAAAAAAATATTCAAAAGCTTATGTTATTTATTCAAAGAAGCACCAGTTATGTCTCTCCTCCATAATATGAAATTTCTTCTCAGTCAGATGATATTCATACAAACTGAAAGTCCAGACCATAAAAAGAAAAATAGACGCACATTACACACACACACCCAAAGAGAGAGAGGCTTCAAGAACTATGGTAGTGGACTATCAAGGAAATCTCTAAGAGCAAAACCAGAGCAAATGTAAGACCAAGAGCACGAGAGCTTAAAAGCACTTGAATGAAGCATAGGACATATCAAAGCATCCATACCACCTCCTTGTGCATCAAGGCAGAGCATAGCTTTCTTTCCAGTGCCCAGAACTCCTCTCCTGATTTAAATTCTTCATTTATCCTAGAAAAAGGAAAGGTGAACAGCTCAATCCCCCTTCATGTTTAGTACATATTACCTTCAAAAGAACAGTTCAAACCTGTCATTTAGAAGTCCTCGAAATTTAAGAAGACTCTTAAGTGGTCTGAATGGATCTCCTTTGAATGCATTGCCAAGTTCACTATTGAGATCACAATCCCTCTCCTGTATAGTGGACAAGATCTTCACTAGAAAATTTCAATCATTTCACATTCTTCACGTTTCAGTAAAGGTCAAGAAGATTATGACCTCAGATTGAGCTTTTAGAACTGGGAATCCACCAGCAGATAGCTGCACTATTCTCTCATTCAAAATATCCAGCTGCACAACGAATAAAGTAAGGCGCGTGATTAGAATGTCTAACCACCATCCAGTAAAAAGCACCTTTTAACAGGCAACCCATGTGGGGAAATTACATTCCTTCAGGAACAAAATCTACAGAGAATTCTCCTACTACTTTTAAAATGCTTACAAATTTCAAAATAGAGAACCTCAACACCCATTGAATGGATGATAGAACGGAAATAGTTTTCCTTGTCCAGAGCTTTCGGAGCACACTAAGCTCTCCTCATAAATTACTCTTAGTCACCAGCAAATTCATGAGACTGTTTAGACAACCTGATGCATGGAAGCTTCTAACAAAAACAGTAAAAAAGAAAGAAACTTAAAACTTTCAAATTGATGCATACAAATCTTCACTGCACAATGAATTGCTGCATTCACAAAACTTGTTGTGGAATGAATTTCCTCATGCCTTTATTGGTAGAAAAATCAACTTTCAGATGAAGAAGCAATGAATACTACCTTGAAGTACTCTATACTTTTGAAAGAACTGAAAGCCAATGTGATAACATAATGTCTCATGTGTCAGCCAGAAAAAAAATAAAAGCGAGCTAAAGCTTGAGAATGAAAGACCATATAAATGAAGATAGATACAAAATTCAAATAAATCTGAAAATCACCTGATAAATGTAACTTTCTGTGAAAGAAAGCACGGGTAGATATTTGAATAGTGATTCTGGTCTGTTCACATCCATTTCATGAAACATAAAATAGGACCTGCACTGCCAATTGGTAACATTATAATTAAATCACTGGATGAGATCAGATAGAGACATATTTACGGAACTTGTTGATGGGACAACTGACAAATTCGGGAGGTGTTCAACCCAAAACTTGACCGCCAAAGATGATATCATAAAATTGGTATAATCATGATAACAGCAGACAACTAGAGAAAGGTCTATGGATTTTTTTTTTTTTAAGGACAGCAGAAAGGTCTATGGATCACCAGCTGAACTTTAACAGTTTGGAGTGTCAACTGACAGTCTTCTTTTTCTTCTCTTTTTTTTGCGCCCCGGGGGGGTGGTTGTTGGCTTGGAGACAAACAGGTTTACCATGTTTGGAAACAACCCTTTACTTTAATAAAATAAATCCGCATTAAGTCTGAAGATTAGGCATATGGAAGAGAAGGAAGCTCTAGGAATGCCCATGAGACATAGAGCCTCAATTAAGTTTAAAATGCTGATAGTGGGAAAATGAGATAGAGAGAAAGAGGAAGAGATTGTGTTTAATTAATGATCAACATGCATCTTTACCAGTTTATACATTCCACTCTACTTTGTGCATTGAATGACCAACAACCAGTATATGCCCATGACAATCAGGTTCATCATGTATGGAAAGAACCCTTTACTTTAATAAAAGAAATCTGCATTAAGTCTGAAGATTAGGGGTAAGGAAGAAAGAAGGAAGCTCTAGGAATGCCCAAGAGCTGAGAGCCTCAATTAAGTTTAAAATGCTGATAGTGGGGAAATGAGATAGAGATTGTGTTTAATTAATGATCAACATGCATCTTTACCAGTTCATACAATCCACTCTACTTTGTGCATTGAATGACCAACAACCAGCATATTAATGCAAGAAACACTTACAAAGTCCTCAAGGGTTGAATTTGCTCTCTCCATCGCATTGAGTCCAATTACAGCCACATTGTGGAACTCAGTTTGTAGGGCACAATCAGTCTTGTTGTTTAATTCAGATTGAACTACAATAGCCCAAGAAACCAGCTCAAATAAATCTAGGGAGTTATCAATGCTACATGAGAGAGAGAGAGAGAGAGAGACAATGAGGTTGATGACAACAAGAAACATTGAAGCACCTATGAGCCGGAACATGAGATAGATGATAAATAGAAGTGGGGCGACTGCAAACTTAAAGGATTAGGCCCAATTAATGGCAAGAAAACTAAATCAGCCAAGCTGAATTAGCACTCAGCATGTGATAACCCGCAGACATAATCATTACATTAGAAATATAATGACAGCCCTACCATATTTAGAATCCTTGTTTTCCAGCTTCATTAGGTCATTTTGATCAAGCAAATGAGAGGCCTCCCCAATCAATGTCCTTAATATCTGCAAAAGACGAAAGAAGCACCCATCAGATTCGATGAACCAAATTTCAAGGCAAATGGACTTAGTAAAGTTTACTGATACCTCACCTTTGGCAAGTATTCATTAATTAAATTGAACTTCCGGTCCATATCTAGCTCTCCACACGGTTGTATCTGCAGATTTAATATTGTCACGATAATAAAGAAAGCCAAAACGCAAAAGAAAAACCATCAGCAGCGACTGTGTTTCTTTTGAGAAAGAACCAGCCCTTTCAAATCAATGCAAAAACCAGACACCAGCTGCAGTTTGCTGGATCCCGACGCATGTTAACGTCAGTTTCACCAGTGAAAAAATACCTAGACTCTTTCTCCCCTTCTCTCTTAACCCTCAGCCATAAGCCTACTGACCAGCCATGTGGCAACACTGACCGCCAGCTTCTCGACGACCTCTCTCTCTCTCTCTCTCTCTCTCTCTCTCTCTCTACCGGCAACTCCGACAGCCAGCTTCTCGACGACCTCTCTCTCTCTCTGCCCCTCCCACTCTCAATGGCGGAGCTCGACTCGCCGAGCTCCATCTGCTCGTCATAAATCACGACAATAACGCAATACGCCTTCCTACGCAGCCGGCGAAATACAAACCGAGAACCGCAGTCCAAGAAGCCGGAATTCGAATCTTTAGCGCTTCCAAAAAGCAACGCCGGCGGACGGGGACCAATCGAACGGGTAAAAAACCTAGAAGGCGCGAGCATGCAGGCGCCATTTCCGTCGACGGAGCGACGGTTAGCGAGGGCGCGAAAGCGATCGGAGACCGACCGAGGGATTTACCAAGAGGAGGAGGAGATCGGCGAGGAATCGATCGGAGTCGGGATCGGAAGACGAGACGCCGTAGCGGCGCATCAGCTCCAGGGCCGCCTGCGCTCGCTCCAGCTTCCGCAGCTCCTCCATCCTCTGCTTCTGGCTCGTGACCTTTCCCGCCCGATCGGACTGCGTTCCGGGAACGATCCGCCGGATTCGTCCTTAGCGGGAAGCTCTGCAATTTTGCCGCTTTCTATAGGAGTCCAAATGGATAAATATTTTAGGGATATGCCTAAATTCTCAAAACTTGTCATAAAAATATAGTTTAGTCCTAATATTTTTTAAAAGTATAATTAAATTTTAAAATTTATAATAAAAAATTAATTGAGTTTTAAAATTTTTACAAAGTACAATCAAAACTTAAAATTTATTATAAAAGTATAATTAAATTTTAAAACTTAAGCAAAAAAAGTAGTATTAGCAAAAGGACTCGACTGTACAATCAAGTTTGTAATAACACTTTTTGAAAAATTTAGAACTTTATTGCATTTTCATGATAAATTTTAGGATTTAATTGTATTTATTTATAAGTTTTAAGACTTTTAATTTTTAACTTTGACATGTAAAAGTCATAAAAAAAAAACTCAATACATTTATCATAAACAAATTTTCACACCAAAACCTTCAATCTATAATATGTGATATGATTTATCTCAAATTATATTTGGGTGATATATTCACCTCAGTTTTTTTGTAATGTCAAAAACCCTGACTTCTATTTATGTGATATGTTTATCTAAAAAAAATTACCAAATTTTCTGAACTTAAGACCCGCGTTGCGCATTTACTTTCATAAAAAAAAAAAAGTATATTTTCCGTTCCTCCTTAGTCTTGGCCACCACCATAGCCATCATGCCTCTTATCATCACCATTGTCACTGTTCTCACCATTGCCGAACCAAAAAGAAAACGAAGGTGCAAGTTTCATATATATATATACAAAAAAGCATATCACGAATTATGTTGTAAAATATTGTATTGTGAATATATAATAGAGGAAATTGAGAAATTGAGTAGAGAAAATCATATACCAAAGATCGTAGAGAAAGTAAGAGGAGATAATTTTATTTCCAATGTATACCTGTCATATAACTGTTTATATCACCATTATGACTGTTCTATAACAAAACTAAACTCCTATTTATAGAAAAACAAGAATGTATTTATCATTAATATTAATATATCGAATTATATATGTATTAGACAGATAGATGAACGTTCATTATATAGAAAGATGTACTTAAACGTATGATACAATTATACCATAATTAGTATAACGAATATTTATTCATATATTTCATTCATTCATGTATTTCATAACACTCTCTCTTGAATATTCATTGTATTCATTACGAATGTGCATCAAATGATATTGCCTCATTAAAAACCTTAAGCCGGAAAAACCTAGTAGGACAAAAACCGGACAAAAGGGAAAGAGAGTGTAGATCACAAATTTTATAATATTTCCCTTTTATGGATGCATTAGTTGCCTCATTAAAAACTTTAAACCAGAAAAACCCTGTGGAAAAAACCGAATAAAAAGAAAAAAGAGAGCAATTCATAGTTCATAATACCTCCCCTCAATTGAGCCATATAACCACTGCTGGGGCTAATCAATCTTGCATCTTGTGAACTCTCCGCATATCAATGCCATATATTAATTTCTCAAAAGTTGATATTGGCAATAATTTGGTAAAAAGATCTGCAAAATTATTTATAGATCGAATCTATTTAACATCAATTTGTTAACTTTCTTGAAGTTCAAAAGTATTGAAAAATTTTGACGAGATGTGCTTAGTCCTTTCACCTTTGATATATCCTCCCCTAACTTGTGCAACACAAGCAGCATTATCTTCATAAATTATAGTGGGAGAATTTGTAACCGGTATCAAACAACAAGAATTTTGAATATGCATTATAACGAATCTTAACTAAACACACTCTCTTCCAGCTTCATATAAAGCAATAATCTCAGAGTGGTTAGAATATGTAGCTACTAGCGATTGCTTCGTAGAACGCCAAGAAATAGTGGTGCCGTTATAACAAAACAAATACTCGGTTTGAGAGCGAGCTTTATGTGGATCAGATCTATATCTAGCATCAGCATATCCAACTAAACCAAAGTTAATAGAATCCATGGAATAATATAATCTCAAATCTATAGTTCCTTTGAGATAACAGAAAATATGTTTAACTCCATTCCAATGTCTCCGAGTTGGCTTAGAATTAAAACGTGCCAATAAATTTACTACAAAAGCGATATCTAGTCTCGTACATTGTGCCAAGTACATCAAAGCCCAAATTGCATTGAGATATGGTACTTCAGGACAAATTATATTTTCATCAAATTCTTTAGGACGAAATGGGTTATTTTGGAGATCTAGAGATCTTACAACTATAAGGGTGCTCAATGGGTAAGTTTTGTTCATGTTGAAGCATTTAAGTAATCTTTCAATGTACACTGATCGATGGACGATTACTCCATTTGTTTTATACTCAAGCTCTCAACCAAGACAAAGTTTGGTTTTACCTAAATCTTTAACTTCAAATTCCCTTTTTCAAATACTCAGCAGTTTTAGCTAACTTTTCTGGAGTTCCAATTAAATTTATATCGTTGACATAAATTGCTTCAATAGCAAATCCGGTTTCTGATTTCTTAATAAACACACATGGGCAGATAGGATCATTCTTGCATCCTTCCTTAATTAGGTACTCACTTAGGCGTTGATACCACATGTGACTGAATTACTCTAACCTATACAAGGATCTTTGCAATTTTATTGAGAATAAATTGCAGGGGGTGCATGCATTTTGAATCTCTCGGGAATTTTCATATAAATATCATAATCTAATGAGCTATATAAATATGCCGCCACAATGTCCATAAAAAGCATTTCCAATCTTTCAGAGTTTACTAGGCTAATGTAAAAACGAAATGTAATCATACCCATCACGAGTGAATATGTCTCATTATAATCAATCGCAAGTCTTTAGGAGAATCCTTAGGCAATAAGTCTAGCTTTATACTTGACATTCTCATTTTTCTCATTTCGTTTACGGACAATTACCCATTTATATTTAACGAGCTTTACATTATAGGGATATGAGTTACGGGTCCAAAAACCTCTCGTTTAGTTAGGGAAACTAATTCAACCTTCATTGATTCTTCCTACTTAAGCCAATCTTGCATTTGACGGCATTTAATAATAGATTATGGTTCACAATCATCATCCATAATTTTATGAGCAATTGAGAATGCAAAGACATCATCAATGATTATTTCATTTCGATCCCAAATTTTTTTACATCAGTATTCCTAGGATTGGTGTTCCTTTTATGGGTTTGCGCCTTTTCATGGGCAATAAGCTCTTTAAGAGCAAACACAACGCCAAACTTTTCTAGAGCGGATTCCTGATTATTTCCCTTTTGTTTCCGAGGAACAGTAACCTTTCATGTAAATTTACCAACATTATCCATCATTATGCTTTTAATTGGATAATTATGGAATTATGCGCGGAACTTTATAATCTGCGCAAGTAAACATGTAAATGTGACATTGCGCGTAGATAATAGGTAAACATGGGACCATCTACAGGATGTGTCCACTAGTAAAATATCGAAATGGTCTACTTGGTGGTTGTATTGATCCACAAATATCACCATGAATTCTCTGTAAGAATAAATGGGATTCAATATTAACATTTCTTATAAAATGTTTGATAATGAGCTTTTTTGTGAGCAAGCCTCACAATTATAATCTTTAGATAACAATACATTTGAATCATTTAAAGGGTGTCCTTTTATATTTTGAATCATTTTATGCATCATTGAAGCGCCAGGATGACCAAAATGATTATGCCACAATTCAAACAGATGAGGATTTACCAATCTCCAAGACGTAGTGGCATAGGTTTCAACAACCTTAATCATGACATAATACAAACCCATAAAAGAAGTTTTTAGCTTTTCATGGATGATCTTTTGGTCATCTTATAAGAGGAAATACCAATATATTCATTATCTTACTTATAAATAGTCTCAATATGATACCTATTACGGTATGCATATTTGAAAATGAGCAGATTTCTTTTTGATCTAATGCTTATAAATGCATCCTCAATATGTAATATGATGCCATTTGGCCCCAAAACAATCAATAATTGGAACATGAGCTAATTTTGTATGGATTTGTGCCTTATACAATGTCATATTCAAGAAAAAGTGTTTACTATGAAATATAATATGTGTTATTGCACTATCAAGCAAACAAATATCTCTTTTTTTCTCGATATTTTTCATTTGCATTTATCTTGATAACTTCAGGTGTCAAGTATCATAAAATTTGCATATAATCATTGCAAAATTAAATCCTTAAATTAATCAAAATGATTTCCAAATATCCACCACCATTTCAGGAGCAGAATGATACTTTTAGATTTGAAATTTGGTTTTGGGCCAAGAAAAATAAAAATGAAAATTTGATAGAAGAAGATAAAGTATAAGTTGATTAATGAAAATAAAAGAAACACCTACCTTGCAAAAATTACTTACTCGGTTGGTAGATCTTCGTGCGGATAACGTGTTATAAAATATTGCGTTTCAAATATATAATAAAGATAATAGAAAGATTGAGTAAAGAAACTCAGACATTGGAGATCGTAGAGAAAGTAATAAGAGATAATTTTATTTCCAGTGTATGACTGTTATATAATTGTTCATATCACCGTTATGATTGTTTTACAAAAAAACTAAACTCCTATTTATAAAAAACAAAAATGTATTTATCATTAATATCAATGTATTGAATGATACATATATTGGATAGGAAGATGGATGTTCATTGTGTAGGGAGATGTACTTGTATGATACAAATGTACCATAATAAGTATATTCGATAATATGAGTATAATGAATATTTATTCATATATTTTATTCATTCATATATTTCATAACAAATTACATATTTTTGTCACATCAGCATTCTGCCAACATCATTTGTTTTAGATTTTTACCAACACGGGAATTTTGATGGAGGATAAACGTGGGTTCATAGTGTTATTAAAAAATTAAGATAAATGTGTAATTTGAGATTTTATAAATTTTATCCCCTTTTTAAAAAATATATGATATGTTGATCTTTTCATATTTTAGGAAGGAAATAATAAAGGAAACCAGAACGGCCCACCAAATCCGAGAAAAGGACGAGGCCCAGCGAAACAAAAAAAAAAAAAAAACTTCCTTCTTTCCTACCGCCGCGCGATTCGAACTTAGGGTTTCGCAGTTTCCACAGCTCCCCTTCAAATCTGCATCGCGTTGGTTTTGATCCCAGGATCTCTCTCTCAGTCGCAGCTTCTAGTGCTCGAAACTCCCTGCGCTTCCCTCCAGAAAACGGTCGTCTCCTTCGCCAAGCTCAGACTCTCTCTCTCTCTCTCACCTTCCCTCTCTCTCTTCTCCGCCGTCCGACGCGAAGGATCGTAACCGCTCGGTTCCCGCCGCTCGCTTCCGCCGCGAGAGCTTCGGTTCCGGGTGGCCGGACGCTCAGGTGCTTGCTCGACTAGCCGGGGGGCTGCTCGGCCGGTTCGATGCTTATATAGGATCGGAACCCGCTCGACAAGGCAGAAGAGCACGGGCAATGCGCTCGTTTTCTCTTTGCTTGGCGGGACGATTGAAGTTTGAGGTAGTCCGCTTGGGAAGTTTGAGGTAGTCTCTGCTAGTCCGCGGGATCCTCTGCACCGATCGCCGAGGCGACCTTTCGACCGATAGAGTTGCCGGTCGCGGCAGGCGGAGAGTTATGCCAATCGCGCCGGCGCGTCCTTTCTTGCTCGGTTGGCAACCTTAAGGAGATAAGTTAGTGTTTGGGGCGGTTTTCAGGACCGGCGATGGCGTCGCGGTTTCAAGCCTCTGTGTTGGTGGCATCGCCTTTGTACCCGAACTCCATAGCTTGGTCGGATGAGAACTTGATTGCTGTGGCTTGTGGTCGCCTCGTCACTATACTGGTAAAACACCTAGTAGTTCACTCCGCCGATTTGTCGACTTATCTATGCTTGCTTATAACGGCGGCTTGTTCTGTTGCTTTGTGCTCAGCTGTCTTTTTGCTGGGCTGATTTGCTGAAGTTTTGATTTTTCACTTGTGATGCCTGGTCTGGTCTTAATTAGTGAGAGGATCATGGGAATGAAAAAATTCAACATGGTGCAACGGCAGAAAGAATGTGTGGACATGCTTTTTGCAAGCGTTTTTTTGTATTTTCTCATGGCGTAGTTTCATTTTCCTGGAAGCTAATAATACTCTACATTTCAGCGTTGAGAAAAGATTTAGTTTCTGTTAGCCTGGTTTGTAGAAAAATTTGCGAAAATAATTTCTTTACCGTGGCTCTACTTTTCAATTAAATTTCTCTGCAGAATCCTGCATTGCCTTTTGGACCTCGAGGCCTAATCAAAGTACCCTCTACCGAACCTTTCCCAATCGGAGTGATAAAAAAAGAAGGTATTTTAATTTGATCTCATGTTAGAAAGTTTGCTGGTATTCTATATTGACTATTTTCCCTGCAAATCCGTGTGATTCAAGAAGTTTCCAAGACCTAGTCTTTTCCCAATCACACCCAAGTTGCATAATGTTTCTGTTATATCTCCCCTTGGTACAATATTACACTTGGTGAACATTATTTGTGTGCTGTAGACCTAAAATAATGCCAAGCGATTTTATTGCCATGAATGGATCATGATTTGTCTGCAAATATTACCTTTAGCAAACACTCACTGGGTTTTGCCAAAATGTGATACAACTTGATTGCTGCATTATCAAGAGTAGTGGACTTCTCCTTTCGATTGTGCTTTGTGCCGTGAATTGGATATGATTTGATGTTACGCTACTTCTATATCATATCCAGTTTGCTGGTACCCAATTCACTGCAGCATTTTATCAGTAGATTAAGAAAGCAGTGTTTCTTCACAGAATTGCTTTCCAGCTGCTTGTTGCCTACCTGTTTATCTCGCGATCGTGATCCTTATGTACGATCAGTCTCATGGTCTCCTCTTGGAATGGCACCTAATGCAGGGTATGTTTAATCTGCTCCATTGCTTTTGCAACTTCTTTTGCTCTCATGACATAATCATGTGGATACTCCTCCCAGCCTGTGTTAGTATGGACTGGTCAAATCTAAGTCCATTTTGTTGGTGATAGGTGCTTGCTTGCAATTTGCACTACCGAAGGCCGTGTGAAGATCTATCGTGCCCCTTTTTGTGATTACTCTGCAGAGTGGATAGCGGTACGAATCAGGCACTAACAACTACCCTATTGAATTTGTGATTTATGTGACTTCTAAATATTTTGAACCTCCACATCCCTAGTTTCCTTATCGATGCTTGAAACAGCTACCATACTATATACAGCTTGCAGCTAAATACTGGAGCGGCTGCACTGTAGATTCATAGAAATAAGATTTATTGAGGATTTGAAATAGATGATGATATATTAATTTCAGCTAGGAAGCTTAACCATGAAAAGAGCTGAATCTAGTTACTTAATTTTTCTTCAGTTTTGATGCAGTGCTTCTGCATTAGAGATGGTTCTGTTTAAGCTTAAAAACATATGTTTCTGTGTAAAGTTTATCATGAAGCCTTTACACGCTAAATATCCATGGGTGGATAATGATGTCTTAAATATGTATTAGACGTGGTATCACTGTTGTTGTAATATAAGTACCAAATGAGGTTCTGTTGGCAATAACATATACAATGTCAGGATGTCATTCGTTTTTTACATCTTATCCAAATTCATGTCAACAGTCGAATAGTCAATTTTCTGCATAGTCTCCGCTATGTCATTTCATAAGTCTGCAGAACACCGTCTCTGGTATGAGTTTGTGATCTTTCAAATATGTGCAAATCTATGCTCGAAGAAGATGCACTCCAGTCATAGTATGTAGATTAAGGTATAAAAATCCCCTTTGTGGCCTTAAGCTAATTTGAAGAATCACAGTTATCCTAAAGTTTAAAGACCTAGGATGTGAATTTTCCCATTCATCACCAAGGCCAAGTTGTTCAATTGTAGTAGGCCATTTGCTTCTCAAATCTGCAGGTTGTGGATGTATCAGACCTGCTTCATGATTACCTTGCAAATGCCAACTATCAAGTGTTAGAGATTCCTTCAACAGAATTTTCTGATGTGAGTTGTTCCGACTATATTTTCCATTTTTTGGTCTTAACCGTTCATCTGATAATTAAGAGGTATTCAGGCGGAGCAATTCTTTTCCTGGATTATGATCTTTAAATTTCATGTTGCAAGAAGTTCGTGACAGAGCAGAGACGTGCCAATAATCCAGCAAACTCAGGTCATAAGATGGAGTTGAAGCGAAAGAGACTGCATACATCTGGAATGATGTAAATCGCAATTCTCTTCATTAAATCTCCATTCACTTGTTTATTCTTTTCTACACGAGTGCATTTCCCCTGATAAACATGTGTTTGTGTTTTTGACTTTTACATCGACTTGTAAACATGGAGTTTCTGATTAAAATTTTATGTTTAGGACTCCCTGCAACAATAAGAGTTCAAAAACATCTAGGGAGAAATCATGTCCCACAAACTGTAACGATAATGAATCGGCATCTGACATGAATGCTGAACAAGAACAGGGATCTCCTCAGGTATGGCTTTGTTGCCAAAGTTCCTTCTCTTATCCTTTGAGCAAGAAGTGTGAGATATTTCTGGCTTAGCATGCTTAAATTGTTGCTTTTTGAACCCATCTCTGGTAGTATTTTATGTTTTCTTACTGTTGGACTTTCCCAAATAACAATAACAGCAACAGCAAATGCATTTCCTTTCGCATGGAATTAGATATATGATGCTTTCATTCTGTCATATTTAGAATGTATTCTGTCCGGACATCCATACATTGATGTTTATCGAGTGTTTTGCAACTTCTTTCTCTGATTTTAAAAGTCTTTCAGGCTTTTGCAATTAGTGTGGTTGGCTCTGTTAGCTCCACTTATACCCTACTTGCTTTTCTTCTCCTGGCTAATAAACCCAAACAAAAGGAATTGCAAGATACTTCTTTACTGTTCTGTTCCATTTTTTAATAGGCCTAGTTGATGCTTTGTTCTCATTTAAATCTGGTACATAGGAACGAAAACTTGGTTTGCCTCAATGAGGTTTGTCCAGGTACTTATACCAATATTTGCGCTTCCCCTGTTTGCAGGCACAGGAATTTCCACTTGTGAATGTGAATGAAGATGAGTCATTTCAGAAAAATTCTAAATCTCATGGGAGATCCACTGGGAAGAAAATAAAGAATCCCACACTCCCGCTAATTAGTGCAGATCAATATGCTTCTCGAAGTGCAATGCTTTCTTCACTTGTTATTGCCTGGTCACCGTTGTTGCAGTTTCCATCTGAAAGTTGTTCACAAGTTCAAAACGGTGCAACTTGCTTTTCGCTGCTTGCAATAGGAGGGAAATCAGGCAAAGTTTCTTGCTGGAAAATTCATGCACAGGAATGCTACTCCATTGAACATGGCAATGTTTCTCCAGATGCAGTGGTTGTTGGGATCTTTCAGGCACACAGTTCATGGGTCACTGCAATCAGTTGGGCACTACTTACGACTGATTCTTTACATCCCCAGGTTCTACTTTCTACTGGGAGCTCCAATGGCAGGTGACTGTTGGAAATGATCATATTTTATCCATTGTATACATCTTTTTAAATAGTTTAACCTGTGAGGAGACATAGCAGATCCTCCCATGCCATTTCATTCTAAACTCCAGGGCTAATTTTAGGGAGTACTCCTCTTATTGTGATCTGTTTTGTCTCCCCATTTTAGGTATTGAGGGAAACCCTAATTGAGTATGAGTTTTAACCAAGGCTATTGAAAATGGGGTTTATTTAGTTTAACAATTTTTCTGTCAATGACAATGTACAGTCAAGTAACTTAATATGGTGAGTGAAACCTGACATTGTCATGCTCTCAGGATGCATTTGACGCTTTTAACAATCCTTCTTCTTTTCTCTCTCAAAACTTCCTGACATCTGCTCCTTTCATCGGCAGTAAGAGAGAAGAATTTTATTGGATCCTTTTAATGCCTGATACCAACTCTCTGGAATGTCTCATCTGTCTGCTTCGTTCTATTTTCTTGGTTTTTGACAGTGTGAAGATCTGGTTGGCACATTCTTCCGAGCTTTTGAAGTCATCAGAAGCCAATTCTTCTCCTTTCATCCTATTGAAGGAGGTAGTCTTCCTTTATTGGAATTACCTCAAATTAAACAATATTATTTTCCAATTAGCTGATTCTGTTTTGGCTTGTGCACTTTGTAGATTATAAATCCTGATAGCATTCCAGTCTCAGTTCTTTCGCTTACAACACCTGTTAGATCTCCACACAGGCAGCTCTTAGCAGTTGGAAAAGGGTCTGGATCTTTTGAAGTGTGGGTACATGAGCAACACAATTGTAACTTCGAAAGGATTGGATCATATGAGGCACATGACCATGCCGTGAGTTTCTTCTTATGGATCAATTTTCTCATGCTAGAGGTTATCATCTGTTTAGGAATCCATTTTCGGGTTACTTCTACTTGATCAATCTTTCAATGCATGTTGATTCTGATTTATGTGTTTAAGAATCTGTTTTCAGGTCACAGGTTTAGCTTGGGCTTTTGATGGATGTTGTTTGTACAGTTGCAGTGAGGTACTTTTGCCCAAGCAAATAAATGTAAGTGGCTCAATATTTAGTGGATGTTGACTCATTTGTCTCTCTGTTGTCAGGATAACTTTGTGCGCAGCTGGATGTTTCAAAGAAATACCCTATTTGAAGTACCTATTCCTTCTGCTATTCCCAGCCAGAGAGGCTTGATCGATGTAGGGCTATCACTTTTTCCAATTCATATTTCCTTTAGCATGCTATTTTTATCTTTCTTTTTGGCAAAGTAGTATAAGAAAAGAAAGAAAAAGGTCTTTTTTGGAGATTGTGTCACATGTTGCCTTTCTCTTCAGGTTCCAAATGTATTTCATTCATGCTTTGGAGTAGCAGTGTCCCCTGGAAATCTTGTCATGGCCATGGTATGGATCGTGGCATTCTTGACTAAATCTTCACATGGTATTCTTGACGAAATCTTTGCACTTACTTTCATCATTTGACATGTTCCATTCCTGTGAAAGTAGCTGTCTTTGGTCAAATGATCTGCTCTGTTTAATGAGGCAGTAAATGAAAGAAACTAACACCTAGGGCACATTGTTTACTCATTTGAGATATTCGTTTGTTAGAGAATTCTGTTTCTTGTTCTTTTTACTCTTGTTTACTATGCTAGTAATGCCATATGACATCGGTTGATCCAGTTGTGGTAGAGCAAGGTCTATTCGATAGGATCACACCTTCTAAGTTACATAACAAGTTCCTTGGTTATTTTGCAAAGCGCTGGCATTGGTATTTAGTTTGGTGTGTGACTGATTTTGTTCAAGATAGTATTATGAAAACATAAAACTCTAAGGGTCATTTGACACTATTTAGATGAATTGTGTGCGCCTTTCTTAGTGTTCTCTTCTTCTGCTTCTTCTTTGTCAAAGTTACAAATTTAATAAAGGGGTTTGGCAATTAATCTAATTAAACAAAGATCGATTTCCGGAGAGCTAGTGCAGAAGAAAGACATACGTGTAGAAACCTAGACAATGGGAGAAAGTGCTCCAATCAGATCACATAACTTCAACTTAATAAATAGAAACTTCCATACAGAAATTGTTTTTCAGCTGTGGGAACTATTGAACATGTATAAATATGCAGTCATTGCCAAGATGTACAATTAATTTATTAGGGTTAACACCATGATAAATCCTAAACTAGTACCATTTGGACACATTTGCCAACTTTTTTTTTTCCAACCCAAAGTGGTACTATTTGTCCCAATTTTATCCTCTGTAACAACGCCATCCAGTTTGTTCAGGGAAGTTCCCTATGTGTTGTCCAAGGGACCCGACTTACCAAACCCAGTGGAAGACACATAGGACACTTGACAGCCAAATTAGCAAGAGTTTTGATGGATGGTGACATAGGGACAGTCGTATCCTTTCAGGGGATTCTATTGGTCAAAATATAGTTGGGGGTAAATGTCTTCATATGGTACCAATTTAGGATTTTTCATGGTATTAATCCAATCTATTATACTACGAGTTGTGTGGTTCCATTATCCTGGCTTTTACTGAAGTTAATTATATTATACAGTCACTTGTACTCCCTAACAATGTATAACGCATGAGCTCATCAACCTGTCATGATATGAAAACCTTACCAGAACTTCAACATTTTGCTTTGGTACTGCAGGTTCGCAGTTTTGATTCTTATGTTCTGAATCCAATGTACCAGGCAAGGTAACGTACTCCTTTTGCTTTTAATGTAATCCCATTAAAGTGTATCTCCCATCACTTAAGTACAGGATTGCAATGAGCTCGATATGCATGTGGTTTTTCTTCACAGGTTAGCTTAAGATTGTTGGTTGGAACATTCTAACATTTTATTAGAGTCAGGTTCTGCATTCTTCATGCCCTTTTCAGTACTCATTTCACTTTATTTCTTATATTATCCCAGTTTTCTGTATTTTGGTTTGACTAAATGTGCAAGATAATCCTTCCGTCAATTTTTCATTTCGGCTTGCATAAGTGTATCTCTCATGACTTAAATACATAGTTGCAATGGGCCTTGTATTCATGTGATCTCTCTCCATTTGTTTGCGTAAGCTTTTAGATTAGAAATTCTAATGACTCCAATAAATCTGTCTTGCACATTGAAAAAGTTAGAAACTTGCTTATCATTTCCCAGCACGACTCACTAATTACAGTGGCAGAGACAGATATAACCAGAGTACCTTGAGCCTTTTCTTGAAGGAACGTTAGCAGGTGTATTTGATAGTAATTCGATGTGCAATAATATGATGAACACTAACGGATGTATTTTATACTAATTTCATGTGCATAGAAAAGAAATTGGTTTCTGCAATTTATGCTTTTAAAACCTCTTTAGGTCTCAAAAAGGTGCTGTTGAGTTTCTCTGGATGGTTGGGCAAAGAAGTGACATTTCATCCAGCGAGAAGTTGAATTGTGAAGCCTTATCTGGTGTCTCTGAGGAGGAACTAGCTTGGTGGAAGTCCAATATATTATTGTCATTGCGACAATATGAATGTTTTGAGAAGCCTCTAGTTATGTGGGATATCATAGCAGCATTATTAGCTATCGATCAATTAGCGCCGCATTTTGTGGATGATTTACTAATTGAGTGGCTCTCAAGTTCTTTTACGGAATCATGCTCGAAGCTTTCAAGGGAAAAGGTTTTGGCAGATTTTTCCCGAAGACTCTCAAAGCTTACCTCTCGGCACTTGCATCTTCTTAATGTTATATGCAGACGTGTAATATTATCAGAAGTAAAAGCTGATGATATTAATACCAATGAACATGACCATGGGACAACGTGTGAAAATCGAGAGGAGCAAGTGATGTTATGGATGGACCTTCTTTTGACAAGCGAAAGAGAGCTCCGAGAACGACTTGTTGGTATTAATTTTGCCTGTTCCAGTCTAATGTCACAAGTTGATGCAAATATGTCTCCAAGTGGATACTGGTATCCATCCGGTTTAGCTCAAATGGAGCGGTGGGTTGGGCGTGGTCAAGTGCGGGATCAACTAAGGCTTCTAGTATCTCAAGCCAATTTGAATGGGAAGAGGTACTCGGTACTTAACTCTTTATTGCACATGTTTACTTAATTATGTAATGATCTGGTTGATAGGAGCTCCAGGTTTTTAGGGAGGTCTATGCTTCCAAAAAATTAGACTATGGATTATAACCTTCATAACTATTATTTTGGAGAAATAGAAGAGTGACTTTGAGCTAGTATTCAAAGTCTTTTGCTGCTGAAAAGCCTTGCAGGCCATCCCTTATAAATAGCATAAATCTCTTTGACCTAACTTTTGGTGCTCTTCTTGGAATTGGATTGTGATGCTGCTTCTTCTGCCCATGACTGCAAGTATAACTGGACAACATGAACTCCTTAGGAAAGTTATTGGGTGTCTAGGAGAGTCAGTATCCATTATAAATGCTTAATGTTATAAGGAGTGAGAATAAATGAACGACTAGAGTACTATGAGACATCCTCCTACCGGGTCATGCTGATTTTTATCTCCAGTATATATTTAGCATCTGCAACTGAATAACCTCAGTCAAAACTAAGGATCCACAAACTCCTCTGTTGCATACACATCAGATATCTGATTATCAGATCATTAGGTAATAAACATAGACTCTTGATTAGTTAAAATATTTTGCTGTAATGTTGTTTTAGAATTTTGAATTGCAATAGCATCATCAGACTTTCTTTATGGTCTTTAGGTGCATGTAGGCAGGCACATCTTTTCACTCCACTTCATTCTATTTCCATTTGTTGGGTCCCCATGTTTTCATCTATCATAGTTCCGTATGCCTTTTTGATTGACAATTGAAGATTGCCGTGCTCTCTGTTTGTTAATTAGTTTCCACTGCATTTTCCATCAAATGGCAGCCTGGGCTCCTGTGACCATGTAAAAGAAGAGAGATGCCCCTATTGCTCGGCTTCAGTTCCTTTTGAATATCCAGAAGTTGCATATTGTCAAGGCGCAAAATCCAATGGCAATGTGGGCCAGAGACACAAACTGGTCAGATGCGCCGTGTCGATGCAGATTTGCCCAACAACTCCCCTGTGGTTCTGCATCTGTTGTCACCGGCGGGCTTCGAAGCTGGCTCCAGAACCTCTCTTCACAATGGTTGAGTATCCCGAAAACTTCGCTTCTTTAGTTGGATCTTCTCTAAGAGTAACCTCAAAACCTTTGTGTCCCTTTTGTGGGATTCTGCTGCAGAGACAGCAGCCAGAATTTCTACTTTCGACAGTGCCAGTTTAAATTAGTTACCTTGCTAATTATGTTGTAAAACTTTTTGCTCGTCAATAATCATAATTCTATGCTTACAAACATTATTGTTCCGAGAAAAACGTGATTCATGATGATCAATATCTCTTTCAGTCCTCAAGTCAACAAAACGCTCCTCGTCACAAGATGATCACTCAAGCTGAACACGCGGGGGCTCTCTAAGCCAGTGGACGGCACACGTCCATGTTCGGGCAGATGAAGACGCTTTTCATGCACAGTTAGATGTCTTGACACTGTCACAATAATGTCGAGATCGCGCCAAGTCTCTTCACGATTGATTAGTTTGCGTAACCAATCATTAAGTCCTACCGGGACCTGTAATCCCGTTCCGCCCATTGCGCTTCCTTTGACAAGAAGGCGTCGAAGAAGCCGCAGCACCTATCGTTCCATGGACGATCCCAAAGAGCACCCATGTGCCGATCACTCGTAATAATTCAGCTACCCACCTTTGGCAACAGAAACTGTAGAGAGAAAGGGACCTCTCAAATGTACCTAAAATGCATAGGACCAGAGAGAGAAAGGGAGAGAGAGAGAGAGTCCTGAAGAGTGATTCACGAGCTGATGTCTAGTTGGAGGGACCAGTTCATTTCTCACGCGTCGGTGTAATTGCGTTTGTCTTTTTGTTTGTCTACGTGCTGAAACTCGATCGAAATCAGAAAAATGTGAGGACGTTCATAGCAAAGAGGAAGTTCCACGGCACCTGCAAATGTAATTTCAGGAAATTTTTGATTTTGAGGAACCGGACGCGGCTCGTCCTAACTCCCATTGCCCGCGTGTGAACTACTTTACAATGCGGACAGCCTACACGAGCAAAGACGTAGACCGGTCCTAGAGACTTGTAGATATTGCCTGGGTTTCCAAATAGATGGGTCTCGATATGCGTGCGGCTGTATAAGAGAGAAGGAATTCATGTGTACCGGAGTTTCAACTGACTTGATTGGTTGGGTGTCAAATTTGCCACGAATTCCCCCCCCTCCCAAAAAAAAAAAAAAAAAAAAAAAAAAATATATCGCTTCCGTCAACCTTCTTCACTTAAACCAACTTACGGATTCCGATTATGCTTAGTCGACAAGGCCATATTGAACTCCTTTCCTTAACTCCTACTACCTTAATTTCCGGCGAAATCTCTTCCTACTTAAAAGAAGATTGACATAAATGACACGTGAAGTGAATGTTGATTTTTCTCCAAGCATATGGGGGAGAATATCACATAATAGCCAATCCCAACTGTTGGTCTCGGTAGGACATGTTCATTCGAGCATGTATGTACTGTCTAGTCCACCATGCCTCGTGGGTCTTCCCTAGACATAGCATCTTCCATTGAATATTCCTCCAAGTTCCGTATTTTCAAGAGTTCGTGCCAGCAATTTTGAAAAGGGCCACGTTAGTAAAATTTACCATTCTAGTCTTTCAAACTCAAAACTCTTAGGTCATGTCACCGTTAAATAACTTCTTCCGCATGGAAGAGGATATCGATTGAATTATGTATCAAGGTTATGGCCCTCTATGTCACATTCTTGCTCTAGCACTGCTTTCTAAGAGTAATGTGTCTATCGATTTCACCATTATGTCGATCGAGCCTTCATCGGGTGCTGCCATCCAGCCATTAATGCTTCTTCACGACCTCTGGAGGGCCTTAGATTTGATCACCGCTGTTGTGGTCGGTAGACATTGTCATCTTAATTGCACTTGCTGACTACCCCTTCCATGATGTTATTGGCCGCCATCAATCTTCTTCCTAATCAGAGCCTATTGGAGAGTGTGGGGATGGCAAAAGGTAGGGGGCATCATTGGCACAATGTCAAGTCAAATGTGATAGCTTCAAAGTAATCAGCAACTCCTTTCACATTTCCCATCAACTGGACATGGCACCGAAAGTTGACTTCCCGTAACGAAAACTTAGCAAAACGATTATTTACTTATATTAGTGAATTATTAAAATATTTCACATCACATGACGAAAATTGATTTTTCAGTACGTCTCACTCACGTGGCATGAATGAGTGAGAGCGTAATAATTTGGACACACCGCACATGACTTTGTCCCACCATATGATGTCGGCATTCTCCCATGCAATAATTTACCAAATCGTCCTCGTCTCCTCCGAAGTCCCTAACCGAACCTTCCCTCCCTCCCAAATTCCCTCTCACCTAATTAAATCAATAATAATAATAAACCATCGTAAATAAATAAAATTACATTTAAAAATATCGCAATTAATTGAAATTAAATACGAAAACCCTATAAAACCCCCCTTCCCCTCCTCTCTCTCCTCCACACGCACTCCTCCCTTCAGCCGCTTCTTCTCCTTCTCTCTCTAGAATCTCCCCCCGCCGCCGTTAGAGAGAGAGAGAGGACGCCGGCGACGGCGACGACGGCAATGGCGGTCGCGAGCTCCTCCGCGCTCTCCTCCAAATCCGCATTCGCCGGCGCCCACTCCTCCCTAGCCAGGCCTCGCCAGCCGGCCCCCGCATTCTCCCTCCTCCCCGCGAGGGGCGCCCGCCGCCCGATCTCCGCCGTCCACGCGGCGGACCAGCCGAAGACCCCCGGCGCGGTCGCCGCGGCGAGCAACTCCTCCGCCGTGGCCGCGCCGCCCGCCGCGGCGGGGACCGGGAAATGGGCCGTCGACAGCTGGAAGGCGAAGAAGGCGCTGCAGCTGCCGGAGTACCCGGACAAGAAGGATCTCGACTCCGTGCTGGCGACGATCGAGAGCTTCCCCCCGATCGTGTTCGCCGGGGAGGCGCGCAGGCTCGAGGAGAGGCTCGCGGAGGCCGCCATGGGGAACGCGTTCCTGCTCCAGGGCGGCGACTGCGCGGAGAGCTTCAAGGAGTTCAGCGCGAACTACATCCGGGACACGTTCAGAGTGCTGCTCCAGATGGGCGTGGTCCTCATGTTTGGAGGACAGATGCCTGTCATTAAGGTCAATTTGCTTCTTCCTTTCTATTTTCTTTCGCATTGCTTGTACCTGCTGCTATATAGAAATTTCTTGTGGATTCCGGGCCTTCTCCTTGAGGAGGAGAGCTCGTCTTTGAACCGTCCGATGACATAATGTGAGATATAGTTTTTATCATTCCTATGAATAGGTGGTTCTTTTACAGTTCATTTGTTTTGGCAGTTGATTTGGGAGAAAATCGTTATGGCATACCAAAAAGGAAATGCTTTTCTTGTAGCTGGACACGCCTGTTCAATTCTTCTCAATTGTATGAGTTATCAAAAGCTGCATTGCTTGACTGGCGAATATATTTGGTTTCATTCTGCAGGTGGGGAGAATGGCAGGTCAATTCGCAAAGCCTAGAACTGGCCCTTTTGAGGAGAAGGATGGGAAGCAGCTGCCAAGTTACAAGGGAGACAACATTAATGGCGATGCTTTCGATGAGAAATCAAGAATTCCAGACCCTCAAAGAATGATAAGGGCTTATTCTCAGGCTGCGGCGACTCTGAACCTTCTAAGAGCATTTGCAACTGGAGGTTATGCTGCCATGCAGAGAGTTACCCAGTGGAATCTTGATTTTGCAGTGAACAGTGAGCAGGGAGATAGGTAAACCCGGCTGACATTCTTTTGCTTTTAGTCATCGTGGATTTCCTTAATGATGATTATCATTTAAATTTAGTGGAGATGGAAATAGAGGACTGCCAAATTGATGTAGCATGAGCTAGTCCTTCAACTAAGCTTCCTTTTGTGCATAAATTCAGCTCTGTAGCATCCTCTGAATTATAGGACTGATTGCTGAAACAGTGAGCCTGGTTTGAGCTTATTGCTCTTGGTTGTTAGGCCTTAACAATATATTCTGTTTCATATTGCCGGTGGTGAGGATTGGATAGTGGATATCAGTGGTGCTTTATACTACTAGATAGGTTCGTTACATGGATCTAATTGTCTTTCTCTTGATACGGTTTAATAGGTATCAGGAACTTGCTCATAGGGTAGATGAGGCCCTTGGTTTCATGGCTGCTGCTGGACTCACCATTGAACACCCTATCATGACATCTACTGAATTCTGGACATCTCATGAGTGCTTACTTTTGCCTTATGAGCAAGCTCTGACTCGTCTAGATTCAACTTCGGGGCTGTATTATGACTGCTCTGCTCACATGCTCTGGGTTGGGGAGCGTACTCGCCAGCTTGATGGTGCTCATGTTGAGTTCCTCAGGGGAATCGCCAACCCTCTTGGAGTTAAGGTATGCTGATTTGTTGTTTTGTTATGCCATAGTGGATCTCAATGTTATTTAATCACCCATTGTCAAATGAATCTACTTCATATAAACTCCATTTCTCATGGTATGGTCGTAACCCTCAATTTTTGTTGCAGGTAAGTGACAAAATGGATCCCAACGAGCTGGTTAACCTGATAGAAATCCTGAATCCACATAATAAACCGGGAAGGATCACGATTATCGTGAGGATGGGTGCTGAGAATTTGAGAGTGAAGTTTCCACATTTGATCAGGGCGGTCCGCAGAGCGGGGCAGATTGTCACCTGGGTCTGTGACCCAATGCATGGAAACACCATAAAAGCACCATGTGGACTCAAAACACGTGCCTTTGATGCAATTCTGGTATGACCTACCTGTCAAAAATTTCTCTCTGTCACCATTGCACAGTTAGTTTATTGCATGTATAATAACCATTCAGATCAAGTTTGAAATAGTTGATCCAATCCTCAAAAAATGAGACAAGTCACAAACAAGCACGCCCTTTTTTTATCTTATAGTCAAGGAGAGTTATTGAGATGGATGGTTTGCTAGTAATTTTTAGGTTAAAACTCCAATTTAAGTTGCAAATGAGTCGTATGGCTTCAGTTCAGCAAATACAGGCCCATAGCAACAAAAAAAATAAGGAAAAACAGTTTTGTGACTTCATATTCTGTGGTAGTATTTCAAATTGAGGCAGGTAACCATATTCTGGTGTTTGTTTTCCTTGCCAGTCAATCACAGATATGTACTAAGATGCACTAATGGGATCCAGCTCATTTAATTGCCCTATAAATTGACTGTATCTCTAAATAGAGGCTGTCAAGCTATTGGCAATCTTGTGTGTCCATAACTTTCTAATCTTATACTCCACTTAGTACTAACTGATTTTCTATTGCCTTTCTAGGCCGAAGTGCGTGCATTCTTTGATGTTCACGAGCAAGAAGGAAGTCATCCTGGAGGAATTCATCTAGAAATGACTGGCCAGAATGTAACCGAGTGCATTGGAGGGTCCCGGACTGTGACATATGATGATTTAGGCTCACGTTATCACACACACTGCGACCCAAGGCTTAATGCTTCTCAAGCCCTTGAGCTGTCATTCATTATTGCCGAGAGACTTAGAAAGAGGAGGATTGGAACCCAGCGCATGCTTTCATTGAGTGTTTAAAAGGTCTGGACCATCATTTCTCATGAGTGGCAAACTTGATGTCACTGATGATGATTGCTGATGTTGCTTTCTCAAGGAAGCCAGAGCAGATGAAGTTTTGCCGACCTATTGTGTAAACCAGTATATAGTTTGTTGGTTCAGATCGTCTATTCGTACTAGTGCGTAGTTGGTTTGTTCTGTGGAAGCGCAGGGGAATGGCGTTGGGGATTGATCAGCATCCGATATCTTATTGTAGCTTAAGTTTGAGATTCAGTTGTGTACTTGCACGTCAATTTATTTAATAAGAGCTTTGTCTCAATGTTCGAAAAGAATAATACGAGCTTTTTGCTGCACATGAATGGAAACAGTCAGCGTGCATTGATCCATGAGGTTGGGGCATACTGGAATTGTTTATTAGATATGCCAAACTAAAATGATATGTAAATCCACTGCTGCTGCGGCGACTGATCTCTGCAGGTTTAGGATTCCATTTCTATTTGGTCGAGGTAGCAAGACATTCTCGACAATGATTAGCCATGTACTTCAGATTAAAACATTTTGAAAAAGTAGAAATGACACAAGTAGTTCCTAGATTTTACCCAATGTGCAATATCATTCCTTAACTTTTAAAATGTGGTTCTTCAACTTTAATCTAATATGTAATGTCATCCTTGAACTTTCTTTAGACTTTAGGAAAATATTCAATGTTATTCCTGAAATTAAATTTAAGAAAGAATAATATTGAATATTTTTCTATAATTTAGGGATTAATTGGAACATTTACCAAATATTTAAGGATTACATTGAATAAATTAAAAATCATGGACGATATTGCACATTAAGACAAAGTTTAGGGACTATTTATGCTATTATCCTTCAAAGAAATTTACAAGGACAAAGCAAATAATATGAGATACATTAACAATTTTCATCATTTAGTCTTGAAGTTGCGAAATTCGGATGGCTAATCAACTGTGGTTCTTCCTGGTGCTGGACCACCATAACTTGAAGGGGATGCTTAGGAATATATGCGGCGAAAGAAGGGAGCGCCAAAAGTGATTCTAATCCTTGGGAACAAGACATGATGACATGGGGGAAACTTTACCACGTTGGAGGTTGTTATCTTGAAGAGGCATGACTTGCTTAAAGGCTCAGGAGCCGAGGCAAATGGTGAAGATAGCTAAAAAGCACTATACTCTCCAGAGCCTTCGTATCATGTTAGACATTTCGAAATTTGTCTGACACTTTCTGAAACTCTTGGATACTTTGCGATACTTAGTTAATATGTGTCTGAAAATCCGACATTTGATCAACTTTCTCGATACTCAAGTCAAAATTCCAATATGAAAGTTTTCGACGGATGATTTCAATATGTGAAGTTAATTTTAAAAATTTTCAATGATTGAGGAGTCAAAATGTATATATGCAAAAAAAAAGAAAAAAATAATAAATTATGAAAGAAAAAAATCTAGTCTTCTCTTATTTTCTAATTCTCACTTTTCATAATATACAATTTACCCCTCAAATTTTTTTCTCTTCTTTCAACACATATTACACACAAGTCCAAAATGTAAATTACTTGTTTCTTTCTCAAAGTTTTATGGATTATTAGAATGGAGTTGAATTTGTCAAATTAAAATAATGAATGATATTAATAAATGATGAATTAATAATTTTAGTGTAAATTCATTCTAGATTTTTTTATTCATTTATTTTTGAATTTGAATCAAATTAATTGCATTGAAATAATAAAAAAAATGATAATTTATCGTTTAATATACCACGTGTGGAAATTCTATAATTTTTTATAAATGACGTGTTAACGTATCATATCATATCGTGTCACGTATCATGTGTTGATGTTAGCACTACTTAGATAAGGAGTAAGGACAAATGAAAGCGCAAGTTGCAGCAAGAGGCCACGACAAGAACCAGTGGAAGGAGGCCAGGGATGATGTCGATTGGAAGATGGAGGAATTGAAAGTGGGGGGAGTCTCAGTGTAGCTACTTTTCTTTTGCTCTGCAAGTTGCTCTCCGTCCCTGACAATCCACATTGGCATAAAGTTAGATGGCCGTACATTCATCGCTTCCACATATTCACGTGCCCACCTCATCTTCAAAGACTGGTTTCGCGCCACATAATGAAAGTTCATGTCATACTTCAGATAGATTTACTGGCTGAACGTTCCAAAGCACCTCTCCTCATAATTTTTACAGACGATTGTTTCTGGTCAGCACCTTTCTTCCTGAGACTTCTTGTCAGTTCTGTTTGTATAAAGGTCGTCGCCGAAAACTCCGGTCATAAGTAAACCTCCGTGATGGATGCAATCGATCCTGCCCGGCCTAATCCGGAGGAACGCATCACTTCTATACCCACATTATCTTCCTCACTGGCTTCCAAGTAATCGGCTCCCTTTGACTTGGCTCCAGGTCCTTAAGTATGCACGCTTCCGTAGATCCACCGTGAAGGGGTTCGTGGACAAGTATCTTAATGCCTCTTTCGTCAAACCGGGGGCACGGGGATTAAATTTACCACAGAGTGATTGCAAACTCATCATAAGCAAATACATTTTTGCAATCTCTTGGCAATTGTTAGACCAGTCAGGCAGACCCAAAACGTTACCTTCGCAGCCATAAGGAACGGACAGGTCCCCATGGAGCTTTCAAACTGCTGGAGATATTTCGAAAATCTACTTGTTGGTCTCTCCTGTTGATCTGAATAGTTGGTGAGTGTCCGGATATATATTAAGTGAGGTGGTTGGATAGCAGATTAACGAAGGGTGTTGGGGGTTTCATGTCACTTCTGGAAATAAGCTTCTCATGTATATCTTTGTAATCAGAATGGTAACACACTAATTTAACTCAGAAGATATGACAGTGGTTTGGAAGTAGAGATGTTTTCTGACCAACTTCAGAGTATCGCCGGTATATCTGTTGGGCTCTGTTATGTACTTAATGAAGCGAGGCCGAAGGAAATGCCCTTTCGAGTAGATCCTTTGAAGCCGTGATGATCATCCTTGTACCAGATAAAGCAAAGCTAGCGCATCAAGTGCAATTCCTCTCCCCAGCAAGCCATGACCGCAACCCCTCGCATCGAATTCATGGAATTCACAATGCTCCTTTATGCGATTGAACTTGACAAGGGCACCACTACGATGTTTGCAAAGGCTATGGAATGAATGATGGAGCTACGCATCAAATGAAGAGTGATCATTTTCGTGCAGAGCACCTCATACGTGAAAATGATCTAACCGGTGTCACCCTAAATGAATCTAATGCAGATAACGTGGGGAAATAGTCAGTGCTCTGTTCACGTTGGGGGCTGCTGAACAGGACATCCGCTATGAGAAGATCTTCCAAAGTTAAATAATCTGAAAGCATGCCTCACCACCAGACTCTCAAGGAGATATTATCTGAAATGCATCACAATTGTCATAACATCCTGGAGCTACGAATTCTTCATATGCGATCCAGAGCCAGAAGTGCTCCATCAAAATCAGTTGTAGCGGTGGCAGAATCGCCTCCAATTGCAGGCTTCCCAGTCAGCCAACAAGAAAGGCAGCTACAAGAGGAGCATTAAAATTTTATTCCCCGGTTTTTTTTCTTCTAAAGGGCGCACATATAATAAGAAAGGCCTGAAGCAAGACGCTCAAAATGACAAAGCCACTGAGGCTGTATGCATTCCACACTGCCATCTCATTGGCTATGACAATGATTTTTCAGTTTCCTGTACTTCGAATCTTTCATATTAGGATGCAATTGGGCGCGTATATGAGCTAAAGTTGGTATGCTGCAGTTAGATAAGTATAATCTTCAATATAGAGACAGGCAAAACAAGCAGGTCTGATATAACGAGCACATAAGAGCAAACAAAAATTGACAACATGTCAGCCAAAGATCAGCTTAACACCCAACATTAGAGTTGTTCTGGAAGGATGAGTATTCGTCTGTAATACCATTGTTGAGCACATTAGGCGGCTTCGTGGAACATGCTTGGACACTGAAAAAAATGGGAAAGTTTGTAAGACCATCAGGTGGCTGGCAATGGATTCAAGCCTCTAGTTTTCTTTCTTCCTTGCTTTCAAACGAACAATCAGCTTGTGTTTAATCAGGCTACCAAGTCTTACCAGCTGGTCATTTTAAAATTCAGAAGAGCGCAGCATGACCACTGTAAGTTGTGTTAGGCATAAAAAGGAACCACTTCCTAAGTCCTTACGAGAATGTGAAATCAATCGAAGGAGTCCTAAGTTTTAGGCAAAAGTGCTGCGCTCTAGCAATACCTTGGAAGAGGAGCTTGCCTAAAGGATCACAGGGGCAACAATCTAACACCATCCTTGTGTTCCCGGCCAGAGAGAGTTCATGACCCAGAAAAATGAGATCAGTAGGCATTTCATCTATTCATATTCCAATGGAGCAAGACAGATGAGAAAGGGAAATTGGCAGTCAATCCACTACTAAAGGAGAAAACTTGGCGTTAAATTTTAGTTTGACTAAAGAGTATAGGAACTAGGAAGTAGTGCGAAACCCCTCAAGAGCACTCGTCATTTAAAGAAAGAAGCATGCTTATTGGAGAAGCAAAGGAGATATCCACACTCGAAGGTTGGGTGTCACAGGAAACAATGGTATCTCCAATTATAGCTCCTCTAGGAGGTAAAATATCTCTTTTCACCCCAAATAGTGTACGAGACAAATGAATAAATTTCAATAAGGCTAGTTTTCAAAGCATAAAATTCTAACAAATAATGCCTTGTTCATTCCACCGAAAATCGATTTTACGGTATAGACACTTATAACCTCTCCCCTGAGGGATGGAAACACATTGGCAAAGTTTTCAACAGCCAGAACAGCTCAAAGATGCATTTTCAGATGATCATTGTAAAGAAATCTTTTCAACAGCTTACATTCAAGCAGGTTTCCAGTGTACATTCAAAATGTCGTACTTCATAGGCAATGGTCGTATCCATTTTTGATAACTACCATCCAACAGATAAGGGAATCAGATGTAAAAATCAACACTTGAAAGTAAAATTACTGAACAAAATGTTTATGCAGATAAACCAAGGATTTCCTTAACAGGAAATGGATGACAAAATTCCCTTCCATCCTTTTTCGTTGTCTACTTGAACGTAAGTTGTTACACAGCATAGTTATAAATATTGTGAAAAACATAAATATTCTTACAAGAGAACCGCCCATCTGTTATAGAGAACCTATCATTCCAATCAAAAATCTCCAAACATTCCCATAGACCCATTTAAAAAATTGCCGAGTTTTAAGGGCCAAAATTGGTGGAGACAATAACACAAATGGCAAGAAATTGATCTTAAGAACTAGATTGAATCGATTAGTGTACATGAAGTGTGAGAACACAACAACCAACCTTTGTTCAGCCTTCAGCATTGAGTCTAATTTCTTCAACATCCTCAACCATGTCGCTATTGTTCACTTCATTTGCATCTATTAAGGGCTTGCTCTCTTGCACTGGAGATTCCTTTACAGGTTCCATGCGCAGCAATAGCCTTTCTAGCAACTCCTGACAATCGAGTGCAGTCACCATGACACTCAATGACGCCTTACCCCTCCAGCAACCAATGGCTATCGGGGACTCGTGCACAAGATTTGGATTTGATGAGCCTACGTTATCTACAGGAAAGTAGGTAATGTCACAGAAGAGATCATTAACTTAATATTATAACAACCGTATGATGTTGCATACCTTTCCGCAAAACTATAACACAGCAGCCAGGCATCAGCTTTGTTGCCTTCTCACTGAATTCAGCGTCAACAAGATCTGTAAATTTAATACTCTTGTACTGCAAAAGATGCTTAAAATCCGCCACAGATGCTTCTAGGATTTGTTTGGTCAGATATGGGAGGATGAGTGGCAATCCTTCAGATGATATGCGGAACAAGCATGGTACAGAGGTACCTTCCCTTGATGTTTGTCGTTCCTGCAGAAGTAACCACCATTGTGATGAAGTTAGATTTCAACATCAAACGTATTACGAATAATAAGATTAAAAAGAAACAATTTTAGACGTTACACATCCACATAGTAACAGGAAGAAGAAAAGCAAAACTTGTCGATCACCCGTTGGAGAATACAATATCTAGTCTAAACCAGATATTTCCCAGAAATTCCCACTAATGAAAAGTCAACACCTTAGATAATTCGCTAAAGTTACATATAAAATTCTCTATACACTGGTATACACTAGAGAGAATGGGAACCACCGGGGGGAGAAGAGCATTCAAGAAGGTACACCTATTGCTGATGCACAACACAAGACAAACCGTAAGCATATGCAGAAAGATACTTACAAACATCTTAAGGCCTATAGATGTTATCTTAAGTTGCTGGCCCACTTTAAAATTCAGCTCCAGAAGTTCCTTAACTGATTCTGAAACATAGTAAATCCTCTTCACACGGGTAGTTTCACTGTTCCTTGTAACAAGGTGGTTACTCAATGGGAAGGAATCAACAATGCCATAAAAGTTCTTAATGCTGTTTATGACATCTTCATCTTGGAAAAAAACCACAGGATCGACGCCCCTCCACTTGCCTTGCATCTGCAACTTCCTCTTACCACCTGCTTTACCATCATTTTGCTCACTTGGAGCTTCAACCCCATTTGAGTTATCATTTTCACAGGCATTCCCAGAATCTGTTTCCAAAGGATCTTGTGTGGCATCCTCACAAGCTTCCAGAGCTGCTTCTGCGACTTTCTCACTGTTGCCATTTGCTGAAAAATCCTCGGATGTCTTCATATCTTCAAAGAGCTTATCTTGAGCTTCATCAGGCTGTCCATCAATATGAAAGGAAGATTTTGCTCGATGGCTATTGTTTTTCTCCACAGTACCTACTATTTAAATGCAGAAACATAAATCACCTATTAGTATAACTAAATTGATGGAAACCTGCAGTCCTCAAGCATCTGTTTGAATGGATCGGATCAGTCTAAATTTCTAGTTTTAATGTCTCTTTTTTGTGTATGATTGATCTCATATCTTTTACTTACAACTTCCATACATACTTTTCTTTACTAAAAAATTTACCACTCATAAATCTGCAACCATTATATCTGAGAAAAAGAAAGAAGATCTCTCTCGTATATAAGGATAAAGAATTTTTCTTGATTACCGATTCACCAGGAGTCAAAAAAGAATCTCATAATTGCAAAAATGAGCAGCAGATACAAATCGCCTAGTGGAAGGATGGCCATTAACACTATAATATATAAAGGCAGGAAAAAATTTGATCAATCCAAATCCATAAACACAATAAAAAGAGGCAGCTCAAAAGGATTTTTTTTTTTTTTTTGGTATTCCATGTTCATCATGGCCTTAACAGGATCTGAAATTACCTGGCAAGGGCCCCACTTTGTGTAGGACAGCAATGAAGAAAGCTCCGCCATTCTGATCATGAGGCATTATTCTCATGCAACGTTCCAGTGGAAAACCAGAAACTTCCTCCTCAAGATCATTGGCCGAAGTCACAGGCTTATCCAATTGAACAGGCGGGTCTTCTGAGCTTGTAGTATGATTGTTCTGGTGTTCTTCTTCAAGATCTACAGAGTGATCAACAGGTTCTACAGAACTACCAGAAGGAAACATACTGGGATTCACTGCACCCCTACGAGACGGGCGAACATCCTTGTAGGAAGCCAGCCAGGTGCCTCTGTCATGAACCTGCACTACCAAAGGAAGTAATGGAGTTCACATTCTAGAAACACCGATTTACACTCATTATTGCCAGAAGCTCAACCTATTCAACAACTTGCCAAAATTTAATTGCTCAAGGCAAGGAGCAAACCCATCTGGAAGCTCATTCTGCTTTGATAGGTTGATAATAAGTTACTATGTCTTCATAAGTTCATTTTCTCACTTAAAGGAAGACTTCCCCTCTTAGAGATATTTTTCCCTTCACGTGATTTTATTCTCACAATAAAGTTTCCTCTCGTAAAGAAAACACAAGCATTTAAAGGTAGGCCTAAACTCTAGTGCAAAAAAAAAAAAAAAAAAAAAAAAAAAGGTAGGCCTAAACTCCCTTCATACTCTGATAAATGAAACCCAGATTTTCCAGGCATATTTCCAATCCCACATCCACTATGGCTTTTCCGACATCTCAGACCATGCATCGGGGTAACTCTACATCTAGGGTTTCTAGCTTAACCTGACTCCACAGAAGATCTATAGTCCTGATCGGCATACCAGACAGTGAGAAAGCTCTGGAAAGTTTGCCGATGGCATGGATTCTTTTCCCAGTTCTTGACAAGAATTAAAAACCTTCACAATTACAATAAATTGAAGAAGAAAATCAATTGTAGCAGTAAGTCTGAACCTTCCATTTCCTAAGACCCGGCCGTCGGATAAGTTGAGGAAGCTCACTAGAAACATCAAGTAGTTCAACACAGCCTCCACATTTTCGCAGAATCTGGGGGGAAAGGAGAGGGTCATACCACAGTAAGAGATGTTTAAACTTCCTCCACGAGTTCTTCATAAAGCAGTCTCAGAAAAAGTAGCTCAGAAAACTTTAAATTGGAAAGCAGTCATAGAGAAGAGAGACGCTCCAAAAACATAGATATCCAAGAGGAGAATGCATATCAAGATTAATTAAATTGGAAAAGTTCTCAGATTAGGTACCTCAGCAACCACAGCCTCATCCTCAATTGGATTCATCGAACAGGTTGAGTAAACCATTCTCCCACCGACTTTGAGCAATGATATCCCTGCATTTTTCAGCGAGTACTAAAGATTTGCTCCTCAATGGGCTGAATTTGTTTTGTACAAATACAAGATTAAATATAAGCAAATTGTTAATTTTTTGCTAAGCTTTCTTAGACAGCAGGAATGGCAGAACAAACAAGGAAAAGTAGCTCTACGTTTTGAAACCCAAACTTTCCAACAAAGTCACATGAGTGTGCACTTACAGTCATAATCAATCAACTCCAGAAGCATGCAAATTATGCATTAAAGATTTATAAGAATCTCAAGGCAGCCTTGAGCTAAATAAATATAATTTTTTGATAAAATAGAAGATAAAGAAATTGCTGCAGCATCAAAGGGAGCAAAGGAAGCAGGACAAAATAACATAAACTGTTTGAACAACTTTTTTCAGCAAAGGTACCTCGCATTGCTATCTGAATTTGCAAGCCATGAATTCCATTGCCCATTCCTGTATTCCTGTAATAACAAACAAATGTTACACTTGGCACACAATGCAGTTGGAAAAATCGCAACAGGAGATGCCTAGGCCATAGGGACAAAGAGAGAGCTTACCACTTTCTCCAGATATCCGGGGCCTTTCTGAGGGTACCATCTCCGCTGCAGGGAACGTCACATAAGACACGATCGAAAAGGAGTTGATTAAGGCATGGACCCAACTGATTTCCCATCTCTGAAGTATCAAACTGACTTTTGCTTAAACGGCAGCCTGGAAATTGTTGAGCTTCATGATTTGTGACCACCAAGTTGGCAGTGCACATCCTTTTTGTTTGATGAATGAGAAGATTGCATCGTTGGACATCCAGATCATTGGCAATGACCTAACACAAGAAAACCTATAGCATCAGAACAGTCTCATTGGTATGATTATGAGAGCAATTCCCCAATCCAATGGATAACTTTATCAGGCAAATCACAGGTAAGATTATGAACCAAGAGTATGCAGTTGGATAAAACAGCCATTACACAAATCATTTACAAGGAAAAGAAGAAACCCGGAGCAAGAATTTAACTATAGGGACACACACCATTCCTTTAGGTAATGATCCTGGTTTTGTTGATCGGTGTATAATCTCAAGCAACTGGAATGTTTTTGATCCAGGAGCCGCACACACTGCATACGTGCAAAGAAGAATGAAATCAAAAAACCACTTTTAGCATCTTCCTTCTTTTGCATGCCCACGGGAGGGGCTGGACACCTTTTAGGTAGTCCAATAGGGATCCCATTAAAAGTGTGCTGCACAAGATTTTTGGAGACTGTTAATTCGTCACTTGTCGATATAGTGCTAACTTTATAGTTAGTAGTACTATAAAGCTTACATATGTACTCCGTGAAAAAGAAATAGAATTCACAAAATACAATATCTATGTAGTAAGTTTTTACAATGCAAGTGAGTAGAGTGCGTCAATAAAAAGAAATAAATGGGTCCATGAAAGAAGCAAAACCACTCACTGTCCAGCACAAAATGGTCTGGTCGTACATCCAAGAAAAGAGGTGGCACCTACACCAGAAGCAATTCTACTTTAGGAGAAAGCCCGGACCAGGAAAGAGAAGGCATGACCACATTTTTAGAAGACTTTGAATGACGTAGACCCACCATGCTCACAGCTTCCTGCCTAGTGATGTTACCAATCTCATTTTCCAGCTTTAAGAACTCATGAAACCTGAAAGTTAAGCAGAGGAAGATTAACAATGGCCAGTATATTATACATAGATATCTGTTAATTTATTAAATGAGTCTCAGGTAAAGGCATGAAGTTTTTTAATGTACCAAATTCTTGTTGCTTATGTGGTGTAGTATCATTTCATGTGCCCAGCAAACCCTATAACTTTCATCCACCTTAAGTAACCTCAAGCCAACATCCCACATAACCAAGAAATGGTGGCATAGATTGATCAAGTTCAGCATGCTCATGCAGGCTGTATTTCTCTTTTAGAATGAGCTAGCCAAAGTCCTACCATCTCGTTATGCCAAATCCTGGTTCGCATAGTTGTTTGCTTGGGAAATAGTCCATGACTGTAATTGTGATGGACTTTCAGGGTAGTGACATAGAATGAAAATCTAATTCGAATTATTGCTTGCAGCAAAGAGAAATGTCACATTAGTGATCACTACTGGTTGCTGCAGTCAAGGAGACCACTAAAGTTGTGACTTATGATTATGGATCAAATGAAGTTGCTTCAAGTTTAATGTAGTAGACAAATGGTAGGAAGTGTTGATTGTAACAATGAGTAGTGATAACAATGATAAGAGGCCATGTGTTGGTTTAACAATGGTATCCTTGTATCTAGCAAACTGGCGAAAGTAAAGTTGCTCTCAGATTACATAATGACAGAGGCCAGATGCTGGAGAATTGTGCTAATAGCATTTCCCAGCCAAGCTACAACCCAGTAAATCTCAACGTTAGTGGTGCAAAGGGACAACTCTGCTACCTTGAATTCTGTCATAGGATTAAGGCATTGCTTGATGCCTCCCAAAAGAGAGATGAACCTGAAAGTATTCTCTAGCTACAAATAATGTCATCAAATGCACAACCTACCTCTCAAGAGCCTGATTCTTCCTCAGCTGCATGCGGGAAAAGTTTGAATGCCATGCAAGATTCTCAGGATACCAAGCTAATGGTCTTATGGCCTCCACTTCATCCCCCTCAATAAACTGGAGAGAAGATGAAAATGCCAAAATGACTAAAAAAGAACAATAGAGAATAAACAATATTACAGATGCTAGAATAACAATAATAAATGTCACATGGATCATCTCACCTCAGCCTGTAGAGATTTTGCAAAGTCGTTCTCTAGCTGTGATCGAATGTCCATCCAAAATTGGCTACTGTAAATCCAAATGAATGATATATGACAACACATGTTAAATTCTATATGTTAAATGTCTACTTGTAAGTAAGGTGGTAGAATTAAATAGGTTTCCTTGCTCTTAAATTTGCAGAAAAGAAAAAGATCACTAAATAATCCTGTCTTGAACAGCCCAACTAGCAAGATTGATTTTCATGACCAGAACTGCTAGTAAACAAAATAACATACATACGTCGAAACCTGGATGAACCAGTGGTTTCCTAACAAATAATAGTACTAAAGCAGATGCCATTAGCCAATTCTAATGAAAACAAGAAAAAAGATATAAAAAGGAAATGAAATAAACGATTATAGGTAAAATAGAAAGGACAAGATACAAGAGGACATCCTCAAAAGGTTGCCACAATTTTCTTTTGTTTGCAGGAAAAAGAAAAAGCAAAAAAAAAAAAAAATGCAGGAGCACCAATCCCCAATATTTGAATTCTAATTTAAACCAATCTTTAAAATTCAAAATTTCAATCCATAAACTTCCATTTTTGTGAGATGTTGGTCTGAGTATAGCACTTGAGTCACCCAAGGCATAAGAAACATGATGACTTATGTCACCTCACCTTCCTCCGCTTATAATCAGGACTTCGTTGAGGGTGGCAACTACACTTGAAGACTACATTCAGGACTTAATGCAAGTTGCTTAGCCTATGGTAAAAATTAGTGACCATCAGTTCACAACCTTTTAATCACAAGAGTTAATCACCACTAAGCCAGTCAACATCCTTAAAGACATGTTATTGGGATATATGTTTCAGCAAACAGCCATACCAATTCTCTCACTCCAAATCAAAACTATCGAAGCGACTTGCACCTTGCATAATACATAATGACACCTTGGCTGGTATTTCTCATTTATTCTAGATGACTTAGAAATAATTGTAGATTAACAAGTACTTAATAGAAACTTCAATCTAAAAGCTTAGTAATTAGTGGAACGAGACTATATTTTCCTAATACCCAGACAAACACCATAATTTTAAAAACACCCCCTCTGATGTGCAAACCTGACAAAGAACAGCACGTGGAATTGAGAAACAGCGGATAAGTAAGACAAGAACCACGTGCAAAATGAATTACTAGACAGGGGTTGAGAAGGTTGTGCCCAGCTCTGATATTCTTTAGAAAGTCCAACTTAAAAGCTTGTCATTAGATGGTTTATGAGGCTCTGACAATCCTAAAAGTCCCAACCTACGAAACCACAGTCCGTAAATTGACATGAAGCAAAGGAAAGCAGAGCCACAATCTTTAACTGCAATTATACATAGTAATTCCTAATGTGAAAACGCAGCGAAAATAACAATCGACAATGATAAAATGGACTAGTACGTTGATGAAACTTATAATTCCAATTCCGTCGGTAGTGCTAAAATATGACAGAGAAACAACCAAGTTCGAAAAAGAAAGAAAATTCCGAACGATTCTCTGCGAATACCGCCCAGAAAAAAAGAGATAGTAGCTACCTCGAATTAATTCGAAAAGCAGCAGGCAATGGTTTCCGGAGGCACTCGATGAACGCGTCCCACTCTTCTTGGGACACAATCCCTTGCCCCTACAATGCATTGCCAAAAGCAGCAAAGTTTAGAGCTTTAAGCAGTCGAGCACATCCTCAATCTCCCAAGACAGTACAAAGCATACATCACAAGCAATCTGACCCGCAGAGAAGCACAAAAACGAACGTACACAAAAAACGTGAGCACGAACGGGATCAAACACATACAATACAAGACAATACTTGAAGGGAGAAGTAGAGAGACCTTGTAGTATTCGTCAAAGACGAGGTTTTGAGTGGCGAAAGGCTGCCAGTGGCCCTTGTCGGCGGCGTTTCCGGCGTCGTTGCGGTCGTCGGCGCCGGGGTTGGCGTCGGCGGGATCGGATTTGGGGCGCTTCCACACGTTCTCCCTGCTCTGGGAGAAGTGCCTCCTCTGCGTCCGCGACCTGCCCCTTCCTCCGCGGCCGCCGCCCATCTTTTCCGCCGCCGCCGCCGCCGCCGCGCCGCCCTCTTCTGAGCCCTCAAGAAACGGCGAGGCTCGAAGGTTTTCTGTATCGCTAGCCGTTTCCTTCGTGAGGGAGCGAGAGAAGTTCTTCTGCTCTCGAGCAGGGGAAGAAGGAGGAGGAACCGCGCAACTGGGAATTGGGCTGGGCTGGGCTGGGCTGGGCTGGGCTGGGCCGGGCCGGGCCTCAATTAAGATGCAATTCTCCAATTTCGATTGCTTGCCAATGAAATTTAATCAAAGTAAACTCCCATAAATTTCTCTCTATAGCAACCACTCAAATTTATTAGAAGAGAAAATGCCTTGAGCCAATGTTCGAGTACCAGGCACTACGGCAAAATGCTTATAGTTTAGGGTTTTTTTTTTTGTCGATCTTACTTACTCTTATTCTCAGACTTTTGTCTCATCTCCTTGTAGAACATGGGAGTCAAGACTCACACTTGAAACTAAATTGTCGCCATCTCAACCCCCTCTAAGAATGTGGGAATTCAAACCCCTCACTTCTCATTTCATGTTGAAAGGGTTGCAGCAAACCTCAATGGTTCTTACAATTTAGGTTCACACCTGATGTTTTGAAATAATATGGTACAAACTTAGCTTCATTTTTTTTGCGAAAAATGAATGATTTGAAAAGTATTTTCATGAGAATACATGCTTTTTCTGTATCTCTTTTTATAATCGACTGCATGCTATCATATAGAGAACAACGGGAGGTTCAGTCAAAAGCATTTGGCGCATTCTCGCTTTAATGATCAAGCAAGTAAGAGAGAAAAATCACTTTAGCTTTCCATATGTAATTTTAAAAAGAGTCTAGTCCAGTCTCTATTATAATGTCTTGATATATATACCATATCGAAAAAACAACAAAAAAATCGATAGTTGAATGAATAGATCATTCCCAAACATAGCCGTGATCAACTATACAATACTATCATAGATGTAGTCATACAAGATGGCCATATAGGGATAAGCTTTAATGAATAGTAAGTAAGCTGAAAGGCCAATATGGTTAGCCGGTTGCTTTTGTAGTATGGTTTTTGTTCGAGATGTGTACTGCTGGAGAGTGAGTACCTGATGAAAGGATTGTTGAAAGCAGGCAAGTATATAGACGATAGTTGGTAATCCATGCCAGGAGAAAGAGGTAGTCAAAGACTACCCTTCTTCCTCTGGGAGTTGGTTCTAGAATCCCATTGATAGTAGGCACTCCTTAATCTTCAAAATCTAGTCTAGTCCAGCGATAGAGGACTTGATACTTATCTTCGACAAGCCTCGATCAGGACGAGATCAATAGCAGATGGGGACGATCGATCGATTGTCCGTTTTTGGCTCTGAACTCGATGGTACCCATCATTTCCTTACCCTCTGAAAAGAGATGGGTGGACGATGCTTGTTGATGCGGGAGCATCTAACGTAACTCCATTGACCAACTCAGAACCATCGATGCTTATCCAAGCCAAAAAAAGAAATTGGGCATTATGTGCTTCAATGGATCATTTTGAATGAATAATATCAATTACTTATCGATACTTTGTGATATGTCAATAACTATTGATGGGAGACCATTTTAGACGTCTTGCATGACCAATTGATGAGTTTCAGGAAGATTATTTTTTGGTCAAGGGAGGAGCACGAATTTTGGAAGGCTAAAGGTTCGAGAATGCAAGTTCCCATACTAATAAATTCATTTTCTAAGTTCCTAGGTGTCTTTATTATTATGTAATTTTCAAGAGTTAAAGGTTTAAGTTCCTAGGTTATTAAAGTCTTTTTTTTATATTTCCTAAGTCTAAAATCCTCCTATAAACAGGTGAAATATATTCAATGTATGGACATGCGAATTTAATGAATGAAAATTGTCAAATTTCCTATGCTTGAGTGAACATCTTTAGAGAGTGGATAACTCTTTTCAATCTCTTTATCCTTGGAGCGTAGATCACTCCTTGGTGGCGAGCTAAGAAGCCCTTTATCCTTGGCTAGTGGAATTTTTGGCCTTAGTAGTAAGCTTTTCCTGTCCCGAAATCCTTTATCCTTGGCTGGTGGAAGCTTTAGGTCTTCGTGGTGAAGTTCGTAAATCTCGATCCTCGTCTTCGATTGGTGATGTGGCCTTTATACCTTGGAATGAGATCGTTCTATCTTTTCTTCTTTCCCTACATTTCTTCCTCGTATACACTACTCCACACACTTAACCTAAAAAAATCCCAAAAGAAAAAATTTCTATTCTAAAAAAAAAAAAATTTCCGTTCTGGAATCAGTCGCCCCGTTCCGCATCGTGTGCTCTATCAAGTCGACAAATAGCAGATATTCTAAAATATTATTCGATCGCTAGCCGTTTCGTGCGTCGGGGAGCGAGAGGTTCTTCTTCTCCTCTTGGACGGGGGAAGAAGGAACCGCAGTACCAGGACGCACGAGAGGCCAACGAATTGGGCTGGGCCTCCGTTAAGATGCAATTCTCTAATTTAATTGCTTGCTAATGAAATTAATCCAAGTAATTCACACGAATTTCTCTTTAATAATAACCTTGAAATATATTATTTCAATTATGATAATAAACTAAAGGGTTGTAGACGTGAACTGATGCTTATAGATCATGGAATGAAATGGCATGAATTTAGCTTTTTTTATTTCTCGAAAAATTAATGATTTGAAAAATAATTTTCTAAAAGTAATCACTTCTATCCCTTATAAAAATGAACAAACGAAAGATTATAAAAATGAACGATCATTGTTTACTAAAATATGAAAAAAAAAATTGTTCTTGATAATTAAATATTTTTTTATTGACTAATTATTTCAAAAGATACAATTAATTATTTTAAGAAAATATTTTTCTAATAGTTTATTTTTCCACAAAATAAACTCTCACATCAAGTGGAAATTAATCTTGTTACTTCAAATTTCTGGAAGTATTGATTACAAGAGGAAATGGTAGGGTTCTTTTATAGTTTCTTTTGTCCTAATAAAATAAACTTAAAAAGGTTTATAAGTTATAGTACCTCAATGAGATTAGGGGTGCTTTGTGGAAGCTACTGTCAAAGTACTTTACTTCCGAGGTTGCTCCGATTGTGAGATCCAAACGCTTCGAAGAGCGGTAGGAGTTGCGGAAAAGTCATTCCACGTACACACTTTGATGCCATAATTTGAAAGATTAGAACACTTCTTCGACGACATTAATTGGCACACATGTAAATGTAATTCTTAATCAAATAATGAGCTAGGCAAGTAGTTTATATGGGGTAGATGCCTCCTTCATGTTCCAATCTTTCCATTTTTCTTAACCATTTTTTGGCTAAAGTCTTCCACCTATATTTCGAAAAGAAATTGTCAAACATAACGATAAAGAAACCTTTGTTATGCTCTGCTTCTTTCTCCCTCTAAAAATGAAGAATGACTTGTCCACAAATCACCGGTTAGGTTAGTCCAACTGAAAAAGATATCAGCCTTTTGGTGACTTGTCAAGCTTCGACCGACTAAAGAAAAGATTGGCTTCTTGCAAAAATCCTTCACTACACACTTTCTATATTGATATGTGTACCACATCAAGAAAGTAATAAAAAATTTATTAGTTAGATGAATAGATCATTCCAAAACCAGTTATGATAAATTATACAGTACCATCGCAGATGCATTCAAAAAAGATGGCCATATAAAGATTAGCTTTTAATGAATAGTAATTATGCTGGAAGACCAAGATGGATAGCCAATTGCTTTCATAGTATGGTTTTTGTTCGAGATGTGTATTGCCTGAGAGTGAGTAACGAATGGAAGGACTGTCGATAGCAAGTGGGAAATGGATGATAGTTGGAATCCCAGGCAAGGGGAAAGAGGTAGTCAAAGACTTCCCTTGCTTTGGGAGTTGGTTCTAGAATTCCATTGATAGTAGGCACTCATGAATCTCCAAAATCTAGTCTAGACCAGTTATAAAGGACTTGATGCTTATTTTCAACAAGCCTCGATTAGGACAAGATCAATAACAAACATGGACAATCGATCGAGTGTCCATTTTTTGCTCTAAACTCGATGATATCTATCATTTCTTCATTCTCTGAAGAGAGGTGCGTGGATCGTGCTTGTACCATCGAGTCGACAAATGACAGCTATTTTTAAATTATTTCTTTCAAACAGTACCCACGAAAATTAAAAATATCAAATGGTTATAAACAGATTAGTTGGCTGGGTTAATTTTCACTCTTTCAATAGTGACTATAAGCTAAATGACAAGAGGGAAACCGGAAGCATCCAATCAACTGGGATTCCCACCTTCCAGATGTTATATCTGCTCCTGCTGCAGTTGATAATGTCTCCACTACCTATGCCAACAAACAACCATCAATACTATGCTTCTCACTACACGTATGGACAAGTGGATTGCAGAAGACCTACATGCGGCACAAGGCGTCCCAGAAACCGAACTGATCGTGACGGTACTGTGGCAAATATGGAAACAGCGCAATGACCTCATATTCAGGGGAAAACAGAGCAATCCAGAGGCGTTGATTCATACGGCCCTCGCAAATCAGAAAGCACATCAACGGTGGTGTCACAAAGGGGAATCGAAAGCAAAAGGAAAACGAAGCATACCTGCAAAATGGGTGGCTCCCCCAGATCCAGATCTGAAGTTAAATGTCGATAGTTCCTGGACAGCTCTCGAGAAGCCGTGCGCGATCGCGGAGTCCTTCGTGACTCCTCGGGAACCCGCCGAACGGATTTGCCGCATGCATCGCCGCCTCACCCCTTCATGCCGAAACCCTAGCTATTCTCTACGGCTTGAAGAAACCGATCGAGAAGGACTTTACGCGCGTGGGTCTTCAAACCGAAGTCTCCGAAGTCTTCGGCCGGAGTCCGACAACAACTCAAAGAAGACGTGCGATTATGGGCCTGTCGGAGGCGCATTGGGCGGTCGCGGGCCTGGTTCAAGAATGCCAACTGTTGTTAGCCCAATTGCCGCATACAACGCTTTCGTTTTGCCCGCGCGAAGCAAATGGTGTAGCGGATTGGGTGGCTAAATCGTTACGTCACAATACTCTTCCTCCAAAGTGGCTAGACAATCCCCCTGCCCCTTTATTGGCTGTATTATGTGCGGACTCTAACTTAGCCTGCAAGGCTCGCTTTACTGAATGAAATCAGAAAATCATGTTTTCGACCAAAAAAAAATCATGTGAGGATGAATTGACGTAAGACAATAAAAGTGAGCGATAAAAAGTCAAAAAGAGTGGGTGGATTACTAGGAATAAGAAGAAATAGGTCAAAAGCGGATGTCTCTAGCCTGCCTGCCTATTTATGGAACTCAAATCTCAATTAAAAAGCATATCTACTGACATCTGATATTTGCACATGAAATCATGTCCTAGTAGTCCCGTCCGTCCTCTCTAGATTCGATATCTTCAATGCCAATAATGGTGACCATATCTACTGACACGTAGTTGAATACATATGAGTGTTCCCTTAAACGTATTCTTTTACTTCGAAATACATTTTTGTCTTTTCTTTCCTACAGAGTCTAATAAATGCATTAATAAAAACTATACACGTCGCAATTATTTTAACTTTTTTATAATATGGTTTTTTTGTTGGACAATAGTAACATGTTAAAGACTATTTGATGTGGAGCTGCCTGCGAGAACATCATCATAAACTAATCAGATGAATCGGGACTTTTGCTTATAATTTCAATCTAAAATCTTAGTGTAGGAGAATTTCAAACTTAGTTTTATATTTTTCTAAATATAATTTTGTCCATGCATGTTTGACAAGATGGATCACTGGGCACTCAATCCCGGACAGCCTTGGTGTCCACTGCACGTCTAGCGCATCCTTGCACCTCGGACAACATAGTGCAGATCTCGCAGGCCCAATATTTCTAGCAATAGGTACCATCAAATCTTATCTTATTGATTCATACTGTTTGAGAAGCAAAGGACCTGCATGATGGAGTATACCCCGCCTTTACGGAAAAAAAAAAATTATATGCACGAACATACCGCGAAAAATAAATGCATTTTTGGGTGAGGGCGGACCTAACTTGATCAAAATAGGATCAAGCTTATTTCTATCGGGACGTCTCCTGAGTCCTCCCTGACGAGTTGAATGGACTACCGAGCCTAGGACGAAGTTTAATTTTCATAGTTTCAAAATTAAAAAAAAAAAAATTGTGAAGGGAGTGCCCTAGTGAGGTCGCAACAATAATTGTTTCATCTTTTTTCTTCCTACTAAAAAAAAATAATAATAATAAACAAGCAATGAATAATTTTTATGAAAGGAATTCCCTTTTCGAGCAAATTGTTAAAAAATCCTAAGCCTACCGTACTATAATCAATTCAGTCCTGAACCTTCAATTTTAGCAATTGAATTTTAAATATCTTCATATTTTGTCAATTGAGTCCGTCAAACTTATTTTTAAAAGAAATTTGTTAATATGGACACTAGCTGCCTATGTGGCACAATCAACACCAGGATGGACAATTTTTATGATATCTTTTATAATTCTTTCTTTCTTTTATTTTCTTCTTTTTTTCCTTTTTTCCTTCGAAGCCCAACAAGGGCCATTAGCGAACCTTCGCCGGTCACAAGCAAGGGCCGACTAACCCTCACCTAGATTTGGCAACCCTCATTGGACTTGGCAAAAAAAAAATGAAGGAAAAGAAAGAAAGAAAAATAAAAAGAAAAAGAAAAAAAGATAATTCATTTTAAAAATATTAAATTAATTTGCTACATTAGCGCCGGCCAAAGTGGCCAACTTACATGGCACTAGTAAAGTTTGCATCAATGATTTTTTGTCCAATTGACCAAATGAATTCAATTGACAAAATCAGAAAAAGTTTAGGACTCAATTGGTATAATTGAAATGTTTAAGATTGAATTAATCAAAGTATAATGAATTTAGGACTTTTTGAACATTGCCATTGTTTTTCGCTGCTGGGCTCTTCCATAACAAGAAGGCTAAAAAGTTGATAAGATTGACATTATACTAATTCCTACCAGAAAAAAATAATAATAATAAACAAGCAATGAATAATTTCTATGAAAGGAATTCCCTTTTCGAGAAAATTGTTAAAAAATCCTAAGCCTACTGTACTATAATCAATTTAGTCCTAAACCTTTAATTTAAATATCCTCATATTTTGTCAATTGAGTCCGTCCGACTTATTTTTAAAAGAAATTTGTTAATATGGACACCGGTTGCCTACACAATCAGCATTATATCTTTTGAAAAATGAACTTTTTATAATTCTTTCTTTCTTTTATTTTCTTCCTTTTTCCTTTTTTACTTCGAAGCCTAGCAAGGGCCGTTAGCCAACCTTCGCCGGTCACAAGCAAGGGCCAACCGACCCTCACCTAGATCTGGCAACCCTCATTGGACTTGGCAGAAAAATGAAGGAAAAGAAAGAAAGAAAAATAAAAATAAAAATAAAAGATAATTCATTTAAAAATATTAAATTAATTTGCCACATTAGCACTAGCCGACTTACATGGCACTCGTAAAGTTTGCATCAATGATTTTTTGTCCAAATTGACCAAATGAATTCAATTGACAAAATCAGAAAAAGTTTAGGACTTAATTGATATAATTGAAATGTTTAAGATTGAATTAACCAAAGTACAATGAATTTAGGACCTTTTGAACATTGCCATTACTTTTCGCTGCTGGACTCTTCCATGACAAGAAGGCTAAATTGGATATAAGCAAATCTTTAGAAGGCTTCACCTCGATTCTCGTTTAAACCTCGGAATATAAAAGAAGAAGAGGATATTTTCTCCTCTTGAGGAAGAAAATAATATAAGGGGAATTATTGATGTGAGGCGTTCAAGTACTGGCACGTTAAAAGAATAAACACATCCGTAAAACTCACCGTCTCTATATATCAAATGGAGAGGCCGCGAAGGCCCCGTGAGAGCGCAATTTGCCTTATAAGGCTAAACAAATCGAGCGGGTTGCTTTAGTGATAAAGTTGCTTTAGAATGAAATATTCATAAAGCTGTAAGATAAGTTTAAAGGATAAGATTAAAAAAGCAAAAGTTGATAAGATCAGCATTATACTAACTCCTAATCGAGAAAAAAGCATAATCCAGTCTCTTTCGTCCGTTCATGGTGCGCATGATGACTGTTTCTGACTAATTTGATTCCCACTTGATTAAGAAGTTTTGAGCACGGTACATGTCGGATGGTGGGAATCACCTGGGGAAAGTAGACATCTGGTCATGATGGAGTCAAAAGCCAATTGGGTCAACTTAGTACGTAACTAAATAATTCTAACCTAAAAAGCTAATCATAGTAGAGAACCCGGACCATTTGTAAATGACGACATAAAGCTATGAAATATAGGCTTGTCCACAATATAAATAATGATTAAAAAAAAAGCTATTTATCTTGAAAGACCTAGGATTATTTTTCCATGTTGGCTGTCAGCAATTTAAACCGTTACATATTTTCCGACAGAAATTTTGACTATGATTTGATACCAGCTCATTGAATTTTCTTTTTGTTATTGTCGTTAACCCTTTATGATTTTTTTTTTCGTTAGCATATGTAATGGACATGACTTTTATGGGGTTATTCTATTATGTATTCGGTTCATTTTAAGGGAATTAATTAATCGTTACTTTGTATTAATTAATCATTTGAAAATACATAATGAGGATCCTATTTCTTGTTTGCCCTTCTTGTTGTTAAGCCTTGTTAATTTTTATTGTGTTTTTTCCCTTAAAATATCTTGTGAGTGAATTCATACTTTCACCAATTTTTTTAAATATTATTTCTAATGTTTACTTTTTCTAGTATTAGTATCTTGGTTAATTTACTTTTCTCTGTTTTCTTTATTTCTGTATATAGAAATTAAGGGCAAACAAAGAGATTTCTATCTAAAATAAGATGAAAAATACACAGTTACCTTTTAAAAGCGTGTATTGTACATATCAAGAGAAAAAAATAACAAAGGTAACATAACTTAAATTCAGGAGGCACTTTTCTATATCGAATTGACTGATTCTTAATGATTCCTAGGGCATCGTTCCCGTTCTCAATTTCAAAAAGATGGAACCGGTTATTTTCGGTATGGTTCTCGGTTTTATATATGGAACCAACCCCAGACCATATCATTTTTATTTTATTTTATAATTTCTTAAATTTCTTTAAAAAATTAAAAACTAGAAAGGCCTAATCCTTCCTTCAGAACACAAACACTCAGTCGCTTTTTTTCGTTAACAAATAAATTGAGTATTATTTATTCATACATGCGCAGATGCATCAGGCACTTGGCCCCAAAATGTGGGTGGGACGAGGGATCAAAATTTCCAAGCAACAAGCCCACAGCAAGAAATAAGGGAAAAGGCATAATACGCAATCAACCAACACAAGTACAAAATGACCCAATTAATGAAAGGATTCAGCCACATTTAGGTATTCTTCTCCTAAAAGCTAGTGCATCAACACAAGTTTTCCGAGGAAAAAGCCTAAGCAACTTTGCGTTTTCATCACCACCGCCTGCGGTGACCGCGATAGTTTGAGCTCTCTCCCCCTAACGCAAGGGGAGGAGTTCAAATCCCCTCACTGGCCGCAGGATTCTTAAGTGTGGCGACGGGGTGGTGGGTCCTCCGCTAGTGTCACTCCAAGGTTTACTCTCCGGCTGTCGGCCGTGCGAGGGTTCCATGGGTCACCAAAAAAAAAAAACTTTGCATTTTCATCCACCGATTTCATTGGCCCACCCGGAAACCAAACCAGTCCAGAGACCGATCCAATTCCCTATTTTAAAATCTGAGAGAATCGGCCTCTCTAGTCCAATTCTCGATTCCTGCGTAAAAATTGGACCGCCCTAGAACAGATCACCTCTACATTTCCATGAGAGTTCAGGTCAAACTCGAAACGTTTATTGATTTATTTATTGCTGGAGGAGCAATTATTATTTAAAGCCTTCATTTTATATTTTATGGAAAGTTGAATTTTCAGTTACAGCCAACTTGCAACGAGGTTGTCGCCATTATTGGTCTCGCATGGAAGAAGTAGAAGCCACTCTATTCACTTTTGGACACTTTTGGCTAGACATCGCTCTCTCTCTCTCTCTCTTCCGCTCTCCCCGCCTCGATTGGCCTAGGCTTTTTGCCTCCCGTCCTCGTCACAACATCCTCCGCACCGATGCGTGATGCTTGTGAGGAAAAGCCGTCTCCCACCACAATCGGTCATCTCTACATTTGACAAGTGTGCGTACTGTTTTTTTTTTTTTTTAATTTTACTCTATTCCTACTCTAATACTCACTCTCCCACTTTTACCCTACCTTTTGTAGGGCGTGGAAGTCGAAATCTACTCCTGAAACTGATGCGTCCCCACCTCATCTTCCTGATAAGGTGGAGATTTGAACCCCTCACCTCCTCCTTTCATGTTAGAAGAGTGACCACTGGAGCGAATCTCAATATTATTAAAAAATGTGAAAATTCCACCATTTCAACACTTGAATTATCTTGATTGACTCCCGCTTTTCTTAACATCAACTAGTGCTCCCAAGAAACTTACCGACACTGCATCGTTTCATCGACGTGTATTCTTGAAGAAGTGCTTGCTGAATAGTGGAACTAAGAAAGGTTCTTGGCAGCAAAGCTTTATAATTTCTCCCCGCCGCGTGACTCTTTCTCAATGCGTGCAGAGAAAATGGGCATAATCATGGGTTATTCATTATATTCACCTACAATTCATGTCATCGTCGAGATATTGGAAAGTTGGCCCAAATACGAAACATGTCGTGACCCGTGTTTCCTTCGAGTTGGCTGGGTCCTCTTTATGTCTTATTTGGAATTTTCTCAATAATTCAAAGTTGTTGCATTGTATCGAGTGCGACCCGTGGAGTGCATTAAAATCAGTGGGAGGCTTTTAAGAAAGTTCAGCAAATGCTTTATGAGCACCTACTTAAAAAACGTCACCCACACAAAGGTCAAATTGGACGATTCCAATTATACTCAAGTTCCATTTATTTTGTATAAAATAAATAATTTAAAAAGTATTTTCTTAAAAGCTGAATGCCAAGACATAAATTATAATCAGCATGACATAAGTGAGCATGTCGGTCCGCCCTTTGCCACGAGAGCTATAAAAATATCCATAAATTTGTTCACCCAACAAGTTGAGAAGGGCCATCGACAAACTGGAAGTCATCGATCAAAAGCATCATCAATCTCTCCGAATTCCATTCGATCCAATCCTCCGTGCCTCCGAAAGGATCATCAGAACAGAAGGGTGAAAGGCAAAAATGAGCCCTGTCCCGTCTGTGCTCTTCCTCCTCCTCCTCCTCCTCCGGCAGACGGCCATGGCCGTGGCGCTCTGGCCCGGCTACTACGCCAAGACGTGCCCGGGAGCCGAGGCCGTGGTGAGGGAAGCGATGAAGGCGGCCCTGATCAGGGAGCCCCGGAGCGTCGCCTCCGTCATGCGCTTCCAGTTCCACGACTGCTTTGTCAACGTGAACCGCCGAGCCACGAGTCTTCTCTGCTTCTGAATCATCTAATTTTTCTTCTCCGTTGAATCTGAATGGTTTTCGTTCTCTCGTTTTTTTATGTTCTCTCTTCCCGAAAGGGCTGCGACGGGTCTCTGCTCCTGGACGACACGCCCACCATGGCCGGAGAGAAAGAGGCCCTGTCCAACATCAATTCGCTGCGGTCGTTCGAAGTCATCGACGAGGCCAAGGACGCGCTGGAGAAGGCCTGCCCCGGCGTCGTCTCCTGCGCCGACGTCGTCATCATGGCTGCTCGGGACGCGGTCGCCCTGGTGAGTAAAATCTCTTCATCTTTTTACCAACGAACAGAGCACGTCAAGAAATTACACTAAACATCATTCCAAATTGAATTTACTTTGGAAAACCAGATTTATGTGGACACAAAGAAGAAGAGTTGTCCTTTTAATTACTGTAGACAATGCAATGGCAATTTATGAAAATTTATAAAGTGAGATGAAAGGGAAATGACATTGGAGATGTTGAATTATTTGTTCTTTTGATTCGATGAATATATGCTGAGATGGGGTCGGCGGTTCATAAATAGGACATGCAAAAGGACAGATTTTTTTTCCATAAATGGTGAAACTGCAGAATAATAGATATTTTTGGAGCCTGGACGGTTGTGGCTGCCGGATTTAGCAAATGGTCCCTTCTTCTAGTCCGGGTCCTGGTTCCCGAACAGGCTCATGAGTGTGAGCCGCTCTGTTTTCCGGCCCTGCGATTGCGAAAGACGATCGATTTCGCCCGATTTTAGTCCCTAAGGTAGGACCAGGGGAAAAAGGGGACATTTACAGCGCTGCTCTTAGCCTAAGAACGGACGATCAACTTTGATTCGAGTTCTAATGCGACGGAGCTATCTTTTCTAGACCGGCGGGCCGGATTGGGAAGTGAAGCTGGGGAGGATGGACAGCCTGACGGCCAGCCAGGAGGACTCGAACGACATAATGCCGAGCCCAAGGGCCAACGCGAGCTTCCTTATCGATCTCTTCGCCAGCCATGGCCTCTCCGTCAAGGACCTGGTGGCCCTCTCCGGGTCTCACTCCATTGGGAAGGCCCGGTGCTTCTCGATCATGTTCCGGCTCTACAACCAGTCAGGGACCGGCAGACCGGACCCCGCGATCGAACCGGGGTTCCGGGACGAGCTCTACAAGCTCTGCCCGCAGGGAGTCGATGAGAACGTGACAGGGAATCTGGACTCCACGCCCCGGGTGTTTGACAACCAGTACTTCAAGGACCTGGTCGCAGGCAGAGGGTTCCTGAATTCGGACCAGACGTTGTTCACATTCCCGCAGACGAGCGCGTACGTGAGGAGGTTCAGCCGAGACCAGGACGAGTTCTTCAGGGCTTTCATCGAGGGGATGATCAAGATGGGGGATCTGGTGTCGGGCCGGCCCGGCGAGATCAGGAGGAACTGTAGGGTGGTGAACAGCCGGCCGGTGGATGGCTTGTCGGAATCTTGAAGGGGTTTGATTATGTAATTTTGTTACATGACAGAGAAAACTCGTATAAAGCTTTGACCGCGGTGATTGGAGGAGCAGTTTCCGCAAGCAGAGAGACAAAACAAACAGGAAGTAGTCTTATACATGTCCTTCTTGCAATATACTGAAGAAAAAGAATCTGACTAGAAAGTTGTGCTGTTGATAAGTTTGAGAAACATAGACAATGCTGATCTTATAAATGTTTTCTTGCAATTTACATAGCACTGCTGAGTTGGCATTGCTGGCTTTAAAAACAGAGTTGGTGCAGTTGGCAAGTTGGCAACTGTCCATGTGTAAGTAAGGCTTTTAGGTCCGGTCCCGATTCTTTCTCCAAATTCTCTTTTGCATAGGAGAAAAACCCTAAACTTTTGGTCCAATTCAAATTCTGCCTTGAATTTTTTTTTTTGGGTTAAAAAAATTTCCCAAATCTACCTTGTTAACTCTATCTAAAATTGGTCAATTCTTGTTTGACATGGCATTTCCACATCAGTGAGAAATCCCCATCAGTAAGGCTATGCAAAAAATTTATTCCTTAAATGAAATCATTCCTTGTTATGAAAACTAGAAAAATTTGGGATGACCAACCGCAGTTTTGGACGGAGGGCTAATGAGGGCAATACTGAGAAAGTTGGTGATTTTTTTTTTTAAACAAAAAAAAATTAGGGTAGATTTGGAACTGAAACTTAAAATTGATTTTTAAAGAAAAGTTCAGGACATAATTTGGATTGGACCAAAGGTTTTGAATTAGGCCATCTTTATGCATTAATAGGATATGCTCTATACATAGAAATGAAAATTGGGGTTAAATCAACGTTCAGATGGGAGTCTAAACCATATCTATTCATGAACCAGAAACGACATTAAATCAAGCACCCCTTAAACCTAGAGAAAATATTACAAATTCGAGCTATATGAGCAAGGAGTCAATCAAGTCCCGAGTGACATCGCGAACTCGTATTCATAATTTCAAGTGCAATTCAAAGTATTAAGTTTTCACACGTTCATTTCGAAATACTCAATTGCTACACGTAAGAAATAGGCCAATTCGACCGCTTCTCGATAGACAATGAGGATAGCTGATAAACAAGTATGTAATCAGACAGACGCATTGATTTCTGGAAAGAGCAACGCCATTTAACTGTGACTGCCATTTTCAATCCGTGACAGACAAACTACCTAGTTTTTCACAGAAAATCTCGTCAGTGTGCTCCTTTTCAGCTTCATAAATTACACAGGCAAGAGGAGGCAGCATCAGCCTACCATCTGGATCAAATCATCCCTTTTCCCAAACCCAAATGTACGTACCACACGCAGTCCCTTCAAAAGTAGCTTCATCGTGTCTATAAACATCAACCCAAGATCTCTATTTGTATACCTCACTCGTAAAAAGAACCAAACTTTATCGCGAGCCGATCGTCAGTGAATATGGTCGCAGTGCCGTCACAGCGCGCAGATGAAGTCACCGCTGGTCTCGATATCGTCTATATCCGCATCGGTTTCCAAGTCATCCAGATCCATGCTCCCTCCGACTAGAATCCCGCCGAGTTTCGGGTTCTCTGCCGGTTTCCGCGCCTCCTGAATTATGGCCAATATCTTGTCCTCGCTCTGCTTCGGATCGTTCGGTCCATCGACTTGCAAGAGGCCTATCCCATCGTCCATGAATTCCACAGGCAAGTTCTTAAGGAACCATGGATGCCTTTTAATCTCATGCATCGTTATTCTCTGTTCCACAAGGTGACATCGCAAATTAGTATATTTATAATAGAACTGAGGTCATCATTTTCTCATCGATGATCTTGCTCCAGCGGGCTTTCAGTGCAGCGATCCAAAAAGAAATAACTACTAACGAAACTACAGAAGGTACTTCAGATTGAACTCTCATGAGAGTGATTACCTTTTCAGGGTTGGCTACGAAAATTCGAGACAAGAGATGTATACATTCAATAGAGACACGCACATAATCCGGGATCGAGTACTGGACGCTGAGTATTCTCTGCATCAAGCCATCGCTCATTTTTTAAAGGTCAAGCCTAAAAGAGTGAATGGTACTTTGAAGACATCGGTGACTTTGAACATGGATGATGGAGTAAACCTGAATTGTCTTTCTGAAGTTCCTGGGATCATCTGGATCTTCGAAAGGATAAGCACCAACCAGCATGACATACAAGGTGACCCCACAAGACCAAACATCTGCAATCTACAATAATCGAAGAAAACTATGCTTAACCAACAGAGGACAAGTAGGTCACCTAACTAGGGCCTACGGTGGGCGAAAATTTTTCAAAAATGAAAATAGGAATGAGGAGAGAGTTTTGACTATACCTTCCCATCATATTCTTTTGTTGACAAAACCTCAGGTGCTATATAGGCCGGCGTCCCCACTGTCGACTTAGGTTGAGAATGCAATACTGATGACTACAAGCGAGACAGAGCAGTCAGCAACGATAAAATACAGCAATTACCCGTGGAGAACCACATAATTTTATCAGCAAAACCTTGCCTTTGAGTAGCCAAAATCACATATTTTAAGGCGTGGTGCTGTGCTCCCATCAAGCAGAGTGTTTTCCAGCTTGAGATCCCTGTGGCAAATTTGCTGTGACAAGACCGAATTTTATACCACACTGTCAGACATTCAGCTACAATAGCTGATGCAGATTGAGAAATTACAGTGAAAATTCTGTTTAATGACTTGGAATGAAAGAGAATTGTTACCATTGAATGGCAGTAACTGACCCCTGAGATGAGCTGCTGATAGAAAAATCTTGCCTAACAAAGAGACAAAAGAGAGCTTCAGAGACAGAATCAAGTAATTAACAGCACCGTGTGAATTTTGAAGCCACCATCTTTACCAGAAGCTAGTGATAACATTCAATGGATTCAGAAGAAAATGAAACAAAAAAAGACATGCCACAAACATTGCAGATGTGTTTTTATCTTTCGTGAAGTACCTCATCCTCACTGAATCTACCGGCATTACAAATTCTTTCAAATAATTCCCCGCCCGCAGCATATTCCATGACAATGGCCAGATGAGTTGGCGTGAGCAAGACCTGCAACACAATACTCACTGCGATCAAAGTTCTAAATTTCATGCACTATCGACAAGAGGAAACGGCATACAAATCCACCGTTGTCCAGCTGCTACGCACAACCAACTTGTTTCGACTTTTGATTCTTGACTACTAAAAGTTATGGTACAGCAAGGAAACTTTTTTGCAGATGCCTTCACCAGTTGCAAAGAATATTTGGCAAGAAAAAGTTAAGCTGAAGAGAAAAGTCACACACTGTCATTGGTTTTCTATATTTACAAATCTTGCAGGAGCAAGCAAACACTTATTAATCACCATCATCTAATTCGAACCAACTCATAACCAGTCTCTCTTTCAGAAAGATGTGCATTTATTTGTATTTCAACTACCACTGCCTTGGGCAACTACTCACTAGAGAAATAGCATGATGAAAAAACATTTTTACTGCCATCAAAATACAATCTATACACTAAATGATCCTCACCCCCCATGTCTAGCAAGTTCACATCTTCAATTCATATTGATAAGTGCGAAGTAAGTGATTTGTAGAAATAGCACAGATGGGACTGTTCAGAGGATAAGCCAAAAGGGGCAACGTTTACCAGCTAAAGGGAGGGTGAGAAAACGTGTCAGAATGCAAGTAAACATTCAGACGGTCAGAATATCAATTTTGCCATTCAATCTGAAACCTAACATCATTCAGAAGAAAGGATAAAAAGATAAAAACTTGCTTTTCGTTTTTTCAAGTCCTCCTTGAAGTTGCTTTCTGGATGTGATCCCAATTCCAATCCATCAGCTACATTAACTTCAAAAACGTCCCTATCCTCATTCTCACACGCATTTCTTGATCACAAGAAGCACGGGACGGCAAGAGCCAAACCCGCTAGAATCAGCAGAGAGAATTACCTCCTTAAATCTGATTATATTCGGATGCTTGAGGGACCGGTGGTTCATGATCTCCCTCTGCACGTGCTGATCGATCTGCAACCAGTAAAAACACACCTCAGACCCAATCCTCATAAAATCCTCTGTCTTTCAAGAAAACACCCAAAAGCAACAGAATTCCCCACAAAGTGCTGAAGTCACGAGACGCGGGTGACAACTAAAGAGGCAACAGAAACAGAGTCGCGACACCAAAAAAGACCCGACAACAAAAAGAGACAAGAGAGCAAAGATTTACCTTCTGGCCTCTTTCAATGTATTTAACAGCGAAAAGCTCACCGCTGCAACGGTCCCTGACGAGCTTGGCGACCCCGAAATTCCCCGACCCAATATCCTTCAGTATCTCGTAACGATCCATTTCCGTCCCCCTCCCCTTCCCTGCTGCAGAACAGAAACCAGCCTCTCCGGCCACGATCGGGACCCGACGAAGTCTTCAGACGGCCAACGGAGAAGAAACCAAGCGATTCCCGGGTCAAACCATCGAGCGTCTTCGGGCAAGCGGCCGACTTTCTCGATGGGGATTCGGTTTGCGTGCGGAAAGCTGCTTCCTTTTTCCTAAGCGGTGGGTTTGCTCATTGGTGGGTGGGAACTGACGAGGACAGAGCACGGAGTCGGCAGTTCTGGAGAGAATATAGAGAGAGGGAGGAGACAGAGGAATGGGGGGAAGGAGGGACGTGGCGCGATGCGAGAGGGTAGGAGATCGAGCTGAAGTCGAACTGAGCAAGCAAGTGGACATTTCGAGGTGGGGTTCACAGGTTCGGATTAGTTAATCGTTTCTCGTTATTTATCTCGGGAAACTAAATTTCTAGATAAGGTTAAATAATAAGATCACCACCACGAAAAATCTTACGCGCAAGTGATGCGTTTACCTCAAATTAATTTGAGCTACTAAAATTATACATCAATATATCCGTGATAAATTTACTTTATTAAATTAAATGAGACATCTCATAGATGTATCAATTTGGCATTTTATCCTTAGTATGTGGTTTTTTGCAATATTAATTCAATTTAATAGAAATTAAGGAAGATAAAACTATCATAAGTGTATTAATTTTAGATTTTTATGATAAAAAAATTAGTTTAAGATAAATTTATTATAAGTATATCCATTTGAAGTTTTTCGTAATATTAATCCTAAATAAGATAAATGTGGATTCTAATTGATCTTTATTAGGAAAATTATTATAAAAAAAGTCTTAGTTTATTGTACGGAAGGATAATTACCAAAAAGTAAATCTTAAAGTCATTGTACAAATGTTAATTCAATTCAAAATCTTTTAATTTGGTTTATTTAATCTCGAACCTTTTGAGGATTTATTAATATAGTCTATTAGGCCAAAATTGACTAGAAATTGCTTGGACACTAGCTGTTTTATATGGCACGACTAACAATGATATAGATAATTCTTAATTATTTTAAGATTTTCAGAATATTTGATAAATATTTTATTGTTTTTATTCTTTATTCTTTTTGCTTTTCTTTGTTTTTTTATCGAGTCCGACAAAAAAATTCAAAAATTTAAAAAAATCATAAATTCACGATTCCATCAATTGTGCCACTTGAAATGATTCGCATCTACATCGGTAATTTTCAATCAAAATTAGTTGAAATAACTATATTAACAAATTGTCAAAAGGATTTATGACTTAATTGGTATCCTTATAACATGTTTATAGATTTTTTGGTAATTTTCCCATTGTACATATGCCAATCCTAGACTTACCCAATTTAGTCTTAAACATTTTTATGATTTGTCAAAATAATTGTTTTAACTAATTTTGGCTAGTAATGATTGACTTGAATGTGAGCCATCTTTTGTGGCATAATTGATGTTGATATGAATAATTTTTTGCATTTTTTTAAAAGAATTTCCAAGATTGCCATTCATATGATAGATTTAGGAATTTTTTTTTTTTTTTTTTTTTTTGTAATTTTTCTGATCTTTATTGAATGATGAATATGACGTGATTTTTTAAGATATCTACTGAAATTGGTGACATTATTTTATATATTATTTTTCTATAATCTTCATAGTATCTAAGATTACTCAATCATTATCTGATCCTTTTTTAAATAATCTTTGAAGGAGACGCTTTTTTCTCACCCATGGGCTATGGACATGTTACGTTTCGTCTTCAATAATGATGTGACGAATTTTAAATTGCGTGCTTTTCCTTACAACATTGAATATCGAAGACCACCATAGTGATTAACCTAGTGATAGACGTAAATACCCACCTTTCATGAGATCATGAGTTAGACCTGAATCAGGGGGCTCATTATTGAGCAATTAGTGAGTGGCACTATCGAACGGTTTTGCGCAATATCTTGTGTAGAGAAATTTCATGACATCTTGGCAAGGCTGCATTATAGTTCCTGCATTGATGTAGTGACAGGCTTGTTAATCTTAAACCTTTAAACTTTCAGGTGGTGCAAGTGGTGCAGAGTACGAAGGCTCAAACTGAATACCCCATGGCGAGCATAGGACTCTTACATTGATGCTAGAAGAAGTTCGCTAATGGCAATCTCGCCCTTTTATTGATAAAGAAATTTGGTAAGTTAAAGAAAGGATGCATTTTTCAACGATTCTAAAGAACTATTTTCTCATGAAAATCCGACAACTAACCTATTTCCTTCACACGACTGATTCATGTTTCCACTATGCTCACCAATTTGTTTAACAATTTGTGCAAGATTCCTGATCAAAAGTGAAAAAGCTACGAGATCTGGATCGCAATATGTGGTAGTACTGCTGCCAGCAATGCCTTAAACATGTTGCACACACATCCGATGCTTACCCAATGCTTCGAGGAGAAGCATTCGATGCGCAAGCCAAGTAACAATTAGAGCTTTTCAAAGTGCATTTCGATTCGACGATCCATCGACTCCGATCAACGACACCGCGATCCCGGTTCGGCATAGCTTCCGAAACACGGACCGACGGCGGCGTACCAATGTTGGTGGGCACCACCATGATTGGTTCGGAAGGATCCCCCCTGTTTTCCGATCGTTCGCTGAGGAAGAATATTTGTCCACGAGCGGGGAGGGAAACTTGCGGACAGTCCGCACCCGCAAACGTCAATGTCTTCCAAGAAGACATCGCGCATGTCTGTCCGACAATGACGGATCGAGGACTGCGGATCATCCTCCGGGGAGCTCACGGTCCAGAATCGCGGGGCGAGGGTCGAAATGATAAAGACGCGACGGAGAAAAACTCGATATCTCTCCGACACGCCGGATCGCGAAAAATCTGATCTCGTAAGATTTGCCGCGAAAAATCTGATCTCGTAAGATTTGCCGCGAATTGTCCGGCACCCTCTAACTCTGTTCCTTTCTAAAAACAGCAGCCCCACACGAACTAGCATTGACATGAATCGAGCACACGTGCGCCGTTGGCAGCGATTGACGCGATATGCTAGCATGAAACTCAATGCGCAGGTTTCTCATCTGTTTGTTTGTGGTACATGGAAACATCACGGATGATGTCTTTCGGATATCAATTTCTTGCCTTGAACGTGGGATTGTCAGGTTGCAATCCTTACATATACTGGCTGTAGCAATAGAGCAACAGCGTACGTGATTCGTAACGGCATACCTCTCTTTAGGATGTACACGAAAGAGCTATACGTAAACTCTCTCGCGTGTTCACATTCGCGTTCCTTCCCTTATAGCTCGTACCCCGGGAATCTGGAGTTCTCCACGTCGACGAGATCGAACCAGAGGCAGGCCGCCCCGGCGAGCCCTTGGTAAAGGGAGAAGGCGTAGTCCGCAACGTGCCCCTGCCCCGTGCCGCCGACGGGCTTGTTAGCATCGTGGTAGAGGAAGCTCGCAAACGCTCTGGCTCTGTCCTCGTAGATTCTCTCCCCCGTCAAGCGATAAAGCGAGAGAAAGGCGTACGCGTTCCCTGAAATGCCATCAGCAAGCCCCACTTTCTTCACGAGCCCGCTCTTCCACACAACTTCCCCTGCCTCTATGGCCGCATCACGGAAGTCTCTGTCATGTGGAAACACCTGTAGGGACCGAAGGATTTCCATTAGATCGATTGACATCGGAACAGTTCACCGATATGATCGAAAGAGCGAATTACGACAAAAATGTTGCTAACCTGTGATGCCTTGCATAGAGTGATGGCCATCCCCGTCGCGCCGTGAGACCACTGAACCAGTTTGTCCCTCGGGTTCCCTTCGCTTGAGGGGTAATTCCCACTGTGCGGAAACCTCTTGCTCATGATATACCTCAAAGTCCCCTTAACATCCTCGAGGTACTCTTCGCAGAGTGGAAAGTGAAGCAACACTTGCAAGATTCCAGCGAGGCCGTTGGCCGCACCCAGGTACCGGGTCCCATGCCATCTGTACATCAAGGGGCACGTACCGATATCCGATGCACCGGCCCTGCCCCCAGCCAGCACGGCATCGACGATAGGCATCAGAAGATCGTTCGGCACCGTCTCTGCTCCCAGGTTCTTGTTCAGAAATAGAGCCGCCCACAAGAAACCAGCTCGGCCGTAGAGAAGGTCGTATGACATCCCGAAACCGCCCTCCTCAGGTCCAACCGGGAGAGCCCTCTCTTGTGCCACCTGCATCATTAGCAAAAATAAGCCCAAGCGTTTGACCGATTGTTGATTTATCCTGATCAATGAGGATATGATGGAAGTAAATGACAGGACAATGAACAACCACTCGACAACAAGGTTCGGAAATTCTGACTCCATAAGAGCAAGCAACTTATTATAGTACTACATCCTCTGTTTCAATGAGACTGATGCAAGCTCAGATATGATTTTGAGAACATATGTTCAACTGATTTCTGCAAGAAGCTATGACATTACTGCAGATTCTTAGTTGGACATGATAAATATGGCCACCACCAACAGAACAATGCAAGTATAAGAGGCATTGCACTATTTGACAAATCAACTTAGTAGCTTGATGCATTACAAAACCTGAAAGAACCCAAAGTGAGAAGAGCTAAAATATCGGACTACAGAAAATCCTCAACTGACAAAGCGTTTGAAAAGCGTGTTTTCAGTTACGTTCCAGCATTTTACCTTAATTCAGCTCATTAAATTTGAACCTCTATCCTCGTATCCCCGACACATCTTACCATTAGACCGCAAGCCTAGAGGACCAATACCATTTCTATCCCTCTGATCTCGATCTTTAGCTTGCCAGATAATGAAATATCTGCTCTTTTTTGCTATAAATTCATTTCACTGTCATCTCATTTACTACTCCCAGTGGTAATTCTAAGGTAAGTTGTAATTCTAAGGTTCACAAGAGATTATTCGACATACGCTCTTCACGAAATAGGAGAAAAAATCGATGGAAGATATTAAAAACAGGCTGGCAAACAAAATTGATTCCCTTTTCTAGTACCAACTATTCAAACACCTTCACCATCAGAGCTGGACCTGACTCTCTGCAATCATGGGTACACCTTCCGAAAGCGATTCATCGTGTGTGTCCAAATCCTAGATGGTCCTCAAAACAGACATTGCCAAACAAATGGCCCACTTTTCATGACGAGATATCAAGGAGAGAAAAAGGATGATTTGTTCCGATTATCACGGTAGTAGTACCTCGAGGAATAGGTTGAGGAAGAAGTCGCGCTTATGATGGTCCCCCAGAAGATTGGCAACCACCGCGCCCACCGCGAACACCCCTCCTTTACCACATAGAAACGTCACATGCCTGTATCAATCGTTTTGTTTTTTTCCAGTTAGCCCAGACCCTCAAAAGGAAAGAATTATATATCTGTGGAAATATCAGCACTTAACTCGTCTTTTTACATATATTTCAAAGAAAACTCCAATCCAACTCTCACCCGAATTCTAGATAGAAAAGCACCGGTGGCCGAACTTCACAATCAGTGGAAAATCTCGAAACCAGACCATTATATTATCATGAAATGAATGATATATTTATCTATCCCGGTGGCTCACGACTACTGTTATCATTACGATGATATAACTGAATTAAACAGGGATTATCATAAAACCCATTATGGTTGAGAGAAATTGGAGAAATCTTCCTAGTGTTTTTCTCAAGATACAGGAAATTGCAGACGCATGTACCGATTTCATTGCTTCGATTTGAATCTTCGTAAGGAAATAAAAAGAGTAAAGCCATTACCACAAATGCTTTTAATTTATAGAGATCAATGCGTCACAGTTATGTCTTATTTATTTTACCCACCCTCCAAAATATTTTCAATTATAGCTAAATCATAGGACATTGAAATCTTTCTATGTAGTGCATTCCAAATTCTTGCTAGCAATACCGCGGTCCATAAGTCTAGCTAGCCATGCCGAAAATCAAGAAACAGAGCATCGTCCTCCACCTCCTCCACCGCTATCAAATATCCCCGGACATCCTTGTCCCAAATTAGGTAGATTTTTTTCTGTAAACTTCTCTTTGTTTGTTTTTTTTCCAAAGAATTTGGCTAAAGATACCGCTCGCCGACTCACCTCGTGGAAGCACGCGCCGCGGAGGCGCACGCGTCGACGATCTCGGCCGACAGCAGCAGGTCGGCCCGGTCGCCGGTGGCCCCGTACGACCTCAGGCACAGGAACGCCGTCCCGAGCAGCCCCGTGTACGCGGTCGGATCGGCCGCTCCGCCCTCGCGCCACGTCGCCTGCACGACCTGATGAACGAATGATTCCAGTCAGTTCACTCCCGCGAGCTCCGAAATTCAAGCTTTTGCGCACGAAACATCGCAAACCGTGTTTCGAAGCTTCATTTTTTTCTCCACCGCAAAAGAAAAGGTCGCGTTTTTTCCACGTCCGTACGGATTCCGTTTACCTGGTCCTTGAGAGAGAGGGCCGCCCGGAGGAAGGTTTCCCGCGGGAGGGACAGGTCGGGGGCCCTGGGATCGACGGGGAGGAGGCGGGCGGCGGGGTCGAGCCTCTCGCCGCCGCCGCCGCCGCCGCCGCTGCCGCCGTCCTCATGGCCGTCGCGAGAAGCGGCGGCGAACTGCACGGCCGACGACATGATGCTCGACCGGTCGCTCCGCTGCAGCACTGCTTGATCCTCTCACCTCGGCTTCGTCTGCTCTTGCAAAGCTAAGCACGAGCTCGAACCAGAAGTCGAGACGCAGATAGAGAGAGAAAAGAAGAGAGAGAGAGAGAGAGGGAGAGAGAGCGTGCGGTGCTGCGCCTCGGTTGTACGAGAGGACGGCACTGGCTAACGTCCTTATAACACGTCATCTTTAATTAAATTAAGCTGCGGTTTAATCAAGCTTTGATTAATTAAAAGGGGATTATCCCGACCGCGGAGAACCACGTGCGGTTTTATCAGCTTGACGATGATCCCCCATGAAAAACGAATGTTGCGTGCGCGGAGCCGGGGCCGTTTCTAGGGAGTTCGATTCATTTTGTAGATTTAATCGATTAATCAATTGATGAAGGGGGCCGATCTTCTCCCCCGGTTCACGAGAATCGCGTGGTTTTGCGGACCCATTGATAAAAGGTCACGCGGCGTTGCGTGGTCGGCGGGGGACACCTGTTTGATGAAATTATCTTGCCCAGTTTGTCTCCTTGTCGACGTGTTAGGCCGACGAGATACGAAGTGAGCCGAGGCCCGTCCGCCACCTGTTTGATAAAATTACCGTCCCGCCGTCCGTTTGAATTCGAAACGATGGGCGCTATCCTAGCAGCTTGCTTGACGGTCGAAGCTTTCTTTTGTTGGCTGGATCGAGACGGCCTCGTCATAGAGATAATCGCGAATGACCCGGGTGGCGATGGCCCGCGTCGAGACGGCTTGTGAACAATGGAATGCCGTGCAGGATAGCTTCTCCAGCCCTGGAGCTTTAAAGCAGTGGTCAAAGGCAACCAAACGTCGCGCGCTGCTGCGTGATATTTACGGGATGAGTAGTCGGGAAGTGTCGAAAACTCGGACGAAACTTTGCTTCGACATGATCCGATCACGGAAACGATTGATCTACAAGGGGGGGAAGGATGGGTATACGTATAATACGCGCTCGGGATCGTTTCGATATCCTCCTGAGGAAGTTCGTTTAGTTTCGCATTAGAAGAGGGGACTGAACTGATGATCTTAGTGATGACTCTTCTCTGCATAGGTTCGTCCCCGTATGATTTCCCCGAATCTATGGAGCAACGCTCTCTTCCTCCTGTGGAGTCTCTCGTTCTCCAACTCGTTGAAATGCGGCGAACCTAGACTGTCCAGGTCCTCCGAATTTAACGTCTCGCCATCGCTCATAAAAGCCAAGGATGACTTCTTCCCGCGATGGGTGGCCGACCCTGGAGAGTCCATGATGTCGAAGATCGACCCTTTGAGTGGATCGATCTTTTCTGGGTCGTCTTCATCGCCGTTGTCGCCGGCGCGGTCGCCGTCGCCGTTGTGGTCTTTCTCTTTGTTTTCGAGGTTATCACTGCTGTCCTTGTGTCTAGGGTAGCCTATTAGGTCCTTCAGGTTGAAGCTGAAAGCCTTTCCCAGTCTCCTCCCTTCTTTATGTTCTTTCTCGTCGGCGGCGTTCGGGCTTAGAGCCTTCGATTTCCTCGCAATCTCCTTATCGTCTGTCTTGATGTCCTTCTCGGAGAGCAGCCTCTTCAACCCCGCGATGTTCTCCATCGCGGCAGCCTCATTGATCCTGAGGCTCTCGATCTCCCGGCTGAAGAATTTCAGGGCGTCGTCCTTCTCAGCCATGTCGTCCTTGAGCTGCGAATTCTCGGCACGGGCGATGCTGGCCGCTTCCTTCGCGACACTCGCTTCATTCAGCGCTTGCTTGAGTATGTCGCGCAGCTTGATGTTTTCCTCTCTCGATGCCTTGACCATTCTGTCGGCCGCCTTGAGAGACTCGGCGAGCCTGATGTTCTCCTGTTGAGCCGCCGTCTTTTCGTCTTCGGCTCTCCTGATGCACCCCACAAATCCCGTCTCCTTCCCGTTCCATGCCAGGAGTGACTCTTCAGCCTCTAACCTGAGCCTCTCGCTAGTGTTCTTGTGTTGTTCCATCTCTTTTCTTGATTCATCTAAAAGTTCTTTAAACCTGTCTTCGGTGTTCTTCAACTTTTCGGTCAGCATTTTCGCTTCCCCTTCCCAGTGCTCGAGCTCAGCTTGCGTCACGTCGAGCCTCAACTTCACCTGATTCATCTCCGTCGCTACCTCCTTCAATGCCAAGGCTAAATCGTCCATCGCCTTCTTGCTGTTCTCTTCTGCCTCGCTAGCGGATTTCAGCTCGCTCTTGAGCTTGCGGATCTCATCGAGGAGGCCCTCGACCTTCGAAGAGGCCTTCTTCTCTCCCTCGTGGGCGCGAGAAAGGCTTTCCTTGGTCGATTGAAGTTCGGACCTGAGACTTTCGAGGGTCTGTTTCGCGGAAACATTGTCCTTGAAGCAATTTCTCGAGACGTTGGTGGCTTTACCGTTTTGCCGCGACTGCTCCTCGAATCTCTCTACCTTCTCTCGTAGCGAGCCATTCTCGACCTTCACCTCCTCGAGCGATATCTTGGTCTGCTCGAGCTGCTTCGTCAAGGCAACCAAAGACTCGAATGTCTTCTCTTCGGATTCCTTTCTGTTTCTCAGTTCCTCCTCTAGCTCCCGAATCCTCCTCTTGCCTTGCGAATCTGCCTCAGCCTCGACGGCTTTCGTGTCGCTCGACTTCTCTTCCAACTTCTTCAATGCAGCCTCTCGGTCCGCCAATTTGAGCTCGAGCTGCTTCGCCGTTGCGGCTTCGACCCTCAATGACTCCATACCTTTCTCCTTGGCCTTCAGCTGGTGGTTCGCGTTTGCCAACAATCTCTTAACCGAGTTGAGCTCGGTGTATATCTCCGGCACTTTCCGAGCCGCGAAGGCCTCGGCGAGCCTCATGTTCGCCTCCTCGGCCGCCTTTCGCGACTGTCTCAGCTGAATGACCATTTGATCTCTCTCGTCCTCCGCCTCGTTCAACCGTTCCCTCAATGTCCTCAGCTCCTCCTCGAGCTCCTCCCCGTACCGCTGCTGCATCCCTGCAACTTCTCAGGACCCTGTTTCTGCACCCAAAATCATTCATTTCAACCATCGGAAACCAGTTGAAAAACTTTCCTGGAATCCATCATCCATGCATTAGATAAGCAAACTCCGATCGACCTAAGGACAATGCCATTACAAAACATGTCAGATTTCCCTAGCAATTGTGGAGCTTATAGTCGGTGCTGCCACTCACGCAAACGGCACGACGCCTCCGGTCGAAGCACAGCCCAGGAAAATGTGATATTCACGAAGTACGTGCCGGAAAAAAGGACATTACCTTATACCTCAAATCTTAGCCCCCTTCGTCTGGGGCTTCCGGCGGAGAAAAACAACGCAGAGGTACTCGTTTCAGACTTCTCCGATCGCGAAGGGGTTCGATCCCAGCAAAAATCCCGCAGATTTAACAACCCAATACGGAAAACGATGGTCAGATGACTAGAATTGAAGGACAGCAAAGATCACGGAAGGACGAAACTCGAGGTGTCGGAAAACCCGAAACGAGGCGAGATCGCACGAAACGCATTCGAGGATTGCAGATGACGAAGCCAAGACGGGGGAAAGGAACATGAACATGCCGTCGCTTCAAGAGACTCAGTGAATCCGTCGCGATGCGAGGTTTCTAAATATGGGGGGGTGGATCGCAAACGAAACGGGGGCCAGGACGGACCAAGCGTGCCGGACATTTGCAGGGCAAAAGTGAAGAACATAGGAAGAGGAAGAGGCCGAAGTTGGCGGGGATTCCACTAAAAGAACAATGGAACAGAGGCGAACGCAACGAAGGCGGTTTTGGCATATCTCCCATCGTTGAAAGTGGAGTCAAACCATTTCCATTAGCCCTGTTCCGCTCTTTCCTTTCTATCGTTATTCGATTTGACTGACAGCAATGTAGACCTCATTGGGCTCGTGCCAAGTGGTGCCATCCCACGTTGGTCCATTGGAACAATTAATATCACGAAAAATCTTAAATTAATATATATGATAAATTTATGTCAAATTGATTTTTTTAATCGATATATATATTATAATTTTACTTTCCATTAATTTCTTTCAAATTATTGAATTAGATGATATGTGATAATTGACAAGTATATTGTTTTTGGGTTTTACCTTCCATTTATCATGAGTATATCAATTTGTGATTTTTTTATATTAAAAAATTCAGCCTAATATCCTTAAAAATGCCGTCATTTCACCCATTTTATCGAAAAAATGTCCAGACTTTAGAATGTATCTAGGAGACGCTTGAACTTATTTTCTTAATGAAATTTAGCCTTTTGTCACTAATCACTGTTAATATGCTGTTGTGCCCCCATTTGTGGCTAATCATGTCCTTGAACCACCTTTAATTATCGGACTAATCCAACTTAACAAAAAAGGGCATTAAAAAGAAAATAAAGCCAAGAGAAAAAAATGCATCGTATTAATATAAAAGTATGAAAAGATAGAATACTTTATCTGTGACGTTTACTTAAAATTGAAATTTAATATTCAAATTGATGAGCAACTTAAAATCAATTTTCCTTTACGTCTTGGGCCACATCCCTATTACACCATTTCAACAAAGCCCGTCTCAAACGAGGGCAAAGGCAAAGGCCCAATCAAGATACACCGGTTCACCATGCTTATGAACACTTAAATCCAGGCTTTTTTTTCCTTTCTCGATGCTAGGCTTGGATTTCGAATGAACAAAATTTCAAACGTACTTGCGCACATGCTTGCGCGCATCGGTCGCGCCCTACCGGCCCCGCATGTAACGTAAACCTTGTCGCATGTTGGATTTCAATTGAGAGTTTGAGCAATTTTGGACCGCACCCGCATGCGATTGAATGGAAACGTCAAAGCACTCTGCGTGCACTTTCGAATTGGATCTAAGTCTATCCCAAGGGACAGTGTGTAAGGTGGGGCCTTGGCCCTTTTCAACTTCCTCATAATTGTAAATAGTGCCCATTATTTTTAGAAGATTTTCTTTTTGCCCCCAAAAAAAAAAAAAAAAAAAAACCATTTGCTTGATAGAGTAACACCCGTTTCCAGTTATAAGGAAAAAAAAAATTCCTCATTTGTCACTATATTGCAAGGAGGTACTCGCTAAGTAAGTGGTTTAACTTGATGTTTATGTTGATCCATACATGTAATATATACGTTGGAGGGTAATATATTTGGAACTTAAAAAAATTTAAATTAAAAACAATTGTGTCATAGAAGGTCCACCCCCCCGGGCGGGCAACTTTTTCTATCCTAGGTCCTGCCTGTAATGGGACACTTGCATAGATTTTTTTTCCACATGTTTTGAAACTTCACTTTCATGTTTTTTTTTTCTAATTTTTCAGATCTTTTGGAAGGAAGACCATAAGCAATAGCACAAAATAAGTAATAAGTTGCAACAAACACTGCCGCAGCCGTGACGTTCTTTCCTCTATTAGGTTCCCCTGTTTTCCTAAAGTCTACTCGAGAAGTTTTTCTCTTCTCACCTTATCAATGAATTCACTTTACTACCTTGGTTGCGATAAGAAAAAAGTGCTGATCTTGCATATGCAAGTTTGGGCCAAACCAAATGTAAAGTTTGAATTTCGCCGAAGCCCCTTGTGCATGAAATATAAATGAGACTTGATGTCACATTCCTTCTTGCTATATTTTTTTATTTTTTCTCTCGAAACCTCATTCGAAATGTCTATTTACGACCAAAAGCAAAAGTCATCAGTCAAACTATCCGTTGCAATGTTTAATTCGTGAACGTTTGTTACCTTTTTCGCTGAGCGATTCTACGTCAATTTTCCGAGCCGTTGTTTGATTTTGTTTTTCAACTTTCGATTAACCTCTTTCTCTTACGAGGCTCCATTTATTTCTCAAATAAATTTAAAAAAAAAAAACCATTTTCCTTGTTTTTCAATATTTGGTTCGTCTAAAAAAATCAGTTAACAGAAAACATTTACTTAAATTAAGAAAATTATTATAACTAGATATCGTCGCTTGGATACAAAAATCCCAACGCTGATTCTCAAGTCCTCAATGTCCAAATTAGGTTTATGATGTTCAAGCCTAAATTTATGAAGGTCAGGCCCATGACCCCGATGCTTGTGCCTAGGTTCTTGATGCCCGCTTCTGGGTCCATCAAAGCCAAGCCCAGACCTCAGTGCTCTGGTCTTGAAGCTCCGGTTATTGTGCTCGATGCCCTAGCACTTTGGCCGGAGTCCACAGAGTCCATGTGCGGGATCCTAATATCCAAGTTTAAATCCCCAACACCTAAACTGAGGTTCATAAATGTCATGCCCTCGGCGCTAGGACTCGAGTCCCTAGTGCCTGAGCGTGGGTCTATCAAAGCCCACAACCAAGACCCTAGTGCTTGTGCTTGGGTTCATCAAGGCCAAGCCTAGTACCCTCGCACTCACACTTCGCTCTATCAAGGTTGAGCTTGGGACCTAGGTGCTAGTGCCCCAATCCTAGTGTCCTGGTCGAGGTCCATCAAGGTCAAACTTGGGACTCTAGTGCTTATACTCGGTTTTTCAGTTGCCCATACACAAGTTACTAATGTCTAAATAATATATGTCTATTTAAGAAAATCAAATTAGATTTTCCATACCAAACGAGGATAAACATTTCTCAATTGATTTTTAGCTTTCAACCAAACATTGAAAATATTGTCAAATTCCCAAAAAATGACTTCATGAAAAATATTTGCCAAATTCCCAAAACAAACAAACCCTAAATATCGATATGTACTTCATTAGTCCATAGACCAAAATTATAACGAAACACTGTTCTTCTCTTCTCTTTCCCTCCCAACTGATATCTCAATTCCATTGTTCTCGCTATTCTCATGTAATGCAATGCACAATGATCAGAAAGTCTACTCAACCACGACGGGCAATCGCTTCCTACTTTGATGATCTCAAAAATTATCCTTAAGAATATTGTTTGCACACCTTATATGTTCATGATTTTCCTTTCCATTTGACGGTTCTAGAATTTCACACTATCTTCTTTCTCTAAGTTTTTACTATCCATTCAATGACATTTACAGATTATTTCCCCTCAATTTCAGGAGTATATACTTACCAATCCAACAAAATAAAGACCAATCTTCCACATCTAACATCCAATTCACATAATTTTTTTTTTTTTTTTTTTTTTTTTGCTTCAACTACTGCAGATTCCATCTTCTAGAAGTGGGATTAACCCTTCCTTCAAAATGACCAACACAAATCGAAATTCTAAAAAGAAAAAGAAAAGAAAAGTCATTAAGCCACAAAAATTGAAAGCTCTCATGCTGACTTCTGAAAGGTGCTTTTTCTTGACCGTATTATTCCTCCTCCTTTTATATTTGGAAAAAAAGTACAGCTATTTCATTTTCTTCCCAGAAGCCAGCATACAAGAGCAGTCTGTTCATATTTATAAAAGAGGAGTAGGAACAAAGCTCAGATGAGCCAAGCTCTCAAGTCTGTCTTGGCAAGGTTCTGTTTATCTTTATCGCAGAGGATCTGGGCAACTCTTATTTTATGAGATTATATTCAGAAGTGATGAAAGCACGGTCATGACTCATCACCAAGATTCTGCTTTCTTCCCCACCTTTTCTTTTATAAATTTCTTTCGAAATTAGCTTTTGGACAGCACTCACATATATTAAAGAGAAAGAAAAAGGGAAAGGAAAAGAAAAGTTTTGCCTACCATTAGGGTGTCCTAAGCCTCTACAAATCCCACCCACCTGAAAAAAGAATGAGCAAAAATCACGATCCATTAGTTATATTTTATGTGCTGTTCTCCCACCCCCTCCCTTCACTTTTCCTTTTGTTTCTCCTGCGCCAGGTTGAGATTCTGATGCACACAACCTCTCTCGAAGTAGGTCCTTGTGATCTTGCCCTAGTTACAAAAAGAGCCATCTCTTTCCTACTCAGAAAAGCATGGGATTTCAAAAGGCTTTCGAGAGAGAAAAGGAGAGGGACTCGTATGTGTCGAATGATGAGAAAACCCGTCTCACCACCATGTGGAATGCCTTTTGAAACACGCTTGCGAACCCGAGAACGAGAAAAAAAAAAAAAAAAAAAAAAAAAGAGATTTTCCATCTTCGACCCCATTATTTAATTTCGAAATCGAGAGGACGTGGTAGGAGAAAAACCAATTAGGACGGCTTGTGAATTTTTCCTCAAAGCAACTTTTCCTCCGTTTTCTTTTGTTTTTCATTCTTCTCCCGACAAAAATCTATCTTTCCCCCTATCTTCCTTTTCTTTACTTCACTCCTTTATCTTCTTTCCACTTGCTTTTTTTTTTTTACCCAAATGTAAAAAGGCAAAGAGAGCCCGGACTCGAGAGAGATCATATCGACTAAAGAAAGAGACGACCTCGACTCGTGTTGCTAAACGTGCACCATCCGCAGTACGATAGAATATGCACCCACCCTAAACCCAACGTAGAACGAGACATCTCCCCTTCTTGTGTTATAATTCAAAGTAGGGTTTGCGAAACGCTTTCGTGAGGAAACCGACCCTTGAAGCATCTTATTTTCCCATAATTCAAAGTTCATATCGTTTTCTCACGCGACATAATCGACTTGGGTGGACAAGAACGTCGGGATCGATCCTCTAGGAAGGCTCTGGCATGTCTCACTATCTGATGGGCAATTCAGTCGCAATCATAGGGGGTGGGGGAGATGAGGGGCCCCTTCTTTAGCTGGCAGCCGCAACAGAGCAAAGAAAAAGGAAAAGTCTGGGGACAATTTTTTCTTTTCATACGGGAAAAGATATGTGGCTACAGATTACGAAGTCTTTTGATTCCCCGACATGCTTGTTCATTTTTCCAACCACTGGAAATTGACTCGTGGGTCATCTCAATGGGGAGTGCGTGATAAGAGCTGTTGTCTGCTCATCGTTATTTTATGTCATGAGGAATTTTCATGGATGATGGGCGGAAGATAGGCGCTCCTAATCATGAAATTCGAGATGGGTTTCAGGGTTTAGAGGATGAGATGATGATGGGCATCATCGGGTTTTTATGATGCCAGATTCGTCTCTCAATTTCACGTGGGTTTTGCGAAGTATACGTAAGTTCGATAACATCGATATCGTTTTCTGTCGTGCCGACGCTGGCACTACGGTCAGTTATAGTTCCAAATGTTGATTTATCTCTTAGTTTCATGTAGATTCTGTGAGGTATACGTAAGTTCAATAATATCAATATCATTTTCTGTCGTACCGACTCTGGCACTACGATCGGTCTTAATTCCAGGTGTTGATTATTAGGATTCCCAAAAGCATGATTGGAGACCCCTAACAAAGGAAGAAAGCCATAACAATATCACTCCGACGAATCACTAACTCCGGGGTTTCGTCGTTAAATTTATTAATTATCGATAGTGGAACCTTTAAGGAGGTATATTATTTTTCAGGCTATAAAACTTTGGAATTTCTCTTAATAAATTAGGCCTAGATTCTCTCCTCATCGAATCCTACAAATTTGTGCTGTTTGGTGAGTCTACGTATATGGCGATCGTGTAGGGTCAAAAAATGAAGGAAAAAAGAAAAGAATCTGGGGAGGAGTTGCTTACCAAAATCTCTGAACCCCCAACGTGGTGGTTCCATCAGCCTATTGACTCCCCATTTTGCAATTATTTATGCTAGGAATCACTTCACACATTAAAAATCCTCCCCCAAAAAAAAAAATTTGAAAACCTAAACCCTAATGGGTTTTCTATACTTCAATAACCTGCCGAATTTCGCAAGTCCTGTGCTGCTTTTGCAGGCTCCAATATCGTTGGAAACCCGAGGATTTTGCTCCAATCATTGTCGAGGCAGAGCGATTTTGGGGGCAGCTTTTTCCTCCCCCATGGAGAGAAAACAATGATTACCCCCAAAAAATACACTAGACCCGAAACGTACTTCCTAAGTTTTCGGCCTGTCTTGCTGGTTGGATTTTCATAACATCGATACCGTGCAAAAATCAAAGTGTTCGGGCAAGGGAGCTGCGCCGATTCTGAAAGCAATCGGTTCTAGAAACACGACCCTTGGACTCCACATACGAACGAGCAAAGAGCTGCGGTCGTGTCCCACTCATCTACTCAAGTCTTTGAAAATTAGGGTTCGTGTTTGAATATCGAAATGTAGCTTTCTGCATCCGGTTTTCCTGCGTTCACAGGAAGAAAGTCGTACTGTCCCATCTTCGATTGTAAGATCCTCGACTATGCACGTATCGCTGTGTGAAGTCGAAAAAGAACCCCAAACTTATCCGGAGTCACAGCATTTTCCGAACGAGGCCCGTCGAGTTTTCATTTGGGTATCCATCAGTTCGCAGAACAGCGGTACTTTTGGTCTTTTATCGCGATTCATCGATGCTTTTCGCATCTTTGTTCGCCATGACAGGATGCGACATGTCGAGCCCGGCATCACTGTCGAGTCTAAACTTTGGGGAGGGCGACAATACTTCCTTTTTTACCATGCAATGAAGTGAGTTTCGTGATGCATAGAGCATTTTGGGTTATGTTTGTTTGAGTGAGAGAAATTTTCCGCAAATTTGTTTTCTAGACTTTCATGCATTTGATTTACCGAAATCATTCATGATAAAAGAAAATATGCATACTTAAAATTAGGAAAATATATTCTCTAATCCGAAAAGGGAAAAACATTTTCCATTATTGTTGTGTTTTTTTTTTTTCGAAACAAACAAACCCTAAGAATTTATATAAATTAGGGTCAATATCACAAAAAGTTCCGTAATGGTACATTTGTGACAAATGACGCACATTAATTTTTTTATTATGGAAAACCTTAAATTGATACATTTGTGTAAATTTATCCCCCACTAGTTTCTATTAAATTTCATTATTAAATTATTAAATTTGAATTTACCCACTAGTTGCTAATTTAGAATTTACCCTTCATTCATTATAACTGTACCAATTGTGTGGTTTTTCGTTATATTAATTTAATTTAATAAATATACATGGATAGTAAATTTATCACAAATATATCAATTTTTTATTATAAAAAATTAATTCGAAATAAATTCATCATAAACATCTCAATTTAGATTTTTTTAGGGTATTAGCCGTTTAAATTACTAAAGAAGGTACTAAAATCTTGCTCGGTTTCGGGGCTGGGGTCAGGGCATATAAATACAAATGACTCGGAATTTCAGGCGGTTTTTTTTTTTTTTTTTTCTTTTTTCTGGGGATGGGCCACGATGGTCACATAACAAAAAGGCAAAACAAAAAGGCGAAAAAGGGAAAGTAAGGAGAAAAAGAATGGGGGCTTGGGATGTCACTTTCTGTCATTGCACAAGTAAAGCTTTTTCTCCACAGGGCGCAGCGAAAAAGCAGCTCCTCTTTATTTGAATCGATTCAGTGATGACGCATGTAAATTTTAACATAATTATGTGAAATATGTTAAAGAAAATATTTTTTGCGCATCAATGCACTGCACTTATGTCACGCGATAACGACAACTAAATATATAAGAACGATTAATAAAAGCAGAATACCAAAACTTCTTCGAGCACATATCTGTATTTCGAATAACATATTTAATCGGTCGCATCGTGTATAAAAAGAGAAAATAACATAGATGGTCCTAGGACTTTGATTTAATATGCAATTCCATCTCCGATCTTTTTTAATTTATGTAATGTGATTTACGGATCATGATTTAACGTGTAATATCGTCCCTAAACTTTTAATTTATTTGACGCGATTCTTGAATTTTCAAGTATTTTCATATAATTCAAAGAATGCATTCAGCATTTATTAATAGTTCAGGACAATGTTATGTTGAACAAATTAAAAGTGTAAATATGACATTATAAATGTTTTCATACGATACAGGAATTACATGAGCATCTACTTATAGTTCAAGGCGAAATCGCACCGAACAATTCAAAGTCGCAGAGACAATATTGCAAATTAGGTCAATGTTCACGGGGCCGCATCACGAAAGTCGGAAAATTATATTGCACATCACATTAAAGTTGAGGGACTATGTGGGTCGCTGTCGAGGCGAAGTTACTATTTTTGGGTGGGGCCGTGTTCCGGCGACACGAGGAGGAGCTCGCACGTGCTGCTGTCCAATGAGGAAGGGAGGGAGGAAGGCGGGGGTGGGTCCCGGAATCCCGGGATGACAATCGCTACAGCTCATCTTGAAAAATTGAATACCCTTTTTTCCCCCCCACTTACTCCTGTCGTTTTGCTTGTCGCGGTCGCCCGCGTCTCAACAGCCGCGTTACCTGCCCCTCTCCATCGCCTTAGTCCTTAATACAAAAGAAGAAAGAAAAGGGAAAATTTTGCCTAATTCAATTTGTACCCTTTTCAAAAGGAGGGAGCTTAGAGAATGCACTACTCAACTCATTTTGACAAGAAAGGTTTATTATGTTAATTACAATGCTTGATTGGAGCACAGACGCGATGAGATGTAGACCGCACTTGATTTCGAACCTCTGCCCAAAGTACACGGTTGTCGAAAAGAGAGGATTGTGTGGTGGTGGTGGAAAACCAAGCGACTCTTAAGGTCTGATGTTCGTAATAGTGTATTTTGGGTGAAACGAGCGATTAAAAAGTAATTATTGATGCATTATAGGAATCAAATTGGGGATGAGTATGTGATAATTTGGAAGCTGTGTTCATAGTTCCTAATGGGGTTGAGGCAAAGAGAAGTGTAATTACTGCTTAGAGACAAAATTGTGACTTTTAAAGAAACAAGATAAGAAAAGGCATAATTGTCAAAAAAAAATCAAATGGCGAAATTGTAATATCGCAATAATTTCAACCGTCGAAATGCAAACTTCTTGAAATCTCGAGGTTCAGAATAAAACTTCCTAAAAGTGGGGGTTAAGATTCGAGAAATGTTGCGTGCTCATGCTTAATACATCCAACTTTTGCGAGTACGATGCATGTGAGTTGATGCGACCCAAAGCGATCGCACAAACTAGGCCACCGCACCTATTCCATGCTAGGTCTAAAACCCCATGACTCAAGAGAAAGCGCGTCGATCATTCCCTATCCAATCCAACCCGAGCTCGACAAATTCCGTCGGCAGAGTGTTCCCATGTCAACATCGATCCGATACGAAGTGAACCCATAGAACAAGCAATGACGATAGGCAGAAACCAAACAACTCTCTTAAAATACACGGTCATTCGTGCTCGATGGTATAAACAGATTCGAACACGCACCTCACGCGTTGATTTTCGGTAAAATGATTTTTTCTTTTGTTATTTTATGAGTAAATCCAGCAAATGTGCATAATTTATTATTTCCAGCGACATTTAAAAAATCACGGACGCACAAAAATTAACACTATACTTTATTATATATATATATTTATATATATAATATACGATAATAAAATAATGACACGGGGTTCTGGAATCGCGGCGACTTTTTGGATTTAAGCTAAAATCGCCCCGAGCACAAAAGTCAAGCTCATCGCCCCGCGTTTTCAACCCTCGCCGCGTGGCCGATTAATCGCGCGATGCCCCGATGATTCGCTGACGCCCGCCGCCGATCTCCCCCGCTCGGCTCGGCTCCCGCCGGGCCGGGCAGGGATGAGCCGAGCCGAGCCGCGACGCCGAAGGGGCGAGGAAAATGTCTGTCTGTTGATGTGCTTCGGAATATGCTCAGGCGAGAGCATATTCACATTTTTCATGGAATGTTTTGTCGAAAATCAAGGCTATCGATAATCACATTAATTCGCAAATCCCTTCTTGCTCCGCAAACCGCCCGTACCTTAATTATTTTTTTTTTTTTTGAAAAAATCTACGGAGTGATAATTTCGATGAATATTTCCGGTTAATGACGAATCGAATTTTAACACCGACGTCAGATGATTTGGTGGGTGCGGATTTCTTTATCGTCACATTCCATGTCGCGCGAGCGCCAGATGCCAGCAGGACTCGAGGCCTTGTGTTTCTTTGAAACTCGGAATTTTTTAGTGGTCCCATTACTCGGCCAACCTCTCGATTTTAATTGGGCCGGGTGTATAGTTTCAAGTTATCGAGAGTACAGTGTGGACTTTATAGTAAACGTACAGGTCTAACGAGATCAATGTGAAAGTATAAAAGATCCTACGATGATTTGTGTTTCAATTTCATTTTAAACATTTTCTTTGCTTATTTGAAATCCTACATCCATGTCAAAACAAGCACCTTAAAATAATTACAAAATATAGATAATAATATCTCCTAGATGTGGTAAGTTTGTCGAGATACTTTCTATGAAATCCCATTACAAATACTTTACTAAATTGGTAATTTTCTATTGAATGTCCCTTCTAACTCACTACATTTCTTAGAACTTGAATTTGTAAACTAATCTCATCCTACCTCATTGAGAGTCAAAGCCAGATGATTTTTGTCTATTTTTAATTTTCTCTTGCTTGGTTGAACAAGTTTCCTTATTCTAGTTTTTCAATTATAGATAGCAATGTTACTTATATTTATATTAACTTTGGGTATAATAGTAAGGTGATGTCTGGGTCAGTTTCTACGCATGTCGACCAATCAATTTTCCCAAGCGATCTTGAGAATGTATTTATATTTATATTTAGCTGGAATTTCATGTTCCGATGTCTAAACTTGAAACAATTTAACAGGAGATTTGATGGAAAATATAGCTTACTTTGAGAGGAAATTACACAAAACTTCCTTGCACGCTAAACTTCATTGTATTACAGTCGTTAGCCTCCCGTTATATTTTCTGTCAGCATGTGTAATACACATAACTTTTAAGAAGCAAATGTGTGATTTTCATATTATTTTTGATAGAATCTATCTTTTACCTTTGATTTCTATTGAAAACATGAAAAAAAAAAAAAAAAAAAAAACAGAGAAAACAAAAATATTCCAAGTATTCATAAAAGGAAATGATTAATCGACAGCTATGGTGATTTTATTAAATAATTTTTTACCAATCATTCATTTTGTTTTATTAATTCACATCTAAAAAAAATAATGAGTATTTAATTTTTGTTACTTGACATTTTTGTTTTTAAAGCCTCTTTTTCCCCTTAATTGGGTTTCTTTTTATTAAAGTACATAATGAGTTTCATAATTTTTTTAACAATTTTAATTTTAAAAATCATCATTAGTATTTATTTTTCCGATATAACAATTTGGTTAATTTTAGTTTTCTCTCCTGTTTTCCAATGTGATTTTTTTTTTTTTTTTACAGTAATTAAGGAAAAAGAGAAATTTCCTTTGACAAATGAGACGAAAATATAGACTTGCGATTTTGTTCCTTAAATGTCATGTACGTTGGACATCCTACAGGAAAAAAATATTGTAGGGTTAATGGCTATAATAAAATTAAAATTTGTGAGGTATTATGTAACAACTCAAAATTTCGAAAAACGTACTACTCTCAAATTTCATGAAGAATTCATTTATTTCAGGAAAAATGTATAATTTAGAAAATATTTTCTAAAAACAATAATTTATATCACTTACTAAAATAAATAAACAAAAAAATACTTTTATCATCTATTAAAATATTTATATATAAATTGTTGTCGATGATGAAAATATTTTTTATTGGTTAATTATTTTAAGTCATACAAGCAATCATTTTTAGGAATATGTTTTCCAATTATTTATTTTTCACGAAATAAACAAAATCGGAGTTTTATGTAATATTCCTCTATTTTTTTAGAGAAAATTTCAAATGAAGGCCTAAAATACTTTAATTTTCTCAAATAAAAACTAGAATAACATATTGTTTCAAATAAGAGGAAAAAGTGCCATCATTTTCTTAAATAAAAGCATAAAGTGGAACTTATTTTAAATAAGGATCTAAAGTATATCTTATTTCAAATAAAAGCCTAGAGTAGTAATATTGGATTTAAAGAAAGGCCTGACTTCATTGGTTGATCAATGGTATTTTTGTCTTTTTAATTTTTACTTTTTTTCCATAATAAGCAACCATAAAAAAACTTAAAAAAATAAAAATAAAACACATAAGCCTTTCACTTTTGGCAACCGCCCCATCGGAGGTTGGGCAGCAATGGGCCTCTTGTTTATATTTTTGTTTTTTAATATAAATATACCTTTCATGATTTTTAATCTAATTTAATTAAAATTTAGGTTAAAATTGTCTATGGAGGAAAATGCTCATGATCAGTCAAAATATTTTGTTAGCAAACAAGGTTAAGCCTTTATTGAAATAGTTGTAACTATTTTAAGGTTTATTTTGAATCCTTATTAAAAAGGGTTAACAACATGAAAAAACTTAAAACTGGTATACGTGCGATAAATTTAGCTAAAATTAATTTTTTGACCACAAAAAATTATAAATTGGTACGCTTTTGACAAATTTACCCCAAATTGATACACATGTAATAAATTTATCATAATAAAAAATTTATTATCAAATTACTAAGCTGAATGATATGTGATAGTTCATTATTGTATTAATTTGCGATTTTACTTTTTGTTTGTAACAATTATACGATTTTTGTGATTTTTGTGGTATTAATTTAATTTAACGGAAAGTATATTTGTCACGAATGTATTAATTTAGAGTTTTTGGCGGTTAAATAAATTAATTTAAGATAAATTTATTCTACAAGTATATTAGTTTGGGGTTTTTTTTATGATCAATTGGGTCGATCAAAATACTCTTTCTCCGTGTTAAGGGCCATTATTTAAGACTATTTGATCATTTCATATTTTTATTTGAAATATTTTAAATAATATTTACTTCGGATCCTTATTTAAAAATAGTATATATCATATATTTTTTTTAAAATTTTCTATTTTTTTATATGATCGACTTTGTATCTCCTCGCCACCCCCAAAATATCTTCCCCGAGGCCGGTACGACCGGCTACAGCCGGTTGGCAGGAGAGTTTGCATTTGGCTCGCATTTTGGGTTCATTTCATTTCGCTCCGGATGGCCCACCCCAGGGCACTTAACCCTGGTCAGATTCTAACCCCGGTGCCCGGCTCCGAGCTGGTTTATTTAAAGAGAGAGAAAGCGTATGACCAGAAGCTGGCCAGTGATATTGCTTCTCCGATCTCCTCCCAAATCTCCCCCTCCCCCACTCCCTCTCCCCCGAAAAACCAGTCTCTGGTTTTTCCTTCTCTCCCCCTTCACACACATTCTCTCTCCTCCTCCCCCCACCTTTATTACAGAAACAGCAGACTGCGTTGTGTTGAAAAACTTGATCCACAATTGATTGGGTAATGATGATCTAGAGAGAGAGAGAGAGAGAGAGAGAGCATAAATTCAGTGCAAGCCGTTGATTGGTGATTGGTGACATCTCTTCTGGGTTGGGTTTGGGTTTGGGTTTGGGACTTTGGGTTGGTCTTCTTGCTTGTGAGAGGTTTTATTTCTTTCATTCTCCCTCTGTGCATGAATTTTCTTGGGCCATGCTCATGCATTCTCCTCCTCTTTCTTCATCACCATCGCCATCGTCTCTGGCTTTGATGGGTTGGCGAGGGGGGGAGCTGAGGGAGAGGGAGAGGAGGGATGGGGGAGAGGAGAGGAGAGAGGAGCGGCTGTGCGTTCGCGTGCAGGGCTGCACGAGGTGGTCTCGTTTCGGGCGCGGGCGCTCTGCTTCCATGGCTGCTTTTAAATAAGACGCCAAAAGAACACCTTTTTGCTTTCTCGATTGTCATGAACTCGCACTGAAAGTTCGCGCCGAATCGAGGAGAAGAAGAAGAAGAAGAAGAAGAAGAAAGAGAAAACACCCCCCCTTAGAAAACGCGAAAAAGAGTAAATAGTAAAAAGAGCAAGCTTGATCTTACTTGATCTAAAACGTTAAGATCCTTCTCTGTTCGAGAGAAGTCACAGTCCCGCTTTTTCCAGACATGAAGAGACTTGGCAGCTCAGATTCGTTGGGTGCTTTGATGTCCATCTGCCCACCTTCAGGTTCAACTTCTTAAAATTAAATTAAAAATCCTCTTTCTTTGCTTCTTTCTTTGTTGTCTTCTTTGGAACTTGCCTTTCTTTTCACAAGATTCACGAGCACTAGCAATGCTTAGTTTTGCATAAAGCGAGAGACCCATGTGACACATGCTCTGCTGGTCCTCCTCATACATGCACCTTTTCAACTGCATCGATCTCTTGCGGAATATCAATTATTCCATCAAAAACCAGAATTTCTGTCCTTTCTCTTTTCTTCAGACAAGAGAACAACAAAAAAGGAAGCAAGAAAAAGACCAATTTTGATTCAATTCCAAGAACTTCACGCCCCTCCTTTTCTGGGGTTTTTTCAATCTCAGCCTATTCTCTTGATTTGAACTGTTTCGGAGGAACTGCAGCACAGTCCCAAAAACCAGCATTTTCTCCCTGCTTTCCTGACCAAAAAAAAAAAAGCAAAAAGAAAGAACAGTTCCGATCCAATTTTCAACGTGCTTGCCAATTCATTTCTGGGTTTCGATCTCGAGCCTAACCCACCAATCTTTTTCCGTGTTTCTATCTCGATCCAGAGGAATTGCAGCACAGTCCGAGAAACGGCAACCCCATCTACCACGGCAGGGACCTGCAGTCCATGCTGGAGCTGGGCCTCGACGAGGAAGGCTGCGTGGAGGACCAGTCCGCCGCCGGCGGGGGGCACGTCGGCGGCGAGAAGAAGCGGCGGCTGAGCATCGACCAGGTCAAGGCCCTGGAGAAGAACTTCGAGGTGGAGAACAAGCTCGAGCCGGAGCGGAAGGTGAAGCTGGCCCAGGAGCTGGGGCTGCAGCCGCGCCAGGTGGCCGTGTGGTTCCAGAACCGCCGCGCGCGGTGGAAGACGAAGCAGCTGGAGCGGGACTACGGCGTGCTCAAGGCCAACTACGAGGCGCTCAAGCTCAACTACGACGCCCTCAAGCACGACAACGAGGCCCTTCACAAGGAGGTAAGAAAAGAAAAAAGAAAAACACACGACCGAACACTGTGCATGGGTCAAATGCGACTGCCGTGATGACGTCATATATGGACTGCGGTCGTAGATCGGTGAAATTATTTATCATGGTACGGTGAATCGTTCGTCACATGATTATCTTGTCCTGCCCCCCCAGGATGAGAAATATTAGATATTGAATTAGAGTAACTTAGGGTTTCGATGTAGGCTCCTTTTTACCATGAAACGATACTGTGAACCGTGAAATAATATGGTGACCAAAGTAGAGTCCGAACGATTTGTGTTAGGTCGTGATAAATGTCGTGACATCTTTAGGAAAATATCTCTAGCTTGTGTAATTTCCTTAATTGATGTTAAGTATTGTTTTCGAAACTAAAGGAATTGGATTCCATAAATATATCACTCGAAACCGCATAATTAACATATACATAAATAATCTAGTGCTCGTGTATTTGTTTTGATCACTAATATGATCTATAAAATGCGTTATTCAATTTTCATGATATATATATATTTTGGTTGAATATGATTCCGTAATTGTCATTTGATAATCTGTCATACCGATTCGTTTACTTAATTTTGTGAATCGATTTTTGCCGCAGATAAAAGAGCTGAAATCGAAACTCCGGGAAGAAGACGACAACCCCGAGAGCAATCTCTCCGTCAAAGAAGAGGTCATCATCCCCGGCCACGACGAGTCCGACAAGATCCGGGCTGCGGACAACGGCGACGGCGACACCAAACCCTCTCCTCCCCCTCCGATCACCGCCCTGCCTCGCGAGCTGAGCTTCAACAATGGCGGGCTCAAGGACGGGTCGTCCGACAGCGACTCGAGTGCAATTGTGAACGAAGAGAACGCGGCGACCAGCAGCGGCAGCCCGAACCCCGCCGTCCAGAGCCACGGCGGGTTCTTGAAATTCATGGGGTCGTCGTCCTCTTCGGCCTCCCCGCCGCCACCACCGGCTTCCTTCGGTGGGTGCTTCGGCTTCCAGTTCCAGCGAGCGTACCAGCCTCAGCCTCAGCCTCCTCACCACCACCACCACCACAGTCCGTACGTGAAGATGGAGGAGCACAATTTCCTCGGCGGCGAGGAGGACTGCAACTTTTTCTCCGACGAGCAGGCTCCGACGCTGCATTGGTACTGCCCCGATCAGTGGAACTGATGGATACGAACCTTCTCTCGGCGGATGGGACTGCAGATTAGCGATCGAAAAAAAAAATGTAGGGCGACAAATCCCTAACTTTACGTGCTTGCGAAGTGAAACAAACTCTCGGGTATGTGATCGCACGAATCACTTCGACCCGGCACGACACGACGAGAATAAGATCGAGATAGTGATAGAGAGGGGTTCGGGCGTGGACCGGCAATTCGAGTAGTATGCGGTTCCTTGTTGCATGCGGCATTCCGGTTATAGGATGCAAATTAGAATTGAATATGATGCGATATGGTAATGTTTTTGTTTCCCTCTTGTGATGGATCATGAGAATTCAGCATGGACAAGGGGTGAATAAGAAGAGTTTCTCAAATTTTCAAAGCTATGAGACAGTGTCAATATGTGATCAATTATGCTCCTGATCAACCCACTATGCAGCAAATCTGACCAAAATTATTATAAAAAAAAAAAAAAAAAGACATTGGGAAGCAACGATTGGCTCATCATAAAGAGAGTTGCCAGTTGTTGAATAGTCACAATCGGCGATTAGAGTTGGGGAAAGATAGTTGGTACAAGATTCCAAGTGCCTTGTGGTCCCTGGACGACAATTTACAGCAATGGCAATTTGGGGATGACAAATTGGACATGGCAGCGAGGACGGGCCGCGAGGTATTTGGATTAACTCCACTTCAAGTATCGTCCATTTTGACTAGTCATCATCGAGTTTCATACTTTCTTTGGAGCTTATTTATCTTGACAGTGCTCTCACTCGAGTACATCGGATACCAAAATTCCGTTTCTAAAATGATGCCGTTTCGCCAGGTAGCACCTTTTAAATTTTATAGCGCTTTTTTCTCGTTCAGTGCATAATTTGGTACAATCTCGACCCCTTCCTAGAAGTTTACCTTGAGCCACTCCTTATCCAAGCTTGTTCGCCCTGATATTCACTCCCCATCTTCATCGATCGGACTTTGTTTTTATAAGCCTACAAGCTTCCGCATGATTTGTTCCCAAATCACTCACCAACAGGATAGTGTCCCAGTCCGATACTATAAAATGACATTTGTTGATTAAGTTACTTGATATACCGCATGCTTTGATGTATCTCATACCAAAACTCATTATTTTTGTCCTTGAGCATACGGTAGGCAATTCCTGAAGGAGGTCATTAATTTAGTAATGCTTTTATCTAAACATGTTTGCATCGAAGTCTCAATATTGAAGGTTATTGTCATGTTAAAAGGCTTATTTTTGTCAGTTAGTTCTAATTTTACATGTACTATTTAGGAGCATTCTCTTTTGTTTAGTGCACAATTTGATTTGTTTTCATCTCTTTCACCATCTTATAAATCTAAAAGAAATCGCTCTTTTTCTTAGCCCATTTGCCCCCACGTTTTGCATGAAATACTTATGCTTTTTGCTACTTGTTTTTCTTAAAGCACGTTGTACGAATATACTCAAATTCATGAGATGAGACAATAGATATTCGCAACGCTCTAACTTAAACGATAAACTTTGCTTATCGGATATCATGAATTACCATGTACAATTAATGACAATTGCTCCAAACACCAAAAAGATTAAATATGCAACATACGAACTTAATGGAATTTGAAATTTGAATTAAAAAGTTTAAATTTTTTTTCTATTGATAACACTATGATAGAACAAGAAAGAAATGTACTTTCATATGAACCAATTTCTCTCTTGCTATTTTTCAAAGGAAAACCGACATCACTTCCTCGCTATTTATTATTCGAATTATTCGAATTATTCAAATGATTTTAAGGATCATAAAACCGAGAACATACATATATATATATATATATATATATATATATATATATATATATATTTTGAGATTTCAGAGAAAATAATTTCGTTATAGCGCTAGAAGATTGTTATATCCGGCCTGTGATTTTCACGACCGTCCGCAAGCTCTCGCTCGCTTCGGCAGGGGATAATGGCTTCCCTCGGCCTTCGTCACCCTTCTTCCTCCGTCTTCTCGAGCTCCCAGTACGCTCTCTCTCTCTCTCCCTCCCTCTCTCTCTCTCTCTCGCTCTCTCGTGCCCGTGAACCAGCGTGCAAAGTGCGTTGATTATAGAATTCGCTTCCGTTGGCATGTAGTGCTCACCTGCCCTTTTTTATTTTTATTTTTTATTTAATGCGACCCGGAATCGTGTCTTGTGTCCTTTGCTCTTAAAGCGACGTCCTTTGCTCGCGTCGGGAAATTCCGGATGATGGGTTGACGCCGATTCCGATGGGAATTCTGAAAGTTTGGGGATTTAGAGCATTCGATTCATTTAATTTTTGTGGGTGGTGGGTGATGAAAACTGGGGGAGGTGTTGAGATCTGGGATCAGCTGGGTTCTCCTAGTTCTCAGTGATAATGAATATTCGACTGTAGATGGTGGCTCTTGACTTGATTGTTTCGCTTCTCTTATAAATTGAATTGGGCTGATCCCAAAAGGAGAGGAAGAGACGGTCCGCCGATAATTTGTGCTGGACTCTGGCTTTTGTGGTGAGGATACGATTTGTTCCTGCGGCCAGTTTGCGGGGTCATTTCAGGCATGCCTGACTAGGAAACGGTAATCTTAACTAGTGTGTATTGTTAACTAGCGTCCAGAGCGTTCGAAATTCAAAGCACCGAATACAGAGGCCCTGAGAAAAAGCAATGTATTTGAAACTGCAAACTGTCCTCGTTTGTTCATTAAGGAGTGCCCTTTATATTATAAGCTTTGCGACTTGCGATAAAGAGAATGAACCTCTTATGGACTATGCTGTGGGGTATTTTGACTTGCAACCTAAGTTGTTTTCAAGAAGACAATGTGTAATTTCGGGAATTCAATTGCGATGTGTCGGTAGTTTTGATATCCCAAACACACTTTATGATGAATGAGGAAGGATGACTAACTCTTTCTTTTCTCCGGACAACATAGTTGTAAGCATGGAGTGAGTACTTCTGCATCATACCTCTCCAAATCCAGCGTGTTCTTGAGGATTCCGAACAAGCCCTGTAGATTAAGGGGTATCGGAAAAGCGACATATGCAGTACTTTCTGGGGAGGATGATCTCTCACCCTTTTACTATAACAATGGGGCGGCCTCAAGGAAAAATGTTCTAATAGATGAACAAGCACTGCCCAAAAGGGTTCGTGTTGACTCCAATGGTGTAGCGTTTGGGACACTTGCTGCTGAAATAACACCTAACACTCAAGGGTTTTTTCCTAACGAAGATGTGTATGACCTTGATGTACCTTCAGAAGGATTTTCGTCGATTCCGGAGGCAATTGAAGACATTCGTCAAGGCAAGGTTGGAGCTTACTTGCCAATCAATTCATTTGTCATTGATCTCCCCAATCAAAGTTCTTCCCCTCATCTGTTATTTTGAGATGGGAATGGGATTAGGATATTAAATTCTGTGTGTTCTTGCAGTTTGTTATTGTTGTAGATGATGAAGACAGAGAAAATGAGGGAGATTTAATAATGGCAGCATCTTTGGTAACGCCTGAAGCTATGGCCTTTATAGTCAAGCATGGCACTGGAATTGTATGTGTGAGCATGAGAGAAGAAGACTTGGAGAGGCTGCAACTTCCCTTGATGGTGACCCATAAGGAGAATCAGGAAAAGCTTTGCACAGCTTTTACTGTTTCAGTGGTATGGATCTTCATGTATGTTAGGTCAATGCTATTGCCATTTTAATCTTTTTATCCGGAAATTTTTATATAGAGCTTTTACCCAGACAGATAAGCTTAAATAGAGTGGCCTATCGCTTTGGAAGACGATGATTCCCCAAGATGGCATGACTCACCATGCGATTTAATGTTTGATTTCTCTTATTTTTTGGTACTATCTGGAACAGTTTTGGTTGTTTCTGTGTGTAAATGTGACATCCATGACGTGATCTTTCTGCTTTTATTGTTTGGGATGTGAGTAATTTTAGAGCCATCAAAAGGTTTTATCATCATGCATTGGTTAGGAATATAAATCTTATTGACTTAATGCTATTATCTAGTTACTCAATATCATATTAGAAATCACTGGATGATGTTGGACATCTTTTCTGAATAACTGATTTAGCCGCTTTACAAAAATCTCTGTACTGAGCACTGTGACATGAACCTATGATGTAATTGCTCATAGTTGTGCACATGGTTTTGTAGGCAAAAGCTTAGTTCTTCCGAGAGATATTTGTAAGTTAAATACATGCTAGAAAGGAGATTGAAGTTGCCATGAGAGAATGCATCGTCCTGCGGAGGGCGTTAGCATGAAAATATTCATTAACCATAGGCTGGATTTTTGCTTTTGGTATTGTAGTTGACTAAAGAAACAAGTTTGGAAGTTTCTAATACCTCAGTAGTTTCTTCTCATGGAGGATCACTTGATTAACTGTGAGATCTGAGTCAGTCATCTTTTCTTATAAGGACGCAAAATGCGGGACAACTACTGGTGTCTCAGCTCATGATAGAGCCAGGACTATATTGTCTCTTGCATCAAAAGATTCGAAACCTGAAGATTTTAATCGGCCGGGCCATGTTTTCCCCCTGAAATATAGAGAAGGAGGGGTTCTCAAAAGAGCTGGGCATACAGAAGCTTCTCTTGATCTGGCAATGTTGGCTGGCTTGGAGCCTGTTGGAGTTTTATGTGAGATAGTGGATGATGATGGTTCTATGGCCAGATTACCAAAGCTTCGACAATTCGCGTTGAAAGAGAACTTGAAAATAATTTCAATCGCTGATTTGATCAGGTATTTTTGCACCCTAATTGCATGAACCTGAAAATAATTTCAATTGCCGATTCAATCAGGTACTTTGCACCCTTTTTGCATGCTCAATTTTTCTTTTCTTAAGTTTGTTATCCCTTTGATTTTGGCTGAGACAGTCTTCAATCGACTTCAGAGTGGTCATTTTCAGCCATTTGTTGTAAAATGGTGAATCTCCTTTCTGAGCATCCGATCTGAGAGGTGATTTTCCCTGTAGAACTTCCACAATCAAGCAACTAAGCGCCTTTGTATCTTGTTTATCTTCTTTGCAAAATCCGAATTGACGCTTCCTCTGTAAGCCAGATGTCGACAAAGCTGTGACTTGACAAATTCAGCAATTTAAATTGCTATTAGTGGTACCCTGCACTTCTGTCACCTGATATTTGATTGAATCTCCTGGAATTAGATGTGTTTTGCATTTCTTTTTGTCACTCGCTTCATCTGTGGATGATTCATTGCATTTGGAATCGCATGCATAGGATCAAGAAGTACTATGACTCTATGGAGATGTTAGAAGTGTTCGAGTTATTAGAAGTACATCGGAAGAGATAAGTTATACAAATTAAAGTTCAAGTACATAGGAAGAGATAAGTTATACAAATTAAAGTTCCTTCATTTAAGTCACCCAATCCTTAGACTTTGGTAGATGCCTCATCCAATTGCTCAAGTCATGTTTGGAACAAGGTTGAAGACTTTGTCCTTGAGCATGATGCAGATGCATAATAAACAGCATGTTTAGTTGTACTAATGACTATTACATTACAGTTCTATCACTGGTTGATTACCTACTATAGCATTTGCTTGCAGTGATAGCTATTACACATGGTCCATGTAATAGCTATTAAATCATAAAATACTTTTGTCTCTCTTTTTTTCTCATTCACTTTATAAATGATAGATATTAATTATCGTCAAAATAAATATTAACATCACTATATCCATTTGCAGTATTTTTGTGATTGATGTAATATTAATTATGTTACTTTGAGAATACATAATTTTATTATGTTGAAAATGCATAATGTGATAATCAGCATAATAGCAGCTGCTCCTTGTTAGGTATGGTTATTTAAATTTTCATAAATTAAAATCACATTAATTGATGCTCAAATTGTGATAAAATTATTATTTCAATCATACTATTAGTTATGCGACAATTAATATTTATTTCTAAGTAAAAATGTATTATATGATCAATTTAAATCATAATCATGAATTAATTATTCAATGTTAGATGAAAAATTATATATTAGATTGTAATATCTGGATGAATGGCTAAAAATTATATATTAGATTGTAATATCTGGATGAATGGCTATTAAAGTGATAATTACTAAAATATAATATCTAATTTAGCATAATTTCATGTTATGCGCTTAATTTAATATTATAATCATAAATAGATTATTATATGTTAGGTAAATATTTAAAATAGTAGATTACATATCTGGTAATTCATATGGGGCATTAGTTTCATCAATAAATATTGACTATCGAAGTGATAATTATCATATTCCCTTCAATTATGATTTCAGGGGTATTTTGGATATCCTAATGCTATTCTTCCCTTAATTACATATCTCATTAATGAAATTAAACTGTTTAATAGGTATTGCATTACTTAAACTAAACAGTGTAGTAGGTATTAGGCCACAACTCTCCCTCCTTAGGTTAATCTTGTGAAGGGGCCTTTCCATATTTTGCTAATCAGGGCATTAGATTCTCACCAAGGTTTGGTGATGTGTGACGCTATTGGAACTTGGAAGATTGTCTTCTGTTATCATGTTTCCTGTGTGGCATGCATATGGTTTTTATGTTAGAATATGTGTTCTCTGGCTTATTGCGATAAAATTCATTGTCTACATCTTTTATGGCAGATATAGAAGAAAAAGGGATAAGTTGGTGGAGCAGGCTGGTGTCGCCCCTATACCCACAATGTGGGGGCCTTTCATGGCCTTTTGTTATAGATCACTGATTGATGGGATTGAGCATATTGCCATGGTTAAAGTAAGTGCCATTGCAGAAGAACGAAAGAATATTTCAATAAGTTACTATGAAACTGGTACCAGATACATGATTTAGAATAATCTCTCAGTTTGCCTAGTGTTTTGACATTTCATATTGATATATGTGATGCAACAGCTTACTGAAATATTTCGTAACTCTGTTCTTTTCCCTTTAGAACTTGTTATGATGTCTGACCATATAAATACATTCTTTTTTGTGGTTGCCATCACTTATATGGTTTAAAAACTTTCAAAGACAAAAGATCGTAAGTTTTCGTTCGACATTACTGAGGTGCTGTCTTGTACTTCTCATCAATTTTTAGCGTGTTCTTGGAAATATGTTTATTTGTGAGTCCTTAGTAACTTTCATTTGATTGGCCTACATCAGGATGAAGATACATGGGACAACATTAGCTGTAGGCTTCCACTGTCTGTTTAATTCATTCTGGACATGGAATCGTTATCTGCTTTGTATAATATATACTTTCAAAATGTGGCCTACCCACTATACTTCCTTGGATGTAATGATATGAGAAAAATGAAAGATGCTTCTATCTTGTTTAAAAAATATATATATCTATTTTCAGGGTAACTGTAGTTGGAAATTCCAAATTACTGGTATTCTTGTTCTGTAGTTACACTTTTTTCTACTTGATTTTACTTTCTCAGTAGAATCTATGTGCATCAGTAAATGTTATGCCCCTGGAGGGAGGAATATCAGAACCCCTGAAGATTGAGAATACTCAATTTCTATTGCTAGGTTTGTAAGACTATCCACACCTGCAAAGATGTTCATTTGGTTGTAATTTCATCGAAGAACCAATCCCTTAGCAGAGACAGAAGCAAAGGTGATAAAATATGTCAAACGAGAAAAACAGGCGGGTGGTACTCAGGGGGTTTTGAGAGAAGGGGAATCAAAAAACCAATCACAATGTAGTGATCTTAAAATAATAGCTGAAATCAATAAAAATATAGCCTATCAAGTATGCACACCACAAAACAAGGGGAGCTTTGCATTAGATAATGCTGCACGTGCTTTTCAATAAAATGAATTATCATAATTATTTTTTAGGGGGTTGGGGAAGGACCCCATTGCCGTTCCAGAGAATTTTGTTTTTCATTCTCTACTATATAAATCAAATAGACTGTGTTTGTCTATATGGAAGAGGTTTATCTCCCGGATGGTTAGCAAATTCTCAATTTTCCAATAGTTTAGTAGCTATGTGGAACACCAACTCAAGCAAAACATAAACTCTAAATTCTAAGCTTGTAAGAATTTTCTACATGTGCGGTTTAATACTAGAAATTGTCATGCATTCATTGATGTAGGCCCTTGACTCTTGGTAAGGATGTTTCACTGAGGTTGTTAGTATTAAACATATATAATTAAGTCAGCATATGGCAGAAGCCTTATCAGTTGTAATGGACCTGGTTAGTTGTCTCCCCAAAATGCTCTTGTTGTTTTCAAAAATTCTTCAACAGAGTGATGAAAGGTATTTATTAGAAGTAATAGATACTTCTGAAGCCAACAAAAGTAATCATGAATTCTCATCACCAAGTAGCAACTAACTCATATGATAATCCTGTTTTGTGCATTGAGTTTCTGATTAGCAAAGCTTATCCTATAGACCACAGATTGGACAGTTTTGTTGGTTAATACCAAATATTAATTTGTAAATGCTGCGTCTCATGATAGTCAGTGTGTACTTTATTAAGTCAAAATGAATAAGGCGGTTTGAACTTTGATCCCTTCAGGGTGATATTGGAGATGGACACAACATTCTTGTGAGGGTACATTCCGAGTGTCTCACAGGCGATATATTTGGATCGGGGAGATGTGACTGTGGAAATCAGCTGGCGCTTGCTATGAAACAAATCGAGGCAGCTGGGAGGGGTGTGCTAGTGTATCTCCGTGGGCATGAAGGGAGAGGGATCGGTTTGGGCCATAAGCTTCGTGCTTACAACTTACAAGACAATGGTCGAGACACTGTAGAAGCCAATGAAGAACTTGGATTACCTGTTGACTCCAGAGAATACGGCATCGGTGCACAGGTATGTGCTAAAATCCCATTCTCTCTAATGCAATCACATTGGGCTTCCATATTTATTTCTAATGTAGCTTGGTTATTGTGGCACATTCGCATGTTTGGAGCATGCTATATGTTTGTTTGCTCTCTGTGCGGAATTTAATCTCCTCCCCTGCAATGTATCAAAGTGCACATGCGAATCACATGTTGGCTCTAGCCTTGTCAGGGTATCTAGACGTTCAAACTTTTTTATGGAAGAGGTACAAACTTCTTGATTTTGAACTTGCAGCAGATTTCTAGTTCTGCTTTATGGCTTTAGAGTACAATAAAACTACAGATTACACCGTCTGATGTGCTTGAAGGGTCGCTCCTAGTTGCAAAAGCAGTTTCTCCCATCCCGCATGCTTTGTGACTGCTGCATATCCCTTTTCTCTCGTTTGGTCTATTTCTTTTTGCACTCGTTTCTTTTGCTGTCTTTCTTTGCAAAGTAAGAGTTGTCGATCGCTGACCAAATCACTGCAGATCTTACGAGATATAGGCGTACGCACGATGAGGCTGATGACGAACAATCCTGCCAAGTATGTAGGCCTCAAAGGCTATGGCTTGGCGATAGTTGGTCGGGTGCCGTTATTGACGCCTCTCACCGCGGACAACAGAAGGTATCTGGAGACAAAGCGCTCGAAGATGGGACATGTCTATGGCCACGAAGATAGTGATTCCACTGCAGATAACTCATCCGAGGCATGAACAAATTCAAGAACGCGACTCCTGCCTATCAATTTTTTGTACGTATTTGGAGCATTATGGATTTCCCGACATTTTGGCTATAAACTAACATTTGATTGTCTTTTGTCCCTTGGAGAAGACTATAGATATTGTTTGCAACCGTAAGCAATTTGTTATAGAATTTAGTAGGTACATCATACGTTAGCTAAGGTTTTTAAAGGTTTGACCGGGTTTGACCTGGGATTAAACTCGTGAAATCTTGATTAGAGGGTGTAATTGGATCATATTATTAAAACCTTTCCAAAATTACTCAGTTTTCCCAAATCTGTATGTGAAATCGTAAAAAATTGTATTTTCTAATCGTGACAGTCTGATCTCGAGGGTACCAGAGAAGTTGTGAATTTCTCCAGTCGACCATGAAATTTTCAAAAAAAATTGAATAACGATCTTTCTAAGGGTGTGCTTGATAATCATTATATTTTTAGGAATAATTTTTGTTGATAAATGATTTTTTTATTCTATTTTCGAGAATAATTTCGAGTTTTTGAAAGCGTTTAATAACCGCCAAAAATTTATATTTTCGGAAAAGAAATGCATTTGGTAGGATTGTTAAATTTTTTTGTTTCTTTTAATTTTTTAATACTTTAATTATATTTTCCTTATTTTTTCTTGTTTTTCTTTTTCCTTTTCTCTTGTTCTTTCTCATTCTTTGTGGTCGATTGTCGGCCATGATGATGACTAATGACCAACTGGATGAGGTCTGGTAAGCTTGTCGGAAGCTCGCTTGGCTACTGTAAGGCTTGACCTCGCTAGATCTTGATGAGGCCCAACCTCGTGTTGATTTGCGAGGTTGAGCCTTGCTGTGGCTCAATGTTGCCGAGGGTTGGTAACGCTGGAGGTCGTCGGCCCTCGTCTAACCGGTTGTCAGCCATGGTTGAGGCTAGTGATCGGCCAAAAGGAAGAAGAAGAAAATGAAAGAAAATAAGAGGAAAAGAAGAAAAGAAAAGAAAAAAAAAAAAGATTTTATTTTAGGAATTGTTTTAAAAAAATAAGAAGTAACTTTTTTCTATTTTTCAATTATGTTCTAAATCTATTCTTGAAAACAAAAAAAAATGAATTTTAGTTTTCAAGAACAAAAAATTTATTAAATTGATTTTTATTATTTTTTTATTGTCAGGAACAAAAGAATAGAATAAGTTGTTCCCAAAAATATTATCTAATAGATGCTAAGTCACCGGAAGCTAGATGTGCCCTTGTTGACCACCCTTTCAAGTCAAGATTTGTGATTTTTCAATTTCAAAGACTTTGTCTTGACCAAAAGAAAAGTTCATACTCCCGTTAATCCCTTCCCAAGGAAGGAAAAAAAAAGTGGACGAAAGATGGCATCTTTATCTATGATCACTGCCTCTTTTTGTAAAGTCATACTCCATGGAATCTTTCGCGGCTCCAATACTGTCCTTTTACTTTATCAGATTGAATAAATATTCAAACGATTAATGTATCACTGTTATCTATTTAACATATATATATATATATATAATTGATCCAAAAATTGACATATATCCTATCATTTTCTTTTTCTACCTAATTATTGATGGTCATTCCATGTAGAGGAAAGTGAAACAATATATGCTTAGAAACATCGAATCTTTATGAGATTCATAATCATTTCGTCGTTAATTCAACGAAGGTTTGGTGCATGTAGGTGGACTAAAATTCACTCTATGAAAAAATAGCTTTGGTCACTATTTAATTGCATTTACTCAATCACCTATTTAATTTGGATTTACAAGGCATAAAAGGGAACCTCAGATGATTATTGGTGGGATTTTATTACCTAATATAGTGAGAATTAAATTTAATCTTGGAGACTTTGCATTGCGTGCAAGTAATTATGTCTCCAAAGTTGTACATGAAAAAGCGAAGAAAAGAAATAAATCATCTGAAGGACAGTCAAAAAGGGAAAAAAAAAAAAAAACTTTCTTTATACTTTCTTACCCACTAAGCCTTGCCTTTTACTTTGGATATTTTTTATTATTTGTTCCAGGTGTCTTTTTGGGGAAGGGATGGAAGGTCGATAGGCGACAATTAATCGGGCAGGTAAGTTGATGTGATCTAGATAGTTAGTTTTAATCCATTTCACTTACCAATAAAACGACTAAAGAAAAAAAAACAAACCTACCAATAAAACATTTTTTAATTTTTTTCCCTATTGAGAGCATGAATATTGGGATATGCAAATAATTTATTCTAGGAAATTGCACATTCCAAAAATGGAAAATTATTTCGCAACGAGAATTTAGAACATATTTCTTCTTTTCTTTTTAATGTTTTTCTAATGTCTTTATAGAAACTCTTGCCACGTCTCTCTTTCCAAATTCATGTTGGCTTGGCCACCAAGTACGAATTCAATGGAAAATACCAGGATTTTTTATTTCCCGGTTGGACATTAAAATAATGGTAACAAATCCAATGGAGTATGAAATTGGAGGGAAATTATTTCGCACATTGCCCAAAACGGCACTTTATATTTCTCTCTATTTATTGTCATTGCCGTTTCTTGTAAATTTTCCTCAGAAATATTTGCAAATCGGGCTCAATTTCCTTCATGTAAATCACCAGAAAGGGAAATTATGTAAAACCATCTGAATTTTGGCTCTAATACACATTTGCTCCTGCTCTTTCAACCATTCCACAGTCCTCCCTCAATTTCCATCAGCATTTGCAATGCTTATGACTCTTAAGGGGTAAAAATATATTTCTATTTTTGAATGAAATCTCTCTTTTGTATTTGATTTTTGTAAAATATGGAAAAAGAAAATTAAAAAAAAGAGAAAAAACACAATCCAACCGAAAGAAAGAAAGAGAGAAAGAAAGAATATACACAAATTAGATAAAAAGGAGAAAAAAAGGCTTAAAGAACAACCCGTCAAATTACAAAAATTGGATGCGGATATGTAAATGATTGATTAATACAAAAAAAAATAATCGATCGATATAGAGTATTTCCAAATATCACCTTTAGTTTCGGCTAAACATTTCAACTTTCTTCCATGAGTTGAGGACATAATCTTCTTTTAATAAACACTTTTTTTTAAGTATTCTCATTTCTCAATCATTTCATGTATTAATTAATCGTCAGAAATTACATGACGAGCATCCGATATCTGTAATTTGATCATTTATTTATCAAGCCTGTTTTTTCTCCCTTCCTTTCACTTTCACTCACTGGCATCGCCTACTCTTTAAAGCACCTCATCGACACCGTCAAATATTCATTAAATAAAATTAGCAAGTTTTATGCCTAACCAAAGTGCTGATACTAAGCTTGTTTTGAATATATGAACACCTCAAATAATGCTATTTTTCCTCCATATCTTCCCTTAACAAATGAAATGAACATGCAGAGCTCTTTTCCTATCTCTCAAATTGTGCAAATTTTTTCTTTCTGACCCAAAAAAAAAAATCCAATTTTTTTGCTCTGGAGAAGTGAGGAAGGAGGAAAACCTTAAAAAAAGAAAAAAAAAACAGCGAATATAAAAATCGAAACTTTCGAAGAGAGAGAGAGAGATATCCACACTGTCGCGTCGCGTCTCGTCGTCGTCCCGGCATCTCTCCGTCTCTGTTTTCTCTGTCCTCTGTTTCTCTCTCTCTCTCTCTCTCACTCAAGACTCGAGCTTTTGCTGTAGAGAGAGAGAGAGAGAGTGTGCAGAAGAAGCGGAGCTTTCTCTCTCTAGGTTTTTCCTCCCGATGCCATGGCCCAATCGTCGATCGCCTCCGACGTCCGGCACCGCCCCCGCCGCCGCACGGGGCCGCCGCGCGCTTCCGCTGCCGCCTCTTCCCGCCGGACCACCGCCCCCTCCCTACCCCCACCTCCACTACCGCCCCGTCGACCGCCCCCCCCGCCGCCCTGCTTCATCGTCGAGCTCCGCGTCCGCCACCACCAGCTCCCCCTCCCCCGCCGCGGCGGCCCCGCCCCGGCCAGGCCGGACCCGCGTGCCCTCGTCGCCGCCTGCCGCCCCGAGCCCGCCAATTCGACCTACTACGATGGTGGCGACGTGGCGGCCGCGCTCTACTTCGAGCGGTGGGAGGACGCGTGCGACGCGGCCCTGCATCTCTGGGAGTCCCGCCTCGCCGGCGCGCACCCGTTCTCGCCGGAGCTCGCGTCGTCGATCGCCGCCCGCCCCTATGCTAAACAGGAGCTCGAAGGGAGGCTCAAGGTCTTGTTTCTCGAGAGAATTGGGGCCTTGCTGGATGGAGAGGCGGTGAAAAAATGGGAGGCGAAATTGCGCCAAGTAAATGTTGAGATTGATAAAGTGAGAGCGCCGATGAGGAGGAGGAGGCTGGTGGGTCTTAGGATGTTCGGCGAGCTGAGCGAGAAGCTCAGGGGGCTTTCTTTGGAGTGGGAGCTGATCGAGAAGAGGCTCATGGAGTTTAAGTCCGCAATGCTCTGCATAAGGGATCACGTCGAAGGAAATGCCGTTGAGGAGGCTTTGCCAGTCTTCAAGTTCGAGAGTGGCGATGTCGATTGGTCTCGGATTCATCAGTTGATTCTCAGGGAGTGTAAGAGGCTTGATGATGGCTTGCCCATCTACGCCTGCCGGCAGGGCATTCTTCAGCAAGTTTATAATCAGCAGGTAGTTGGAACTTTTTGTTCTTGTACTTTATCCTTGATTTTATGTTGGAATGCTGAACGGCGGGAAATCCACCCGTGTTTATATTCCCAGAGTCCCAAGTGTATGTGTGTATATACAATAGCACGAGAGTTATGAAAATCCCTTTTCTTTTTGTGAACTGGTATAGCATACTACCCTGGTATAGCATACTACCCTGACAGTTCCTAAGGGTTCCTTGACCTTATTGCCTTCTGCATTGTGAGCGAGTGATGGCAAATTGTCGTGCTTTTCTGATGTTGGTTGCCACCAATTCGCTTGGATCAAGTTTGTTAGTGAGTTGGAGCATCTCCCTCCATTTTAAGTTGTCTGCCCGGACTGATTCTCTTAGAAGTTCATTTTAAATGCATCCGTTAGGGCATATCATTCTTATTGGCAGCATATATATATATATATATATATATATATATATATTTGGTTGGGCTCGTCTATCTCATTACGCACTTACCCCTCGTCTTTGTAGGAGTAGTTGTTTCTTAGGAATAGTAGGGATGAATTTTGCATATGACTTCAATAGAAGATAAAAATCAGTGTCGGTATGCACTTTGTTTGAAATTTGAATTCTTTTCAACCTCCCCCAAGATGTCCAGTAGATATTTTGAAGTTATATGTTTTCAATCAGAGATTGCTTACTTCTTTAGCCTTTTGAGATTTGATTGGTTTTGGCTTTATTTTCTAGTGTTCATGACATGTTAAACCTTGATCCCTGAAGTATGGCGGCATTAGCATGATATATTCTCTGTACTCTGTATCTTATGACTTTTGGCTTATGTATAATTTTCCAATATGGCATCTTTCTTTAACCTCAACAAATCAATTTTCAAAATTCTTTTCTTCTTTTCTGGATGCTTGTCAATCTCTACTTGTAAATAAAGAGAACATTGTTATTTGAATGACCTTTTCTGTTTATCATTAGGCAGAGAATAAACTAGTACTAAGACATGTGACTACTCTCTTCTTGTCTCTTCTTTTTTGCTGTCCAGTTCTCAACTTTGTAGGGCTTTTGTCCCAGGTTAATGCCTCTTGTCATATCTCTGTAGGCTTTTGCCCTTGCTTAACGATCACTTTCCATCAAATGTAAATCTCCATCAAATTTTTAATTTTTAAATTTCTCATCATAGTTGGGTGACTTGAACCTCATATGCTTTACCTGAGGTATCTATCTGCTAGTTGGTATAAGGATGGTGCCAAGTGGTCGCATCCTCTTTTCAGAAGAAGTGCTTCTATGTGGTCAGTTTCTGTAATTTTTCTTATTTCCTCGGCATCCAGCCATTCACTATACTCAATCATCCTCAATAGATTTCTATCTTGTTTCAAGGATCTAATTCATCTCTTAAAAACACTATTCTATTGAGCAGAGAAAATCCATCGTTGAAATTAACTCATTGATAGAATCATCTTTCCGTACACTGTCGCGCCTGAAGTAACAAAATACAGTAGTTGGTGATTGGTTAGTCACAGAAACTTGTGTCTAGTGGATGATATGGTCTGCCTTTAAGTTGTCAGTGGTGATGGTAGCTGTTGATGCATGATTGTTTTTAAACGGAATAATGAATTGATGGTCTTGGAAGTTTGGCTCCATGGTAGGTGGCAGGAAGGTGGTAGCAGTATAGTGTGGACTAGTGGGTTGTCATTTGATGGTGATTGAGGTGACTTATTGGTTGATGGTGGTTGATTGTGATTGATGGTTGGTGGTCGTTTGCTAGCGACATGAGCGACAAACATCCTTAGAACGACTAATCCTTGTGGAGATTGGAAGTGTTTTATGATACTTAGTATGTACTTTTAGATCTACAATGTGAATTTTTAGTTCAAGATGTTTGACTATGGGAATAAGAATGACATGCTGAAGATTTCAGGGAAAGTGCAATGGAAGTTTCAAAACTTTGTACTAATTACAGATGAGTCCTAAAACTGCGTGATAAATCTATTTGAATTTTGCATTCAAGGATTTTCAGCAGTTTCTCTCACCAACAAATCACGTGTGACATTTAGAAACTATGCCATGTGTGATATTCTGATGGTATAAAGTTGCTGGAATTGTTTGTTTGGACCAATTTGAAAAGTTGTAGGACATATATAAGGACCTATTTGTACTCATGAAATAGTTTTAGGACTTAGAGTGTACTTTCATTGGAAGATCTCCATAGTTTTCATTGTAAGATGGGGACTCTTTGTTAACTGGTGGATTGCAATGAGCAGATTTCCCTTTCTTAAACTAGATCGCTCATTATCATAATCCGGTGTCGTCAAGCCACTCTTTTGTGACTTCTATCTAATTCTGAGTCTTACAGTCACCCTTATTCATAAATTGTGATTGGTAGACATAGTGGGTTATGTCGAAGAATGATGCTATTGCCTCTGAGGCATCTCTAAGATATCTAGATCATTATGATATACTCAGGTTATGTTTTTGCTCTGATATTAGAAAAGGATACCATTCTTTTCGTTGGGATTTCTTTTTGGTTTTTTTTTTTTTTTTTTGGGTTTTGGAGGGGGTGTTGTAAGCCACCTGAGGGTGCCGCTAGTTGTAAAACAAATTTCAAGTTGGTGACACAAGATTGACTGTACTGGAAGTTCCTACATTTTATTTACTGAAGACTAGCTGATGATTGGCGGAATACATGATGTTAGCTAATCTGTCTGCAGAATTCCAGAAACTTCCTCCTCCTTATTTCTAGGATGTAACACTTGCCTCTTAAACTAATGTGGGATTTTACTGTTTAATGTTGTTGAGATGTTATTTGAGATTACTTTGCTAAAACAATCCAGTATTTATTAAATCTTTCCTTGCATGACTATTTTGTCAGTGCTTCTCTTTTCTAGTTCCTCATTTTATGCTCTTCCTTCCTTTATTAGTCTTTTCACCTTAAGTTTTCAGATACATGGTACTAAATCTTTGGAGTTGCATATTGACCATTTTAGATTACAAGAAAGTGTGAATGTTAATCTTTGAATTGCCTTTGGACCTTTAAATACCAATCTCACGGAGAACTTTTTCCCCCCCAAATCTAGAGTTGGATGTTAAAGATCAGGAGAGCTTTACTGTAAATGTTCTCTGTATCAAAACAGTATTTAAGGTGCATTAAGAATGCTTCGACTTTGGCAATATCTTAGAGACTGAGTACTTGCTTCTGTGTAAACAAACTCATGATGGATGGCTTTTCCTGCTCCAATATTATGTTCTCTAATAGAACAGTTCATTTGAGTAGTAGTTTCTTTCTTTGCACTTTGATAGTGGCTCCAACGTTATATACTTGGAATTTGGTTGGCTTCTCAAATTGAGATGAGCTCGTTGAGGCAGAGGATCGTCCTTGATATATAAGATAAAAAAGGTAAATTAGGAGAAATTGCATGTAATCATCTCTCCACTAGTCTCACCTCTGCCAGTTGTGGTTACAAGATAATTAGAGTAAGTGAAGCATTTATGACACTTTCCCTTGTTTGGCTTTATCTTGCGTCATTAATTTGCAAATTTCAGGAACAGCCAAGAGGTCGTTATCTCAACGATAATGTCTTGATTGGAGACTTTAGATAGTGAACTTTGGCCTCAGGTTGGAGGGAAAAATTTTCTCCTGTGGAACCGTTGGGCCTTTGTCAGGAAAAATTAACTATAATAAAGATGAATGGACAGACATATTGGAGCATTAATTCTGTAAAGTTAGTCTCTTGTTTATTTCCAAATGTTCTATATATCGGTTACCTTCTATGTTTATCAGTTCACAGGTATAATACCCATCTATTTTTCAACATCAATTATTTATCATGCATCAGAGTGAGAAACCAATTCATAGGATTGAAAAGGTTAGAATTTGCATGAATAGACTACTGGAGGTGATTCCATGTTCTTTTTACTACAAACTACTTTGTGGATTTACTACAAACTTAATGTATTACTATTGCATTTTTATGTTGGTAGTTTATGTCATTCACTATGATGATGAATCTAAATGCTAATTCTTGGTTCTCTTTGCAAATATTTGTGCAGATAATGGTATTGATAGGAGAAACTGGTTCGGGGAAAAGCACCCAGTTGATTCAATTTCTCGCTGATTCAGGAGTGGGTGCATATGGTTCTATAGTATGTACTCAACCTCGCAAGATTGCTGCAACTTCCTTAGCGGAGCGGGTCAGAGATGAAAGTATTGGTTGTTATGCAGGCAATTCGGTTGTCCGTGATCTCACATTTTCCTCTTCTCAATTTTCAAAGGCAAAGTTAGTATACATGACTGATCATTGTTTGTTGCAACACTACATGTGTGATGAGGATTTATCTGGGATTTCCTGCATCATTATTGACGAGGCACATGAAAGAAGCTTGAGCACCGATCTCCTTTTGGCAGTAATTAAAGAATTACTTGACCGGAGGTCTAATTTGAGGCTTATCATAATGTCCGCAACAGCTGATGCAGACCAGCTCTCAGAATACTTCTATGGGTGTGCTATATTTCGTGTTGTGGGTAGAAACTTTCCTGTAGATATCAGATATGTGCCTCCTTCATCTGCTAGGGCAAATTCTACTGGGGTTATTGCATCATATGTTGATGATGTTCTGAGGATGGCTAGTGAGATCAACAGAAGAGAGAGAGGAGGGACCATTCTTGCCTTTTTAACTTCTCAAATGGAAGTAGAGTGGGCTTGTGAAAAGTTTGAAGATCCATCTGCAGTTGTGCTGCCTTTACATGGGAAGCTCGCTTATGAAGAGCAGTTACGAGTTTTCCAGGAGTATCCAGGGAAAAGAAAGGTAATATTCTCCACGAATCTTGCTGAGACATCACTTACCATTCCTGGAGTTAAGTACGTGATTGATTCTGGTTGGGTGAAAGAAAGCAAGTTCGAACCAGGCACCGGGATGAATGTTCTGAAAGTTTGCAGGATTAGCCAAAGTTCTGCGAATCAAAGAGCTGGTCGAGCAGGGAGAACAGAACCTGGACGGTGTTATAGGCTCTATGCCGAGTCTGACTTTGTCTTGATGCCCCGCAGCCAGGAACCTGAAATTCTTAGGGTGCATCTAGGCATTGCTGTTCTGAGGATCCTCGCTTTGGGAATTAATGATTTGCGGGAATTTGATTTTGTTGATGCTCCCTCTGACAAAGCTATTGACATGGCCATTAGAAATCTTCTTCAGTTGGGGGCCATTACTGTGATTGATGGTACTTATGAGTTGACAGATGTCGGCAGGTATTTGGTTAAGGTTGGAGCTGAACCTCGGCTAGGTAAGTTGATCTACAGTTGCTTTCATCATGACTTGGGCAGAGAAGGTGTTGTTCTTGCTGCTGTGATGGCAAACGCAAGTAGCATATTTTGCAGAGTTGGTAGTGATACGGACAAGCTTAAATCTGATTGCTTGAAGTTGCAGTTTTGCCATCGTGATGGTGATCTGTTCACTCTTCTGTCTGTTTATAAAGAATGGGAGTCTGTGCCTCAAGAAAAGCGGAATCTGTGGTGTTGGGAGAACAGCATCAATGCCAAATCAATGAGAAGATGCCAAGAGACGATTAAGGAATTTGAAGACTGCCTTAGAAGGGAACTCAACATTACAGTCCCATCTCTCTGGCACTGGGATCCTCATAAGCCTAATAAGCTTGATGACCTTTTAAAGAAAGTTATACTATCCTGTCTTTCTGAAAATGTTGCCATGTACTCTGGATGCGATAAACTTGGTTTTCAAGTGGCTTTGACTGGTCAGCATATACAGTTACACCCTTCATGTTCGTTGTTATCATTTGGGCAGAAGCCAAGATGGGTTGTTTTTGGTGAAATCATATCATCGTCTATTCCATATCTGGTTTGTGTTACAGCTTTTGATTTTGACTTTTTGTCTACACTTTGCCCTCCTCCCTTGTTTGATTTTGATGAGATTGAGAGTCAGAAGTTGCAATCGAGGGTAATGACTGGTTATGGCAGTACTCTCTTGAAGAGGTTTTGTGGGAGGTCCAACTGTAGCCTTCAAGTCCTTATATCACATCTTCGGGAAGAGTGTATGGATGAACGGGTGACTGTTCAAGTCGATGTGGATCAAAATGAGGTTTCAGTATTTGCTTCTTCGCAGGATATGAAAAAAGTTTTTACTCTTGTCAGTGACTCACTGGAGTGTGAAAAGAAATGGTTGCTGAATGAATGCATTGAAAAGTGCTTATATCATTGCCCAGGCATTTCAGCCCCCGTGGCACTGTTTGGAGCTGGTGCTGAGATTAGGCATTTGGAACTGGATAAGAACTTTTTGACCATTGATGTATGTCATCCGAATGTTAATTCTGTCGATGATAAGGAGCTTTTGGTTTTTCTTGAAAAACACACACAAGGTAGCATTTGTGCCATCCACAAATTCATAGGCAGCTTGCCAGATGGCGACGACAAGGACAGATGGGGCAGGATAACTTTTGCTACCCCTGAGGCTGCCAAACGAGCTGCTGAGATGAAAGAAGTTGAATTTGGTGATGCCATGCTGAAGTTGCATCCGTCGCGGTCATTTTTGGGAAGTGATAATAAGTTTTACTTGTTTCCTGCTGTCAAAGCAAAAGTCTACTGGCCACGGAGGGAGAGTAGAGGTTTTGGCATTGTAAAATGTGATCCCCGTGATGTGCCTATCCTGCTTTTTCATTTCTCTAACTTGGTTATAGGGGGCCAATATACTCGTTGTGATGTTGGCAAAAATTACAAGGGCAGTGTAGTGATTAGAGGACTTGGAAAAGAGCTTTCTGAAGCTGAAATTTTGGATGAGTTGAGGAGAGCCACTGACAGGAGAATCCTTGATTTTTTCCTGGTTAGAGGAAAGTTTGTGGAGAATCCTCCAATCAACACCTGTGAAGAGGCCCTCCTGAGAGAGATCACTCCTTTCATGCCCAAAAATAACCCTCGGGCGAGTCATTTTAGTGTTCAAGTCTATCCACCTGAACCTAAAGAGACCAATATGAAGGCTTTGATCACCTTCGATGGCAGATTACATTTGGAGGCTGCAAAAGCGTTGGAGCAAATTGATGGAAAGGTATTGCCTGGTTTTTTGCCTTGGCAGAAGATAAAGTGCCAGCAATTGTTTCACACCTCTTTATCATGTCCTGCACCTGTCTATTACGTTATCAAAGAGCAACTGGAAGATTTGCTCGCAAGTTTCAAGGAAATTGAAGGTAGTTCTGGCATCACTTCTACATTCTCATCTCACTTTCAAGCTTTTTATTTTTATTTTTTTTGGGGGTGAAAATAATGTTTCTACTAGTTGTTACTGCATGATTCATTATGAGTCTGGTCTATTATGTTCTTACTAGCTACTTTCTTCTTTTCTTGTTTGTTCTTGTGAATATTGCTAGTCTGTGATAGCATCTAGAAGCTACTTCTTTTTGTCTGGTCACACCAGAATGGTAAAAATATGCGTAGTGCTTGCCTATTGTTGCAGAAATCAGAACCTATTTATTAGAACCTTGCTCTTTAAGTGGAAGTTGGTGTTTGGAGCCCTGCAGACAAATAATAGGGCATTCTGTATGTCCTGTTTCTTTTGTTGTGTCTGTTTGGTGTTTCTGGTTTTTGTAAGCTTGAGTAAGTGCCAGTAGTATCATTCTTAACAAGGTCCTTTGCTGTTCTTTGTGTCTACAATGAGCGTATTTGCCAATGTTGCATTTTCATTTTTTGATTTTATCTTTTTAATGTACATCAGCATCAATGTTATTAATAGTTTCTGGTAAGTAACTTTATGAATTACTATATAGTCTATGCCCACGGAGGTTGTTTTATATCTTGAAGCTGAAATTTGGCAGTCTCCATCTCCTGTGGTACCCTTGGATAAGGAAATGTAACCCGTGATAAAAAAATTGTTTATATTGCTGCACCTGCACCCTAACTCTCTTTTATGGTCTGTTTTTAGCTTTTAACCACTTGTAGTGCTGGATGCAATAATTTATGACAAATGGGGTTTTAAAAAAGGCTTAAATATTTCCTATATGTGAGTCTTTGGTGTCTTTAACTTCTTGTGTTGGAAGTTCCCTGAATTGCTCTACCATTACATAAACAATATAATTGAAAACTATAGTTGCATGACTTTCCTTGTGATATCAAGTGTAGATGCTCTTTTTTTTTTTTTTTTTTTTTTTTTTTGCTTTTTTTGGTTTTGATCACATTGCTGAATTGCTATACCATTCCTATTGTTTTTGTGACATTGCTGAATTGCTGTTTCATGGAAGATCAATATTTTCAGTTGATGAAATTGATTTATTGCATGGCATATCTTCAATGTAATATCTGGAAGTGAAGGTCATGAGAAAGGTCCGGGGAAGTTTTGAATTTACCTTGTTTGCTTGTAAGTTTATTTGTCTTAAGGTTGACGAATTACATATCTTGTGGAAGCTACCAACCCTTGAGTCTACTTTTGGTATATGTCTTAAGGTTGATGAATTACATATCAACAATGACAGACCGGGAAATTATGGAGCATATGGTTCGTCAACTAGAATATATGAAGATTGATGTTGCATTGCTGCCTTTCAAAGTGTTCCAACAAATGAGGAATTTATTATTTATTATTTACTATTTATTATTTATTTCACAAGCTTTTGATTTGAGAGGGGTAATCACATTCACAGCCATGGCATCATTTTCTGAATGCTTACACATATCCCATATGCGCTGAGTAACGCATACTTTTCCGTAGACGGATACTAACTGCAGTAAATAACCTCATCTCAGGGGCAGAATGTCATTCAGACAGGACATCAAATGGTTGCTTTCGAGTGAGAATTTCTGCCAATGCAACAAGAACTGTGGCAGAGATGAGAAGGCCCGTGGAAGAGCTTATGAGAGGGAAGACTGTTGACCACCCTAGTCTCACTCCTGCTGTAGTACAGATTCTTTTCTCCAGAGATGGCATCACTCTCTTGAAATCACTCCGGCAAGAGACTGGAACCTGGATATTATTCGACAGGCACACGTTGAAATTGAAGGTGTTTGGATCTTCAGAGAAAATCGCTGAAGCAGAGGAGAAACTCATCACAACCCTTGTAAACCTTAATAAAAGCAAGCAACTTGAAATTCGACTTCGAGGTAGGGATCTGCCTCCTGATCTGATGAAGGAAGTTGTCAAGACATTTGGGCCCAACCTTGATGGACTTAAAGAAAAGGTACCTGATGCTGAAATCTGTCTTAATGCCGGTCGCCACATCATCTTTATGAAGGGCAATAAGGACATGAAGGAAAAGGTAGAGGAAATTATTTATGATTTGGCGAAGGCTATTGTTTCTTCATCAGAGAGAACTGATGAAGCGGTGGTAGCAGCGGAAGATTCCTGCCCAATTTGCTTTTGCGAGGTTGAGGATGGCTACCAGCTTGAGGGCTGTTCACATCGATTCTGCCGGGCCTGTTTAGTGGAGCAGTGTGAATCTGCTATTAGAAACCTTGATAGTTTTCCGATATGCTGTGCTCATGAGGTTTGTGGGGCTCCTCTTTGGGTTTCTGATTTGAGATCATTATTGTCAGCTGAGAAAGTGGATGAACTATTTCGTGCCTCCTTGGGTGCATTTGTGGCGTCAAGTGGGGGGTTATACCGCTTTTGCCCCTCCCCGGACTGTCCTTCAGTTTATCGTGTTACTGGTCCTGGAATACTCCCTGAGCCATTTCTCTGTGGAGCCTGCTATGCCGAGACTTGTACCAGGTGCCACTTGGAGTATCATCCTTATGTCTCCTGTGAGAGGTATCGGGAGTACAAGGAAGATCCTGATTCGTCTCTCAAGCAGTGGTGTTCGGGGAAAGACCATGTGAAGGAATGTCCACAGTGTGGGTACACAATAGAAAAGGTAGACGGTTGCAACCATATAGAGTGCAAGTGTGGAAGGCACCTCTGCTGGGCGTGCTTGAAAATATTCAGAACCAGCGAGGATTGCTATGACCATTTGAGGACCGTTCATATGGCTATTATCTGAATTTAGGTACTTGTGGTGGTTAGAAGCAGCTCACTTTCATGTTATTTATGTAAATATTGTCAATGTACATAGTTCATCTGAAGGCCTAAAAGAAAAAAGAAGTCATCTAGCCAATTAGACCCATAGTACTAGCTCCCAGTTCGAGACTTTCAATGATGCTCTCTCTCCCTCTCTCTCTCTCTCTCTCATTCTCTCATTATATTCATACACACGTGCACACAATATGCGAGCATGTGAGAGCATGTGTGCCTGTTCGCGTCTGGGTGTGCCAGCTTGCATGTGTGCTGGGAATGCAGGCACATTGCATGGAGATTAGCTCAGGTTGGATGGTGAAGTTGTTTATAGAGCCTCTCTCTTGCCTGGGGTTATCGAGAGGAAGAGACTAACCGTACATAAGACCCTGGGGTTTAACATCTGGACTTGCTACGTCCGATTGACCATAGACAATAGCCTCTTTAGTTCTTCAATGAATTTCAGTTTTTAAGTTTGCACAGAAGAAGACATGGTAGGGTGGAATTTTTGAGTGCTTCTATAAAATGAGCAGTCAGATCCACTGCATGTACTTCTTCTTTATGGTCGGTCCCTCAGGTTAGACTTTTGCTCTGATCATGCTTATGCTTTTACTAGTGAAAAATGAGAAAATCCCACACTGGTGGGACTGCTTTGACCACTCAACTAGAATGAAGGACTGCAACTCAAATAAGAGACTTCAACTGTCGAAGAAGGTTGGACTCCAAAACACCACAAGTGATTCAAATTATGTCATTCTCTTGTTTGGCTCTTATCGCTTGCAATTGCTCTGTTTTATCTTCATTACGGTTTCACCGGCGATCTCTGACGATAAGAGATCATACTATTGCTTGTACTGCTTGGGTCATGTTCAACTAGCAATTCCTAGTGAGGTTATGAGAAGTTTTGCTTGGTCGAAGTTTGTCATTAATTAGTTGTGCAATCCATGAAATCTACTAACTCCAGCGAGGGCTGCTGCCCCCGTTGAAGATATATCGTATGACCACCAAGCGAAAATATTGCGCGACTCTTATGGTTTTTAGCCTATTTGTGATTTTCGTTTCCACTTGTGTGCTGTGTATATATAGTGAATACACATACCTCTTACACTTAACATGCAACAACCATTGCACTCATTAATAAACGACCTCTCTCTTTAGGTTCTATATGAATATGATACAGCTATATATGTAATAATGTCGTGTAATGCATTCATATGCACCACCTCCAAACCTTTCATTTTCAGGGGGAACTGGTCTTCTTGTTTCTTTTCCTCCTCCTCCCCATCACTTCATTGGCTGATGAGGTGTAACTGAGGAAGCTGATTATTACTAGTGATAGAAACCTTGCACAAAAGACAAACTGGTAAACTGGTGGACCTAACACCTTATCTCTCCAACTTGACGAGTTGTCCTAGTGCCCACTTTGATGTGATATAGTTAAGAGGCTGATTTAACACCTGTCTCCATGATTCTTGAGCCCACGGAGCAATATTCAAGAGTCATGAACACCGCCCAGCTTTGCGCGTTAGATCTCGGATTAATTTCTCACCGAAAACAACCTCATGAGATCAGGTCACGCAGAACCAATTCCTCACGAATTTTCTCGGTAAATGACCCATGCAATGTCACAGTATGTCGTCCCACCTGCTTTATATCGAACGGTGCTGGTGTCTGAACCTTTGGCTCGATTAATCCCAAGAATACTTAGTAATTGCTAAGTCCACATGTATCGGGTATTGCTCCGTCCAAAAGGGTGATGGGCATAGTCGGCAAGATTACTTTAAGAAGAAAATGCTGTAATTCAAACACGGAGTCTAGTGCATTTGCATTAAACGCTAAAACACTCGCCCAATCTGCGGGGCAATACCATCTCCTCTCAATGTCAAGAAGCAAAAAAAGAAGAGAGAGAGAGAGAGAGAGAGAGCCCCAAGCGTCACGTAAACGCGTGGAATAATTTCAATAAAGAGACATGACTCTGCCCCCTCCTCCCATTGGGCTCTTGACCCCCGAAGCAAACGCGAAAACGAAATTGCCAAGCAAATGCTTCGAGTCTTCCATGAAAACGACTCTCTCTCCTTCTTTACCTCTTAATTCTTCCAAATAGTCAAAAGCATCTTTCAGGGATTGTCCGAGAACTGTCACCTTCGATGTTAGAGAGCCATTCATGGCTTGTCCTTTGCATCGAGTACATTTGACCCCCATAACATACGCCAGGACGAACGCGCCAAGTAGAATGCTTCGAGTCTTCCATGAAAACGACACCCCATTGGCCTTTGATTTCCCAAGCAATCGACGTCTCCTTTCTTTCGAGGCTCGTTCAAAAACTCACTTGAACTGAAAATTCTTGGCCACCCTCTGTTCGGTTATGGTCCATGCCTCGCTCAATGGCTTCTCCTCACAGGAAGTTTTTTAGGCTTTTGCACGAGCAGGATCCCCCCCCTAAACATCCTGAAGATCATCCTGGGCCGCCGCCGAGCCGGCCGCCGCCGCCACTGCTGCCGCCGCAGCCGCTGCTGCAAGGACAAAATTTTCTGGGGAACAAAACCGATAATGGTTATTTCCCAGATTGCGAAAGCATCATTTGGTATGCTCTTGGCTCTGTTCTCTTGACAGGGATCGTCTGTTGGATCCTAGTGAAGTACTATCAGAAGCGGAACAGCTCGATGAGGAGGAGAACAGACGCACCGATTCTTTTTCATACCCAGGAAGACTCCTTGGATGAAGACCAGGGGCCGCCCCTAGCTCACCCGATATGGTTCATCCGCACGGTCGGCCTCGATCAGTCCGTCATCGATTCCATTACGGCTTTCGAGTACGGGAAGGGCGAAGGGCTGATCGAAGGGACGGAGTGCTCCATTTGTCTCGGTGAGTTCGAAGATGGCGAGGATCTCCGGCTTTTGCCCAAGTGCAGCCATGCATTTCATGTCCCTTGCATTGATACTTGGTTGGGGTCTCATAAGAATTGTCCTCTATGTCGTGCGCCGATAGTCAGAGATGCTAGGAATGGCCGCATTAGTGCGGATGTGGAACAGCCTGAACTGAACAATTTAGGCCCCAGGGAAGAGAATTCGATGATTGAGAGTCATGGTAATAGCGAAAACACTCGAGCAAGAGTTGAAAGCAGTGAAAGCGAGGGCCAAGATGATGGAGTTAGCACATTGCATATCCACGACGGAATGATTTGCGATAATATGAACAAGGTTCCGAGTTTTTGCAGTGGAGAGAGCTGTGAAGTCCTTGTTCCAAGTAATTTGGGCAGTGACGGACGTAGAAGGGTCACGGATCCAGAGACTGAACCAACAAGACGGTCATTTTCGGCGGATATTACCAATTCCCCTGCTGAAGTCATACTAAAAACTCGGGTGAAACAAACAAAGGAAGGACAGAGAAGGGTCATGGATACAGAGACTGAACCGAAGAGACGGTCATTATCGGCGGATATTACCATTTCCGCTGCTGAAGGCATACTGAAAACTAGGGCAAAACAAACAAAGAGTTCGAATGTTAAAGTCGCCGCCAGGCAAGACGGTGAATGTTCTAAAATGCGCAGAGCAATGAAATTTTCTTCTTTCGGGCAGTCACAACAGAAGGGACCTGTTCCGATGAACCGGTCAGTTTCTTCTGGGGGAAAAGTATGGCCAGCCGGACAGACCAGAAACCAGAATCCGGCAAATTCATTTTAATCAGGAGGCTTCCCTAATAGCCGGTCTTTCGATGCATTGATGTATTTTTAGCACATTAGAGAGATACTTCAGGCATATGCCTTGTAAGAGTTTATCGTTTGTTATAAGTTCATGTCCACACTCTGAAAATGTTACGCCTAAGTCTGCTATAATGGATACATATTGGAGTTCATTATATAATTTTTAAGTGCTTTTGTGCACGATAGTTCATTCCAATCTGCTATTTGCAGGACTGGAGTAGCAATCAGGTTCAATTTGGCCAACTTCAATGACTGTACAAACGCTATGTTAAGAGAATAATTGACGATGCTTCTTCACAAGACATTTCTTAATAATGGGGGGCAGCTTGAAGTCTTGACTAAATTCATTGAAGTCCAGCATGTCACTGAAAGTTTGCACTCTTTAAGAACCAAAATCTTCTGCATTCGATACTGAGACAGAGATAATCACAATACAGTGGTCTGATCAGTGATGAGCGTGAGCTATTCTTTTTGAAAGAAGATGGAGAATGAACAGTTGGTCGAGCCGAGTTTGCTCAATCGTAACCTTTTGGGAAAAAGAGAAAAGATGTCGACAGAATTTACTCCGTAGTGTTACTTAGAATGGGAGCAATTCTTTTGGGATTTGCCTCATGGTGCTAATATGCTTTCCATCAACTCGGATGTGTTGCATCCATCCCGAGAGGATGCGGAATCGCCCGTGAACCCAACTAACTTTATCTGCTAGAACAAGTAAGATATCAGATCGCACCAGCACAATCAGTGCCAACTCAGGGTCCAGGAGGAGCTTGGGGATAAGAATGGACCATGCATATGCTCAGGGATCAGTAAGGACTAACACATCTGATATGGTTTCTGCAGTTCATAAGCTGTGAACATAGAGGCTATAAAACTATCATGCTCTTATGAGATCATCAAGAGAATAATTGTTATTGGGCTCCTCATTCTCAATGTAATGCTTCGATTGCTGTTCAATAAGCTATTTGCAGTACTCAAATTCCTCAAGTTGGCTGCTCTGATCAAATTCTTCAGTCCCCTGCTGCCAGTGGCAGGCTTTCCATCTCCACTGCTCAGAGTTTGCCAAGATCTAAGGCTTCTAAAGTCTCTTGGCATAAGATCATTCGGTTCCATAATAATCATCCATGCCTTGCGATTTATTTGCTAAGGAGGTGCACAATTTGTGATTGTGTTCTTTGCTGATTTGTTCATGTGTTTTGCGATCACCTTTCATCTCAATTGTTTTCTCTCTCAAATTATTCAGTCCACAGCTGCTTCAGTCATGTCTTATCAATAGAAATATCTTACCACGGCAACTTGAAGTTCAACGGATGGTGCAGAATTTCAAAGGGCAAGTCTATTTGAATGGTAGTCTGTTAAGTTGGTCTGATGTTCATGTGTACAACGAGACTTCGCGGGCTTGAAATCTTGTCACACACGCTAGTCAGTTCATGAGCAAATATGCAGTGTACATGCTCATTGTACCCTATGCTCGTGGAGCTGCTGATAGGCTGAAAACTTGGATGTTTAGTCACTCTAAAACTAGCAATGATGCCTGCAGAACAGATTTGGGTTGCTTTGTATCATGGATTGTACCTCAAATTTCATGCAGTGCAGCATTATGAATGAGCGAAATCTGCCTTTGTCGCGATGGTCGGTAAATGAAGACGGAATTTATTCTGCAGCAAGTTTCATGTCAATTCTGTTGGGTTGGATGTCACTTCCTTGATACCAATCTTCTCTACACAGCTTCGAGGTGGCTTCAGTTTTCAACTCTCTGAATTTCATTCCATCAGAGTTTTCCAAAAGAAAACAGCGAGTCGTACTAGAATGTGCATACCAATCCAGTCCGTTTCGGGGAGAGCTAATGCTCCGTTGCCGATTCCATCACAAACTGCAAATTCTTTTGGTACCTCAGACTCTCGTATCCATGATCCATAATAATTTCTTTCTCCTTTCAAAGTCACCCTCAAAGATTCGTTGCTGCTAATCCCGGTTTCTGTGAATTAGGACGGCTAGTTTCGAGTACGAGATCTGCGTGCCCAAAAAGAGCCGAGGGATGCCGGTCTTTCAATGCAAGAAAAGCAGCTTCGTTTCGCTTAAAATTTACGAGCAAGCATCGGCGTCGACCCCCCACAGGACCTGGTGCAAGAACACGCGGCCTAGGCGTCTTGGCCAGGATCCCGACGGGCCGAAGCGCCACATCGTGATTTTCTGAGATGGTTAAGTACTTGATTAAACTAGGCCGAACACGATGCATTTACCTTGGTATGCTTTGGCCAGCTCAATGTCCATATCACCCTAATGTCATGATCAAATCACTGCTTGAATTAGGGAAGAAAGGACATGTCCGGATGCTTCCATGCGGGGCCAGTAGAAAATCAATATAAGAAGGGCGGGCCATCCTTCTGCTGGGCAAGGACCCAGAAATATAGCGAGGAAGATTCCAATCCCTTTTGTCAATGATCTTAACGTAATGTCATCAAAAATTTCAATCGAATCGAATTGAATATTAGCATTGCCATGGCCACAAGGAACGGGCCAAACTTTTGTCGCCACTCCAAACGACAAACCAGGTCAGCGAAATTGAGTAGCTAATAATTAGTGGGACTGCAGCAGATTTGATGTAGATCCTTGCTTTTCCCCTACCTGTCTTGGCGTGGCCGAGTTCGTTTTGTGTCTCACTTTATGCATTAAATCTTTTAATTTTCTTCTAATTATTATGAAGTCGTGTTGTGCAGAAAGAGAGGCAAATTAGATTGAGTAGGAATTAGGTTTCTCCAAAAAGTCATTGTCATCTAACTTTTTCGATCAGTTTCCTAAGCCACACATTATTGTGACCTAGGCTCGCGCACGTTTGGAGCATATTTAGGCGACATTTGGTATGATGACATGGGATGAGAGAGAAAGGTCATAAAAATGGAAATAAATAGAATGAACAATGTATTTTTATTTCATTTTGTAACGATAAAGTGATTATATAATAGAATATGATGGAAGAAAATTACATGAGGGAAGAAAAATACCCTTTTGAGATGAAAGCTGGTGTATAGGGAAGAAATGGATTTTCGATATTTTAAAGTGATAAAATGAAATGGGTTCTCTTCGATGTGCTTCTTTTCCTTCTCTTTTAGTACATTTAAGGATGTCTCCATCTGTAAGAAAATTATCATCATAATATCGTAAAATCACAAATTATCATAATTAATACATTCAAATGCACTGGTAATGAAATGCCAACACGTGTGATGAGGCATCTTGAAGTAAGTTAGTTAGGATAAGTAGGCGAAGAAGATGGATTAGTGATTTATAGGAAAGGGCTAATTGGGAGATAATTTGTGCTTCGTTGCAAGTTCATTTTTACTTTCTGCCGCGACCTAATATCATTTAAAAATCAACGCAATAGGAATGACATAGAAGATCACTATTGACATGTTAGATGGAGTCATCGTTGAACTTTGATGGAGAAGCTTGGCGAATTTATATCGATCGAATTCACTCGTTCATGAAATCAGAAGATGGCAAGCGAAATAAAAATAAATTTGCAGAGATACATGATCTTGTCTTTTGCTCTTGAGCTAACCCATCCCCTAATACACAAAATCTCTGGGAAAACCATTCCTGAACCAGAACCCAAAACAAAACTATACCCTAATTTATACATTGTTTTGGTATATAGTAAGTACTATCGAATGGGCAGAAGGAGGACTCAAGTTTGAAAATAACAGTGAAGGCCCCTCCCTGTCACTGCTAGCACACAAAGGCAGCTTCTTCTTGGATCCTGCCCACCATCTCGTACACAGCAGTTGCAATCTCGTTCACCGAGGTCAACTGGCAACTATCCTCAACCTGCCTCGCAAGCCATCACATTGTTAGGTACATCAACTCATGTCTCAGCAAAACTAGCTAAGCAAAAATCAGATTCAGATTCGTTTCTTGCCATTTTCTCTGAGTGTGAACAGTTTTTTCCTCCTTCCCAAGATCGAAATGATTAGCCTATCATTATCGGGTAGTTATAGGCGTGGGTCGCGATCAGTGTCTCAAAAAACCGTCTCGACTATATATCGATCCTGTCTCTTTTGCGGTCTCTCGGCCGGTTTTGTTTCTTTGTCGATTCGACGGAATTTTCGACATCGATCTGGCTTGATCACTAGATAAATAGTTTGGACGCAGAATGGATGGTATTGTACTTAGCATAGGAGGAGGCTGACCTTGACGCTGAAAGAATACAGGACCATGTTCTGGACCGTGGTGAGGGTGAGGTGGAGGACGCTGAGCCGGAGGGAGTGCAGCCCGTGCACCATCTTGAGCAGCTGCGTCGGCTGGTTCCGGGACATGACCTTGACGTTGGCGTGGCTGTCGACCAGGGTCACCTCCACGTCCGCGACCGCCCGCCGGGCCTCGGGCCTGTGTGAGCCGCTGGCCCGGGTCGAGTACTGCGGGAAGGTGAAGAAGTCGGAGAAGGGGTGATCGTCGGCGGGCGAGGCTGAGCGGGGGCCGTTGACTTGTGCAGGCTGCTTCTGGGACTTGAGGGATTGGAGGTGCTGCTCTAGCTCCTTGACAAAGTTGATTGCACCTGCTATTATTGATGCCTGGTCCCCCTATATTAATCAATCCATTTCCCCCAAAAAAAAAAAATCTTGAGATTAGGAAAAAAAATCTTTAGATCCGATATATATTTCACCAATTTAATAAGAATTTTGTCATGTAGTACTAAAATGATATATATTTTTTCAAGTGAATAATGCAATCGGTACGGACAGAGAGGGAGAGCCGAACCCTTTGGACGTAGGAAGGAGGCATCATGGAGCGGAGCACGGCGAGGTAATCGTTCATCTGCTTCCGGCGGTTGCGCTCCACCGCAATGTGGGTCATCCTCTGGCTCTCCACCTCGTCCCTATTCTTCACTATCCTCATCCTCCTCCTCTTCCTCCGCCCCGCCACCGTCCCCGGCGGCGCGGCCGGCGGCGGCGGGGACGCACCCCCAACCACCGCTAGTCCTCCCTCGACGTCCCATCCGCCGTCTCTGTCCACGTTCATCGCGGCCTCGGCAGCGTTCAAGTTCAGAGCCGCCGCCGCCGCCGCCGCCTCGTGGACGCGGGTCGTCTTCTCGTCGTCTCCGAAGCAGCCGGACCCGACGTGGTGGTTCCAAGCCCCGCCGCCGTAGCAGCTGAACGGGTCTTGCTGGAACACCACCGTCTCCAAGGCCATCCGAATTCGACCTTCCGATTCGCTCTCTTCTTTCTTCGATTAATGTCAGAAGCAGAGAGAGACGGGGGAGAGAGAGAGATAGAAAGTGGGTTTGCTCGACAGCTGAAATGGGTCTCTTTAGGAAGCAGAGAGAACGGCGCTGGACTCTGACAGGAAGCGGAAGCTTTACCTTAAGCGGCAAGTTCTCTCTCCTCTTACTCTGTCCGAGTCCATGTGAGCCTGAATGAATCCTTGTCTCTGTCCTTGTTTCTTTTATAGGGGCCGGGCGAACGTGTGCGATCGTCTGTCATCGTATCCGATGCTTCTCCACTTTCCTGAATTTCACCTCAGAACTACCGCTCGTATTTGCCATCAACTTGACAGTGACATCTCTCTCTCTCTCTCTCTCAAAATACCGATCCCACTAGAACTTTGCGAACGCCCGACTAATCCTCGTATGATATACGGCGTTCCCCCGGGGCCGACATATTTAAACATTTGCAGTATACGTGTCATGAGAGCACGACAGTGACGATGGCGATTGAATTGGATTTACTGTGAGTGATCTAAGAGACTAAAGATTACACGCCATTAGAGTACATTTTTGTGTTGTGAATGATGGGTTGAGCCAGGAATAAGGACAGCAACCCCTTGAAAAGACTTATTGGCATATTAATAGATCACTTCGGAATGGCATATACATAAAGATCGAATAAGATATGGATCCCATGTCATGATAACTAAAGGCGATATTAAGTTGTTTTGCCTTCTTGAAAAATAAGATACGATGGTATTTAACACATTATGGCTTTACATAGGAAAAATGAAATGAGAATTTTTAGCATTTATGAATCTTGTGAGTAGTGATCATTAGCTAGGATCTCTAGGAAAATTGTCCAAATAATCCTTAATCTATTGTACGGTGGCCAATTGAATCCCGAACTTTTCAATTTTGCCAATTTGATCCTAAAATTTTTGGACTTGCATACTTGTCCATTACAGAAATTCCATTCCGAATTTGCAAGGTAGTCATTTGAATGTTTGAGAGATTGAAGGGTAGTATCAGATTCCACCTCGAAAGCTAAATTGGTTTTGTTGGTATCCAAGTATCATAGCTTCAGAAGGTTGGAGAAGTGGATGATAGAATTTGTTCCTCTCAAGGAATTTGCTAAGAGATCTAGATGGTAAAGATATGAAATTGCTACGGAGACCTAAAAACATTTAGACTCGCAATTTTCCTAATGCCTAAATTGTTTGAAAAATCAAGATATTGAAGATGAGCATGAGAAGTGGCTTTGGGTCAATGTATAGAAAGAAAATGAAATTTGAAAAATCAGTAGGTTGATAAGCTCAAATACGATAAGGGCACTTGATTCTCATACTAAGCTCTTTCCAGTTCACTCGCCATAGTTAGGGGACCCCCACTCTCCGCAGGAGCCACTCGAGCAATCCACCGACAGTCAAAGAGTTTGGGATTGGGAACCTTATACCCAGTCCTCAAAGCCAATCATTTTCCTGAGATTATGGATCCATTTTGCCGACGTTCCTTGCCTACATTGTTCCATCAATCAGAGGTTGTTCACTTTGAAGACCTGGTGGGGTTATGAGTATGACTTGACATGGATGGCACTTGGTCCTCTAGATTTCTAAGGACCAATGAGAGCATGAGGTCTCTTGCTTTGGCAATCTTTATGCTACTCTCGTCAAGGATATATAGTGACCGAAGATAAGAACACCACTAGAAATTATTGATAACCAAAATTCTATCATCTTCAGGGCGATCAAAGACTTCCAACTTAGTGAGGTTTCCCAAATATCGAGGAACCGTTCCATGAAAATTACAAAACGACAAATTGAGGGGACTTATTCACTTGCTTACCATATTGTTGTTCAAATCAACACCTTTCAAGGATTTGGTAAAAATTAGATAATTCTTTAGTGCATGAAGCGTCTCATTTAACTTGCTTGAGTAAACGCATATATGCGTTCTTCTCCTGTCTTTATGTTGTTTATGCACTCTCTCTTCTCTAATTTTTCAATCATAGTGTGAGACAACCACTATGTTCCATGAGTTTTTAGATGGCCTAGTCTTCTCGTTTTTGCTTCTAGATTATCAATAAAAAAGGCAAATGACCACCACTGCCGTGGTCACCTTGAAGAGGCTACTATGGCTAGTACTATAACCTAGAGGGGTGAATAAATTATAAAAATGAAATTTGATAACTTTTGCGGAATTATTAAAGACAAGAGTGATTAGGGGGGAGCAATTTAATATATGCAAAAGTAGTGTCTAAGGTCTTTTTCGATAATATTAATTGGTTTTTGTTTTGTTTTGTTTCATTTAACTTGCTTGAGTAAACACATGCATTCCTCTCCAATCTTTATGTTGTTTATATGCTCTCTCTTCTCTAATTTTTCAGTCATAGTGGCAGACAACCACTGTGTTCCATGAGTTTTTAGATAGCCGAGTCTTTACATCATGCTTCTAGATTATCAATAGAAAAGGCAAACGACCACTGCTGTGGTCGTCACCATGAAGAGGTTGTTGTAGCTAGTACTATAACCTAGAGGGGTGAACGGGTCATAAAAATGAAATTTGGTAACTTTTGCGGAATTATTAAAGACAAGTGCGGTTACGTGAGAGCAATATAATATATGCAAAAGTAGTGTTTAAGGTCTTTTTTGATAATATTAATTGGTTTTTGTTTTGTCTTGTTTCATTTAACTTGAGTAAACACGTATATGCATTCCTCTCTGATCTTTATGTTGTTTTTGCGCTCTCTCTTCTCTAATTTTTCAGTCACAGTGGTAGACAACTACTATGTTCCATGAGTTTTTAGATGACTGAGTCTTCACGTTCGTACTTCTGGATTATCAATATGAAAGGCAAACGATCACTATTGCAGTGGTCACCATGAAGAGGTTGTTGTGGCTAGTACTATAACCTAGAGGGGTGAATAGGTCATAAAAACGAAATTTTCTAACTTTTGCGGAACTATTAAAGACAAGTGTGATTATCGGGGAGCAATTTAATTTATGCAAAAGTATAGTCTAAGGTGTCTTTTTCGATAATATAAACTGGTTTTTGTTTTGTTTTGTTTTGTTTCTCTCTTGTTTAAGGTGCACAAAACACTTATAGCTTCTTTGATTAATAAGATTTTGTTATATATTTACCTGAAACCATCTACAGTAGGAAAAGCAAAATGAAATTATGCAAACGCAGTGTAGGTTGGAGTTTATTTTTTGACCGTGTTTTAGTTTAGGTGCGAGTGTGACGCCGATTTTTATTTAATGATGTCGAGTAATATTTTGGACCGATTTTACAAATCAAACTAATATTCATTTACTTAATTTAATTTAGAAGATGAGAAGAATGATGGTACGATTGAATCGCTTAATTTTGATATTATAACCATGGCCCGTTTATAAACCTCGGACGAGATCAAATAAATTCCTGTCAAATATGTCATATCACGAATCGGGACACCAACTCCAACGACCTTTAAGATACCTATAATGTGCCAAATATCTAGAGGATTTGTAGAATACACGATGTATTGTCAACATCTCCATAATGTCTAAATCACATCTTCATCACACCCACTCAAAGTCAAGCTGGTACTTAGAATAACTTCAGTTTGCAAACGTTTGAGATAGATAGTGTCGCGAACCCGTTTGGCGCCGTATTTTGCTTTCGAGTAGGCAATGCTAACAGACCATTAAATCGTTTAATGTTAGTGCGATTCAGAAGTCTTCAGGTAGATGATGCCAAAGTGTGAAACACTATTTGAAAAGTATGTAACGAAGGACATCTTGCGACGACAACTGCGTGAGAAGAACCCACGATTGGCTTTGTTGGGGCTATAATGTGACAAGTTTGATACGGTACCACGGAGAATTTATGAAAACACATGCATGGTTTCAACCGCAAATGAGTATTGAATTGACAAGGGGCGTATTCAGATGCGCATTGGGTGTGATGTGCACCATAGTGTACTCAGATTGTATTTGGCAGTTGGAATAAAATTTATATTATCTTGTGTTTGGTATCTATCAAGACATGATAAAATCGGATATAAGAGAGATATAAATTGGATATAATTATTTCATAGAAAATGTGAGATAAATGTGGATATGATTTTTTTAGCATTTATAATATAAAAGTTATTTTTCTTTAATGATAATTTTCTTAAATTAACAAAATTAAAATTATATTTCAATATAGATAATATTTGAATTCTAAAATAAGAAATTCAAAATAACAAAAAATAACAATTTAGTTATTTTAATTTAATCTTATTTTTATTTATACAAATTCAAATTTAATTCTCTTTTATAAGATAAATTCATTATATAAATATAAATATTTATTACATGTTTTAGGTATTTTAGTATTTTAGGCATATTAGTATAGTTTACTATTTAACAAAATTTTAATAGAGAATGATGGAAGGGGAAGAAAAAAAAAAAAAAAAAAAAGAAATTAATTTAAAAAGAGAAAAATAAAATAAAAATAAAGTAGGCAAGAGTATTGTGAGAGATTTTTATCATCTCTATTTGTAAAATTTTCGATTTATTTATATTAATATGCCATTTATATCAAATAATATCATATATATATATATATATTGTGATGTAAATATATTTGGCATTTATTACTGTAATCACCAAATAGTGAATAAGATATAAGAAAATTTCTGAATTTCATATTCTATTATATTCAGTCTTATTTTGATTAGAAAGTCGGATGACCAAAGACAACCTCAAAGTTTTCTGAGGATTAATTAGTTTTGATATTAACTTAGAAAATGAGAAGAATAATGCAACAATTGAATTGCTTAGTATATCATGTCACGTGTACAAATCCGATCGCGTAGAAAGGTGCACATAGTGCGCTGTGTATCTAAATAATTTGCAAAAATAGATGATGTGTCATAAATATCTCCATAGCAATTAAAATATATCTTTAATATTGTTAAAGAAGCCCAACTACGCCAAGGAATTTCGCAAAACATTACTTTCTCGTGAGTTGATCTATCCAAATTGCATTAAGCGTGAGCATTAAACTTAAAAAGACCTTGAGTTTTACGAGACACAAGATCCCGACCGTTTAATTTCTTTGCCAACGTTAACACACTCGCTTGTGGAATATATTAGCTACATGTTCGAAAAGTCTTGAACTTATTGTATGGTGATCAATTCAGTTCTAAACCTTTTAATCGTGTCAATTTAATCATAACTTTTTTAACGATTTGTCAATTTAATTATAAACTAATTATTTGTATAATTGGCATAAATGACTAAATTGATAAATCTTCTGAAGGTTTAGAACTAAATCGGCACAATTGAAAAACTTGTCACTAAACTAATAAATTGTCAATGTTTAAAAGGTTTATAACTAAATTGGAGATTATATAATAGGTTTAAGATTTTATTTCCCGAAATTTTACTAGCTTACTTTCAAGAATCTTGCTTGATGTCAGAATAAAAATAAGGTCAATTTGGATCTACTTCACCAGTAACAAAGTGTAGATGACCAAAAAAGAAGGGAAAGATAAAGAAAGCTAGTAATGGAGGCTGTACATGACGACATCCAAATTTCACTTACTAACTTGGCATCGTCTATGATGTGCATCTAAAAGTCCTCCTATAGCCAGTGCTTGCACGAAAACCAAACCCTCTTTCAAACTCCGAAGACACCTCAACTAAGATCCACCGAAAGACCCTCTTTGACTCACTAATATATACACATGCATGCGTTCATATTCAAACCTAAAGCATCTCAGGAGGAATCTCCTTAGATGTTAGGCCCCTTGTATATACTCTCCCCGGTATGATTGCATGAATCTCAAACCAATAATTATCGTTCCAGAACGACAACCTAAACATCTTAAATCACTTAATTAATGATGCCGAGATGATGATGGCAATTTTTGCTCTGTTGCACCAACGCAATTACTATCACGAGAACTTCTAATTGAGACAGCACGATAAAAGTCATCGACGTCGCTTATCGAATTCATGATTGGATTGTATACCGAATCCTAACCATTCTGATAATTCCGAGTTTTCTTTTGTCAATACATATAGTCGCGAGCGAGTGAGTGAAACAAAAGCTTTATGTCGCCGTCCAACCAAACCAAGGACTCACGTTCCATATATGAACATGATGTCTAGCCTAGGAACGATTACATCGATGTCTTATATCACAGCACGAGCTTCTCCCCCCCAAAATCTCTCCACAAGTACCGTGATGACTTCATCTGCGGCCACCGCGAGAAACGACAAGAGAACGCCTTTGGGCGGCGGGAAGATCGACGAGATCGCCGCACGGCGGGGTTGAAAAGCGTGGAGGAGTTCCCAAGAGATGGTGGCAATGGTCATTTCAACGGAAGAAGATAAAAGCGACTTCGACCGGTGCTCTCTCTCTCTCTCTCTCTCTCTCTTATCGTCTACCCGCACGCAATATGTAAATTGGCAAAGACTTTTTGCCCCACCTTCATTATTGGGGAATAAATTTTATAAAAGGGGAGGGAGGGGCCCTAATTGCGTGGGCCTGATCTTGGAAAATCTTGCACCAGTGCGAAGATGCGTGACGGTAGATGTCAAAGCGTATTCGCCTGCGACGCTTGATTTGTCGTCTCCGGATCGAGGCCACCAAGGTAGGTGACAAACCCCCGTTTTTTTTTTTTTTTTTTTTTTTTTTTTTACTTTAGCCTCTTGTTCTCTTGGGTTAAACTCCGCGATTTTCCGTCGAGAGATGTAAGATTTGCATAATTCTCGTGTCAAACCCCCTAAGATCAACGTAGATAATCAGGGATATTGGGAGGATTTTGCAGCTCGGGAACTAGAAATCACCTATTCGGATCTCACCGATCCGAATCGAATTTTCCTAAACGATACTTTACTTGCACGGCCGTCGGACTCAACCGGTTCATGGGGGGTGTTCCATTGACCTCCAAATGGTAGAGCTCTATGTTCCTTCCCTTCACTTGTCGAAAGCAAAAATTTCACGGTGTATTTGGCTTGATACTATAATACTAGCGTAAGGGACACCGTGTTTGTGTGCCCCGACTTTGGAAAGAAAAATTGATATCGTAGGATTTGCTTCAATTTAAGAAAAAGAATTGCTACAACATCTTGTGTGTTATTTCTAGTCAAAATACTAATATTATCAATCTTGTGATCACATGAGTTTTATTGAAATTGTCATGTACAATTGAGAGTTAACATAGGCTTTGAAATTGTTTCATGGCAAAGAGAGATTATCTCTAGCATTACAATACATATGGTAAACCCTTCATGGGATTTCAACCTCAAACTTAGGTCGTGTTCATTTGAATGCGAATTAATTTTCTAGACTTCCATGTGTTTAATTTGCTAAAAATGATTGGTCAACTAAAGACCACATTTATGGTAAAACAAAATATGCATGTTTAAAGTTAAAAAAATAATTTTTTTAAATCTGAAAATGAGAAAATAATTTACTGAAAAATGATTTCTCAAAAAAGCGATTGCTATTCATCCTAAAATTTCCTCCTAAATAAACGCATCCTTAGCTAACGAAACCTCCCAAAATGTCAATGTCAACTGCTAATCTCCCTACCTACACGTTCGCACATTTGTCTTTTTCCAAGCCCTAAGTCGCACTCTTTGGAGGGGTCCTGAAGATCACTCCCAATCTTTCGAGACATGACCTTTTCCAGGCAAGTTCATAGGTCAGTTCACATGAGAACTCTGGCATGAAAACCTTATTTTATGTCGTTCGTCCAACCCCCCCGTGTTGCACGCAAGACAAAAAACCACATATCCGATGAGGTCGAATGACTTTATTTATCTCCCCCCGAATCCCCGACTACATGTGCGCGTGACGTTGCTACAATGTCGAGATTTCAATGATGGAGCAATCAAATAGAAAGAATGCATTCCCGCGGGCCGTGGAGATTATGTTCGAAGCCGCCGGGACACGCTTGCTCTACCTTTCACGATCTTCCGAAGCAGGTAAAACCCCGGAAGAATGTTATGATTCGTGCACGTTTTCTACACCGCGTTTTCACAAACTTTCGAAGCAGAAAAAACCCTCGAAAAGAAACATCATGATTCGAGCTCGTACTTTTTCGATTAGGGTTTGTGGGTACATAATATGATGTCGTAGAAAAGAATGCATTCGATACCTAATTACGAAACTAATATAATCCCATTTCATTGACTTCTTTTCCGGGGGTGTTAGTGCAGATTAGCTGGATCGTTGACGGGGAAAAATCTGAATCGCTCCGAACGTCAATTAGGCTGTTCGATTGGGTGCACAAAGTCTTAAGCCATTGAAAGTAATTACCTCGAAACAATATGTTTGAAGGAAAAAATATATATATTTTATTTAAAACTCCGTCTCGTGCGCAAGAAGTGAAGAATCCAATGAATGAGAGACAGGCAAAAGATTTAATCACAAAATAAGGGTGAGATCACAAGTCATTATCTGACATAATCTTTGCCACTAATCACTGTTGTTGTCTTTGCTTGGATGACTTTTCAATGACTATGCCGAATTCACTGGGCGGATAGAAGTCTTCCGTTTCCATCTTTTGCACACACTTAAATTGTGTATTGCTTTTAATCGCCTTTTGCCATATTCGTTTCACGCAATTAGACCTGATCAATGGGTTGACCCCAAACACCATAGTTCATGATAGAGGTGTACAAGATGGACCGTCCCAATCTGCTGATTTGGTCCGGATCCCGAAAGTGTCAATCCAATTCTCGGACCTCAAAAGTGAAATCGTCATCCGGGCGGTCTAATTTCATATTCTAAGTGGGATTAGTTTATTGTTTTTAAGAAAATAGGAGTCTGTAGTTGGACAATAAAATATTCGGATGGAAGCATAAGATATGTCTTGAATTTGTTCATGGTCATGTTCTAGATGATAAGATATCCGGATTGAAATATGAAAAAAAGAAAAAGAAAAATAGTGACTGGTCCGGTCCCCCGAGGTCGTCCTTAGTTTTGAGAACTGGGAACTGATTACTGCTAATTCATGGCCCTAAAAGCCTCGTGATGGTGATTTTATTCGTAAGATGATTTGGGATTGAGTGGGGCTTGGTGGACCTACGTTGGCTTGCTTTGGCCTAAGTGGAGAATTGCTTGCCTGAACCATTTTGATTTGTGCACTTTGAGACTCGTTGAATTGGGTGGGCCTAGTGGGATGTTACGCCTATGAACAAGTCCTCGCGCAACAAGCACGATCACCTTCTAATTTGAAGTAGAATGTAGATTCAAGATTTTGATATTGTAACTTCCAAGTATGGTCAATTTTAATGAATAATGCCGGATGATGCTCAGGATTGATGTGTTGAGTCAGTAGGCCAAGTGACGCAAGAATTTTTTATGGGGTGTTAGGGTGTGTTTAGGGAGGCTTTTAGGGAAAGTCTTTGAGGAAATACAAATGCTATTGAGTTAAATGAGTTTTTCAAATTACAAATTGTGTTTGGTAAATTGTATTTGTAAAATTCTATTGTTTGTATGTCTTTGAGCAAAATAGTGTTTGGACAAATTAAATTTGTAAAAGACTTTTGTTATTAAAAAAAAAAAAAAAAGGAGAGTTGGCCGGTGATCATTGGTGAAGAGCTAATAGTTGCTGGCAAAGGGCAAGCGTTTTGATAAGGGCCTCAGCGCAAAGGGTAGCTGTGACCTAGATCATGCGGACTTGGTGACCTTCATGCGGAGGTTGCGACGCAGCAAGTCGTGCGACCATCTAGTGAGGGTCACTTGACCCAGATCTGACAAGTCGCACTACCGTCTGGCAAGGGTCGTGGTGACCCAAATTGCGACTAGATTTGGGTCGCAGTGACCCTCGTCGGATGGTCGCACGACCCACCGTGCCATGACCTCCACATGAAGGTCGCATTGTGAGATTTGGGTTGCGGCGACCTAGATTGTGACCAAATCGTGAGATTTGGGTCACGGCAACCCTTGCTAGACAATCGTGCGACTCACTGTTTGGCGACCTCCATGTGGAGGTTGTCAGGGTTGCATGATCTGGGTCACGGGGACCCTCATCGTGTTGTGACCTTTGTGCGACGACTCTCATTGGAGGGTCACATGACCCTACTTGGATTACTTGCCCTTCGTTGGACTGCCTACCCTTTGCCAGTGACTACACACAGATGCTGGTCCTATTCTACAGGGAGAAGGGAAGAAGATGAAGATGAACCGTTATCGGAGGCAAAATCGGAGAAACAAAAGATTATCAAGGATAATTTAGGGAGAATTTTTTTCACTAGCCCCTAAGGCCAGCATGCCGAGAAAGTCCAAGATGCTTTGGGCCTTCAGACTTTTGAAGGCTTGCATTTAGCAAAGAGAGCTGAAAAGGAATTTGCCAAATACCAAGTATTTGGCCCAAAGGACTTTGAATGCCAAGAGCCTTTGGGAAGGCAATTCCCAAACGCACCCTTAATACTGTCTGGAGGGCCATATGTAGTTTGCATATCACTTGGCATACCAATTTCAGTTGACGTAGCATCATTCATTCTTTCTTATTCTCTTGTTTCCATCTTCATAGTTGCAACAAAATGTAAGTTAAGAATAAAATCCGAAGGTCGTCATGAGATAGGCTTTTGGGCCTTGGGCTTTCTGTTTCTCAAGTTGGGCCTCGGCCTTGAGGTGGAGAACGGGCGGGGAAAGGGCCTTCGTAAGCCCAATCCCAGGCCCAACGGTCCACCTTCCTCCGCACAACGATATATGTTCCGATTAGGGTTAGGGTTTTGCGGTCTCTCTCTCTCTCTCTCTCTTCCTCCGCGAGCCGACCGAAGAAGCTCCACTCCATCGCCCTCCGGAGAGCGAAAATGGTGAAGGGACGCCAAGGAGAGCGCGTCAGGTCGCCGATCTACATGCTCCCGATTGCATTTCCTCCTTTCATGTCGATCCGTTTACGATCGGATTAGCTTAGGTTCTACCTCGTGCGTGTGCTTACTTGGTTCCCTGTTCTTGTGTTCTTGCAGGCTCTACGTGAGAGGGACGATCCTCGGGTACAAGAGGTAAGCGACGAATCGAATTGGGTTTCGATCTTTTGCTTTGTTTGATTCGGCTCTAGCTTTGGGTGATGAAGATGATTTGCAAGTTTTGATTTTTTTTGTGTAATTTGCAACAGAAGTGGCCAATGCAGTAGCCTTGCTCTCTTTCCTGCGATAATTTGCTCCATTCTTAGTGTATTATCTCGATTTGTGTATAAAACAAGAGAATGCCTTTTCCTTCCATTTATATAATTCCTGTATTCAAGGCTTTATGAATAATTAGCACTAGTCTATGAAGGAGGGGAATGAATAGCAAAGAAAGTTTCCTCATCCTTAATATTCTGGATGATGCAAGTATGTGGTTCAAATTGGAAGCCGCTAGGTTTTGCACTTGTGGTGCTTGTGGAGGATTATTTATTGATTGTTATGGCTGAGTATTGGGTGATGCGGTGGTTGAAATAGGTCGAAGTCAAACCAGTACCCGAACACGTCATTGATCCAGATTGAGGGAGTGAACACCCAAGAGGAGGTGGCATGGTACTGTGGCAAACGCATGGCCTACATCTACAAGGCCAAGGTGAAGAAGAACGGTTCACACTACCGCTGCATTTGGGGCAAGGTCATCAGACCTCACGGTAACAGTGGCGTTGTTCGGGCTAAATTCAAGTCCAACTTGCCTCCCAAGTCCATGGTAGGAAGTGCTGCTTAACTCAAGCATGTCTACTTTTGGGGCTAACTCAAGCATGTCTATTTTGAAGGCAATCTTTGATTGTCATGCTTAATGAAATTTGCCTTCTCTGCAGGGAGCGAGAGTCAGAGTCTTCATGTATCCCAGTAACATATGAGGTAAATCTATCAGCTCTCTGTACATCACATTAACATATTTATTTTCAATAACCCCTTCCCTCCTTTGATCCGGAATTGTGTCTACCCCCTTACCATATCTGTTCAATTGGATACCTGCTGATGGCATTTTGTGTTGACATGGATGGACTTGGATTTTCAAGTTCAGATTTAATATGTCGTTTGAAGTGTCCAATTAATTTTTTGGGTTACCTTTAGAATTTGAGTTGCCTGTCTTGAATATGTAAGATAGCATATTATATTAGTGTGAACTATGAGTGATTGTAGTACAACCAAAATGATCGTGTTTTTTTTTTTTTTTTTTTTTTTTTTTTTATAGTTTTACATGTACAAACATAGTGTTCTTTGAATTATCTTTTGTTATTGCAAGTTTGGGGTTTATTATCATTAATCATTATAAATGTTTTTGTAATTTTTGGGATTAGGACACTATAAGTCCATAATTTTTGTATGGTGCTTACTTGAGTGATAACTTTTTTCAATCACTTGAGTGCCACACTTGTGTAAAATCATTCCTCTAAGTGCCTATTCCGGCGATTCATTCTATGTGGCTTTTTAAATTGATCTTGTCTCCGATGTGACTTTTTAAAAAAGAAATTCAAGTCCAAAGTGCACAATTTTCAATTGATGTAGCAACTTTGTTTTGGCCCTTTCGTTTCCCCAAATGAACTCTCCATCTTCACGATTCAAGATCAGAGATTGAAAACTTTAGCCGCTGCCTCTCTTATCTCTGGTAAGCAAATAGCTGATTTGTGTGATGAGTGATTGAGAAACCATGACTCAACCATCAGAGAAGAACCCTCAAAATAATTAGGAATAGGAAAGTCAAATTCTTTTGAGGGAAAATTAATGGAATTAGGGTTTTCTACGGTCTGGGAGCGGGGTTGGGTATCAAAAGGGGAAGTTCACCGCCCGAGGCCGAGCGCTTCCCTCTTAAGCAATGAGGAAGCGTGGTATTCCACAGAGAGAGGGTATTCGTGGCACACGATATTGTGTGACGGGCGCACATTAGCAAATCTTGGGGGCTTCCATGGCCGCTCTGTTGCTCTAGTTCTTGTGGCCGAGCGAGTGGTTTTGCTCTACATTCAGAAAAAAATCTTGCCTTTTGTTGTGGCTGTTCTTGATTTCACATCTTCTGTTGAATCTTGATTCTGTCTCTTCTGGTGGCTTTTCAATATTGTTTGTTGAATGCAAATTTCTTCTTATGCTTTGGATAATTTTTTAGGCAAAGTAATGATTCACCTTGGGAAGCTACTCTGCAATTTCAATTTGCATTATGTTCTTTGCAAGTCTGATCACTTGAGGCAAATATGAACCAACGCTCTTCTAATACATACTATGCTTCCTGTTCCTGTCTTTTTTTTGCAGTTGCTGCTTCCTAGGGGGCATCTGAATCCCAGCTTCGTGATGGCTGATTTGAGAGGACCTACATAGACATGTAGCTAAAGTGAAATCGATTCTTCTGAATTCATTAGGAAAACGATGCGTCTGCGTATTTATATTTGAAATTGTTGAATTTTGACTAGTTGTATTGGATTAGATACCGATTTTGACAGATGTGCATTTTGCTTGGGTGCTGGTTTGGTTTTCTTCCAGGTTGCTTTTAACATCATTTTGAGAAACTCTAATACGAGCAATGGTTGAATTCTGGGCATTTACGTTTGTTTGTCAGTCAAAAACGCTCCGCTCCGCCATTTGCGTCCATCAGCAATGGAATGCCATTGCAACAGCTGATAGCTGATGGTGGAGAGAGAATGCAATGGCAGACTATTTTGCATGTTCGATCTTAATCATCCGTTCATGCGTTCGTCGAAATGATTTTTATTTCCTTTGCCTTCTAGTGTGGCTGAACCGAATAGTTATGTACGTGAGCTGAAATGAGGGTGTTTTGAATGCGTAGGAGGGAGAGTAGGGTGAGTGTTTTTCACTATTCATCGCTCTGTTTTTCTAATTTCATGTGTCAAGTAAATTCAAATTTTGACACATACGCAATCAATATGTATTTGATGCGCATAATTAGTAAGTATTTTTTTTGGTCATCACTTGGAATTTGATTTTCTTTGAATCAACATGTGAAAGTTGAATAAGTGCAATGACTGTTCGTTACGTATATTATCTAGGCGAGATGAACAATATCATCCTTTCCAGCCAAGGTCGGGAGTTCAAATTCTCTCGTTGCATTCTCTCCGGGATGGATTACTGGGCTAGCTCTCGAAATTTTACATTTAAATAGCGGATGTCCTAATAATGCCAAATTAAACTCCATTGAAAGAATAAATTATGTGTGTGTATATATATATATACACACACGTCTGCCCATGGGAGAATTAACACACTAACCCCGTCGGCATCATATGATTTCGTTTTGCAATTGTAATTTATCATGGTCTATGCGTTCTATCTGTACTGCATAAAAGCATAGTTGAGAGAATTGAAATGATCAAATGGCCGTATCATTTTGTTTAAGGTGTTTCATGTTTTCCACTTTGAGACCTCTAAGAATGAGCTGGCTCGAAATTATTTTTCAAGTCGAGCTATCACGTGTACGGTTCTATCATCATTATATTTATGCATAGGTTAAAAATAAGTATGAATGGAATATGTTAATAAGAAATGATTATGCGTAGCGAAGTTTGGGAATGTTGCTGTTTGAAAAATGAGCATTTTTTCATATAAAGGTAATCTTGGAGTTATTATTATTATAATTATTATTTTCGGATTGATATAGGGGCCCTCAAATATCTTGATACACCAATATAAAACCGTTTAAACTTCCATCTCAGAAACATCTTTGGATAAATTGATGTTTCATAGAGAGTGCTGCAAATATTAAAAAATTAAAGAAAGACAAAATAATCTACGAGATCAAATTTTTAGCATAACAAAAGGGATCACTAATGTCATGATTGTTAAATCTTTTCAATCCTGCAAAGATGCGCGTGTTAATATTCTAGGTATACTATAGTCTCATTTCATTTCTTGTGGCCAAAGGCACCATTAACGAACTCCTTTTATAGGACAATGGGTTGTCTGAGCTCTCGGTTGCTCCGGCTTGTTATTTCAGACCAAGATGCAATTTGCTGGAAAAAAGCATACAGTTTGTGCAAACGAATCAGTCTAAAGTGGACTGATACTGTCAATATGCATGAGATTAGTCTTGAAATCATACTCCAATGACACATGATGTCATGGCCTAACTTATAATGCTCACTTGAAAACAGATAAATTCGATCTTCGTGGAGCGTTGATCAAAGAACGGCTCCCATTTGGTCGGACTCCATTACCAGTAAGTTGTTAAGGTGAGGTGAATCACTGTTATCTAGTCATTATTCAAACGCTCTGAGTGTAAGCTATCGAAAGGAAGATCATCAGATACTCACATTGCAGCAGGAAAAAGAATCGCGGCACCAGTGAATGATCCTGTTAAGATCTGAGGGTGTAGTCTCTTCTCAACAATATACAATGACTTTCTCAACCAAAAAAGAAGAAAAGAATGGAGACAAAATTTCTTTCCTGTACTGAAATTTGTGCAAAATAAACTCAGATCAATCCTCTATAACCATTTCTTGTATACCATTATGTAGATTCTCTTGACTATCTGACCAATAGTGAAGTAACCTATGAAGAGCACAACCAAAAATCCAAAGAATGATAAGGGAAGTTTGACAAACCCCATGACGGTACCAATTCCGGTGCATGGAATTGCTATCCCGATCGCTGAGATTACAATTGTCGACAGAATCACTGGCCATGATGCAATCTCCTGAATGAATGGGATTTTTTCCGTTCTAATCAAGTGAATGATGAGCGTCTGCATGAGTAGCCCTTCGACGAACCACCCAGAGCGGAAGAATTCTTCTGTGTCAACTACATCAGCTTTATAATAGAACCAGAGAAACAGTAATGTGGTCACATCGCACACGGTACATACAGGGCCATTCCATAATATGAACATTGGTAAACCTTGCCGAGACCATCTCTGTGGGGTTTTCACATAATCTTCCTCCATTTTGTCCCATGGGATAGCAATTTGGCCGACACTGTACAAGAAGTTCTGTACAAGGAGTTGCCTAGGAGTCAGTGGCTCGAATTGGAGGAAAAGAGTCGCTATAAGGAGGGAGAGAACACTTCCTACATTTGCAATCACGGACATCTTTATGTACTTCATCGTGTTACCGTAAGTCATTCTTCCCCTCACGACTCCTGCGACTAGGACATTTAGATCTTTCTCGAGCAATATGATTTGCGAGAAGTCTTTAGCAACCGATGCCCCTGAATCCACAGAAATGCCGACATTGGCTGCATCGAGGGCAAGTGAGTCGTTGATTCCATCTCCTAGGAAACCAACCACATGGTTTCCCACAGTTTGCAAGGACTGGACAACACGAAGTTTTTGCGTGGGGGTGAGCCGGGCAAGCACGGTTGCCCTTTGAACTGTTTCATGGAAGGATTCTTGGTCAAGTAGCTCCAGTTCAGGTCCTGTTATGACATGGGTGGTTCTGATGCCGACTTCCTGGCAAACCTTTATCGCCAGAGCAAGCGAGTCACCAGTTAGTACTTTGGCTTTTACTCCCTTCTCAGCTAACCGCCACAATGCTTGCTTAGCCGAGTCCTTTGGCGGATCGTAGAATGTTACAAGGCCAAGGAACACCATATCTGATTCTGTTACCTCATCATCATCCTTTATCTGACTACTCGCATTCTGCAACAGCAGAAGTAAGCAATCGGTGAAAGAAAGTAAAGATATTAAAAAACAACAAACAGGAAAGATACTTCAGTACCAACTTTATTTTTCCTCTATAAGCATGCAATCATCTACTCCTCAGAGCTTAATACTGATAATTTGGAACAGACTATGTTGTCAAGGTGAGAACATTTACAGAGAAATGTAGCTGTATGATTGAAGACAGCTAGAAAAGAGTGGATAACACTGCTAACGGAGGACCACTGGCATGTTTCTTCGAACTTTTATTTGTCTACTGTTTGAGTATCATGAAATTCCAGAACACGGTCATTCATTAGGACAGCAAAAAGAAATGTTGATTACAAACGTGATGAACAAAATACTTGCGCGGATCTCAGAATGTAGTTTAGTGAGGTATGCTTTTAGAAGAAGAGGTCTATGAGCAAGAATGATGTGAAGATGGATGATAAAAATTCCGACCAAATTAAACCCACATCAGAGCCACTAATAAGAGTGGCCACCATTTAGTTTGTTAGCAAAAAGTGCAATAGTAGTGCATTAAGTCATCAGATAATGGCTGTCCACCACTTGTCGAGGATAAGCAAGGACAAGCATGACCAGATGCATCATGTACCTTTGCCATCACGGATTTGACTTATATCATCAAAAATTTGGTTCCTCTTTTTCACTCAATGTAAGGAGATGAGAAGCATATCACAATTAACAGCTACATATAAATTTCTTAACGGAGAATCATTTAGACAGATCATGACATGCTTCAACTGCAAGACAGTGTTACTGATGCACAGAACTCAGAAGTAACTAACAAGTTAACATTCACATACCTATTTCACTTTTAATATATCTGCGTACCACTGCTGGAATGTCTAATGACTCCAAAAAGAAGATTCTTTTAAACCAACATCTGCCACAATCAATACAGACTATTTTGTTGCATTCCTTCTTCCATCTAAATTTGTTGATATTTCTTAATCAGCTTAGATTTGTTCCTGAATTAAACAACATAGTATGTTCTGAGCAAGCGAATGACCTAACACTCAAGTAATGGTCAAACTCTGAGCAAGTGAGCAACTGCTAAAAGGAAAGAACTTATATAATGTAGGTTGCTACACTGTTGCTACACTGGTAAGATGGATGAAGGTCAACTCAAGAGTTGTGCATCAGAAACACTTTCCCTTTAATGTGTTAAATTCAAACGTTAAGGAAATTTTTCAGCACGCAACTCCTTTACCCAAAAACCTCCTAAAAGGATGCTACTTGAATCTGGGAGACCACTAATGAAGCCTTATCTAATCATGCAATACAACCAGAGTCGTTACCAATGTATCAAAACTGAAGCAGGTGAAAAAGCAAATTCAAGTGAGGTAATGGTGCACATCAGATTTAAAAGGATAGAGGTAAACTTATACGGACCTTTGTTAGTCTCTTTACTGCAACTCCAATTATTCTTAGCCCCTCGTTACTTAACTCTTCTCCCATATTGAAAATCCGCTGATATTCTTCGGCAGAAAATGCTGTAGTGGAACCACTATCAATTTTCTCAATAGACGAACAAACTTTCATCACTTCTTCAAGTGCTCCTTTTGTTACCATAAATCTATCACTGCTCTTGCTTTTGCCGTCTCTTGAAATTGATTCAATCTCCAAAATAACAGATACACGTCTGCGTATAAAATCAAAAGGGATCTCATCCACCTTTTTCCACTTGGATGGCTGAAACCTGTAGCCATTTGTGTAGACATATGCCAATATCGCATCATCAAGAGGATACTTCTGATCAGTCTTGAAGTAAGAGTTAAGAAAGGCAAATTGTAAGACTTTTTCTCTCTTTACACCCCAGCAGTCAAGATGGTCAACCATAATTGCCCGATTCATGGTAAGTGTACCAGTCTTGTCAATACATAAAATATCCCTGATGGCAGAAAAGAAAAGCATAACAATCAATTTTTCTATAACACGGACATCAAATGTGGCTACTACAAACAGATGATCACCAAATTCAGGTACAATAAGCTGAAAGCAAGTTCAAGCTAGAGCTATATCAAAGTGTAAGTCTTCCTGTTAAGCTTTAGCAAATAGCATCAAGCACAAATCAATTCAGCTCACATTCACAAGCAGTGTCCTATAATAAATTTTAGGGCTCAACAGTCTGATTGCATAAACTTCGGAAATTCTTTTCAACTTTATTACGGAGGCTCAAGTATCCTCGACAACTAAAGAACAGGAATTCTCCGACTAACACCCAAAGAGAGAAGATTTGCTGCATCAGCCAACCAACCACAACTACGGAAAACTCTTTAAAGGCTACTTCTTGGGTAAATCGATAATCCATCTGAAAAGTTAAACTTATATCTAACGGTTGTGACACACCATTCAAATTCGCCTTCCATGCACAGACAGAATATTTCAAAGGACAAGGCTGAATTTTTATTTTATTTTATTTTATTTTTGGGTTTTGACTTTGACATCCTAAGTGGATGACTGAGTTTCTTATCTTTAGTTGCTTGTTAATGAAGAACTGTGCTTACTTCTTTCTCTCTGAAGTCTATAATAAATCTGCTCTTTTCTGGGGAAAATATTTATGTTAAAAACTCTACAAACAAGAGGTGGTGTAGATGCCACAGACATATCCTGACATGCAACTAGAATTAGCTACTACCAATAAAGCTGAGAATAGCTAGCTTGATAAAATTGGCAGCTGGATGAATTAAAGAATGTAAAAGCCTAATACTGGAGAGGCAATAAGTGAAGTTCCTCAGATATGAATATAGGAGAATGTCTATTACCTGCCCCACCAGGACCTATCCTATGACCTAGAGCAGCTAGGTGGTGAAGTAAAATTATTTCTTGTTCAAACATGGGCGCTTGGCCCAGACACGCTGTCTTCTCAATTATGGGTAAAGAACTTCAAGAGGGAAGAATGCTCGATATTATTGTAAACTCAGTTGAGAAATCTGTGAGTGCTTGTGGGATCCTCTCTCGTTGCATGGTCGATCTCTCTCTTTCTCCCCCTCCCTCCCTGCTTTCCTATTTTAATGTAATTCAACAGAGATTCCACATGTTTAGAAGTCTCAGCTGCTCACTGGTCAGAGGTGTGGGTCCTGATAAGATCTCTAGAAGCAGGATTGCTTGTTCAATTTCATGAAAGGAGGTGTCCATAATTTTCTGAAAAATTGAAACTGGATATACACAGGTGTTCATAAAGTTATTGCAAGAGAATATAAGTCTTTCTGAGTAACATAAGGTGTCATGAAAAAGGTGCCTGAAATTTCTATGTAACGCATGCATGTTTATGAGTACTTATGCACATGCAGACCAGTCACCCCAAAATGCTGCTAATTCAACACTTACATGGATCCCATATCTCGTATAGCGGTTATACTTTTGACAATGCATCTGTCCTTGGCCATAGCAAGTGCTCCTTTGGCAAGACTTGTGTTAACTATCAGAGGAAGCATTTGAGGGGTCAATGCACATGCCACAGAAAGTCCAAAAAGGATGCTCTCACTCAGTTCTCCAGATGTGAAGTACTCCGCTAAGATAATGATAGTGACAACAACTAGCATTACACCGACAAGAGCATAAGATATTCTCCGCACGCCCCTCTCGAAGTCATCTGGAGGCTTTCGCTTCCCAATGTTTGAGAATATTGTGCTCATATAAGTTTTGGATCCAGTTGAAATAACTAGACCAGTTCCGCTTCCTGACACCACATTTGTTCCCTGTACAATGCACATTTGACATATAGTAAGAAATATTTCAAACAAAAAGGGATCCATAAATGAGAACGGTTATAGAAATCACCATGAAGTAGGCCTCAAATGACCAACACAAATGGCAGTGATCAATGAAACCCGTGCAAGTTTGATCTTTCTCAGCAGACTCTATGTAATGCTTAGATCTACTGCAATAATATAGATATACACCTAAGTTCTTACCCAGCAGGCCCAGTTTGTATCTTAAATCAATTGAACTACAAGAAGCCATGATTCTTTTGACTATCATAAAATTCTCATCCCGCCCCCCAAAAAAAAAAAAAAAAAAAAAAAAAATATATATATATATATATAAATAAATAAAATGAATAGTTACCTACCATGAAACATATATTTCTCAAGTCAAGTAGGGGAGTGCCCTCATTTTCCTTGATATCAGCCATCTTGTCTGTTGTTACTGACTCACCTGTTAATGAGGACTGACTGTGCAAAAATCAGTGTGGGACCATGGGATCAACCAGTGCCCATAAAACTACAGAAAGAGATGGCTTAAAAGGACTGAGAAATCGTCGCTCACATGCAAAAGGAAATTTTGTAGGTGCCATACCTGACTACAAGGTGCTTTGAGGATAATAGGCGCACATCACCAGGAAATAGGTCCCCTGGTTCAAAAATGATAATATCACCGGGAACAACATCCTTTTGATCAACTTGAACTATTAATTCAGTCTGCTCAACTCTGCCAGCACATCTTTGAACTTTAATGGGGCATTTGACAAATTCAGAAAGTTTCATAGCTGCTTTAGAACTGCTGTGCTCCTGATAGGAATCAGAGCGGAAAAATTGATATTGAGGCTTAAAGTACCATATGAATGAGCTTAATAAACAATAATTACCTGATAAAATCGAAGGGAGACACTTATGAAGACCAATGCTAGCATGATACATCCGTTAGGATTATCACTGGTTATGTATGAAAGTACTGACAAGACGATCAAAATCATATTGAATGGATGAAAGAAAGCATTCCACAAGAGATGCCACCAACTTGGAAAAGTATACTCAAGAGGAGCATTGGGACCATTTTCTCTCAGTCTCCTCTCTGCTTCAGTGAAGCTTAACCCTGAAAGAATAATCAAAAAGAGTCTGTGTCGTTATGGAATATACAAGGCACAAAGCACACTACTTATAGAAAAAGAAGTAATCAAAAACTCAAACACATTGATCTTCAGTTAACCTGGTTTCTATAATTTTTTAATATGTACTTCTCATTTCCTCAGCCTCTCATGATGTGCCGCTAAATTCCTTTGTCTCAAAGGTATGAGGGCAACTGTGTCTCCCTAATTGTGACCATTAGAGCCTTAATACTGCAACCAGTAAACTCAACTTGAAAAGACTCAACTCAAAACAGGTCTGTTGCGAGACATTTGAACAAGCTAAGATGAAGACATGATGAATACCTTCTTCCCGCCTTTGCTAACAGTTGAACAATGATAATTCTACAGATAATTCATCACTAAACCCTAGGAAGTAGCAACCCCAATATTTGGCACTGTCCAGTCTGAAGAAGGACCAGCTGATATTTTCTTAGTAAACATTGCAACAGTTGCCTCATTTAGGCCATCTAATAAAAGTCTATGACATCAAACCTTAACGGCTAGGTCACAGCCATAGCCACTCTTATATCATTTATCTTGAGTGTTAGTCCAGACCAAGGAACTCTGGAGTTCATGTCCCTTCTCTTTTTGCATCTTATGTTCTTCATCATCAAAATCTCTTTGCTTTGTCCCTAACCATGTATACATCTAATTCTGGTCATTTAAAGATGGTTAGCAAAGTGTAACCAGAATGCAAAAATGACTTCATGTAACTTCTAAGCAATATATAGAAATTTTCGTTTAACATCCTCCACTGCCAGTTTTATCACAGTTAGAGAATTTGTATTTTTGAAATTTTACTTCACATCCTCAATCGTTATTTTTTCTCATTTCTTACAGCCTGCCATTCAATAAGGCCATCACATGGTTGGTCTCTTAAACGGTCTCTTGGATTGGGACTCTCACGGCAGGTCATTTAAACGGTCTTTTGGATTGGCACTCTCACGACACCTGTACAAGTGCCACATTTAATAAGGCCATCACATGGTTTATGCGGTGAAAGTTAACAGCGAAGCTCAAGTTGTGAAGTTCCTGAATTCAAATTCTTATCTTCCAAATCAAATTTACTCTCTGGAAAAGGAAAGAAACCAATTTGAGAAGGACTTAGAGTTTGCAAACGAACACTGTATGCTATTTGCATGACCTCCCTCTTGAGTCAAATGACCTTATCAATGCGTGTCCTCATTCAATAATAGTCAGGCCCAATAAAACTATGACTTACCCTAACAAATTTGTTTGTAACTGGAAGAAATGACACCATGCCCTCTCAAATGATGGTCATTTCAACTTCTATGGTAATATGCAGTAGAAATATTACTTCCAGATGAACTCGGAAGGAAGAAAAGAACAGATATGGAAATTGCATCAAAAGTCAAATCGATATGAGCATCAATTGGAAAGATGTAGTTGGCATTTTTCAAGATATCTACAAAATGAAGTTGCAACCAATTTCTGAAAGACCATAGCAAGCGGAGATGGAAAGCAGCCAAACCAACCAGAGTACCTAAGCTGCTACTCATTTGCCTTCAAGTTCTTTAATTCAAATCTACTAAAGTCCTAAAATTTTGACAAATACAATTCGACTAGGCCTTTCATCAAACTGTTGACACAATACCAATCTCGGCCCAAAGTTGCCGCTGTCAACCTAAACCGGGGTCCTCAAAATTGAAGCACGAATTAAGCACTAGGGAATCCTACTCACTCACCTCTTTCGGTGGATTGAACATACTCGAAGACCAAGTCCTTGTCCGACCGCGCCAGCGCATACAGCCAAGAATACACTTTCTCTTCCTCCTCCGTCCTCGACCCGCCATCGATTTGATCTGCAAACACCACCGAAAAATCAGTCTCGCCCGTACCCTTTTCCCAGAACCAGAGACCGAAGCCAGAACGAAAAAAACAAACCGGGTCGGTTCCGAACTCACTTCCGGACATGAACCGCTGCAAGAACCTGCCGACCACGTGTGGGAATCCGTCCTCGCGAGGCAGGGGCACCTCCCTCTTGATGAGCCCATCTTCGATGGAGTTACCGACGGGGCCGCCGCCGTCGCCGTCGGAAGAGAGAAACGGGAGAGAGGTTCTGGGCCGCCCCATAAGAGCAATCTGGGGAAGGTTGAGACGTGGGTAAAGCAGGCATAGAGTGGGGTGAGCAGCGTGTGACTTTGAGGTGGAGCAGATGAATTCATATGGTTTTGAGGGGGGGTTGGAGATTTGACAAGAAGGTGTAGAAAGAGAGAGAGAGAGAGAGAGAGAGAGAGAGAGAGTTTGGCGATAAGACTACAGTTTTTTGAAGACTTGGAACTAGGTTGGTGCTGCTCCTTTCCTTCGAATGAGTTGCTCTGTTTCTCTCTCTAGACCTTCAAACCTTCAATTCAACCACCAGACTTCAAATGACGGTTAGGTGCAGCGGAGGCGGGAGCTGATGACAAAGCAGCAGAGCAGCGAATGGGAACAGTTTTAACCGTTGGGCCGGTCGGGCCTTTGACCTTCGGAGAACGGCACGTCGTTTTCTCTTTTTTGCAATCGACCCCCTGGATTTTAAGAATTGTTGCAATTACACCCCCCCAAACTTCGAATTTCTACGGTTATCACCCGTTTGTCCGTAGGCCTCTACACGAGATTCTTCGCCTCCCGCCACGTGCCAGGCATTTGATCCACGACATCGCGATCGCTGATGGAGGCAGCGAAATTAGATAAAAAAACAAAAACAGAATGTCCCGACCGGTGGGATAAGCGTGCTCGTGGATGATTGAGATCTTTTCACTAAATGATTAGGACGCGCGCAATCTAAGTGATGGGGGATCAAAATTAATCAGATCATGTGTTCATCTCAACTTCACCAAAGCACCTTGCACTTTATTGAGAATTGTATAAACATGGATCAAAATCCACATATCTTTCTCTTTCTCAACACAAAAATAATACAACGGTGAACTGTCCATGATTGATTGTTTACCTCATAGGACCATTGATTCAAGTTCACTTGAGGTCTGAAAATTCAAATTGGAGGATGGGACTATCAGTTGGGGGAGACTAGGTGAGAGAGGCGTTGCGGCGCTAGTTGCGTCTTGAGGAAGGAGGAGAAGGAGGAGGAGGAGAATCCAATGAATGAAATTGAAAAAATTGATGTTTTGATTATTTGGAGGTGTATCTCTTGGCCGGTGGACTGGAATCTTGGTACAAATTCAATAAAAACGCAGTTACACCAAAATGATTAGGTATACCTGTTAATGGAATGACAGCCCGCAAGTCCACTCGAATTTGCATTTGTCCTTACTTATATATAGAGGAATTTTTGGTCTTTTGAGTCCATATTCTAAGGGCCAAAATTGGTTTTTCATGTGGCGGGAGGACAGACAGTATGGTCTCAATTTTTCCTGACCATTTCTATATTAAAAGAATAAAATTGGTCAAGAAATCTTTTCTTGATTTATACACGATTTTTAAATTTGGTTGTCTATTTTTCGCCAGAAGAAAAAATAAATAACATCTTTGTTGTTTCCTATGTTAACCAACTTAACCTCTCTTCTCTCCGTTTCTTTTCGAGACCAATGCGTAGAGTTGAGAAGATTTCTTTCTTTATCTATATAGCCCAAGAGCCCACTGTTAATATAAGCAAATTACATTAAAGTGTTATTTAATTTTCAGTGCTTGAAATCTCAAATAATTACTCAGATGTATAAAGCGACATATATAGTACAACAAAGAGAAAGAAATGTTTATAGTGAATAAAATTTATTATTTGCAATAAGTCTATGGCGCATAATAGTGAAACTGTTGTCATGCAAGGTGAAAATATGGTGGACTTGTGCATGCACGGAATGACCGACTAGTTAAGGTAGAAAACGAAACCAAGTAGGTTAAAAAAGGGACACGGTCCACTAGTTTCGTTCAATCACAAACATATTAAATGCATTTGAACAATAGGTAGTTACGAAATTGCACACCAATTCCAAAAAATACTGCAAACAAACAATCTATCGGATATAACCACCGCCTGCGGTGGCCCAGCTGGATAAGAGCTTCCCATGATCCTAACGAGAGGGAAGGGGTTCGAATCCCGCTGGCCGCACGGGATCTTAAGTGGGTTGTCGGGGTGGTGGGTCCCCCGCTTACGCAGCCCTCTAGGTTTACTCGCGCCGCTTACCCCGGCCTATCGGGCCGTCCGTGTTGGTACGGAGTGGGGTTCTGGGCATCAAAAAAAAAAAAAAAAAAAAACAATCTATCGGATATAATATAATAATAAATAACAGAATCAGAAAAACATGTTAGAAAATTTGTATCAAAACTTGAGCTACGTCTCCGTGCAGAGGCGTTCTATGAATCCATTAGACTTCGAAGAAAATTGAAATACAACGATGATCTTATCTCAAGATTATCTCATAAAAAAATTAAGAACTCTCACAAAGAAAAGACTCACAGTTTTCTTCTCTCTTTTTTCTTACTTTTCTATTTTCTTTTTTAGTGTTTTGACAGCTAACATTTAGCTTTCACTAATATAAAGATGTAACTTTTAATCTAAAAGCAAATCTAATAGAAAATACAAAAAATCCCTTAAAAAAATATTTGGCTTCATCCACAATAATCTCTCACTTCAAGACAAATATACCTTATGTACAAAGCAACCTTGCATTCATCTTCTTCAAAAGCTAGTAACTAAAAAACTTGTGCCTTTGCGCTACTCCTCATTAATCGATGTGGAGTAATATTGATGGTAATAGTACAGAAAATATGCTTCTCTCTATCTACTACCTTGGTCAATATGTCATTTGGATTTTTCGTGCCATCAATTTTCTGTAATTCCAACTCATTATCTTTTAATGCTGACATGATAAAGTAATAATTCTTCTTATATGTCTAGTCCTTGAATGATAAGTTGCATTCTTTGCTAAGTGCACTGCACTTTAACCATCACTCCATAGTATATTGAGCGGCTGCTTTCGATGAAGCTCCTCCATGTAATCTTGTAACCATATGATTTAGGTGGAGTAAAGAATACCTGGAGTGCCATAACTTGGCACGAGGGGACACTTAAGTGCCATAATTTCAAAACGGTACACTTGAGTGCCAGTTTCGAAATTAAATGGGACACTTAAGTGCCACTTCGGTGAAGATCCGGCCAAACGGGCGACGTGGCGATTTTCCGGCGACGGAGGTCCAAAACGGCGTCGTTTTGCATGCCGACGTGGCGAGAAAATGCAAAACGACGCCATTTTGTCGCCGACGTGTAAAAAATAATATAAAAATTAATTAAACTAAATTAAAACTTAATTTTATTAAAATATTCTTAAAAATTAAAAAACTAAAAATTAAAAAATTAAAAAAATTAAAAAATTTAGGAAAAAAAAAAAAGAAAGAAGGGAGGTCGACGAGGCGGCCGAGGGTGAGCCCTCGCCGTCGCCGGGAAGGGCCGGCGACGGAGGGGGAGGGTTGGCCGGGGCCGGCCCGGCGACGGCGGGGAGGCGGCGGCGGCGAGGGCTCGGCCCTCGCCCGCCGCCCCCGATGCCTTTTTTTTTTTTTTTTTTTTTTTTTAAAAGTTTTTAAGTTTTTTAATTTTTTAAAATTTTTAGAATGTTTTAATTAAAATTAAATTTTAATTTAATTTAATTAATTTTTTTATTATTTTTACATGTCGACGCGAAACGGCGTCGTTTTTGCATTTTTCGCCACGTCAACGTGCAAAACGACGCCGTTTTGGACCTCCGTCGCCGGAAAATCGCCACGTGCTGTTTGGTCGGATTTTCGCCGGAGTGACACTTAAGTGTACCATTTTACTCCGATATTGGCACTTAAGTGTACCATTTTAAAGTTATGGCACTTAAGTGTCCCCCCGTGCCAAGTTATAGCACTCCAGGTGTCCCAAACTTGATTTAGGTGGTATTATACTTTTGTCGTCAATAGAGCCATTACCTTTTTGTAGTTGAGAAACCCAACTTACTGATGTGCTTGCAATTGTAAAGACATACCCATTACCCAATGGTACTCTTACTACTATCTCCATCACTTGAGTGATCCACATCCATATAACCCTACAACTCTAGAGATGTACTACCATAATAAAGAGAGTAATTTGATGTACCTGCTAGATATCTCAATATTTATTTCACTGTATTCCAATGCTCTTTACTTGGGTTTTGCATATATTGACTAACAACTCCCACTGCCTGTGCAATGTTTGGTCTTGTGCTCACTATGACATACATCAAACTCCTCACTACTGATGCATATGGAACTACCGTCATCTCATCTTTTAAAGCCTGAGTGCTTCGACACATATTTTTGAAAAGTTTAAAGTAACTCACTAGAGGAGTTGTAACCGATTTTGTCTTATCCATGTTAAATCTCATTAATACCTTGTTCACATAGTTTTCTTGTGACAGCCATAATTTCTTATTTTTCCTATCCTTGATGATTTTCATGTCGAAAATATTCTTGGCCTCTCTCAAGTAGTTCATAGCAAACTGCAATGATAACATCTACTTCACTTTTACAATTATCTTCATATTGAAGCTAGCCACTTGCATGTCATTTACATATAAAGAGTGATATACAATATCACTATCATCATACTTGTGAAAAAAAAAAAAATACAATGATCGGACTTACGGTGTGCAAATCTTTTTTCTTCCATGAAACCATCGAATTTTAGGTACTATTTCCGCGGAACTTATTTCAAGCCATATGAGCTTTTCTTCGAGCGACATACCATGTGCTTCTTACCTTTGACTTTAAAACTCTTAGATTGTGTGATGTATAATTCTTCGTCTAAATCACTATGTAAAAACACTGTTTTCATGGCTAATTGCTCGAGATGAAAATCCTCCATTGCAATTATATTGAGCAGAACTCTAAATGGTGTCATTTTCACTACAGGTGAAAATATTTAAGAATAGTCGATCCTTTCTTTTTGAGAAAAACCCCTTCACCACAAGTCTAGCCTTGTATTTGATACTATCATCTACTTCATTCTTAATCCTGTATATCCATTTATTTAGCAAAGCCTTTTTTTTTTTAATAATCTATGAATAAATTGGTCAACTCCCAAGTTTTGTTCTGAAGTGACGAGCTCATTTCGTCTTTCATGACATGCTCCAATTGCAAGTGAGATTTGTCTTTCTTTGCCTCATCATAAGTCTCTAGTACTCCCGAATCTGTATATAAAACACGACTCAGAACAATATTAGCTGATGGATAAAAAATTACCTTTGGGTTTTCTCATGCGTGTAGACCTCCTCAAGATAGGTACTTCAGGGTCGTTTGTTTGCTCCGAATTTCTGTGTTCCTCTTGAACTGCATTTTAATTGGTAATAGGTTCATCTTGAACCTCTCCTTCAGTTGCACTCTGATTTATTGGAACCATCTTCATTGGACATTGTGTCCGACTCAACATATTTTGGTTTTACTACATTCTCATGCTTTGTCTGACGATCCTTGTGCATATTTTTTTCATGGAATACCACATTTCAACTGCGGATGACTTTGTTATTCTCATAATTCTAAAGCTTATAGCCATACTCATTGCCATCGTATCCGATGATGACGTACTTCTAGGACTTAACATCAAGCTTCTTCCTATCATTCTTGTCAATCAAAGCATATGCAATACAACCAAATACTTTTAGATGTGGATAATTGATCTTTTATCCGACCATTGCTCTTGTGGTATTTCTCCATCCAATGCACTAGATGGACTCCTTTTGATAAGATAAACAGCTACATCAACTATAGCAGCTCATAAGTGTAGCGGAAGACCCGCGTGTAGTCTCATGCATTTCGCATGTTCTAGTATAGTCTTGTTCATCCTCTTGACTACACCGTTTTCTTGAGGGGTTCTAAGAACAATCTTCAACCCGTGTATGCCTTCTTGGCTCAAATGTTGTGTAAATTCCTTACTTGTGTATTCATAACTATTATTAGACTTCAGAGTTTTAATATGATAACATGTCTCTTTTTCTACCTTGGTCTTCCACATCTTGAACATCCCTATTTTTGAGGAAAGAACACCTGGAGTGCCATAACTTGGCATGGGGGGACACTTAAATGCCATAACTTCAAAATGGTACACTTAAGTGCCAGTTTTGAAGTTAAATGAAACACTTAAGTGCCACTCCGGCGAAAATCCGGCCAAACGACTGACATGGCAATTTTCCGGCGATGGAGGTCTAAAACGGCGTCGTTTTGCACGCTGACGTGGCGAGAAAATGCAAAAACAACGCCGTTTCGTGTCGACGTGTAAAAAATAATATAAAAATTAATTAAATTAAATTAAAACTTAATTTTATTTAAATATTCTAAAAATTAAAAAAAAAAAAAGGTGGGGGAGGCCGAAGGGGGCGGTTGAGGGCGAGCCCTCGCCGCCGCTACCTCCCCGCCGTCGCCGGGAAGGGCCGGCGACGGAGAGGCGAAGGGTCGGCCGGGGTCGCCGGCGCTTCCCGACGACAGCGGGGAGGCGGCAAGGGCTCGTAGCCCTCGCCGGATTTGGGCGAGGGCCGCGACCCTTGCCCCAAATCGGGCGAGGGCTCGCGGGCCCTCGCCGTCGGCCGGCCGACCCTCCCCCTCCGTCGTCGGCCCTTCTCGGCGACGGCGGGGGAGGCGGCGGCGACGAGGGCTCAGCCCTTAGCCGCCTCCTTCGGCCTCCCCACCTTTTTTTTTTAAAGAATATTTTAATTAAAATTAAGTTTTAATTTAATTTAATAATTTTTTATTATTTTTTACACGTCGACACAAAACAGCGTCGTTTTTGCATTTTCTCGCCACGTCGTGTGCAAAACGACGCCGTTTTGGACCTCCGTCGCCGGAAAATTGCCACGTCAGTCATTTGGCCGGATTTTCACCGGAGTAGCACTTAAGTGTTCCATTTAACTTCGAAACTGGCACTTAAGTGTACCATTTTAAAGTTATGGCACTTTAAGTGTCGCCCCATGCCAAGTTATGGCACTCCAGGTGTCTCAAACTCCCTATTTTTATTTGAGAGTATAGATCCAAGTCTTCTTTGTCGCATCACCAATGAATGTGACAAAATATTTCTTACCACCACAAGAGAGTTCCTGAGCCTATTTCCATATATCAGTATGAACCAACTCTAGCTTCTGGCCTTTATTTTGTTGCTCATTCAATTGAAAACTGACAGCCTTTTGTTTTCCATAAATGCAACTCTCACAGAAATCTAATTTAACTTTTTGCAAACCCAAAAGTAATTTCTTCGAGTATAATTGCTTTACACAGTTTTTATCTAGATGTCCCAAACGATAATGCCAAAAAGTAGACAAATTATCTGTAAACACTATAGTTGCAGCCATATCACTGATATTATCTCATTGGAGAAGGTAAAGTGTACCTGTACACTTTGCTTTTGTTACTACTCTTACCCATGAGGTTGTCTTCCATTCTCCACATCCAAAAGTTGTTATGAAACCTTTTTGGTCAAGTTTATTAGTTCAAATCAGATTTTTCTTCAATTATGGAATATGTCTAGTTTCATGCAAAACTAGACATCATCCACCTAAGATGTTCACAATTATGGTTCTTTTTTCTAATAATTGGGCACATGTGGCCGTTTCTCATAACCACTTGCTTGAAATATCCACTAGCATAATCATCAAATATATCTTTTCGTGATGTACAATGTAAAGAAGGACTGGAATTAATAAACCATTTGTCTATCATCAAGTCAAACCCTATAGACAAACACAAGTTTTCTAGTGAGGGTTCATTGCTAATCACGTTAGCTTCTTAATTCTCATCTTGCCACTTCTTATTGTAAGCTTCACACTGAAACCTCTGGTGTCTTGTTTGGGGACAAAACTGGCACTTATCTTTTGTAACTTGTCTCTTACCCTTGATTGTGATTAGCCATACCCGTTGAATTTTCCTTTGCTTTTACTTCTTTCACAGTTCTCCACTGCTAGTGTTGTCGAAGTTGTAGATGTTGAAAAATTATCTCTACTTGAGACTTTTCTTCGCATCTCTTCATCCATGATACTGCTTATAGCATCATCCATAGTCAAATCACCCTTCATGATGCTTGAAATCTCTTGTCCTGCGGTATTGTAGCTTTCTGGAAGGGAACATAAAAATAATAAAACTTGGAGCTTCATATATAGATTTATGCCTGTGGATTCCAATTGACTTGTAACATGCGTAAAACTATTAATATGCTTTGCTACGGAATTTTTGTTAGATAACTTCATATTAACCAGTTTTTTTAGCAAAAATACATGATTTGATGTAGAAGGCTTCTCATAAATGTTCATTAGAATATCCATGACTTCTTCTGCAATTTTTGCTTTGGTGATGTGGTACCCTGTCTTTTTCGTCAATCCTAGACAAAGTGCACCTAATGCCGTTCAATCAAGAATTTTCCATCAAACTTCCCTTGTCGAATCCACTTTTGCCATCTTGAGTTTCCTACCCTCAAGTGGTGCATAGAGGTCTTTTTGATAAAGATAATTCTTGACTTGTAATTTCCACCATCCGAAATAAAGATAATTCTTGACTTGTAATTTCCACCGTCCGAAATTTTGTCCATCGAACTTATCGATTCTAATTTTATCTTTTGCAATACTGTTTACTTTCAATCGAACGTCATCGAAAAACTTTTCGATTAGCCGACCTGGGTTTTGACACCAGTTGTTACGAAATAATAAAAGAATATAATTAGAAGAACACACAAAAAAAAATTGTTTTCGAAGTTCACCCAAACTTGGACTATGTCTTCGTAGTACCTGTGAATTCACTAGATTTCAAAGAAAATTGGAATAAAGCGACTATCTTCTCTCAAGATCAAGGTGCAAAGAAATTGAGAACCCTCGTAAAGAAAAAAACTCACATTTTTCTTCTCTCTTTTTCTTACATCTCTATTTTTCTTTTTTAGTGTCTTGACGGCTAGCATCTTGCTTTCCTTAATATAAACATGTAGCTTTTTTAACTTAAAAGCAAATCTAATAGAAAAGACAGGAAAATCCCTAAAAGAATATCTGGATTCATCTACAACAAGGTCCGAATTTGATGAACCGGTCCAATCCAACCGGAAGCGACTTGGCTCCGCTCAGCATCGGTCCTGGCACTCCTTTGGGTCTCCCTTTCGTGCTTAAAAGGTGGCTGTTGCCATTTGCGGAATTGGTCCTTCTATAAAGATACCTTGTTTCTTCAACTTAATCCGATCGATCCATTTCGTTTTCCGACTATCAAAAGACCATTAAAAAGAAAGAAAGAAAAAAAAAAAACATGTTTGGCTGCACGTCTCGCTAACGAGAGATTTGATCCTTATAACAAAGACATGCCCTCCATTTTCACATGACATACAAGTCATCTGCTTAGGTTATAACTCGCCTGCCACGTTCCCATCTCTACCATTTGCACCGCCCTCGGAAAAGAGACAGATACGAATCCGCAGATGTGTATGCGGCTACGTATCAATGGCAATGTCATCACCCTCGTATCTCTGGTGTTCTCGTCGGTGCACGGTGGTGCCGCCGCGCAGCATGATAATGGGCCGTCCCCCAACCCCCCGGCCAGTAGCCACAGCTTGAGCCCAGCCGCAGCACTCGTCTTCGTCCTTTTGGTGCTATTCTTCTTGGCCATTGGCTTCTCCTTCGTCTACATCCGCCGGTGCTCCGACTCGCCACTGCCGCCGCCCCTGCCCACTGCAGCCATAGCAGCTCTGGCTCCCCGCTTCTCCTCCGCCGTTGGCATGGCCCTTCTCCTCCCCTCTCGGCGTCCCGGCCTCGATCTGCACTTGCTGGATGTGCTCCCGACGCTCGCCTACGGGGAGGCGAAGGGCAGGGAGGATTGGATCGGAGGAGCGGAATGCGTGGTTTGTCTGAGCGAGTTCGATGAGCCGGACACGCTCCGCCTGCTGCCGTGGTGCCGTCATGCATTCCACGTCCCGTGCATCGACAAGTGGTTGGCGAAACACGTCGAGTGCCCCGTCTGCCGGAGCACCGTCGCGATCGAGTGATCATACGGTGAGTTTCCGAAAACCTAGGTATCCGTGTATTTTTTTCCTCAAAGCTCTAGTACATGTATTTGTAATAATTATCATTGCCTAAGTTCTTGTCACATTCGAGGTCAGACCATGTCTTTTAGTCACTTTGATCGAAGTTAGGTACGAATTCATGGATATACAAAATCATTTTCAATTGCAATGATTGTACTAGCAAATAGCAAATAAAAAAAATATCATTGCTAGATATAAAATCGCTCACTTTAGTCGTTGATAAAATCATGGTGCGTTTGAACGGAAGCATCTTGGTGAGGTCAAGGTCAACGGAGATAGGGACAGCATAGCAAATAGCCGCATCTTGTCCGTGATTGGCTAAACGCTAATTTGATTAGAAGGAAAACTGTCGATTTATTTAAGGGGAAAATGTCAAGTTGCTAATACAGCCCGAATTTATGATAATCAAATTAATGAAAACCGCTTTTATCGTTAATCATGTGAAATATATGCTGCACGCAATTGCAATGAGATTATACTCTCCCAATATGTTTTTTTTTTCTTCATTCAAGAGATTATGTACCAAAGAAATTCTACACCATCTAAATGATGAATTGGTAATTATCCATCTGCTCAAAAGCATAGAACACGTGTAGGTAGGTTTAAATTGCTTATGATCCTGATTTCTTGAATCCTATCATCGTAATAGGCTATGTACATGATTTGTTACGTAATATCCGTTCGTCTTTCTGATCTCTTCTTCACTTTTAGTTACTTAAAATTTGAATGAGTTGTTCGGAATCCGCTAGAACATATTAAATAAAAAGAGGGCACGTATATATATATAGAACATACTAAATAAAAGGTGGGCACGGATATATATTACGGTCACTTGCCATTATTAATGGGCAAATCTTACTTTCTCTTTTGGCTTTGTTCGGTAAATTAAAGGATTGGCTTCATCCATGCCCTTTTTTTTTTTTTTTTTTGCGCTTCTCTTCTCAATTTGGCTATCGTGGGGAAGGGAAGGAAAAGTCAAAAAGGGCAGCACCTCGTGCTCTCTTATCAAAACCTACTACTTCTGGGGTCCTCCATTTTCCTAGGCAAAAAGTGGCCTTGGCCCCTTCTCTGTCAGAGCGACGAACGTTGCTTGTCCCATCCAAACAAAGCAAAAGCACACCCTCATCTCCACCCTCATTACAACCAACATCAGATCGCCGCCGCCCTCCACCCTCCGCCGCCTTCTTATTCTTGAGTTGATGGGTCGACGGGCGACGAAGCTCAAGGACCTCTTGGGCATGATGAAGGACAAGGCCTCCCAGGGCAAGGCGGCCCTCCTCCACCCCTCCGGGCAGGGCGGCGGCGGGGGCGGCGGCGGCGGCTCCCCGCTCTCCTTCCACCTCCCCCTCCTCCGCGCCACCACCCACGACCCCCTCGCCCCTCCCAAGCCCAAGCACCTCGACCTCCTCCTCTCCGCCGGCCACTCCTCCCGCGCCACCGCTTCCCTTCTCGTGCTCGCGCTCATGGACCGCCTCCAGTCCACCCGGGACGCCTCCGTCGCCGCCAAGTGCCTCATCGCCGTCCACCACATCGTCCACCGCGGCTCCTTCATCCTCCAGGACCAGCTCTCCGTGTACCCCGCTTCAGGTACGGAGCCGCCCGTCCCTTTTGTTTTCGCTGGTCAAATTCCAGATCATAAAAGGGAGAGTGTCGAATCGCGTCATAACATGACTGCCCTCGGCTGCTGCAGGAGGGAGGAACTACCTGAACCTGTCCAAGTTCAGGGACGAGACGACGCCGCTGATGTGGGAGCTATCCTCATGGGTCCGGTGGTACGCCCGTTACCTCGAGTCCCTCCTCTCGACGTCGAGGGTCTTGGGCTATTTCCTCTGCTCCGCCTCGAGCGCGCAAGAGAAGGAGAGAGCGGAAGAGAACGTCTCCACTTTCGCCAACTCCGACCTGCTCAAGGAGCTCGACTCCCTCGTCGACCTCATCGAAGAGACGTGCAAGATTCCCGACTCCCTGTGCCAAGTAAGCATTGTCTCCAATTTCATCGTACAAAACTTTAATTCGATTCCGTTCATCACATCCTCCTGTAGAACGAATCTGTATAGTGTTTCTTCCCTTCTCTGCAGGACAACGAGTTGATAGGCACGGTGACGGTTTTCGTTTCGGAGGACTACTTGTCTGCGATGGAGGCGATCTTGATCCGCGTCCGGGAATTCGGACATCGGCTGAGTTGTCTCAGCTTCGGCGAATTGGTCGAGCTGGTGTGCGCTCTGAGGAGGCTCGAGCGGTTCAAGGAGAGGCTGTCGCCGCTGTTCAGTCACAAGGTCGCGGCGTCCGAGGGCTTCTGGATTGCGGTGGCCGAGACGAGAGCGAAGCTGGAGTCGCAGAGGGAGGCGGGGTCGGTGTCAGCGCGGCCGTCGTCGGAGGAGAAGAGAGTCGGCGCGAGCGAGTCGGCCCGGTTCGGAGGGCGAATTCCGATGAGTTCCAGCCACGACTCGATCAGGTTCTCGTCGGGGAGATTAGTGGGTTTGAACAGGTATCATTTGCCCTTCCAAGAGTCCGTCGAATTGTTTGGTTGATGGCATCGAAGTTTTCTTTCTTTTTGGACTTGGTATATGAAGCGTAGTCGTATGCGTATACATCGTATAATTTGTAAGAAGAGAAATTGATTTAATTTGGACCGGTGTATATATATATACTGGATCGTGTATTCTATACCATATAGCTTCTCTTAGTCTTACTTTTTTTCGTAATATTATGAATAGTGAAAAAAGAGAGGTATTGTGTAAATTATAAATATCAAGAGGAGGGACAATTTTTAGTTTTTTTTTTTTTTTTTGGTCGAAAGACAATTTTTAGTTTGACTTGATTCGATTGAAATAGAGATTGGTTATCTTTTTCATTATCCAATTTGAACTAGAATTACATGAAATTTCGATTCAATTTGGTTTCATTGTTAATTTAATTCCGACACTTTCCCTCATTACATGTTTTTCTTACCACCTAATAAGAAGACATTATCAATTAAAGTTGCGATATTCGAGAAAATAAATTAAATGTACGACGATGTCAAACATGAAGCATGGAAAATTGAATCAACATGACATCAGGATACTCCGATCCTCAAGGTTGCTCTCCCGGATCTAATATATTTCTTTTTTGGAAGTCAATAGCCTTCGTCGTCGCATTTTGATTTGGTAAAATATATTCCGAATCAACTTGCTTATTACACCAGAACACTATATCTTGACCTCATACTGGTCAGCGGCGTCGGTTGGAGAGCAAAGTAGAAGAATGAGTTTTACCTAAATCTTCAGACCTAAACTGACCTAAGTTAACATCTACACCAATAAGGTTTTCAGACAAGAGACTGCATTTATCATTCGCAAATTGTAATATTTTCAGCGGTCTCTCTCTGGGTCAGAAGGTGTGCCTGTGTTGCCGTATTAAATTCTCCATTAGATTGAGAAGGACGTGCATCCAGAAATCTTTTAGTTAATTAGACCTGGCACGTTCTTATCTATAAAATGTCTTTGTCCATCCAACTACGCAAAAGTAAATAGGCTACCCAACTTAATCAATTCTTGGCCCCATTGCAATAATATTTGGAAAGTTTTGATTAATGCAGTTAATCTCAATGCGGGCTAAGTCTCGGTGACTTGACTATTTCAAGGCCCATTAGGTCTAAAGCACCAAACGGATGGATTTGGGCAAGCAATTTTGCGATTCGCCATCCAAGCTATAGCATTCCCGTGACACTTAACAAAATATTGGGTACATATATCTTGTCATGTAGATCATACATCACTTCATTCATACATTTAGGATGTCTTTTTTTTTATTTTTTAATCATGATCTCTCTTCTATCAGTTACCCCTCTCTAAGCTCGCTCTCTGCAACAATGGCGCCTCTCTTTCCTCCTCTCCCTGTCGCTCTTCTCTCTTCTTCTCCCTCTAGTCCTCTCCCTCGCCTGCACTCCTTCGGTTCCTCTTGCTTGAAAAGCCCATCTGGGTCATCCCCTCTCTCTCAGCCCCACCTCCGCACCTCCCCCTCCATTGCCACCACTAACTGAGCCAATCGGATCTGGCCGAATGACGCCGATGACGTTCATGGACGAGCGTCGGCATCACTCGCAAGCCGCTCGTCCAAAATCTGGCCTTGCCCGTCTTAGTCTCCAAACATCGACTGGATCTGGCCGAATGATGATGACAACCGCTACGGACGGGTGTTAGCGTTGCTTGCGAGCTTGACTCATCTATTGACCGGTGATGCTGTTGTCCATGGTTGGCCTGTGACACTGCTATCCACAGTCGCGAGCTATTGTGATCCATGGCCTCGGAAGGCCAAAAGAAAAGGGGAGAGAGAGAGAGAGAGAGAGAGAGAGAGAGAGAGAGAGATATGAAATGTGGGTGCCACTTGGGCACATGATTGGACCGAAGGAGTATAGTGACAAATGATTTACATGATAAGATAGGTCTATTCGATATTTTTCCCTTGAGAATCTGTATATTTTCATAAGATCTTAATAATGAATCCTCAAAGGCATTAGTTAAGATCATTGAAAATAAAAATAACTCATATGAACATTCTGAGAAAATGAAGATGTATATGGTGATGAAGAATGAAATCAGCTCAAGAAGAGCTTTGTATCTTCATTTATCAGCAACTCAGTTTTGTACAATCAATTACAACAATCAATCAATACAGAAGCTCTATTCTACCTCCTTTGTTCTCTCTTTCTCTGTTCTCTCTCTTTCTCTTTTCATCATGAAGTGTAAAACCGTAGCTGATTTACAAGAATTATCCCATAACCCCTTTCTTTCTCTCTATCTCTTTATTTATACAACGAAGGAGAGAAAACCAACTAACTAAATTAGATCAGTAACAGAAAAACAAAATCACCAAGCTTGACTAACTGATTATAACAGAATCACAATGTGTTTGACTAATGTAGCTTAGCAATTCTTCAGCTTTGGCAATCCAAGTCTACTTCATCACATGTTCTTGCACCATTGATTTGATCAGCCAGCTTGGCAATCCATGTCTCCAGTGCTGACAGATGAGCCTTTGTTTTGAGCTCTATATTGTTTATCACCAGCTATCTTTCTAGCAGCAGAATGTTGAGTTGCTGAAGGTTGAGCTGCTGTAGTTGCTGTAGATTGAGCTGCTGTAGCTGCTGTTCCTTTAACACATGCTTTGCAAAATTAGAGACAATACACTTTGAAAAGGTCGCTTATTTTAAATGGATTTTTTTTTTTAAAAATGTTTCCAAAGCACAAAACTTAACAAATATCTTAAGGGTACTATTTGACTTTTGCCTTCTTAAAAATAAAAAATTATTATGACGCTCACTTTTTCTATGACCGAAAAGCTCCTCTCAGTTAAGACTCGAACTTTGAATTGTTTGCACTTGGTTGCGTAGAGAACAACCTTGAAATGTCCACCTAAATCACACACGAAGCTGTTTCTTTTACCGCTAAATCAACCCGATGGAATAGAAAATTCAATTGAGACCAGTTAAGGTAATGTCGTGGTGGCAAATGCCACTTGGCAAGATAATGACATTTTCTAATGGGGTTGGCACGATGTGCCGGAATATAATAAGAATATTACTAACGCTGTTGAATATAGTAATTTCCAAAATTGCCTATCAGATGATGACAAATCTCTCCCATCTTCCATGTGTATTGACTAGAGGTTGCAACATGAGTCTAAGAACCCATAGTTAAGGGTGGAGGTCATAAATGAGTTGTCTTGAGTTAGAATAAATTTAAATGGGTCCAAGAAATAAATGCCTAACAATATAAAAATAGAGAAGTTTTTCAGCGGTCTTCTAATAATAAATAGAGAGCCCAATGCATCAGTTGGTGTTGGAGATATTTAAAAAAAAATATTCTTTTTTCTTTTTCTTTCTTTCTACAAAGTCCGGCAAGCGTTTTCGGCCAACTCTTAATGGCCATAGGCTATAGCCCATTGACCCTTGCCGACACTAAGTGAGGGTCGTGCAACTCATCGGTTGTCGGCGAGGGTCTCACGGCCCTCACCTATGGTTAGTGAAGGTTGGACAACAACCTTTGTTGAACTTAGAAGGAAAAGAAAAAAAAAGAAAAGAAAAGAAAGAAACAAAAAGGAAAAAAAAGAAAATAGAAAAAGAGAAGAAAATATATAAAAATAAATTAATTGTTAAGAAATTATAGAAATTATCTATCTTAACACCGGTTGTCCTATCTTTGGTCATGTCACCTAGGACAATTGATGTCAATATTAGCGATTTTCAGTCAAAATTGATCGAAAACACTAAATTAACAAATCACTAAAAATTTTAAGACTAAGGGTCTGTTTAGTAACGTGACAAATAGTGCTTATTTCTATTTTTTTATTTCTCGAAATAAAAAAAAGAATAAAAATCTGCTTGATAACATTTTTGTTTTTAGGAATAGATTAGAACAAAATAAAAAAGTAAAAAAAATTATTTCTTTATTCTCGGAAATAATTTTATAATCAAGCCTTTTTTTTTCCTCTTTTCTTTTGTTCTTTTTGTTCTTTTTTTTTCTTCTTTCTCTAGCCAGTTGCCACCCTCGACGATGGTCGGTGACCTTACCGGCCCATGATGAGGCCAACCTCATGGTGGTTGGGTGAGCTAGGCTCGGGTCAACGAGGCTCCTCAAGGCTGATCTAGAGGAAAAAGAAGAAAAGGAAAAAAAAAAAAAAAACGTAATAAAATTATTAAAAAATTAAAAGAAATTCTAAGTCACCAAAAAACAATAGATTTTGAGGGTCTACCAAAAATTTTACCAAACGCTTTTGAATGTTCAAAAACTTGTCCAAGAAACAAAATTAGAAAAACCCTTTTTGAACATAAATTTTTCTAGGGAATAGAATGGTTACCAAATGCATCGTAAATTAGCAAAACATTTAAAATTGAATTGGCATAAACGCAATAGATTTAGGATTTTTTTGGTAATTTGCGCATATGTTTTGTCAAACATAAGCATACTCTTCTAGTTTTTTTATGTGCATTTCAATTTTTGGTTTTTTTTTTTTTAATGTTTTTACTAGCAAATTTTATTTAGTTAATTTATTTTTTTGATTTGATAAAATAAACTATCCAAGCAACATATTCTTATGAAGAGCTTAAAGTAGGTTAAGCGTTTTGATGCATGTGGATGTGTTTTAGTAATAAGTGGGCTGGGTTTGGTCGTTAAAATTGTATTACATAAAAATGAGTCAATATGAGTCAAATGGATTAATTTGGGTTGGATCATTTTTGATCCAATCCACTCATTTGATGGGGCCTAATCTCAATTACGAAGTGAACTTCAAGTGAGCTAAATTAATCATATTGTAGAACATGTACCCTTTCACATGGATAAATGCAATTTTGAACGAGGATATTACTGGTGTCATCACATTCACATACACTGGGAGAATTATTTAAATGATGTTTTGATTGCCGTCGTGGAGAAGGATGACACTCCTCTTTCAATCGATCCTGCCAACTTTATTACAATAAGTTGAGAGCTGACAAATGATTATAGAGTGGCAGTAACCCTTGCTTCTGCTCATTTTGTGTCGGCCCACTTGTTCACGTGTATGCGAGCCTGTTGGGCCTGCAAAAACAAGTAAAAATATCGTAACCCAAGCCTATAAATAATGAGAAATTCAAAATCCCCCAATCAACCTGAATTTGATTAGTAAAATTCATGTACTAATGACAAACTATAAGTTGAAAATGACGGACTGGCTAAAGCCCTCCAATTATAGTCTGCCACGTCCTTTATAAAACGAATTTCACAAGTCAAATCTTATGAATTGCTTGAAAAAATGTTGCAATTCAGTGAAATATTTCTTACCTCCTTGTCCCAATCACATCGCCATACGATTATTGCCAAAATCAAGGTCTGAACCGCAGTCCCTCCAAAGATCATTCCAGCCCATATTCCCTGTTCCACACATTATTGCTTTGCCTTAGCTAATGACTAAACCCTCTAACTGAAATGTGACAAATATCTATCTATCTATCATTGAAGGCGGAAAAAAGCACAAGAAAGATGAACACAGCGTGGCACATACCATAACACCTTGGTGAAATCCCCATCCCATCAAGAAGCCGAGTGGAGCCCCGACCAGGTAATAGCAACCTAAGTTTATGTACGCCACGTAGGATTGCCACCCTGACCCAACGGCCACTCCTTTGGAATCCCAAATGCATGCCAAGGAATAGCATCAAACATTAGCATAAGCTTAGTCCAAAATTTCATGAAACCGCTATCGATTTATCTAGAAGATCAGACCGACTGTATCGAAGTGTGATCAAGTACTTAGACAGTCTGAAATCATCGCATACCCGAGAGAATAGGTTGAACACTGTTGAGCAAGATGGTGAAAGCTAGGAGTACCGAGAGCTGGTTCACTGCCTCAAGGACGGGCTTGCTCGCGGTGAAGATCAACGCCAGCTTGTCCTGAGAGAAAATTATCAAGAACCAGAAGACGAGGCCAATCACGACTGACGTCACCACCGACACCGCCGTTGCAAACTTGGCTGCTTTCCCATTCCCAGCACCGAGCTCATTTGCAACCCTCACCCTGAACTTCCACAGATATTATCAATACAAACAGTTCCCACGATTATGTAATTTAGTCTTTTTACGCCTGCTAACTACATAGAGTCAGGAAAGATAAAAGAACCTTGGTCTTTATATAAATTGCGATACAAGAGTTATTCTCTTGATGTTTTATGGCAAACCCTAACCATGAACCATTGTATGTAGCATGACCTGTTTTGCATCGAATCTTGCTTCGAATAAACATATTCAGACAAGTTTCGTAGTGTGGAGTTACCGCATAATGTGTGGACATCACGCAAGCGGATCGAAGGGCTCACGCCTTCCCATGCAAGAGGTGATCGCTCGAGAAAGATACTAAATGCCAAAGGGAATCGAATCTGTGTACCACACGGTGACCCCGCGGTGTTCTTCTCTGCCCACAACCACAATCCCTCTACATCTAGGACAGTTCTGTCTGTACATTCAATGACCGAAGCGACAAGGACACTTAAAACCATTACAAATTTAGCAACAGATTGTCTTTTCATCTTCGTGTCGACATTTTCTTCGGTTGCATCGAATCAAACCAACCGCACTTTAGGTGTTTCTGACTCGAACATTTAATGCAGTGGTTGTTGGTCTTCGCGGAGTCTTTCGTATGGAAAGAGTTTTGCTGTTGCAAATCTACGCATATTATCGTTCACAAGTGACTCCATCGAGAGGTCATTTTAAAACTAGGGTTCTTTGTTTTTCTCTCCATCCTACTGATACTACGAGACAAAAAAAATGAGGAAGCAACCTCCGTTTGAATAAGTTGAAGGAGACATTGGATAAAAAACACCAAAAAGAATAAGGAAGACCAGGTACAGGTTAACAAAAACAGACAAACATTTCATTCTTTTTCATCAAGCAAATCATGCATGGAGATGCTCTAAGTCACCCTCCGTAATCATATGGTCTTGGGCAAACCTCAGACATGTGGCCTCTATTGCAAAGGCTGTAGGGACATTTCTAACCCCAACATGACGCGTGAAACTCAAACGTGTGGTGTCGAATCTAATAAAACGACTGGAGGAATTTAGTAAGGAGAGAAATGATTAAAAAAGAATAATGAAACGGATGTGAACGATAATTCGTGAGTTGTTTTTGCTTTTTTTTTTTAATTTAATTTAATTTAATTTAATTTTACTTTTTATGTGATAAGGATGAGACGAGGGGCTCGCCGTTGGCGATAGGGACTCCGCGTATTTTCGAGTTAATATTCGAGTGATGGAGAAGGTAGAAGTTACCCGGTAGCAGCGAAGAAAGCCAGAGGAATCATCAACTCCCAGCCATTTATCGTCATGCTGACCAAGCGAAGACAAACAAAGTGAGCCCTCAACACTGACCAAACAGAGGCAGTGGCAATGTTGAATACGTTGTTCAGAATGGTAAAAACAAATAATTCAGACTGTCGTCCCAACACGACAGACGCCGGCACATGTTCGTCCGCATGCAGATGAATGAATTATTAGCAAACGACCACCGCCATAAATCAGACACCGCGCAGAATTTTTTGTGGGGGTGACTGACAAGAAGTGGCATGTGACAGGACTTTTACCATATGGACAAAGCATCCACGGCGATCTTGGCGTTCTCCAGATTCCCGGTCATCAGGATCAGTATTTTGTAGTACCAATTCTCCAAGCTGCACATGAAAAGAGGGTCACGGGCAATGACGTTGGTCAGATTTAGTTTGCCTAGTGAGCCTCAAGGGCTCGCTATATATAGCACCTAGAAACTAGGGCAAAAACCCCAAAAACTCATGACGAATTTATGAAGAGTAATCTCAATCTGACACGATGCGATGGAGCACGACCAATACTTAGTAACAAAATCGAGACCATTTGAAAACAAACCGAAAAAACTCGAGAGCGACTGATACCAACAAGTCTGTGCCGAGAGAGAGAGAGAGAGAGAGAGAGAGAGAGAGAGAGAGAGAGAGGTACCAGAGCATGAGTCCAGAGGCGGCGGAGAGCCTGACAAACTCCCACAGGCCATAGAAGGCCTCCATTGAGAAGCCGGTCCAAGTGAGAGGACACCCGCCGCACACGGTGTAACCGAACAGCCCGAGGACCAGCACCCACCACGAGAAGTTGAGGGTCATGGCGGTCCCAACCACGCCGAGCTGGAGCCGGTACACTAGCAGCCAGCTCATCAGCACATGAACCACAAGAGCCCCCAAGGACACCCAGGCGATGGCCGCGGTCTTGAGCTGGCTCTGGAGGAACCGTTGCAGCGGGAACTGGAAGGCGAAGCTGAAGTGGAGTGGGATCATGACCAGGGTCACGACGCCCGATAACTCGGCGATGTCGTGGGGCTGGCCGAGGAGCTTCAGGAACGGGGAGGCAAACAAGTAGAGGGGCATGAGAAGGATGCAGCACAGGAAGAGGACGATCCACGACCTTTGCAAGTAGACGCCGAGCATGTAGTACTTCTTGGCCCCGAACGCTTGCCCGCACAACGTCTCCAAGGCGCTCGCCATCCCCAGCTATTCACCAAATTCAAGAAGAAGCTTTTGGGATCATTGACTCAACTTCTATAAGGGGGAATCACGTCTGACATAAAATGAAGATTATAAGTATAAGAATCTTTTAAAGTATGTACAAGGAGGCCGAAGTCGAGGCCGATGATGAGGTTGGTGGTGAGAGCCATGGCGGCGAGCTCGAGGTCACCGAGGTGGCCGGCGAAGGCCTGGGTGATGACCAGCATGGAGTAGGACGCGACACGGCTGAAGATGGAGGGGCCGACGATGTGCCATAGCTTCTTGGATTCGACCCACACCCTTCGAGCTAGACTCTCATCTCCTCCCTCTCGTCCTTCCTCATCCTGTCCTTGCCGTTCAGTCGAGTTCTGCAAAAGAGGGACCTTCTCTGCGTTCTCTGGAGGGTTCAGGGTTGGCATTTTGCTTGGCCGCTGTATTCAGTACGTGTGTTTTTCTCTGGGTGGTCGGCAAATTGTGGACGACTCGCGAAGAGACGCGCTGATCTTGATTTGCAACATGGTCACTTCATATATCTACATATATAGGAAAGTGAGTCGATTAGCGTATTGTTCTGATGCGAAAAGAATAAGGATCGACTCATTTGTCGCGCTATAAATGAAATTAAAAGGTCCAGATTTATTTGACTATCCCTTTTTTATTCCTGTATTTCTTCAACTGGGTTATATAATCAGCTCTTCCCGACCGGTAGCAGCCAACCTCGTTCTTGAAGAAGCAACAGAGTTCAAGGAGACATACGAAATTAATATTCAGAAGATACTACAAATGTAATTATTGCTATCCGACGACCAACAGTCACACACTCATTGACAAGTGCAATGCAACAAAGACGTAAAATTTAAATTATGTTACTTATATGATTGATTGATTTCGCGATTGGTTAACGAGTTTATGCGATGATATTTTATATTTGCATTCACGTTTGATTAGCGACTTTACAATGAAAGTAAGAAGTGACGACAAGAAAAATAATTAATTCGTTTAAAAATTGATTCTTGAAAGTGATTCGACGAACTTTAAGTAATATATTTAAATGAGAAAAAAGACGCAAAAAGTACTCAGCAAAATCTATCACATCTTTTTATTTTCCACTGCTAATTAGATGTGCACTGCACTTGACCATCTATCCTAGATTCGTTCTCTATATTATTTTCCCGACATGACTCGAGGAATGAGTTTCTAGTTAATCAATAAATCGTTCTTTATATATCTCCGAATTTCACATTGTTTTATTTTGACCTTTTGTGTTATGATACTTTGTATGAAATTTGCGATCACATCTATGGGATTACGATTGGGGAGCCATCCCCCAGTAGCCTTAACCGAAGAGTTAGTATTGTTACACCTTTCTAAACTTGTGTCGATTTTTTTATGTATGAAAAGCATGCAGATTCTTCTTTGTTAAGTGGGGGGCAGGGCAGGTAAGACTTTTAGAACAATTATTAACTTGGTGTTTAATTTCAATTGACCTAAAAATTTCTCTCTGATCTCTCTGCCCATTTTCAAGCGTTCACTTCCGTCCCTCTTGAGGGCGGCGACCACTGTCGAGATCATCGGTGGTAACCGTGCCTAAGGAGCCCATAAACTTGGAAACGACCACCAAGACCGTCTCTGCCATCCACCCCAATTAGCAAGGTTTTCGTCTTAAATTTCATTTTTTTTGTTAAGAAAAACTCGAATCAAATGCTATCCAATATGCCAGAGACTAATTGGGATAGGACATATTTCTATATCAAACTTAACATTTGTCGTTTCATGGACAAAGTATTTGGTCTAGGATTTACTTATCCCATCCTATCTTATTCGGTTGAGTAATCCTCGTGACAAAACGTAACTAATTAACTTTGATGGACACTTTAGGAAAGGATAAACAAGACATTTTTTTATGCTGGAAGCAGACTCGATCGTGGGTTTTTTTTTTTTTTTTGGGGGGTGGCGCAGTGCGGGCGGGGCGCGCGGGCTCACCCAATCTCAATTGGAGCCAAAATGGACCAAAGAGAATTTTAGACAGGCTAAGTTAGATTTTTGTGAAACCACCGCTAACCGGTTCTAAAAGCTTAAGGCATTTGTTAGATGGAGGCGTAGTTTATTATTTAAACATTCTAACACTTCCTCTCACACTTAGTCGGTCTTTTGCCTAGTACTAAGTGTGGAAATTTAATTGGGGAGGCAAATATGGGCCTGGAAGATTTGAACTCGGGACCTACTTGCTTCCGATAACATGTTAGATTTTTGTGAAACCACGCCAACCTGTTCTAAAAGCTTAAGCTGTTAGATGGAGGCGTAGTTTATTATTTAAACATTCTAACATGAGTAAGGGCATTTATTCAGAATGTCCGATCCCAAAATTTGTGCATAAAAGTTTTAATGAGGGCGGAGGTTGAGCAAAAAATTAGATTCAGCTTTAATGCATGGACTGTTGGAGTCAACACCTAATATAATAATAAGAAGCCAAAATAATCATAAGAAGCCAAAGAAAAGTGTGTTGTGCCACATTCTTAAATGGGATAATGTCACAAATGGTCCTTATATTTTTATTTAATGTGCAATTTGGTCTTTGAACCATTGATAAATGTCTGATCTAATCTCTGAACTTTCGATCGGCTCAATTTGGTCACTGAACTATTGATAAAATGTCCGATTTAGTCATTCGTTACTGTTTTTCCTTTTTTTTTTTTTTATTCTTCTTCTATCTTCCCTTCGCTAGAGCCGGCGGAAGGAAGCCGGCGTCCGGTGAGAGCACCCTGGCCGTCGTCGGGCGAGGGCCCTTGCCGGTGTCCCTCGCAAATCTGGGAGGGAGCCCCTCGCCAGTGTCGGGCAAGGGGCTCTTGTAGGACGCAAATTGCGCAACCCCAAGATCTCCATAACTAGAACAAGAACACACACCCAAGAGTAGAAAATTAACGCACCTGTTTTAAGATTTCGTTCTTGAAAGCGGAAGCAGAAAGGGATTGCCCACACTCAAGGGGTTTATTCACACATCAAATCCTTCTCCTCTATTACCCTCCGAGTCACTGGCTCAATGAGGCGGCCCCTCACGATTAACGTTAGAATAACGCCCTTTAGGTGAGGATATGTGAGATTAGGGTTAGAGGAGAGACTTGAGCACTATTTATAGAGTTTCCAGTTAGTCTCCCTCATTACGGGCTAGGCTCAACTCGGCCCACACTAGCCAGCCCCATATTAGACTAATTAAGAAACCTTCTATCTCACCTTAGACCAAACCCCGTAAAACGATAAAAGTTAAATGGTAAATAACAATGTCAATTAATTTAGTCCACATATTAGGAAAATTCTTACATTCTCCCACTTGGACTATATTAATTGAAATTGTATTGTATGTGCGCACATTGGTCAGAGATAATTCTTAATAGTCAATCCTATCCCATAAAGCCTCCAACACCGAATCATGGCGGTAGCGCATGTATACACACGAGCCTTCCATGGTCACAAGTGTTTTCAAATTTATTGATATGGATCATATATGGTAGTGTGGCAAATGGCTAACATCTCTCATAGAGAGATCCATTTGTTAGTCACCATTCTCTTACTTAGGCGACACAAAAGTTTGTGTCACAAGAGAATGAAATTATGATTCTAATGAACCCACATATGATTCTCTTACTTAGGCGACACAAAAGTTTGAGTCATAAGAGAATGAAATTATGGTTCAAATGAACCTTTGTCAATCATCATTCTCTTACTTAGGCGACACAAAAGCTTGTGTCACAAGAGAATGAAGTTATGGTTCAAATGAACCCACATATGTCTTGTCCTTATGGTTAACCTTTTACAAAAACATATGCACAAGGCTAATAACTGAATGCCCCTAGCCTTCACTCAAGGTAATACCTTGAGACTTTATCAATATGTATTTAACACGATAATAACACATTCAAAATCATTTTATTGAATGCAAAAGTTGATACATATCAAACCGTTATTAAAAGTAATGAACACAGATGTGAACTTTATCAGAATAAAGCCAAAATAGCTCCCACTAAACAATAGTATGCGAAGATACTCCTAGGCCCATATTGATGACATGTCACTCAAATACTCATGGGCGTAGATCTTTAGTTAGTGGATCTGTAACCACATCATCTGTGAAAATATGTTAACGTCACATTTCTGTACCGTTTCTTTATGGTCAAAAATATTTGACCGCCATATATTTAGACCCCTTAAGACATTTGTTATTAATACAACAAATTTATTGTCTCAACTTAACCGTATGGGTCTATCCATAAAGTCAAAACGGTCAACTCCTTCATAAGGTTCCGAAGCATAATAACTCAATTAACAGCCTAAAATAAAGTTACAAACTCTACTTACATAGTAGATATAGAACTTTATTTACTGCACTGCACTTCCTCAAAATCTTTTGGCAACAACCCAGTGATCGTATCCTGGATTCAACTTATATCTGCCTAGAAGTCCCGTCGCAATGACGATATTTAATCTAGTGTAAAATCAAATATATATTATACTTTTAAATGCACTAACACAAGATACACCATTTATCTAGATTTTCTCAATATCTGAATAAGGACAATGTAATGGATTAGCTCCATCACCCTTAACAACAAGAGTAATTCCTGACTTGCAATGACGTATATTGAATATTTCCAGAATACGATCAGCAAATGTCTTCTAAGAAAATATAATAAAATCCAATATATGTGACAAGAACAATCCTTACGGACCTTAGTGTAAAGGACAAAAGACGCGTCAAGGTCACTACTTGTAAACAAAGTATTATGTACATAGAGTATGAGGAAAATAAATTTCCTCCCACTGACCTTGCAGTATATTGAATTACTTTGTTATCAATTGAACAAAATAATAACACTATGAAACTTTATTAATATTGTCCGGAAACTTGCATAAAATTATTAATAAGACTTTTCAGTCTACACACAAGTTTACTTAAATTTGTTACAAAATCCTCCGGTTGCACTATATATATTTTGTATCTATTTGGCGTAACTAAATAAATAATGCTACTTGCACTCTGAAAGAATCTTTTAAAGAAATAATTATTTCTTCACTATTAACTATCCACCCCTCTTTCAGAGTGAAAACTTTAACTATAAATTTAGTTTGAAACTCCACAATTGATATCCTGCAATTAAAGAACTTGTGATCTTTAGACAAGTCAGTAAGTTTCCAAACATATTTCATAAATTGCATATTTCCTTTATGGCATCTAATCACATACTTAATTGAGGATAAGAAATAACATTTATTTATATCGCTAAATCAATCATGTAGTGGATATTGTGGTCATGCTCTCACAAATAGACTATATAGTCTAATGGAATAACTGATCGTCTTTCCTTAACAAATCTCTCGAGTAAATCTACAACCACTTTATTCTATACTTGAGAGGAAAATTTCATCATAAACTATATTAAGAATAGTACTTTGAACCTCATCAAGTTTAGTCTATGGTACAGGAGATTCCACAATTGTCTGTTTAGACAAAGATAAAGACACAGTGATTTTCCATTGTACTATTATCCTTAATAGTCTGAGAGTAGCTATCCTCGTCAATTACGGTGCAATTATGCCTTTCGGCCAAATCTTTTGTCAGGATTTACAGGTATAGTAATTAAGTTACCACCCCAGTCTACCAAGTATTCGACAAATGACCCTTTAAGCTATTTTGCATTGTCAAACTTGCCAAAATACTTACGGCCACTATTAAGTCTGACAACCATTTAACCATATACCAGATGTATATGTCATTAGGACTTAAACGCAATCTTTGCAGATTTGTCCTAATTTTGGTATTAGACAAGACATAATTACAAGCCACTAAGGCTTCCATTATCTCTTAGCAGTGCAGTTAGTAGGCAAACCACTTTTCAAGTGTTCTAGAATGGACCGCTTCATGGACAATAAGCAAATTCTAGTGCTTTATTCTTAAGCAACAAATCATATGTCCACAACTTAAAATTTGAAGCAGTAAAAACCTCTATAATAGTGGAGTTATTAATTACAGAAAGGTGACTGAAAAACAAGCAATGCATATAATTAGCATCATGTGAGCACTGTGTAACTTGAGGTATAAGTACACATCTAGAGAGTTACACGCATAATCATATAATCACCTTTGGGCAGAATACATGACATGCAGTTGTACACTCCCTACATGATAGCGGTTATGAGAATATGTTCTAATCTTCGTGAATTCATCACCTTTGGGCAGATGAACCACTAGGATCGATCACTTCTCCACCACACCATCATGTATCCCTCCATGAACTAATACACAATCACTTCCTTTGGGAGTATGACCATGCATTAGATCGGAGACATCCCAACCAACATACGAGATCGAAATTTGTCAAACCCAATCAAGCATGCCACTTTGGCAGTCACTACTCAATTAAATCATTGAAATTCTCTCATACCATGGATATATTTATATCTCACATAAACCATATACATGTGATTCGAACTTCAGTGATAGGGGCACATATCACTCAAATCACATATCATGCTAATTAAATTATCTTATAAAATTAATTATATATATAAATATATAAATATATATATATATATATATATATATATATATAATCTGAAAAATAGATTCCAATGAGATTACCAATCACAGCAACACATGAAACTTCTCTTGTACACCAAAATTGCAGATTTCGATGATTCTTTTTAATGATTATCTAGAGAATCTATCATAAATCAACATCAATAGCAATACATGGTACAGTTGAGAAGCCCGACAAATGATCCATTATAGCTCATGAGTTTCATGAGGCAAAACATGACTCCAAGGCCAACAACTAATTTATTAGTCAATTTTAAGTAACAAATATCATTACTTTAACTAGTGGCCTATAAATTGAGTCAAATCACAGAACCAAATATCTAAACTATAACAGTAGATACTACTGCTCTGCATAAATATTGTCATACTCCTTAACCATAAAAATATTCAATTTGATGGATATTAACTAGTGACCAGATGATTTTCTGTAATACAATGCACAATGACTTAACTGACATGCATTATCCACATTTTGCAGATGTGTAAATTAGTACAATCAATTTGGTCACAGATTCTTAAGGCATCCATCATTCAAAGGTTAAAAGGATAAGCCAGCTTCTCATAGGATTCCGTTTCCTAGCTTAAACGATTTTATCCAAAACATATCTCTATATATTTTAAACAAAATTCAAGTCCTAGTGAAAGTTGGACTTTCCTATTTTAAGCGATTAGACTCTCCAACGCAGATTCAAATTTTGAGGATTTGATCTTCGGATCTTCTTTGCTCGATTTCAAACGTCCGCAACATATCCACAAAATCAAAAACTGAAACTCCCTAATGAGATTCCTCTGATGCAATCAATTGACATCAATTAAAAATCCAAGAAGCAAAATCAATAATCACTGCAGCATATCGAATCTAACAAGTTTGAGCTTGCACACAAAGCCCGTGCCCGCACACACAGATGCGCAAGCATGCCCCTGGCATGCACATGCAACTACACAAATCACCCTCGTCTTGTCTCGCCGGTCAAATTTGTGATTTAATTTTTTTTTTTATTGAATAAAAAATTTCGAAAATCACAAATTATGGCAAGATCCGTACTAACTAGGGCTAATCCATACAATTTAGGGCAAAATCAATTAGGGTTCAAGTTCTAGGGTTATGGAGGCTCTGATACCACATGTAGGACGCAAATTGCGCAACCCCAAGATCTCCATAACTAGAACAAGAACACACACCCAAGAGGAGAAGATTAATGCACATGTTTTAGGATCTCGTTCTTGAAAGCGGAAGCAGAAAGGGATTGCCCACACTCAAGGGGTTTATTCACGCATCAAACTCTTCTCCTCTATTACCCTCCGAGTCACTGGCTCAATGAGGCGGCCCCTCACGATTAGCGTTAGAATAACGCCCCTTAGGTGAGGATATGTGAGATTAGGGTTAGAGGAGAGACTTGAGCACTATTTATAGAGTTTCCAGCCAGTCCCCCTCATTACGGGCTAGGCTCAACTCGGCCCACACTAGCCAGCCCCATATTAGACTAATTAAGAAACCTTCTATCTCACCTTAGACCAAACCCCGTAAAACGGTAAACGTTAAACGGTAAATAACAATGTCAATTAATTTAGTCCACATATTAGGAAAATTCTTACAGCTCCCTCGCCAGATCTGGCCTCTCGCAGATCTGCGAGACGCTGGCGAGGGGCTCTGTGACAGCCCGAGCGGCGGTGCGCGGGGAGGAGGGATGGCGGTGCGTCCGCGCCTCAGTCCCCGGACGTGCGCAAGGAAGGAGTCCCTATCCCACATCGCCTAGGGAGGAAGTCCTGGGCTAGTTTATAATAGCTTGGGTCCCTCTAAACCTGTATAACGCGTTTTAAAGCCGTGAGGGGGGGAAATGGCTTCGTGCAATCCCATCCAAAGCGGACAATATTATACGGTGGGGCCCGGGTCATTACAAATGGTATCGAGTCGACTCCCGCCACGTGTGGGGCCACGGCGAGGGCGCTCGTGCTCCCAAGGAGGGGAGAGTGTGACGGCTCGAGCGACGGTGCGCGGGGAGGAGGGATGGCGGTACGTCCGCGCCTCGCCCCGGACGTGCGCAAGGAAGGAGTCCTCGTCCCACATCGCCTAGGGAGAAAGTCCTGGGCTAGTTTATAATAGCTTGGGTCCCTCTAAACCCGTATAACGCGTTTTAAAGCCGTGAGGGGGAAATGGCTTCGTGCAATCCCATCCAAAGCGGACAATATTATACGGTGGGGCCCGGGTCGTTACAGGCTCCCTCGTAGATCCGGCCCCTCGCAAATCTACGAGGAGCCCCTCGCTAGCGTCGAGCAAGGGGCTTTGTTGCCAGATTTGGCCTCTTGTAGATTTGCGAGACTCCGGTGAGGGGCTCCCTCGCAAACTGCGAGGGAGCCCCTCACCGGCGTCAGGCGAGCGACTCCCTTGCCAAATCTGTGAGAGAGCCCCTCACCCAACGCTGGGGAGGGGCTCCCTCGTAAACATCGGCGAGGGAGCCCCTTGCCCGATGCTGGCGAGGGCCGCTCTCGCCCGACGCCGGTGAGGGCGACCCTCGCCAGACGTCGGCTTCCCTCCGCCAGCTCCAGCGGAGGGAAGAGAGAAGAAGCAAAAGAGAGAGAGAGAGAGAGAGAGAGAGAGAGAGAGAGAGAGAGAGAGAGAGAGAGAGAGAGAGAGAAGAAAAACAGTAACAAAGGATTAGATCGAGACATTTTATTAATAGTTCGGGGACCAAATTGAGCAAATTGAAAGTTCGGGCGAAATTGCACATCGAGTAAAAATATAGAGACAATTTGTGACATTTTCCTTTCTTAAACTGGTGAAGAAGAGAGTTCTTGAAGAAGCCGGAAGCATGAAGAAAGCAAATAAAGAATTCTCCACTCCACACGTGAGAATTCTGGAGAAAGTATGCAAGAAGAAGGGCTCACAATTTTATGATATTATTGTTGACACCTAAATTTTTGGGGCTCATTTTTGCTAAAAAATAAAAAAATAAAAAATGCATGGCATATAGTTTAGGTAGATTTGATTTTTGATATTTTGTTTTATTTTATTAAAATTTTTTATAGATTTAGGAAATATATACTGAAATATGCATTTTGCGCAAGAAGGGGAATTTTTGGATAGGATATGCAAAAAATATTTTAGTGATATATTTAGGGGTATCGTGCTTAAGTAAAATTAGAAATAAAATATACCCCAAGGATTTGATTTTTCGGCTTATAAAAAGGGCTCGTGTACGGTTAATTGAGGGGGTCTTTTCCGTCGGTAAAAAGGAGGCCAAAAAGAGGTGAGAGAAAGAGAGCTGTCCGAGGGTGAGCCGAGGGAGAGAGAGAAAATAAAAAAAAAAAAAAAAAAAGAGAAAAAGGTGAAAATTCCCCCGCGGTGACTGTTCATCTTCCTCGAAAAGGGGGGTGCCCCCCGCCCGACGCCGTCGGCTCCGCACCGACGCCATCTCCGTTGAGGCCGCACCATCGCCATTGCGCTTGCCTCGACGCCGAGCTCTCCGCACACGTCTCGGCACCCGACGCCGCCCCGAAACCGAAACCCCGACAACTCGAAGCTACATCGCCATCGATCTGCAACCCTTGATCCGCCCGACGGTCTCGCCATGCTTTGCCCGACGCCGCGCCGCCCTTTCACCGCCTCGGCCTCGCCTGCGCACGCGCCCAAGGACCCTCTGCGCCCCGCAAGCGAGGCGCGCCCCTTCTCCTCCAGATCCAGGTCCCCGCGACGCTCCCGACGCCCCGCCGAGGTCTTGCCACGCGTCGGCGAACCCGGATCCGCCGCCCGAAGCCCCTTGCTCCGCCCGCGAAGCCCGGGCCGCTCCGAGGCCCTTCCCGCGCCCGTTCGTCTCCCCCGAGGGGGAAGTCCTTACCCGGCCTCGCCGCGACACCCTTGCCGCCCGAGATCCGCCGCCACGACGTCCCCGACGCCGCCCCGCGCAACCCGAGCCGAGCCCGCGACCCCCGCCGTCCGAGCCGACGCCGCCGGCTGCCGTGCCGCCGCGCCGCCGTCGCGCCATCCACAGAGCTCCACGGAAACCTAGCCGGCAACCCTCCTCCCCAAAGCCGGCGGCCACTTTCCCCTAAAAAAAAATCAATTAGGTAGATTTTCTTTTATTTATTTACATTATTTTATTTTTATTGTTTTATTGTTATTGTTTTATTGTTATTCTATTTTTGTTAACAACATTAGGCCTTGATATGTGATTGGAAATTCCAATTTATCCTCAATTCGCAACCGCACCGATTTTTATTTCGTCTATAAGGCTTTAGACGAAGTAATTAATTATGCGGGAATGAAATTGATATTTTGATCTTTAAGGCTTAAGATCAATTTATCAATTTCACTAGTGAAATATTGTCCCTTGATTTGAACGATGTGCGATGTTTCGGATAATTTTGGATGGTCTTGATTGCCTTGTTTATATTGAAATTAGAATATTGCACGTCTAGGGTTATTTGCACATTTAGGCTAAGCATTTTAGTTATCGCAAATCTTCAAAAAAAACACAAAAAAAAAAATCAGTTAATTTATGTTGCATGTTTAATTATTAGAAATTGTTAATTTCAAAACAAAATCAACAAAATCAAAAAAAATCTTTAACTAGGTTTAGTTGTCTTGCATATTTAGATTAGGGATTTTAATTAAGTCATGAGGAAAAAAGAAAAAAGAAAAAGCAAAATTCACTTAGGATGCTAGTTGAATTGCATGTTAAATTTTAATTAAAAAAAAAAGCAAAAAGCAAACAAAAAGTCATCAATTTTTAGAATAGAATTGCATGTTTAATGTTAAGCTTAGATCATTTTTAGATAGATTGCATCTTAGGCTACAAATTACTAAATTAAAACAATGTCTTAATTTAAATTAGGATAAGCTAATTCCTAGTTTAAATAGGATAAAATTTTAATTTAGTTATGAATTTCATTCAAATATCTTAGGATAGATTACTTCCACCTTTTTAGGATAAATTGCAATTTTTAGAAAAAATAAAAAAATCATAAAATCAAAAAAAAAAAATCAAAATCTTGCATGAGCATGTAGAATTAGATATAGATTTAGTAAATATGACATTTAGGCTAGTAAATTAGGTTTTTTTTTTTTATAATCACATTTTTAGGATCATATTTTTAGAAATCTCTTTTTAAATAGGTTAGGATTAGATTTAGATAATTTCATTCTTAGAAAACTTGGCACATTTTAAAAAAAAAAAAAAAAAAAAATAAAGAAATGGTTTTCTAAGTCAAAATAGGGTTAATTTAAATTAATCCTAAACATGAATTAGAAAATTATTCATTTTAGGTAGTTCAATTAGGGCTTTTATTAATTCAAAATTCCAGATAAAAAAATCCAAAAAAATTAGGTGCATGTTAATCAATTTGCATTCTAGGACCACTTAATTTAAATTTGCATATTAGGTTGTTTAAGTTGCAATTATTGCATTTCATGTCATATAATTTAGATCATTTTGCCATGTCATATTAGGCTATTAGCATGCATTGCATTTAGATTAAATTCCATTAAATAAAGTGAAAACAAAAAAGAAATTTACGTGTTAATTAGAGACCATATCTAGGATTGTTGATGTGGATTTTAATCTAACGATACAGATGTTTTCGTTGCTACAAGGTAAGTCCTTAACCTTATTCATTGTTTTATTGGGTGTTAAATTGGTGGATTGTGCACCCGCATGATCACCTCACATGTTAGGGAGATAAATTAAAATCGATTCAAGCTGCCGCTAAACATTTTTCAAAATAAAAGAATGGTACCGAAAGGGCATTAGAGAAATCTAGTGTAACCAAGTCCCCGTACCCATAATCTCTGGTTCGTAGGAGTAAAGTAATCTCCCATTACTTTACTTGGATTTCTAATCGACCCACCAAAAACTGATTAGTGGCGACTCCTTAATAAAAATCATTTGCATGTTAAGAATTCAAACCTAAGTCGCGAATTGGTATGGGCTTGGGAGAGCCCGAGTTAAGTCTAGGCTTAACAATCCATTAGCCAAACCCTAGGTGGTTCGCACCCCGAAAAATTTGGTCGTGACAATTATATTGTGAGTTGTTGCAAGGAATTCCCTCTTTCGTGGAGAGCAAATCGGCTGGGGAAGAAAGAAAAGGAAGGGGCACACATTAAAATAATATTATAGCTATTGCTGGAGTCTTCAAGGAGCAGGAAGCAAAGTTCAACATGAAGTTTGGACGTGAGGCAGTGAAGAAGAGAAACTTGAAGAAAGTCAACAATACTGGCTGAAGAAGAAACTTGTACGTGGGCAACAAGAGTACTTGGAGAAGAAGAAAATGAGTTGTCTTGCATGTTGAAGTCCAGGCGGTGGAGTCCAGGCGGTGGAACTCCTATAAATATGGCAATACGTGAAGCATTTAGGCTTAGGCCGAAAGGCCTCACATAGAGGCATTGCAACCTCAGGTCAACAGGCCAGGAAGAGGGCCTCACGGCACACACAGGCGAAGAACCTCAGGCTAGCAAGGAAGCCACCAAGTATAGGGTGAGCTTTAAGGAAGGTTGAGCTTTAAGAAAGGCCACATGAGTTCAGAGAAGAGATTAAAACAGAAAGAGAGTTTGTCAGCGAGGAACCAAGGTGTGAGCCTCAAGAGGCACTGCAGCCTTTATGCCTTCGTGATCGAGAAGGGAAAAATAGAATAGCTGAGTGTATGCATATATCAGCTAGTTAGTTTGAGTGTGTGTTTGAGTGTGAGTATTTTGTATGTGGTGTGAGAGAAGATATATTGTAATAGTTGTGTCAGAGTCATATATTTGTATGTGGTTTAGCATAACCAGTGTTTTGAGTTATCTATTTCAATTCTCTCGTATAATCACCATAGCACTTCCACATATTTTATAAGTTGCGCACTCTACAATTAATATTAGAGCAAAGGGTCGAATACCCTACATGGACACACCCAAAAAATTAATGAATCGATGCTTAGAAGGTGCATTACATTGAGCTCCTTCATAGGCACCCCTTCACTACTGCTAATAACTTGTCCGCTGTCATCATAAGTTTGCATTACATAAAGCCATATAACTAGATACCAAGATTTAGCTTATATTAATGTGTTGATCATTAAGTAAATAATCGGTCTGAAGAGATTCGAACATATCGTGAGGTTATTATCAACTACTTAAAAAGTTTAAATTGTTAAATAAAACTATAGTAAAAAACTTAAAAGTTCGACTATCTCTTTGCTGCAACCTTAAGATCAATAATACTGATATGGGGAAAAGATGACATTGAGTCTTGGGTACTAAATGATCAAACTCGTTTTGTCAAGTAATCATAAATAAGGGTTGTGTTTTTCTATGCTAATCTTGATGGAAGAAGTATCATCCAATTTCACGAGGAACAAGAGATTGGGTTCTTTAATTAGCTTACATGAGTGTCAGCAAATGGTCGTGGGTGGATTCCAACTCGGCTTCGCACTAGAGTGAGGGATTGAAACCGCACCACCAGCCGACAAACAAGTATCCCACTATGGTGTGCACAGAATAACTTCTGGTGACAATGGAATCCATGAAGAAAAATACTACAGAGCCTGGAGGCCATGGAAATCAAGCCTATCTCCAACGTTGACCGCTCAATGGTGGAGATGTTATTGGTTTACATGATCTAAAGATAATGCAATAACTTCTATATCCTTATGGTCAATGGCTGGGATGTTATTGGTTTACATGATTTATTGACCATGCTGTCACTTGTCTATATAAGCAATGGTTATATGTTCTGCATGTCTGATAGGTGGGAAATTCTTCCAAACCTTTGGCTGATGAAGTACAAGTTGTGGACATCACCCATGTAAACATTTAGGTTTCATTTGTTTCACATGAAACATTTTCCAAAAAATATTTTTCTCATTTTCCAACATTTTAAATCACTTGGGAAAATGAGTCAACAAAAAAGGTTTTCTTAATCTATGCTTAAATTCAAATAAATGATTTTCTTTTTAAAAAATCAGAAATCATTTTTTAAAATATGACTAGACATTAGCACTTAGAGCAAAAACTCTATGTTGGGGGAGAAGAAACCTAATGCTCATTCTCAAGTCCTTACCAATGGGCCTAGGTATAAAGGTTGGGGCTATGTCTATCAAGGTCTAGTTGGCTCACATATATAAAAGAAGCGAGAGGGTTTTCTTTTGCGGTTGCACGCCGAAGACCTATGAAGAAAGAAAGGCAAGCCCTGGTCTATTGAGGCAACGCCAATGCCTACGTGCTCGCGTTAATCTTGCGCCGTGAGTCCCATTGAGACACTTTGGGTTTGGGGTTAAATCTAGGTGTGGGAAACACTTGAGATCTCAATGCTCGGGATGGGGTCCTCGGACCGAACCACGTAATGCCCTCGTTTATTTTCCGGCGATTTCTCGTTGACGTAAATTGAGGCCGCATATTATATCCCAACAGAGAGGAACCCCAATGCTCATACTCAAGTCCTTAGCAGTGGGCTTGGGATCCTCACACAATGGATCAGGTCCCTAGTGCCTTAGGGTTCAAGTTTGTTGAGTCCAGGGCCTCGAGCTTAGTGCGCAAGACTGGGTCCTGGACACCCAAACTTGGGTCCATGGAGGTTGGGCCTTGGACCTCGGCACCCATGCTCGGGTCCACCAAGGCTAGGCTCAGGGCTTTAGCATCCATGCTCAAGTCACAAGTGCCAACGCTCGGATCCCCGCACTCTTGCCTATGACCATCAATGCCAAGCCTTGCACATTAGCAATTAGATCTAGGTCCATCGAGGCCAGCCTTGAGACCCCTCGCCCGAGACCGAGTCCGTCGTGGCCAAGTTTGAGTCAATTGAGGTTCGGCCCGGGACCCTATTGCTCATGCCTAAGTCCCTAGTGCCCATGCTTAGGTCCATCGATGTCAGGATCTCGAGCTTGGGTTAATTGAGGCCAAAACCTCTACTCCAACACTTGAGCCTAGGTCCATTAAGCCAAGCTCGAGACCCCGGCACCCATGCTCAAGTCCTTGGTGCCCTTGCACGAGTCCCAAAAACTGTCCCAAGTCCTTAGGCTCCTAGTCCTAAACCCCAATGCTAGTGCCAACAAGCAACCTTGATGGACTTGGCATGGGTGCTAGGGACCCATGCACAAGCATCAAAGTCTTGGGCTTGCCCTTGATTGATTCAAGCATGGCACCGAGGTTCTAGGAGTGGCCTTGATGAACCAAGGCATAGGCACTGAGGACCCATGCATGGCTCTGCCTTGATGGACCCGAGTGTGGGTGCTAGAATCTATGGCTTCGGCATCAATGGCCCCAAATGGACTTGGGCTAAGAGTTGGGGTCTAGCCTTAAGGGACTCGGGCTTGGCGATTGGGGTCTTGGGCACGAGTGTGGGTGTATCGAGCTTGACCCGGCCTCAATGGACGTTGGCCCAAGCATTAGGGACTAGGTCCTAGGGGTGAGCATTGAGGTTTAGGGCGTGGCCTTGATGGACTTGGTTACGAGCCCCAAGGTCTTGAGCCGGGCCTTTATGGACCCGAGTAGGGCATCGGGAGCTTGACACAAGCACTGGTTCTCAGGCCTAACCTCAATGGACCTAGACCAATGCCCGTGCTCTTGGTTGGGGTCAGAGATTCGAGCCGAGGACCTTGATGCCTTTGTTTGATTTGCCAACTATTCATGCGAAAATCACTAGTGTCAATGCAAAAATCAAATTAGATTTTTCTTAACATATCACATAAACTATTTTCTAGTTATTTTTTAAACTTCAGATGTTATTTTATATTTTGGCCAGTAAGCAAAACGTTTGCTTTCGTTGAGGCATATCATTAATCTAATAATAATAATAATAATAATAATAATAATAATAATAATAATAATAATAATGATTAATAAAAATAAAATAGTTAAGATAGTTTTCTCTAATTAGTAAAAAAGATATGCTCTTATATCTCTATTTGTTTTATGGAAAATAAATAATTTAAAATATATTTTTTTAAACATGATTGATTTTTATTGATTATTTATTTCAAGCGGTACAAATTATCATTTTAAAAGAAAATATTTTTAAATAATTTATATTCTATGAAATACAAGGACCGTACATGCAAGTTCCTTTTCCTTGACTAGTTTTTTTTTTGGTCGAATTCCTTGACTAGGTTGAAGTGTGATGATATGCACAATTGTGGCTAGACAATGACGTTGTACTAGCCACCGTCGTATCACCGATTCAAGCAACCTTAGGCTTAACCAGCTTATGAGACAGGTGTTCTCCACTCGTTTGTCAACTTCTTTGGGCTATTAGGAGATGACATAGTGGTTGGATGACTCTTTTCTCGCCCTTCTCGACTTAAATCACCGACGCATCTCAATGTTTATCAGCAAGTCAACACATGAGACAGACATCGACGGACACGTTTCATTTGGGCAAGAACTAAGTAGAAGTGCAAGAAACCGTATCTCGCAACTTTCGCGCTTTCTTGCACTCAATCTGCTCAATCAAATTTTGCCCTAAAGTCTTCCCTACATTTCTTTAAGTTTTCTTGCTTACTTTAGCTTCCCTGTAAACCATGTATAAAGATGGCCAAAAATCACTAAACCCGCCTCACACAAACAGCTTACTCACACCCGCAGTCTTTCTCTCTACCTCTCTCCCTCTCACCATGAGGTCTTCAAGTTTTGCAGTGCTTGCGTTTTTTATCGCTCTCTTCCTCCTCTCCACCCGAGTCCCGGTGTCAGAATCTGCGATCTCGTGCAGCGACGTGGTGAAGGACCTGAGGCCATGCGTGAACTACCTGAAGAGCGGCTCGGGGAATCCGCCGGCGGCATGTTGTGCAGGGGTGACGTCGCTCGCGAATGCTGCAACAAGCTCGGCAGATAAAAAGGCGGCGTGCGCGTGCCTCAAGAACGCAGCCCAGAAGATGAACCCTAACGCGCAGTTGGCCCAGGCTCTTCCTTCGAAATGTGGAGTCACCTTGCCTGTCGCTGTGTCACCCAACGTTGATTGTTCCAAGTACGTACTTAAGCTAGCCCTCAAAACTATTTGAGAGATTATAGAATATTGCACTGACAGAGTTAAAAAAAAATAATAAAAAAAAAATGTACATGCTGCCTTATCTCATCACCCACAAAGAGAAGGGCCTAAGAGAACTCCCTCTAACTTTATCATATGCATCGGAATTGTTTGGTTTGGCTTTCTAATAGAAATTCCTAGGAAGATAACCATTCGAAATGAAAATTTATTTACATCAAGTTGAAAATTTCTTATTTTCTAAAGTACATTTAACGAGTCTCAGTTAATAGAAGAGGTGATTCGCTTTTTTTGGACATTTTCTTGATAATATCTGTGTTCTGCTCATATTGCAGGATCGGCTGAAACAATGGTGAGTCTGCATGGTGACGGTTCAAGCTATTTTGATAAGCGACAGTTGTTAGTCTATGAGTTGGAAATAAGGTGAAGAAGGAATCTACTGGTGTTTTCTCGTATTACGTTTTCCCTGTACCCGTGTGATGCTCAGTCGAGCCAATATGTGATATGTACCGAGCGATAATAAAGCATACTGTGTCGGAATATGTTTGATGGGATGAAATAAAACTTATTAAGCGGTTTTTATATGGCCTTGTCTCTGTGGAAATTTAGCAGATTTTATTTCTTGAATATGTACTGAGAGGTTTCTACTAAATAATGATCGATCTGATGCATTTTAAGCAAGCTTACTTGAGAAAATAAATGACGCCAAGAACCTATGCATGGTCACGAGCTACACAACACGAAGACCCCAGTTGCTTCACGGAGACTTGCACATATCAAGGGAAAGTTTACTTTCGAAAGCAGATCATTCAATTGAACCATGCACAGCCTTTTTGATTCTCGAAAAAATCACTGACATAAACACTAACGGCAGATCCTAGTATTCCAGATAAACTAAAGGAAAGCAGCCCAGGAAGGTTTGGACTAGGCGTGATCAGGTCCAGGGTGGGTAGGGTTTAGACCTAGACCCTCTACCCAACCCTATTATAACTGGTTCCTCTTTTCTGGACCCTATACCCGACCTTGTTTGTATTAAACCCTGTATCGAACCCATCTTGTTTTTCCGATCTGGTTCGAGGGTCAACCCTGTTTCCACCGGAACCTGTTTTGCAATCTCTCGATATCCTGAATGACTTCAAATTTTATATTAATATGCGAGAAAATCCTCCTAATTTGTATTGAAATATTAAGCACTTTTAATAAATAAATACATGAACTTTTTGACTAAACGAAAAATTAAGGATCCACGAGGCTAATTATAATAAATAAAATTATAAGGCAAATAATTAGTAATAAACATGGGTCTAATATTAGTCTTATTCCCATAACTACTACATGAAGCTACTCATTTATGTAAGTATAACTCCTACTACAAAAGAGAAATTAGTGCAAGCCAATCCATGTGATGCACAATAATTTGGTGGCGATGAACACCATCCGTCCATCAGACGGTGCAAGAGGGAGCCGATGAGGGAGGAAAGCAAGTGAGGAAGGGGAATGACAAAGGAGGAGTGCTATGCGTGTTTGAGAGAGCCAAGAGAAAAAACGTTGTGTGATTGCAAGAGTAAGAATAGAAATCGAGGGAAAAAAAAAAAGGTTTTGGACCTCTACTTACAAAACCAGTTCGGGAACCGATTTCAAAACTAGTCCAAGAATGGGTTTCCGGGTGAGTAATCACTCGGAACCTGTTTCCGAACCGATTTAAACTGGTTCTGAATTTTGGGAATCGGTTCCCGGACCGATTTAAACTGGTTCCAAATTTTTGGAACCAGTTCTCGGACCGGTTTCAACGGGAACTAGTTTCCGACTCTATTTTTTAGGTGGGCTGGTCTGGGAACCGGGTACACACCCCTAGTTTGGACAAAAGCTGGGGAAGAGATTTTTATTTAGAAGAAGCGATGGCCTGGGCAACTTCGCTATCTTAGTCCCTAGGAACTCTCAAAATCTGAAGAATATGTAACGCAGCAGACCAGACCTAAGAGTACACATGACAACCCAAAAAGAATATGTTTCTTGTCTTCATTAGCCGAGTTACAGAAACAAGAAGCAGGTTAGGTCTGCATATTCCACTCGGGCAACCTATCCTTCGTGGAAAACCGTTATGTATAGCCAACCAAGCAACGGGACTGTGCGGAGGAAGGCATGGAATGAACCATATCAACATACACCACGGCACTTTAAGCCCTTTATTCTCAAAGCATTCCAACCATTTTTAGAGCTAACTTTCCAGATGACATTGCCAGGGACAGAGATATTAGGCTGCCTAGAAGCACAAAGACCAGCTTAAATCTGCACAAGATCCTCTGATCAAGCAGGAGGCCAAAACCAGTCCAAACCCTGAATAACATCGAAAACCTTGGTCTGGGGATGCAGAGAAGAGTCATACTCAACCCTGCTATGAGAAGTAGAACCACTGGATGCTAGTCATCCTGCCAGATAGAAGTAGACTTCCCATCACCAATAATATGCTTGATATATGGGCTAACTACACGTCTAAGCTTCAAGATTTTCCTCCAATTAAAAGATGCATTAGTTGGAATAGACAAAGTCCAAAAAATGAAAATAAATTTCCAAGTCAGCTCTAGCCATGACAAGTAGGATGACCAACGTTTACATCGGCGATTTTGATCAAAATTATCCTAAAGGATTAAATTGATAAATTATCAAAAGGTTTGCAATTAAATTGATCAAATCGAAAGATTTAAGATTGAATTGGTATAAGTTTCATAAATTTAGGACTTTTTTTTTTATAATATTCCCATTTTTTAAGTTTACCAACTCATTTTAAAATCTATCCACATTGAAAAACAAAGAAGTCTTTTCTTTTTCTTGAAAGGAAAAGGTAAATTGGTCGATGTTTTGCATGATACAAACCTTGGTTGTTGTTAAAATTCTATATTCCACTTCATATAATGTGAAGTGTCGGTGATGAAATTTGTTGTTTTTTTTCCTTCTTTTCCTTGTACTGTAATTCTTCTATTATTTAATGGAAGTGTCCAAATCTGAGCGTACCTAACCGGAATTTGTCATTTCATAATCATTTTATTTACATTCTGGGGAGCATGTACTGCCACCACTTGCTGCATTACAACAAATCAATTATACACAAAACAAAGTCGAACAAATCATGTCAGATCAAACGTTGCGATCGATTCTTTATACAAAGCGACTATTTCTGACATTTGCACTTATTAGAACTGGCAAGGTTCAAGCCACCTCCACATGAATACAGATCATCTTCACATGGCCAATCTCCTATGAAGGACAAAGATAAATTATAAAACGAGAGCACATGATGTAAAAGAATATGATGGCGAACCTTTTTTATTTCATCAATAAATATACGATGTACATAAAATGGGACTCAAATCTACAAGTGGGACGACATTACACGAGCCAAACACCAATGCCAAAACGAATGACAATCGTCAAATCAAGAATCGAATGGAATCGCTCCACGAAGCTCCAAACCCTAGAGTCAAACCCCCCAACCCAAAATACAAAGAGACACCGACCAAAAGAAGACGTATGACGCGAAAAAGAATTGTAAAAATGATGAACTAGTCCGCAGACAAATTATAACGACGCCAGATTCTTGCCCAAGTTCAGTCCACCCTATGATGAGCCCAGTTCAGACAAGATCGCTAGGCAGTTCTTTCTCTACGCCAACACGTAGGCGAAGAGAATGCCGGCGAGGACGGTGGCGGCGCTAGCGACGGTGGAGGCTCCGGCGCTGTTGTCTCCGGTGGCGGGGAGTCGCCGGCGCTTCGGCCGCCGTGGGCGGGGCGGGCGGGGATGGGGCCAGAGCGGATGGGGACGGGGCGGGAGACTTCTCGGGAGAGAGCGAAGGAGAGGGAGACGGGGTCGGGGTCTTGACGGGCGACGGGGCCGGGGACGGGGTGGCAGGGGAAGGCACCGGGGCGGCCGTGGGCGCCGGGGTCGGAGCCGGCGGGGTCGAGACCGGGGTCGGCGCGGCGGCGGTCGGGGGCTTAGCGGTGGGCGAGGGGGCGGGCGACTGGGCCATGCATGCGGTCGCTAGGAGGGCGAGGAGCACCGCCACCTTGAAACCAGCCAAACCCATCTTCTGTCTTCGAGTTCTTTCCTCTTGTGTAGAAGCTCGAGTCGATGAAAACTTTCAGAGAGAGAGAGAGAGAGAGAGAGCGAGTGATGGAGAGAGAGAAAGGGGGCGATGGAGTTTATATAAGAAGAGAGGTGGCGGAGATGGTGGTGGTGGTGGCGGGGGGGAATCAGCGGAAGTTGGGACGACAGCGAATGTAGCAGTCGAGCGATTTGCAATAATAATGATGAGAGGAGTCGCTGTGAGATTCCTGGGCGAATAAACAAGTGCGAGAGGGGTGAGGTGATGGCTTCACATGATCGTCTTGTCTTGTCCCCCACGGCTACTTATAGCGGGGGAGGGAGCTGGTTCTGACTGGTTCGCCTTCTTCTTTGAAGTTTCTTCGACGGACGTTGGCGTGGGCCGGTTCTTACAGGTGTCGCGTCGCTTTCTCTGAATTTTTCTCCCTCCTTTTTTTGTGGCCATCAGATGCGTGGAGGGGGGCGTACGCGTCTTTGGCAAATCCCATTTTTAATGAAGCCCGGATACTTGGTCATACTTCAGTTTGGAAACTTGACAAAAAGGGTTTACTAGCATAGAGTTGTTTCAATTATTGTGAAAATAACAATATGTTATGAGTTATAACATCAAACATTTTCTCGAGCTAATGATAATAAATGTTTCATAAACTTTCATTTCGTGTACAATATAGTTCCGTGCTTTTAATTTATTTAATGTGATTCTTGAATTTTAACACAATTCATCTTTAAACTTTTGGTATCTATTCAATAAATAGAGTGACAATATTTGATATTTATATATAGATCATAGTCTAAACTGAACACGTATCCTTGGTTCGGGGATCATATCAAATAACTTAAAAGTTCATTGATCATGTTATGCATTAGTCGAATGTTGAGAAACTATTTATGCCGTTTTTCTATAACAATAAACTTTGGGCTTGTTTCCGGATCTTCCCCATTGCATGAGATTATGCCGCACTCGCGCGCCACGTTTCCACATGACCATGTGTAGTGTCCGACCGGGCGAGACGGTCAGGGATTACTGCTTGGCCTCCTCCTCTGTTTTCCGACGGAGAAGTTTCGGAGTTCTCGACATTGACAACGCGATCTGCACATGCGTCGGTGGGCTCACGGTCGGCCGGGGGTCCCCATCGAATTCCCCCCCACCGGCCGAAACGCACGTGCTCGTACCATCGGAACGCGAGCTTCCCGACTGGGCGCCGCTCGCCTGTCCCTTCCTTTCTTTCTCCCTCCCTCCGCGTCAACCGGTTCAGCTACCTCGGGAGCGGTCAACACGATATTACCTAATTATCCCCTCTCGCCTTGACGCGTTCTCCCACGCATCACCCCCCTCGCCCCAACCAAAGGAGAAGTCTTAAGATCAAGAGTCGTTCAAGCCAGGAGAGGTTTCTCTGTCTCTTCGGCTACGTGGCACCCACATGTTGAGCTGGCATACGCATAAAAAAGAGCTGCAATTTAAAAATTAAAGGAAAAAAGACAAAAAAAAATAAATGTTCCAAATCCATTCCAAAATGCCCGGTTTTGGTGGAATTGACACCCTCTTCTAGACTATAGAGCAATATAAATTTGGACATCAATTATGATAGTGACGGGTTTTCATTTGCTTATTGTGACACATTTTTTTTTCGGTTCATATTTTTTTTTTGTTACCCAGAGAATCTCCGCACGATCGGCAACCGGAGGATAAACTCTGGAGTGACACATAAGCGGGAGGATTCACCACCCCGACGTTAGGATTCACCACCCCGGCGTTACACTTAAGTCTCCAAGTGATCATGAGGGGATTCAAACTCCTCCACTGAGTTAAGGGAAAAAAGCTCAAACCATCGCGGTTGATTATCAAGACGGTAGTTAAATGACACATTTTTGGACATAAAAAACTTTAAAATTATTTGAGTTTTTCTTGTGACATAAAAATATACATTTACTTTTTGTCAATATTATATTAAATTATTATTTTAGTCAAAATAACGTTGTTTTTGTACATTTTATTTCAATACTATTTGATTTTCAGCATTTATACAAGCAAATTTTTAGCAGTATTCTTTGACGGAATCGTCGTGGTGGGTAACGGGTCATATAGGTAGGAGTTTATGATGTTTTGTGTCACACTCACGATCGACGTAATTTAAGGGTGTTTTTGTGATTTTTGTTGAAAAATGAAAAATCTCGCGTTTTCCAGCCCCGCAAACGTGTTCATCACATGTGAAGCGACGAAGTCAAGCTTTCACGTCACACGTGTCGCTTCCGATGGTGACATTTTTGGGCGGTTCGGGAGCTGCGGGGCCTACATCCGTAATTTCAATATTTATTTTATTTTGGGTTTTTACTCTTTCTAGAATATTCAAAAGGATCGGGCACGGATGGACCAACTGTAGCCCACCCATTTTTTTTTTTTTTTAAAATTTCCTTTCGGCATTTTCTCATATGATTGGAGAGAGAAACTAATTAATTAAAGGATAGGGAGAAGGGGAATTGGAGTACAACTAACACCATTTAACAATTCATTAATTAACTTCTTTCTTTATTTTAATTTTTCGGGGGTGGGGTCAACTTATGGCCCCTAACACAGGCAGACAACATGCGGCCCCCTTAATTGCATGCCCGCTCGTCGCCCCTCAATGAAAGCGCCTAACGTGCAAGGGATCCGACGCGGCGTGCGATTCGGTTGGCACGACTCCATCCTTGTCCGAGCAAACAATTTATAAAATTCATTTATTTAATTATTTTTCTTGCCCTTTTTTTTTTTTTTCCTAAGAAGACATCCTCCCAAATTATTTTCCGTCCTCAAGATCGATGGTCATCGAGTGTTCTAGAGCTTAATGATCGGGAGAGCTTAGGAGTCCGTTTAGGAGTCTCCATTTTAACTCGGTCTCCGTGGTGATATTGTGGTTCATCGGTTCGAATTGGTCATATCGCCATAGTGCAGTTACATGGGTCTAGTTTCATCCGAGTTAAAGATAGAGTTAATAATACCCTTAAAAATCCAAAATTGATACACCGATAACAAATTTGTATTTTATTAATTTTCCTCAAATTTTATCTTTAAATTTGTTAACTTGGACGATACATAGTGACATATTATGGCATGAGAAAAATTCATAAAGTTAATATCACGAAAAATTTCAAAATTGTTACAAGTGTACGGTTAAATTTATTGTAGAAATGTTGTTAAATTTGTCATAGGAATACTAATTTAGGATTTTTTGTAATATTTATTCCATGGATTTTCACGTGGACTTACTATGTCACCATATTTTGTCATAATGTGTCATCAAAGCTAGTAATTTTAACGTTTAATTTGACGGAAGTTAATGGAAAATAAATGATAAATTTATCAAAAGTGCCAATTTGGGGTTTTCATAGTAAAAATAATTGATTTTCAGTAAATTTGTCATAAGTGTATCAGTTTATAGTTTTTTATGATCAAAAAATTAATTTGATATAAATTTGTCATAATCGTATTAATTGAGATTTTTCAAGGTATTTTATCTCTAAAGATGATGGTGGTCGAGTGATAAGTCTAATGAATAATTCCATGGCCAAAAAATCTAATCATTCCATAGGAGTATGGAATGTTATTGGGCATTATTCCGGGATTCTGTTGTCTCTCTTACGATCTGGAAAGGAGTACTTTATTAAGTAATTATTTGCGCTTTTGGTTCGTCCAAAAGTTGACTAATTATATACTTGGGAACGGGCAATGGAGCTGGCGAAAGCTGGCCAAGTGGACATCGCAAGTGACAGCGACAATGTACTGGATCCATTATCCTGACGCTTTTATTTAATGTGAATTCGTGACTTGGTGGTCTGGCCAAAAGATCAAATGAAGTTTTTACTTGCACGATCGAGAGGAAAATGGCGTTTGGTACATGGCTGTATTTGCTTGGCATAGACTCAAAAGGGGCCTAGCATTATCGCCCCCACCAAATAATGTCCGACCGAAATTATGTATCCGTCCCTATCTCGTACCGTCCTATCTTGGCTTCTTGCATCATCGACAGTGTAGCTCTTGACAATATATAACTTATTCGCGTGGTTAGTACTTTTTGTACGAGTGAATGAGACATTTCGCTAAGCTAGGCTACGTTTGATAACTCTCTTAAGAACATGTATTTATATTCTTTTATTTTCAAGAGTAGAAATAGAATAAAAATGCGCATTATAATTTTTTTGTTCTCGAGAATAGATTTAGAATAGAAATAAGAAATAAAAAAAAAATGCTTCTTGTTCCAAGAACAACTATAGAAAAAAGAATCAAAAAACAAAAATCAAGCTTTTTTTTTCATTTTCTTTTCCTCCCTTTCTTTATATTCTTTTATTCCTTGGAGTAGAAATAGAACAAAAACACGTGTTTGATAGCTAGTCACCGTCATCGGGCCTCGCTGGCCTCTAGGGAGGTCACCTGAGCTCGTCGGCCATCGACGAGGCCCCCTCGAGCCTCACTATGGTTGGGTGAGGCTCGACCTCGCCCCCGGTCACCACAAGCCTTGCTAGCCACTGGTGAGGCTCCCCTGAGGTTGGCAATCGGCTGGACGAAGGAGAAGAAAAAAGAAAAAGAAAATTGTAACAAAATTGTTAATAAATTAAAAGAAATTATAAGTCACAAAAATATATTGGGTCGTATCAAATGCATTTCTTTTTTGGGAATAGAAACTTTATGTAATTACCGAATGTGTTTAAATGCTCATAAACTATTCTTGGGAGCAGAAACAAAGAAAAAGTATTTCTGAAAAAAAAAATTGTTCATCAGAATAAAAACGTTATCAAACGCACCCCTAGTAACTATTGGTCATTAGTTGGGCAACTTTGACGTTTTGAAACGACAACAATGTAAAGGACTAGAATCATCTTCCCACTCGTGTAGATTAACTTCTATTTTTCTTGTTTTGTTTTGCTTAATTTCAATTTTGTAGAGCTGTACGTGTATATTGTATTAGAAAGTTCCATATCGGATCAGTGTTGTGGTGCGATGTGGCGTGATGTGATAGTAATTAATATATTCAAGTGGGCTCATAACTCATTGACTCATGTCTTTGTAGTGAAAGTAAGTCCAATTGAATATATTAATATGCTTGGATTTAGACTTGCTCTTGGCAGTCCTCCTGGATGAAGGTGTCGATTTCTACTATGCATTCCAAACAAATGGTATCAGAGTTGATAATAGATTAATGAGCCCTAGTTTCCGAGCAGGTGGACGAGCCTTCATTGTTTAGTTTAGAGAAAGTGTTAGAAAGTTTAACCTCGATTAAATGGTGTGATGTGAAGTAGTTAATATATTCAAATTGGCTCATAATTCCTTAATTAAGTTTGTGAATGAAAGTAAATCCAATGAAGATATGTTGATAGGTCTGGACTTGGGCTTCTTTTTGGAAATTTTCCTAGATAAAGATATCGGCTTTTGTTGCGTGCTCCTGACACACTTCAAACTTAAAAAAAAAAAAAAAAAAAAAAAAAAAAATTGGAAATTCACAAAACTTTCATGACAATAATAAAGTTCGTTATGTATGTAAAATTTGAATAGTATTTTAAGTTTTGGCACAAAACAGAGAAAAAAAAAACCTTTTTTAGCTTGTTTTTAAGGGTAAACAAAAAACAATATTGGGTGAAAATTTCCAGTTCCACAAAGGTTATGTTTTAGAGGAAATGGGGATGGAAATGAGCCAATCCTGAAAGCTTTTAAAATGAGTAATGTGACTACATATATTTAGTCGGATTTGGCAAATATATGTCGCATTTATGTAAGAATTATTGCAAGTGCAATATTTTGTTTTCCGAACATTCTTGAGATCATGACATATAAAAGTTTAACAAGTGTCTGTTGTGTAAAACAAAGCTATTGAGCTTATTATAAGGAAATGGAGTTTCCAAATTTGTATACTGGACATGACATCCTATCAAGACCATATTCCAAAAGGGAAAATCATCCAATTAAGTTCTAAACCAACCACTGGGATTTGCCCCAGTGGCCACCCTTCCAACATAGAAGGGGGAGGTGAGGGGTTCAAACCCCACCTTCTCGAGGAGGATGGGGTGGGGACGTGCAAATTTCGGGGAGTGGGTTTCGACGCCCACACCTTGCAAGAGGTAGGGCATAAGTCTAAGAGTGAGTGTAGAATAAGTATAGAGTAGGACCGACAAAAAAAAAAAAAAAGTTCTAAACCTATATTCGCTAAAAATAAAAAATAAAAAATAACTTATTATACATATATCCATTTATTCAAGCACTTTTTAATTTTGCCAATTTAATTATATAATTTATGCAAAATCTCTGAATAATTACTAAAAAAAGTCTTAAATTTATCGTGCGAATAACCTTTCAATTTAGTCAATTTAGTTATGAATTTTTGATGATTTGCTAATGTAATCATTTCAACTAATTTTAGCCAGCAATCATTGGCGCAGAAGTTGGCTATTCTACATGGCACATGGATAATATTTTTAGGGATAATGACATAAATGGTCCATAAATTTTGACTTAATATGTGATGTGATGTTTGAACTTTTAATTTGTTTAATGTGGTCCATAAACTTTTGATATATATTGAACTTAATCCATGAACTATATAAAAATGTTTAATATTGTGCTTCCATTAATTCTATTTCATGGACTATATTGAATATCTTCATATAGTTCAAGAATTGAATTGAACATGTATTAAAAGTTTAGGGACCGCATTAAACAAATTAAAAGCTCATGAGCCATATTGCAAATTAGGTTATAGTTTAGGAACCAAATCAAACCAATAAAAAATTGGGAAAATGTCACAAATGGTCCATATACTTTTACTTAATGTGTAATTTCGTCCCTGAACTTTCAATTTGTTTAATTTGGTTTCTGAACTATTGATAAATATCCGATTTAGTCTTTCATTACTGTTTTTCTTTTTTTCTTTTTTGCTTCTTCTCTCTTCCCTCCGCTAGCTCTGGCGGAGGGAAGCCGGTGTCGGGCGAGGGCTGTTCTCGCCGGATGCAGGCGAGGGCGGCCCTCGCCGGCATTGGGTGAGGGAGCACCTCGGCGTCGGGCAAGCCCTCGCCCAACGCTGGCGAGGGCGACCCTCGCCGGACACTTCCCTCCGTGGAGCCGGCTGAGGGAAGAGACAAGAAACCAAAAAAAAAAAAAAAAAAAAAAAAAAAAAGGAAAAACAATAATGAAGGACTAAATTGGATATTTATCAATAGTTCAGAGACCAAATTGAGCCGATCGAAAGTTCATGGGTTAGATCGAACATTTATCAATAGTTCATGGACCAAATTGAACAAATTGAAAGTTAAGGGACGAAATTACACATTAAGTAAAAGTATATGGCCCATTTGTGACATTTTCCCTAAAAAATTTATGGACCACATTGTACATTATAAAATTTAGAGATCTTGTGTGTCATTTTCCTTTTCTTTTTTCTTTTAACTTTTTCATTGTGGCGGATGAGGGTCATCGGGTTCGCTTACCACTGCTCTTGCAAGAAAAAGAAAAGAAAAAATAACAAAAAATTTAGTTTTAAAAAAAAATTAAAAACTTGTACACGTTAGTTGCGGCTATGTCATGTAAGATGGCTAGTGTCAATGTCTATAGTTCTAGTTAAAATTGGCCGAAAGGACTACATTGGTGAATCATCAAAAGGTTTAGAATTAAATTGAACAAATTGAAAGTTTTACAACTGAATTAGGCATCTAATACAAAATCGCCGAAAACTAGCTAGGTACGTGAGAAGGGTCAAACCGGACAGTTTCTCGAACAAAAATTGTGATTACTCTAAAAAATAAACACAAGCCCCCTCCACTGGTGCAACTTCTCCCTTCCTAAATGGACCCATCGAGCTCGGCCAATTCCCACCTTGGGGTTTACGCCTAGTTTACTCTTAATTGATCCGATTGGTCAGTAGCATTAGGATCTAAACTTACGTGGTAGGCATCGGCGTGGGAAATCGGGAGATTGATTAGGATGAGCCGTGAACGAGGTCGATAACTCTGGCCAGCCGTCCGCCGTTAGACAGGGGCTAGAGGACTCTAGCTTCTAGCCGAGACGCACTGTTACTTACTTAAGAATGTTCGCTCCAAAAGATGGCGGAGAAAAGAGCGAAGCCATGGCCGAGACCGCGCTCCTGGATGGCCCAGGATTTTGTGCCTTCACGGGTTCCGGACGAACGCCGCAATCCTCGAGACACGGATCCGCAAGTGGCCTGAATCCGTCCTGGAGAAGCTGGACCTGGCGTTCCTTGACGCCCCGCATCCTTCCGCTGGCTAGTCGGGCGTGGAGGGCAACTTCGGCAATCCCTATTTCAAGTGGTTCCAATTCCAAGTTCATCAGGTCCGTGACATGTGTCGAAATGTTCAATATGACATGAAGGCTTTAGGAGAATGTTGATACTTCCTAGGCGCCTACATGTCTTTCCAAAGATTTGGCCTTCGCCAGAGCCATGGATACAGTACCCGACAATGATAGCAAATCTAGCCATTCTAGGATTCTCCCTTTCTCCACCAGGTGCCATCAAACATCTTAAAGCCGATTATTCTCGAGGAGCTTATATACCAACATTTAAAGATGTCGATAAGTTGAATATTTTCCAATCACATGACGGCCTGAGCAATGATTTTTTGTCACGGCATCAGGTTCAATCTGCCCATTGATCAGGTCTAGGCACGACTGAAGTGTTGTAAAGCTATAACTACTCCAAAACGATTAGAGAAAACACAAAAAGAAAGAAAGAGAAAAAGGGAAAATTCCTAGAGTTGATGATGGGTGCGTCCTGCTTCCGTTGCATGCTCTCGAGAAATGATATCATAGTCGATTCTAGATTAATGAGCCTCAAATTCCGGCCAAGTGGATGTGCATTCATGGTTCGGTTTGGAGAAAGTGTTAGGAAGTCTCACATTAGTAAAACGGTGAGGTGTGATTTTCTCATTTATTTTAATTTTCCCTCTCTTTCTTCTTTTATTTTTATTTTTATTGTGTCAACGAGGGTTGTTAGGGCTGCTTGCTATTGGGCAGGGGCAAGAAAATAAAAGAAAAAATAACAATTTTTTTTTATAAAAATTCTATTAGTTCTAGTCGCACCACGTAGGACAACCAACATTAATGTCTCTAGTTTCTAGTCAAATTTGCTGGAAGGATTATATGGGAAAATCTTCAAAAAGGTTTAGGACAAATTAGGCAAGTTGAAGTTTTATAATTGAATTGATATCTATGCAAAACTGCAAGAAGCTGATTTGGTCTTTTTTTTTCTTTTGTTGGTTCTATTCGACTTTCTTTCAATTCTTACTTTTTTTCCCTACCTCATTGTAGAGTGTAGGAGTCAAAACCCACACTTGAAGTTAAATTATCCCCACCTTAACTCTCTTGAGAATGTGGCGATTTGAACTCCTACCTCCCCCTTCCTATATAAGAAGAGTGGCCATTAGAGCAAATCCCGTGTTTTATACTCAAGAATAGTTTTATCGGACAGTATCTCGAACATAGATAGTGATTACCCTAAGAAATAACTGCCAGCCAGCTAGAGCCCTCCACTTGTGCAATTTCTCCATTCTTAAATGGACCTCGTGCTAAGCCAATACGTGCCTTCGAGCTACCCCTAGTTTACTCTTAATTGATCAGGCTGGCCGCCGTTAGACGGGATAGAGGACTCTAGCTTCAAGTCGAGACGCACTCTTACTTAATGCAACTCCATTTCGCTCCAAAAATGGCAGAGAAAAGCGCGAAGCCATGGCCGAGATCCGTGCCGCTGGAAAGCCCAGGATTTTGTGCCTCCACGGGTTCCGGACGAGCGCCACAATCCTCGAGACGCAGATCCGCAAGTGGCCCGATTCCGTCCTGGAGAAGCTGGACCTGGTGTTCCTTGACGCCCCGTATCCTTCTGCCGGCAAGTCGAGCGTGGAGGGCATCTTTGACCCTCCCTACTACGAGTGGTTCCAGTTCCACGTCCATCAGGTTCGTGGCCTTGTTCCGAGTTTTTTTTTTTTTTTTTTTTTTGCTAGGTCCGATTAGTCTAACTGTGTTGTCCAATAACTGCATTACGATATATGATGTCGTGTTGCGCCAACATGCCTTTCGAAAGATTTGGCCTTTCCCAGAGCCACGGATGCCATACACAACAACGATAGCATCTCCAGCCGTTCTAGGATTCTCCATCTCTCCGCTAGGTGCCATGAAACATCCTAAAGCCGATCGTTCTCGAGAAGCTTGTGAACCAACATTAAAACATGTCGATAAGTTAACTATTTTCCGATCACACGACGGCCAGGGCAATGATTTTTTGTCCTGGCATTCGGTCTGGTCTGCCCATCGATCAGGTCTAGGCACGACTGAAGCACCGCAAAGCTATAGCTACACTAAAACGATCAGAGAAAACAAAAAAGAAAGAAAGAAGAAAAGGGAAAATTCCTGGAGCTGATGATGGGCGTGTCCTGCTTCAGGATCATACAGAGTACCAGAACTTCGAAGAGTGCATCGCCTACATTGAAGATTTCATGGTGCGGAACGGCCCTTTTGATGGCTTACTGGGTTTCTCCCAGGTGAATCCCGGTCAAATAGAAAGAAACTATCTTCACTTTCCATCTCAATTTTGTGCGTTGATTAAACGATTTTGGTACTTGATTACTGATTACCAGGGGGCTTCTCTGTGTGCTACATTGCCAGGAATGCAGGAGGAAGTAAGACATATTTCTACTTTTCCCTGAATTTGAAACTGATGGTTGATGTTCGACATGCAAAAATTGGAAAACAAGCCGATAAAATGTCATCAAGTTCGTGCAATTAACTTATGCTGAAATTTGCAGGGAGTGGCACTCACCAAGGTGCCCAAAATCAAGTTTGTGATTATCATTTCCGGTGCCAAGGCAGGCGGAGCAAAATACAGCGCACCTAAGCTCGCAGCTAACGCGTTTGCGGCTCCTATTAAGTGCCCTTCTCTTCATCTCATAGGTAACCACCTAAACTCCAGCTTTCGTCGATTCTGTTAACATAAACGCTATGCTTTTGGAAAGTCTATCCTAGCTGCGCTCGACGACGACGACGATACGACCGAAAAGGGGAGGGATAATCTTTCCTAACGTGACATTAGTCGTTAGGCTAGCTTCAGCTATGGGAAGGGAGATTGCGATTAATTTTCCTACCACTAAATGTTGTTGAAGGAGTTTTAGACCATTAGTTATCTTCTCCCTCTTCAAATTCGACTCTTCGTCGATTGTTGTAGAGCAGCATATGAACCAACGATTTCACTTTCATTTTAGTGAAATTGGTCGTGCACTCAGCGCCTTTGGTGAGAAAGCAATTATGAAGATTTTATTGAAACTTTAAAAGCAAAGGCCGCTAAAAACACCTAGGCTATGGTACTTCACAATGCAATTACCCACGACGCAGTTATAGATTTGTCACATACTAATAATACTAAATGGAATCCACTAGGGGGGTGTGCATCAATCTCAGTCTAACCTGAGAGTTGGACTGAACTGGCTGGCCTGATTCCAAATTTTAGAGCCGAGAATAATTAGTTCAGTTGTCGGTTCTATGTACGAGATTGGATCAACCAACCAAACAAGATTTCTTTTTCTTTATTTATTTATGTTTTATTTTGAAGGAAATCCTAATTAGTAAAAAAATAATTATAACGAATTCGGCGGTTCCAAGACCAGGTGGGCCGATTTCTAGTTCCACAAACTGGAAATCCACCTTGCCCAGTTTGGTTCTTGATTCTAGGGTGGAATTCTAGGATGGAAAACGATCTATTTCGGAACTGATCACCCTTGCATCATAGCCTTTTAAGAACGCACCCAAAATGATTGATACAGATGTCATTATTTTGTTGTAGGTGAACAGGATTTCCAGAAGACAGAGGGACTTGAACTAATTGATTCGTTTGTGGATCCGCTGGTCATTCATCACCCAAAGGGCCACACGGTCCCCAGGCTTGGTTAGTGCCCTTACTGATTATATACACACACACACACACACGAGTCTCGTTTCCTCATTGTCTCAATCCATCTTTTGCCCTTAGATAGAATCCTGTTTATGTGGTGGATCAAAACTCTCGTGCTCTTAGAACCCCTGAATTGATTCTCTTTCTATATATCGATCCCCTGCGCAGATGATCAGAGCGTAAAGATTGCGCAGAATTTCATTGAGAAGATCCTGAATCTGGCCACTACATGAGGCGCTTCCTTGCGACTAGCAATGAAGATCAATAATAATTCTCGTCTGAGATTCGACTTGCGAATAATAATTACTCGAAGTTACTCAGTTGGATGTTACTCTTCTTTTTCTCTGATTTTCATTTCGTGGTCTGATGGGACTTCTATCAAAAGTGCCTCTCCTCTCCTCTGCCCAAACGCATGCGAAAGCGAGCGTTCTATGGCCGGTTCGTACGTTAAAAAATCGGACTTTTTGGGTATCCGTGGAATTCATTTGGTTATATCTGTGGATGGAGGAAATAATATTTCAACGGTTTGGTACGCCTTACCTAAATCAGTATCACACAGTTGTCATTTGGTAAGATAATGAAGGGTCAAGTTGTAAGTTAAAACAGAGAATTACAAGTTAAACCAGCCGAAGTGAATGGGTTATGAATACAAGTTAAGAATGAATGGATTGCGTTAAAGGGCCCATAGAGAGAACTAGCCAAAAACCAGAAGAGTCCACTTTCAGCCGAGACTCCTTTCAATTTCTTGATGTATTTCACCCCCAAGGTAGTACAGAAAGTGAGAGCCATGTGTCACGGGCCGAGAGTTTCCTTGGCCGTAGAATGACCCGTGTGGCGCCTGGCGAGTGGAATTAGCCAGGCCAGCCTTCTTTCTATAACTGTTCCAACAAACCATATGGTGAATGCTTCTTCATACAAGGTCCTACCACGCCTAGCTTCGCTCGGGTGTCTAGTCGAGTAAGATAGCAAATTTCTTTAGGTTCAACAACTAGTTTCGGCCTACCATTGCCTCGTCAAAAGAGCGGCATCAGTCCTCGACCAGTCAGTGCATGAGAGGCCAACCCCGTTTTCAGAGCTCCTAAGTGGTATAATTTTTCTATCCTAGAACTCTTAGCACCAACCGTCCTTACGCCACTCCCACGGACCAGTTGTGTTCGTCCCTTCTGCCTCATCACTCTTCACCCGATAATCCCAAGCACCACTCACAAGTGTCACAAGTATAGGAGGATTCACAGACCGTGACACATGGCTGAAAGCCGAGCCCGCAATCTATTATCTTTAGCACAAACACGGTTATTCATGGCAACACAATTGGTTAACGTTCTTTTTTCTTTCTGATTCTCGTTTCATGTTCTGATGGGACTTCAATTGAGGATGCCCGCTCTGCTCCACGCCCGCGAAGCGCGAGTTCTAGGCCAGTTGTATGTTAAAAGCAAACTTGTCGGACATAATCTTTAAATGGTTCAATACGCCCGCCCAGCATGAACCGAAATCACACAATTTTCATTTTGGTAAAGACAACGAAGGGTCAAGTCGCAAGTGAAAGGCAGGGAAGCACAAGTTTGGCCGGTTGGTCAATAGCACTAGGGTCCAAACTCGAGATTTGCTGGTGGTTGAGGTTGGTGGGGATTCTTTAAGAGCCGGAGCGAAATGGTCATCCATACAAGTTAGGCTTTGAACAAATTACATCACACGGACACCAGAAAGAACGGGCCAAAAACCAGAGGATTGACTTGTGGTTGAGATTCCTATCCAATTCCTTCTCTAGTTCATCCCCAGGATAGTAGGAGAAAGCAAAAGCGATGACTGAAAGCCAAACCCATGAGAAGCCCAGGATTCTGTGCCTCCATGGGTTCAGAACGAGCGCTAAGATCCTCGAAACGCAGATGCATAAATGGCCCGAATCCGTCCTGGAGAAGCTGGATCTGGTGTACCTCGACGCCCCATACCCGTCCACGGGCCAGTCCGGCGTGGAGGGCATCTTCGATCCGCCCTACTTCGAGTGGTTCCAAGCCAATCAGGTCAGATTTCCAGTTTCATCTGGACTCCATTTGATGTAACTTCAACTATACCACACGGTTGCAGCCTGGATCTTCGAAAACAATTGACACCTTGGAATGCTTGTGAGGCACACAGTGCTACGCACGATACGGGTTTTTAGTAAAAAAACAGGGGAAATTCATCGAGCTGATAATTGAATGTGCTGGAGTTCCAGGATTTTACGGAGTACGAGAACTTTGAAGAGTGCATCGCTTTCATTGAAGATTTCATGGTGAAGAACGGTCCCTTTGATGGTTTACTGGGTTTTTCCCAGGTGAGTCCGGTCAAATGAAAGGACAAAGTAACGTCTATTCTTTTTGGGGTCTGTTCGAGTTCTTAAATTCTTCAGGTTTTGGGGCCACAAGAAGAAAGAAAAGAGACGAACTAAAAAAAACTTCATCCCCATGTTCACAAGATTTTTCTGTTTTGATTACCAGGGAGCTATGCTAGCTGCAACATTGCCAGGAATGCAGGCAGAGGTACACCTTTTTTCTATCTAATTATTCTGACAAAAATTCCAAATCAAAACACATGAATGAAAGGAAAAATGCGAAGCATCAACAAAATGCTGCAATTTGCAGGGATTGGTACTCACGAAGGTGCCCAAGATCAAGTTTCTGATTCTAATTGCTGGGGCTAAGCTCGGCGGATCAAAATTCGGTGCGCCCCCGCTAGCAGCTAATGCGTTTTCCTCTCCTGTCAAGTGCCCTTCTCTTCATGTTATAGGTAACTCCCTGAACTTTAGCTCTCTTCAATTCTACTACGATCCAATCACCATTAACTTTCTCAGAAGTTTCAAAGTCTAGTCCGACAGTGCCTGACAACCACGACGTTAGTTAGCTATAAATAGTTGTTACAACCACCGCGTGACCTCGTTAGGCTAAATTTCAACACCCAAAGTGGGATTAGTAATGATGTTTTGGTGCTGTCCTCCACCTAAAGGTCTAAATGAGTTCCGAGTTGCAGCTTCATATAGAATGCTATCGACCCAGTCCTGTCCCATGAAGTTGGACCATAATCCATCCTTGTTTTACACTTTGAATCCGGAGATTAGGACCTAAACAAGCAGTGTCAATATCAAGGTGCGCAAGAAGATCCCAATGATAAATTCAAGCTTCTTCAAACACTGACAAGGTCAATGGGAGATTTTGTGAGATTAGCTATTAGATGAAATTGTGGTTTAATATTTCATTATTTTAACGCCTTTCTTTCACGCTTAGTTTGGTCTTTTTGCTTAGTACTAAGCGTGAACGTATTTAATTTGGAAGGCAAATAGGGTTTGGTAACTTAGGACTTCCAATTCTGATACCATGTGAGATTTTGTGAGATCAATGTCAATTAATTTAAAATCTTAAGCTATTAAATGAATGTGTAGTTTAATATATGCTTATTCTAAGCTAACTACGAAAGAGATTATGGATTAAGTGTGTACGCATCATGGCCTCGTTAACTGATAAATTAAGAAGTGATTGTTGTGCTGTTAGGCGAGAATGATTTCCTGAAGCCGGAGTCGATTGCTCAGCTCGATTCGTTCGTGGATCCAATCGTCCTCCATCACCCGAAGGGCCACACAATCCCCAGACTCGGTTAGTGTCACTACCAAGTGATTCAGTCTCTTTTCCCAATGTTTCAGTTCCTCTTTTGTTCTTAACCTCACTTTCATCAATTAATAGAGAGAAAAAAGGTGGATAGTGAACATCCACTCGATCGTAATTTTGTCGGGTGCAATCTCCCGTGTATCGAGGGATAGGAAGGTTGTGTTCTGAGATGCCATAGATGTTTCGCTTTCTACGAATTCATGTCGGCGCTAAGTTTTCTTTTTGGTTCTTCTCTTGTGCAGATGATCAAAGTCTCGGGATCGTCAACAATTTCATTGAGAAGATCCAGAGTCTCGTTACTGCATGAGTCATTCTTTATTTGTGATTTGGCTATCTTTTTTTAATCTCTAGAAAGCTTGAAGGGCAAGGCATGGAAAAGTTCCTCTCTTAACAATTTGCATAATTATGTGGTACCTCCTTCTATAGACCAAAAAAAAAAAAAAAAAAAAAAAAATCTCTCAAGGATGAGGTAGCGAGGTAGCTTGTAATTTCCCAAAAATATAGTACCACTAAAAGTGTAACACGTTGCTAAAAGCTCTATTGGTAATTATGGTGCTAGCAAGATTACATGAGCCAGGTGTTCTTCGCTATAAGATCTAAATGTTGTGTGCCGTAGCAGTTATGCTACGTTCATTTTGCGATGTCTAGATATATGGTTTGTCAAAACTTGCTATGAAATACACTTAAATGTCAAAAGTTCAGAAAAATATATTTAAATGTCAAAATCGGAGTAAAATGAATTAGTTAAATACCAATGACGATAAAATTTGACCAAGATATCGATGTGGCATTTTCCCGCAAGACAAGTATAAAACGATGTCGTTTTGCATGCCGACGTGGCTAAATAAGCTAAAAAGAATGTCATTTTAACTCAAATTTGAATTTTAATATAAATATTAATTAAGTTAAATTTAAAACTAAATAATTTAAAAAAGAAGAAGAAGAAGAAGAAGAAGAAGAAGTTACGGAAGGTGTTGGGCAAGGGCTGTGCAAGCCCTCGCCACCACCTCTGGTCCTGGCCAGGGGCCAATGACCTCGGTCAACCGGTGTTGACGGCCTGCAAGCCCTTTCTCAAATCTAGGATAAGGGTTGCAGCTTTTCCCTTAGATTCAATGACTCACCAAGCTTAGGCTAGGCAACGTTGACCGACCCTCCCCCCACACTTCCTTCCTGGCAACGGTGGGGAGGCGTCGACGAAGGCTTGCACAGTCCTCATGGTTCTACGATCTCCTTTCTTTTTTTAAATTTGGTTTTGAATTTAGTTTAAAATTCAAATAAGAGGCAAAACGACGTCGTTTTGCCTCTTCTTTACCGATTCAACTTTTCGACGAGCCATGTAGACGAGTTATATTAATAAAAAAAATTGCCATGTAGGATTTCCGTGATGCTTTGTCGAACTTAGCACTTAGGTGTCCCAATTTTTTTTTTTTTAAAAAAAAAAAAGTGACTTTTATGTGTACATTTCGTAAGTTTTGATACTTAAATGTTCATCGTGCCAAGTTTTGGCACTTGCACTATATTTCTACCTCCATTTTTTACTTAACTATGAAATACATCATTAACTAGATATAAATCTAAAGAATGTATGCTAGGACATAAGTCTTCAAACAAGAAATCTTGTATATTCCAATTTCGATAAAAACTGACTCGTAAATGTAGGTAATCTAGAGTTGATTAGGATCCGTAGGAAGTTGTTTTCAAGACAACATGGAAAGAACCAAACTTATCTCTAGGTCAAACCCAATCATCTCGTGAGACAATAGCATAATTTTTTCTGGCGAAATACTTTTTTTTTTTATTCTATCTCGTCGTGGAGAATTGAAAAATTGAAAGGGAAAATTATTCAATCAATCCTTAACATATTGTGCAGATGTCAATGTAATTATAAACATTTTAATTTTGTCATTTTAGTTCTAAATTTTGCACGAAATTCCAATAAAAACCTTTCGATTAATTTCCATCGGAAGTTGTTGATGTGATGATCAGGTCATTACTAGTCATCTTACGTGGCCCACCGCTATTGATGGGGCAAATTGCCTTGTACAATTAACGTAATGCATGGTTCAATAATGCTCTACACAAAATAATACTATCACAAGCAAAATCTCCACCGTATTATTGGAAATATTTTTTGCCGGCACACGTAAACATGTGTACAAATATGTACATATACATTCAATTCATTAGCAACATAACCGTATATAATAGATTTCTTTCGCTTAAAATCTTCAGGCTTCTTTTGCTAATGTGTCTCAAATGCATTTGCCACAATTTAGACTCTCAAACAGATGCATCCAATGTTGCTACGGCGAAATCTATCATTGTCTTACCTTAAAGTTCATATGGGCCACCGTGCTTGATTTCTTACATTATTACCAAAGCACCTTGAATAATTTTCAGAATTTTACATTCTGAAATAGATCGTTACCCAACCGAATCTAGGGCACTTAAGGAAATCAATTTCTTCTTTAACTTTGGAACATGCCTCACTCCAATCAATATCCTCACGATACCATCATGCATTCTGATTCAAACATTGCCAACGCTGACAACATCACATTCAACGTTGTTCCCTAACTATACTTCATTACCATCCGTGTAATGATAAGTAGTAAACTAGTTTCTATTTTGTGTAGCATGAAAAGAACAACCAGAATTCATAATGCATCCATCAAACGATGAGTAATCAATGACAAACAAGACATAATTGATAGTATCAACTACAGCTGCAATATCATCTACAAAATTAACTATAATTTCCTTAGGCAAAAGTACACTCCAAGTGCCAAAACTTGACACGATGGGAAATTTAAGTACGAAAAGTTAGGAAAATGACACTTAAATGTCATCTTTTTTGAAAAAATAGGCACTTAAGTGCCACCTCCAACGAATCCCGTCGGAAATTCTATGTAGTAATTTTTTATTAATTTTGCTCACCTACGTGGCTCGTTGAAGAACTACTTAACAATGAAATGTAAAGTGACATCATTTTGGTGTGGATTTGAATTTTAATATTAAAAATTAATTAAATTAAATTAATGTAAAAGCGACATCATTTCGCTTGTAGGAATCCTTGCCTTTGCCATCTCCCCACCGTTGTCCCCGGGGGGGTGGCTAGGGCCCTACAACCCTAGTTGATTGGAGGTGAGGGCTTGTAAGCCATCTCCCAGATCTATAGCAAGGGTCACGGCTCTCCCTCGATTCGATGAGGGTTGACCCTTGCTCGACCGGGCCAAGGGCTGCTAGGATTTCGCCCCAAGCTAGCCAAGCGACCCTCGCCATATTTGCAAGAGGGCCACGACCCTTGCCTCAGATCTAGGTGAGGGCTTGCAAGCCCTTGCCCTCTGTTGGCTGGGGTCGCTAGTTGACCCTCCCCCCACTGTCGTTGGCCCGTCCTGACAACGGTTGCGAGGTTGCGGCTACGAGGGCTGATTCCTTAACCACCTACAACTGTTCATCATCTTCATTTTTTTGCTAAAACAATGGTATTAAATTAAATTTAATTAATTTTTATATTAATTATTTACCCATGTCAAATGTCAACAGCAAAATGACGTCAGTTTTATACTTGTTTAGCCACGTCAGCATGCAAAAAATGACGTCGTTTTGCACTTACGTCATCAAAAAATTGCTACTTTAGCATTTTAGTCGGATCTTCTCACTGTTGGCACTTAATTAATTCATTAGCTTTAATTTTGACACTTAAGTGTAACTTTTTTAACTTTTGGCACTTTAGGTCTAGTACTTAATTTCCTTACCCTTCTCGTTTTTCAACTTAAGACAATTCTTTCTAGGATGCCATTTTTTGCCATAACTTCAATGGACAACATTATCAGTCCTACTTTACCAAAAAAAAAAAAAAAAAAAAAAAACATTACCAATCCTAAATTGATTACGCCTGTTCATATTAGTATTACTCCTGCTAACACGTGTTCTAGATTTCCTTCTATTTTCACCTACTAAAGTAACATATATAGGTTAGCCAGATTTTCTTCTACGGATATCCTCATTTAGAATTAAATCCCAAAGCCCTTAAACGTCAAAACAGAAGAATTACTAATGGCAATAATAGCAATATTCCAACTATTAGACAATGAAGATAATATAATTAAAGCATGTACTTTATCTTTAAAGTCAATTTCAACTAAACTCAATTGACTAATAATCACATCGAATTTATTGATATGATCTACAATTAATGCACCTTCGCTCATCTTTAATAATCACATTAAATTTATTATATGATCTACAACCGACGCTTCACTCATCTTTAAATTAAACAAACCTTGCATCAAATAAACATTGTTGATTGCATAAGGCTTCTCATACATATCCAATATGGTTTTTATCAAATTAGCAGTGGTCTTCCTCTTCACAATGTTAAATGCGATGTTACGAGCCAACGTCTACCGAATAAAACCCATAACTCGTCTATCCAACAAATCTCAATAAGCTTGCTTCATCATCTTTGGCTTATCCCAAGATAGGAGCAAGTGCAGTTTTATCTAGTAAAGATAATCTTCAATCTACATTTTCCATAAATTAAAATCATTCCCATCAAATCTTTCAATTCTCACTTTCCTTCTTTTGTCGTCATCAATTCACTTCAACTCTACCAAGTCTAGTTTTGATACCAATTATTGCAGAAAGCGAGCGATGGAATAATAAAATAGACGAAACAAGAAAATAACTCAGACACTAGATTTACGTGATTCAATTGTAGAGTACTATGTCCATGGGGAGAGTAGCAACGCATTTGCTATAAATCGAGTGATACAATGGAGATTAGACACTTAAGTCACTCAAATACTTTTGGTATTTTCCAAGCCCCAATTACATCCAATAGTTCGCGCAATATTTAACTTCAAAATTTCTTACGAAATAATCTCTCAATCTCATGAAGAAATTCACAAATCTTACCACAAGATTTCACGGCTACAAAAACTAACTTGATAAATGTAATTCAAGAGTTTTCTCTGCACGTCTTTGCCTACCAAGCATTTGTCTACAGACGGCGCTTCAAGAAGACCCTTATACATCAAGCGCAGCACGAAAACCGCCTTCACGAACAAGCACTCACGGCAAATCAACAACGCCGCGCCCAAATTCCAGCAATTATTCAGCCCGTATTTGTAATAGACAAAAGAAACAAAACCCGTCATGAAACCGAGTCCAACGTGGGAAAAAAAAAATCCACGGTCAACTCTCCTCAAATTTATTTTCCTTGCTGACTTCAATGAAGAAACCAACTCGTGCGTATATATAATTTATCGCTTTCTTCGCCGACTGCAGCTCGTAAAGGAAATAAATTACATTCAAGTTCACACCACCAATATGAATGAGAGATCCAATCTTGAACTTTGATCTACCAAGTTAACACGCAAATAAATTGAGGTCGGGTTCATTCAATAAGCTTAAACACGAGACATATTTTAACAAGTTAAACCAGAGAAGCACAAGTTAAACTGATCGAAGCGAATGGGTCATGAGCACAAGTTAAGATTTGAACAGATTACTTCAAGGGGCCTATGGAGATAACTAGCCAAGAACCAGAAGAGCCAACTTTTAGCTGAGACTCCTTTCATGTTGCTGATGTATTTCACTCCCATAATAGTAGAGAAAGCGAAAGCCATGTTCGAAAGCTGAGCCTGCAATCTACTATCTTTAGCACAAACACAGTTATTCGTGGCAACACAATTGGTTAACATTCTTTTTTGTTTCTGATTTTCGTTTCATGTTCTGATGAGACTTCAATTGAAGATTCCTGCTCTGCTCCACACCCGCGAAGCGCGAGTTCTAGGCCAGTCCTATGTTGAAAGCAAACTTGTCGGACATAGCATGAACTGAAATCGCACGATTTTGATTTGGTAAAGATACTGAAGGGTCAAGTTGCAAGTGAAGGGCAGAGAAGCACAGGTTTGGCCGGTTGGTCAATAGCACTAGGGTCCATACTCGAGATTTGCCGGTGGCTGTGGTTGGTGGGGAGTCTTTAAGAGTTGGCCGTACAAGTTGGGCTTTGAACAGATTATATCACATGGACTACAGAAAGAACTGGCCAAAAACCAGAGTAATTTTGTAGTTGAGATTCCTCTCCAATTCCTGCTCTAGTTCATTCCCAGGATAGTAGGAGAAAGTGAAAGTGCTGACCAAAAGCCGAAACCATGAAAAGCCCAGGATTCTGTGCCTCCACGGGTTCAGAACGAGCGCTAAGATCCTCGAGACACAGATCCATAAATGGCCCGACTCCATCCGGCGAAGCTGGATCTGGTGTACCTCGACGCCCCGTACCCATCCATGGGCCAGTCCAGCGTGGAGGGCATCTTCGATCCGCCTTACTTCAAGTGGTTCCAAGCCAATCAGGTCAGATTTCCAGTTTCATCTGGACTCCATTTGGTGTAACTATAACAGTACTTCATGGTTGCAACCCGGATCTTCAAAAACTATTGACAACTTGGAATGCTTGTGAGCCACACACGGTGCCACGAAATGTCACGGCACGATTGTAGCACGGTGCAGCTATAGCTGCACCAAACAGGTTCTTAGCAGAAAAAAATTGGGAAATTCATCGAGCTGATAATTGAGAGTGTTGGGGTTCCAGGATTTTACAGAGTACGAGAACTTTAAAGAGTGCATCACTTTCATTGAAGATTTCATGGTGAAGAACGGTCCCTTTGATGGTTTACTGGGTTTTTCCCAGGTGAGTCCGGTCAAATGAAAAGACAAAGCAGCATCTTTTCTTATGAGGGTTTGTTCGAATTATTAAATTTTTGAGGTTTCGAGGCCACAAGAAGAAAGAAAAGAGATAAACTAACAAAAACTTCATCCCCATGTTTACAAGATTTTCCTGTTTTGATTACCAGGGAGCTACGCTAGCCGCAGCATTGCCAGGAATGCAGGCAGAGGTACACTTCTATCTATCTTCATATTCCAACAAAAATTTCAAATCAAAACAAATAAATGAAAGGAAAAATGAAAAGCAACAGGACTTTTTGATCGAGTTGCTGCAATCACTAAAATGCTGAAATTTGCAGGGATTGGTACTCACGAAGGTGCCCAAGATCAAGTTTCTGGTTCTAATTTCTGGGGCTAAATTCGGTGGATCAAAATTTGGCGCACCTCCCCTGGCAGCTAACGCGTTTTCCTCTCCTGTCAAGTGCCCTTCTCTTCATGTTATAGGTAACTACCTGAACTTAGCTCTCTTCGATTCTACTACGATCCAATCACCATTAACTTGCTTACAAGTTTCAAAGTCTTGTCTGACGGTGCCTGACCATGATGTTAGCGATAATTAATTGTTACAACCACCACATGACGTCGCTAGGCTAAATTTCAGCAACCAAAAGTAGGATCAATGATGATTTTTCTGTGCTGTACATAAAGGTTGCTGAAAATAAAGGTCTAAATAAGTTCAGAATTGCAGCTTCATATAGAATGCTATCGATCCAGTCCTGTCAAATGAACTTGGACCACAATCCATCCTTGTTTTACACTTTGAATCCGGAGACTAGGGACTAAACAAAAAGTGTCAACATCAAGGTGTGCAAGAAGATCCACATGATGTATTCAAGCTTCTTCAAACACTGGCAAGGTCAATTAGCCAACTAAGAAAGAGATAATAGACTAAGTGGGTTACGCATTATGGCCTCGTTAACTGATAAATTAAGAAGTGATTGTTGTGCTATTAGGGGAGAATGATTTCCTGAAGCTGGAGTCGATTGCTCTGCTCGATTCGTTCGTGGATCCGAACGTCATCCATCACCCCAACGGCCACACAATCCCCGGCCTCGGTTAGTGTCACCACCAACTGATTCAGTCTCTCTTTTCCCATTGTTTCAGTTCCTCTTTTGTTCTTAATTTCACTTTTATCAATCAATAGAAAGAAAAAAATGGATAGTAAACGGCCACTCGATCGTAATTTTGTCGGGAGCAATCTCCCGTGTCTCGAGGGATGGGAACGTCATGTTCTGAGATGCCATAGATGTTTCGCTTTCTACATATTCGTGGGGACGCTGAGTTTTCTTCTTGTTTCTTCTCTTGTGCAGATGATCAAAACCTTGAGATTGTCAACAGTTTCATTGAGAAGATCCAGAATCTCGCTGCTACATAATTCATTATTTATTTGTGATTTGACCATCTTTCTTTAATCCCAAGAAAGCCTGAAGGGCAAGGAATGGAAAAGTTCATCTCTTAACAATTTGCATATTTATGTGGTGCCTCCTTCTATAGACCCAAAAAGAAAAAAGGAAGAAAGTCTCCCAAGGATGAAGTAGCTGGTAATTTCCCAAACATATGGTACCAATAGAAGTGCAACACATTGCTAAAAGCTCTATTGGTAATTACGGTCCTAGCAAGATCGCATGAATTGGGTGCTTTTCGCTACAAGATCTAAATGTCATGTTTTGTTACAGTTATGCTACATGTATTTTGCACTTAACTATGAAAATACGTTATTAACCATACATAAATCTAAAGAATGCATGCAAGGAACATAAGTTTTTAAATAAGAAACCTTATATATTCCAATATCGCTCAACTGACTTGTAAATATAGGTAATCTACGGTTGATTAGGATCCATAGGCAGTTGCTTTCAAGACAACATGGAAAGAGCCAAACCTATCTCTAAGTCAAACCCGGCCATCTTCTAGGACAATAGCATATGTCTTTTTATGGCGAAAATACAGTTTTTTTTTTTTTTTTTAATTTCTATCGTGGCGTGGAGAATTGAAAAAATGATAGGGAAAATTATGCAATCAATCTTTAACCAATTGCACTGATGCTAATTTAATCCTAAATTTTGTTACTTTAGTCCTAAATCTATTTATAAAATTCTAATATAAACCTTTCAATTAATTTCCACTAGACTTGATGATCTAATCATCACTAGTCATCCTAGGTGGCGCACCACTAATGATAGGGCAAATTGCCTTGTACAGTTAACGTAACACGTGGTTCAATAATGCTTTACAGGAAATAATACTATCACAAGCAAAATCTTCACTGTATTATTAGAAATACTTTTTGCTGGCACATGTAAACACGCATACGAATATCTACGTAAATTTTATTCTTTGTATTTGGGAAAAGAAAACCGAAATTTCGCTCTTACATTTTCCCAATTATTAGATGGGCCTGCTTGCCATATAACTTGAAAAATCTTGGTTACTATATTTATGTTGTCATGGAAATTCCATCTCTTTAAAGCAATTATTGTGCAGCATAAACAAGATCCAAACGACAATGTAAACAAGCTTCTTTTGACAGTCTTGCAAGGTCAATAAGCCCAAACTAAGAAGGCATTACATTCCAAGAGGCTGTCCGGTACAGCCTTCCCCGAACGGTTTCAATTATGAAAAGGGTGCGCCAACTTTTATGATTTGCTTTGGCAAATACCTCAGACCTGCAGCACATTCGCGGTCACATCGTTATATAGTGACTTTTAGCGAACCACCCCAACCATTTTTAAGCTAGACACCAAGGTTGCAGCACTTCACAGCACAATTACAGCCCGACACTGTAATATATGGGCTTTTAAAAAAAAGGAAGGAAAGAAAAAAAGAAAATAAAAAGGAAAAGAAAGAGTTGAAAAGTCAAAAATGGGAGGCTGAAGGAGAGAGGAGCCGAGAGTTTTCGGGAGAGGGAAAAGAGAAGAGAGAGAGAGAGAGAGAGAGGAAGAAAAGGCAGAAAAAAAAAAGGAAAAAGAAAAGAAAAAGGAGGAGATAAAAGGGAAAGAGAGAAGGAAAGAAGGGGAGAGAGAGGGACGGCAGGGGGCTCGAACAGAGAGGAGAAAGAGAGAAAGAAGAAGAAGAAGAAGAAGAAGAAGGAGAAGGGGTTTCGCGCGTTCTCGCCATGGGAGCCTCGCCAAGCCGAGTTAACTACGTAACGCAACGCTCGGTAAGCACCCGTGCTCCCCCTTCATTCAATTGGAGTAGTTTCGGACTTAAAGGGTTGAAATTCGGAATTTTGGGAAAATCGAGCGACGAAGTATGATTTTTCAGTCGTTGAGCTGCGTATTTTTGTAGAAATGGTACTTTGGGATGTTGTGAAGCTGTGGGATTTTACGGATCGTGATTTGAGCTTGCGGTTTGTCCGGAACGAAATTTTGAAGTTGGGGGCGCGTTCTGGTACTGTAGCGAACAGCAGCTTCGAGTCTGTTTTTTTGTTGTTTTCGGTACCGTTTTGGGGCGGCTGAGTTGGGGTTGTTGTTGTACGTTAAGAGAGATTTCTAAGGACTATAAAATGGCTTGAAACGGATTTTTGTGGAGGAAGTTATGGCGTGTCAAAGTTGGCGCATGGACTGCGCGTAGCGGAAATCGATGGGTTTTCGACAAATGCGAGCTTTCGTGGCTCATAGGTGTCGTTTTATCGACAAATATGCCTAGTATAGACGAGTCGTTATGCGAACATCATTTTTACTCGGCCTTTTGATATTGTTTTTCCGTTAATTGTTAGGGATCCGAGTGCGTTGGCGCAAGTAACCACATAGGTTGATTTTCGACTGTCCCAGGGTGAGTGGTGTTATCTCTTCTAAGAATTTATAAGCTCATGTTTTTAAAATGATAAATGATTGATATTTTATGAGTTATGAATAAGCATATTTGTTGCATAAAATTTGGATCGGGCATTTACTGCGTTTTGGTATTTAAGAATAGTGTGAGAATTTTAGTGGAAATATATGTTCTATTTGATGGACGAAGTTGAGAAATATTACATATTTTGAGTTTGTGAAACCTCTTTACGAAGATCTCGGCTTTAAGATGGTTTATGGAAGGCTATGTGAACATCGATTTGTGACGAGCTTTTTGAAATGTATTTGATTTGGGATGAGCTTTTTGAAATGTATTTGATTGAAATTGATTTATGAGACGAGTTTTGAAAATTATTTGAGAATGTTTTATGAAATGTATTTTTGGGCGGATGAGTTGAGTTGCAAAACCTTTTGGGGATATATGAAATGATTTATGGATTTGATTTGAAAATTATGGATAGTGTCGTTTTGGATTGATGTGGATGCTCAATATCGCTGTGAGCCCAGCGAGGGGCTTGTGGGTATGCGCATACTATTCTAGGATATCATTGTGGGCCGAGCCACCGGCTAATAATAGGTGGAGACCTTGCCAAGGGGGGAATCTTGGTCGCCTCGTCACTAGGCGTTGTATCGTGACTATGGTTTGATATTGAGCAATGGATTGGTCAATGGAGTGGACCATCGACATGTGATATGAGTTGGGTCGATGGAATGGACCATTGACGTGTGATTTGAGATTAGTCGTTGGAATGGACCATCGACGTGTAATTTTATTTGATTATCAAGGTGTGGTTTGATGAGATTAATCAATGGAATAGACCATTGATGCATGTTTTATGAGATTGACCAATGGGTTGGACCATTGGGATTTGCCTATTATTATCTTGAATATTTTTGCTTTGAACATATTGTGTTAAAGTAAGAAAAGTTATATTTTGGCATCGAAGGTTTGTTAAACTTCTGGGTTTGGTGTGGTATGAGATTAACCAATGGAATGGACCATTGGCGTGTGAACTAACGAGATTGATCAATGGATTAGACCATTGATGTTTATTTTGATATTATCGTTAAATGATTATTTCTGCTGTAAATATAAGCGCACATACTTATTATTTTACTGTATGTTTGTTATATCCTGGATTTGAATTAAAAGAGTTGCGGTTTGGTTTTGTAAATATGCATAGTGGGTGCTCGATCCGGTTAGAAGAGATGCATTACTCATCGAGCTGTGGTTGCTCACCCCTCTATTTTCCAATCTTTTCAGGTTTCTCAACTAATGATGAGTAGGTACGAGAGCGAAATGGATATGGGGACTTTTAAGAATTGGATTTTGGGAGCTCTGAGGCTACGTCCTTTGAGTGGAAGGACGGCCGTGTCATCCCCCATTCTTGATGGTTTTGGGGTGTGACATCTAGTGGTATCAGAGCTTAGGTTATGATCTTTTGGGTATAAATTTTATGGGACGTTGTGAGGGTGTGTTAGTTTTAGCGCGTTAGTCTTTGTTATGTATTAGGATGTAAGTCTTTTCCTTTTTGGGGTGGAAACTCGTGCAGCAATGTTTAAAGTTGTGGAACACCCTGCGGGTACTATGAAGATCATTGTGACTTGAAGGGTCCTACTGTGATAAAGGAGTAAAGCCTTGATGTGCCAAGTGTGATAAAGGAGGATGTTATCGTGGTAGAAGTGTTGAGTTTAAGGATAAGAAGTGTTGGGCCACGAGTCTTCAATCGAGAGAGAGCAACTCGTGGTATCATGCTTTGCTTGTTGGACGATCAATTTTGAGTGTGCATATAATAGAAGAGTTGGTGGTGAAAACTTCCTATCAAGATTGTATATAATCGGAATTCCTGAAGATAGCACTTGCAAGCTAACTTTTTTTTTGAAACTCCCCAGGCAAATAATGAAGTTGCATAATAGATTTGTGTCTCGGGTACAGTGGCATGGCTATCGAAAGTGAAGTAACCAAAGATTCGGGAAACAATGAAACTGCCATATTAAGGAGCCTCGAGGTGGCGGCGACAATGGCAAAGAGCCCTACTATGAATGAGAATGGATAGGATTCCAACAAGAGTAAAAGAGATGAAAAAGGGAACTCTATTCCATTCCTTAAGCTATTCTCATTTGCAGATTCTACTGATATGCTATTGATAGTTGTTGGGTTGATAGGCGCAGTGGGGATTGACCTTTTCTCTACCACTTATGATCACCTTGTTCGGAAAACTAATCAATACGTTCGGCTACAGTTAGGGTAATAATGATATTGTTGTTCTTGTGATTAAGGTTAAAACCTTTGCAAATATGGACTTTATAAATTGTTACAGAGAAAGTCATTTCTCAGAAAGGAAGTTCTCAAAAAGGAAGTTTCTTATGTTGAGATTGTGAAATCTTCACATTCCTTTTAAGTTGATCTAGTGCTTAGGTGTGGTGCGGCAGCATTTCTTTAGGTGTCTTGCTGGATGGTCACTAGCAAGCAACCGGCTGCAAGAATAAGGGGTCTTTATTTGCAAATTATATTGAGACAAGATGTCACATTCTTTTACAAATAGACTAATACCGGAGAGTTGACCAGGAAAATGTTGGGCAACACAGTTCTCATCTCGGACGCTTGGGTGAAAACATGGGAAAGTTTATATAGCTCAGGTCGACATTTGTTGGAGGTTTTGTGATGGCATTTATCAAGGGGTGGCTATTGACTCGGGTTATGCTTTTCATGATTCCTCTGCTAGTACTGTGACTAGAGTCATGTCATCGTCATCTCAAGATGGCATCCCGCGGGCAAAGGCTTATGTAAAGGCAGCAAATTTTGTTGAGCAAACAAGTGGTTCAACTAAGACGGTTACATCATTTACCAGAGAGAAACGAGCAATCGCAGATTACAGCAAATTTTTTTGTGAATGCATACGAACGAAGTGTCCACCGAAGCCTACTAAATCTTGGAGGAGTCATGATCATCATTTTTAGTGTTTTACTTTGGCAATATGGTACAACACGAAGTTGATGTTAGACAAGAGATATAATAGGAACGCAGTGACTGATGTGATCATGGCAATATTGATTGGTTCCATGTCTCTTAGGTAGGCTTCTTCATGCATTAGTGCATTTGCTATTGGTTGAGTTGTTGTATAGAAGATGGTTGAGACCATCCGTGGGAAGCCGAAAATCGATTCTTTTGACACTAAGGGAAAGAAACTAGATGAATTCAATGAGATATTGAATTGGTGGATGTTTATTTCGGTTACGCAGCCAGGCCCAATGAGCAAATATTCAATGGGTTCTCTCTTAGCATCCCAAGTGGTACAACTGTCACTCTAGTGGGACAAAGTGGAAGTAGGACGTCCATAGTGATTAGTTTTTTAGAGAGATTCTACGACCCCCAAGCCAGTGAAGTACTTATCAATTGTATTAACTTTAAAGAGTTTCATCTTAAAAGGATCAAAAGCAAACTCGAGCTTGTTAATTAGAAGCCTGTGTTATTCGTGTGCAGCCTTAAGGACAATATTGTATATGGAAAGGGAGGCACCATAAGTGAGATTAAAGCTACTATAGAACTTGCGAATGGCATGCCTACTAATAAGGTCAGTTGCTACCCTGTCATGGATTTTCTATGTAAGGAGAAGGGATGAAGAAGTGAGGGAGATGCTGCAGAAAATGGTAAGGGCGGTAAATTATTACCAAACCAAGATTACTTATGATCGTTTGGTCAATGTGCTTGTCAAGTATGGTCATGGAGACGAGGCTCTTGAATTTTGAGGGAAGCAAAATGGAGAGGTTTCCAATTGGCAAAGTGGAACATAGTGCCATAATTCATTTATTTTGTAAGGCGGGGAATCTAGTAAGCCAAAGGAAATAGTGAACAAGATGTCATTGAAGGGTTGTATCCCAAATGTGTGACATATACCATTATTATCGTTTGGTTTTGTCGAGCAAGTAAAGTAAATCAAGCTAGAGAGCTGCTTAAATAGATGGAAAGGTATGGCTGCAAACCGAACACTCTACCTTGCATAGCCTTATTAAGTGGGCTTGGTAGAAGTGGTAAGCCTTTGGAAAAAAAAAAAAAAAAAAAAAAAAAAAGGCTCAAGTTGTAGCAGGATCGAAGCATGGAGTAATTCATGAATTTCTGGTTGGTGATGAGACGCATCCTCAATGAAAAGATAATGAGAATATATGTGAAAATTCAATATCAAAATCATATCGGGAGAGAGACCACTTGGGAGCTCAAGGAAAAGGCAAGACGCGAATACTCCCACTTGTTTGGTAATCAATGTATGTCTAAATTTCGAGGACGAAATTTTTTTTAAGGAGGGGAGAATGTAATATATGAGCTTTTAAAAAAAAGGAAGGAAAGAAAGAAAGAAAATAAAAAGGAAAAGAAAGAGTTGAAAAGTCAAAAATGGGAGGCTGAAGGAGAGAGGAGCCGAGAGTTTTCGGGAGAGGGAAAAGAGAAGAGAGAGAGAGAGAGAGAGAGAGAGGAAGAAAAGGCAGAAAAAAAAAGGAAAAAGAAAAGAAAAAGGAGGAGATAAAAGGGAAAGAGAGAAGGAAAGAAGGGGAGAGAGAGGGACGGCAGGGGGCTCGAACAGAGAGGAGAAAGAGAGGAAGAAGAAGAAGAAGAAGGAGAAGGGGCTTCGCGCGTTCTCGCCATGGGAGCCTCGCCAAGCCGAGTTAACTACGTAACGCAACGCTCGGTAAGCACCCGTGCTCCCCCTTCGTTCAATTGGAGTAGTTTCGAACTTAAAGGGTTGAAATTCGGAATTTTGGGAAAATCGAGCGACGAAGTATGATTTTTCAGTCGTTGAGCTGCGTATTTTTGTAGAAATGGTACTTTGGGATGTTGTGAAGCTGTGGGATTTTACGGATCGTGATTTGAGCTTGCGGTTTGTCCGGAACGAAATTTTGAAGTTGGGGGCGCGTTCTGGTACTGTAGCGAACAGCAGCTTCGAGTCTGTTTTTTTGTTGTTTTCGGTACCGTTTTGGGGCGGCTGAGTTGGGGTTGTTGTTGTACGTTAAGAGAGATTTCTAAGGACTATAAAATGGCTTGAAACGGATTTTTGTGGAGGAAGTTATGGCGTGTCAAAATTGGCGCATGGACTGCGCGTAGCGGGAAATCGATGGGTTTTCGACAAATGCGAGCTTTCGTGGCTCATAGGTGTCGTTTTATCGACAAATATGCCTAGTATAGACGAGTCGTTATGCGAACATCATTTTTACTCGGCCTTTTGATATTGTTTTTCCGTTAATTGTTAGGGATCCGAGTACGTTGGCTCAAGTAACCACATAGGTTGATTTTCGACCGTCCCGGGTGAGTGGTGTTATCTCTTCTAAGAATTTATAAGCTCATGTTTTTAAAATGATAAATGATTGATATTTTATGAGTTATGAATAAGCATATTTGTTGCATAAAATTTGGATCGGGCATTTACTGCGTTTTGGTATTTAAGAATAGTGTGAGAATTTTAGTGGAAATATATGTTCTATTTGATGGACGAAGTTGAGAAATATTACATATTTTGAGTTTGTGAAACCTCTTTACGAAGATCTCGGCTTTAAGATGGTTTATGGAAGGCTATGTGAACATCGATTTGTGACGAGCTTTTTGAAATGTATTTGATTTGGGATGAGCTTTTTGAAATGTATTTGATTGAAATTGATTTATGAGACGAGTTTTGAAAATTATTTGAGAATGTTTTATGAAATGTATTTTTGGGCGGATGAGTTGAGTTGCAAAACCTTTTGGGGATATATGAAATGATTTATGGATTTGATTTGAGAATTATGGATAGTGTCGTTTTGGATTGATGTGGATGCTCAATATCGCTGTGAGCCCAGCGAGGGGCTTGTGGGTATGCGCATACTATTCTAGGATATCCTTGTGGGCCGAGCCACCGGCTAATAATAGGTGGAGACCTTGCCAAGGGGGAATCTTGGTCGCCTCGTCACTAGCCGTTGTATTGTGACTATGGTTTGATATTGAGTAAAAGATTAGTCAATGGATGGACCATCGACATGTGATATGAGTTGGGTCGATGGAATGGACCATTGACGTGTGATTTGAGATTAGTCGTTGGAATGGACCATCGACGTGTAATTTTATTTGATTATCAAGGTGTGGTTTGATGAGATTAATCAATGGAATAGACCATTGATGCATGTTTTATGAGATTGACCAATGGGTTGGACCATTGGGATTTGCCTATTATTATCTTGAATATTTTTGCTTTGAACATATTGTGTTAAAGTAAGAAAAGTTATATTTTGGCATCGAAGGTTTGTTAAACTTCTGGGTTTGGTGTGGTATGAGATTAACCAATGGAATGGACCATTGGCGTGTGAACTAACGAGATTGATCAATGGATTAGACCATTGATGTTTATTTTGATATTATCGTTAAATGATTATTTCTGCTGTAAATATAAGCGCACATACTTATTATTTTACTGTATGTTTGTTATATCCTGGATTTGAATTAAAAGAGTTGCGGTTTGGTTTTGTAAATATGCATAGTGGGTGCTCGATCCGGTTAGAAGAGATGCATTACTCAATGAGCTGTGGTTGCTCACCCCTCTATTTTCCAATCTTTTTCAGGTTTCTCAACTAATGATGAGTAGGTACGAGAGCGAAATGGATATGGGGACTTTTAAGAATTGGATTTTGGGAGCTCTGAGGCTACGTCCTTTGAGTGGAAGGACGGCCGTGTCATCCCCCATTCTTGATGGTTTTGGGGTGTGACAGACACAGTTATAGTTCATATGTAAGAAACTCTATGCTTTTGGATATCCATCGAACCTATATGGTCATATCAATGCACGGAGGGCATTGTCTTTTGAGACGGGTCCATAGGGTCGGCCTAAATTCGTATCACAGAAAATTCATCCGGGAAGACAATGAAGGGTCGGGTTGTAAGTTGCAAGAGAGAATCACCAAAGTAAACCGGCCAGTTGGTCAATAGCATATAGGGTCCAAACTGGAGATTTATTGGCGGGCGGGGTTGGTGGGAATTTTTTAAGAGCCGGAGCGAATGGGGCAGACTTTGAACAGATTATATCACACGGACTATAGAGAGAACTGGCCAAAAACCAGAGGATTAACTTTGTAGTTGAGACTTCCCTCTAATTCCTGTTCCAGTTCATTTCCAGGATAGTAGGAGAAGGCGAAAGTGATGACTGAAATCCGAGCCCTTGAGAAGCCCAGGATTCTGTGCCTCCACGGGTTCAGAATGAGCGCTAAGATCCTCGAGACGCAGATGCATAAATGGCCCGAATCCCTCCTGGAGAAGCTGGATCTGGTGTACCTCGACGCCCCGTACCCATCCATGGGCAAGTCTGGCGCGGAGGGCATCTTCGATCCGCCCTACTTCGAGTGGTTCCAAGGCAATCAGGTCAGATTTCCAGTTTCATCTGGACTCCATTTGATGTAACAATAACTGCACTACATCGTTGAGCCCCGTATCTTTGACGATTACAAGAACTTTGAGGAGTGTCGGGGTTCAGGATTATACAGAGTACGAAAACTTTAAGGAGTGCATCGATTTCATTGAAGATTTCATGGTGAAGAACGGTCCCTTTGATGGTTTACTAGGTTTTTCCCAGGTGAGTCCGGTCAAATGAAAAGACAAAGCAGCGTCTTTTCCTTTTGGGGTTGTTGGAATTCTTAAATTTTTGAGGGCTTGCGACCACAATAAGAAAGGAAAGAGACTGAAACAAAAACTTCATCGTCTTGTTCATGATTACCAGGGAGCTGCTCTAGCTGCAGCATTGCCAGGAATGCAGGCAGAGGTACACTTCTATCTTCTTATTCCAACAAAAATTCCAAATCCAAACACATAAATGAAAGGAAAAATGCGAAGCAACAAGACTTTTTGTTTGAGTTGCTGCAATCAACAAAATGCTGAAATTTGCAGGGCTTGGTATTCACCAAGGTGCCTGAGATCAAGTTTCTGATTCTAATTTCCGGGGCTAAGCTCGGCGGATCAAAACTCAGTGCGCCTCCGCTGGCAGCTAACGCGTTTTCCTCTCCTGTCAAGTGCCCTTCTCTTCATGTTATAGGTAACTACCTGAACTTGGCTCTCTTCAATTCTACTAGGATCCAATCACAATTAACTTGCTTACAAGTATCAAAGTCTAGTCCACCGGCTTAGCCATAATTAGTTGTGACAACCAACTGCATGACGTCATTAGGCCAAGTTTCAGCAATCGAAAGTAGGATTAGTGATGATTTCTCTGCTGTCCAACACCTAAAGGTCTAAATGAGTTCAGAGCTGTAGCTTCATATAGAATGCTATCGATCCAGTCCTGTCCAAAGAACTTGGACAATAATCCATCCTTGTTTTACACTTTGAATTCGGAAATTAGGGACTAAACAATAAGTAGCATCATCGTCAAAGTGTGCAAGAAGATCCGCGTGATGTAATCGAAAGTAATCGAACTTCTTCAAACACTAGCAAGGTCAATTAGCAACACGGCTTCATTAACAGATAAACTAACAAGTGATTGTTGTGCTGTTAGGTGAGAATGATTTAGTGAAGCCAGACTCGATCCCTCTGCTCGATTCGTTTGTGGATCCGATCGTCGTCCATCACCTGGAGGGCCACACAATCCCCAGACTTGGTTAGTGTCGCTACCAACTCGATAGTGATTTTGTCGGGATTTGTCTCTGTTCTGTCAGGGGATAGGAACGTCGTGCTCTAAGAATCCCGATATATTTCTCTTTCTACTGATTCATGTCAGCGCTAAGTGTTTTTTTTTTTTCCCTTTCTATTGAGCAGATAATCAAAGTCTGGAGGATGTCAACAATTTCATTGAGAAGATCCAAAATCACGCTACGGAGTGAGCCATTATTTCTTGCAACTAGCAACAGAGATAAAATTCTCATTTGTAATTGGGCTCTCTCTCTCTCTCTCTCTCTCTCTCTCTCTCTCTCTCTCTCTCTAAAAGGCTTGTATGGAACAGCTTTAATGCACTCTTCAATGGTCATCTCTTTTGAGGTAACCATAACTCACCATGTGTGTGTGCCCGAAGCTAGTCTCGTCCTTTCTATCTATATGTTGATTGATACTGTCACGTTCCTTCTCTCCTTTTAAGGACAAGGAAGCGAAAGAATTGACCTGATATAAAGCATGCTGTGAGTCTCATTAGTAGGGATATGGAATGTCCAAGAGAGATGCATCTTAATGCTGCAAAATGAGTTTTTCGTTACTTGCAAGGTACTGTTGCTTATGGGCTGTTTTATGAGAAGGAAGAGAAGTCAATCTATTTGGTTTTACAGACAGTGACATGCTAGAGATCTAAATGACAGAGGAGATATGTTTTTTCTGCTGGGTTCAAGAACTGTCTCATGATCCGCAAAGAAACAACCAGTTGTTACTTTATCAACAACCGAAGCTGAGTTGGTAGTTGAACTTCATATGCCCGTCAAGCTATTTAGCTAGGAGCAAACGCACGAATGAGTGCATCGCTTTCCTTGAAGAATTCATGGTGAAGAACGGTCCCTTTGATGGTTTACTGGGTTTTTCCCAAGCAAGCGTCCACTCAAAAGACAAAGCAGCATCTCCTCCTCCTCCCTCCTCCTTCTTCTTTTGGGTCGTTCAAGTTCTTAATTTTGAGGCTTTGGGGTCACAAAAACAAAAGAAGAAACAGACAACCGAGTACTCCATCGTCATGTTTATGAGATTATATCGTTTCGATTACCAGGGGCTATTCTAGCTACTGCATTGGCAGGAATGCAGGCCGAGGTACACATTCACGAAGAAACAAAATGCTAAGCAATACAACTTGTGATTGAGTTCTTGCGATTAACAAATGCTGAAATTTGCGGGGGTTGGTGCTCACCAAGGTGCCCAAAACCAAGTTTCTGATTATCATGTCTGGGGCTAAGCTCGGCGGGTCGAAATTCAGCACGCCCCCGCTGGCAGCTAATGCGTTTTCGGCTCCTCTCAAGTGCCCTTCTCTTCATGTTTATGGTAACTCCCTGAACTCAGCTCTCATTGATTCTATTGCGATCAAAATCACAATGAATGCTGCCAGCTTCCAAGCCTAGTCCGACGATGTCCGACAATGATAGTATGGTTAGGTGTCCGACACATAACTTCGTTAGGCTAAATTCGGCTTTCAAAAGTAGGATTGGTGATGAATTCTCCACTATCCTATACCTAAAGGTCTAAGCGAGTCCAGCTGCAGCTTCGTATAAAATGTTATGACAAAAGTACAGTACAAGTGTCAAAACTTGATACAGGGACACTTAAGTGTCTAAAGTTATGAAAGGTATATATAAGTGTAAATTTTTTAAAAAAATTAAGACATCTGAGTACCAAGTCCGATAAAGCCTTTTAGAAATCTTACGTGGCAATTTTTTATTACTATAACTCATCTACGATCGGAGAGTTGAGTCAGTAAAGAAGAGTCAAAACGACGTCATTTTCCCTCTTATTTGAATTTTAATATAAATATTGATTAAACTAAATTTAAAATTAAATTAAAAAGGGAGATTGCAGAACGGGAGGGCTTGCACAGCCCTTGCCCAATGCTTTCTGCAACATCTTCTTCTTCCTTTCTTTAAATAATAATTTACTTTAAAATTTAAATTAATTAATATTTATATTCAAATTCAAATTCACGATAAAGTCATTTTGTTTTTTGCTTATCTAGCAATGTCAGCATGCAAAACAATGTTATTTTCCGCTTATCTAGCCACGTCAACGTGCAAAATAATATCATTTTGCAATTGTCTCGCCGAAAAAAATGTCACATCAACATTTTGGGTAGATTTTCTCGCCGTTGATATTTAATTAATTCATTTTACTTTGATTTTAATACTTAAGTATACATTTCCAAACTTTTGACACTTAAGTATTCCCTAATATCAAGTTTTGGCACTCCAGATGTTTAGACCTCAAAATGCTATTGATCTGGTCTTGTGAAAAGAACTTGGACCATAATTTGCATTTCTCTAAGAAGATTCAGGTATCACCATCAAAGAAGTGCAAGAAGATACCACAGGATGCAATCAAGTTTCTTCGAACGCAAATAAGAAATATAGATTAGAATCTAAGTGCATCCACATGATGAAATGAAAGATTGGAAGAACATGGCCTCATTAATTAACAAATCTAAGAAGTGTGATGTACAATTTAACAAGTTATCGCAATTAGATTTTATGTCAACTGACACCTTTCAAAATATCCTTACCATTAATGGAGGTTTCTCTCGTTTGGGGTTTCTCTCGTTTTGTCGAGCTCCCTCTACCAGTTGGGTAGATCCTTTCTTCCGGCGTCTGCTTTGGGTTTCTTCGGGCTGATCGGCTCATCCTCTTTGCTTCGCCTCTTCTAGCTCTCCTCTTTTCTCCTCGTGCATGTTCTCTTCTTGCCTCGCTTTGGTCCCTGCTGGCTCCTGTTCTGGGTTTCATCTGGTTTCCTCCATCGATGGGTTGCATGTCACTTTTTCTTCAATTTCTGAAGTTGTCTGCTTGACGGCTAGCTATTTTCTTCACGATGGCTTCTACGGGGGACCCTGATGCAGCTAGAGTTGCTGCGCTATGTAAAAAACTGGGTCGGCTATGTTCTGAACAAGTAATTGATGAATGGGACGTTGAACCCTCACCTGAAGTTCTTGAGGAATGCAAGTTAACTTTAATTGGTAAAGTTCTCTCAAACTCATCTCTCAATTTTCCTGCTGTTCAAATTGCGTTGAAGAGAGCCTGGCATACTGAAAATGTTGATATCCTGCAAAGAGAAGGAGGTATCTATTTAGCTAAATTCAAATCTCCATCTGAGAAGCAACGAATTCTAGATTCTGGTCCATGGCAGTTCTCTGGAAATCTGATAAACTTTAAGCCTTGGATAGAGAATACCCCTTTGCACTTTGTTATGATTTTTCGACATGCGCTTTCTGGATTCAGATTGTAGGGCTTCCCTTGGAATGTTGTACTGAGGAAATGATTCACCTGGCAGTTAGATTGATGGGGATTGTCCTGCAAGTTAAGTCTGATTACATTATTGGATCTTCTTTGAGGGCGGGTAGGGCTCGAGTTGAGCTGCCCTTATCAGAACCATTGAAGGCAGGGAGGCTCATAAAATACAAAAACAGAACGTATTGGTTGGATTTCAGGTACGAGCGCTTACCGCATTTTTGTTTTTCGTGTGGTCGCATGGGACATTATGCTGAATCTTGCCCGATAGTACCTTATTCAGAGGATATGTTCGCGCAACCTCATCAAACTCCTTATGGACCTTGGCTAAAAGCTGAGACCCAACAGTTCAGCCCTTATTGGCCCTGCTACTACGATAATTCAGAATTGGAAGATGATGAGGAGGACATCATACCTGAAACACCCCCTTCAATGCACCCCTGATTCCTATGCTGCCTCCTCCTGCCCCAGCAGCTCCTGCTAGCCCGAGTTTGGCCCCTCAGCCTCGACCCTCCAATTCAATTGATCTTATTCCTGCTAAGTTGAAACTCAAAGGGGTGCAGACATCTGTTTCTACAGTTAAAAAAGGTGCTGCTTCTCGCCAAACTATTAGAATTGGCCCTGCAAAAAAACCTCGGAGGTACTCTCCGTATGACATACCCGCTGGTCATCTACGGCACTTTGATGATTCTGGATTGTTGGACACACCAATAGCTGAGGCGACTGATGAAGGAATTTGGGCGTCGGTGGCTGGCCCTAAACAGCCACCTGTACAAAGATGAAGATTTTGAGTTGGAACTGTCAGGGTTTAGGAAATCCCCTGACAGTTCAGGTACTTAAAGCCCTTGTGGCTAGAGAAAATCCCGATTTCCTTTTTTTGATGGAAACAAAAAATCGTGATGAAGTTTTGCATCGTCTCAAGCGTACCTTGCGTTTCCAGCATCTTCAGACTTTCAGTCCTGTTGGATTGGCAGGTGGCTTGGCTCTCTTTTGGAAGGATGGATTTCAGTTAACTGATTTCTCCCCCTCGCCCCATGCCTTCGTTTTTACCTGTCATGAGATTCCAGATAACTACTCAATGAAGATTACTTGCCTTCATGCCCCTACTGTAGCTCAGGAGAGACAGTCTTTTTGGCATCACCTTCGACAAATCAGCTTTGATAACACCTTATCGTGGGTGTGCATCGGGGACTTCAATGAAATTCTCAATCGCTGGGAGAAATTGGGAGCTCGTCCTGCAGACTCTTACCGCTTGTCTTCCTTTCGTGATGTTCTTAATGCCTGCGGTTTGATGGATTTGCCAACTTTTGGCTACGCTTATACCTGGTCGAACAACCGGGAAGGAGAAGCTTTAGTAAAAGAAAGACTCGATCGAGCTGTTTGTAATGTAGATTGGCGAGTAGCTTACCCCAATGCCCAAGTGTTAGCTCTCCCAGCTGTTGGGTCAGATCACAGCCCCTTAGTGCTGGACTTTGCTCCTTATGCTCCTAGAAAACAGAGATTTTTTACTTTCAAGGCCTTCTGGCTTCAGGATCCTGGTTGCAGAGAAGTTGTTGAACACTCCTGGCTTTCGGAGATGCTGACAGATTCTACCATCCTGGTCAAACTCCGGCGTGTTACTGCTGCTCTCTCCACCTGGAGTCGTCAAAAATTTTCCAAGTGCAAAGAAAGAGTGGCAGAGTTAGAAAATCAGATGCAATACTTGACCAACCGCACAAACACTATTGAAGAACAGGCAAGAGTCCAGGATATAAAGAAAGAACTGCATGTTTTATGGCAGAAGGAAGAACAGTTTTGGGCGTTGAGATCTAGGGTAAATTGGCTACGATGAGGTGATAGAAATACTCATTTTTTTCATGCTACCACATTGCAAAGAAGACAGAGAAATCGTATTGTCCTATTGCACGATGCAAATGGGAATTGGGTTCGGGATAGGGAGCATATAAAGAATATGACTACTGATTACTTCTTTCAGCTCTACACAACCTCAGGTTCAAGGCAATACACTCCCATCTTAGAATGCTGGCCTCGCATGGTCACTTCTCAGATGAATGCTGATCTTTTAAGCCAAGTGACTTACAAGGAAGTTAGAGACGCAGCTTTTCAATTGGGAGCCTCTAAGGCCCCAGGTCTTGATGGTTTAAATGGTTTGTTTTATTAGACTTTTTGGGCTATTATCCAGGAGGATGTTGTTCAAACAGTAAGACAATTTTTTCACTCGGGCTCCCTTCCTACTGGTTTAAACTGTACAGCCATAACCTTAGTTCCCAAAATTCCCAACCCTGAAAGCCTAGATAATTTTCGCCCCATTAGCCTTTGTAACTTTGCCTATAAAATTATCGCAAAGGTGATTGCAAATCGTCTAAAACCCCTGCTGCCAGTGTTAATTTCAGAGGAACAGAGAGCATTCATCAATTGGTCGTCAGATACAGGACAACTTTCTAGTAGTCCAGGAAGTCATCCATCAACTCAAGACTCGAAAAAGAAAGCGGCATTTTCAAGCGGTGCTTAAATTAGACATGCGCAAGGCTTATGACCGTGTAGAGTGGGATTTTCTTAGGGATTTTCTGATTAAGCTGGGCTTTCACCAACATTGGGTTAAGCTGATTATGCAATGTGTGTCCACTACTTCTTTTAAAGTGAAAATGAATGGGGAGTATTCGCCTGAGTTTGTTCCATCACGAGGCCTCTGCCAAGGTGATCCCTTATCTCCTTACCTTTTTATTCTCGTGGCCAACCTTCTGTCTTATCTTATACAACATGCCATGAATCTGGGCTGTCTTAAAGGTGTAAAATTGCATAGGAGATGCCCTACTCTATCGCATCTGTTTTTCGCTGATGATGCTGTGTTTTTTCTGGATGGAACTTTATTGGAGTGTCAAAATCTTACCAATCTTTTAAATCAGTATTGCTTAGCCACTGGTCAAGCTATTAATCGTAACAAATCAGGAGTGTTTTTCAGTCCTTCTTGCCCTGTGGTTTTACAAGAGAATTTAGCCAGTGAATTACGGGTCCCTATTTTACAACGAAGTGGTAAATATTTAGGCCTTCCTACAGAGTGGGGGAGATCAAGAAGGGATATGTTTTCCTGGATTATGAATAGAGTGCAGTCCAAACTGGAAGGTTGGAAGGAAAGATTAATGTCGAGAGGTGGAATGGAGGTTATGCTAAAGGCCGTCATTCAAGCTATATCTCAATATGCTATGAGTGTTTTTAAGCTTCCTATTTCTCTTTGCAAGAATATTGAAAGGAGAATGGCCCATTTCTGGTGGAGTAATGATACGAGTAAATCAGGCATTCATTGGCAGAAGTGGACAGTGATGCAGAATAGGAAAGATGCTGGAGGTTTAGGCTTCCGTGACTTGATTCAATTCAACAATGCCATGCTTGGTAAGCAAGCATGGCGCCTTCTACAGAATCCTGTCTTTTTGTGGGGTAAGCTCTTTAAAGGCCTATACTTTCCATCATCTTCTTTTATTAATGCTATGAAAGGTGCTCGCCCTTCTTTGGGCTGGCAAAGCCTTCTTCAAGGCAGGGATTCTATTAGTAAAAGTATTCGGTGGTCTGTGGGAAATGGAACCTCTATTAACATCAGGGAGGATCATTGGCTACCCATGGGAATCCTCGGAGGTCCCAGGGCCTGTGATGAACCTCAACTAGTAGTTGGTCTTATTGATCAGTCTACTAGTTCTTGGAAAATTGATGTATTGTAGCGCTTTTATGATGAATCAATTATTAAGCAAATCACAGACATACAGATCAGAGCAAATTTTACTCAGGACAAGTTGATATGGACTGCCACAAAGACAGGGGATTACACAGTGAAGTCGGCCTACCATCTATTAAAGCATTCAGCAGAACACAGGGCATCTACTCATGCATCAACATCGTATAGTATTTCTACCTGGTTCTGGCGAGCTATGTGGAAGATGCCAACTGCCCCCAAAGTTCGATCTTTTCTATGGGCTCTCTGTACCAATTCAATCGCAACTCGGGAGAACCTGTATCGAAGACATATTATAATCAGTCCGTGTTGTGCTATTTGTAAAAAAAAACGTACCAGAAACAGTGGAGCACATCTTCTTAATCTGCCCGTGGACTCAACAGATCTAGTCCAATCCTCAGCTTAATATCTATATCTCTCCTTCTTACCTTCGGCGACTGGATTCGTGGGTTGTTACTGCTATGGGAAAGTAGAATGCCTTACCTCGGCTAGGGCTTGTCTCAACTGTGTTATGGCACATATGGCGAGCTCGAAACGGGTTTTTATTTTGTGGGATTGAGCTGGATCCTTACCGTGTTGTTGATTCTGCCCTTGCGCAACATCAAGTGGATTTGATTACGAACCCTATCTGTTCAATCAAAACAGAAGCAATCAAAAATTGGGAATTTTTTTGGATTCCCCCTGATCCAGGCGTCCTGAAGATTAATATAGACGGCTCTTATAGATCTGGTAGCAAGATCAGTTCTATTGCTTGTATTTGCAGGGACAACACGGGGAAACTTACTGATGGGTTTACAAAGACGGTCGAGGCGTCGTCTGCGCTGCAAGCCGAGACTCAAGCCCTCTCCTTTGGCCTTCGCCATCTCCTCGATCAAGGCTTTCAACACACCCCGATTCTGGTGGAATCTGATTGCTCCTATCTCGTCCAGCTGATCAATCAACAGGAGTCCCCCCCTTGGCTAGATCGTGCTGTCGTCTCTGAGGCGGCGTTTTTGTTTTCTCTCTTTTCTCAAGCAACCCTAGCTTTCTGTCGAAGGGGTGCGAACAAGGTAGCTGACTGGGCCTGCAAGGCCCATTTGCGGTCTTCGCTGCCTTCAAACTGGGTCTTTTTTCCTCCTTCTCCGCTCTTAAACTTGATTTGTGCGGATGCCCTTGGTGCTGGATGTAAAACCTTTCTTTATTAATGCTAACTTCTTTTCCTGACCAAAAAAAATTAACAAATCTAAGAAGTGATTATTTGTGTTGTTAGGTGAGATGGATTTCCAAAAGGCGATGTCGATCGCTCTGCTCGATTCATTTGTAGATCCGATGGTGATCCATCACCAAAGGGCCACACCAACCCCAAGCTTGGTTAGTGTCACTACTAATGTAATTCTCTCTTTTTCCAAAATACAATCGAATTCTAAAATTTCAAAAATGCAATTAAATTCTAAAATTTGTCACGGAAGTGCATTTGAATCTTAAAATTTTCAAAAAGTGCCATCAATGAAAGGACTTAATTAGATCAATTTGACAAGTTTTATTTTTTTAGGACTTAAATGGACCTTTCGACATTTCTAGGATTTAGTTACTCTTTGTGATAAGTTTTAGAACTTAATCACACATTTTAAAAGTTATAGGATTCAATTGCAATTTCATGATAAGTTTTAGAACTATCAATATTCTTATCCCATTCCACTTCATTGTAGTTTCATGACAAGTTTTAAAACCATCAATGCTCTTACCCATTCCTCTTTCATTCTTATTTTCACTTTTGCTAATTAATGGAGAAGAATGAACAATGAAAATCCTCTCGATTGTAATTTCGTTGGGATTAATCTCTCCGTCTGTTGGGGGATAGGAACGTCATGCTCTGAGAATACCTCAAATATTGCGTCAGCGCTGAGTTTTCTTCTCGTTTCGCTTCTTGCCCAGATGATTAGGGGTGATCGGGTCCAGGGTGGATAGGGTCTAGACCTGGACCCTGTTCCCGACCCTGTTATAACCAGTTCTCTTTTTTTGGACCCTGTTCCCGACCCTGTTTACATTGGACCCTATTCCCGACCCACCATGTTTTTCCGGTTCGGGAACAGGGTCAACCCTGTTTATATTGGAACTACTTTCGGTTTGGAACTACTTTCAGTTTTGCAGACCTCCATATCAGAAATAAGGCTTTTCGGTACACTTAAGTTGCCATTACTTTCAGCCTAAAGATAGAAGAGATGATATTCATGTTGAGCCATAAACTTCTCAGCAACTGAGTAACTGCAACAATAAACACATAAAACTTACATAATGACGACTACAACAAAGCTGTCTTCATTTGTCTCGCCAGCAGCAGAAATATCCTTCTGTACACCTGCACAATACCTCATGCATTAGGAATATTCCATAATTCACAAGTAAAATGCTTTATCAGCTAAGTCATACACTCATCCTGATCCTTCTCATCTGAATTTTGCTGAGTTGCATTTTCACTTCCTCCTGGACTATCTCTATCACCTGAAAAAGAATGAGCAAACATACGTAACAAACTACCGAACTGGAAATTACTTGAAAATGACAAGCATTTATCCAGCAACAATTCAATAATTCAAGTTTGTCATAGAATCATCAGCAAATTTTTGTTCATCCGGAACAACACATTGGCTAAGGGCCTTCTTAAGAAAGATACTTTCAACTTTTAGAAATTTCACCTCGTCTGAGCATATTGTTTAAGTAACTCCTCCAAAGTGGATCATCCATTTCATTGTGCAAGGCTTCCAATTCTTCTTTCCTTTCTTCTTCGTTATGAGAGCCTCATCTTCCTCAATAGTTTGCTCATCATCCTCCTAGAACATCATCCACCAAGAGAACTTATAAGATTTGATATACATGGAAGAAGCAAACCAAATTCTAGGCACAAAATAAAAAATAAGCTGAAACTCTTCCAACATCCACAAATAACTTCGAGGCCAACAGATTATGAACTTTTCTTTTCAGCACAAACAAATAGAGACATCGAAAGGGTCCAAATGAATGTGAGTGTGTCCAAAGGGATGCAGGTAATCATATATCGATACAATAACAGTGCATAAGAAAATTGTACTTCCACTAAGATACATAATCTATAATAAAGTAGTAATTGATGCTAATGTTGCCATTAAAAACATGCACTTCATTGTCATCGGGATAATTTGCGAAATACATCGACTCTTTCTTCCAGTTTAGTAATGTCAATTACTCTAGGGGGAAAGCATTCCACTGTCTCAAAATCAAATCAACAATTGACATGCTACTCCGATCCCGAAACTAAGAAAATGACTATCCATGCACCCCCATTATGTAACTCGCCAAAATATACATATTTAACAGAAAAGGATCAAGCAAATCCCATAATTTATGAACCTTTTGGCGCCAAGCTCTCGTCTCGTGATCCAATTTCGACCTTGGACCTTCATGCTTATAGTTCAACCTATAGCACTGTAAAAGGAAGCAACATCTGCATTTGCCATTAAAAAAAAAAAGTCATAACAGCGCTCATCAGACCCAATGGTTTTTAACGCAAGGCACTAAACGAATAAACGAAGACCGTGTTGCCTTATGCCACGCCAAATTGTTATTAAAAACCAGACGCCAATTTGCGACGGCGTAGACAGGGACGGGCACGAGGCGCGGGCGCGAAGGGAAGAAAATCCGCCACGACGCCGCCACGACGCCGCCCCACGCCGGCGAAGGCGGTGCCTTTTCGATCCGCACGGCCCGAGCGACGGTCCTCACGATCCGGCAAGAGCGTGCGTGCGAGCGGAAACGAGACGCTCACCTCGGTCATGAGAGCGATTTGGCGAGGTGGGCCCGGCTGCGGCGAAGACTGGCGGCGATCAGACTCGACGAGCCACCAAGAAAACGGTGCTAGGTCGCTGCGGAGAGAGAGAGAGAAACAGAGACACAGAGACAGCGACGCCAAAGCCAGGCCCCGCCAGCGCGAGCGGCGGTCGAAGACCAAGAGAGGAGGTCTCGGCGATGGGGGCGGTGGCGGGGGCGACGGCGAGGGTGGGGGCGAAGCTCGACGGTGCGACTGAGCTGCGCGAGCAAAGAAGAGAGGAGAGGAGGCGGAGAAGCAGTGGCGGGAGGCAAAAATGAAATTAGGGTTGGGTGTGTTTTTTGGGGTGCCTAACCGGTTCTCCAACCGGTTCCCAAACCGGTCCGGTCGAACCGGTTCCCGGGTGGGTAATTCCTTGGAACCGGTTCAAACAGGGTCTGAATTGTTGGACCCGGTTCCCGGACCGGTTTCAACCGGAACCGGTTCTCGACCCTGTTTTCTGGGTGGGCCGAACCGGAAACCGGGTTGACCCGGTTCTGTTGCACACCCCTATAGATGATCAAAGCCTCAAAATTGTCAACAATTTCATCGAGAACATCTGGAATCCCATTAAACCATGAGCCGTTCTTGATCGCAGCTAGCTAAGGAGATAATAAAAGTTCTCATTTGTGATTTGGCTCTTTCTTTTGAACCTTCGAAAGTTTGAAGGGCAGGGCATGCAAAAGCTCATCTCCTCAACAATTTGCATGTATACATGGTATACCATAGGGGATGAAATTGTACGCCACAAAAATAAGTTTTCGACCTGGTAACCGTACATGGGTTAATTGAACTGACTATAACTTTTTTTTTTATCGAAAATCATGTAGGGATATATATTAGATATGCGGAAATTGCAACGATGTCGTACAGTCCAAGCATAAAATGTCTAGTAGAGGTAGAGGGGGGGAGGACAGCCAATTGGATGGCAGCTTTTTTTTTTTCCGGTGAGAACGTTCTAGCCAATCGGCCGCACGATTGGCCTCACGTGGACAAGATCCAACGGTGAAGTCATGGAGTTGCTTCATTTCCTGCTGGCACCGGACAATAAACTCTCGCACACTCCAAGAAGGCGCGGCCTGGCCCATCACGGCTTCAACAACTGGGGAACTGTCACTTTCACAAGTCAGACAAAACGTGCGGCTTTTCATCTCCTCGACTCTTCTCGAACTGAAGTCTTTCAGAAAGCAGATCCCTTGAAGGATCGCTTCGGCTTCGGCTTGGGCGGCTGAGGAAACCCTAACCTCTACAACGAAGCCGTCGACGACACATCCAGTAGCATTCCGAACTATTCCTGCAACAGAGCCCAGAAACTCACCTGGATTCCACGCTGCGTCGACGTTCATTTTCAGATCGTGGGTCTTCGGGGGTCTCCAGTGCCTGGGTAAGTGTGGATCTGAGTTCTGTTTGTGCTTTCGGTCCTTCATCTGCATCATAGTAAAGCTTTGCTCTCGTGTGAGGGCAAGGATGGCTGAGGGCGATGGGTTATAGCCCCTGAATACCCGCGAGTTGCGAGCCTTCCAGATCTGCCAAAGAAGAAGATCAAGGAAGACCCGATCAGGTTCGTTCTTATTTTCTTGAAAGATCTCGACTAGCCATTTGTCCACTCGTGTGATTTGGTGATGGATATTTAGGGTTTGCATCCTCGACGCCTTCCATATCCTTCTGGTCCACCTACAGTAGAAGAACAAGTGTTCGATTGTTTCTACTTATGTTTGACATATGGGACAGAGAGGATCTGACGTGATTTTCCTTCTGAACAAGTTCTCACGCGTCGGGATGGCATTCTGACAAAAGCTCTAGAGGAAAGTCCGGACCTTTGGGGGGGACTGAAAGGCTCTAGATCTGTATCCAGAGGTTGCAGGGAGGCAAGTATGAGCATGAAGCTTGGCCATAATTTTGTTTATATCTGGAGTTGATGGCTGTATTATACCCGCTCTTTACAGTGAACTCACCTGTGCTATTGCCTGTCCAAATGAGATGGTCAGATCTGGGGGTTGAGCTAAGAGGAAGAGCTAGAATTTCGTTGGCCACTTTTTCCGGAAATAGTTGCTTGATCAAGGGCTGATTCTACTTGCGAGTATTGGCTTGAATTAAACCAGCAACCGTAGAAGGTTCGTGCGGTGCAGGTGAGCCCTCTAGTGTTTCTGTAAGCCATTTATCCTGTCTGATATTGATGGACTAACCGTCCCCGACTGCCCATCTAATATTATCTGTAATGGTGTCCCGACCCTTCATAAGGCTTCACCACCCCTATGATACTCTCTGACCAACTCGCACCTTCCAAACATCTCCTGAAGGGAAGTAGATGCCTTTTAAAGTCCTGGCCCATAAAGCATTCGGGGAATGATGGAGGCGCCAGACTTGTTTTCCGAGCATTGCATCATTGTAGGTGATCAGGTCTTTGAATCCCATGCCCCCTGCATCCTTCCTCTTTTTTAGAGCGTTCCAATTAATCCAGTGCACCCCTTTCTTGTTATCGCCCTTCTGCCACCAAAATTGAGCGATTCTGTTTTCAATGGTTTTGTAGATGGAAAGTGGCAGTTTAAACACAGCTATGGCGTAGGATGGGATAGCCTGGACGACGCTTTTAATCAGGACTTCCTTGCCTGCTTTGGTAAGAAGTTGTTCCTTCCATCCTTCCAATTTTGAGTTAACTCACGTTAGTATCCAGGCAAAAACATCTTTTTTAGATTGTCCCCACTTCGTAGGAAGTCCCAGACACTTACCTGTTTTTTCTATGACAGGTACTCGCAGCTATTGTGCAATATTTCTCCGTAAGGGGTTCGGGTAGTACTTACTGAAGGTAACTCTAGACTTGTTTAAGTTGATGGCTTGTCCTGTGGCCTGGCAGTACTAGTTCAAAGTAAGTGCTAGATTTTGGCATTCAGTAATGGTTCCTTTGAGGAAGAAAATAGCATCGTCTGTGAACAATGGGTGAGAAATTCTGGGGCAAGCTCTGTTGATCTGTATACCCTGTATGCTATTGTCTGCTACTGCTTTATGCATCATCCAGGACAACACGTTTGAGATTATGATGAAAAGGTAAGGAGACAGGGGATCCTCCTGTCTAAGTCCCCTTGAGGGTGTAAAAAACGGGGTAGGTGCGCCATTGAATTTGACACTGTAGGTGACTGTCGTTACGCATTGCATGATTAGCTGCACCCATTTGCCTGAGAAACCCATTTTTATCATACAATCCCTGAGAAAGTCCCACTCAATTCTATCGTACGCCTTCTGCATGTCAAGCTTGAGCACTACATGATGTGTTTTCTTTCTGTTTGTAGTACGGAGGTAGTGGAGAACTTCTTGTACTAATAGAATATACTGACTATAACTTAGATTGGGGGTGTTTGTTTTATGGGAAACTTGAGATTTGGATAACATTTTCCGAAAAATGATTATTCAATTTGGTTTTTGTTTGATACTGCAGGCTCTTGAGCAGCAAGTAAGTCATCTTCTCCGGCAAGCAAAGGTTTGTCCAGGTAACCATCCTGTTTTTTTTTTTTTTTTTTTTTGTTCATGGAACAAAAAAAAATTATTTTAGTAAAATCAGCTAATTTTTTTATTCCCCAAAATACTAAGTGTGCGTTTAGCAACGTTTCTGTTCAAAAATTGTTACAGGGAACAGAAATAAAATAAACTATTTCTGCTCCGAGAAACAATTTTTGAACGAGGAAGAACGCATTTGGTAAATTTATTCTTGGAATAAAAAAAAAAAATAGAAACACATTTGGTAAACTTGTATAATTTTTTTGTTTATTTTAATATTTTAATATTTTTATTTTCTTTTTCCTTTTTTCTTTTTTTTTCCTTTTGGTGGTCACCGGCCTCGGCCATGACTAGCGACCGGCCGATAAGGGCCGACGGCCTCGCCCGACCATAGTGAGGCTTGCCGGCCCCGACGAGGTCGAGCTCGCCTAGCCACCGGCGAGGCTCGGTCTAGCCGGGTCACCGCCAAGCGACACCGACCTAGCATTGGCTCGGCGAGGCCGAGCCTCGCCGTGGTTGGGCGAGCTCGACCTTGTCGAATTTGGACAAGCTCGAGCTCGCCCAACCAAGGCGAGGCCAAGCCTCACCGAGGGTCGGTGGCGCTCCAACGAGGTCGCCGGCCCTCGACGGCCTGGTCGCCAACCATGGTCGAGGCCGACGACCGCCAAAGAAAAAGAAGAAGAAAAAAAAAAATAGGAAAGAGAAAAATTGTTTTTTAAAAGTGTTCCAAAAACAAAAAACAAGTTTTTCTTGTTTTTGTTCCAAATTTGTTCCGGGAACAAAAATAGATTTGGAACAAAAATGTAAGCAAACACATTTCTATTATTTTGTTTTCCGAAACAAGAAAATAGAAATTATGTTCATGAACAAAAGAAAATAACACAAACAAACAGGCCCTAAAGTGATGAGGGAATAAATTTGGAATAGAAACAAAAAAAGAGAAAAAAATCTATTTCGTCTTGGGAACATAAATGGGAAAAGTTATTTCTAAACAAAAATTATTCTCAGAAATAAAAATGTTACTAAATGAACTCTAAGACAAAAAGATTCTCAATAATAGAATTGTTCCATATGCTTTTGCCTCTATGGGCAGGGTTCTCGAGTCACGTTGACTATAAGTTGATAGTGCTAATCTTTTAGGCATTGTGAGTTGGTGTCAGATATTCTATCCAGAGTTTTGTTTCGTGCCAGATGGGGTGTGAACTCACTTTACATTGACATAGAGTAATGTTAGGGATACGAAGTATTTGTTATATATTCTTTACTAAATAATGCGTCAGCACATATGATATGCTTAAACTATGAATTGCCAAATATATAAAGAGTGTGGTGTGGAGAACTTGATTTATCCAACAATAATCAGTCGTCATATCATTAAGTAAACGGATTTCTTAGCACATATCGCATTTCTTACGTAGTCATTATGTATGTCCCTTTGACTTTAACTTCGGTGGAACTTGCATGATGGTGTTGCTTATAAAATCATATTGTTAAGTATTGAACTTCCTCATTGCCAATGTCGTGAAATAGCGAGTCAATTTTACTGAATAATATGTTGCTGCGAGCATTAGAAGGCCCTACCTCTGAGTTCATAGCTGCTGCAAAAAATTGATGTCTACATTCCAAGTCTTCCCCTTCGCATAGTGCATTTTGCCTTTGTGTGCAGCCGGGGAGTGTAGCATTAGGAAAGGAGTTGTTCAGCTACTTCAAGTGATGTGACAGATAGTAAATGAATATTTAATCATATCCGATATATAAATAGACTATATAAGCACAAAATTTGCCAAAAGAATTTATTTCTAGAAGCTAAGGCTGCTAGTCGATATTGTGTTTGTCGGCACTTGGTATACCACAATGCTAAATAGGTTGTTCGTTTTATGTTTGTGGAATGCATTTTGTCCGAAGACTTTCTTGCTATAGTTGTGGAGCTGCTCCCACAACTTATGAGGTTGCTTGATGAACACCTATAAAAGTTGCGGCACCCAATTCTACAGCTGAAGTTGTTGCAGGAAAGTCGTACCAAATGTGCATCTTCATTTTCCAGTGCGAAAATAATAAGTTTTGCAAGCGATTATAATGACTATATGGAATTTTTATTGTCCACATTGTGATAGTAATTTTTCGAGTAATTATCCCCAGAATTGAGACTATAAAAAAAGATATAATACTTCTTGTCATCTCATAGGTGCATGCTCTTTCTAATTAGATCCTTAAGCCTTTACATTGTCTAATCAAACTTATAAATTTACATAATTTTTCCGATCACATCCTTCCAATAACAATTCTCATCGATTCAAGTTGACCATGACTCATGGACCATGTCGAAGTCCAACGTGAAAAATGTTTTTAGATATTTTCCAATGGCATAATTTTTATACTTCCCGGTCCATACAGGAAAAATAATTCAAGTTATTTTTCATTGTGACCTATCTATGGAGGCAATTTCTTTTTATTCATATTATGTTCCATAGTGATCTAACGACTATGTCAACTCAAATTGATCGGAATTAGTGGCGGAGGGATTTGATCAGAATATATATGTCGAATTTTTTTATATTTTTAAACATAGGATTTTTGGGTTAATACCCTTAAAAACCCCAAACTGGTACACCTGTGACAAATCTACCCCAAACTATTTTTTTGACCACCAAAAACCCCAAACTTGTATACTTTTGACAAATTTACCCTAAACTTGTACACTTGTGACAAATTTACCCTCTGTTAGTTTTAGTTAAATTTTCTTGTTAAATTATAAAGTTAAATGACACGTGACAATTAACCGGTATACCAATTTGGGATTTTACACTCTATTTGTCATAGTTTACAATTTTTGTGATTTTTTTGTGGTATTAATCTAATTTAGCGAGGGGTATATTAGTCACAAATTTATCAATTTGGGGTTTTTTTTGGTCGAATAAATTAGTTTGGGGTAAATTTGTCATAAATGTCCAGGTTTAGGGTTTTTATAGTTAGTCGGGGTAAATTTGTCACAAAAGTATACTTAGTTTGGGGTTTTAAATGGTAAAAAAAATAATTTAGGGTAAATTTGTTATAGGTGTCTGGGTTTGGGGCTTTTTGAGGTATTAATCCATTTTTATATGATCAAAAAAAAAACATAGGATTTTGAAAAAAAAAAAAAATCGCCAGCAAGAAGACTCGATTTATGTGGAAATGCATTGCCAAAAACGACATGCCCGTCGCGGGGGAGCGGCGAACCCACGAGCATGAGCATTAACGGCTGCAACCACCATTTCCACCACCTCGCCACCCGCCGCCGCCTCCTCATCTCTCCCTCCCACCTCTTCGCCGCCGTCGTCGTCGCCGGGCAGCGCCGATCGATGGCCACGACGGCCGCCGCCGCCGCCGCTCCCTCCTCCGCGGCCACCGGCGGCAAGGGCCGCCGCCGCGGCGGGGGCGGCGCCGCTTACACGACGATCAAGGAGAGAGTCGTGGTCGAGAGGGAAGTCAAGAAGAGCAAATTCATCGCGATCGCCGGCCCCGTCTCCGACGAGCAAACCGCCTTCTCGTTTCTCTCCCAGGTCGAGGCTACTCGAGATCCGTCGTTCGCTCTCTCGGCATTTCTTAGGGTTTCCGCAATCTCGATTGCGCAATCTTCTGTATGGGATTGATGAGGTTTCCTGATTGAATTGATGGCGGACTTGCTGGAATCGGATCGATTCTGTTCAAAATTGTGGAAAATCTTCCCGGTTTTCAGTTTTGCGAAGTTCGATTTCGATGGAGACTGACCGATTCTTTGGTTTTTGCTTCTGGCTTCTCAGGTTAGGGATCCGCGCGCGACTCATAATTGTTGGGCTTATAAGGTGCGTGTTCTATGTGAAATTCAATTTGATTCAGCTTTATGTGTGGCCTGTATGCAATGCTGGTGATAGTTGCTCTGTTCATCGGCTGCATGACCGCTTAATTTCTATTATTCGCCGTTTTGTGCGTGAGGGGATTGATGTAGCTCATTCTGTGAATTGGAGGGCAGGTGGGTGATCAATTCCGGTCTAATGATGACGGAGAACCATCGGGTACTGCTGGAAAGCCTATATACTCTGCCATTGAATCTTCGGGGATTGATAGAGTGATGGTTGTAGTTATAAGGTAAAGTTTATTTTGGGAGGGGTTGTTTTTATCAAAAGAAGCTTCCTGTCTTAAGTTTGGCTAGATCCCATTGTTCTTGTCATATGACATTCGATGCTCTTAGAGTAGATTCTCCTCTGTCACGGCCTGAGTTGTCTCTGCTTGGCTGGGCATAATGTGTATTCTCACGATTGATAATGCTTTTAATTTAGGCACTTTGGAGGTATTAAACTAGGTACCGGAGGGCTGGTGAGAGCATATGGTGGAGTGGCATCAGAGTGCTTAAAGAATGCCCCGACTTGTCTGGTGAAATCTAAAGTATAATATAATTTCCTTTGGCAGATTTTAACTTTATCTCCCTTTATCTGTTTTCGATCAGACTCAATTTTGTCTGTTGAAGCTTTAAGCTTGATTAGAAAAGGTGATTTTTCATGTGTTAATGTCTTTACATTTTATCACTTGAAATGACATATACGCTGCCATTCCATGTGATTATCTGTAGGTTCCATTGGGTGTGGAGATTCCTTATGAGCTATTGGGAGTTCTATATCATCAGGTGAGTTGATGTTGCTGATTCATCATCTATAACATTTGGGATTGTATCAAGTTTTTGTTCACCCCAGGGGCTATGCCAGGATGTTCATGTTTTTGGGTAGTAGATATCTGTTAAGGATGTCCAGCCATGTAAATTCTCTCTGAGCATCCACCACATAGGAAAGGAAATTACCAGTTTTCACTATTGTAGTTGGTAGAGATCAGTTTGATAGAATTCAGAGAGAGTATATCCACCAATGGTCCCCTTTGCTTTATATTTCATAACTTAATTAGACAACATCGTTCATATGATTTGCGATTTCTCTGCCTGAATTTTCTTTTTAGACAGATGGAAACCTGTCAAAACTTGCCTCACCCAGTCCTCTTCCTATCTTTGTCATGTTAGCTTGCCTGATTTGTTGCCACAAGAATTTTTTTTTTTTTTTTTTTTTTATGCAGTTTGGTTATTTGCATTATGTATTCTCTGTACAGTTTCTGGTTTGCTAATATATATTTAGATCGAATTTCTGTAGTCTCACTCGTGATAGTTAAGTCAACTGCATTTTAGTTCAGAGTATCCTTGCTTCCTTGCCCTTTCAGATATAAGTGGTTCAGAAGTGTACATTTCTTCTTTTTTCGTGTCCATGAATTTCTTTTCGTCTTTACAGTTACAAGCTTTCCATGCTGAGGACATCAAGCAGGACTATGAGACTGGTAAAGATGTTACCACCATGGTTACCTTCAAGGTTGATTACGACCAGATGGAGAAATTGGAAGAAGCTATCAAAGCAAATTGTGGTCGTGATATTCCATTGTATAAATCCTGACTGACTCTTGCTCATCTATCTTCCCTGAGGACAGTCTTGTCCATGCGTCTGATCCTGTAATGACAGGATGCAGGTAAATAATAGGTAAATTTTCTCCGTTGGACGAAGTTAATGGGTAGAAATTTACTTGATGCCGATGTGCACCCAAAAGCAATGATTATTTTCTGCCCTACTAGAAAAAGCTCAGCAGAAAGACAGTATAGTCTAAAGAAAAGGACAGGAATTTAAGCCTGACTTCCCCAGATAGATTGGTCAGATACGTGCTGCATGCAATTGAAATCTAATGAGGCATAGTATAATATCTGTGGAGGTGTGATCCAATTATTCTTTTTGAATTTCAAATTTTTGTTGCTTTAAAGAATCACTAGACCAACTGACATTGTAATTTTATTTTATGATCTCTTGTAGTGTTTCCTTGATTGATAAGTGAGATTATGCTCGAAACATTTCAGGTGGGTAGATGCTCTCTCTTGATTATGGTTACTGAGACAGTGGCCTGTTATTGATCTCGCTTGACTATGCCAAGTTGAAGAACTCCCAAAGGATTGATTTACTTGCACAGTGGAGTCATTCCGGAGATTCTGATTGATTGATCAGACAAGGAGAGGCACCTCATGAAATTAATAGGATCGACAGAATTTGTTGCGCTTTTGCCTTGAAGGCAATTGCTTTTTATCAAAAGGGCCAAAGATTCTTTTGCCGTACATTGCACCTTGGTTTTACATCCAATCCTAAATTAAAGAGTGGGTTACTCATATTAGGTGCAAATAAGAATATAGCCGGCTATGTTGCTAATGACACCGTTTTATGAAGTTTTTTGACATTTTACCGGGCTTTCCTGATACTGAAGTCGACCAATTTGGTCCTTCATTTATCACAGCACGTTCCTCAGCATTACTTTCTGTGGGGCTGGACGAATCAGTAAATGCCATGAAGTAATGCCACCAAGCGGCTAGAATGAGACGGTCCGGGGCTGCCGGGACCAATATATATTTTTCTCGACTCGTGCTCCGGTCCCAGCGCCTGAGGAGGGCCAAAGCTCCCTCGTTGCTCAAACTAACTGCAGTAGATGCACCACTTCCATGACTTTGTCATGCATTCACAATTCACACAGAGTATCCCCGTTCCTTGCGGGATTTTTTCATTCCAGATATATAGGTCAAAAGAGGGCGTTCGATTAGGGCACGTATCAGAAAAGAAGAGCACATTGCAGCTGCTGCTGCTGCTGCTTCGGGAAGAAATAGAACATAGCCCGACATCCGGACACACCATTTGCATTCTCCACTCCTACTGAACTGTTCTTCTTCTATACATTCTCCATCCCAAACAGAGAAATTGGATTAAAAAACTATCAGCAATGCCACTACCGACCTTCTTGACCTTTGCTGTACGCTCATACTGTTTCGCAACCCAAAAAAAAAGAAAGAAACAAGAAGAGCTAGAGAGAGAAAGAGACAGCGTGTGACCGTATCCACATCGACCCAAAACAGAGGCTTGACATATAATAATAATAATAATCCTCCTCTTATGCAGCACTCACCAGAATGTCGTCTCCTACGTACTCAAACTCCAACTCCCCATCACCACTCCCCTCCTCCTCCATTTTCTTCGTTCCATCGCCTCCCTTGCTGCTCGCATTGCCGCGGCCAGCATCGTCGGCCACGCTTCCCAACCCGCCCTCCTCCTTCTCCTCCTCGTCCGACGATATTTCCACCAGAAAACCCCCCACGTCTTTCTTCTCCTCCAACTCCTCGTACCTCAGCGGGAAGAGCCCGAGGCGGCAGTTATAATGGCCTCCTCCCACTCCATTGTCCGCGGCCGCCTCCGGCGGCGCCCGGATGGCCGCCGCGTGGAAGCCCCGCCCGCAGTTCGCGCACCGCAGGCAGCATTCCTCGTAGGCCTTCTCGTACTCGTGCGCGCAGTAGCAGTAGGGGCACAGCGTCCAGAACGTCGGCTCCGCCGCCGTGCGGCCGAAGCGCCGCCGCCGCCGCTCCTCCTCCATCGGCGCGTGGTGGGCTCCCGGTTCGTTCCCGCCGCCAGCCGCGTCGGGAGGCGGGTTTTTCTCGCTTTTCTTAATCCGTCGTGTGAATCGAGGAGGGCAAATAAAGAAACGAAGATGGCGTGTGGGGTTACATGGGAGACATGGACCGTCGGATGGGAGATCGATGGGGGTGAGCGAAGGGTTCGGATCGGATAGCGAGAGCTACGAAGATCAGGGCAATGAGGAGGGCATCATCGTAACTCTATCCGCAAGACAAGCAGCAGGCAAAAGGTCCAAGGTTTATGCATCGGTTGGTTAACCTTGCAAAAGGAAGTATCTTGCTTGGGAATTGGGAAATTGGGGTCAAAAGGAAGTATCTTGCTTGGTTCGTTAACCTTGCAAAAGAAAGTATCTTGCTTGGGAATTGGGAAATTGGGGTCAAAACATCTTATCTTGCATCGCTCCAGATATCATCCATTCTTGTTCAGTAAGAATTATCAGCCACAATCCATCTCCACTATGCCCTTTGGATGATATTTACTCAAGTAATCAAGTTAAATCATTTTCATAATTTATCTAAAAGTATGAATATAGTGTTACTAAGCTTTCTCGATGAATGCCAGAAGCAACATCGTCACGCATGGTAACTGAAAAACACTGACCCTCTTCTAAGATTGTTGCGCGCAGCTTCTGATGTATGGAGGCACTCGAAAGAGAAAATATTCGGTGGTTAGCAACCACCACGTTATTGGCTGACGTGAACATGCATGTTCCACTAGGAAAGCAACATCTGTCCGTGAGATGAAATGTCTAGAAATTAAAAAATTAAAATCGAAAGAACTCGGGTGCTCATTTCTCTCTCCTCTGATGAACCACTGACAAAAGGAATAATAAATGCTTGTCTCCGCTCAAAACCCTCTCTCTCGAGAAAATATTTGGTGGTTAGCAACCACCACGTTATTGACTGACGTGACGTGACGTGCATGTTCCACTAGGAAAGCGACATCTGTCCGTGAGATGAAATGTCTAGAAATTAAAGAATTAAAATTGAAAAAACTCGGGTGCTCTTTTCTCTCTCCTCTGATGAACCACTGATATAAGGAATAATGAATGCTTGTCTCCGCTCAAAACCCTCTCTTTCGAGAAAATATTCGGTGGTTAGCAACCACCACGTTATTGGCTGACGTGACATGCATGTTCCACTAGGAAAGCGACATCTGTCCGTGAGATGAAACGTCTAGAAATTAAAAAATTAAAATCGAAAAAACTCGGGTGCTCTTTTCTCTCTCCTCTGATGAACTACTGACATAAGGAATAATAAATGCTTGTCTCCGCTCTAAACCCTCTCTCTCGTCTTTTCAAATCTTCAAGGGCGCTCTCTCTCCCCTTTTTTCTTTCTCTCTCATCTTTTCAATTTTTCAACGGTAGGTTTCTTCACCTGTTCTCTCCCCCTCTCCTTTTCGGAGAAAATATTCGCTTGTTTTTCACTGCTTCAACAAGAAGAGGGCATTTTTTTCCTCCATCTTCTCCGGAAAATCGAATGTTGGAGCGATTTCCATCAATGCAGATCAAGCACAGGTGTAACCGTGGACGACCAGGGCACGAGGAGCTCCAAAAAGAATGGGGTGCAATGCTGTTGGTCCTCCTCTCTAATGTTGTTCATCTTGTTTCTCTTGCTAGACAAGTATGCATATACTCTGGTTGTTGGGGGCATAATTTACATCATCACAGATGTTGAACAACTGGGCGAATGGATGAAGGGCTGTTTGGAAAACCACGCATGTTCGAGGCACTGACGGAGGAAGAACTCGTGAACGATCCAGTGGTGAAGCTATTGACCAGCGCGACCGAGGAAGGCCAAAATGTTGCCAGGAATGGTGGGCGGACATTTCAAGCATTATGCAGACGCATTGCCCCATCTCTATGATAGAAATCAACTAATGGCTTTATGTTTGTGTACCAGCAGTAATTTTTTGGGACCATCCTAAGTGAACTTTCATGCATTTTCAGGGATCCTTTGAAAGAATGAGATATTCTTTGTAATGCAAAAGAGAAATTGCATACCTGTTTCTTCATTTCTTCTCATGCCTTCCTTTTTTTATTTCCTCTCGCCATTTTGTACTTTATTTATTTGGCCAACTATGTATTCACGTTATCATTGCATTTAACCTTCGCCACTTTGAAAATTCCATCAACCAGAATTTTTTTAGCAGCAATAAAGCTTTAGTATCAAGACTTACCTCACACGAGAATGAGGAATGAATCCCCGGCATTCCCCAACGTTAGATTACAAGGTCATTGACAGGTTGAACAGAATTGTTTCGAATAAAAAGGGAAAGAGTGAACAGACTATGACACAACAAAAATCTCCCGAGATTGCACACGGTCACCGAGACATCGAGGACATTCATAGATTTGAATCTCACTTCTCTAACTTCAGTTATTTAACAGGGTACTTTGTTTTCCTCCAAGATCTATCCATAACTAACAAGCTAGTCAACGCTGAAGCACACATGAGACTCTACTTCTGCATCAGCCTAATCTTTTCAGACTGCACATTCGATCAAAAAGTTTCTGCAAACCAGGAGAAACAGCAAACTTTGAGAATAATTCTCTGACAAACAGCAAACACGGTTCCCAATGGGCCAGAACAAAACAAAATTGAAGAGTGGAACCTCAAAGTATGGATGCTGTGTATATTCTCCTGTGTGCACCAGGTACACACGAGACATTTGGCACAATTGAAGCCAGGCAATCTCGCAGCTCCCAATCACATCATCCAAAATACACACGAGTTGCCTTGGCACCAAGATGAAAGTACTAGTTTTTTGCCAAGTAATAAAGATTATCTTGATAATCAAACAAGGACGTGAAAGTTATCCAGGTGATACAGATCTATGGGCCAGATATGGCAAAATTCCATGGCTCCCAATTGCAACTACTTTTGGAAGCATTGCCCCTTCATGGCACATCTAATGGCAATGATATCAATACGAAGGAAGAAACAGCCAACTGATTTAAATTAAGCCAAAGGTCTGCCAAAAAGATATGTGCTGCATTTCTACAGGACAAGATGAAAGTACCTGATTTGTTTTTGAAGGTTCTTCATTTGCATGAACAAAACTTTTAGTAAGCGTGCTGCTCTTTAATTCCTGACTTAGAGCATCCGAATAAGAATCCATGAAAGTATCCTCCTTATCTTCATCATCAGTTGCATCTTCAGATTCATCTGATGAGATCATAGAAGGAATGAAGATATCACTCACAAACATATATGTAACAGAATTGTCCTTGACAAAGTATTTAAAAGGCACCCGACGTAAAGATTGACTTATCAACAATCAGCACTGAATGGCAATAGCACAATGTAAACGTTAGCTTTTTCCTTTTCTTGCCAAGCAGAATAAGATCATATGAATAATCAGGAAAAGATTTACTTTACAATTTGGACTATTTGTGTATTTACATTAAAGTGTACAAAGTGAAGAATTTTCTCCATAAATGCCACACATGTTGCTCTCCATCTTTTTTGCCCCTTTTTTTGTCTTTCTTAATAATTAAATTACTACTAAAAGAGATATGAATAAGGAATCAGGATTTTGCTAGATCCAACAGGTCCCTCAGATTATGAAAATTTGTGCACATCCACATCAGACTGAGTTGGACATCCTAAAGTATTTCTTGCACCGAAAAATTCATAAGAACAACCCCTAAAATCATGAATCAGGTGCATCTTATTAAATAGGCCATCCTACAGAGCAATCAACCGCATCTGAAAAGCCCTTTCAATTGCCGGTCTTGGTCCCATGAAACCACCATCAGCTTTTGTTCAAAATCATCCACGAGATAATTTAATTCTACTTCCATTAATTCTCTCCGTGCCAATCAATAAAGACAGTTGCAAATTAATACAGTGATCATACCTAAAGAATACCAATTAAACAGATCACAAGGCTAGAACTACATGCTCCCATACGTGCTGTTAAAGTAGAACTTACCAAAATCCATGTCCGAGGAGGACCCTTCCCCAGCATCTCCATCTGGAGAAGTAACCTCCGTTTCATGGCGCCCGAGTACAGATTCCATGTCCTTAAAAAAACGATCCACATCGAGGTCTACTGTATCCCTTTAAATGGATGAAACAAGATCATTTAAGGATTGGATTAGGCGACTTTATCAACAAGTAAGGACATGTGATATGTCAACACAAGAGAGTTCAAGGCTGTTTCTGATTCCAAAATGCTGCACAGAACTTCACTTTGCTAATCGCTACTGTTTATCAATATATTGCTCGTCAATCATCTACTGTAGCCATGTTACAACACATCTCAGCACAACTAAGTACCATGATTTTAAAATTAGATGCATGTAAGGAAATCCCTTCTTACACCACAAGAAAAACTTCATAGCAAATATCGCTGCACGACAAAGCACCACAGATGCAGCATTAAAGATACATATAAGAGGACTTGAAGACAATTTCAATATTGATTTCTCACCTTTCAAGGTTATCCAAGCTAAAATTCCTGTGAATCAATTGTAAAACCCAATAACAACATGCCAAATACAAAAAAATGCAAGTAAGTTGAAAACCTAGAAATGTAAACCGTTGTCACTTTCTGTAGCCCACCTAAACCGTGTCAGTTTGTTATTGTAACGATGGACCAACATGCACCAGTGCACACATGCCCATGGCAAAGACACAAGAAAGACAATATTTTCCATATTAAGCAAACAGACCTTTGATCAGGAACTTCCGCTCCCTTGTAGCTTGACACCTTTTGGACGAAAGCCTCCATGGTCTTTGCTATATTACTGAGATCACAATCATCGTTACCGCGGTTCAAAGGACCAGTGTCTGATGGATTGATCAGACAAGGAGAGGCACCTCATGAAATTAATAGGATCGACAGAATTTGTTGCGCTTTTGCCTTGAAGGCAATTGCTTTTTATGAAAAGGGCCAAAGATTCTTTTGCTGTACATTGCACCTTGGTTTTACATCCAATCCTAAATTAAAGAGTGGGTTACTCATATTATGTGCAAATAAGAATATAGCCGGCTATGTTGCTAATGACACCGTTTTATGAAGTTTTTTGACATTTTACCGGGCTTTCCTGATACTGAAGTCGACCAATTTGGTCCTTCATTTATCACAGCACGTTCCTCAGCGTTACTTTCTGTGGGGCTGGACGAATCAGTAAATGCCATAAAGTAATGCCACCAAGCGGCTAGAATGAGACGGTCCGGGGCTGCCGGGACCAATATATATTTTTCTCGACTCGTGCTCCGGTCCCAGCGCCTGAGGAGGGCCAAAGCTCCCTCGTTGCTCAAACTAACTGCAGTAGATGCACCACTTCCATGACTTTGTCATGCATTCACAATTCACACAGAGTATCCCCGTTCCTTGCGGGATTTTTTCATTCCAGATATATAGTTCAAAAGAGGGCGTTCGATTAGGGCACGTATCAGAAAAGAAGAGCACATTGCAGCTGCCGCTGCTGCTGCTTCGGGAAGAAATAGAACATAGCCCGACATCCGGACACGCCATTTGCATTATCCACTCCTACTGAACTGTTCTTCTTCTATACATTCTCCATCCCAAACAGAGAAATTGGATTAAAAAACCATCAGCAATGCCACTACCGACCTTCTTGACCTTTACCGTACGCTCGCACTGTTTCGCAACCAAAAGAAAAAAAAAAAAAAAAAGAAACAAGAAAAGCTAGAGAGAGAAAGAGACAGCGTGTGACCGTATCCACATCGACCCAAAACAGAGGCTTGACATATAATAATGATAATCCCCCTCTTAAGCAGCACTCACCAGAATGTCGTCTCCTACGTACTCAAACTCCAACTCCCCACCACCACTCCCCTCCTCCTCCATTTTCTTCGTTCCATCGCCTCCCTTGCTGCTCGCATTGCCGCGGCCAGCATCGTCGGCCACGCTCCCCAACCGCCCTCCTCCTTCTCCTCCTCGTCCGACGATATTTCCACCAGACAACCCCCAACGTCTTTCTTCTCCTCCAACTCCTCGTACCTCAGCGGGAAGAGCCCGAAGCGGCAGTTATAATGGCCTCCTCCCACTCCATCGTCCGCGGCCGCCTCCGGCGGCGCCCGGATGGCCGCCGCGTGGAAGCCCCACCCGCAGTTCGCGCACCGCAGGCAGCATTCCTCGTAGGCCTTCTCGTACTCGTGCGCGCAGTAGCAGTAGGGGCACAGCGTCCAGAACGTCAGCTCCGCCGCCGTGCGGCCGAGGCGCCGCCGCCGCCGCTCCTCCTCCATCGGCGCGTGGTGGGCTCTCGGTTCGTCCCCGCCGCCAGCCGCGTTCGGAGGGGGGTTTTTCTCACTTTTCTTAATCCGTCGTGTGAATGGAGGAGGGCAAATAAAGATACGAAGATGACGGCATGTGGGGTTACATAGGAGACATGGACCGTCGGATGGGAGATCGATGGGGGTGAGCGAAGGGTTCGGATTGGATAGCGAGAGCTACGAAGATCAGGGCAAATGAGGAGGGCATCATCGTAACTCTATCCGCAAGACAAGCAGCAGGCAAAAGGTCCAAGGTTTATGCATCGATTGGTTAACCTTGCAAAAGGAAGTATCTTGCTTGGGAATTGGGAAATTGGGGTCAAAACATCTTATCTTGCATCGCTCCAGATATCATCCATTCTTGTTCAGTAAGAATTATCAGCCACAATCCATCTCCACTATGCCCTTTGGATGATATTTACTCAAGTAATCAAGTTAAGTCATTTTCATAATTTATCTAAAGGTATGAATATAGTGTTACTAAGCTTTCTCGATGAATGCCAGAAGCAACATCGTCGCGCATGGTAACTGAAAAACACAGACCCTCTTCTAAGATTGTTGCACGCAGCTTCTGATGTATGGAGGCACTCGAAAGAGAAAAGACTTGACTTTTTTTAACAGGAGTAACTCTGCATCTTGCTGAAAGCTGATGAGACGAAAGAGGCTGTGAGACTACTTCCCCTTGTTGCCGTCTTGCGGGAGACGGAGCCCCATGAGACCGAGCAAATTCGAAGCTGGTCCGGGAAGCCCCTCTTGGGAAGAGAACGAATCGAGCAAGCTCTTCACCAGGTTCACATCCACGTCGACTGGAGTGAAATCCTCGTTCATGTCTTGGGCGGAACTTGATGCTCCCTGATACAAAAAGACCATGGAGATGATTGAGTTAGTTAGGACACCAAAAATCAGATGGAACAGAAGGGTGTCCCCGAAAAACAGGGCACCTGCACGCATAGGAGAAGAATGGCAGTCTAGTTCCCCTTTCATACTTACCTCACACAAGAATGAGGAATGAATCCCCGGCATTCCCCAACGTTAGATTACAAGGTCATTGACAGGTTGAACAGAATTGTTTCGAATAAAAAGGGAAAGAGTGAACAGACTATGACACAACAAAAAATCTCCCGAGATTGCACACGGTCACCGAGACATCGAGGACATTCATAGATTTGAATCTCACTTCTCTAACTTCAGTTATTTAACAGGGTACTTTGTTTTCCTCCAAGATCTATCCATAACTAACAAGCTAGTCAACGCTGAAGCACACATGAGACTCTACTTCTGCATCAGCCTAATCTTTTCAGACTGCACACTCGATCAAAAAGTTTCTGCAAACCAGGAGAAACAGCAAACTTTGAGAATAATTTTCTGACAAACAGCAAACATGATTCCCAATGGGCCAGAACAAAACAAAATTGAAGAGTGGAACCTCAGAGTATGGATGCTGTGTATATTCTCCTGTGTGCACCAGGTACACACGAGACATTTGGGACAATTGAAGCCAGGCAATCTTGCAGCTCCCGATCACATCATCCAAAATACACACGAGTTGCCTTGGCACCAAGATGAAAGTACTAGTTTTTTGCCAAGTAATAAAGATTATATTGATAATCAAACAAGGACGTGAAAGTTATCCAGGTGATACAGATCTATAGGCCATGGCTCCCAATTGCAACTACTTTTGGAAGCACTGCCCCTTCATGGCACATCTAATGGCAATGATATCAATATGAAGGAAGAAACAGCCAACTGATTTAAATTAAGCCAAAGGTCTGCCAAAAAGATATGTGCTGCATTTCTACAGGACAAGATGAAAGTACCTGATTTGTTTTTGAAGGTTCTTCATTTGCATGAACAAAACTTTTAGTAAGCGTGCTGCTCTTTAATTCCTGACTTAGAGCATCCGAATAAGAATCCATGAAAGTATCCTCCTTATCTTCATCATCAGTTGCATCTTCAGATTCATCTGATGAGATCATAGAAGGAATGAAGATATCACTCACAAACATATATGTAACAGAATTGTCCTTGACAAAGTATTTAAAGGCACCCAATGTAAAGATTGACTTATCAACAATCAGCACTGAATGGCAATAGCACAATGTAAACGTTAGCTTTTTCCTTTTCTTGCCAAGCAGAATAAGATCATATGAATAATCAGGAAAATATTTACTTCACAATTTGGACTATTTGTGCGTTTACATTAAAGTGTACAAAGTGAAGAATTTTCTCCATAAATGCCACACATGTTGCTCTCCATCTTTTTTACCCTTTTTTTTGTCTTTCTTAATAATTAAATTACTACTTAAAGAGATATGAATAAGAAATCAGGATTTTGCTAGATCCAACAGGTCCCTCAGATTATGAAAATTTGTGCACATCCACATCAGACTGAGTTGGACATCCTAAAGTATTTCTTGCTCCGAAAAATTCATAAGAACAACCCCTAAAATTATGAATCAGGTGCATCTTATTAAATAGGCCATCCTACAGAGCAATCAACCGCATCTGACAAGCCCTTTCAATTGCCGGTCTTGGTCCCATGAAACCATCCATCAGCTTTTGTTCAAAATCATCCACGAGATAATCTAATTCTACTTCCATTAATTCTCTCCGTGCCAATGAATAAAGGCAGTTGCAAATTAATACAGTGATCATACCTAAAGAATACCAATTAAACAGATCACAAGGCTAGAACTACATGCTCCCATACGTGCTGTTAAAGTAGAACTTACCAAAATCCATGTCCGAGGAGGACCCTTCCCCAGCATCTCCATCTGGAGAAGTAACCTCCGTTTCATGGCGCCCGAGTACAGATTCCATGTCCTTAAAAAAACGATCCACATCGAGGTCTACTGTATCCCTTTAAATGGATGAAACAAGATCATTTAAGGATTGGATTAGGTGACTTTATCAACAAGTAAGGACATGTGATATGTCAACAGAAGAGAGTTCAAGGCTGTTTCTGATTCCAAAATGCTGCACAGAACTTCACTTTGCTAATCGCTACTGTTTATCAATATATTGCTGGTCAATCATCTACTGTAGCCATGTTACAACACATCTCAGCACAACTAAGTACCATGATTTTAAAATTAGATGCATGTAAGGAAATCCCTTCTTACACCACAAGAAAAACTTCATAGCAAATATCGCTGCACGACAAAGCACCACAGATGCAGCATTAAAGATACATATTAGAGGACTTGAAGACAATTTCAATATTGATTTCTCACCTTTCAAGGTTCTCCAAGCTAAAATTCCTGTGAATCAATTGTAAAACCCAATAACAACATGCCAAATACAAAAAAATGCAAGTAAGTTGAAAACCTAAAAATGTAAACTGTTGTCACTTTCTGTAGCCCACCTAAACCGTGTCAGTTTGTTATTGTAACGATGGACCAACATGCACCAGTGCACACATGCCCATGGCAAAGACACAAGAAAGACAATATTTTCCATATTAAGCAAACAGACCTTTGATCAGGAACTTCCGCTCCCTTGTAGCTTGACACCTTTTGGACGAAAGCCTCCATGGTCTTTGCTATATTACTGAGATCACAATCATCATTACTGCGGTTCAAAGGACCAGTGTCTGATGGCTCTTTTGACTTCTGCTTTTTCCCATGCATAGCATCATAAAGTTCCATCTCCTTCTGTCTTTCCAGAAGTGCAGAGTTCAATTCATCCTCGCCGGTGTATAGCCAAGAGTCATCATCAGAGGGAGGAACCTCCTGATTACTAAAATCATCGGCTGAGTGAGGTAACGCAAGAATCTCATCTATGCGCCTGACTGGAGAGCTCAGCATTTCACTGCAAAAGGAAAATGTAGCATCTTTAGCATGCTAAGATTTTAAAAAGAGAACACCATCAGTTGCAGCAAAAACATATGATTATAACCCAAAGAAGCAACCAGATACGCCATGTTTTTGGTGGACAGACCAGCACACCTCATAATTTCCAGTCATCCAAGAAATTATATTCAATGTTTCATATCCCAAATTTCAAAAAGAATCATCACAAAGGAGTAAGTTCGATGATTGAATGAAATTATACTGGTTCTGTCCCCCGATACGAGGAAATTGAGAAATGGAACAGATCTGGAAAGCGCCAAAAATCTTTAGAAGCTGCATAGTTGCCCAGCTTGAGTATATACAAGACTCCCAACTATTAAGCTGCCAACAATCAACTCTTGATCTTTTTTTAATGAAGAGCTTTAAAGATGCTAACCCAAAACTCAGCAGCTAATGCAAAGCATTTAACTATGGCAGAATATGAATCAAAACCAATCAGCTAAGCACCATTATTTAGAGATCAAGTCCTACATTTATGGATCGAATATTAATAAACCAACCAAGGAACATGCTATGATATAAACAGAAAACAAATCTAGTGCCCGGGAATGGAAAATGTACCTAGCCTTCGAGAACAAGGAACTATTCTTGTAATACTCCTCTGCCTTCTCCATCAACCTCCTATATTCCTTTGAACCCAGAAGCAACCCTTCGAAGTATCCGCTCCTCTCCAAGCTCTCTCTATACGCCTCCCACGTGCTTCCTTTCCCTTCCAATCCCTCTCTTCGCCGCATCTGATACATCATCTCGAAACCGCAAGCAATCTTCATCCCCAATTCAGCTTCCATATACGCCCTGGGATCGCTCCTGCTTGGCATCGGATAACATTTCGGGGCCTGAAACGTCTGCTGCACCAGCTGCGCATACATCGCCCTCGACAAGGTGACCGCCACGGTCACGAGCTCCTCCTCCTTCCCCTTACTCAAGAACCTCTCCATCCTCGCCGCGTACTTCATTGAGTCGATATCCCTGTCGTAGAAACCTTCCACGGCGAGCGAAATCAGGCAGGGCTCGTGCCTCAGGACCTGCGCGACTGACGCCGGAACCCTAACCCTAACCCTGTGCATATTCCTCCTCGCCTGCTCGGGGTACCCGGCGATCCGAGCCTTCAACGCGTTCTGCACCGCGTCCCCGGCGCGCGATTCATCCCCGTTGGCGACCAAGAACCTCAACGAATCGACGATCGACGGGGACGCGACCTTGTCGCGGGGGACGATGTGGAGGTCGCCGCGCCGGACGAAGATGCGGTTGAGGCTGGTCTCCGGGTTGAGCCAGCGGGGAAGGTGGAAGGCGGCCTCGATGAGGAGGAACTCGCCGTCGGTGTCCCAGACGCGGACGGAGAGGTCGGGGAACTCGCGGGAGATGTGGAAGAGGAGGAAGACGACGAACCACTCGTCCTCGAGGTTGTCGCCGTAGCGGAGCCGGCCGTGGAGGTGGAGGGGGAGTGGGGCGGCGCCGGAAGGGGAGCAGGGGCAGGGTGGCGGCGACGGCGGCTGGGAGGAGAGGGAGAGGGAGAGGGAGAAGGGCTGGTGCTGCCAGAGGTAGGAGGAGGTGAAGGGGGAGACGGAGGAGAGGATGCGGAGGTGGAGGGATTGGAGGTCGGCGGGGGACGGCGGCGGGGAGGAGGAGGCGACGGCGGAGTCGGGGAAGATGGAGTAGAAGACGGTGTCGTCGGGGAGGCGGGAGCGGTGGTGGCTCTGGAAGAATATGGAGGTCGGAGCGGCGGCGGCGGCGGCGGCGGTGTCAGAGTCCGCCATCCTCGGCAGTGCTCGTCGCCGGCGGTGAGGTTAGGCGGCGGCGGCGGGGCGGGGGGGTTTAAGCGGTTTTATTCACAAGACCTGAAATTTCTTGAACGTTCTTCTCGGCCAGATCCTAGTCGGCAGAATCCTACGATGAAATTTAACGTGAGACGACACATTTTTCTAGACTCTTTGCAAGTCATTTTGAACAACTTTGTGAGTGTTTTCAAAGTCCTAATCTCCACCTTCGAATATTAATCATGTCTTAAACCTTTCGATTGATATGATGATGTCCTAAACTTAATTGCTTTCCATGTATAATATACAAAACGCCAATTGACACCCGAAAATTAATTACATGACAAACAAGTCTTTTTATTAGGGTATACAACCGGCCCAGGTCAATCCGGTTCCCGATTTGGCCCACTCGGAAAACAGGGTCAGGAACCGGTTCCGATTGAAATCAGTCCGAGAATCGGTTTCCAAAGTTCAGAACCTGTTTGAACTGGTCCGGAAATCGGTTCCAGGGAATACCCACCTGAGAACCGGATCTATTGGACCGGTTAGGGAACCGATTTTTGGGCCCCAAAAGTCCAAAAGACCAAAACCCTAGTCGTTTCTATCTTTACTCTCACGCTCGTCTCTCTTGGTCTCTCACCTCCGTCTATCCATCCAAGCGCTGCGTTGCTAATGCTACTTTCGCTCGCCCACCATCACCTTCCTCTAGATCAGCGCCCCCATCCTGGTCTCGGCCATCCTCGCCACCTTGGCACCATTGGCCTCGGACACGAACGTGACGGCGCTGCTCGAGAAGGCCGGGTGCAAGATGTTCGCGGGCCTCCTCGTCTCGAGCGGCGTCATCAAGATGCACCACTCGGCGTTGGACAAGGGCCTGACGGTGTTCATGCCCGACGTGAGCTCGTGTCGCTCCTGCTATACCATGCGGTGGCAGACTACACCCCGATCGGGTCCTTGAAGATGAGCAACGCCCCGATTAGCACCCTCGCCACGAATGGCGCCGGGAAGTATGATTTCACGGTGAAGACTGCCGGTGACTCCGTCAAGCTCGACACCGGCGTCGACTCCTCAATGGTAGCCAGCACGGTGCTCAACTCCACCCCACGTCACGATCTTCACCGTCGACAGCGTCCTCCTCCCCATCGAGCTGTTTAGCAAGTCCTCGTCCCTTGCGTCGGCGCCGTCGCTGGTAAGCACGACTTTTACTATTCGTCGTGAGCTGCCGGCTAATTAGTTCTACTTACCCCATGATATGATCTGTATTGCTGAATTTGATCCCTTTTCTAGTTGATTTTTCTGTTGAATTTAGTGGTTGGCTAATCTTCCAAGGTTTCATATGTTATTCCCTGCTTTGGACTAGTAGAAGTCTAGCATCTTAATTCGCAGAATCGCCCAAATGAAGAAGGTCCGTGAGGATCTTGATTTTCGCGAGTGACTGTTTAAATTGAATGGTTACTCGGGTCTGTAAGCACTGTGAATTCCTCTTTTATTTTATGAAAGTCTGGTTTTGAATCTCTCCGGCCGTTTGCTCTTTTGATTCATTTTGGTATTTTAAGAAGATTGATCCGTCGGACCGTTCTTATATTGCGAGTCTGGTGTTTTTTTTTCTCGGTGGGACGAATCTTGAGAATTGGTCATGTCATAAGTGGTGGTGTTGCATGAAGCCGGAAGCCGAAGGGGACGATGATGCACCGGATCAGGTGGTATAGAAGAGAAAGAGAGTTGGGTGGCAGTTGAAGTTAATTTTTTTTTTCCTACGTCCTGCTTTGTTAATCTCTTTTCTACTTTAGGAAGCCAATGTATGTCTGATGATATCGGACTGTGTCTACTAATACCACATACGATAACTTGCTTTCTTGAACAATGTTGTTTGCATCCGCCCTCATATATTTGATATTCTTGTTCTTCAATCTTTATCACATGAACACATGTTATTCTTTTCTTTACTAGTTATACAATGAAGATTTAGCCATTGTTTTCAGCGTTGAGTTATCAACGAAAGGCAGGCTTTTTGTTATTCTACAGGGAGTATTATGTGAAATTGCAAAACAGGTTCTAATATAAACATTGTCAACCCTGTCCCAGATCGGAAAAATAGGGTGGGTCAGGAACAAGATCCAAATAAAGAGAACTGGTTATAACAGGGTTGGGTACAGGGTCCAGGTCGAGACCCTACTCACCCTGGACCCGATTATCCCTACTTTTTATTATAGCTTTAAGGATCCAATTCTATTAAAAAAAAAAAGAAGATGTACTTTAGATGTAATCTCAAATCTAGTCCAAACTTCATCTTACTTTAAAAAAAAAAAAAAAAACAAATTTTCACTTGTATCTTAAATCTAACTGTTAACCCTCTATTAATAGTCATCATGAGTCATCCGAGGTGACATTTACACATAAGCATATATCCACCACCCGCAAAGCCAACGTGGAATTAATGGTGAAATTGGATTGTTCACATTTTCAATGTCTAACATACGATTTATGCAATTGGGGAAAGTTCCCTTGAGGGCTCCATTTCTTCATCGTATATGCGTAGAGGAGTCTTAAATTCGTCTAAAGATCTTTCGCTTGCTTATTCACTCTCTCACAAGGATTCGCCAACTCTCTCGTACACACTCATGCTCAGTTGCTCAAAGAAGTCATTTCCGTCTAAAATTTTGGACTTGAAGTATCTATACTTACTCAAGGATTGAAGTGGACATAGCATTGAAGACATTGAAGATAAGGTGTTCTTCTTCTTCCTATATTAGTGTACATATTAAATTATGATCACCACGTTCTTGATAGTTTGTATAGAAGTGATCTCTCTCATGAAAACGGAAATCAATTGAAATTTTATGACCATAACGAAATCATGAAGTTGCCACGTCTCTCAAATCCTCCTTAATTGATCATAGCCAAACTTCAATTTGCAAGCACGAAGGTTTGATAGAGTCAAATACTCCAAGTCATGACATATCCACCTCTAGCCATGACTAAATTCATTTTTTGCTCAAGCTCTGACATGATCAAATTCAAATCTCTAGATGATTATGAGACCTGATAACTTCATGAGTTCGTCATACCTAGAAATTTAAATTAATTTTAGCTTTCGTGAGATACGTCACTTCTAGACAAATTATCAAGCACATCGTGACTATAATTTAATATGTCCAATAGTATAGGAAGAGGAAGAAGAAGAAGAGGAAGACAACCTTATTGAAATCGGTTAGGGAGTCTTGATTCCAATTCATGGAAATCGTGCTTGATGGGTGCTTGCTCGTATTTCTCATCGTTGCTCGTCTTTATTTGGTTGATTGGGAGTTCCTTTGAATTTCGGTTTGAGGTCAGTCCTCATTGCTGCTTTGTTGCTCCTTGATTCATATTGTCCTCATATTGAGCACATTCCGGAGCACATAAGACAAAGCTAAGGTGGAATTCAAAGCTGATGTTTCAGAGTAGAAAAGATGGGTTGATTTAGCCAACCCTTTTGGCATTATGCACTTCTCAAAAAATTATCGCATCGTCTTTGCTATAAACTAGTTATATGGACCCACCTAGGAGTCGACCAAACTGGCGTTAAGATTCTCAGGTGGGTTCATAGAACTAATGGGCCATTCCTTATTTCCATTTCGTGGAATTGGCTCTTAGGAACGGTACTCGATTTCAAGATGGGAACCGTCCATCCTAAAATTGGTCACCCATAATTACGTCAATTGAAAGATAAAACTATTTGTTTGCTATACGTAAAGTTTAAGACTTGGTGCACTTTTGGTCATTTTATGTAAACAAGTACCATTTTACCCAATGATGATGATGATGATGATGATAAACCAACTTACAAGGAGAACCAATAAACAGAGCTAACAATGTTGAGAAGAGAGGATGTTCGAGTGTTCCAACCTAGCAATCATATCTTTTACTTTCAAATGAATTATTATAAAATGATCCTACAAATCTAATTAATTCAACAATTCACGGACCCCTTACATGGTAAGATAAAATTCGAAAATCAATAACGTCTCCCCATATCATCATCCGACACTCTTGTTTCGTCGAGAGAAACAATCTCAACATAAAAAAATAAGTGCATGCCATATAATTTAATATGTCCAATGCCATAGAAAGAAGAGGAAGAAGGCCTTCTATTTAATGCCTCTAATGTTCTGTCCATTTAATGACTTTTACGTATGTAAAATGAAGAAATGGTGACCATGGATGGAAGGTTAACTAGGGCAGATTTGGAATTCAGGAAAAAGTCAATGATATTTTTTAGATAAAATAAACTTCAAGCTAAACTTGGGACAAAATGTAAAGTTGGTACTTCTTTATGAGTTGGTCTTAACTCAAAAATAAAATTCAAAAATCAATAAAATCTCCAATCTCATCATTCGACATTCTGATATTTTTTTGAAGAGAAACAATCTTAACATGATACCTTACCAAAAATAAAATAAAATCTTAACATAATAAATAAATGCATGCCATATAAGATTAAGATTATAAAAAAAGCAAAAATGAAAAATAAAAATAAGCATTCCTTTTTTTAATTAACCGACCTAAAAAAAAAAAAGGAAAAAAGACAAGAAGTCACAATTGGTTGGTAAAGGCAAGTAAATACCCGCCGCTGTTCCCCAATGATGTCGCCACGCGACGCTCCCTCCATCGATTGTGATCACCGCCACCGCCACCGCCACCACCGTCCTCCTCCATCTCCGCCGGCCGCGACCGCCGCTGAATCCGCCGCCGCTTCCGCCATGTGCTACGGCCACCACCACCATCACCCCCACCACCGGAGGCCCTTCTCCGACGACCACTTCCCCCGCGGGCGGCGCCGCGGGCCCCCTCCTGAACGCCGACGCCGTGGCGGCGGCGGAGGACCTGCGGAGCCGCCTCGCGGAGACGGAGGCGCGCCTGGCGCGGGCCAGGGCCCGGGAGGCCGAGCTGAGCCGGCGGCTGGAGGAGATGAAGCGCTTCGTCTCCGTGATGGAGATCCTCGAGACCTACCTGGCCCGGCGGTTCGCCGAGCAGCGGGATCGCGTCGAGCGTCTCCTCGTGCCGTCGCCGCGCAACTAGAAGCTCGCTCTCCCTCGCCGTGGGGGATTTCAACGCTCGGGGCAATTCCTCTTTGTCCATTCTGGGTTTGCTGTATAGTTCGATCACCTTTTCTTTCTTTTTTTTTTTTTTTTTTTTCCTTTCTTCTTCTTCTTGTGTTTTTGTTATGCTTTATAAGAAAGTATGCATTAACGCAAGATAGCGTAGGAGTTTCATTGCTCCATCTGTTCCAAGTGTAGGAGTTTCATTGCTCCATCTGTTCCAACTGAATCGATATCTCTTTTGGTTGTTTGATGGGTCTCTAAAATTTGGATCTTGGGCAGAGAATTGTTGATCGACACTTTCTTGTTGTGCGGCTCGGTCGGTCGGGGGTTCAGATGGTGTGTTTTCATCTGGGTGATCCCCACCTAATTGAGGAAATGCATTGCCCAATGAACGCTGTTCTCTAGGATAACTCAGAGAATTCCCTTTTAAAATTACCCAGTAGGATTGAGATTCAGGATATGGTGATTTAGATCTGGAGATGATGTTTTCAGGTGAATTGCGATTGCGATGAGATAGTGTCTTTGTTCGATAAAGATCGATAGGAAGATCAGTGGGTGATGCTCTTTAGTAGTGAGCTTAGTTTCTTCTCATTTAGGAAGATGTATTTCATGATCAGTGGGGGGAAAAGCAGACGTCTTTGTGCTTAATGAGAAAGATCAATAGGAGGGTCGGTTGGCAATAAGCCATGCTCTTCTGTGGTATGCTTAGGTTCTTCTCATTTGGGAAGAGGTATTTCACGATCATAGGTGGAAAAAGCAGCAGTCTTTGTGCTTTTAATGGCGATGATAACAACAGCTATAAGCTAGTTTCTAATGCATTCTGTTATTGGAGCAGTGCAATAGAAGTTTACAAAATACAAGCACTATTTTTCTGCTTGTTACCTATAATCTGTCTTGAAATAATTGAACATGTTCCAGTGTCTTGGAGAGGTAACTGCACTGGCACCGGCTGTTTGAGCATTGATCTATTTTGTGATTTCTTGGTCTCAACAGAAGATGTTCTCATTTTGGTCTGTCATTATGCCGTCAAGCACATAAATGCATATGAACTGCGGTTCCTATATTCCAGAAGATCCGCTCCTACCATGAAGCTTAGGGAGTTCCTTGCTTGGATGCCCTCCTTAATTTGCCAAATTTTGTTAGCATGTGCTGTTTTAGCTTTGTGTATCTATTGCAATCTGCATAGATCATTTCTTAACAATTGACAAAACTATGCGGTCATATGGATCTCCCAAGTGAAAATATTGCTCCTTTTTTAAAGTTTTCTCACTCATCCCATCACCATAAATGCCAATTATCCATAGCAGACTGAGCTATCTTGTTGAGTCACAGCACAACCTCTGGTATAATTATTCCTGATTCTCCAGCTATTGAATCTTGTGAAGCAGCAGGCTTCCTTGAACCCTGGATAAGCTTTGAGGTGCTTGAGTAATGCTTTATGCAGCAATAGTTATTAATTGAGAACCTAAGGCGACTTGGTAGGACATCATAGGATTTACAGTGAGGTTACCGATGGCTTCGCTATACATGCTTATTTTGTTGCTTATAGAACTTTGCAGGACATCATAGTAGAGCTATGTGTGGGGAGCTGACTTCTCAATCAGCTGCTTTTGGTTGGATAAGACGGCTTGTGCTTGCATGTTTTGTAAAGGTGCTTGAGCAAAGATGAAAATAATCGGGAAAAGGTGGAATGCGGTAGTTTTATGGCTTGATCCTGGTGCTTGAAATACAGTTTCATCACTTTGGATGGTTGCTTTGGGATGAATTAGCTGCAAGACATTAGGCTGTTGAAATGTTATAACTCAGTGGTTGCACTGTTCTTCACCTGATTCTACTTTGCTGAAACTGGAAACCTCATTAGTTTCTTAGAACTTTCTTTCTGAAAGGAAGTGGTAGGTGGCTGCTGTGTATCTACATTTTGTTGTTCGACATTAGTGTATCTGCTGATGCATCATCTGTGGATTTTGGTTCTAATTACCCTCGGTATGATTGCCCTGTCATAATGTATTTGTTGTTTATGAAAATGTTTGATTTCCAAAGGCGTCACTTCTACCTACACAATTTCAAAAAGGGCGAGTAAACTAGGTCCTATTCAAATTTCTGTGCATAATGGAGGAGATGCTTTTACTTTAGTATTATAGGTGTTTCGATTTTGGGCAGTGTTCCAGTGACATTGTGCATTTCGGTAGTACATATCACACTATCCATCTCATTTGGCGTTGAACGTTAAGCATTTAATGAAGCTATGCAACATCACTATCTTTATCAGGGGTGTAAATCAAGGCCGAAAAATGGAGTAAACATTTATGGCCCTTCATGTTGTCATCAATTGATGGATCATCGGTGGAGAAGCATGGCAGTCAAGGTCACCCTAATCCGTTGGCCCCTCAATGTTTGAAAGTTTGCCGTCAGTGATGAGTACCGTCGGCAGTGAGGGTGATTGCTTTGTGGGACCATACGGCATCACATACTGCGGCCTTCGATGACCACAATCTGTCAGTTTCGACAATACAGGTTACATACAAAATTGATTACACACATGATGGTGTGGTAATCAAGATGCGGCAATGCGACTCCTCTCCGGTCACTCTCTCAACCCCGAGACCAAACCCGTTTTAGCCCAACGGTCTTCGGCCGGAGCATGTAGACCTGACTAGCAGCTTGTCGACCCACCTCGCCCCCTTTTCCGAGCCTGGCCCCACGTTTTCTATCCAAGACGGCCTTGGCTAAAGCTAACCTGGGTTGCTGAGCAGTACTGGTAGAACCCACCTCAGCATCCTTCAGTTGCAAATTACAATGCCCTTTACGTTTGCTTCCGTTTGAAGCTCTTTCGAATGGTTCGGTGGATGAATTTTCCTTTTTCTCGCGTTGCACACCCTCAAATGACCTGGAAAAGCGCAGATCCGATGTCATTTTTTCCACCGAAAAAAGCCGACAGGATAGAGAAGTTCAGAAGAAGATTGGCAGATGCGGAAATGGGAATCGGAGAGAAGCGGATAGAAAGTGACATCAGTGTTGCTTGTGAAAGATTCTATCATGGAGGACCTGGAAATGGGGAAAGAGGAAAGATAGTTGAGTGTGCTGTTGGTCCCTTTATCACGAAGTCTTTCGAGTTCATACTTTGAGGTAATCTCCATGTTCAGATGCAATCTTAAAAGTGGTTTTAAGAGGCTTTTCCAAAGGCAAAGCATTCCAAAAACTAAGGCGATCATGGATCTATCCTTGCTTTCTGATTTCTTTGAGCGATCGATGCCGGCCGATGGACCCATCTAGATCATGATCGTTGCTGATTCATCGCGGCTCGCAGTCGCTATTCATGGATTTACACTGGCTCGAGAGGACTAGATTCGAGTGCACACAGTACAGGATTTTGAAAAGAGAAGCAAAAGGGCAGTTTTTTTCTCCGCACTGATCTAGTGGGGGACATCGGAAAAGCTTTGATAATATAGTATTATTTGAGAAATTGTTTATGGTCGATGAGAAGTGCATGTGCTGATTCCCGAAATTAACTCTCATCTTGAGAAAGTAGTTGTCTCCAAAGACATGCATTGATTAACACTCCACCTATGGCCAAAAAGGCAAAAACACACCCCACTCCTTTATTTCTCCGAGCGACACCGGATCATCGATCATCATTTCTCTTATCATTCTCCTTGTGTTGATTACTATCTCATCGCATCAATTAATACTGGCAACACATGTAGACAATTGTCATCATATTAATTTTTTCATGAAACAAACACCAAGAAAAAGTTATTAAAGGTGTTCGTGTCTCTCCAAATTCAGTGGATGCCGTGATCTGTGGTGACCGGAGGGTATAGTGTGCATGGGTCTCCCGTCTTCTTTTATGGGTCGCCGCTGTTTGGCTGGCCGGATGCCTTTTCTTTTGTTGTCAGTGTGTCTTCGTTGGTTGTTTCTTTTATATCTCGGTATCCTTCCACTCATAATACCTCTTTTTAGTGTTGTGATCTCTTTTGTATAATATGATTAAAGCTCAATATATTTCTCACTTTACCAAAAAAAAAAAAAAGTTATCAAAGGAACTGCTTCCCCCTTTATTTGGCATAAGGAAAACAAAGGCAAGAAATTTATCAAGTTTACTGCCAAATTGGTGTAAGAAATGATTTTCATATTTGCATTTAGATGGTTGATATATGAAAGAATTCAATTACTAAACTAACTCTTAACACATATTATTCATCTGACGACGGTGAATGCATAAATAATTTCTTATACTGATGTTGGATCTAATAATAGTAATCTAGAAATAATTCACCTAAACAATTGCAAAGCACAATTTACGGTTGGAACAATGATAATACTAAACCGTGCTGTGGATTCAACGGCAGGAATATCCCCATCAGTAAGCTTGCTCCTTTTTCACTCCCTTTCCCTTTCAATTTTCAAAAGCCATGGTTATTCTCTCACAAGCTTTTTCCCTCACAAAGCAAAACCTCTCAGCACCTGCGAACCTTCCCAACGGCCGAGAACAGGGCGCTTCTATAATTTCAATCGATCCGGCATTCATGATTGAGCACCCGAAAGATAGCGATTTGCGACCTGCAAGAAAGGACCACTGGAGTTGAAAACAGGACGCTGCTGCAAATTTCTCCCTTCCAGTCACCGTCACCGTCACTCTCGCTCCTTCAGCTCGCCACCTCAAGTGACGAGGAGGCACCAGCGTTGTCGTGTACCCATCCCGTCTTCCAAATCCAAATGATGTCGGTTCCCACTTTGCTTTGCTCTTACTCTCTCATCATTACTCAATCCTGCTCGCTGTAGTTACTGGGTTTTCACTCTCTTTTTCTCTCTCTTGTTGTTTTGAAGATAAGACGGAGAGACAGACCTCACTGACGACGACCCATTTCTCAAAGAGCTGAAATGGAAGCTGGGTCGAGCTCAAAAAATGTCGGCAGGGCTGAAGGGAAGGTGGGTGGTAGGAGACTGGGCTCAATGTTCTCAAAGATCGATCCTTTCGTTGCGAAAACCGACCACAATCCCAGGGAGCTGAGATCTTGGGCTAAAAGAACCGGGTTCGTCTCGACCTTCTCGGGGGAAACTAATGTCAGCTCAACTGCGAAGTTTGACAGTGGCGGGTTTGATCTGGAGAGAGATGCTGACAGGAGAGGTGGGGGGTCCTCGCCTAAAATAGAGATCGACCCGGTTCTCGGCAGGACTAGACGGAATAGTGGGGTCGAAATCGAACCTGCTTCGGTTGCCGGAAGTGGAGTGAGCAGGGACGGAAACGGTGGCATCTTAGGGGCTAGGAATGGGCCATTGAGGGGCGAGAGCCAGAGGGTGAGGGTGGCGGATGAGGCGAGTCTGAGGGACAAGGAGGATAAGAGGAAAGTTGGTGCGAATGGAAATGGGAATCTTGAGGGAGGTAATACTAGGAATGAGAATTCGAATCAGAACAATGGGAATGGGCGTGGAGTTGCGGCCGTTGCTCCAGGTATGGAAATGAATAAAGATGATAGAAGGGAGGAAGGAGATGTGGGGATCGATGTCTATCCGGAAGGCGAAGAGCCGGAGAATGGGTGGTGGAACAGGTCGCCAGGAATGAGGTTGGGTTTAAGAGATAATCCGGGCTTCGGTCAGTAAGCTTCCCGTTTCATGGAAGTCTTTGTCTTAATTTTTAACTTCGGCTTGTCTTAGTTGTGTGGCAGCGTCTAGTGAGCACTTAGGCTGCATCAAGGAACCTGTGTACAAGGGCGGAGCATTAGTAGCAAACTGCATGATGCTTACATTTCTCCAAACGTGATCTCAATGCTTTTGCTTTTCATGGATGTTTGCATGACTCAGGCAAAAGACTCACATGCTTAGTTGCGATAGTTACTCTTTATGATAATGTCCATGCTTGTAATATTTTTCATTCTTATTATCTTTCCAACCACTGGACTATAGTAAGGGCAACTAGGGAAAGGAGCATGCCGTAAAACTTCAGTAACACATGCATATTGTCCAATTACTACATAATTGTTGGAAGAAAATAGAATCATCTTATGCGTCATGCTTGACTGATCTGTTCGAACCAATGAAGTAATTAGACATGGAGTTCTCAGTGAGTGCCAAAGTTACTACTATTCTGACTACGCTTCATATCCGTCGGTTGCAGTGCCAATTATTTACTACAGTTTGCAGCACTATTTGTCACTGGCTGGTTCACTTATATTCATCCCCTTGATCATGGTCCCAACCATGGGAGGATCCGATGTAAGCTTACTATTGGAGAGATAAATTCGATCTTTTCTCAATGTTGCTTTGCTATTTTGTTGACACATCTTTACCATTTTTGACTACAGAAGGATACCGCGACTGTAATTTCCACGATGCTATTGGTGTCTGGCATTACTACGTTGCTGAACTCTTACTTTGGTACCCGTCTTCCATTAGTTCAAGGGAGCTCGTTTGTATTTTTGGCGCCAGCTTTAGTCATAATGAATTCACGGGAATATCGCAATCTCGCTGAACATGTAATACTCTTATATTGATGAATTCATACTGTCATGCAAATACATTCCCTTCCATTTCTTCCACATGTTTAGAAATGAATGGTCGTAGTGAGCATGCACGGAATCGGTTTGATGGTAAAAGCAGGAAGAACAACAACTGTGTTGCCTTGTCTTAGTCTCTTTTATTTTTTTATATCGTCTTCTATATTAAGCGGTACTTTTTTAGGTAGAAAAAGGATATCTACGGCCTACTATTGACTGAAATGAAATTGAACATGCAACCCAGGCAGTCAATTTCTCGACGCCTGTGGAAATTCTTGCAATGATGCTAACTTGTACTGTCCAATTAAGTGCAGAGGTTTAGGCATATAATGAGGGAATTGCAAGGTGCTATAATTGTTGGTTCAATTTTCCAAAGCTTTCTGGGGTTTACGGGTTTAATCTCCCTCTTAATCAGGTAATTCAGATTTTATAGATGAGTGTTTCCTCATATGTTTAGTTATTCTTGTAGATCTAATTCTGTAACTACAATTGATGCGTTAAAGCTTACTGATTTAAAATGCAGTCGTTAATGTGATTTCTTAACGGAACTCTTTTATGATCTGAGACCTAATATAGCATCTAAAATCTTCTTTCAATTACGTTAAAATTTTATGGATCAAAGCTAAATTCTTTGGGCTTCAGGTTAATATGATTCTGCTTTTGCAGGCTGATAAACCCTGTAGTGGTTGCACCAACTGTTGCTGCAGTTGGTTTAGCATTTTTCAGTTATGGTTTTCCTCAGGCTGGTAGCTGTGTGGAGATTGGCATTCCGCTGATACTATTGGTTCTTATTTTCTCATTGGTAAGAGGCTCCTTTTGCTTGCACTCTTAAACTTCTGCCAATGAGTCCTTTAAATTGATTGTCTTTTTTTAAGGTCATTTTCTGTTTTGATTCTGTTCAGGCAAACATAGTAATTTACCTCACGTATAGTAACATTACTTTTGTTTTTCCAGTACCTTCGAGGGATCTCCATCTTTGGGCATAGATTGTTCCAAATATATGCGGTATGTACAGTTTTGAATAGTTATTAAAGTGTTTAAGTTTCATCTTCCAAGCCATCGTTCCAAGTGCAGATCTTTTTTCCTTGTGAACTTTGAATTTTGAAGACATCGAATTGTATGTTCAATTTTTGCAGATTTCAACCCTTTTCTTTTAAGTGCTTAGAATTGTACAGCTTGTGCTTCCCCTGAAAAGGACCCTTAATTTCATTTACCAGCCACATGAAAATCTGAATAATAGCTTGCTCAAGAATTTCTTGTATTTGCCAAGGCAATTTTAAAGTATTTTGAGAACAACACCGTTACTATACTGGATTGAGCTAAGTTACATGACATCTCTAAGTAACTGCAGGTTCCCTTCAGCGTGATGATTATATGGGCGTATGCATTCTTTTTGACAGCCGGTGGGGCATTTGATTACAAAGGCTGCAGTCCGGACATACCCAGTTCAAACATATTAGTTGATTCGTGTAGAAAGCATGCTTACACTATGAAGCATTGTAGAACTGATGTCTCCAATGCAATGAGAACTGCTGTTTGGGTCAGAATTCCATACCCTCTGCAATGGGGTGTACCTATATTCCATTTAAGGACTTCCATGATCATGATCGTCGTATCATTGGTCGCATCTGTGGATTCGGTCAGTAGTCAGTACCTTGTACAGTTAAACATGCGATGCATTCAGGAAATGGAACAGAGGTGAAGAGAACTTGCTGGAGAGGCCTGGTTAGGAGACATCTTAGAAAATCTTTAAACAGATAACAGGGAATATAACTTGGCAAACTGTTTCCTAGGACATTATTTTTCATAACTGCTCCTTTACTTCAATTGTCTTCCTATTTTTTCCCTAATTTTAGAAAAACCATGGATAAGAAATTTTCTAAGTTTTATATTAAAAAATGATTGTTGAAATCAGTTTGTGGGTAAAATTCTCAAATTGGTATCTTCTCTTCTTCAGATACATTTTGAGACTTTAGGACAAGTGAGCTCTTTTTTTATGTCTTTGCTTTAATTCCGATTAGACAAGATTTGCGAAAAATTTCAAAATTTGCATCAACTGAGTTCTCAGCTTTTTTGCAATCTGTATTTTACCAGTGTTTTTGGGTACTTTGCAAAGCCAGATCAGATGCAGAAGATAGAGATAGATTTTGTAAGGAGAAACAAAATAGATAGCCAAAAGCCGCTTAATGGTGGAATAACATAAACATAAGAGAACTGCTGGTTTAAATTTTGAAGCTTTTGTCAATGTTGCATCTTCTTGGCAGATTGGAACATATCATTCTGCATCAGTGTTAGTCAATTTGAAGCCTCCCAGTCCTGGGATTGTTAGCAGAGGAATCGCACTTGAGGGTTTCTGCAGTCTACTGGCAGGACTTTGGGGTTCTGCTACTGGGTCAACAACATTGACTGAGAACCTTCATACAATAAGAATCACAAAGGTGGCCAATCGTAGGGTGGTGGAAGTTGGTGCTGTTTTCCTGATTTTCTTCTCATTCATAGGTATCGCACCCTTTCACAGCCTCTTAGAGCAGCCCTTAATGTGTCTACATTCTCATGCACTTTAATATTGATTCTCGTTAGTATAATGATTGACGACTCTAATTAGAAATAAACCGGGAAGAAAAAGAAACCTTAGAAAGAGAGAATTTAGTCAAGTCAGCTAGGGTAAAACTTAAGCTGGCTTTAAGTGTCTCTGTTTCTTTCTGTTAGGGCCTTCAATTTCAATAATTGACTTTGTGGCTAAAGGTAGTTGGACATATGCATTTCTACATCTTGTCCTAATGGTTCATACTCTCAGTTCACTCACTATTTTTGCATTCTCAGGAAAGGTGGGTGCTATCCTTGCTTCTATACCTCAAGCCCTGGCTGCTTCTATACTGTGCTTCATATGGGCGCTTATTGTGGCGCTGGGCCTCTCCACGTTGCAATATACTCAGACAGCAAGCTTTAGAAACATGATAATAGTTGGCGTCTCACTGTTTCTTGGTTTGTCTATACCCGCTTATTTTCAACAGTACCAACCAGAAGCAAATTTGATGTTGCCTGGTTACTTAATACCTTATGCTGCAGCATCAGATGGTCCAGTCAACAGTGGCAGTTCTCAAGTAAGTCAGTCTTACTCCCTTTGATCCCATCTTTTTCTATTTGGTTCATTTTTTCCCTTTCTTACTCTTGCTAGATTAGGTTTGGACAAGGGTTCCTTGGACTCGAATTCAAACTGGTTGGGCAGAGTGATCTCTGCGCTGTAGAGTGCTTGATCTATTAAATCACTAGTTTGAAAAGAATCATTTCGAGAATTAGGGGAGAACGTTGAAGTCATACGTCCGCAATATTGAATGCTGAATACAACTGACTTATGTTATAATGCTTCTATGAACTCCTAATAGATTCACTGTCTTCATGATGTCTGATCAATTGAACTACTGCAACTTTTTTAAAGTAACTGTTAAATGTAGTATTCTTCTTTGAGATTCTGCATGTACAATGATGATTATCCTGTCTCCAATTTTCAAAGACTTTATGTGAGCTTAACACTTCACAATTGTAAAGCAAAACTGACATATTGTGTCTGATGTTAATGCCTCCAGCTTGATTTCGCAATAAACGCGCTCATGTCATTGAATATGGTCGTGACTCTATTGGTGGCAATTGTGTTGGACACCACAGTTCCAGGCAATCGGCAAGAGCGTGGGGTATATATATGGTCACGAAGGGATGATATAGCGGCAGATCCATCTTCGCTTGCTGATTACTCCCTTCCTAGAAAAGTTGCCCGAATCTTCTGTTGCTCAAGGTGTTTGACTGCCTGAAATTTAGCAGACGATGGCTTGTGTGCTGCAAGACGTCTTGCATATACTTGTTAAGGAGCCTTGAAAAATGGAGGGCTCTCATTCTTGGAGAGAATACAGCTGATTGTGAAGAAACACTTTGATGGCAAGCTCTTGCTTTCAAATTAAAATCTTGGTTATATTATATAGACAGAGTTGTGACGTTTTGCCTTAGGAGTCAATTTTATGATTTTAACTAGAGAAAGAATATTCTTTTGTATTGGGTACATTTTGTAAACTTCCAATTTAATCTGGTCCTTTGGGGAAGGATTGATTTATCCAGATGACCAGCTGTAAGCCTCTAGATAGCCTCAAATGCCAACTCATCATGTAACTCTCAGCATATACTTATTCATATATTAACCTAACTGTTGAGTAAACGTGTGTTGGATGAGTACTTGTATTGCTTTATGGTTTGAACATGATCTCCGAAAGATGCTAATTGATCAAGTGTCTCTTCTCTGCTCCGACAGACATGGCGAGTACAGGATGCTTCCATCAGTGTGGTCACTCGAATCTTTAGTATTTCTAGTAAGTAACGACAATGGGGGAAGACATTACATATTGACTGTATTCCAGCACCCATTTTACATGCTTTTTCGATATTTCACTCCCTAGGAAAAAAAGAAAAAGAAAAAGGAGGGGTGTTATGCTCGTGTTTACAGTTTTAAAGGAATTGAGCAATTAGCCAACTTGCTAATTCTCACCCTCGATACGACGCATGCAAAGAATTCTTCTTGGCAATGACAAGTAATTGCGACAAATGCCGATGCACTGAGCAATTTACTCTTGCATAAGAAGCTGCATGTGCCGGTTAAGATCCTTGAGATAGGTAGTGCAAGAATAGTCTTCCAGGTCACAGGCATCCAACATAAGTGCTCTTCCTGATACTGATTTCTGCTTCCACTCTTGGGCACCATCCTCACCCTTGAGCATCTGCACAACCTGGAGCCCAGAAAAACCAGCATTATCTGTATCAGACTCTTTTAACTTCGAGCCAGCGTGCGGGTTTGTGGATTAAATGCCATGCTACCAATGACTCGCAAATTCATTAATGATGATGCTTTTTGCTTGTGCTGTGAGGATGACTAGCAACAACATTTGGTACCAAGAAGCCGTGCTTGTTTATTTTACCTTCTTCATATCTGGACGCATGGTGGATATGCAGTGAACGCACGTTGAAGCCGTCAGTGTGGCTCTTCTCATTTCTGCGATATCATAAGTGTCTTTCAACCGTGGATCCGCCAATTCTCTGATGTTATTTATGTCGAGGAGTGGCTTTGCCTGCACGACAGAGATAACATTCCAAAGAGAACTTCCAGAACATTGGCAGCAACTAAAATACCGGAAGAGGCATGTCAAAAACCTTCATTAAATTTTACAAATATCCCGTTCCTTAAAACTACTTGAATTGACGACTATTTCAGATGAAGATTCGAGGAAAGTGACCTACCCACATAACTAGGCTCTGGCGGGTTGAATCAACAGCACGGCGACCTGTAATGAGCTCGAGTAGCAGAACTCCAAACGCAAAGACATCGATCTTTTCGTCCACAATTCCATGCATGAAGTATTCTGGGGCTAAATATCTGTAAAAATTATAAATTACAGCAGAGAAGGCATTGTAAATAAGTGATTATCATCACAAATGACTACATCGAACAGCAAGCCTAACCCGAACGTGCCCTCGATTGGGAACACGACGTGCTGAGCCCACTTCTCAGGAAGCCACTTTGCCAATCCAAAATCAGATATCTGCCACAAAGAATTTGGTTCCTTTGGTTCTTCATTCCTACTTCCTATTACTGTAACTCTTTGTACCATACAAAAAAGGGCAAGGTATACCTGGGGCTCATAGTCTTCGGTGAGTAATATATTGGAGGCTTTGATGTCTCTGTGAATGATCCTCCTTTGGCAACTGTAGTGGAGATATTTCAGCCCTTCAGCTACTCCTACAGCAACCTTAAACCTTATTTTCCATTCAAGACTCTCTGCTGAACCTGCAACACCGAGCATTTTTCATCAGTATTCCATTAACGGCTAATATACCCCGTCTTCGCAATTAGTGAGTTAATGGCTCGTGTTACTGTAGTGCGTAATGTTTACAATGAATTCAGGAGGCCAGCCAAAACTTTATACGTTATTGGGGTCATCCAACCTGACGAGAAACAATCCAGCACAAGTAGCTCATGGCTAGCTAGTTCGACTCGCGGGCAATCGAGCTTTGTACGTCTCAAGTCGAGGGGATCAAATGCTTGCCAATGAGAGCTAAGATGACATATAGAATGCAGAGAGAAAGAGAGCACATCACCGTGAAGTACCGAAGCGAGGCTCCCGTGGGGAGAGAACTGGAGGACAAGGTGCAGACCGCCGTCCACACCGTAGCCAAGCAACCGAGCCGCATTTGGGTGGTCAATGTGGGCTATGATCCCCAGTTCAGACAAGAAATCAGCAGTCCTAGTCTCTTCTTCCGTATCTTTCTTGATCAATCGCTTCACCGCTACTATCTGGCTATCGGGTAATCGCCCTTTGTACACCTCCGCGTGCCCTCCTTTTCCAATCAAGTTCTCTGAAACGGATCGAGAGAGAATCAATCGAATTACTCAAATCATTTTTAAATGTCTAATCACTCAATGGTCCAGTGACAGTAACTAAATTACTGAACAGTGAACTAACTGGCAAGCGGTCCGGAAACTGTCTTTCAAGTACCACCATCTTGATTTTGTCCATCTTTAGGTTGACAACAGACAAAAACACGATTTCAAAGATGGGTTAAAGACTTCATGAAAAGTATAGGTTGTCCTAAATTAGCTCGATGAAATTGCTTTGCTGACAAACGTCCAATCAATCGCGCCAAAAAAAAGAAGAAAAAAGCATTCAGCTTCGCGCCACGGGTCTAAACTAACTCCGGAGTGGCTGGTCCCTGGTCAAACACTTCGGTTTTCACATTTGCTGGGGGTCCTTTCGTCGCCTTTTCTTGGTCAAAAGTAGATCCCAAAAATCTTTGGAATTCGCAAAGACCCATCTGTTCACAATGCATCCGTACCACACAGAAGCAGAGTATATTCACAAACATGGAATAAGTGCTCACGTACGAGACATAAGGTCGCCGCTGATGGTTGATTAAAAAAAATAAAAGTCAAAAATCAAGTCTAAAGCTCGTTACTAATGAAATTCAAGCATTGAAAATAACACCAAGCAAATGACCAAATATTTCGCCTTCTCTAAAATTCTAAAATTTAAATCCTTTCTTGATCAAACTATCAAAACATCGAATCCTACTCTTGCACTTATCCCTCCCAAATGCACTCCCTCATCGGCACGGGCGTGCGAGAAGTGCCTCTCTTGGACAAAGGCGCGACGTTGAAAGCCGTGAATCTCGCTGCGGCTATTCTTTCTAGCATACCTAACCCCCTCCGTTCTTTGGCGCAACTAGGTCCACCAAAAAAAAAAAAAAAAAAAGTCAAAAAGGAAGTCTGCGGTCGATGAATTTTCATTACCAAAAACATCACAATCCCCCATTTTCCCCCCCACAAAGAAAAAGACGAAGGGCACTATACAGAAAAAGCGATAGCAGAGCCTGAAAATACCCATCTAAAGTTGGAACATCCGAAGCGGCTGTCCAGAGACAACAAAAAGCTTAACCTAACATGAGTCACTCTCGAGTATCTGTTTCGCCTAGCCATAGTCGTAGTTGATGACTATCCGAACGTGACTTAAAAAAAAAAAAGAAAAAAAAAAGAGAAATTTGGAGGGAGGGATGGACTTAATGTTGAAGGTGCTCTTATGTTGAATTCGCTGTCTCTACAGTTAAATTCTGTTGAATTTTATGTAGAATATAAAAAATTTAATGATAAAAAAGGAGAGGACTTTGAATCGCTGAGTCAACGAAACCTTGATCTTTAAAAAATAACTAAGAATCATATGTTAGCGTGTACAAAGTCATTCTACATTAAACACATCTAAAGATGCAGACATATGAAGCGGTCGAATATAAAATTTATGAATTCAGAATGATTTCGAGATGACAGTCAAATAAAGTCGGAATTTTTTCATAAAACCTACATTAATTGAGCATAGGCAGAATTTTCAAAACCTAACAAGGAGGGGGACCGATCGAACACTTGGGTCCTCCCCCTGGCACTATCAGCATCATCATCATCATCATGTTCGGTCCTCGAGCACGTTCCGGGGAACAGTCAGAGAGCAAGAAAAATTAATGAGAGTCTCCGAGCAACGAGGCGCGACCGTTTCAAGTAGCCCCTGCATCGATTTTCGTGCAGCAGGCAGGTCCTTGGGAAGCACGCGCGCCCACCTCTTTTCTGATCCCCTTGCTGCTCTGCTCTTTGACCGTCCACGTTTCCCGGTGGTCGGGTTTAGGACAAGAACAGGAGGACATCATTACACGAAAACTTTACTGTCCTTGATACGGTATTCCATTCATGTTTATGTTGCTTTTATGCATGATTACATTCGAAGTCTAATCTGGGTATTCGATGGTACGCTAAGTGTCTTGGAAATTAGCGAGGTTTAGATGGATCAACGATCGAGACGAAAATCTAGTTCATGCAAGTCATTCTAAAAAGAGAAAGAAAGAAGAGAGTGGAAAGCAAGAATCTCTATTTTTTTTTTTTTTTTTTTTAAATTTAGATTTACCAGGGCTGAAGTTGTCTGTAGCCGCCACGAGCTCTGCAAGGTCGAAGCTCCGCCAAGTCGGCTTCGACGCCGGCAGATTCAGAGCCCCGCGATCGATCCCATCCTCGGCGCTGCGAATCCGGAGCAGCTTCTTCTTCTTCTTATTCGCCTTCGTGGCGGCGGCGGTCGTCGTCTTCGATCCTCTTCGCGAAGAAGGATCGAAGGGGCACGAGTCGGTCCTCTTCTCCGCCGGAGGACTCGTCAGCAGCAGCAGCCTCCTCGTCGACCTCCTCCTCCACGCGTCGAGCACGCCCCGCCAGTCCAGCCTCTGAGACGCCGTCGGCTTCTCGGCCCCCGCCGCCGCCGCCGCCGCCGAAGACGCCGAAGACGACGACGAGCTACTGCAGCTACTGCTGTGATCGGAGTCGGAGCCGAGGGACGGGATCTCCAGGACGCCTCTCGGAGACAACGCCCGGCCCTCGCCCCCGGCGGCCTCCTCCGCCACCTCCACCTCCACCTTCCCGATTCTATCCGGTCCCAGCCTCTTCTCCGGAACGCCTCGACCTCCATCCGTGTCTGCAGCAACAGAACAAAGGAACAATAAAAAAAAAAAAAAACCGATCGCCGCCGCGTTCGATGCTCTGTTTTTGGCCGCAGGGGAAAACAGAGGAGACACGGAAGACGCTTACCGCCGCCGCCACTGCCGCCGCCGCCACCGCCAGGCATTGCGAAAGCCGGTGCTTCAACTGCGAGCGCGCCTTCGCTGCAGGGTTCTCTCGGTGGGGTTGAAACAAGGGTCGTGATCAAAGCTTTGAGGGAGTCAAGGACCAGACAATTCTCTGGTCTTACCTGCAGGCCGCCATTGATACAAAGCCAAAACAGGGGTACACTCCTCTTCGAGTTCGAACAGACAAAGCCTTGACTCCTCTCTCTCTTCTTCTTCTTCTTCCCCACTTTATAAAGAGCCTCGACTGGACTGGAGAAAGTCACAAGCGCCAAATCTCCTATGGATGACGCAATCCCCGTTTTCCATTTACTTTATTCATTTGTTTTTTTTTTTTTTTTTTTTTTGTTGATTTTGGCCTTTTTCGTTCCGGGAGATCGTTAATTTTGGCGCAACTGACGCTTGGACATGGCGCGCGGGGCCGAGGGGCAATAACGAACCTACCCGACACCTGCCGTCCGTAAATAGGGGGGCCTCCCGGGGGTAAATTCGGAATCTCGCGCCTTTTGTAATCCGACCGGACTTAGGAGACCCGTCCTATGTAGGGTTGTGTGTCTTGTACCGTTATCCCGCTGCCCCGTACGACGACGGGCACAATACCGATGAATAATAAATGAAATAGGCCGAACTCTCCGTCGAATTCGATGAAGCGAGGGGTCCTGATTTTTCGATCCGTATCGCTTTTGATTCGTCGAAAATTTATCGTGAATATAATCTTTATTTATGTTCAAATAGGGAAGGCCTCGTTGAAATGAAACAAAAATCTTAACGATATCTTTAGTGTGTTTTTTAAAATTAGTTTATATGTACCGCCAATCGGCCTTTCTTTCTTTTCGAATGATCGGATGGCTGAAAGGCTTTGTGGAAAATGATTAGGATTCTTTAAATGGAAAGGGAAGTTGGACTTGTGTGAACTTTTTCTTTATCTAAAGATTAATTCAAGAAAAGCGTTGGAGATTCTGAACTCTTGGCGGGAGAGTAACCTATGGACGCACCAAAAATCAAAGCGACGTTAAGTTGACCTTGATTGATGACTTCCGCCGTCTCATCGTGTTTATCGTAATGAAACTAATACGGAAATTAATGGGTGCTGCAATTCAAATCTTAGACCATAATAAGGAATTAGAAAAAAAATATTCAAGATGAATGATAAGGATGATGGAGATTTATATATTGAATTGCTAAAGTGACAGTACCTAATCCACAAAAAGAGTAGGCTACCAAGAAATTTACTACGAATTAGTAATCTAGAATTTATAATTGCTCAAGTGTTTTCCGATGATAAATTATCCCTAAAAATAAAATTGACAAATATTACCTCACAATCTATCACAAAAATTCACTCAGAAAACTCATTAAAAAAATCCCTAACACTCTTCTTATTTTTTTTAATGTGTAAAGGTCGAGACGAATTATATTTTTACATGTTCTTCTATGACTTGTTGATTCAAACTGAAGATGCCTATTTAAACGAGGAATCCAACTTGAACATGGAAAATGTCTATTAGCTATTGCTTGTTTTGATGTCAAATTATAGTCCTATTTGGGTTTGACATATATACATACATTAGATTTCTTTCATGGATTCAAATTCGAGGTTTAATTTAAAAATAGTGATCCCTCCCATTGAGTCCTTTTGGGTAATGTTTTAATGGCTAAGCCGGTCTGTGGAAGTTGCATGATGATTGAAGGTTCAAGAATCAAGAACACATTCAATCTCCATTTTTCTCGTATCTTGTGAGAATGGATCTCGCTGACTTGGATCTTAGAACCCACTGAATCCGGACGCAATTAAATAATCTAAATAAGATCCCAATCCAATGCATCTAGACAAACATAATAGCTATAGTTAATGGATAACCTAAATATGACCCCCAATACAATACATTTATACGGGTATACACATTATATATATATAATTTGCCCAAATTCATTCAGATGAAAATAGAAAAATGAAATCGTTAGTAAATCGAACAAGAGAGAATTTCTCGAGTACCGTGGGACGAGTAAAAATAAGAGATTGAAGTTGTTAGAAATACTTTTCTACGACATTAGTGACCGCAAAACGAGGATCGGACATGATACAATTAGACGAACCTCTTCAAATTTTGTTGGACTACCCCTTAGGAAAATCGATGAGCTCGTTTCATGCTCACAAATTAGTTTTGTATTTGTCCCTTAAGTCGTCCACCGAGCCATCATGTTATATTATTCACTGCTTTAAATGCGTTAGGAGATCGCTGGATCTGTAAAAATCAACTTCTAAAAAAATAATTTGGGGGGGGAAGAACCACGGTTGTTTACTTACTGGCTGGCGACCAGTGCGTAAGTTGACCTGTGCTAGCGATATCAACTTGGCCTCATCTCAGATCGAACATCCTCCTAGTTTTTCTATATTTCCCCCTCAGCCATTATGTCATTTTCGTGGCACGGCAGAGTCTTATATCTTGTGCAAAAATTCTCCCTAGTATATGCATAACAACGCCTAGATCCTAAAGATAAATTTATACCTTTTCTTTTTAGTAAACTCTCCGAATACTCATAACAACATCGTCATGTCTTTGCAAATATAATTACACTATTATCCGATGGAATAAGTTACGTATTTGCTTATTTGGACCACTTTGCTAAACTTTGGTCGATAGTATTCTTATGCTTGGTCATATTCAATCTGGAGTTATTAAATGTTCAATAACTAAAAAACAGATATTGACTTATTGCAATGAGTGACCTTGCATGGTTGAGCTAGGGCAATGCTACAATTAATGCATAAAGTATAGTGACATGAGACCCGGCATGTGATTTTCCATCATCTTAAATGAGAACCATACCCTCATCCGTGGTACCAGCATTCTCAATCACGATATTGTAAAAATTAGGGATGTCCAATTCCGAGGTATTGATTCCAGTTTTTGGAATCTATAACTTACCATATTTGTTTGGTTTAGGTTCCAATATTTTGCCTTCATTTTTTCCTAAATCAAGACAAATAGCAGTTATAACAATAGTATGAGCAACAAAATGGTTGAAAATAATATATGCCTAAAAAAATAGAAATATAAAGCAATAAAAAGTTAATTTAATTTAAAAAGATAAGTCAGTCAACTTCATAAAATAGGTTCTGTATCTTCGTCCAACTTCATAAAATAGGTTCTGACCGTCAATTCTCTCTTGGGTGAGTGAGTTCGGTATCCAAAATTTGGAACTTATTCACACAGTACCAATTTAAAATTTTTGGAACCAGGAGCTAACCCGCTTTCATGATCGATTTGGTCACGATCCTAGTAAATTGTGTTAGTAATGCACCACAAGCTCATGATACGTACCATGTGGTAAGTACCTTAGGCGTCGGATGTACCTTGAAACCCTAAAATAACCGTGGCCCGTAATCGTTTAACTTTTTTAATCGGCCATTGACCTTATAGATTCATCAATGGCTCCAAGTTTCTCTCCCATCTTTTCTTCTTCCCCTTCAACTGTTAGGGAAAAGGTGGGCAAAAAGTGCTACTAATGAATGACCTAGCGAAATGCGAGAAAAATGGCGCATGGAACAAGAACAGTAAACTCGACATGGAATCATCATCGTAATGATGATCTTGTGATCATTATTCTTCTCGAACTACCAAGATGATTCTTCTTACCGCGCGATGATGGTCGTCGACACCAAGAGCACTCTCGAGCAGTGTTTGGCTTTCGCCGCTTTGGTCAAGAGGCAAGGCCCTTTAGCTAGCTAGGAATATTCGTTCATCAAGTGAGAAGACTCAAAACTGAGCTACTAAATTGCCTTGAAATAATCTCACTAATTTCAAAGCTCGTTACGCCATGAGTCAAAAGTTCAAGTGGGTGAAACACGCAACTTTGCCTAGTTCTGTAAAAGAATTTTTATCTTTTGCTTTATGAAACAATTTTGAAAGGTCGACATAGTCGTTCGCTCATTATACAATATTTGATCAACGTATTAAAACTGAAGAAATCGATAATAAGCTACATACAAAAAATCAGACCAAATTTCCCATATAAAATCACATCTTTTCCATATGTTCTTATTTTTCGTACTCATGGTAAAATAATAAATACTCATACATATACGAAGTGCATTTCCTCATTTCTTTGTTTTTTCACATTTCGAGAACAAACTGTCGTAGCATGCACGACAAATTTACATGGTTTATTCCCGGTGAAAGCATGTACAATGCGGCTAAATATTCTGAACGCACGAAATCCCTACGTTAGTTCTTTCGTAGGTGTAGAAAGGAAGGGAGTATTGGATTTGCGTTGGCCCCAGATTGCGCAACTTTCCCCACCAAAACCCTAGTCAACAAGATGAGGAAGCTCCCAAGTCCACTAAAACTTGAAAAAACGGACGAGTGGATCCTTACATCGGATTCAACTATCGATAGTGGATTTCGCAAGTACTCATCCCATCAAATCCACAAACTGCAAGACCGAACCATACAACTTCCTACTTTTTCCCTAATCAGAAAACGTACGTGCTACATTGCACACCTGATGGAGTAGAGGGATTTCCCAAAATATAAGGCGTTCCTCAGAAAGATGTCGTATGTCGAATTTTGGTTAATCTTTCCCGAGCGCGACGTGGCGTCACCACCGAGAGCATGGTGATGCATGGGAGAAAGCTGAAAAGAGATTAAGAAAAAAGGGCGAAATCAAAGTGGGAATGGTCATATGGGTTAAGTGGGTGAACTAAACCCGTTGCTGCAGTGACTTAATCCATGTCCTCAAAGCATTATTAAAAAAAACAGCCCCACCAAACCCTCACCAATGTCACTCAAACGGTTAGGGAAAGTGCGTTTAACTGAATTCTCCCTGACGACTGCACTTGACCTCGGAAAAATCTTCGAACAAAGGACAATCTGAAGATACCCACATCACTGAAATCTAAAATTCGAGCCTGGGAGTTCTAGGTGGTCTTCCGAGCACCTCGTGACCTCACCACTATCGAGTCCGATTAGCAGCGACTTGAGAGATAAGATAACGTGTCGAATTCTTAATCTTTGTTATTTAGCATTATTCTAATGTTTACGAGTGCATTTAAGTAAAGGGATAAGGATAGTTTCCGACTTTCATTATGTTTCAATGATGGCAAAAGAATTGACATATTCTACGAGCTTTTCACGGGCACTCCTGAACAAACTCCTGAACAAACTCCTAAAGAAGATTAAAATTTAAAATCTTTATGGTATTTATGTTTAATGATTGGTCACGAAATCCCATAATTTCATCATTTATGTTTCACAGATTTTTTCAAAAGGCTCAACAGCCATCATGGCAATTTAGAGATACGTGAACAATTACTTACGTAGTTTATCATTATTAGTAAGTATAACAAACTACTAGTAAGTATAACCTCCAACTTAAATTATTAGGTTGAAAGGTGGAAGGAAACTATTTGTATATTTGACACGTTATAATCAAATATTTAAGTGATATATAATCGTATTTAGCGCTCCGTATGTAAGCGAATCAACTCGATTCGGCTCAACTATTGTGAAATGAACACAACCCTTATCATGTGAGCAAGTATTCATGAAAGGAATCTTGAAATTCAAACCTTCTAGTCTAATATTATGTTAATAAGTTCAACTTAAAAACTTAAATCATTTTGTAGAGGGAGATTATATGCATATAAAGTATATGACAACTATGCATTTAAGCAATGTAGGATTATTTAGCAGCTCATATTTCACTTTGTCTGTTGACATCCTCTCTCTTGATAATCTCGCGGACAAAGAAAGATGCAAACCGAGCCTCGAATGGGTGATCAAATGTATGGTTGTTCACAGCTAGTGGTGTGAGGGATCGAAGCCATGTCCCAGTCCATTCAAAGGGTTCGTCCTCTACTCATTAGGCTGATGAGAGCCAGAATTTATCCTTTCGAAATTCAAACTTAAAATTAGGTGCGACTCATATCACGTGACAATTATAATTGGCCGATTATACCACATCGATCACGCACTACACACATAAGTCCAAGTTGATGTGATTTCCTATGGGCGAAGCTTTCACTTTCTACCGTTTCCGACCGCATATGGTGCATCAACAGAGGTAGGACAACAACCCAACAATATAGAGAAAGAGAGGGATAGAAAGAGAGGGGTTAGGTATGGCTATGGTCACGGAGGTATAACGGATTGGTTGTTCCACCTGATAGATGTTTTGATCACTTCGATAGATAACCAGCATTAGCAACCCAAGTCGCGAAACTATGACCCCATTTCGTGGGATTGCCTCCCCCGTGCTCTGCGTCTTCGGTTTTGGTGGTCTTGGGATTGATGTGATCAGGCTACGATAATGACATGCTCTAGATATGTTAACGGTTTGATAGGATCGGTTTATAAAGTCACATGACGAAGGCTAGATAGGTATTGACCAAAATTCACTTGCTCAAATGATCATTTGGCGTTTGTCGCCTCGCTTTGTGAATTCATAGGTGGTGTATGTCATATCAGAATATGGTGCATCTGCAAAAGGCAACGCATGTGTATTAGCATTGGATTCTGTAACGTGAAAGCTCGCTTTTGATCCCTGGAACTGCTAAAAGTTTTAATCTATTTAGATATGCCCTTAAATATGTGTAACTTTTCTAATAAGGTCCCCCCGTTTCGCATTTGGTTGATTAAAGACGACTTGTATATCGGAGGATGCTAGAGTTTGACGTGGAAAGATTTGTCACTGCGGTCTATCGGCTAATGCCCGGGATTGAAAGTCTTGAAAATGAATACCATAACCGGACCTCGAGTAGTTTGATTTCTCCACACGAATATTGCCCACGAGCTTTCTGCATCCGATTCTGTCTGGTCTGCATAGAGCCGAGCACACTTTTTGGATCGGACGTGTTAGGATCTATGTAATTATTCATCTCCACCCTTTAGTCGTGAGCTTTGTCTCACAAATTCTCTCAAATTTATGTCCAGATGAACGATTATACCAAAGAAAATTAACAGTCGATTATTGTTCGGTTATTGACATGTTAGTGTTGAGACACCAACCACAACCAAAAATAAAAATCACGAGAAAAACGAATTTTTATATTGGAGAAGTACGTGCGGTGGGCTATCTAGCATCTAACTCACGAGAAGCCGTACTTCCATGTGGGGTTCGTTAGGCATGTGACTTCGGGTTTTGACTTTTTAGAAGTCCAGATTATTTCGAATTGTAATTACAAGTTTTGTTTTATGAGTTTATTGGTCGAACCAACATTAGGATAATGTGATTTGTTAGAATAAAAAAAAAAAAAAAAAAAAAAGGTAGAGGTGTGTATCGGTTGCGGTCCCACTGGGAACCAAATTGGATTGGAGCAACCGGTTTTGGTCTTGATAGGAATTGGTCCGGTTTTCAGTTCCAAATTATTGAAATAGGAGATTGGATTGACCAATGGAACTAGCCTAGAGTATACTATTATTTTTGTTATTTTATTAAGCAAGGGCAAAACGTACGGAAAATTTGTGGAAATAATCTTTTCTTTTACTAGTAACTTTGCGATCAGTAATTCCATCATACACTAGAGTCACATTCAATATTTTTAAGAACTTACGATAAAGAAAATAAAACTTAAAAAAAAAAAATAACACCGACTCGTGAATCGGATCCTATCCATTCCAATTCTTAGTTCCAAGGTGGGAATTGACCCACCATCAAATCGATCACACCTAAAAAAACATAATAGCTACTTTATTTTATTTTTTATTTTTATTTTTATTTTTTGGTGATCCAGGGAACCCCCGCACGGCCGGCAGCCGGAGAGTAAACCCTGAGGAGGCACGCAGGAAACCACCACCCACGCACCCTGGGCAAGGCACCACGCAGCTCTTCAACATAATGGCTACTTTATTTCTATTCAATAAGGTAATGAAAAAATTATCCAAAAAGTCTAACACCTATTGTATTTTTGTTAATTTAGTCATAGACATTTTGATTATGCCAATTGACTCATAAACAATTTTCATATTTTACTAATTAAGTCTATTCGACAAATTTAGTTGGAAATTACTGACGTGGATGTCGGCCGTCCGACTTGGCATCGAGGGGCTAATTATCTTGAAGATAAATAATCATTCCTTGGACTTATCGGGACTGATCCTGCAAATGTGAAGATTATGATTAGCAATCTCTGAGCCAATATTCACTAGCAGAAAATATAGACCAAGACTACAATTTTTAAGGCATGAAAACCTAAGCTCGGTCATGAGCCGTGACATCTTATGGACTCGTGCCCAAGCCCAGTGTGATTTGATTGGAACCGGGCTCCGCTCATGCTAGGCTGGGATCACTTTAACCGGGCTGGGCCATCATTGGGTCGGACTCGGAGACATAAATGGATTGGGCTTTTCTAGATTTGTGTCGATTAGTGACTAGGGCTTCATTTTGTAACTTGAGTAATGAGACCTTATGGCCTGCAACGGATGCTAATGAAAGTTTTGCCGACTATAGTATCGGATCATATTTCGTCATTAAGCCTTTGTCATAGTAAGGCTAGCGATTTTCGACACTTAAATGTGGTTAAGCGCCCTTGGGTTAAGACCGGACAAGTTTATACCATACCTACTTAGACATGTTTCAATTGACCAGGTTAACATCACGTAAACTCGTGTTAACGTACGTTTCACATGATCGGGAGTTTGTTATTTTAATACTGTCCAATGTGCTGTCTCGGGGATCACATAATTCATCAACAACCCGTGTTGTACTAGGATTTCAAAGTGACGATCCAATTACATCACAAAAGCATGGACCGCTGGCTCCATGTAATGGTAGATAAGTTGAGTACCATAAGCCATCGCATCAGATGGGTTCTTATTGTCTGTCTCTGCAATTTTGATGCACCAATGCCACCATGCCGGCCGCCGCGACAGTGGAGGGGCTCGGAGGGACGGGCGGATGAAAGGAGTCAAACCCTTCGCCACCTCAAACCCCACAAAAAATAAATTATGTCAAATCTCGTGACAAGTTGATGGAGTATGCTATCATTTGCATCAAACTTGAACTAACCATTTTTGGATTGATATTTGATTGGCCTCTAATCGCTTAATAGATGGATGCTCCCTGGCTAGTTGCTACCTAATAAAACTAATTTGGGAAAATTACCCGATTGGTTATAAATTTATTGTATTATTATCAATTTAGTTATAAACTTTTCGACTTTATTAATTTAATCCTAAACTTTGTGCGAAACTCCAATATACACATTTTGGTTAATTTTTGCCAGAAACCGCGGTGGTCTAGACATCAGCGGCCATCCTATGTGACCACATCAACAATTTATGATGAAAATTAGCTAGAAAGACTATACTAAAATTTCGCGTAAATGTTTAGGGTTAAGTAGATAAAATTGAGAAATATTTCTCTAATACGTTGGCATGGTCGGCCCTTTTCACAATCACAACTCAAATAAAGCAAAGGGGTCTCAAGCTCCAGGCAAGTACTTAGTGATTTTACAGGAGAAAGTGACTACATCTAGTTGAATATTTTGAATAAGTACTTGATCAGAAGAGATTTTTGTATAAAAACTTTTGGGACAGGTTTGATACGAAAAAACGCAATGAATGAATGAAATCTTGAATCGGATAAAGACTACGTTAGGCTGTAATAAAAAAGAATAATGTATATATCCAAAAAGTTTAGGAGTTGAATGTTAGATATCTTCTATAATATAAATATGAGAAGAATCAATAACACTCAAAGGACTTGAAACCGAAATCAAGATTGCATCGTGGCCTCCATACCACGTACCAAACATATAGCATTGCATCTGCCGATATATTCATCTTAGATTACAAGCATGGTATATATGAAGAAAGATCATGAGGTACGCAAACGAATGTGCACACGATGTGTATATATCAACCTTAAATCTTGATGGCTTTGCGCAAGACTTTATATGGTCTAAAGCATTTGTCTAAATCAGAGTTAGGGTGGCCCTCATTCTAAGGTTCCAATTGAAAGATTCCAATACAATGTACTTCAAATCTAGTCAATTTTTTCATTATATGCTATTCGTGGAACACAAAATTTTCCAAAGCGAGTGATAGAACATCACCTCATATGACAAAGTGCCTCATCTAAATCTCAATCCATGCATTACTTCATTTTATAGGAGAAAATGGCTAGATCTAGTTGAATATTTGAATAAGTGAAGAAATGTAATGGACGGATGAAATATGAAATCAAATAAATACCATGTCAGGCTATAATAAAAGAGAATAATGTATGTATGTAAAAAAAAAAAAAAATGGAGGACTTGAATGTTAAATATCCTCCATAATGTAAGTATGAGAAGAATCGATCATGCTCAACTAATTCACTCACCATAAACAATGGACTTAACACTGAAGTCATGATTTCGTTGCACTCCCCATCCCACGTCTCATGCATAGTATTATTCATGTCGACATTTCATCTTACATTACAAGCATATCTTAAATTAGGAAAAGATTATGAGGTACACAAGACGAACGTGCACGCAATGTGTACATATCAATTTTAATTCTTGATGACTCGACGCAAGACTTGACATGATTTAAGGCATTTGTCTAAATCAGAGTCGGACAGTGGCCCTCCTTAGGTTCGAAAGTTTTCTCTGTTGCTAAAATCGAAAGATTTCAATACGATGTCCCTCAAATCTAGTCAAATTTTTTTCTTTAGATGCTATCATTGGAACACAAAACTCTCCAAAGCTAGCGATGGAGCAACGCCCACTATGACAAAGTGCTTCGTCTACACCTTACTTCATGCGGCATTACTTAATCGGCAAATGATTAGGGTCATAAAAAACGATAAGCGACGAGAGAGAGAGAGATGATTCAGAAGACGATCGCCACTTCGACTCGCGCATGCGCACCGCAACACCAGTTGTCATTTCTACGTTCAAATCCACCAACATCTCTGTCTCTGTCTCTCTCTCTCCGTCCCTCACGAAAGCTACATTCATCCCTAGAGAAAGGGAAGTAGAAGAAGAGAGAGAGAGAGAGAGAGAGAGAGAGAACGAGAAAGGGACGCGGACGCACGCAGCACCCTCATCATGAAACACCCACAGTCGGCAAACCCCAAGCCCACCGTCTTCAAGTGCTCCCTCCTCTCCCTCCTCTCCCTCCTCCTCTCTCTCCCCTTCCTCCTCCTCCGCCACCACCTCCGCCCCCATCCGCCCTACCCTCCTCCCCTATCCTCCTCCTTTTCCGGTGACCTCAGGATCAGACCCGGGTACACCTCCTACGAGGCCTACATCCAGCGCCAGCTCAACAAGACCCTCAACCCGAGGCTCCGCCGCGTCTGGACCACCCGCGACTGGGACCGCAAGGTCTCCGCCTTCGCCCGCTTCTTCTCCGACCTCCAGCGCCGCCGCCTCCTCTCCAACTCCTCCCGCGCCCTCTGCGTCGGCGCCCGCGTCGGCCAGGAGGTCGAGGCCCTCCGCCGCGTCGGCGTCGCCGACTCCGTCGGCATCGACCTCGTCCCCGCCCCGCCCCTCGTGGTGGAGGGCGACTTCCACCGGCAGCCCTTCCCCGACGGGGAGTTCGACTTCGAGTTCTCGAACGTGTTCGACCACGCGCTGTACCCGGGCCGCTTCGTCGGGGAGATCGAGCGGACGCTGAGGCCCGGCGGGGTGCGCGCGCTCCACGTGGCGCTGGCGCGGCGAGGCGACAAGCACTCCGCCAACGACCTGCTCAGCGTGGAGCCGCTGGTGGAGCTGTTCAAGGGGTCGGAGCTGGTGCATGTCCGCAAGGTCGACGGCTTCGGTTTGGACACGGAGGTCGTTTTCAGGAAGAAGATTCGCCAGCCGCTTTTGTAATTTTCTTTTCTTCCTTTTCCCTTCCTTAAAAAAAAAAATGAGTTGTCTGCGTATATATTGTAATCTCGTGACCTTTTTTATCTTATAAGAAAACGAGAAATTCTTTAATTATTGTTTTGTTTTATATTATCGAATTAGTAAATCCAATCCCCTTAAGTTAGCTCCTTCATCGACATGCATGCTGCTAATTAGAAATTTCTGGTTGCGTAACATCTTGTGAATTTATATCACCTTTGTTTATCTTTTTAATTTCTAATTTCAATACGAAACGACATTTATCATTTACAATAAGGTTTCGATGATTCAAATAAGGCCCTGATAAGTGAAATACCTACTATAATAGAATATAGGCACGCATTAAATATCGAGAGAATTATGTTACCCGAGTTTAATCAACTTAATTTTGAAGATTAAAATGTACAAACCACTAAAGTGACAACTCTTTCCCCCGCATCATATTAGTCTGTTAGTTTTTTTAACAAGTATCCGTATTTAATTATTCAGCGATTTTTTTTTACCCATATTTAATTAATGAACGATTCATAGAAAGGATTTTGTTTTACATAATATGTCTAGATATCACAATTTTTTTTTCATTTTAATATATTAGACAAGCGCCTAGGAATTGCTTTTGACATTGTTAAGCGAGACATTTTGGGCGTGTTTAGATAGAACTTTTATAGTATACCAATGTCGACACATAGGAAAAGATAAAAAAAAAAAAAAATTAACTTTCACTTAAACTTAAACAATCAAGCTCAATTTTTGAGTTCATTAGAACAGTTCAATTCATAGGTTTTCCAAACACGTCGCTTGAGACATTGAAAACCCGAATTGCCGCGTTAGTCAGGTGTCTCTTGTTCAAATGGCATCGTATTCCCCACATTCAAGTGCAAATATAATTAATTAGACAAGGACTGTCATTGCCTCTAAATTTATTCCTGGTGCATTGTAAGCAAAACATCGAAGTGTCCCCATATGATAAAATAGATGGTTGACGCCGGTGTGAACCAATTTTTATAATTTTTTGAACACTTTTCCTGTCCTTATATATGCCATCTCAATATTTGATTAACTTTAATCAATTGTTGGATTGATATATGATGTGGTGATTTTCGTTTCATAAACATTGCTTTTTCGGCATAGATATTGGGTTCACCAGAGAAACATTTTTTTCCCCTGTAATGATGAGATGTTAAATGAGAGAACAGAGTGGAACATATCTGGAAGAAAAGACAGAATATATATATATATATATATATATATATATATATATATATATATATTTATTTATATATACACAGACACACAATGATTGTTAAGATGAATCGAAATCTTTGAGGGCCTAAATGACATGTTATAGGCTAATCACGCTAACTTTGAGTAAGATTAACGTAAAGGGAGATACCAAAACCAATGTGATGGAAAATGAAAACACGTGAGTTCTTGCGCCTTCCTGTGCAACTACCTCGGAACAAAACAAACATGGGATCTTCCTCAAGGGTAGAATCGCTAGCCGTGACAAATTTTGCAACGAAGTGAAAATCTGCTGCATTGGAGCCGCATAAAACTTAAAATTTAAATAATATTTTTCAAAAAGTAATTAGTTATATCGCTTAGAAAATTAGACAGAAAATATTTATATTATCGCGTTGAACTATTTTCGTGGGTGATGAAAAAAGGTATGCACTTGCAAAAGTGATAAAAAATCGTTTATTCGGAAAAATCTTGACTTTTACAAAACAAACGCTTACTTACTAGAGATTATATCATTATGCATGTTCCATATGAGTACCTCAAATTGAAGAGACGATTACCCTTAGAAAATGTTGAGAAATAGCCTCCTCCACCATCAACTTGTTGCAACGGATTCTATTTTCTTTGAATATTGTAAATTTCTAATGCTATGTCAGAAAAGGAAGAGCAAAGCAGAGTAAAGCAACGAAGATGGAAGAAGGCAATTGTCTGCTTTCTCATTGATTGTAATTCTGTGTACAATTTGATGTATTTAACTTACAAAGAATGAATTAATAAAGGAAAAGAAGTATTTGCCTATCTTTGTCTATCCTAAAATAACCTTTGTTTCCTATCAAAAAGGATTACAAAATCATATCCAGAGTCATATCTTCCAACACTCCCCCTCAAGCTGGTGGCTTGTATATATCCAAGACGCCTAGCTTGTTCAGAAGATATGCATGTTGTCTTTGACAAAGCGGCTTAGTGAATATATCGGCTGGCTGCTCGAAGTTCGATCCCCTTGTTTCGACAATTCCTTCTTGAATCTTTCTCGAGTGAAATGACAAGTCCAACCTCTATATGTTTCGTTCTTTCATGCAAGACAGATTTGCTGCAAGCTTGAGTGCTGAATCATTGTCACGAAGAGTAAAGTTGGTCCTTTGACAGAGCTCCGAGATCCAGTAAACCCCTCAGCCATACTATTTCACAAATGAGTCTTGGCCATAGATCGGTACTCGGCCTCAGCTGAGGACAACGATACAGTAGACTGCTTCTTAGTTTTCCATGAAAGTAATGATTCCCCAAATTTGATGCAGAATCCAAAGGATGCGGACCTTCGCTCATTGGACATGTTGCATAATCCGCATCACAATAGGTCGTCATTTCCATATTGCACCTTCGCGAAAGAAGTATTCCCAAACCTGGACAAGTCTTCAAATATCTTACAACCTTCAAGGCTGCCTTCATATGAGATTGTTTCGGGCTGTGCATAAACTGACTAAGAGTTTGCACTGCATAACAAATGTCCGGGTCTAGTCATAGTGAGATATATCAATTTTCCTACAAGTCTCGATATCCCGAGGGATCTCGCAACAAAGGATCATCGAAGGAGCGGATGTGTCGTGCCGGTGTCGTAGCCGACGGATGTCGGTTTGACATTTTGCTCGATAGGAATAATTGATGGTCTACACCCCGATAATCCCCGCTTCGAAATTATCTCCATCACAAATTTCCGCCGGCTCAAGGCAATTCCCTCGCTCCGAACGAGCTATCTCGATTCCAAGAAAATACTTAGGTGGCCCTAAGTCCTTGATATGGAAAGTCAAATGTAGATATCCTTTAAGTTTCCTTATAGCAGAATCATCATTCCCCATGATCAGAATGTCATCAACATAGATCATCAAGTATATAGATGACGTACCTTTCGTCCAGGTGAACAAGGCGTAATCATACTTGGATTGACTGTAGCCAGCGGCCACGAGTGCATTGGTGAACTTAGCGTACCATTGTCTGGAAGCTTGTTTCTTAGCGTACCATTGTCTGGAAGCTTGTTTCAACTCATATAGAGATTTGTGGAGACGACATACCTTGGACTCCCCCTGTCTCCGTAATCCCGGTGGAAGCTCCATGTAGATTTCTTCATCCGATCACCATGAAGAAAGGCATTATGGACATCCATTTGGTGTAGTGACCAATCTCGAAAAGCAGCAATGGAGAGAAAAGTACGCATTGTAACATCTTTTGCGACAGGGGGAGAAGGTTTCATGATAGTCAAATCCTTCTCGGGTGAAGCCTTTGCCACTAATCGGGCTTTGTATCTTTCCACGAGCCATCTCGCTTTTGTATTTTATCTTATACACCCACTTACAACCAACAAGTTTCCGATTATCAGGCAGTGATACAACATCCCAAGTATGATTGTTTATCAATGCATGCAATTCAGATTCCATGGCTTGCCGCTAGCGAGGATCATCCTTTGCCTCATTATAACTAGAAGGTTCTCTATCTTCAGAGATGCGGCTCATGCAGCATATATGCTCTTGTGACAATCTATCAAAAGAGACATAAGTTGAGATAGGGTAATGAGTACCTGATGATATTGAGGAACCGCATATATAATCTTTTGTCCAAGTTGGTGGGCGAGTAACGCGATGAGAACGCCGCTGTGGTTCCTGTGGCGTGGTGGAAAGTTCTTCAGTAATCTCTTCTTCTGAAGTATCCCCAAACTGTGCTGGTGCCTCAGGCGCTGATTCTTCTATATGAGATTCTGCAATGGTATTGTCAGCTATATTCTCAGAAGATGGGGTAAGGAAATGATCATCCTTTCTTGGAGGAGAAGTAATAGTATATGGTCCTCCAGGGGATGAATCATCTTCCAAAAAATTGTAATTTGTCTTGACCTCTTCTGGTGAAGATGATGAGAAAGGAAAGACATCTTCATGAAAAACGACATCTCTGCTGACAAAGAATTTCCCTGCAGAAGGATCGTAAAGCCGATACCCCTTTTGCAAAGTGGGGTAACCCATAAATATGCATGGAGTAGCACGTGGCGCCATCTTATCTTTGTAGCCTACTGTAGTTGCATAACAAAGACACCCAAAAACCCTGAGATGAGTCAGTTCAGGCTTTCGCCCATATAATAACTCAAATGGTGTTTTTCCTTTGAGAATATGTGAAGGCATGCGGTTGATCAGGTAGGCTGCAGTGATCACACAATATCCCCAAAATTCTTCAGGTACAGAAGTTTGGAATTTAATTGCACGTGCCACTTCTAGAAGGTGGTGATGCTTTCTCTCAACAACTCCATTCTGTTGGGGCGTATAAGTACAAGAGCTCTCATGCAATATCCCATTTATAGAAAACAAGGAGGCACATTCAGCATTAAAAAATTCTTTCCCATTATCAGTACGTACCCTACGAATTGATTTTTGAAATTGGGTCTTAGATAGGGAAAGGAAAGTCTTTAAATGAGAAAAGACTTGATTTTTAGATTGCATGAGGAAAATCCATGTGGCACGACTGTAATCATCCACAATTGTGAGAAAGAACCATGACCCATCATGATTCAAAGTATGGTAGGGCCCCCAAACATCAGCATGGATTAGAGAAAAAATATCACTTGCTCGAGAAGTGCTGGTTTGAAATGTAGGACGTGTTTGTTTAGCGATGGGACAAATGGGACATTTAGGGAAAGGAAATGATGCACTATGGCCCAATCTCTTATGATTAAGGAAATTTATGCCAGTGGCATTACACAAAGATTTATGCAATTCAAAGGAAGACAATTCAAATAAATTGGAAGAATCCAACCAAAAATACAGCCCCTGGTTGACTCTACCCAAGCCCATCAGTTTGCCAGTCGAACGGGCCTGAAAGAAGCACTTGTTAGAATGAAAAAGAATTTGGCAGGAATTCTCTTCACAGGCTCGAGTGACTGAGATTAGATTGAAATGAAACTCAGGCACATAGAGCACATTATTAAGGGTAAGAGTAGTGAGTTTTACTGTCCCAGTCATGGTGACTTTGGCAGTATTGCCATTTGGCAGTTGTACGATATGGGAAAAAATAATTTTTAATATCTCGAAAGAAAAGACCTCTCACAGGCTATGTGATCACTAGCACCTGAATCAATGATCCATCCATCCTTTGGAATTGAATTCATCAAACAATAGGATGTACCTGTGAAACTTCCTCCTTTATCAGAAGGATCCAATTTCTTCAATGTTTCCATCAGCTCCTGATATTCTTCATGGGTAATTGATTTTCCCATTGATTTGCCCGATACCCGAAAAGCTGATGCAAATTTTCCTTTTTCTTTTTCTCCGGCTTTCCATGCAATTTCCAGCAATTTTCAATTGTATGATGCGGTCTCTTGCAATATTCACAATACAATTTACCTTTTCCTTTTGGCCCATTATTTTTGAAATTTGAATTGGGCACGATGGATTGGAAAGTTTGGGCTGAAATGGGCCCATATAAGCCGTCGGGTCCTCCAGGATTTGGGCCTTGCGCCCCATCCAGCCCATAAAAGCTGGAAAAACATGAGCCGTCCGATCCCCCTGAGTGATTTCCACGTGAGCCGTTGGATCCCATCAAATAGATGCCTCGCGAGCCGTTGGATGCAGCAAAGGAGCTGCCACGCGAGCCGTCCGATCCAGTCGAGAGCCGTGGACCGTCCGATTGGTGGAAATGATCCCCACCGTCGGTTCCCCTCTTTATAAGCGGTCTAGGGTTTTCGAAAGTGAACCCTAGATCCGCCTCTCCTCGTCCCGAGCTCCTCGTGCACTTCGAAAATGGGTTTTTGCTGCCAAGGCCACTCCGTCTCCCCTTGGCCGTGATCGTCGCCCTCGCCGGCTTTCTTCTGTATGGCGAGCTGGTATATGCGGCCAAGGCCGGGAGCGGTTCCATGGTAAGTATCTGAGATCGGAACACAAGGTAGGCCTCGTTGAGGATGAGGAGGAATCGGATGGCTTTCTCCCTTTCTCGCATCTGTTTATATTGCTGTTGAATGTTCTCGGCCGGTCGAATCTCTCTTCGGCGCCTCCGGTTCATTCCACAAGCCCGAAAGCTTGTTGTATACGGTTGCGATCGGCATGTTCCCTGTTTCAGATCTGAAATCTGTTGTGTGAGATAAAATATTTTGACTTGGTCGAGTTTTCCGTACATTTCCTTTATGCTATCCCACATCTTTTCGGATCCTCCGTCGGGGGAAGCCCGGCCGCGACTTCGGGCGTGATGCAGTTGCCGATCCACGTTCTTACTAGTTGATTGCATCGCCTCCATAGCCGTGCCATTCTCTCGTCGGATGGAATCGGAAACGATCCATCGATAAAAACTTCTTTGTCTTTCGTTATGAGTGCCCGTCGGAACTCACGTGACCAGCTTGAATAATTGTCTGCACCTTTTAGTTGCTGACTTATAATTTTCAGCTCTGGTCCGTCGCCGTTTGTTGTATACAACGGATCCCCAGGTTCCGGTCGGCCTCCGGGAGCAAAGATCTGGTATGGGAACAGGACACGGGCGCAGAGTTGGGTAGGGATTTGTTCCTCGACCTGAATCGCCCAAGCCAAATCCGTAATCCGCATTTCGAAATCCCGGGTGAGGGTTCGTCCCCAAACCAGGTATATTTGATCCGCCCGTCTGTGATTGTCCGATGGTAGAATTTGCCCCGTCACCGGTTGGCGAAACTCCATCGGCCCGCACGTCGCCGCGGTAGCGACAATGATGCATTGGGAATGTGCCCGGGATACCATGGATACGGTATCCATTGATAAGGGTAACCCGCAAAAGGTTGCCCCCGCAATCGCCCGAGTCCGTTGTTGCCACGGCGTGTGTGGAAATTGGCCTTGGATTTGTGTTTGTTGTTACGATGCGGGGACTACGGTGGATGAGACTTGACTTCCCGGGGCTTGAATTGGAGTCTCTCGCAGCAGATCGGCGAGCGGGGAGGAGAGGTAAGCTCTTGAGGTGTCGTCATAAAAATTTTGTAAGCAAGGTTCCTTCAGGCAATCTCTGAATTTTGATTCCTTTGGCAACACTGCTCTGAACTTTGAATTTGTTTGTTTGATGAGGCATTTGGAGCGGAAGCGAATTGGTTCAGAACCACGAAGGCTCTGATACCATGTCAGAAAAGAAAGAGCAAAGCAGAGTAAAGCAACGAAGATGGAAGAAGGCAATTGTCTGCTTTCTCATTGATTGTAATTCTGTGTACAATTTGATGTATTTAACTTACAAAGAATGAATTAATAAAGGAAAAGAAGTATTTGCCTATCTTTGTCTATCCTAAAATAACCTTTGTTTCCTATCAAAAAGGATTACAAAATCATCTCCAGAGTCATATCTTCCAACATGCTACTTATTCTTTCTAAGTCATTTTAAGCACCGATCAAAATGAAGAGCACAAAGACATGACCCGTGAACACGTTAAATGTAGGCGTTTGAACTATTTATACTGCCTTAATTGGGTAATCTGAACTCATGATCAGATTTGAATGGGTGACTTTTAATTCTTGAGATGAAATTCTTGTGAGCCGAATAAATCCCTCATGAAACGCCTTTTTTTATTTTTATTTCTTATTGGACAGCTAATTCAATGGAACCTTCTAATATCACATTGTTTTTCATTTGCCATAGAAAGAAACTATCGAGAGCGTAGAGATGGGGATTCTCTATTGAGCCGAAAGAGTAGCTTCTTGCTCCAAGCTGTGCTTGCTCGGCCCATCGATTGATCTTGTCCGCAAGGTGCGAGACTGCGACAATGATCTTGGAAGAGTCTATTTCTGTCTTGTACTAATATATTAACCAACGCATCGCCTCGGGACCCAAATAATAATAATAATAATAATAATAATAATAATAATAATAATAATAATAATAATCACAGATTAGGATTTTTTTTTTTTTTTTTGGTAAGGGACAATCACAAAGTTTTTTTTTTGGGTAAAAAAGTTTTTTTTTTTGGTAAAGGTAATAAGTAAAAAAAAAAAGTTTTTAATCTCTTCGTTACACTAAAAATTTCACTTGAATGTCTTAATCCTTTTTATAAGTTTTCAACATTTGTAGCATTCTCTATAAATCTCGATTTTCTCTAAATTACTTCTTCGGAGTAAAGTTTAGATGATTTTATGTACATAAATCAAGATATTTCAGGATTTTTCTATTAGCAGTACAAATATAACTCTAGGATTATCTATTTTAAGTAATAATTTATTCCAGGCCATCCATGTTTTTTGATAATGAAACCAATGGGGTTTGATGGACATCCCATGTTAACTCTAAATATTTTGATGACTTGTTTAATGAAAAAAATAGATATATAATCAATATATTATGTGTCCCTTTTACAATTATGAGATATCGTCGAGATCATTATTAACTATTTTAAAAATTTAAGCTATTAGATAAAATAGTTGTTTATTATTTAAATATTCTAACACTTCTCCTTATGTTCAATCTGGTCTTTTGCTTAGTACTAGGCGTGAAAATTTAATTGGGGAGGCAAATTGAGTCTGATAAGATTTGAATTTTGGACCCTCAACTCTGATATTATATGAGATTTTATGGAATTATTGACAATTGTTTTTAAAGTTTAAGCTGTTAGATAAATGTGTAATTTATTTTTTTAAATATCTAACAATGATAGTGAATTCATGATCATGATATGTTTGTATGCAATCATCACTATTATTAAAATTTCAAAATTGTACATCGATTTCATGACCTTTTTTATTTTTTATTTAGGGGCTCAAATAGAAATTTGGACACTTACAAATTGTCAATGTTAAAACTCATAACTGCACTTTATGTTATGTGATTTTATGAACATGTAAACATTTGATAGGAAAAAGACTAATATAACATAGCTTGAAAAGTAAAGTATTAGAAATTCGATAAGAAAATAAGTGACAGAAAGGAGGAAATGGAACAAAGGGAAAAAGTTAAAGCTGACGAATTTAGTAAAATGAAAGCTAAATAAAAAAGGGTAAAATAAAAAGAAAGGAGGTAGGAAGTGACATATGTAATATGTTCTTTTAGTAATTTCCTTTAGCATGTAGAGTATATATATATATATATATATATATATATATATATATATATATATATACATATATATATATATATATATATATATATATATGTAGATGTATTAATAACTTCTCCTTTTCACCTAAAGATAGACTAGTGAAGGAAAAGAAAAAGGGGAAGTTGGTTAAGAAAATGCTTAATACTATGAGAAATTTCAAATTGGTAAACCTATAATAACAAAAACTAAATTTTAGGTCACAAAAATCCCAAAATGGTATGTTCATGATATATTTACTCTTCATTAAGTTTCGTCAAATTTACCGTGAAAATGTTGAGTTGAATAACATATAATGATAACTTAATTAACATGATAAGTCCACGTGAAAGTCAATATCGGTTTATGGTAAATCTGTCATATATATTAGTTTAAGATTTTTGATGACCTAAATATTAGTTTTTGATAAATTTATTACAAATGTATTAATTAAGAGTTTTTGATAATCTAAAAATTAGTTTGAGATAAATTTATTATAAATAAACTAAGTTTGAATTTTTTATGATATTAACTCTCAAGAAAAATCAAAACTTACTTGCATCAATTCCACACTTAACCACCTTTTCGGATCAATATAATCACTGCATTGCCATATAGTCTTCAAGCAACATGATAATCTTGCCTATAGATCTAAGTCTGGTTTTGCTACATCTCGCCCGAAACCTCGCGCTCCACATCTCAAGAAAGTTGGGAATCCCTCGACCAGTTGCGTCTGCCTTACTCTTTCATTTCCACTTGCGTACGTCTCCCTCTCGCTTTCTTTTCCAAGACCACTGACAGCACAATGCTACTCAGTACTGACGCGACCACCAAGTACAAGGCAAGCAAGTTTTAAGGACTTTCGCATGATCCAGGTAAACCTTTGGATGCCTTTCTGAACCGGACTTGCAAACTAAACCTAAACCAGAGGAACCACCACGGAGAGCACAAAGCTCGTCTGCTTCTGTAGTGATCATCAGGGCGCCAACCTTAGAGGAAGCAATCAGGCAGCATCGTGGACAACTCACTTCGCCGGTCTGTCTTTGGCCTGATGGGTCCGACTAACATTACGTGGACTTGAAATCAATAAAGGATCGTCCTCGACTGGTAGGGATGAATCTCCGCTTTATATAGTACAGTGTTCCTAATTTGCGCCTAGACTACTTTCCGACCGCTGATGAAAGTAATGACGGCATGAATTAAACGGTGGAGACCAGCCAAGAGAGCATCCGACCGGAGGGGGGCGGGGGGAGAGCAGCGACCGGGCAACGGTAAGACTAGCTTGGTTCAAGCCAAGACCAATTCGAGAGCTGATCGGCCGACATTGCAACCACCGCGTCCCCTCGTGCATATTGGAGGGTCTGTTATAAATTTCTGTTTTCACTATCTAGTCTTTTTCACTAATAAAATATTTTTAGCACGAAATCGCGTGCACAAAACAAAAGGGCGGAAAAGCGATCTTCTCAGGCTTTTTGTTGCACAACATGTCCATTTATTTGATACTTATAGACCCGATGAAATGGTTGGATGAAAAAGGTCTCATAAATATATACCTAACTTGAATTAAAACTGGTGGTTCTCGCCGTCGACCTACTTTTCACCTAGCTACGTGCCTACGACTGTCCTCTCTCTCTCTCTCAATGTAATGTCGCACTTCATCTAAACATGGAAGTTGCATTGGTCCGCATTTCATGGAGCCCGCACCCTGCCTAAGAAAAATTGTCCATCAACTTGCTCATTCCATGATTCATCTTTCAATTCTTGCATGGCTTTCAAGCAATCAAACTATTTTTCTTGGTTTAGAACCAAATAAGTCATCCGGATGACATAGTTTTGGAAATTTGATTTTTAAGCTAATGATGTGCAGAGTAAAAGTCCATTGTAAAATTAGAGAATTGTGTAAATCAGGGTCTATATATAACTCAAGTACTTTGTCTATCTGATATCCTATTGATACAATCGATCATATTTGGCTATGGCTCATCGTTGAATTACATACTTTAAACTTAATGTTAAAAAAGAAAACCCCTAATTATTAGCATAGATCAACTTCCACATTGTATTATGTGAAGCATATTGACTAGTCCGATGGTGCATTGGTCAAGCTAAATGATCCATAAGAGTACACAATTTAGATTCAACTCTTTCTCGTTACGGAGTGATCATAGATTCTCAATGTATATGCAACTTGAATTAAAGTTTAATTTAGCTAGTTGATTGGAAATGAAAAAAAAAAGTGTAATGACGGCCCTTCATTTGGTTGTGCTAACTTCTCAAGTCCGAAGGATATGAACTCGATAGTGGAAGATACATATAGAATAGTGAACCTGTCATTTCACGATCTCGTGAGTACCACATAAGCACTTTAATGTAAAAGGTGCGTTTTGCTTAAGAGGGTCCAGAAAAGAAGTGTAATCTTTGTCAAAAGACTTGAAAACACAGTCTATGAACAAAATTTTATGCATATTGAGTGAGAAATAGAAGTCCTCATATCACGTGCCATGTTCAAGGCTAGATCACAAACTCGTAGCCACTCTAAACTCTCATATCCAAATCAGGCACACAAGCTGCACTTACGTCAAGGTGCGTCTAACGGATCTCTTGGGACGTCACCTTGTTTGATGACCTAAAGATCCCATCTTTCTCGAGGCCTTCTTCTCCATTTCATATGGCATTCGAGATCCCAAATGATGATCGCATCTAGTGTGCGCGCCACGGACACCTGAATTGAGTGCCACTAATAGGGGTTGCACACCCGGTCGTACCCGATCTACTGCATGCTTGCTCTGCTGAACATCATCTCTGATGGTACGAAGAGATGCCCATCTCTTCAACCTGGTCATCTTCGTGGCGATGAAGAGAGGAGCCTGCGATATTATTTGAATTCAAGCGCATTGTCATTTCCAAAAGCTTTTACACTAGGGCATGGCATTCATTAAATTATGTGAAACTCAATCCCACATGCGAAGTGAATCTCTAATATGCGAGCATAAACTAACTATTCATTACATAGTTAGGCTCGAAATGAAGCATGACAAGTAAGACATTCGTATGTATCACTGCATAGGCTGGATTATATGTCGTTAATCACAAAGTACCTGGGCTTCTAATCATGTTGCCACTATTGTTAAGTAATGGGGAACGAGAAGTATTGGAATGTGAGGCATATCATGCTCCCGATATACTATCAATGTGGATAAATAAGTCATTCAGTTTCAATAAATTGATTGAGTGTCATGGAGAAAATTTCATAGTCATTTGATCTTCTTCTTTTAGAAAGAAGACTCCAAACCTTTAAACAACATTCTTTTGCAAATTTATGAGTGTTTAATCGAGAGGCAAAGAGAGGACGAAAGCATGGCGGGCTCACACATAGAGATGACCACACGTCGCAATGAAGGTGGGGCGAAACCTAATGTACGGTTTTTTTTTTTTGGTCAGAAGTAATAAATATTCATAGAGCTTTGAACCAACATTTACAGGATCCGACGCCACAAAACTTACACTCAACTGACAACAAGTCTATACGAGTGGAAGGGTGCCGGATGTAAAAGAGCCGCTCACGCGGCCAAAGCGAACAAGAGCTACATAGGCAAACACATACTAGAGGACGGAGGCCACGCAAGGCTAACACTTACAGATCTTTGAAAGCAACAAAGAACAAAGCAAGAAGCCACAGTAGAAGGGCGGAAACCACCCGGATCAGGCCAAATAGGAGTGCGAAAACCACCAAGAGTACACCCCTCAGGGGGATCCAACAAAAGCCACTAAGGTAGGGGAGGACCTTACGGAGTCGCAAAGATAGACAGATCCATTCCCCAATTCCGCTGCAATCTTCTATTTCTAGGAGTATCTTCAACGTTTCTGAATGTAAGAGCTTTGTCCTTCACCACCCTAATAAGATGATTCTTTACTATAGCAGTTGTAATAGGATGATTTCTGAAGAGGATATTATTCCTATACCTCCAAATAAGGTGACACAAGGCAGCAAAGGAGAATCGGCCAATCGATTGATAGAAATCTTTACCGGAAAGGAAATTCATAGCCCACTGGAGGTTCTTAGCCCAAGTCTTGTTGCGCCACGGGAGGTTGCATGTAGCCGCACAAAAGAAGGCCATACTGGCAGTAGTAGAGCACTCAAAAAAGAGATAATCGATGGAATCAGGAATGAGCTTACAAAAGGCACATACCTCATACCCAATCCTACCATACGACATGAGTAGGGATTGAGTAGGGAGCCGTCTCTTCGTAATAAGCCAGAGATTGAGTTGATACCTCGGGGTGATGACTTTATTCCAGATAAAGGAAGCTCAAGGTACCCTGTTCTTCTTCTTTCTAATTAAACCCCGAGTAGAAGAAATTGAGAATATACCATCAGGTCTATCTCCCCAAATGAAGACATCCGGAGACCTGGTTGGAGCTGGGAGAGGGAAATCCCAAGATTCAATGACTGACCTGAACACAAGACCAGCAGGTGAGAAAAGATCGGCCACCTTGGCATTATAAGATAGACCGGAGTCCAAGATGTCAGACTCTGAGTAGCAAAGGTCGAGGGGACCTCTCTGATGCCAATGATCATGCCAAAGAGAGGTAGATTGGCCATCCCCAATCCGCCAACGGAAGTGTAGCCGAAACTCGGAGCGCAAGTGAAGGATCCTCTTCAAGCCCAGGAGCATGAAGCAGGAACCCTTACCACCCAAAAACTCTTTCTCCTCAAGAAGTTTGAATGAATCCATTTGCACCATAAGGACTCCTTGTCAGTAAAAAGGATCCAGATGTGCTTGAGCATTGAGGCCTTGGTGCAATCTCGCAATCTTCAAATGCCAAGACCACCTTCCTCCTTAGGTAAACAAAGGTCATCCCAGGAGACCTTTGTTCCACCCTTCCCCAGGCTAGGTCCCTTCCATAGAAACTGTCTGAGAATCTGCTCTATGCGGTCCAAGACTGCAATAGGAATAGTGAAAACAGACGCCCAATAAGCTTGGATCGCATGAAGGACTCGATCTTATGAGTTGGACTCTCCCAAAGCAAAGGAAAGAAAGCGGTGAGTCCAAGGCGAACTCTGGACGTTATGCGATCCACCAAGGAAACATAGTTCGCCTTACCAAGCCTGGAGGAGATGATCGGAACACCCAAATACTGCACCGGCAAGGTTCCTTCGACGAAGCCAAGAGCATCTTTAATGCTGCTTCTCAACTCATCTGAGCCTCTTGCAAGAAATATTTCACTCTTGTTGTTGTTTGGCTTTAAGCCACTCCAAGCCGAGAACATATCCAACCCCTCTTTAAGAAGAGAGACCGAGTCCAAGTCCGCTCGACAAAAGAGAAAAACATCATCCGCAAAAAAGAGATGAGATAACCTGGTAGCTTTACATCTCCAAAAGAATTTAAACCCAGGTTGTGAAGCACGTATATTAAGAATCCCAGAAAAAATCTCCATAACTAGAGTAAACAGATAAGGGGACATAGGGTCCCCTTGTCGGAGTCCTCGACTACTAGGAAAGTAGCCATGAAGATCACCATTCAAGGAAATAGAAAACATGGGAGTGCGAACACATACCATGATGAGTCAAATAAGATGGTCCGGGAAGCGAAAGGCATGGAGCACCAATTCAAGAAAATCTCAGTCCACTATATCATAGGCCTTCTGAAAGTCCACCTTAACAGCACATTTTGGAAAATAAGACTGAAGATGAAATCCAGCAAAAAGCTCCTGAGCTAAGAGGATATTATCACGGATGCGCTGCCCTTTTATGAAGGCATTTTGATGGGGACTTATCACCTTCTGGAGAATTGCAGCAATGCGGTTGACTAAGACCTTGGTAATGTATTTATAAATTGTGTTGCAGCACGCAATAGGTCTATAATCATTGACCGAGGTCGCATTGGGCACTTTTGGGATCAGAACCAAGATGGTGCTATTAATTTCCCTAAGAAGTCTCTCAGAGGTAAGGAAGTCCTCAACTGCTTCAACAACCAAAGGACCAATTAACTCCCAGTTGCTTTTGAAGAATTTGACACCAAAGCCATCTGTCCCAGGAGCTTTTCCTCTAGCCAAGGAGAATAAGGTATCTTGAATCTCTCTAGCCGAATAGGGTTGAGAGAGGAAACTAACCTGGTCATCACCAAGGGGATGCTGGATGACATGTTGTATGTCTAGTAATGAGGGGCCAACGGGTTGAGCCCACGAAGTAAGCAACTCTTGGAAGTGAGAGACAAAAGTATTCTGGAAAAGGCTTGGATCTGAGACCAAATTACCGTTCCTATCCAGGACCGAGAGTATCCTGTTTTTCATTTGCTCGGAGGAGACTGATTGATGAAAATATCTAGTATTCTTGTCGCCGCACTCAAGCCATTTAATTCTCGATTTTTGCTTGAAGAAGGATTCCTCCTGGTTCCTCAACTCCACATAAGTTTTGCGGTGCTCTTTCTCTAACTCTACCAATAAAATATTGGTAGGATCATGCTGAAGATCAAGTTGAGCTAACCTAAAGGCTTCTCTGGAAACGGCAACCCTCTCGGAAATGTTGGAGAAGGAAACACTATTGAGATGTTTGAGCCGGATCTTGAGAGCTTTCAATTTGCTAACCAGCCTAAACATGGGAACACCATTGACTGGGGCATCCCAGACCTCCTCCACAATATCATGGAAAGACGGATGATCCATCCAAAAGTCGAAGAATTTGAAGGGTTTCCTTCGACGAATTGGATGAGTCACTTTAACCACAATGGGAGAGTGATCGGAGATACTAGGGGTGAGGAAAGTTGCAAGAGAATAAGAGAATTGCAAGCACTACTTAGCATTAACCAATACCTGGTCAATCTTCCTTGCTTTGCGATTAACTCTTGATGAAGTAGACCAGGTGAACCGAAGGCCCGTGTACCTAAGACCCTCTAGCGCAGCATGAGTGAGGCACTGATTAAATTCATCAAAAGAGGGGAGCCATGTAACTGAATTCTTGAATCTATCCAACGGGTCTCGATGGCATTAAAGTCCCCGGCCACCGACCAAGTGAAGTCCTGGATGCAGGTACTCATCCTAACGAAGTTCGCCCAAAGAGGTCTGCGAGAAACAAAAGAATGCTCCGCATATATAACCGAAACACAACAAGACATACCAGACATGAGGAGGGTCGCCTTGCCATGGATCGCCTGATCGTTAGATGAAATCAATTCAAAATTAACTTGAGAATGGTTCCAACCAACCCAAATCCTCCCTCTCGGCGAGAAGTCGTAATTGGCAATCCATTTCCAACCCGATAAGAGAACATCAGAAAAAGCTCTGAAGAGATATTCCGGCACCTTGGTCTCCAGTAAGCCGACCAAGCACAGGCCATTAGAACGGGCCAGGTTTCTAACCTCAGCTCTTCTTAGAGGGTCCATGAGTCCTCGAATATTCCAAAACCCTATTTATATATATATGTATATATATATATATATATATAAATAGATATAAATATATATAAATAAAGGAAAGCACTGTGGCAACGAAAGGAGTAGGCTATGCGGCCTACTTCTGCTTGTGAGGCTTCCGACGTGGGACGGCCGGGGCTCCAAACTTTCCCTTCCTAGGATCCGGATCTAATGCCCGCAGCCTCTCTTGGATAGTCTCAACTTTCAGCTCAGCAGCTTTGGAGAATTTTGGGTAGGCACTAGAAGACCTAGGGGATAGAAGGTCATCCTCGTCTGAGTCCCCAATGGAGGTCGCAACTTGCGCCATGTCCCCAAGAGAGAGGACTACCCTTAGGGGGTCACTAGTTCCTCTATTACCGATCTTGGGGCTGGCCGAGGTAGTCTTCTCCAAAAGAGGCTCCATAGACCGGCCAGAGTCGCAACGTTCCCAGCGGTGTGATGAGAAGAGTCACCAAACTTGGATGTCTTGGCTGCAACGAGGGCCTTCGGGTCTATGGAGTTTGGGCATGAGGTTTCTCCACCCTTGGCAGCTTGGTTTTTCTTCTTTTTACTCTTGACTTGCTTCTAGGATTGATCCGGAGCAGGTTGCGGAGCTGGATCAGCCGGTCTAGGGAGTGTAGCAGCCATCGGGCCAAGGGACGTAGACAGAGCTGGGACTGTCTCGGCCTAGCGTTGGTCCTGTGCTTCACGAACCATCGGAAGTTCAACTAGAGGGGGCGGATCCATCTCGGCTTACTGGTGAATCGCAGGTTGAACGACTGGAGGGGGTTCACGAACCGGCATAAGGGCCGAATCAGCCTGGACGGCTGGAGATCGCTGTTGCACCTTCTGACCAGCAGGATTCTAGTTCCGTGAAGGTGGAGGGGCCCGGCAATTATGGCCAAACAAACCGCATTCCAGGCATTCCACCGGTAGCCATTCATACTCTATAGCAATGGTACGTGTAATCCCCTTCAATGTCACTTCAGCGACTCTGCATCGCGGCTGGTTCATTTTGATTTCCACACAAACTCTGGTGTAAGAGGCCATCTTCACTTGGTCTGTTCGTTGATCCATATACAACGGCTTGCCCACCGCGCTTGCAATTTGGCCCATGGCCGGTATTGTCCAGCAATCAAAAGGAAGGTGCATAAGATGGATCCAAATAGGAACCGTTGTCTGGTTCTCTTTCTTGAGATCCATAAGAGGTTCCCATTGGCGGAGAATAAGCGGCACCCTTGCTACCTTGATTGGTCACTCTTCAATGATTCTTCGCCTAAACACCGAGTCCGGGATGTGGAGGAATATGAATCCTTGGTCGTTGGCAATTACCTCAACAAGCTTGGAACCCCATAGATGCTTGAGAGATTGCTCAACCATCCCAAACGAAAGTTTCTTCTTCCCAACAAAGTACCCAACCAAGCATTGGTGCCATTTCGAATCTACCGATTCGAGGACTTCATCTGGCAAATTGATCACCGCTTTGCCATCCACGATAGTACGAGGTGTGTAAGATAATTCCGAGCCCCTTGCCGCTAGGCGGGCCACATTTGCCTAGGATTGGGCCGGAGGGGGTTGCTGACTAGTCAGGTTAGGCTGAGGAATCTGAGGTCGCCTTGAGGACGACCGTGCACGGCTCTTGCCTCTTGACCGCCCTCTTGACCGGCCATAGCGACTAAGAGGCACCCGCGGACCTTGCTGTAGGTTCGAAGCTTCGCCAACGGCTGAAGAGGGAGGTGCAATCAATTCTGGCTCTTTCGTGGATAGGCCACTCCCATCCGAGGGTGCCGAGATCCCCTTAGAGGTGCCAGCCGCAAATCTGCCCAGAGAAGTGTTGCTTCCGGCCTCCATAGTTGAAGGTAATATCACAAACGCTTGGTCTGCAACTTACAAACAGCAACTGAAAACCATCGATGGAGAGAAACCAGGCTACCACCAGCACAGCTTTGGGATGAAGCAGCACCCAACCACCGTAACCAGCAATAAAAAGTGCAGCACAGCAAAGAAACTTCACCCCGAATCAGCAACAAGTAGCACACATCAATTCGTACCAGCAGAAGAGTGAAGGGAAAGTTGGGAAGCGAAGCACCTGGTAAAATGTGGTGAGGAGGGAGGAGGGTGAGGAACAGACCCAAACTGATTCGGCTCACAGCAAAGGAGATGATCCACCGAGAAAATAGACTAGCAACGAGCTCACTCCAAACGCTAGATGCACGAATCGGGGGTTAAGCCGGGGAAAATAGAAGATCTCGATCCGTAGGCTAGCTGGGGAGGAGGTCTTCGGGGGTTAAGCCGAGGAGGGAGAGAGGAGGCTACTCCCCACAAATCAGCCCAAACCGAACACCAAGGCACCCGGGACAGCCAAAAAACGAGCAGAAACGAACCAGAAACATGGGTCCGAAAATGCAAAACTAGGGCTGATGATTTCTTTGAAAGTAGACTAGATCTCTCGAAAACCTTCGGTGGGGAGTTAGAGAAGGTAGAGATGCACCTAACCTAATGTACGGTTTTTTTTTTTTTCTTTTTCCACGAAAACGAGGAAGCCCCCTAAGTTCCCATGACATTGTACTTTCTAATGTGAATGAATGTACTGAGTGACTTTTGTTACTTTGTACTTTCATAAAATTTTGCCTTACCCACATTTTGGCTTTTTCTTACATTGTAAGTTTGAAAGCTTGAAAATAAATGCTTACAGTAACTTTTAGATACATTTTTTTTTTTTCATTTTTTTGGGGTCTGGTTTTCTTACAAGTGAAGTGAGTGAAGTGAAGATAAGAGAAGACCAATATGCAAGTGGGCTTAGCGGTGGAAAACTAATCGAGCACGCAAAACAGAGAGTTTTTGTAACCCAATATGGCGGGTGCCGCATGAGAATTCTCGTGGTGCATCACCATGATTGACCTAAAGATGGCGATCTTGCTCAAGCCCGTCCTTTCTCATCCATTCCATCTAGCGTTTAATGTACCGAACGGAGATTGCCTCTAGGGTATGCATCACGAACCCTTGCACGGCGTATGACCAATAAAGGCTGCACTGGCCCTCATAACCGATCCACTACACGCCCACTCCGCTAAACATCTCGGCGGACGGTACGTCCATCGGACGCCTTCTCAACATGGTCATCTTTGTAGCTATGAAAAGGGGAACCTATAAGGAAGACTCGAGAATGCATCGGTTTCAACTCCTTTTGCGCTGTGTGCGACTTGCTTATAACTTAATTCAACATGGATAGTGAATCTCTTGACACGTGGGTAAGAATTAATAATTCGTACGAGACTTTTTATACACGTATAATCTAATGAGTAGCAATAATGTAACTTGCAGACACAGTATCCACAAAACGGTGAAGGACATTATTTTCAAATAATAAAAACTGAGTTGTATCAAGAATATGCTTGTTCTCCCTTTTTGCTACCCGTTTTGTTGGGGCATTTTTGAGCATGACGTTTCATGGAGTAAGCCATGCTATAGAAAATATTCTTTAAGATATTGATTAATGTATCTCTACGAAGGATTTGGACCTTCCTACAAAATTTAGTTTGGACTATAGTATGGAAAATTTTGAACACACAGTTAGCTTCATCCTTAGTTTTCATCAAATATAACCATGTCATTCTAGTGCAATTATCAATAAAGATGACGAACCATCGACTATCATACACAGAAGTAATTGGAGAAGTACCCACACATCAAAATGAATCAAAGAGAAATGAATTGCACTTTTATTTAAACCGGTAGGAAAGGTATCTGATGGCTTTTCATTAAAATGTAAGTTTGATAATCAAATTGATAATCATTCAGACCCAGTAATAATTTAGGAAACAACTTCTTCATGTAACCAAACAGTGAATGTCCCAATCGCTTATGCTAGAGTCATATTTGTGTTTCCTAACTTGCAAATGACCCTCGGACTTGATTGACATTGCTAGAACTAAAGTCATCCATGTAATACAATCCCCTCTCAGTACCACGTCTAATGATCTCCTCTGTGAGGATATCCTAGAACAGATAGAAATGTGGATACATTAGCGTAAAACAATTTAATTCCTTTGCAACCTACCCAATTGAAATTAGTTTTGTAAATAGTGATGCCACAAGGGGTATATTTAGTAATGAGACGAAAGGGGAAATATTAACAACTCCAGCTTCAATCATTGGATACGACACTTCGTAAGCATTTGAGACACTATGACATTGAGGTTCTGTAATACTAACAAAATAATTTGTATTAAAAGTCATGTGATCAGTAGCTCCTGAATCAATAACCCACTAACTACAATCATTCGGTAAAGAAGTAACCAAAGAAAAACCATAGTTACCTTTATCCGCTATAGGCATCTTATTCTATGGTTCAAGCTATAGCGCTAGAGACAACTAAGGCTCTCCCACAACGAAGGACGTCTTCTAGTTACCATTGTTCGTTTCTCCTTTTGCTTGCTTTCGAGCTTTGAGCTCCTTCCTTCAATTAGGATATTCATGAAGCTTAAAGCACGTCTCTCGGGTATGTTTGGCATTCCATAATGGGAACAACCGCTAATTGGAGGAGTTTTCTGTTTTAGGGCTGTATTGGTTCATCCACCTCGTGGTTTAACCATCTGTAAAGTCAGCTCTTGACCTTTTTTCAGGCTAGGCTTGCCTCCTCGCGATAACATAGCCACATAACTATGGGCAATACTCCGAGGTCATCAATTTACCGCAAAAATAGAAAATGTCGGGTCTTGCTTGGTTAGCAAGTTTTCTCTCTCGGTTTTGTTGAGAGTTCTTCTACGAGCTTCGTAGTTTTCAAATCTTTCCTCCTTCAATTCCTTTCCTTTCTGTTTATCCCTGACTTCTCTCCACAGCCCAGTGGTTCTCTTCCTGACCTCACCCTTCTTCAGCGCTCGATTCTGATGGTTTGCTCAGGGGGGTGTCGAGGTTGGTGCGTTAGCCTGGGTTGGTGTTTTCTTGCTTTGCATGTTGGAATCTCGCTCTGAAATACACCTTGGTCTGGTTGTGCCGTTACCTTTCGCTATCCTTGCTGTATTGATTCCTGGTTTGTTGGTCCCCAAAGGATGTACATGATGGTCTCTTCGGCAATTGGCAGTGCCTTGACTTTGTATATAATGGGTAATTCACTTTCTCTAGCCCGGCTCCTCTAATTCCTTCGTTTGGCGGATTTTCTTCATAGATTGTTGCGGCGAGTCCTTTTAGTAGAAAATTATGAATCCGGAAGCTTTGCATGAGAATGATCGTGTGGCGGCGCTGTGTTCTAAGCTGGGTCGACTAACTACTGAACAGAATCTTGAGATTTGGGATGATACGCCACCTCCTGAGAAAATAGAAGATTGCAGGTTAAGTCTGGTGGGTCGAATCATGTTCGACCCTTCAATTAATGTCCCCGCATTTCAAATTGCATTAAGACGTGCTTGGCGCACAGATCAAGTGGATATTACTCAAAAGGAAACCGGTTTATACGTTGCTAAATTTCGCTCTTATGCTGAGAAACAGAGGATTGAAGCAGGGGGCCCATGGTTGTTTTCTGGTCATCTTGTTACTTTTAAATTGTGGATTCCTAATACCCCCTTGCAGTGTTACGATTTCTCTACTTGTTTATTCTGGATTCAAGTTTTCGGCCTCCCATTAGAATGGACTACAGAGCACATGCTTCGCAAAGCAGTTCAAGACATTGGATAGGTTACAGGAGTTCGACTAGATAATAGAGATGGCAATTCTATTGGAGTAGGCAGGGTAAGGGTGGAATTAAAACTAACCGAACCTTTTCGTACAAGAAAGCTCATCCGTCTCCATGGTAAGACCCTATGGTTGGATTTCCGTTATGAGCGGCTTTGCCATTTCTGCTATACCTGTGGGATATTGGGACATCATGCGGCTAATTGTAAGAAAATAGCATTAGCAGAAGCAAGAATCGATGGACATTTAGCCTACGGACAATGGCTTCGAGCTGAGGTCAAGGAACATAGTCCTTATTGGCGTACCTTTTATGATCCTCAGCCACCTCCACCTCCACCTGAGGAGCGTGTTCTAGAAACCCCTCCATCCCAGATTCCCCGTCTCCCTTTGTTGCTTCCTGCGCCAACTCCCACAGGGACAATCCCTAACCCCTCAGTTAATATTTCAATACCCCCATCACAGGGGGGGTGAGCCGCACGCACCTCAGCCAGGGTCTTCCCAGGGATATGATGATCATACTGCTCTGATCCCTGCAGTTAAGAAAATGAAAGGAATTCAGAGTCCCGAGACCCCCACCCCCAAAATGAAAAAGTCTAAAACCTCTCGAATACCTCCCAAGGTCGGCATCTCCAAGAAGTAGAAAAGGCCGAGTATTGCTGAGGCGAAGGCTCTTCTATTTGATACTCTAGATGATGCTGACCTTTTGGAGAACCTGGTCTTTGATGCAATAGAAGCTGGATCATGGGCTTTGGCGGCTGGCCTTCAACAGCCTCCACCTCACAAATGAAGATCTTATGCTGGAACTGTTAGGGTCTGGGGAATCCCCTGACAATTCAAGCGCTCAAGGCTCTGGCGGCCAAAGAGAAACCCCAGCTAGTGTTACTCATGGAATCAAAAAATTCTGATCAGAAGATACAACGTGTGCAGAGAAGTTTAAAATTCAGTAATGTATACATAGTCAATCCGATCGGTCTTGCGGGAGGTCTTGTCATTTTCTAGACACATCTATTGTCTGTTAAGGTGTTGCAAGCTTCACAGCATTATGTTGATATGACAGTCCAAGAAGGGGAGGATGGTATGGCTTATCGTCTCACTTGTATTCATGCCCCTTATCTTTTCCATGCTAGACAGCAATTATGGGATGATATTCAACACATTCACAGCTCTAATACCATACCTTGGATAATTATGGGAGATTTTAATGAGATTGTTTATCCGTGGGAGAAGGTTGGCAAGAGACCTGCTGATCCTATTCGTATGTCATCCTTTCGATCCTTTATTTCTGATTGTGAGTTAATGGAGTTACCTTCGAAAGGGTGTCAATTTACCTGGATGAATAACAGAGAGGAGGAGGAGTTGGTGAAGGAAAGGTTGGACAGGATGTTCTGTTCCATTGATTGGAGATTGGTCTTCCTAGATGCTGAGGTGTTAGCCCTTCCAGCTGTGGGCTCGGACCATTGCCCTTTATTTCTTGATACCACAGCTCCTGTTAAAAGGCGACATAAATATTTTGTTTATGAGAGCTTCTGGGATAGGGAAGCAGAGTGTCAGGAACTTATCTCAAAAGTTTGGCAAGTTGCGCAGGTGCCTAATCCTGGCTTTGCCTTTAAATTGAGGAAAGTCACTCAAGCTTTGAAACAATGGAGTCGCCGGCACTTTTCCAGGGCAGATCTTCAGATCTCTCACCTTCATCAGCAACTCCAAAACATTATAAATGATAGGACGCTTCATTATGATAAGGCAGCAGTGTCTAAAATTAAGGAGGAGATTCGGAATACCTAGCAGCGCGAGGAACAATTCTGGGCTATGAGATTGAGGCTTCAATGGCTAACTTGGGGTGATAAAAATACAAAATTCTTCCATGTCACCACTGTGCAACGCAGACAAAGGAATTGAATTAGCACCTTACAAAATGAAAACCAACAATGGATTCGTGAGCCTCAGGAGGTACAACAAATGACTCTTAACTTTTTCTCTAGTCTTTACACTTCAATGGGCCCAAGAAATTACAATCCTATCATTGCTCAGTGTTCACAGACAGTTATAACAGAGATAAATGCTCAGTTATTACAACCAGTAACTTTAGAAGAGCTTCATCAGGCAGTTTTCCAATTAGGACCAACTAAGGCTCCTGGCCTCGATGGGTTTAATGGCCTTTTTTATAGGACCCACTGGAATACCATTAAAGAGGACCTGCTCACTCTTGTACAGAATTTTCTCAATTCAGACTCAATGCCAACAGCTTTAAATAGAACTTACCTTGTGTTGATCCCCAAAGTATCTCACCCTGAGCGCCTTGATCAATTCCGACCCATCAGCTTGTGTAACTTCGCCTATAAGATCATTCCAAACTTCTTGCCAATCGCCTCAAACCGTGGCTTCCAGCTTTGATCTCTCCTGAGCAAGCAGCCTTTGTTAGTGGTCGTCAAATTCAAGATAACATAATGATTGTGCAAGAAGTGCTACATCAGCTCAAGATTCATCAATCGACTCGAAAGTTTAGAGCTATCCTCAAAACAGATATGCAGAAAGCCTACGACAGAGTGGAGTGGGATTTCTTGAATGATTATTTTCTGAAATTGGGTTTCCATCCTATTTGGGTCCAGTGGGTGATGCAATGCATTACTTCAGTGTCCTATAGTGTGAAAATGAATGGGGACTAGCTTCCGTTTTTTCATCCGACTCGTGGTTTGAGGCAAGGTGACCCCCTTTCCCCTTATATTTTCATATTACTAGCAAATGTGCTGTCTTGCCAAATTAACGAAGCCATTTCCATTGGCCATCTCAAAGGGATCAAGCTTAACCGATGGTGTCCCACTTTTTCTCATTTGTTTTTCGCTGATGATGCCCTATTTTTCTTAGAGGGGAGTGTGACATCCAGATTTTCGGATCCTAATTTCAACTGGATAAATAGGGCCGTGTTCGTTCAGTTGAAGCCGGGGGTTGTGAAATTGAGGGATTTTTGGATAAAGAAAATAATCTATTTGATAAGTGAGACACCAATTGATTTTATGGGAGTTAATTTAATTTAGATCAAGGGAGATTAAGGTCCGCCTTTGACCGCGCAATTGAGACCTAAGTTGGTTCTATAGACAAGCCAAGATGTGAATTAAAGTATGGCGACATTGGATTATTTTTATGGGCTTCAATTGGACTCAATTGAAAGATAAATTGAAAGAGAAATTGAGAAATTTGGAATGTACAAGAATTGGACCCCGGCGGAAAATTAATTTCACCTATTGAAGAAGTTATAGGAGGTAGTGGACCATGACATCGTCGATGATGTCATGGTGGGCCATTGTTGGTTTAAAAGAAAAGGAGAAAAAGGAAAAGAAAAGGGAAAAAGGAAGAGAGAGAAGGTTTCTTCTTCCTCCCTCTTCCCCCAAACCGTGCGACCCCTCCCCCACCTTCATTTTTCTTCTTCTTCTTCGGACGACCAGCAGCAGCAAGAGCGGAACGCCAGTTGCCGCACGCCGTCGCCGGAGCTCGCCGCCGCCTCGCGCCGTCCACCGCTTGTTCGCACGACGCCCCGCGCGCGCGCGCGCCGCTCCATCCAGCTCGCCATTTCAGCGAGCTATTCAGCTCGTCCAGCTCACTTCCGGCTGCCGTGAGGCCCCGCCGTCGGCCGCACGACACCGCCACCTCTCCCCCGCCGTCCTCCGCTTGATCTAGCCCCGGATCTCCTCTTTTTGGGCCTCAAATCGCAGCAAACTAGCAGCAACCAGGTCTGGAATTTGTGGGTATGGCAGCAGCTTCAAGGCCCGTTTCGGCCTCCTTCCCAGCCCCGGACGCGAGATCTCCTTTGGGGAAAGTCGATCCCGGCGTCGCCCTCTTCGATTTGAGCTAAGTGGCGTCCAAATCCGTGAGTTTATCTCACTAATCCTTGATTAGACGGTTAATTATACCCTAAGTATGTTTAGTTTAAATTAAGCATATTTAGGTGGATAGATTAGATTATCTTATTATAAGTTGGATTAAGAAATTGGTTTAAGTTTAATTGTGTTTAATTAAAGTTAAAAGGGGTTAATTAAAGTTAAGTGGTGATGTGACTTAATTGGATTTTAATTTAGATTTATTTAAATGTTCGAAATTCGGCTGAATAAAATAATAATATAATATTTCGAAATTAATTAAATATTATTATTTATATAAAAAAGGAAAAAATTATTTTTAGCCCCTAGGTTGTTCGAATTTCGTGCCGATCGTCTTTGTGATATTAGAATTTAAATTTGATGCTTGATTGGTGGCGAATTAAGTGTGATTGCGTTAATTAGGGGTTATGTGTAGAAATTCCAAGTGTGGGAATTGTTGGAAATTTGGCCGTGATTCACCGCCTATTAGAGGCCGTGCCTATTGAGGCCGTGATGAACCACCTTTTCGAAGGTCGTGTTGAGTGGGGCCGTTATGCCACTAGTGATTGAACCACCTTTTCGAAGGTCGTGCCGAGTGGGGCCGTGATGCCACTAGTGATTGAACCACCTTATTGAATGTCGTGCCACGTGGGGCCGTGATTACTACCGATGGTTGAGTCCACCCTTAGGATCGTGGTTGGGAGAATTGTTTGATTTGATAGAATGACATGTAATCGGTCGAGCCGATTGATCGCTAAGACGATCCAAGTGGTTGATTGGTTGATGATGTGATTGTGCATTGGTTTATTTAATTGTCATATTTGCACGTGATTGAATGATATGAACTGTACTAACTTGCAGGCGCGGACTATTGCGAGGTAAGTCTTTTTTATGTGTGGCTAGGTCGTGTTGGGGTATATTTTCTTTCTAATAGGGGCTTAGGAAGGGTGAACTTGCTGAGACAATGTCTCACCCCGTTGTGTGAAAAACATTTCAGGGCCATAGATGACGATTCCAGCGGAGTAAGGTGGACTGCCGGTGCAGTTGGACAGGGAGTCGCAGAGCCAAGAAGATGGGGGATTGACGATCGAATTCGATTAGTAGTTTTAGGACTGTTCCTTCTTTTGGTGGGCCGATCTCTAGTGTGTAGATTCCGACCCATTTTGGTTGTCTGTAATCCTTGTTTGATTTTATGTTAAGCATGTTGGCTTGTATTAAATTGATTTTTGTTCCTGCTATGCTATTCCGCTTTTAAATTGTCAGGGGTTTCTTAATACGTTCCGCATGCGCATAATAAAATTAAATTAGGTCGGCGACACTACCTGGGAATGTCGCAATTGCACGACCATGGCGGGTTGTTCACGTGTCTCGGGGTTTCGGGGCGTGACGACCCCGTTTAAGTGGTATCAGAGCATGGTCTGTGTATGGAGTGATAAGGTGCGATGAGTCACGAGATAGTTAGTAGGAAAGGCTTTTAATATTTTAATGCATGTGATTGATAGTTGCTTGGTAGCTTGCTTGTGTGGTCGCTCAGTGTTGGTTTTGGGAAGCGAGCGTCTGTGTTGAGCTTGTTGCGTGAGTGACCGTGTGTCGAGGGCCGCCCAGTGAGGGTAGTAGCCTTGTGTTTCGGGGCAGGCCGCTGTTGAAGTTGGTGCCCGTGATGCTCCGGGTAGTGAGCAAGTTGGGGCCAGTGCGATTGGTGAAGCATTGTCTCTAGTTAATGCTGGGGTGGTAGCCCCCGAAGGTTCAAAGTTTGCTCGGTTCTTGAGGATGCTTGAGAGGTTGGGAGACAGAATGGTCAGTAGGCCGCCGCTTCAGTCGCTTTTACCGCCGTCGCCGTCAGTGCCGCCAAGGCCGTAACCACCATTGTTGCCGTTGTTTCTACCGCTGCCAATGTTGTGACCGTTGTTGTTGCCATGTTTGTTGAGGTCTGATATGGAGTTGTGATCGAGGATCAAGCCATCGTATCTGAGTCAAGGTTCAGTTTAGACAGAAATGGGAATCGATTGGGGAAAAGCTGATGTCAGAAGAAAGGTGCCATGTTTCACCAAATTGGAATAGTAGAACTGGAAAGTCAGTGCTCAACTCGATAGTTGTGTGGTGTCTGTAAGAAAAGACATGGATCTGTCCTGTGTTGTAAGAGGGAAGAGACTTGTTACAGATGTTGCCAGTAAGGCCGTTTGATCAAAGATTGTCCATATAGGTAGATGAAATCACAGTTGTTTCTGTCACCGCCGTTGATAAGATAGAGCAGAGGAAATATGCTTCGGGATATTTAGTGGGGTACTTGGAACAGATCTTAGTGAAAGGAAGGGTGTATGATGTTCCTTGATGGGAGGTAGATGACACATTGTTTGTGTGCCGAGTTTGTGAAAAGGAGGCATGAGTTAGTCCAGGGTCAGAGTGAAAAGGGAACACGGTTTGAACGTGGCCGGCATGGCCATCAAGTTATGAATTGTCCGTGTAAGTTCAGGGGATTGTAAGCGCTGTAATTGCAAGTAGGATGCCACTAGGATGGCTAGAGGAGCATGAAGGGATTGACCATGCATCGATCAAGGGAAGAATGCTTTTGAGATGCTTTTATCAGAATAGTACAACAGAAATTTCCAGTGAAAGTGGTAGGACTTGCTTGTGGTAATAAAGTGATGGAAAGATGAACCTCTAACTATAGTTGTACTTGAAGAGTTGCTTAAGTATGACTTGAAAGTCATTTATGAAAAGATTTGGCTCGAGGAGCTTTCTGTCGTTTTGAATCGTGGCAGTGATGTAATTCAGTTTGTTCAGTTAGCGTGCGAAAGTCTTGAGTCACTAAAAGTTGAAGAGGAACTTCAATCATTGTTATTCGTCTCGGAAGATGACTTGGTTCAGTGTTCTAGTCATCAAATCCACATGGCAACTGTAATGGATGTGTCAGTTGAGGGGTCGGACATGGAGAATATAATTGTGGTACAGAAGTTTTCTAAAAGTATGTTATGGTTTGTTGTCAGGGTTGTTGTCAAGAAGAGAAATAGAGTCGTGATTGAATAAGCACTCGGAACAGAGCCAGTCCCTAAGGCTCCTTACCGGATGGTGTTATTTGAGTTAGAAGGACTGAAGGTGCAGATACAAGAATTACTGGATAGGGGATTCACATGTTCCAATGCATCACCTTGGGGAGCACCTGTTCTATTCGTCAAGAAGAAAGTTGGTTTGTTGTGGTTGTACATTGATAATTCTCAAGACCGACTGGAAGTCAGGGTGTCATCAATTGAGGATCAAGAAGAAAGACATACCAGAGTTGGCATCTCGCAATCAATACGGCAGTTATGAGTTCACTGTAATGCTGTGTGGTTCGACGGATACCTTAGCTATTTGGTTGGGTCTTATGAGCAGAATGTGTAAGGTTACTTAAATCAGTTGTGATCGTGTTCAATGAAGTTATCCTGGTGTGTTCAAGGAGTGCCAAGGGGCACAAGAAACAATTAAAGATGATACTTCAGACCTTGAGGGCTTTTGAATTTCATGCTAAGTTTAGTTAGTGCAAGTTTTGGATGACTTGTGTATCGCTCGTAAGTCACGTGATTTCAGGCGAAGAAATCTTTGTAGACCCCGTCAAGATTAAAGCAGTGAACAATTGGCCGAGATTGATTACAGTGACAGAGATCAAAAGTTTCTAGGTTTAGCAAAGTGTTACAGACAGTACGTATATGGGTTTTCTTTTAATGTTAGCATTGCCGTTAACCAGACTACTGAGAAAGGAAGAAAGGTTCATGTGGATAGATAAGTGCAGGTGTAGTTTTCAAGAGCCTAAGAAGAGGTTGACTACTGCACCTGTGTGGGCCATTCTGTTTGGTCCTAGAGGATGTGAGATCTTCAGTGATGCATCATTTAAAGGGTTGGGTTGCTTAATGGTGCAGCATGATAGGGTTATTACATATGCGTTCCATCAGTTGAGACCTTATTAACTGAACTACCTGACAGACGACTTAGAGCTCATGGCATCAAATTCCGCTCCGAAGATCTAGAGATATCATTGGTGTAAAGAAAGACTCCAGATCTTTATTGACTGTCAAAGCCTCAAAGTGTTTTTTTTCTCCTAGGAGGAATTGACTGAGATGGCGCTGTGAACCAGATCTTTTGAAGGACTCAGATAGTGGTATCTGGTATCACCCGAAAGGATGAAAGAAGTCACTGATGCTTTGAGTCGAGAGCCTCAAATTGTGCATAGACTGGCTAAAGTATAGATTTTACTTTAAAAGGGTTCAAAATTTGGTTTTCAAATTTGAGGTAGGCTACCCTTTGAATTTTATGGCCGCCCTCAAAATTGAACCAGATGCTCAAGTTTTAATCGGCGCCTAGTCGACAGACAGAGATGTTCAAAAAGTCTGATAAGAGGATACTAGTAAGAAAGAGATTGACTTTGAGATTTCTGAGGATGGAAAGTTCGGGTTCCATGAGCAATTGAATACACTTGATAGTGTAGCACTCAGGGAAAAGATTTTATTAGAAGTTCACTATGGTATTGCGGTTTTGACCAGATGATGCGAGTAAGTCAGAATCAGCGTCAGTTAAATTGGTAGGCTGATGTGAAGATGAATATCGCCAAGCAGGTTGCAAGTGCCAGAGTTGTCAGTAAGTGGAAGTTCAGTAATGCAGACTTAGAGGATTTTACCATCACTCGAGAGTCCGGAGTGGGGATGAAAATATATCACAATGGGAAATTGTGATGAGCTTACTAAGGATTCAGGAGATTACTAATACCATTTGAGGATAGTGGTCGATTAATAGATGGAGTTGGTCCGCTTTGGTACGATACGAATGGATTCTGACTTTAATTGGATAAGTTGGGCATTTCATCGGCGCGACTTTAGTGCTTTTCTCTGAGTTGGCCACTCACGAGATAACTAGACTAGCTGGGTGAGTTATTAAGGACTTTAAGGCAAATAGACTTGACGATTCGACCAGGAATCGACTTCTCGACCGTGTTCATCTTTAGAGATCATTGCGGCACAGTATAAAATCGAATTAAGATCAGAGATAGGTCAGTTCGACTGGGATGAATGACCAATCGTGGGTGACCCCACTGAATTGGAAAACTCTCATCGACTGGCACTAATTTGATTTTACTGTCATTTTGGTACCTTGTGTCCGTATTTGAATCCTCGAGACTTTCACGACAATCGAGAATCGACAACGTGTCGAGTGGGTTCATTGTGGCTCGAAGGAAATCGACCACGAGTCATTTGTCCTAAAAAGTTCTTAGAACTACCTAGTAGCCTAGGTCACACCAAAAGCGTCAGAGTGAAATTAACCGCCAATTTAAGTTCGATTTCAGAAATTTGAAGATTTTGTCATGTCACGGAGTGGGTTATCGAAGTGTGTAGGCATCGGATAATTCACCGGCATGGAGTGTCGGGGGATGATTTATATTTCAAATCCACATCAGAAATTACAGGTTTGGCAGAGTTTTCAGAGGGGTTCTTTCTTAAGCAGTGCATAACAGAGGGTGCAGAATTCAGTAGTAAAAAGAAAGTGGAGAAAGATCATAGACCAGAGTTGGCTCAGAAATCAGTGTTTGCAGTGGTCAAATCAGTGTCAGAGTGAAGGCTAGACAGAGTTGTCAGAAATTTTCAGTCATTGAGCTTCAAAGGTTCATTGGGGAGTTGAGAAGAAGAGATCAGATGTGAACGATAAAGTGTCATTTATGAGAAGTTCAGTTCAGTTGTTGGTTCAGAAAGAGCAGATTTTGTATACCAAGATGGTCGGACAACACCATGAGACCGAAGGGTTAGCTTGGAATAGTGAGACTCATTGAAACGAAAATATCCCCACCTTTTTGTATAAGGATTGGTAAAGGTTTAAATTTCGAGGACGAAATTTTTATAAGAGGGGAAGAGTTGTGACATCCAGATTTTCGGGTTCTAATTTCGACTGGATAAATAGGGCCCTATTCGTTCAGTTGAAGCCGGAGGTTGTGAAATTGAGGGATTTTTGGATAAAGAAAATAATTAATTTGATAAGTGAGACACCAATTGATTTTATGGGAGTTAATTTAATTTGGATCAAGGGAGATTAAGGTCCGCCTTTGACCGCGCAATTGAGGCCTAAGTTGGTTCTATAGACAAGCCAGGATGTGAATTAAAGTATGGCGACATTGGATTATTTTTATGGGCTTCAATTGGACTCAATTGAAAGATAAATTGAAAGAGAAATTGAGGAATTTGGAATGTACAAGAATTGGACCCCGGCGGAAAATTAATTGCACCTATTGAAGAAGTTATAGGAGGTAGTGGACCATGACATCGTCGATGATGTCATGGTGGGCCATTGTTGGTTTAAAAGAAAAGGAGAAAAAGGAAAAGAAAAGGGAAAAGGGAAGAGAGAGAAGGTTTCTTCTTCCTCCCTCTTCCCCCAAACTGTGTGACCCCTCCCCCACCTTCACTTTTCTTCTTCTTTTTCGGACTACCAGCAGCAGCAAGAGGGCAACGCCAGCCGCCGCACGCCGTCGCGAGCTTGTCGCCGCCTCGCGCCGTCCACCGCTCGTCCGCACGACGCCCCATTTCAGCGAGCTATTCAGCTCGTCCAGCTCACTTCCGGCTGCCGTGAGGCCCCGCCGTCGGCCGCACGACACCGCCACCTCTCCCCCGCCGTTCCTCCGCTTGATCTAGCCCTAGATTTCCTCTTTTTCGGCCTCAAATCGCAGCAAACTAGCAGCAACCAGGTCCGGAATTTGTGGGTATGGCAATAGCTTCAAGGCCCGTTTCGGCCTCCTTCCCGGCCCCGGATGCGAGATCTCCTTTGGGGAAAGTCGATTCCGGCGTCGCCTTCTTCGATTTGAGTTAAGCGGCGTCCAAATCCGTGAGTTTATCTCACTAATCCTTGATTAGACGGTTAATTATGCCCTAAGTATGTTTAGTTTAAATTAAGCATATTTAGGTGGATAGATTAGATTATTTTATTATAAGTTGGATTAAGAAATTGGTTTAAGTTTAATTGTGTTTAATTAAAGTTAAAAGGGGTTAATTAAAGTTAAGTGGTGATGTGACTTAATTGGATTTTAATTTAGATTTATTTAAATGTTCAAAATTCGGCTGAATAAAATAATAATATGATATTCCGAAATTAATTAAATATTATTATTTATTAAAAAACAGAAAAATTTATTTTTAGCCTAGGTTGCTCGAATTTCGTCTTCGATCGCTTTGTGATGTTAGAATTTAAATTTGATGCTTGATTGGTGGCGAATTGAGTGTGATTGCGTTAATTAGGGGTTATGTGTAGAAATTCCAAGTGTGGGAATTGTTGGAAATTTGGCCGTGATTGACCACCTATTAGAGGCCGTGCCTATTGAGGCCATGATAAACCACCTTTTCGAAGGTCGTGCCGAGTGGGGCCGTTGTAACACCCCAGACCCCCTTGAGGCTATTACAGTCATGCTTACCTGTCCTTTGTTCTTTGAGAGCTATACACTCTTAGGCTCTCATTCCCCATTGTTTTTTTTTTTTTTTAAATGAACTGGTCCCAGCGCACATCAAATAGCGGAAGCAAAATCACGACTTTCCCAAACAACTCAGGCCAATGCACACAATTTAAAGATATAAGATAATAGGAGCCGGTTCTTTTATTCACATCATAAAGGATGGATTTTCCTCGATCTTTTCAGGGTACATGATACATCAAAAAGTAAAACTACGACCAAGAGCAGACCTCAAAATATCATTACCCCTCATCAAAGAAAACTATACATCAGCTATCCATCCAATCTAAACCGGTCCTGTCCAAAAACCCACCAACCTCCTCCAGTCTAAGCTCCCAATCTAACTCCAGCCAGGCGCTCCAGGGGGCGATGGCGGCGGCATCATCCCCATCATCACTCCATTTCGACAGATGTAGACAGATACAAACTCCTGATATACTGGGCCGCTTTCCAGGCCCACATCAAACTTGACCCGTACATTCACTCTGAAATAGGATAATCCAGGGACGGTAGGGTTGTCCAAGTGTAGCACCCTCACGTCCACGTCCGAAGGTATGCCATAGAATGCGCCGGGAGCGACCGGAGGCAGCGACATGACTAAGCTGAAATGTTAGTCCCCAAAAGGGGTGAGTACAACCACTCAGCACAGATGAAATCTCTATGGCTACTCACACATTTCAATCAAAACATATCATAAGATCACAAGACAATCAAAGAGCTTTAGAGCATCAAATCATCATCATAAGTGAACAATTCAGCCACATGTTTAGCATTCATCTTAGATCAAACACCCATCAAACATGTGTGTTCACAATACAAGCATTACTCATGTGCACATAGCTCATCACTCATACACTTTGCACATTGGCATCTTTTATACCTATTAGCATATCACATAATTCAGCAAGCACAAATGCCAATATTTCACACCATATGCACGACTTACATAATCAACTCAATTCATGCTCATGCATATCGACAACATTATGTGCACCTTTCACAGTTTCACAATGCTCATGCATTTATATCAAATTCTTGCAATTTCAAATGTAAATCCCGGTACACACCACCCGGGCTTCCGGCCCCCCCACATTCCGGGCATCTCGCACCCAAACCTGGCATCACGAGGAATTCACGGCACGCACCATCCGTGCTTTCGGCATTTACACTCCCTGGCCGGGCATCTCGCACCCTGTCACGACCTCTTTTTTTCCGTTCGGGGGAAAAAGAAAGAAGGTTTAGGGGTATTTGCCTAAAGAAGTGGACCAATGGCCCTAAATTAGGCACGGGCTCTCCCAAGCCCATACCTCGCGTGACATTGGATTTTGTTTTTTAATTCTTAACAACCTAAATATTTCTAGGAGTCGCCACTAGCCTATTGGGGTTGGCTAGAAACCAATCGAGACATGGGAGTGTCGTCTCGATTCCTACGCAACCAGAGATTTCTAGAAACGGGGACTTGTTTACGCTAATGTTTCTATTAGCGCCCTTGCGGTACCACTAACTTGAAAGGTTGTTTATCTAAATGGTCACACAATCTTGATTACCAATTAAAACCTTTATGAAACCACTAAGTGTCCATGCAAATGTTTTTGTAGTTTTTTTTTTTTAATGTCTAGGCTAATCCTAACATAGTTTAGAAGATAAATTCGCACTCAAATTAATGAAGAGCGGTACGGTAAATAAACATCCAAGAAATTAAAAGGACTTGAAAGTGAATATGGAAAAGGAAAACCCGATACAAGTCGGGCAAATAATATTACATGGCCTTGTTATCATGCCCCGGGACAGGAGCCCCATGAGCGAAATGAGAATTCAAATATGCATAAAATTACTCTATATGCATGAAATTACTCTAAATAATTTTAATCTATGCAAAATGGATCATTTACAAAAATGATTATAAAATACCAAAATAGCGCTAAATTAGGAAAATGACCTTTTAAAATTACGGAAATTTAATAGATGCCATTTCTATCCTAATTTGATACTATCTATCACTTATATTTTTTTTGAAAGTTTTGGATTTTTTTAATTTTTTAATTTTTATTTTTAAAAATAATAATAATAATTCCCTAAACCGATATATGCTAACATTGAACAACACAGCACATGAATATCACAATAATCGAGCTTGAATCGACCGTTTCAAGATTGAAACTTGGTTCGCGCATTTCGTCGAACACTTGGCGTGCATCAAGTAACTCCAAAACAGCTTCACCGGGCCATGTTTGCAGCCTTCAATCTCAATCCATGAGCAGTCTTATGTGGAACTAAAGTATCAAAATTATACTACCACATGCAGGGAGCAAGATTAGATAGAAATCACAGCTTAAAACACATGAAAACCAAGCTGGAATCATCATCAAATATGCGGGTTTGAGCTGATTTTACAAATCTGGGTTTGAACCCAGGTCAAGCAAACAGGTTGAATGCCCATGTTCAAGCCCCGACACTCATCACATATGAGATCCAAGGGAAACACTACTTAATCTGAGTGAAAGTAGGTAACATGAGCTTTCAAATGCAATAAAAATCATAGAGAAAGGACTCACCGAACAACATCAAAACGACCTCTTCAAGAAGCACACATGCAAAACTCTTGAAGAAATTTCAACACTTAGAAAAAATTCCAGCCTCAAAAATCAGTTTTCCGGGCTGGTTTTCCTCTTGATTTTCATGATCAAAACATGCTCAAAATTGAACAAAAATACATCTAGGATACTTACCTTGCTTCCTAGTTTCTGTTTCAAATGGCTCTTGGCCGAGGAAGCCGAGAAATTATCTTCGGGGGCCCGTGGAAGTTGGCTCCTTCAAACTGGAAGTGAGATCTGCAGAAACAAAAACTAACAACGAAGATTTTTGTTGAACTCTAAAATTAGACTTCAAGACCTCTTTTGTTGGAAAACTTAACACCAAACCAAACTATATGTATTATAGCTTGGGGTAAAAGTCAATATTTCCCTCATTTGTCTCTCAGTTTTCTCAAAAATACTCGCTTTTCTTCATCCATGATCAGCCGGGCTCAACTAGAAAAATTTTCGAACTTTCTTGGCCCGCCAGGAGGGTACTGTTTCGAGGGGCTTTAGGAGACCTTCCCGATCTCCATTTGGGACGTGTGACCTATGGATGGAAAGATCTTTGAGTGAACTTTCACTCTCTAGTTGAGGGTTTTGGCTAATTTTGGCTGCAAGTTTGTGAAAATTTCACTTTTCTCTATGAAGGTTGATATGGAATTTCTGGGTTTTGCCTTTTCTGGAGTTGCTTCTGGAGGTGTTTTTGGGGAACGATTCCGAGCTCTCTCCTCTCCTTCTCGTCTTCTCTCTCTCGTCCCCTGAAAGAGCTTACTTCCTTAATCTTATCCCCTGAATTGAGGGGTTTTTGGTCGGTCTTTTGTCCACCTACCAAGCCTGCCAACTGAGCTAGTCCACCCACTCTCTGACTTAGCCAATTTTTTCAACTTCTGCAGCTGTTGAGTGTGCGGATTTTGCTGCGATTTTCCGGTGTTTTCAGCAGCGTATCCTTGGCCATTTTTCGTCCACTTGCACTGCTATATATGGTCTTCCATCACATGCAAATATCGGGCTGGTTGGGCAGCTGAGGAGGATATGGTGGGGCCACCAAGTTGCTTACTCAGCAACTCCGAATTGAGACCAACTAGTGGACTGACTTTTGGCTGCTGATTTGAATGCTTTAATCCATCAATTTGGCTGCGATTTTTGGTCAATTTGCAAGCTCATGTATAGTATTTTAAGATATTGACCATTTTTTGCAATTTCCTCCACCCAATTTTGCAAGGGAGTCCCTCAAAGTTGGCCATTTTCTTGCCCGAAAATGCCCAATTTAATGTGATTTGGTCCTTTTTGCCCAATCCCATTAATTAGGCCTAAACCAAGCTCAATTTCAACTTAATTGATGACTAAGACGATGATTTAAGGGCTCGGGTGAAATTTTGCAAAATTTGCGAATTGGTCCCTCAACTTTTTAAAAATTGCATTTTGGCCCCAACTTGCCCTTTTAATTCCAATCTGACCTCCTAGGCTTGGCTAGTCACATTTATATCATTGGTCCCAACTTGCTTCTCTTTTTTTTCTTCTTTTTTTTTTTTTTAATATTTTAATATTTTTAATATTTTTAATATTTTTAATTTTTAGGAAAAACATCTTCCATTTAAAAAACTATACTAAACACCTGGATGATCTATATTCAATAATTTGATATGAAATATTTTTGTGGAAAAACAAGTTTCCATATTTTTTAAATGATTTTTTTTGGCAAAAATTTAGGTGTCAACACACCCCAATTGGCATCACGAGGCATCCACGGCACATACACTCCGTGCTTCCGGCACCCCCAATGCTCCGGGCATCTTAACTCCTAGGCCATCCAGATTTACGCTCACAGGGCCACTAGGCATCCGGCGTTTTCACTCCCTGGCCGGGCATCTCGATACTCCCGAGGCAAAATCAGCACATGTCATACAATCATCTTTCTCATACACATGATTCATAACATGTTACATGATGTTCATAAGCAAAACAGCAAGCAATACCATGTACTTCCATTCACATGACTTGAATTTCACTCAACATGCTTTATCCCACTAGTACACCACAATTCAGCATATATCAATTGAGAAAACATCTCATTTAAACCTCAATTGCTCTTTTCTTCCTTCCCAAAGCATGTACATACAATGACTAAAGCAACACCACACGTAATTCATGAAGACAGCATGCTTGGAATGTCATAGCACCAATCATTAGGGTCAGCTAAGTCGATTTGACCAAGTTCAATGCAAAAACAGCTTATATAGAGATAGAAATTACTCCCAATGTACCACTCCACAAACGTTCAAATCAATAATTCCTCATCACATTGATAACAGGGCATAGAAGTGTTATCCTTGCTAAGAAAACAAGCCCATACCATGTATACTCAATAATACTCAAGTTCGGCCAACAAAGACTTAGGTTCAGAAAATTCCAGTTTGCACTATTCAATAAACTCACGAATTTAAGGCATCAACTCACCTTCAAAATTTACCAAATTTAAATATGTCTTAGCCAAGAGTCTAAATATAATTTCTCATGAAGGAATCATCATCAAATTCGTTCCCCAAAATGAAATTCAAAAATCACAACCTACTACTCTAGTTCTTGGATTGCACAGGATGTACGCATGCCCAAAATCACCACATTTGAGCAACTTATTCTCTTTCTTTTTCTTTGATTTTTGGATATGTTATTGTTCAAAAAGTATTACACTACTTTTGTGAAGAAGTCGACTCAAGAAAACCAAAGGAACACCACTTTAAATACCACGCAAGTTACTGTTGTTCAACCCAGAACTTCCAGAATCCAATAACGAAAGAAAACAAGAAATTCACCAAGCTAGACCGAACGAAATCATCTCAATTTTCAGTATGTTATACCTCAAGATGTCCTTTACAAATCACAAGAAGGAGTTGAATAGAAATTCCCAACAAAACAATACAATCAGCAAGCCACAAGCATGAAAGGTCCACAAACGGCTCCGAATTTCATCCGGTTCTAAAGAAAATAGTTTTCACCCCTCAATTCTCATTCAAATGCCTTCATTTTCGACTATGTCGTAGCCCAAGATGTGTTCTTCAATTTCCATGAAGACATCGAAGCCTAATTCTAACTCTAAGAGCATCTACCAACTCATGCAATCCACGGGCGCAAGACTGTTTTTCAAGACCCGATTTTCATCTCTCAAACTATCTCCCAAAAACAGCACATTCCAGCCATTCCAATCAAATTTTCAGCCATCACACACCACCCTAGCATGCATAAGTAGATAAGAGATCTCTCTTGCCTTTGACTTCAGCTGATTTGATGAAGAAATGGCGAAGAACAAGCTTGGAATTCTCGGCGTTCTTCCTCCCTCTTCCTTGCTCGACGTTTCTCTCTCTCTCTCTCTTTCACTTTCTCTCACTTAGCACCGACCAAGAGCCCTCCACGACCGGTCTTGATCTCTTTTATACCTCAATTGCCACTCATCAAGCCTAGAGTCTACACCCCATGCGCGGCGACATGTGGCAGTGAGGTGGATAGCTTGGACGCCACCTCACCAAGCTCTTCCTCCCCCCTTTGGCGTGCGTAGACGTGACCAGCTTGGGCTGGGCTGGTTCAATTAGTTGGCCGGCCCAAAAATCCCTTCATTAAGCCCAATTAAGTCCAATTAAATCACACCTTAATTCCTCAAAGTCTAGTCCCTAGCCGTAGGTCACATGTACACTCATATTCATTCAATTGCGAATACCAACTTAGTCATATACCCTAGCTACCATGTCCATCAAAATAGTCCAATGGCTAGAATTCCATAAATTAAATTGGCCACAATCGTCACATGTCCAAGAATCGTCAAAATTGAGGATGTCACAGCCGTGATGTCACTAGTGATTGACCACCTTTTCGAAGGTCGTGCCGAGTGGGTCCATGATGCCACTAGTGATTGAACCACCTTATTGAAGGTCGTGCCACGTGGGGCCGTGATTACTACCGATGGTTGAGTCTACCCTTAGGGTCGTGGTTGGAAGAATTGTTTGATTTGATAGAATGACATGTAATCGGCCGAGCCGATTGATCGCTGAAACGATCCAAGTGGTTGATTGGTTGATGATGTGATTGTGCCTTGGTTTATTTAATTGTCATATTTGCACGTGATTGAATGATATGAATTGTACTAACCTGGAAGCGCGTACTATTGCGAGGTAAGTCTTCTTGATGTGTGGTTAGGTCATGTTGGGGTGTATTTTCTTTCTAATAGGGGCTTAGGAGGGGTGAACTTGCTGAGACAATGTCTCACCCCGTTGTGAGAAAAACATTTCAGGGTCATAGATGACAATTCCAGCGGAGTAAGGTGGACTGCCGGTGCAGTTGGACAGGGAGTCGCAGAGCCAAGAAGATGGGGGATTGACGATCGAATTCGATTAGTAGTTTTAGGACTGTTCCTTCTTTTGGTGGGCCGATCTCTAGTGTGTAGATTCCGATCCATTTTGGTTGTCTATAATCCTTGTTTGATTTTATGTTAAGCATGTTGACTTGTATTAAATTGATTTTTGTTCCTGCTATGCTATTCCGCTTTTAAATTGTCAGGGGTTTCTTAATACGTTCCGCATGCGCATAATAAAATTAAATTGGGTCGGCGACACTACCTGGGAATGTCGCAATTGCACGACCATGGCGGGTTGTTCACGTGTCTCGGGGTTTCGGGGCGTGACAGGGAGTATTAGTGAATTTCAGAATTTTGGCAGCATATTAAATCAATATTGCATGGCAACAGGACAAGCTTTAAATCGTAACAAATCAGGGATAATATGAGGCAAGCATTGTCCTATTGGTCTGTAGGAAAATTTATTTATGGAATTGCGTAATCCAGTGATCAACAGATGCGGAAAGTTCCTGGGAATACCTTCAGAGTGGGGTCGATCCAAAAAGGAGATGTTTTCATGGCTGGTGGGCCGCGTCCATTCAAAACTGCAAGGATGGAAAGAGAAGTTATTATCTAAAGGAGGTAAGGAAACTCTGATCAAAGCAGTCATTCAAGCAATTCCTACATATGCTATGTCGATCGTCAAGATTCCTTTGTCCATATGTCAAGCTGTTGAAAAGAGCATATCTCGTTTTTGGTGGAAAAATGATCAAACTAAAGCTGGCATCCATTGGCTACAATGGTCTACGCTTCAACGAAGTAAGCGAGATGGTGGTTTAGGCTTCCGTGACCTGATTCGGTATAACAAAGCCATGCTTGGTAAACAAGCATGGTGGCTCTTGCAGAATCCTCATTCATTATGGAGCAGACTTTTTAAGGGCTTATATTTTCTATGGATTTTCAATGTGTTGTTAGGGGCTCACGACTGTCTTGGGGTTGGCAGAGCATCCTGTTAGGTCGGGATTCAATTCTTCCTAATGTGCACTGGTCAGTGGGTGATGGCAAAATGATCAGAATTAGAGAAGACAGATGGTTACCTCGAGGTATTCTCGGTGGCCCAGCAAACCGACAGGATCCTATCTTTGTGGCCGACCTGATAGACTTCAATCATAATTGCTGGAATTTATCAGCACTTCAGAGCATGTTTGATGATCAGCTTGTTGAGGAGATCCTTTCTATCCCTGTCAGACCTCAATACACTTCAAATAAGTTAATCTGGTCGGCTTCGGCTAATGGTCTATATTCTGTTAAGAGCAGTTATCATATACTTCAACAACTGACAGCAAATTCTAGCACTCAAACAGCCTCCTCGTCATGCCAAACCCCCACAGTATTATGGCGCCGTATTTGGGGAATGCAGGTGGAACCTCAAATCCGTATTTTTTTATGGTCGGCTTGTCATAACTCCCTCCCTTCTAGAGCTGACATGTTTAGTCGTCATATTATTGATTACCCTTTCTGCCAACTATGTAAAGATTGCATCCTAGAAACCCTAGAGCATCTTTTTCTAACCTGTACCAATACCCAAGCGGTCTGGACTCACCCCTCTATCAGAATTATTATGCAGCCTAACAGGACAAATCGGCTAGGTGACTGGCTAATGTCTTAGATTGAAGCTGACAACTCACCGAAATTGGAAGTGATTGCATATATCCTCTAGAACGTGTGGCGCCAACGGAACTCTGTTATATTTCGGCATCGTCCCTTGAACTTGCAACACGTAGTTGACGCAGCTATGTCCCAGCAGTGTCTGGTTCGATCTTCGGCGTTGCTCAACTCAAATAAAATGAAAAAATCATTAGATCCTCGGCAGCTATGGAGACCCCCTGAACAGGGGGTAATCAAGTGCAACATCAACGCTTCTTACCTTCAGGGCAGCTCAGAGGGGTCTATGGCGGCGATTTGTAGAGACCATCGAGGAGTGCTCTTAGATGTGTTCTCCAGCAGCTTTTCGGCCTCCTCTGCTTTGGAATCGGAAGTTCAAGCCTTAATCTTGGCTTTGCAGCACCTCTCCGACAAGCATTTTCGACAGACCCCATTAGTGCTAGAGTCAAATTGCAGCGTTTTGGTTGATTCCATTACTGGGAAGATGTTGCCGCCGTGGAGCCTCAGAACTCTCTTCGCAGAGGCGTCTGCGCATCTCTCTATGTTCCAAACCCTAGATCTGTGATTCCGCTGCAGGGAGGCGAATTTGGTGGCCGACTGGGCCGCAAAGGCCCATGCACGAGACAATTCGGCCCAGCTTTGGAATGCCCCTTTTCCTGTTTCGTTCCTTAACCTTTTGTACGCAAACACTATTATCTCTGGTTGTAATCGTTCTTCTTAGTTTATATGAAAGTTCTATGTTCGATCAAAAAAAAAAAAAAAAAAAAAAAAAAAAACTATGGGCAATACTCCCACTGTTCAACATAATTGTTTGTCGTATATCCTTCCTATGAACACGAGCATAGGCCTGCTTAACTAAGGGGAATGGCTGCATCTGTAGTACATCAGCTCATATCTTATCTAGGCTATCATCTAAACCATTGAGGAGAATGTACACATGGACCTCCTGAATGGTTGAATTGTATCTCGCAATATCATTTGGGCATACCATCGAATTTGGGTGATAGAAGTTGATCTCTCTCCGTAATCCTTAAAGGTCATTGGAGTAAGCTTCAATAGGTCCTCTAGCCTATCTCATCTAGGTCATACACCTCTTCAAATCATAGACCTGAGAAGCATCATTCCATAAAAAAAGAAAAGATAATAGTAGCCATTGCATCCCAAACTATTTTCGCAGTTGGGAAGCGAATAAAGTTACCGATTAAAGCTAAGTCCACGGAATTTATCAATTATGCTTTTATGATGGAATCTTCAGTCTCCCACTTAAGATACCCTGGGTCCATAGATGAAGGCTGAGGAAGGTCACCATTGATGTCTCCTAGCTTGTCATTTCCCGTGATATACATCTCTACCACCTGAGACCATAAGCCATAATTAATCCCATCCAATTTGACTACAATCTATGTTGATCATTCTGTGGCGTCGAGGTGAGGGACTGATTCTGGGTCAGAGTGTAAGTTAATTTAGCTGTCAAAATTTTCTAGAAGCGCATTTGCTGTAGAACTCTCCCCTTGATTTTGATGGGGAATCACTGCTCATGGAAGATTTTGATTTGCCATGGATCGGTGTATAGGCACCAATTAAAAATAGTGGTGAATCTCTTAGGTCGGTGATCTAGTCGGCGCGGCAAACACACAAAATTAGTGCGGCCACGACAATCTCCGAGTGTCTAGGGATCTAGTTTTTTTTTTTTTTTTTGATCATAAACATAACATATATTAAACAACAAACTTTTTACACTCGACGGCAATAGCTTCCGCGCTTACAATGTCCAAAAGACCAGGCGGAGGGCGTATGGCCCAGTTACATAACCTATCTGAAGAACCATGGGCCTTGCAGGCCTAGTCGGCAGCAGCATTCGCTGCCCTAGGGCAGTAGACCGGCGACAGACAAGAGAAAACGGAAAGAAGGAAAGCAGCTTCGAGGAAGAGGGAGCGGACCATCCATGGCGGTTACTGTGCTGGTTTAGGGTTTCGACCATCAGCAGATTGTCCGATTCCATGTCTATATGCGCATGTTGGAAACCCTGGTGAAGAAGATATCTGAGTGCATGAGAGAGGGCTTGAATCTCGACCTCAAGAGCTGAAGACGCCTCGACTGCCTTCGAGAAACCATCGGTAAGATTCCCTTGGTAATCTCTACACACACATGCCACTATACCCTCCTAACTCCCTGCCCTGTATGATCCGTCGATATTAACTTTCAAATTTCCCCGATTTGGGGGTTTCCAGATTAAGTCCCTTTGTAACCCTAATTTTTTCTGTGACGAATTGTATGAGGCCGAAATCCAGTCAACATGGAATCGCATCAAAGTCCTCTGCGCAACCTGATGGGGGTCCAGTGTCGTTCCTCTGAAGATGAAGGCATTCCGAGCTCGCCATATTTGCCATAAGATGTTTGCGAGGTATGCCAATTTCAAGCTTATGTTTTGATTGCCAATATTGTATGAAATCCATGATTCTAATCGCTGAACTGTTGTTGCATTTACCTGGACTTTAATGCTGGGATGATTCCATACCTCTTGAGCCCATTTGCACAGTAGAAAGGTGTGTTCGGTTGTTTCAGGTATGTCTTCTCTACATATCAAACAATGTGGATTATCCACAATATGTCTATGATGCAAATTTGCTCTCGTTGCCAATGAATTTGTGCAGATAGCCCATATAAAAGCACGGACCTTTGGAGCCGCAAGCATTTTCCACACAGTCCTCCAGAACCAGGTGGGTATCCTGTAAGATGTTGAAGGCTGTAAATTCGAACTTTCTATCTTGGTTGTCTTGAGTGAATGGTATGCTGATTTGACTGTATATTCACCTGATACAATTTCAGTCCATTTTAGCTCATCCTGTGCATAATTTGGTCTGATCTTGATTGCCATGATTTGCTGAATGATGCTGTCATCATAGAATTGTTGTAATATGTCTATTTTCCATGTATTGGTTGATTCATCTATAAGCTCATTCACTGTAGAAGGTTCAGCTTGAGCACGTGGACCACCTAGAATGCCCATAGGAAGCCATCGGTCTTCTCTTCGATTTTATAACTTTCCCATCACCAACTGACCAACTTAATTTGTCAACAATGGCATCTCTTCCGTGTAGAAGGCTTTGCCATCCCCATGAGGGGCGTGAACCCTTTAAAGCTTTAAGAAAAGATGATGAATGATAATATATTGCCTTAAAAAACCTTGCCCATAAAGATGAAGGCTGCTGTAGGAGACGCCATGCTTGCTTATCAAGCATGGCTTTGTTAAAAAGAGTTAAATCTCTAAACCCCATACCTCCAGCTTCCTTCCTGTTTTGCATTTCCTTCCAGCTCAACCAGTGAATTCCGTGTTTGCTTGTGCTATTGCTCCACCAGAAGTTCGCCATACGTTTTTCAATAGCTTTACATAAGGAAACATGCATCTTAAAGACAGACATAACATATTGGGGCATAGTTTGAATTACTGATTTCAACATAACTTCCTTACCCCCTTTTGACAATAGCTTCTCCTTCCATTCCTCTAGTTTGGATTGAATTCTATTCATAAGCTATGAAAACATGTCCTTTTTAGATTGTCCCCAATCAGTAGGAATGCCTAAGTACTTTCCACATCTTTGTAATATGGGTGCCCTTAATTCCGCAGCCAGCGCATTCTGTAGGGGTGTAGGATAGGAGGAAGCAAAGAAAACTCCTGATTTGTTTCGATTAATGGTCTGTCCAGTAACAAAACAATACTGATTTAACACATTCATAAGATTTTGACATTCCAGCAAAGTTTCATCTAGGAAAAACACAACATCATCCGCAAAAAATAGATGCGATAGAGTAGGGCTTCTGTTGTTCAGTTTTATACCTTTAAGATTGCCAATATTTGTTGCCCTGTGTATAAGAAAGGATAGCAAATTAGCCACAATTATAAATAAATAAGGGGATAAGGGGTCCCCCTGTCTTAGCCCCCGGTTGGATGGAACCTATTGTAAGCATTCCCCATTCATCTTGACACATATAGTTGGGGAAGAGACACACCACATAATAAGTTGGACCCAATGAGCATGAAATCCTAATTTAAGCATATAGTCTTTTAGAAAATCCCATTCCACACTATCATAAGCTTTGCGCATATCTACTTTCAGCACCGCTTGAAAATGACGCCTTCTTTTCCTTACTTTAAGCTGATGGATAACTTCTTGAACTACTAACACATTATCTTGAATCTACCTTCCACTTACAAACGCACTTTGCTCTTCCGAAATTAGTTTCGGCAGCAAGGGTTTCAAACGATTTTCCAAAACCTTTGATAAAATCTTATAAGCATAATTGCACAAACTAATAGGTCGGTAATGATCTAGACTTTCTGGATTAGGGACCTTTGGAACTAAAGCAAATGCAATACAATTTAGCTCTGTAGGGAAATAACCTGTTTGAAAGAAGCGTATTCTTGTCTTGAGTAGGTCTTCTTTGATTATTTCCCAGTGATTTTGATAAAATAATCCATTAAGGCCGTCAGGTCCGGGAGCCTTTGAAGCCCCCAATTGAAAAGTTGCATCTTTAACTTCATCCAACGTCACAGGGGTGAGAAGATTAGCATTCATTTCCGATGTGATCACTTGAGGGCACTTATCAAGTACCTATTCATATTGTCTAGATCCTGATGATGTGTAGAGTTGAGAAAAATATGTGGTGGTCATTGTTTTTAGCTGCTCTGAATCTCGAACCCAATTTCCATACTCATCTCGCAGCATGTATATACTATTTTTCTGCCTCCTTTGAAGTGTAATAGCATGAAAAAACTTCGTATTGCGGTCACCCCACTTCACCCAGTTAACTCGAGAACGCATAGCCCAAAACTGTTCTTCCCTCTGCCATAATTTATGAATTTCCTGTTTTAGAGCTTTCATGCGAATCTGATCTGAGGGTGTATTATGCTCATTTGTTAAAGCCTGCAATTGGTACTCTAACTCTGATATTTGTTGTCTGTTATGCGATAATTTCCTTCGGCTCCACTTGGACAAGTCATCCACAACTCTTCGTAGCTTGAGCAGCAATGATCCATCATTCCCTGAGACAGAGTTCCAGGACTTGTCAATTATCTCTGTGCATTCAGAGTCCTGAATCCAAAAGGCCTCAAAGGTAAAATTTCTTTTCCTTTTAATAGCATTCGGCTTTAAATCCAAAACTAAAGGGCTATGATCAGAGCCCACAGCTGGTAGAGCATACACGCGTGCAGTGGGAAAAAGTGCTCACCATTCATAATTACATAAAGCTCTATCAAGATGCTCCTTCACTAACCAATCCCCTTCTCTGTTATTTGTCCAAGTAAAAGCACATCCAATTGTTGGCATATCCAATAGGCAACAATCTGTAAGGACAGATCGAAAGGATGACATACGGTAAGTGTCTGGGCTCCGTGAACCCATTTTCTCCCATCTATATAAAATCTCATTAAAGTCACCAATTGTTGACACCTAAATTTTTGGGATTGATTTTTGCTAAAAAATAAAAAAAAATAAAAAATGCATGGCATATAGTTTAGACAGATTTTATTTATTTATTTTTTGATTTTGTTATATTTTTTTTTATTTTGATTTTTATAGATTTAGGCAATATACAATAGGAGATGTGGTTTTGCGCAAAGGGAAATTTTGGATAGAATGTGATTTCGATGATATATCCAGGGGTATCGTGCATGAATAAAATTAGAAATGAAATATACTCCAAATATTCAATTTTTTGAGCTTATAAAAGGGGAGGCCACAGAATTGAATACGGGGACAGACGTAGGAGGGGTCTCCTTTTCGGAAAAAAAAAGGAAAAAGAAAGTCAAAAAAAAGGGAAAAAAAGAGAGAGAGAGAGAGAGAGAGAGAGAGAGAGAGAGAGCTGTTCGGAGGGTGAGCGAGGGAGAGAGAGGAAAAAAAAGAAAAAAAAAAAAAAAAGAAGAAAAGAAGAAAAGCAGCATCGAAGCCCCCGTGCGTGTCTGTTCGTCTTCCCCAGGGGGGGGAGTCCTCGCCGGCCACCGTCGCCGTTGGCGTTAACGCCACCGCACCATAGCTCGCGCCACCGCCGCCGAACCCCCATTGTCGGTCCTGCAGCTTGCGCCGCCCCTTTGCCGCTCTAGATCCGCCGTCCCGAAGTCCCCTCTCGCACCCGCCGCGCGCCCGCCTCCAAGCAGCACCACCGCCGCCGTCTCGCCCGTTGCCGACGTCAACTCGCGACCCAGCCGTGCTTTCCCCGCTTGCGACGCCCGACGCCCTCCTCCACCCAGATTTGCTCGCATCGCCGATCCCCCGCCCGTCTCCGTGTGCCGCTCCCGACGCCGCCGCGGCCTCCGATTAGTGACCCAGGTTGCAAGCTAGGCGGACCCGCGCCGCTCAATCCGATTCGTCGTGCCGCTCGCTGCCTCGAAGCCAGCCGCGCCGTCCTGAGTCCCTGGCGCCTCAATCTTCATCCGCCCAAGCCAGATCAGCCTGACGCCGCCGCGTCTCCGATTCGACGCCCCCGCGCCCGCAGCTCGCGCCTGCGACATCCCTGCCTCCCCTGCGTCTCCGCGCGCGCCCCCCGACGCTGCCGCTGCCGTGCCGCCGTTGCGCCATCCATGGCCATCCGTTGCCGGAACCCTAGCCGGCGATTCTCCTTGCCGGCGGCCACTTTCCCCTAAACAAAAAAAAAAGAAGAAAAGCAAAAAAAGAGGATAAATTAGGTAGATTTTCTTTTATTTATTTACTTTATTTTGTTTTTATTGTTTTTATTGTTATTGTTTTTATTGTTATTCTATTTTTGTTAACAACATTAGGCCTTGATATGTGATTGGAAATTCCAATTTATCCTCAATTCGCAACCGCACCGATTTTTTATTTTCGTCTATAAGGCTTTAGACGAAGTAATTAATTATGCGAGAATGAAATTGATATTTTGATCTTTAAGGCTTAAGATCAATTTATAGATTTTACTAGCGAAATATTGTCCCTTGATTTGAACTATGTGCGATGTTTCTGGATAATTTTGGATGGTCTTGATTGCCTTGTTTATATTGAAATATGTCTGAGTTAGAATATTGTATGTTTAGGGTTATTTGCACATTTAGACTAAGCATTCTAGTTATCATGAATTTTAAAAAAAAAATCAATTAATTTAGGTTGCATGTTTAATTATTAGAAATTGTTAATTTCAAAACAAAATAAAAAATAAAAAAAAAAATATTAAACTAGGATTAGTTTTTATTGTCTTGCATATTTAGATTAGGGTAATTAGGTCACGAAAAAAAAAAAAAAAAAAAAAAGCAAAAATTCATTTAGAATGCTAGTTGAATTGCATATCAAATTTTGATCAATAAAAAAAACAAATAAAAATCATTAAGCATATTAGAGTAGGATTGCATGTTTAATTTTAAATATAGATTAATATTTTAGATAGGTTGCATCTTAGGCTAGAAATCGCTGAATTAAAATAATGTCTTACTTTAAATTAGGATTTAGTTTAACCAAATCCCTAGTTTAAATTAGATAGAATTTTAATTTAGTTAGGAATTTCATTCAAATATCTTAGGATAAATTACCTCCACTTTTTAGGGTAAATTGCATTTTTAGAAAAATAAAAAAATCATAAAATCAAAAAAAAAAAAAAAATCAAAATCTTGCATGAGCATGTAGAATTAGATATGTAGATTTAGTAGAAGAGACATTTAGGCTAGTAAATTAGGCTTTTTTTTAGAATCACATTTTTAGGGTAGTTCAATTAGGACTTTTGTTAATTCAAAATTTCAGGTAAAAAAAAAAATCAAAAACATTAGGTGCATGATTTGCATTCTAGGGCCATTTAATTTAAATTTTCATATTAGGTCATTTAAGTTGCAATTATTGCATTTCGTGTCATTTAATTTAGATCACTTTGCCATGTCATATTAGGCTATTAGCATGCATTGCATTTGGATTAAATTCCATTAAATAAAGTGAGAACAAAAAAGAGAAATTTGCGTGTTAATTAGAAACCATATCTAGGATTGTTGATGTGGATTTTAATTTAACATTGCAGATGCTTTTGCTGCTTTGAGGTAAGTTTTGCAATCTATTTATTGTTTTTCTTGGGTGTTAAATTGGTGGATTGCGCACCCGCATGATCACTTCACATGTTAGGGAGATAAATTAAAATCAATTCAAGCTGCCTGCCAAACATTTTTTCAAAAATAAAAAGAAAAGGTACCGAAAGGGCGTTAGATAAATCTTGCATAACCAAGTCCCCGTATCTAGAATCTCTAGTTCGCAGGAGTAAAGTAAGTCTCCCATTACTTTACTTGGGTTTCTAATTAACCCACCAAAAATAGATTAGTGGTGACTCCTAAATGAAAATTATTTGCATGTTAGGAATTCAAACCTAAGTCGCGAATTGGTATGGGCTTGGGAGAGCCCGAGTTAAGTCTAAGCTTAACAATCCATTAGCCAAACCCTAGGTGATTCACACCTCGAAAAATTTGGTCGCGACAGCTTGGCGACTCCACTGGGGATTAGTTGAAACTCTTAGTGGACTTAGGCCAATTTTTTTTTTTTTTTGAAAAATATTTTTGTTTGGCAGCGAGGATCCCAGGTACGTTCCTAACATTTAAGGTGTTAAAATGTTTTTGCAGATTGTGAGATATAAGGGGAGTAGTCTTTGCTAACCCTTGTCTTGGAGGGAGGTGTAGGAATGTATGGTTTATTTTTATGTATGAAGTGTTGCTTGATATAAACTGTTGTGCATGCTTTGCATTTAACACTACACTTTTGCACACACAACCTGCCGCCAGACTTGGGCCGCATTAGGATATTTAGGATGGTATTGAGTTGGATACGACTTTGACCGCGAGGCCGCGTAGTAGAGGTTGCCCAACTCAATCCCGAAAGTTGCTTTTTTGGTGTCAAGAATGTTTACCTCTGCTCGCGAGGCTGCGTCGCATTGGGGTATCATTCTTGACTGAGCCGGAGTTAGAAGGGCTTGACTTAGTATGCGAGGCTGCAACTAAGTCATCCCACCCTTTTAGCTCCACCTTGCTTAGCCTTCCTAGTTAGAAATCGAACCTCACATCTCATGCGCATGTCTATGTGATTGCCATTGATTTTCCTTGGTGAAGTAAGTCTTCTATCCCTATACCTTGCAATTTATTTTGTTGTACTTTTGGTCGGTCCATGATAATCTAGGTTAGTCATTTGATTTAATTCATTTGTCAATTAGGAATGAAATAAGGAAATTGTCATGCAATGAGTCATTTGGAAAAAAAAAAAAAAAAAAAGAGAATTTGTTTTCAATTCATGTCTAGGAAATTTAATCTTGCTAGGGTGTCTATTTTTCTAGCTTTCTTTAGGAAATTCCATTCTTGCACAAGCTTTTAATGAAATCAAAAAAATTGATTAGATCATTGTCATGGATTGGTTCTTTATCTGCTCCTCATGCTGACATATCTTCATTCATTCAAATTAGGTGATAACAGATCCTTCGTCCATTATTACACGATTAAGAGCAAGAATGACCGACCAAAATGAAATGCGTGATCATATGTCCAACATGGAAGATCAACTCCGTCAGTTAGCTGCCACTATGGAGCTTATAACAGCTCAAATCAAATCCCTCCAAGTCAATCCGACTCCTCCACCTGTTCTTCCCCAGATTATTGCCCCGAAGCGGACAGACAAGACCCAATTGGGTGATGACAACATGACTGATTTGGAAGAAGACTCAATCCCGATCAATGTGGAAAAGCCTAACAACATTCCCAAGATGGAGCAGGATGATCGCTTCGCGAAACTCGAAGAGAAAATAAAACAACTGCAGGAGTCACAGAGCCCACTCCCGTTCGACCTCTCGATTTATGAAAAGGATAAGATGCCTAGCAAGTTCAAGATGCCAGAGTTTGAAAAGTACGATGGTACATCTTGCTCAAAATCTCATTTGCAGATGTACCATGTATGCATGGCCCAGCACGTCAAAAATGAGCCCCTCATGATCCAATCGTTTCATGCAAGTTTAACCGGGCCCGCGCTGAACTAGTATGTTATGAAGAATGTGAACCTTCTTGAGACTTGGAATGACGTGGCTGATGCATTTCTTAAGCAGTACAAGTTCAACATGGACATCGCACCTTCCCGAGAAGATCTTGAGAGGATGGAGAAAAAGAAAAGCGAGTCATTCAAGGAGTACGCTGTGAGATGGCGAAATCTGTCAGCTCAAATCACTCCTGAACCTCGACAAGGAGTTGATGAAGCTGTTCATAAAGATCCTCCCATCGAGTTTCGTAATCGGATGGCAAGCATCTATGTCGAGAGTTTCAACCGGTGATTCTGTGGGAGAACAAGTCGAGATTGGGATAAGGGAAGGATGGTTTACTGAACCGTCAAGTAAGAGATTCTCTGCCAAAAAGGAGAAAGAAGTTATTGAAGACGTGAATATGGCTTATAGCCAAGAAAGCACCAACCGTGCCCCAATCGTTCAGATCAATGCAAGGCAGCAGCAAACCGCCAGTCGTCAATCATTTGCAAACGATAGAAGGGAGTTCACTCCTCTCCCTGGATCTCCATCCCAGGTGTTGGCAATCTTAAGAAAGAAAGGTTTGCTTACTAGTGAACCAAAACGCCCTAACCGCGAAACCCTTTGTAGTTATGATCCAACAAAGAAGTGTGATTACCATAGTGGGGAATTGGGGCATTCAGGCGATAAGTGTTTCACCACCGAAGCACAAGATCCAAAACCTCCTGGACACGAAGGCCTTTTCATTCCAAACCGCTCGGCCGAATGTCCAGAAGAATCCGCTACCGGAACATGAGGGTATGGTTAATGCTATCTTGGAACTAGACGATGCATCTCAAGACTCACCACCATCCACTCCTGAAGTTTCAAATGCTGCCTTTATGATGGAAGGGGTCATGGACGGGAATGATTTTGTTCCTGATAGTGGCCTTGGAAAGAATGGTCAGGGTATTCAAAGTCCCAATGAAACCCTTCAGAGGTCCCATACTGCTGGAAGAGGGGGACAAAATCCTGGAGGACGAAGACAGGAAGGACAGAGTTTGGTACCTAACCAAAGGCAAGGGAGGCAAAACCCATTGTCCCCAAGCATTCACGAGACATTCCCTGGTCCTCCAATAATGATGCAGGATGAGGCGGAAGTAATAGACACCCTGGGGCAGCCGAGCGGCAAGTTTGACTACCTGGTGAAGTATTCAGCCCCTCCAAGCTTCTACATTGATCCTCGCAGCATTATCCTAGATGGATGGGGTGGCATAGATGATCTGACACCCCCGAAGACCGAGGACCCTGAAGATATGCTGGAAAGAGTTACAAGCTTGTTTGATGACGTCGTCATAGGGGCCATCGACGAAGGATCTCCCGATGAAGTAGGCCCTAGCCCACAAGAGTAACTCATTTATCAATTTCTCGCATTCCCCCGCATTGGATTTTTTATTGCTTTCTAGGAATAATTATCGCTATCTAGCGATTGTCTTCGTTTTCTTTTTAGGACTTGGATTTGCATTTTCCATTCAATAAATGTAATTGATTGATGAATATCAATAAAATTACAAGTTTTATTTTGAGGGCATGATGAGGTACACCAAACCAGCCCGGTGATGATATCCAGCCAATAAACAAAAAAGAAAATCCAAGGAGAATTCTGAGGCCTGGGCTTTATCATGTTCCCTCGTGTCAAAGTTTTTTTTAATCTTTCAAAAAAAAATCTTTCAAAAATACAAATTATTTTGTTTGTTTTTCTGATTTATCTACTTCCTATTTCAGGGATAATCTTATAACATGTAAAGATGTGGAAGTGGTCCAATCCAATTTTAAATCCTAGGGGCAAGTTTGCTCCAAATTACAGTGGGCCATATGTGGTGAATTTCCTGGAGATACCTTAATCTTAGTAGAAAAGGATGGTCGTGAATTTTCCATGTTGTCAAGAAGTATTATCCATGATTGAACTTGCTGTTTCTTGTTTTGAACTGCAAGCATTTTTATGATGAACAAATTGCCTCAATGAGTTGCAAATTCAATTATTCAAATTTGTTGATTTTGCATGTTCCCCATGAGGATTATGTGAGGTAAATTGAATGTGTCAAATGGGATATCTTGGAATGATGAAAGGCAAGCCTTATTTCATACACTAATCCCCAGTGAGTTGTGTGAAAAATTCCATGCTCGCAAGGAAAAGGGTAGTCTCGCAAAGGGTACGTCATCCAAAGTGACGAGGGGCAGTTTCTTCCTCTACCCGAAACACTACATGTATATCCATTGTTTAGCCCTTTGAGCTCATACACATGAAAAGCTTTTAAATTACCCCTGTCAAGAATCATCCCACATTGGGACAAATTTGAAATCAATGGTAGGAATTTTCTTACTTACACTTGCATCAATCTTTGAGTATTGCTTTCGCGGTGTAACTGGTACGATAATTGAAGTGCCTTAAGATGATGAAGAGCGGTCATTTCTCGATCCTATACACTTTTGTCCATTGCATAGCCCACTTGAGCTTATGAATTCATTTCATATTAGACCCAGTTGGTGATCATCCCCCACACTGGGGCAAGACAAATTCAAGTGGCATGAACTAGGATGCCCACAAAAATGAAGATTTTGATCAAAGAAAAAAAGTGCAAAAATGGGGCATAAAAAAGTAGTGTGCCTAGTAAAAGCAAGGCCGATGCCCAAAGAAAAAAACCTGATATGGTTAGTCATACCCTGAACAAGGCGGTACAAAAAAAAGAAGAAAAAAACCTCAAATGTTGTTGCAATCAATGAGTGCAAAGAAAATCTTCGACATTGAAGAAGAAAATTGGTAGAAATGTCATGATGATCACCAACTTTACCCTCTAAACACTTTTTGAGCCTAATCATCCTTTCGTTTCTTAACCCATGAACCAAGCCTACGTTACGTCCCTTGCAAAGTCTCTTCAAATTAGGGCACTTAAATTAACGTAAAGGTTCATATGTTCAAAAACATAGCTCGAAGAAGTGTAAATAAGATGATTTCTGCCTCATAAACCCCAAGATGATTGCAGAATATCTCTCATTAAAAGCTTGACTCAAAGAGTCCCATTTGTTAAGCCATTAACCAGGCCCCCATTACAGTCCCTCTAAAAGACCTCTTAGATTGGTAAGATCGTACCACTTGCAAGATTGCTTGGACTCTTGTTTGGCATGATGATGGTGAGATAGAATGATTGACAAAATCCTGCATCAAAGGTCATGATGAAATGGCCATTTTAATGAGAATGAGAGAAAAGTCCTTTCAAACCAAAAGATCCCTCATTTGACACATTCATGACACTCATGTGTTTAGAATGGAAATTAGATGATGAAAGATTGATGGAAATTTCCATGAATCTCCATTAAATTGATGCATGTTTATGATTACAAATGCATGTTGCTCCTCCTATGACCATGTTTTGCGGGGAGACATATCCCCGAAGATCGAGATGTTACTAGGTAAGTATATCTCTATCCATACCTTGAATATTTGTCATTGTGCAGGTATTCCATTTTAAGTATATCGACACTCAATTGAGTTGTCCCCAAAGATTTCTCTCCAAGATTCAATCGATTAAGGCGACCGAAGAATGGTTCGGGGGTCCTAGCCAAGGCGAAACCTCGAAGAATGGTTCGGGTCCTAGGCGAAACCGTCTAAGTAAACCGTAGAATGGTACAGGTCCTAGACATGTAACACCAGCTATCCTCATTAAAGGTAAGATCATTTGACATCTCAGTCTGGATCTGGATGTCTTGATTCAAACAATTCACTCTGGATGTGAATGTTTTTAATCTTTCTCGTTATACCTTAGTCTGGATCTAGGTATTTCGAGTCCAAAACTCTCGACATCTCAGTCAGGATCTAGGTGTCTTGATTTAAGTTTTTCATCTTTGTCGTTATACCTTAGTCGGATCTAGGTATTTCGAGTCCAAAACTCTCGACATCTCAGTCAGGATCTAGGTGTCTTGATTTAAGTTTTTCATCTTTCTCGTTATACCTTAGTCTGGATCTAGGTATTTCGAGTCCAAAACTCTCGACATCTCAATCAGGATCTAGGTGTCTTGATTTAAACTTTTCATCTTTCTCGTTATACCTTAGTCTGGATCTAGGTATTTCGAGTCCAAAACTCTCGACATCTCAGTCAGGATCTGGGTGTCTTGATTTAAGTTTTTCATCTTTCTCGTTATACCTTAGTCTGGATCTAAGTATTTCGAGTCCAAAACTCTTGACATCTCAGTCAAGATCTGGGTGTCATGATTTAAACTTTTCATCTTTCTCGTTATACTTTAGTCTGGATCTAAGTATTTTGAGCCCAAAAACTCTTGACATCTCAATCTGGATCTGGATGTCTCAATTTAAACAATTCACTCTGGATGTGAATGTTTTTAATCTTTCTCGTTATACCTTAGTCAGGATCTAGGTATTTCGAGCCCAAAAACTCTTGACATCTCAGTTTAGACCTGGATGTCTTGATTTGAACATTTCACTTTGGATGTGAATGTTCAATTTATTACCTGTTAGGCTTTTCAAGAAACCTGAGTGAGAATTGGGTACTTGTGAAGCAAATAGGTATTTATCACGTACCTCAAGATGCTCTACTACATTGATTGGTGAGCAATTATAGGTACATAATTTCCTTTTGCATCATTCATTTACATTAGCATTTGCATACATAATATAAATTGCATTAAAAAATGGAATTCATTTTCCAACAAAAAATCATTTATTACATAAGCATAACCAAAATTTAGGTCTCAATTTGTCTTTGAAGGCAACCTCTGCGAGCTCACCTTCAAAGAGGGGCAGCTGTTGACACCTAAATTTTTGGGGTTGATTTTTGCTAAAAAAATAAAAATAAAAATAAAAAATGCATGGCATATAGTTTAGGCAGATTTTATTTATTTATTTATTTATTTTTTGATTTTGTTATATTTTGTTATATTTTGATTTTTATAGATTTAGGCAATATACAATAGGAGATGTGGTTTTGCGCAAAAGGGAAATTTTGGATAGAATGTGATTTCGATGATATATCCAGGGGTATCGTGCATGAATAAAATTAGAAATGAAATATGTGACATCCTCAATTTTATAGCTTATCAAGGTTATGTTCAATTAGATCTACAATGAATTGTCGAGGTGTAGAAGTTGTGACTAAAATGGATTTTGAGACTTTGAGCATTAATATATAAGTCATGATTTAATTAAACTAGTGGAATGACGGCTATGTGGTGCAATCTTATTTGGATGATGGGATAAATACTATTGTGATTATATTGTATATTCAATTTATGGCCAAGTGTTACTTTGATAGATTAACATTTAATTTAATTAGATTAGATGGGCTAATTAAACCATGTAGAAGACTTAGGCCAAGGAGAGTGCCGAGTGAGGTGTGTGCGTGTAAGTGAGTGTGTGTGTTGTGTGATGGTGATGTGGCGCCATGTGTCTTCAAGGGGAGGCCTATGCATTTAGTCTTGATGACTAAGAAGAGAGGTGTAAGAGAGTGAAGGAACCGGTCTTTTAGTGGAGTAGGTCGGTTAAAGAAAAAGAGAGAAGGAGAGAGAGAGAAGAAATCGTGCGTGCAAGGAGGAGAAGGAACGGAGTTGCTGCCGAGAGGAAATTCAGCTCACCAGGGGAAATCTTTGCCATTTCTTCACCGATTTCTGCAAAATCAAAGGCAAGATAATCTTTCTAGTCCTCTCATGCTTCTTGTGTTGTGATTTAGAGGTAGAAATCGTGGGGTTCCTCGGCTGAAACATAGTCAAAAATGAGAATTTTTGAAGGTGATTTAAGGGGTGAAAATCGAATTCTTTGGAGACGGGGTGTTCTCGGGCGAACCAGTGAACCCGTCTGGATGATTGCTAGTTGTTCACATGGTTACAGGGGGAATTTCAAGTCGGTTTCTTCTAATGAAATGTTGGAGACATTCTGGGTAATCATATAATAAAATTTGAGCTTAATTCGTCTAGGATAGCTATGTGAATTTCCTGAATCTTTCTGCTGTTGAAATCGGGAAGCTGCTGGATAGAGTATCAGTTAACCCTGTTGGCTTAATGCGTGTTTTTCATGTGGTTCTGTGGGGTATATCAATTCGATGTCTTCTAATGAATTGTTGAGGACTTCATGATGTATCTTGTGGTAAAATTTTAGCCTATTCCAGTGAGTGTAGCTTATGATTTCGAATTTTCTTTATTGGCTTGTATACTGGAATTTTATCCGAGAAAAAGGGGTCAGTGACTTGTGAGCTTGTAAACCATATTTTCTTTGAGGAATTGGATGTCGACCTTCGAAGAGAAGTTGTAGGGTATGGTTCTGGCTATAACATATTCAAAAATGAGATAAAAAGAGCGAGTGTAAGTGGGTGTTTCGAATTTATCTTGTTAGCCGTGTAACTGTGCATAACTGAATAACAGTTGGAAGTTGTTGATTTTTAAACTATAATTTGTAGGTCGAATTTGAAGACCATTTATTCTAATGAAGTGTTTATTTACCTCTTGGCTATGACGTGTGAATTTCTGGGAATTTTTAAGGGCAAATTAGTGCCTCAATTTCGTGATATCTTACATGGGTGTAATCTGGAATTTTCTGGGCATAGGCCGAATGTGGCCGAGAACAAGTATTTTACAAATACATAGCCTAAACTTGTTTTCTTTAGTGTAAAGGATATCTTTGCCTTTTATTTCAATCATGTACATGGATTAACTCGTTGAATGGCTAAGGTCATGGTTCCTAAAAGTATTCTTGATTGATTTATATGCTGATCTTAGGGGAAACGCATTGGAAAAGTCTTAAGCCGAATGCTGTATTATTCATTTGGGTGTGTTATGCATGTCAAGTTCATGATGTACATGCTGTATTGGTTGGATACCCTCTTGATGTGTATATATACATGCCATACGTGGTTGAGAGATGGACACTTAGTCTTAAATTCACTTGATTCTTATGATATGCATGCTGTATTGGTGATGGAACAATGGGCTGAGCATGTTGAATGAAGATTCATGTCATGTAATTGTGATTAAGTGAGTGCAAATTGCTGTCATGCTCGTGCGTTACTTGGACATGCTTGTGAATCATGCATGGGAAAGAGATTGTTGCATGACATGCATTAATTATGCCCGGCTAGGGGAGTGTAATGCCGGATGCCCAGTGGCCTAGTGGCATAATTCTGGATGTCCTCGGGAGTTTCGAGATGCCCGGTGGTATACGGTACGTAATTCCAAGGGGAGATGCCTGGTGGTATGTCGGTACATAATTCCGGAAGCCCGGTTGTATTTTGAATACATGCTCGGGGGATTCCTCGTGATGCTAGGTGGGATGCGAGATGCCCGGCCAGAGAGTGTAAATGCCGGAAGCACGGAGTGTGTGTGCCGTGATGCCTCACGATGCCGATTTTGGGTGTGAGATGCCCGGAATGTGGGGGCCGGAAGCCGGTTGGTTCTTACCGGGATTTGCATTTGAAATTGCAAGAATTTGATGTGAATGCATGAGCATTATGAAACTGTGAAAGGTACACATAAAGTTGGTCATATGCATGAGTATTGCGAAACTTTGAAAGGCGCACATGACGTTGTTGATATGCATGAGCATGAATTGAGCTGATCATGTAAGTCATGCACAAGAGGTGAAATATTGGCATATGTATTTGCTGAGTGATGTGACATGTTCATATGTATAAAAGATGTTCATGTGCAAGTGTATGAGTGATGAACCAGGTGAACATGAGAAATGCTTGCATTATGAGCACACATGTTTGATGGATGTAAGCTTTGAGGTTAATGTCAAGGCATGTGGTTGAATTGTTCACCTGCGATCATGATTTTGATATTCTAAAGTTTTCTGATTGTCTTGTGAAATTATGAAAGGCTTGCATGATGAGATGTGTATACATAGTTAAGATGCTGGTTGGTGAAAGTATGATATGACTGCAATTTGATGATTGAAATGCTTGTCTATGATGCTTACATGTTGTTGTGGCGTGCTTGATGGCAAGGTATGGGTAGTCTAGAAATTTTATCTCTGCTGAGTGGTTGTACTCACCCCTTTTGAGGACTAACATTTCAGACTAGACAAGATACCTCTCCGACACGGCCACCGGTAGATAGATCGAGTGGCTGGATATGACTGCAAGGAGGAGGATAGCAAAGAAGGGAACCTTTGGACGGCCGACACGGGTCGATGGACTTTAAGTATACGGCTGCTGGAAGAGATATCGGTCATCTTTTGAAATATATCCGAGTATAGATGACTACGGCATTTTGATGTACCGATTAAAGGTGTCCATCAAGTTATGTAAGTTAGAGTGTACAGTTTTAACTTATACAAAGTGTTTAGTTGGTGTGCACTATCTGTTGATTATAGGAAAGGGAGATGTTGGATATGCTTCCGCCATATAAATTGCGCGAGGACCGATCAAAAAAAAAAAAAAAAAACCCCAAGACTTTACAGCTCAATATGTAAAGCGAAGTTAGATAGGTAGCTGTGGCAGCCTCAGTTGGTTCAGGGGTGCTACAAAATATACTCCAAATATTCAATATTTTGAGCTTATAAAAGGGGGGGCCACAGAATTGAATACGGGGACAGACATAGGAGGGGTCTCCTTTTAGAAAAAAAAAAAGGAAAAAGAAAGTCAAAAAAACAAGGGAAAAGAGAGAGAGAGAGAGCTGTCGGAGGGTGAGCTGAGGGAGAGAGAGGAAAAAAAAAAAAAGAAAAAAAGAAGAAAAGAAGAAAAGCAAAGCATCGAAGCCGCCGTGCGCGTTTGTTCGTCTTCCCTGGGGGAGTCCTCGTCGGCCGCCGTTGCCGTCGGCGTTATCGCCGCCGCGCCATAGCTCGCGCCGCCGCCGCCGAACCCCCATTGTCGGTCCTGCGGCTTGCGCCGCCCCTCCGCCGCTCCAGATCCGCCGTCCCGAAGTCCCCTCCTGCACCCGCCGCGCGCCCACCTCCAAGCAGCACCACCGCCGCCGTCTCACCCGTTGCCGCCGTCAACTCACGACCCAGCCATGCTTTCCCCGCTCGCAATGCTCGACGCCCTCCTCCACCCAAATCCGCTCGCGTCGCCGATCCCCCGCCGGTCTCCGCGTGCCGCTCCCGACGTCGCCGCGGCCTCCGATCGTGACCCGGGTTGCAAGCTAGGCGGACCCGCACCGCTCGATCCGATTTGTGCCGCTCGCGCCTCGAAGCTGACGCGCCGTCCCGAGTCCCCGGCGCCTCGGTCTTCATCCGCCCAAGCCGAGATCAGCCCGACGCCGCCGCGTCTCCGATCCGACGCCCCGCGCCCACAGCTCGCGCCCGCGACGTCCACGCCTCCCCGCGTCTCCGCGCCCCGACGCCGCCGCCGTGCCGCCGTTGCGCCATCCACGGCCATCCGTTGCGAGAACCCTAGCCGGCGATTCTCCTTGCCGGCGGCCACTTTCCCCTAAAAAAAAAAAAAAAAAAAAAAAAAGAAGAAAAGAAAAAAAGAAAAAAAAATCAATTAGGTAGATTTTCTTTTATTTATTTACTTTATTTTATTTTTTTGTTTTATTTTATTGTTTTTATTGTTATTCTATTTTTGTTAACAACATTAGGCCTTGATATGTGATTGGAAATTCCAATTTATCCTCAATTCGCAACCGCACCGATTTTTATTTTCGTCTATAAGGCTTTAGACGAAGTAATTAATTATGCGGGAATGAAATTGATATTTTGATCTTTAAGGCTTAAGATCAATTTATCGATTTTACTAGTGAAATATTGTCCCTTGATTTGAACTATGTGCGATGTTTTTGGATAATTTTGGATGGTCTTGATTGCCTTGTTTATATTGAAATATGTCTGAGTTAGAATATTGCATGTTTAGGGTTATTTGCACATTTAGGCTAAGCATTCTAGTTATCATGAATTTAAAAAAAAAAAATCAATTAATTTAGGTTGCATGTTTAATTATTAGAAATTGTTAATTTCAAAACAAAATAAAAAAAATAAAAAAATCTTAAACTAGGATTAGTTTTTATTGTCTTGCATATTTAGATTAGGGTAATTAGGTCATGAGAAAAAAAAAACAAAAAAAAAAAGCAAAAATTCATTTAGAATGCTAGTTGAATTGCATATCAAATTTTGATCAATAAAAAAAAAAATAAAAATCATTAAGCATATTAGAGTAGGATTGCATGTTTAATTTTAAATATAGATTAATATTTTAGATAGGTTGCATCTTAGGCTAGAAATCGCTGAATTAAAATAATGTCTTAGTTTAAATTAGGATTTAGTTTAACCAAATCTCTAGTTTCAATTAGATAGAATTTTAATTTAGTTAGGAATTTCATTCAAATATCTTAGGATAAATTACCTCCACTTTTTAGGGTAAATTGCATTTTTTAGAAAAATAAAAAAATCATAAAATCAAAAAGAAAAAAAAAATCAAAATCTTGCATGAGCATGTAGAATTAGATATGTAGATTTAGTAGAAAAGACATTTAGGCTAGTAAATTAGGCTTTTTTTTTTTTAGAATCACATTTTTAGGGTAGTTCAATTAGGACTTTTGTTAATTCAAAATTTCAGGTAAAAAAAAATCAAAAACATTAGGTGCATGATTTGCATTCTAGGGCCATTTAATTTAAATTTGCATATTAGGTCATTTAAGTTGCAATTATTGCATTTCGTGTCATATAATTTAGATCACTTTGCCATGTCATATTAGGCTATTAGCATGCATTGCATTTGGATTAAATTCCATTAAATAAAGTGAGAACAAAAAAGAGAAATTTACGTGTTAATTATAAACCATATCTAGGATTGTTGATGTGGATTTTAATTTAACATTGCAGATGCTTTTACTGCTTTGAGGTAAGTTTTGCAATCTATTTATTGTTTTTCTTGGGTGTTAAATTGGTGGATTGCGCACCCGCATGATCACTTCACATGTTAGGGAGATAATTAAAATCAATTCAAGCTGCCTGCCAAACATTTTTTTAAAAATAAAAAGAAAAGGTACCGAAAGGGCGTTAGATAAATCTTGCGTAACCAAGTCCCCGTATCTAGAATCTTTGATTCGCAGGAGTAAAGTAAGTCTCCCATTACTTGGGTTTCTAATCGACCCACCAAAAATAGATTAGTGGCGACTCCTAAATGAAAATTATTTGCATGTTAAGAATTCAAACCTAAGTCGCGAATTGGTATGGGCTTGGGAGAGCCCGAATTAAGTCTAAGCTTAACAATCCATTAGCCAAAGCCTAGGTGATTCAAACCCCGAAAAATTTGGTCGCGACACCAATGCACATCCAGGGTAGTGTGTTATGATTACAAATTTGTCTCGGCTCTTGCCAAGTGTGTTAGTGCTCTTGAAAAACAGCTGGGGCATGGATGCAGGTGAGTCTCATAACAGTGACTTCCCCAGTTTCGTAACAAATAAAGTCCATAACATGGGGTGAGGTGGTTATGTTATGTACCTATATATCGTCATTCCAAAACAACGCCAATCCGCCTGCCAAACCCACAAGACTGCAAGTCAGGAGATTCGAAAAACGCAAGGTACGTTTAAAACGAAAAACCATTTCATCACAATTCTTTGTTTCCATAAAAAAAAAAAAACAAACTGGGCTTTTCTTTAGCCACAAGGGCTTTAAGAGCTTGAACTGTCAGGGGATTGCCCAACCCCTGACAGTTCCAACTTATAAACTTCATTTTTGAACCGGTGGCTGTTTAGGGCCAGCCACCATCGCCCTTGGTTCATCTTTTTCAGCCTCAAAGATTGGCGTATCCAGTAGATTTGTATCATCAAAAATGGTTGGATGACCTCCGTGTACACCTTTTTGTTTTAGGTCTGAAGGTATGAGATTTGTAGAGGCCTGAGGTCGATATTCAGGTCCAGACCCCAGAGCAGAGCTTGTCTGTGGAATTATGGGAGCAGCAGGGGGCAAAAGCATGGGAAGAGATTGGCCACGCGTTGGAGGTGTTTCAAGTACCATTTCCTCCTGTTGATCCTCCAAGGCTGTATTATCATAATAAAATTCCCAATACGGACTAAACTTCTGGACTTCAGCTTTCAGCCAAGGACCGTAAGGAGTTTTGCCAGGTTCATCATACATCTCCTTGGAGTGAGGCACCGTGGGGCAAGCATCTGCATAATGTCCTAAACGCCCACAGGAGTAGCAATAATGAGGTAACCTTTCGTACCTAAAATCCAGCCAGTAGGTTCTGTTTGTATGTTTTATGAGACAACCAGCCTTTGATGGTTCTGCAAGATCTATTTCAACACGAACCCTTCCAGCACGCAGATTAGATCTTGTTATAATCTCTGATTTTTGTTGCAACACCTTCCCCACACTACTAACAGCTCTGCGAATCATTTCATCGGTACAACATTCCAAAGGCAGTCCTAAGACTCCGAACCCGGGCGGCAAGTGGAGAAATCATAACAGTGTAAGGGAGTTTTCTCAACCCATGGCTTGAACATAACTAGATGACCTGAAAATTGCCAAGGTCCGCTATCCAAAACCCTTTGTTTATCAGCATGTGACCTAAATTTCGCTAAGTATATTCCTGCTTCTCGCTGTTGAAATTCGACATGCTCTGTACGCCATGCTTTTTTCAGGGCTGTTTGAAGAGCAGGAAAATTTAAAGAAGGGTGGGAAAGGACCTTACCGAGCAAAGTCAATTTGCACTCCTCTACTACCTCAGGTGAAGGTTCTATATCCCACTCATCTATTTCCTGTTTAGCACTTAATCGGCCCAATCTTTGACAAAGAGCAGCTACCCGGTGAGCATCCAGGTCTCCTTCATCATCCATGAGAGGATCGACTCAATAGATGGAGAGGTTTTGTGAATCAGATATGGGAAGATGGAAGAAACAGCTGTAGACAAAGAACCTAGAAAGGGCTTTTGCTGAAGACAGAATCTGCAAGCTTCGTGAGATGAAGGGAGAGAAAAACTTCTAGAGTATGTACGGTCAATGAGTCAGCAAATAGGAGATTGCAGAAGAAGCTACCCATACGGTAGAGGAAACTCGACTGCATTCGAGGAAAGGAGAGCATAGAATTGCGGTCTCTAAGGATCTAGTTGGTGTGGTGACTAATGATGTGATAATGGGTATAGTTGGTGCAACGATTTGGATCACGACAAAGAAATCTGGTTGGCGCGGCGATTTGTGTCGCTGCGATCGTCGAAGATGGAGTTTTGGATGGCATGGCAATAATAAATGTCACGGTGGTCTGATCGAGTTAGATGAAGTGACGGCAGCATAGGGATTGTGCGGTGGTAGCAACCAGGCGCGGCGATGATTTGATGTGGGCAAGTCACAAGAACGGCAACGGCACATTGTTTAGGATTTTCTAGGTTTGTAGATCTATCGCTCTGATACCATGTTAACAGTCTAAACACAAATTAAGAAGAAGAGGAAAAAAACATAAGAATTGATGAGGTGATACCATGTTAACAATCTAAACACAAATTAAGAAGAAGAGGAGAAAAACATAAGAATTGATGAGGTTCAGTAGTGTGCTTACATCCTTAGATAAGCCTCCCTGACATTTTATTTTTATTTTTCATTTTTCTCCTTAATCATCAAGTATGTATAGACCTATATATGCAATCATATGGACTTCTTTTACAAGTCAAGCCTTTATAGATTAGAAAAATACAATCCTCTACAAATCAGAAGGAAAATAAAATCTCATACAAATAAGGCACTAAAAAATAAATTCTCCTACAAATTAGGGAATTCCAACTCGCACCAACAAATTATGTAAAAAATATCTGACCATCAGGTGGCGATTGAAGTGTGTGGAGTGGTCTAGACCTTTTGTAGAAAAATCTTAGATAGAAGTAAAAGAGAACGGGTCAAAAAGAAGACACGTAGCCTGTGTCTTTTACCTCTTGTAAAAGAGTATGGCGGTGAAATCTCCCTATAAATGGGCTTGATGGCCATTTTAGAAGAAAACAATTCCGTTCACGTGTAATACACGCTACAATCTAATAGACATCCCCTTTCCTTTCTTGTGCTGCTAATCATGCCTTGCCTAGTATTGTCCCACGTGCATACGCTCTTAGTTTATGCTTAGCAAATTTTCGACTGTTGATGAAAGTAATGGCGATACCAATGAAAGGTGGAGACGGGCTGCGAGAGCATCGCGGGGTGATAGCGAACCCACTTTCCGACTAGCTCGGTTCAACCCCAACCAATTCGAGGACTGATCGGCGGAGATTACAGCCACCATGTCCCAACGTGCGTGTTGAATAGTCTGCTGTTGAATTCTGTTTTCGTGGTAAGGCCTCTTTCATTAATCAAATTTTTATAGCACATGCGAAAAAGCAATCCTTTCAGACTTTTGTTGCACGGCATGTCCATTTATTTGACAATTACCGGTGACTCTTGTACGAGAAACCATAATGGGTGAAGCACAAGCATGTTTCTAGGGACGATGAAATGATTGGATGAGAAGGTCTCATCAATATATTCCTAACTTGCACTAAAAATGGTGGTTACCTACTTCATCTAGTTACGACCGCCCCCTTGCCTTCTCTCAATGGAACGTCACAGTCCATCTAACATGGAAGCCTTAATTGAACTGTATTTGTGGAACCCGCACCACGCTAAAGAAAAAATGTCAATCTAAGCCGCTCATTCCAAGTTTCATCTTTCAAATCTCGTATGGCTTTCAAGTAATCAAACTATTTCTATTAGTTTAGAACTGGTCGTCCAGATGACATGGTTCAGGAGATTTGGTTTTATGCTAATGGTGTACGGAATAAAAATCCACTGTGAAATTGGAGAATTGTATGAATTAGGGTTTATATGTAACTTAAATACTTTGTCATATTGACTTCTTATAGATACAATCGATGTCTCTGGCTCCTCATAGAAGTATATGTTTTACACTGAATGTCCAAAAAGAAAACCCCTTGTTATTAGCATGGATCAACTTCCACATCGTATCATATGAAGCATCTTTACTAGTCCAATGGTGCATTAGTCAAGCTAAATCATTTATAAGAGTATACAACTCAGATTCAATCTCTCTCCTTACGTAATAATCATAAATTCTCGATGTATATATAACTCGAATCTAAGTTTAATTTGGGTAATTGATGGAAAATGAAAAAGCGTGATGATGGCCCTTCATTTGGTTGCACTAATGTTCTCAAGTCCGAAGGGCATGCACTCAATGGCGGAAGGTACATAAGTAATAGTGAACACTATCCTTTAACGATCTCGTGGAACCACCACGTAAGCATTTGAATGTAACAAGTGAATTGTGCTTAAGAAGGTCCACAGTAGAAGCACGATCATTGTCGAAAGAACAGAAAACACACAGTATAAATGAAAACTTTTGCATACCGAGTGAAAAATAAACAGTCTGCATATCACGTGCCATATTCAAGGCTAGATCACAAACCCATATCACGCCACTCTAAGCTTTCATATCCAAATCATGCACACAAGCTGCAATTACGTCGGGGTGCATCTGAAGATGCGATCACCATGTCTGATGACCTAAATATGCGACCTTTCTTCAACCCCTCTCCACCATTTCGCGAAACATTCGAGACCCCAAACGGTGATTGTGTCCAGCGTGCGTGCCACAAACGCCTGAACCGAGTGCGACCAATAGGGGTTGCACACCCGGTCGTACCCAATCCACCGCACACTAGCTCTACTGAACATCTCCGCCGAAGGTATGAAGACATGCCGTTTCTTCATTTTGGTCATTTTCGTGGCAATGAAAAGAGGAGTCTGCAATATAATTGGAATTCAAGCGCAATGTTAGTTTTAAAAGCTTTTCATCTAGGACTTGCGATTCGTTAATTTCTATGAAAACTTAATTACACATTTGAAGTGAATCTCTAAATCCAAGCATAAACTAATTGTTTATCTCATAGTTTCAAACAAACAGTCAAGGACAAGAAACCAAGCACAATAACAAGACCATAAACAAAAGAATGCATATTAAGATTTGAAATTACACCTTTGCATGATACAATGCTAGACAAACCGTTTTCCTTAAGCTCGTATAATGTCTAGTTTCACCGGTTAGCAAAGGGCCATGGTTATGGACCTGAATTCATTAGTATGGAACATTTTCTTTTCCAAGTGATATCCCCTAGTATATGAATGGGCAATGCACTCATCATTGAACGGCATGAGATATCGAAAGATTATATAAAGACATTGATCAAGAAAAAAGTTAAAACTTATTCTGGATTCTAGATTCCAGGTTCCAATTAAGAACTTGGAACATACCTGTTGAAAGAAGTTCCTTATTTTTTAGAATTTGGAACCTACTCTACATACCTTAGAATTTGGAACTTACAGGTTCTTACCGGTCCAATTCTCAGGTTCCAAGTTTTACTCTTGAACCATACTCACCCCTATTTTCAATAAAGTGATTGAGTGTCATGGAGGGAAATTCAATGGCATCTAATTTTCTTTTTTAAAAGAAAAATGCTAACATTATAATAATGTTTCAGTGAATTTATGAGTGTTTAGTCAGAAGTGAGAGAGAGGACGAAAGAAATGGGACATAAAAATTCTAACCAAATCATTACAATACCCAATGGGTATATATGGCTTTTTAATTTTTGTCGTAGATTTACCTGACATTGAACATCAATCCCTTGTCCCTCGTACTCAAGACTGATGCTTCTTGAGAACATTGCTAGGAATCTGCAATGAATCACATTGTTCTATCAATTTCCCGTGATTGAACTAGAAGAATATGTAGGATATAGACTTTGACACTGTTGAAAGGTCCTTTTAGATCCAAATAATGTCAAACATACTAAATTGCTGGAACTTTAAGCAATGAATAAACTTTGATCTGGCGTTGAATTTGATTAACTTCTTATTATTACTCGTAGTCCATCACATTGTTTACCATGACAAATCTGTATATCAATCCTGATATAGCTACAATCCTAAAAGGAAATTAGTAAGAAAGAGAAGACTTTTGCAATATATATCAACAAATTACCGAAAAAAGAAGACGCAAAACTGGAAGAAAATCGGAACGTACGCTTTGGTGGAGGCATACAAGGTCATAAGAGGATACGAAGAGATATACACGGCGGAACCAGAACCCATGTTCAAGATCGCTCCTCTCTTCCTCTTCAACATTCCATCGATCACTCCCTTAGTCGCCCACACCGCTGCGTTCACGTTCACTCTCAACACGCTCTCCATCAACTCTCGATCCACCTCGTGAAAGTATTTTGGGTACGGATATGCCACCCCCGCGTTGTTGACCAGCAACCCGACGTCGATCCCTTCCGTTGCTCCTGCAATGGCCACCGTTATCTCCTCTCCGCTCAGCTTCGCGAGGTCTGCGACGACGGTCTTGACCTGGACAAAGTGTCTCGTGCGTCAGATGTACCATCACTTGGGAATTTTTAATGTAAATGGCAAATGAGGTGCTAACTATTTGATGGACCTCGGTGGTCGCTCCGTATCTATCCCTCAGCTCCCTCGAGGTGGCCTCGAGTTTGCCAGGGTTCCGGCCGACGAGCATGAGGTTAAGGCCCTTGGAGGCGAGCTCGAACACCAGAGCTTTACCGATGCCGTCGGTGGCACCGGTGACAACAGCCCACGAGCCATAGTCACGCAAGTCCTTTGGCTTCCTCAGGAACGTGGTGTGCAGCCATCGGGTGAACGTGAGCAGGTTCTTGAAGAGTGAGACGAAACCTAGTACGGTGGCCGTGGCGATCAAGAAGTCCGCAAGTACCATTGCTTAGTGCGGTGTGTGGTTTCACCAGAGGATGTAGTGGTGGCAAGTGCTAAACATTTATAGACATCTCTATTAGAAATTAAACCAAATTCATCGGTGCAAAAACTTTTCAATACCTGCATTGAGAAAAGTCATAATTGTTGCATTATCTTTAATGAATCCGTTCATCATTATCTATAATGAGTCTATTTCTATATTTCTATTTTTAGGTATAGTGACTGTTTTTAGAGATAATGTGAGATATGGTGATTGATTTGTTAGTTTCTAAATCTCATCCGAAATGCTAGCTTTTTCTAGTAGGAATAATAAAGGTCATATAATAGGTCTATAAATATGGGAATCTTGTAATTGTTTTTTTGTTAAGGTGAAATAAATCTACAGGCCTATTTGTCTTCTCTTTCTTGTGTGAGTTGTGAGCGTTTTACCTTCCAATTACTTTCTTCAAAGTGGTATCACAGTTTACGATTTGTGATCATGACGTCAACAAACAATTAGCTTCCTCTTCAATACCCTTGTCTTACCAAAGACAACTATGGTAACTAGGCCATTAGAATGAAAACTCTACTCGGCGCCTATGGTATGTGGGAACTTATCAACACTAGCTATGATGAATTAGAAGATGAAGCTACCTTGAACTAGAATCAGAGGAATTCTTTCGAGAAGGTTCATTTGAAAGATCAATATGCCCTATCAATCATCTATCAAGTTTTAGATGATTCCATGTTCAAAAAAGTTTCCAATGCTGCTACTACTAAGGAGGCATGGGAGATTCTTCATAACACACATCAAGGAGTATAGAAAGTTAAGAGTCACCTTCAAACCTTTAGAAGTGAATTTGAGGTAATTCATATGAAAGAATCTGAATCGATTGCTACTTATTTCACAAGAGTTTTGGCGATTGTCAACCAGATGAAAATAAACGGAAAAGACATTTAAGATGTTCGTATTGTCAAGAAAATACTTCGGTCCTTAGACAAAAAGTACGACCATATTGCTGTTGCAATTGAAGAATCCAAAGACTTAGATGCCATGATTATTGATGAGCTTATGGGTTCTTTACAAGCCCATGAAGAAAGGTTCAAAAGAAAAAATGATTGAACCGGTGGAGGAAGTTCTCCAAATGCGGCTGACCACCTGAGATGAGAAGGAGCAAAAAAGAGATCCTGTGCAAACTCGCGGGACAAACCAAGATCATGATCATGGTCGAGGCCAAGGTCGCAGAGGTGATGCTGTTCGAAGTGATGGTAGATACTAGTATCAAAGAGGTGTTCCTGGAAGAGGAAAAAACTCAACAGGCCAATGGTATGATAAATTTAAATTTCGATATTATGATTGTAATAAACTTGGCCATTATGCTTCTGACCACTGGAATAAGGAGAGTAGCAGAACAGATGAAAAGGCAAATTTGGTGAATGATATCAATCAAGTTTTATTATTGGCGTTCAAAGAAGAGGAAGGATGTCAAACTGATTTGTGGTATATGGATACCGATGCAAGTAATTACATGTGTGGGAGAATTAAGATGTTCACCGAGTTAGATGAGACAATTAAAGGGAAAGTCTCTTTTAGTGATAACTCCAAAATTCTTGTCGAAGGCAAATGTACAATTCTGATTCTCTTGAAAAATGATGCACGTTAGTTTTATTTCTAATGTTTTATTATGTCCCGAGAATGTCAAGTAATATTTTGAGTTTGTGACAGCTTTTGGAGAAAGGTTATACTATTCATATTAAAAATCTTAGTCTTATGCTAAGAGATAAGGATAATAAACTGATTACAAATGTGAAGATATCAAAGGACACGAGGTTTACTCTCAATATAAAGAATAATATGTCTTGATGTCTGAAAACATGCGTGGACGGTCCTTCATGGTTATGGCATTTGAAGTTTGGTTATCTCAATTTTGGTAGACTCAATTTGCTTTCTCGCAAGAAGATGGTTTATGGCTTACCACATATTGATCATCTCGATCAATTATGTGAATGTTGTGTTATTGGTAAGCATGCCAGAACTAGCTTTCCGAAGGAAGCGACTTATCAAGCAAAGAAGTTGCTCGAGTTGATTCATTCTGATGTGTGTGGCCCAATCACTCCTCACTCATATGGTAATCATCGATATTTCGTTACATTTGTTGATGATTTCATTCAAAAAACTTAGGTGTATTTTTTCAAAGAAAAGACAGAAGTATTTGATATGTTCAAACAATTCAAGAACTTGGTGGAAAATGAGAGTAGCTATTTTATCAAAGCTATGAGGACTAATCATGGTGGAGAATTCACCTTAGCCATATTCAACAAATTCCATAAAAATCATGGTATTCAGCATTTCTTGACAGCTTTGTATTCTCCTCAATAAAATAGTGTAGCTGACCAAAAAAACAGAACTATCCTCGACATGGTTTGAAACATGTTAAAGGGCAAAAATTTGCTGCTGTTTCGTGTGTGGTCTATCTTCAAAATAGATTTCCCACATATGGACTTGAAGGTGTAACTCCACAGGAAGCATGGATTGGGAGAACATCAAGTGTTTCACATTTGAGAATTTTCGGTAGCATTGCTTATGCTCATGTCCTAGACCAAAAAAGATCAAAGCTGGAAGACAAGAGCAAAAAACTCATTTTTATTGGGTATGACTCCTCATCCAAAGCCTACCATTTATTTGATCCTAACACATTGAAAGTGTATATAAGCAAAGATGTCAAGTTCGATGAAGATGGCTCATAGGAAGACAATCAAAAAGAAGAAGTGAATGCTCGTGGTGATACCAATCAAACAGAGTTGAAAGATCATTCTACACCTTCTTCTCTAGTATCTTCTTCAAGTTCATTATCACCTACTTCTTTAAATGATGTCAATGAACCGTTAATGCCAAGATTAATGAGATTGTCTTACATTTATGAAGCTACTGATGAGGTTCACCATGTATGTCTTCTTGCAGATTATGAACCACTTGTCTATGATGATGCAACCAAAGAAGAAAAATGGAGAAAAGCCATAAATGAAGAAATTGATGCCATTGAGAAGAATTAAACATGAGAGCTTACTGATCTACTGAAGAATAAGAATCGATTGGAGTTAAATGGGTGTACAAGGTCAAGATGAACAAGAAAGGAGAAGTGAGAAGATACAAGGCTAGATTAGTTGCGAAGGGGTACAAGCAAAAGACCGGTATCGACTATGATGAAGTTCTTGCCCCTGTCATCCGCATGGAAACGATTAGATTGATTAATTCTATTGCTGCTCAAAGTGATTTTCGAATTTATCAAATGGATGTCAAATCAGCATTTTTGAATGGCATTCTTGAAGAAGAGATTTATGTTGAACAACTTGAGGGGTTTGTTCAAAAGTCATAAAAACAAAGTGTTAAAGTTGAAGAAAGCTCTATATGGACTTAAACAAGCATCAAGAGCATGGAATTCTAGAATCGATGCATATTTCAAGGTGAATGGATTTTCTCAATGTCCATATGAGCATGCACTTTATTTGAAGAAAGAAAAAGGTGATGTCTTACTCGTCTATTTATATGTTGATGACCTTGTTTTTTACAAGAAATAATTCGGCGATGATTGATGCTTTTAAGGTATCAGTGGTAAAAGAATTTAAGCTGACATATAATGGTCTCATGAATTATTTCCTTGCGATTGAAGTGAAGCAAAGTGCCGATTTTTATTTCCCAAAAAGGATACGCAAAAAATATCCTTGAAAAATTCAACATGAAGAATTGTACTTCGGTCAATACACCAATGGAGTGCGGAACCAAACTTTCAAAGTTTGATGACGATGTCAATGTTCATTCGACATATAATAAAAACTTGATTGGGAGTTTGAGATACTTGACATGCACGAGATCATATATTATGTATAGTGTTGGAATTGTGAGTCGATATATGGAGAAGCCGATGTCATCTCATTTTAAAGCTGTAAAGAGGATACTTCGGTATATCAAAGATACTACTTCTCGTGACTTACACTATTATTGCTGTGAATCCTTCTAACTTAGAGCTTATTCGGATAATGATTATGGTGGAGATATCAATGTTCAAAAGAGCACTATAGGTTTTGTATTTTTCTCATGTGACTACTTTCATGTGGTCATCAAAGAAGCAACATAGTGTTGTCGCGATCTACCCTTCGGGAGAGGGAATAGGTTTAGAGGTATTACTTAAAAGGGAGCCTACGGTCCATGATTAGGCATGAGCTCTCCCAAATATATACCTCACGTGATATTGAAATGTTCATAAGAATTTTGTAATAAGGAGTCACCACTAACCTATCGGGGTCGGCTAGAAACCAAGGAAGACATGGGAGTATATCTCACTTCTTAACAAAACCAAAGAATCTAAGGTTGGGAACTTGATTATACTAATTAACTAATTGGTGTCATTTCGAAACTTAATCTTGTTCATTTTAGAAAGAAATTTTGTCAAGCAGTTTGGATTAATTTTAGACCAATCCATTAACACATGAGGTGATCATGCAGATACGCAATCATTAAAATAACAATTAATAGCTTAGGAAAGAGTTTAAATAAATTGCACGGGAGAGCAAATATTTAATATTAATGAAAGGATAAATGTTAATCTTAACTGAACTAAAGGGAACAAAATAGCAAAAGCATGCAAATAAGAGTAATTGTCTTCGAAGACAATTGAAACTTTAAGATAGAGTCCTAAGGGCTTACTCAATTTTTTTGGCACACTTTAGAGTTAAGAAACTTCCATTTTTAAGAAAATAGCTCGGAAAGTTTTTTTTTTTTAATAATTTTCAAATGAAAATTTGAATTTTCTAACATTTTTTTATTTTTATTTTTTTAATTATTATTAATTAAAAAACTCGAATTTTCGGAAATTTCTTGAATTTTTATTATATTTCGCAGTTTTTTTAATTTTCTTAAACTTTTAATTTTTTAAAATTTTTGAAATATTTCATATTTAATATTATTATATTCAGGAAAATAAGTTTGGACCGGATTAATCCAATCCGGCCCATTGACCCAACCTAAACCTGGATCCAACACTGTCGGATTAAAAAAGAAAGAATTTTTTAAATATTTTTTAATGATTTTTTTTTCTTTCTTTTGTCTTTTCCTGACTTCGTCCATTTCCCAGCACCTCTTTTCTCTTTTATTTTATTTTATTTTATTTTTCTTTTGTTTTTTTATTTGTCTCTTCCCTTTGTAGGTACTCTCATCCCCTTCCGGCCTTCTGCTCCGAAATGTCTCCCTCTGTACGTACTATCATCCCGTCACGCCTCCTTCCCGAAATGTCTCCCTTTGCACTATCATCCCCTTCCCGCCTCCTTCCCCTGAGAAAATATTGAGTTACGTCTTCCCCTTTGTAGGTACCATCATCCCCTTCACGCCTCCTCCTCCTCCCCCGAAATGTCTCCCTCCAATGTCTTTTCCCCCCTTTTGTCCTTTTTTACGTTTCTCTTTTTCAGTAGCCCTTTTTATTTCTTTTTCTTTTCTTTTCCTTTTATTTTTCTCTTCCCTTGTGGTCTTTCTTCTTTTTCGTGCGTCCTCTCTACACGCCCGAAGCCGCCACCTCTCCTGCATTCTTTTTTCTTTTTTACCGAAACTCATCGACCAGACCAACGCCATTTTAAACAAGCCTCGCTACCCATCGTCGCCGGCACCGACATCGCTCGCGCTCGGGCCACCGCCGAGCCGACACCCAGTCTCTCACCTATACGGACAAGGAGGAAGACGGGACACAACTTGCACGAAAATAAAGCCCGAATCACAACAGATGGCCATAAGCCCTAATCACGACAATATAAACTCGAAATGGACAAAACAAAAGCGTGTGGAACGGCAACAGAACGCATCTAACAACGGCGGACGCCTATAATGGACGAAGGTTCAGGGATAGTCATGCGGGCTTCACTTAGCCATTTATACAAACAGTTCGCGAGCATTACCAAATGTTTAGATTTCCGACCCAACCGGGACTCGCAATGGGACCAAGGTTCTCGGAAAACGACCAGAAAACACACAGAGGCTTGGCTGAAGGCCTACGGGCGCCGGAGGGACCAAAGCTCATGCGACCAGGTCGGCCATGAGCTCCGGTCCGACGCCCTACAAAAACGGAGCATACATGACCAGAGAGAAGCTACCTGGTTTGGGTCAGTGGGGGTGCCTCGACGTACGGCAGCTAACGGACGGGGCCACCGACGACGACAGATCGCTCTCTCGGGCTCACGCTCTCCTCGCTCTCTCTCTCTATCTCTCTCTCTCTCTCTCTCTCTCTCTCTTGGTCTCTCACCCACCGAAGAGCTCCCCTTAGAAATCCGAACCTCCCTCAATCCATCAATCCCTCCAAGCCCCCCCTGGTTTGTACGTTTCTTTTTCTGTAAAAGCCAAACCAGCGTGAGAGTGATAAGGGAGGAAGAAGACCACGCGTGGGCTGGGCCGAAACGAAAGGAGTTGGGCCAATCTGCGAGGAAAGAAGAATAGAAGGAAAAAGAGGGGTGGGCCAACCCCATTCGATTTCCTTTTCTTTTTATTTCGTTTCTTTTATGATCATAATTTTCAAAAATGATAATATTTTTTCTTGTTCTCTTTTTTTTTTCCTTTTCTTTTTGCTGGCAAGCTTTTTGGAAAAAATTAAAAATTACCATTAGTTATGCAAATATTCCTAATGCTAATACGCGATGCAATTTAGTGATTTTTTTTTTGGCTAGGGTTTGGAAATTAATTCATAATTTTCTACACAATTAAATCCTAAATAAAATGATAAAATTTAGATGTCAACAAGTGTCACTCTATCGACATGTGAAGCTGAATATGTAGCTACATCCTCATGTGTTTGTCATGCAATCTGGTTGAGAAAACTATTCAAAGATATTCTTACGGAGTAGAAGAGAGAAACTAATGTTTTTGTTGATAACATTTTTGCTATTGCATTGGCAAAAAATCCAATTTTTCATGAATAAAGTAAACATATTAATGTTCGATATCACTTCATTCGAGAACATGTTAAAGAGAATGAGGTTGAAGTGTTGCATGTGAAGACAGGAAATCAAATAGCAGACATTTTTTTTAAATAGGAGTCTTTTAACTGTTTTTTTGTTAAGGTAAAATAAATCTACAGAGCTATTTATCTTCTCTTCCTTGTGTGAGTTATGATCGTTTTTCCTTTCCTCAGTCTCTCTCACCTCCTTGCCCTCCACAACTCCACAACGTACCATCTCGCCTCACCACATGTCCGGAAGATAGTTTGGTACCTGAACAATCCTACTGTAAAGTGACACTATGTGAATTATTTTCTGATAGTGATCTATGCCCCATCCCCTTTCCTTTCTCTCTCTTCCTTCTCTCTCCAGTCGCTCCGTTAAAATCCTGCAGCCACCAACCCACGGCCACACAGCTATCGCACCCCACCTCCGTTAGGCTTTTGGGATCTCTTAAATTATTGGAGTAATCTCGTCGGGTTAGAGCAATTTCATGTCCTAAGTCTGGTCGACATGGTAATGACCATGGCCTTCTTCGTGACCTAGTTTAGGATGAAGTTAATGTTCTTTAACTCGGAGGTCGCTATGGAGATAAAAACATAGCTAATGTTTGGGAACAGTCAATGATTTTGGCAACGATTTTGTCCTTGCTTCGTTTTAGGCTGTTAAGGTGCTGCATGGTAACCTTTCTTGGCCAAAAAATTTCTATTCTTTTGTTTTTTGGAACAAAAAAAACAATAGAAACCTGTTTGATAATGGCAAGATATCTTTTTGTTCCCGAAAACAAAAAGTTAGCCCATGAATGGTTTTGGAATATAAATGAGAAGTAAAAAAAAGTTATATTTTGTTCCCGGGAACAAGTTTAAGAAAAAATGAATTTTTTTTCCTTTTATTCTTCTTTTGCTGGCTGCCATTAACTGCCGTTGACTGCCGCCCGCTGTCGCTCGCCGTTGCTGCCATCGCCGCCACTGCCGGAGGCCAACCGACCATTGTTGCTGCCGGTCGTCGCCGCTGCTGCACGCTGCCGCCGCCGTCGGAGGCCAACCGACCATTGTCGCTGCCGGTTGTCGCCCGTCGCCGCCGCCGCTAGACGCTGCTGCCGCCATCGGACGCTGCCTTCACCGTTGGACGCTGCTGCCACCGTCGGATGACCGCCGCCCATCGCCGCACATTGCCGTCGGTTGATCGCTGCCGGTCGACTTCCGCCCGTCGCCGCACGTCCCTATCGGCGGATTGCCACCGCCGATTGCCACTGCACAACCCATCGGCCGGCGGTCGCCGCCGCCGGACGTTGCCGCTGCCGCTGCCGCCGGATGACCGCCACCGCCGACAGACGCCGCGTCGTCGGCGGATGACCGCCTCCGCCGTCGGATGCCGCCGCCGGACGATTGCCGTCGCCGTCGGATGATTGTCGCTTGCCGCTGGACGATTGTCGCTTGCCGCCACACGTTGCCACCGGCCACCGGCCGACCGCCAGCTAACTGCTGCCGCCAATCGCCGCCGCACGACCCATCGGCCGCTACCTCCTGCAGCCCGCTGGTAGCCTCCGGTTGTGCGGTGGTGATCGGCGGCGGTAGTCGGCCGGCGGCGGTCGGCCGATGGCGACATGCGGTGGCGGGCGGCGGTAGTCCGGTGGCGGCGGCGGCATCCGGTGGCGGTGACGATCGACCGGCAAAAATAAAAAAATAAAAAAATATAAAAAGAAATTATTTTTTACCAAACGCATTTCTATTCTTTTTCTATTTCTAAAGTAAAAATTTTGTGTAGTTACCAAATGAGTTTTTTTATATAGAAATTGTTCCTCAGAATAAAAATAGAAAAGAACTATTTCTGAAAAAAAATTGTTCCCCAGCCAAGAAATGTTGCCATGCGCAGCCTAAGTGCAACATCCCATGACAGAACAGATCATCGATGGATAACCTTCTTTGGGCCACCAAATTCCTCTCTGGAAGTGACTTCTATCAAGTCATTGCACAGCTCTCTTTTGGTGCTCTTTGTCAAGTGATTTGGAAGACTATGAATAATATCCTCTTTCGGGGCCAAGCCTTATTTATTCCAGCTTTAAAGCAACATCTCATCAAAGTTGTCAAGGACAAGGTTCTCTTCTTCAACCACATTGTGGATACTTTAAGGAATAGGCGGCTACAATGGTGTTGGGGACTTGTCCCTCCATCTTCTCTCTCGAGGCGTCTGATCTTCCTATGTAATCTTTGTTTTGAGGGTTGCTGTGTTGTGTTAGGTTTCCTCTAAGCTTGAGGGTTGCTGTTGTCTTGAGGTGCAGGTAGGTGCACTCAGCGAAGTTGGGGGTTAGTTCCAGCCTTTTTCTTCAAAGGTTATTTGCTACTATTATGGTTGAAGTGACTCAGCAAAGTTGGGGGCTAGATCCAGTTCTTCGGAGGTTGCCGTCACTTGTTCTTCCGGTTGCCGCTGTTTGCTATCTGGTTTCCCTTTCCTCTTTCCCTTCTTGTTTGTTGCCGCTGTTTAGCTGGTTCTTGCTGCTGTTTTGGCAGCTTGTGTTTCCCTTTTTCTCGATATCCTTCCACCCGTTATGACATGTTTGTTATTATGAGCGTAAGTTTTTTAGTGCAGAGAACCCTTGCTATATAGTTTTGGTTAAAAGTCAATATATTACCTACCATACTAAAAAAAAAAAAGAAAAAAGAAAAATAAATGACTAGGCGAGTGCCGTACATTTATGCACTCTTTAGTTTATGCTTAACAAATTTTTGACCGACGAGTCGCCGACGAAATAGTGACGATACGAATGAACGGTAGAGACAGGCTACGAGAGCATTGCGGGGGCGATAGCAAACCCACTTTCCGACCAGGCAACATCAATACTAGCTTGGTTTGGATCCCAACCAATTCGAGTACTTGTTCTGTTTTCGTGGCAAAGTCTCTTCCATTAATCAAATACTTTTAGCGCGAAATCACATGCATGAAACAAACAGGCGGAAAAGTAATCTTTTCATACTTTTGTTGCGCGGCATGTCCATTTATTTGATAATTAGCTGTGACTATTGTACGAGAAACCATAACGGGTGAAGCACAAGCATGTTTGAAGGGACGATAAATGATTGGATGAGAAGGTCTCATAAATATATCCCTAAGAACTTGCGTTAAAAATGGGGGTTACCTACTTCACCTAGCTACGACCGCCCCCTCTCTCTCTCAATGGAACGTCACACTCCATCTAACATGGAAGCTGTAATTGGACTGTGTTTGTGAACCTGCACCATGCCTTAGAAAAATTGTTTATTTAACTCGCCTATTCCAAGTTTCATCTTTCAAATCTGGTATGATTATCAAATAATCAAACTATTTCTCTTGGTTTAGAAACAGATAGGTCATCCAGATGACACGGTTCAAGAGATCTGGTTTTTGTGTTAATGGTGTAAGAAGTAAAAATCTGTCGTAAAATGGGAGAATTGTATGAATTAGCGTTTATATGTCGCTTAAATACTTTGTCATATAGATTTCTTATTGATATAATCGATTTCTGTGGCTCATCATAGAATTACATGTTTTACAATGAATGTCTAGAAAGAAAACCCATTGTTATTAGCATGGATCGACTTCCACATCACATCATCTGAACTATCCTTACTAGTCCAATGGTGCATTAATCGAGCTAGATGATTTATAAGAGTATATAACTCAGATTCAACTCTCTCACATTATGTAATAATCTTAAATTCTCAATGTACATATAACTTGAATTAGATTGTAATTTAGGTAATTGATGAAAAATGAAAAAGTGTGATGATGGCCTTTCATTTGGTTGCGCTAATGTTCTCTAGTCCGAAGGGTATGAACTCAATAGCGGAAGGTACGTAAGGAATAGTGAACACTATCCTTTAACGATCTCGTGGAACCACCACGTAAGCATTTGAATGTAAAAAGTCAATTGTGCTTAAGAAGGTCCACAGTAGAAGCACGATCTTTGTCGAAAGACCCGAAAACACACTGTATAAATGAAAACTTTTGCATACCGAGTGAAAAATAGAAAGTCTGCGTATCGCAAGCCACCATTCAAGGCTAGATTACAAACCCATATCACGCCACTCTAAGCTTTCATATCCAAATCATGCACACAAGCTGCAATTACGTCGGGGTGCATCTGAAAATTTGATCACCATGTCTGATGACCTAAAGATACGATCTTTCTCGAGCCCCTCTACACCATTTCGCATAACATTCGAGCAAACGATGATTGTGTCCAGCGTGCCTGCCACGAACGCCTGAACCTAGTGCGACCAATAGGAGTTGCACATCGGGTCGTACCCGATTCACCACACGCTAGCTTTGCTGAACATCTCCGCAGAAGGTATGAAGACGTGCTATCTCTTCATCATGGTCGTTTTCGTGGAAATGAAGAGAGGAGTCTACAGTATAGTTGAAATTCAAGCGCGATGTTAGTTTTAAAAGCTTTTCATCTAGGACTTGCGATTTTTCTATGAAAACTTAATTACACATTTGAAGTGAATCTCTAACATGCAAGCATAAACTAACTGTTTATGTCATAGTTTCTAACAAACAGTCAAGGACGGGGAATCAATCACAATAACAAGACCATAAACAAAAGTATACATATTAAGATTCGAAATTATACCTCTTCTTCTAAGTGTAAATATGTGAATATCATTAACCAAATGAGGTACAAAAGCTTAGGGGAATCCCCTAGCATTTCACATAAATTAATTATGCAAGAAGATGGAGAAAGGAAGCCCTCCGTATAGTAGCAAATAAAACATTCGATTGGGAAGGCCTATACTTTTGTTAGAGTGACGCTCTAACTTTTACAACCTTTCAAATTCTAACCAACAAAAATACAATCTTGGTAGAGTGACCCATTTCACTTCTTCTTATAGAAGTATGCAGGCAGTACTTAGTATTGCATGCTTCTTTTCACAGAGGAATTTTTTTGGAGTTTTTGTAGTGTAGTTTCACTTCAAGTGCTCCTTCCTCTCTGTTATAGATGAAGCCAAATATTTGTTTTCAGGGGCTTTTTTTGTCTTTTCTATCATATTTGCTTTTAGGTTAAAAGTGATACCTTTATATTAGCGATGGTAAGATGCTGAAAAAGAATAGAGAGGCAAGAAAAAGAGAGAAGAAAAAAGTGAGTTGTTTCTTTATGGGGGTTCTCAATCTCTTTGTGTCATGATCTTGAGAGTAGATCATCATTGTATTCCAACTTTTTTTGAAGTCTAGTGGATTCGTAGAGTACCTCTGCAAGGAGACGTAGCCCAGGTTTGGGTGAACTTCGATAACAAATTTTCTGGCGTGTTAATCTGATTATGTTATTTTATTATTATATTCTGTTTGGTGAATTGTCTGCGAGCGTTATTTTTCTAGAATCAACATGCGATTTCGTAACAACTGCTATCAGAGCCTGGGTTGGCTAATCAAGAACATTGAGGGTTTTTCGGTGACGTTCGATTGAAAGCAAATAGTATGGCAGAAGATAAAATCAGAATTGATAAGTTCGATGGGCAGGATTTCGGATGGTGGAAACTACAAATTGGGGATTATCTTTATCAAAAAGATCTCTATGCACCACTTGAGGGTTGGAAACCCCAGATGGCGGAAGTGGATCCGACAGCAGAAGCCGGATGGAAAATTCTTGATCGAAAGGCATTAGGTGCGATTCATCTAGGGTTGACGAAAAAGACAGGGTACCACATTGAGAAAGCAAAAACTGCAAAAGAAGCCATGGATATTCTAACGAATATTTATGAGAAGCCATCCACATCAAATCAGTTATTTTTGTTGAAGAAAATGGTTAATATGAAGTTATCTGATAGAGGTTCTGTGGTAGAACATATTAATAGTTTCACACATGTCACGGGTCAATTGGAATCCGCAAGCATAAATTTAGATATGAAGCTTTAAGCTTTATTATTTTTATGTTCTCTACCATAAAGCTACAATACCGCAGTGCAGGGAATTTCAAGCACCATGAAGGATGATTTAACTATTGATGATGCTATGAGTAGTATCATGGATAAAGAGATGTGAAGGAAAGTCTAAGGTGGAGATAATTTTTCTGCATCTACATCTTCAACGGCACTCGTAGTGGAGAATCGTTGAAGAAGTAAAAGTAGAGGAAAATTCAACGGGTGTGGCAGATCACTATTAAGGGGTCAGAGACAGGTTGCAAAAGATGAGTGTTGGTTTTGTCACAAAATCGGACACTGGAGGTTTCAGTGTGAAGCTTACAAAAAGAAGCAGTAGCGAGATGAGAATCAAGGAGCTAATGTGGTTAGCGATGAATTTGTGTTTGTTTGTAGGGTTTGACTTGACAACAGATAAATTGTTTATTGATTCTGGTGCTTCTTTTCATTGCACCTCGCAAAGGGACATATTTGATGACTATGTCAGTGGAGATTTCGATCAAGTGGTTGTGAGAAACGGTCACATGTGTCCCATTGTTGGGAAAGGAACCCTGACTGTGAACATCACAAGTAGAGGACGTCTAGTTTTGCGTAAAACTAGGTATATTCCGGAATTAAAGAAAAATTTGATTTCAACTAGTAAACTTGACCGAGAAGGTTTGATAATAACCTTTGAATACGAAGGGTGAAAGATAACCTCAGGGGCAAGAGTAGTAGCAAAGGGAAAGCGTTCGAGTATACTTTACCTTCTCCAAGGAGACAATATTGGTGATATGGTTGCAACTACAATGGCTACAGGTAATTTGTTTACTCTTTAGCATTATCGTTTGGGATATCTTGGTGAAAAAGGTGTAAAGCAGTTACACTCGATGAAATTACTTCAAGGTTTGCAAAAAGTTGAGTTAGATTTTTGTAAGAGTTGCATTTATGGAAAACAGAAGGCTGTTAGTTTTCAATTGAATGGCAACAAAATAAAGGTCAGAAGCTAGAGTTGGTTCATATTGATGTATGGGGACCTGCTCAGGAATTCTCTTATGGTGGTAAGAGATATTTTGTCACCTTCATTGATGATGCGACAAGGAAGACTTGGGTCTATGTTCTTAGAGAAAAATCAGAAGTATTCGAGATGTTCAAAATGTGGAAGACCGTGGTAGAAAAAGAGACATGTTATCAAATTAAAGCTTTGAAGTTTGATAATGGTGGTGAATACATGAGTAAGGAATTTGCAGAATATTTGAGTCGAGAAGGCATACACGGGTTAAAGATTGTTCCTAGAACTCCTCAAGAGAACGGTGTAGCTAAAAGGATGAACAGATCTATTCTAGAACATGCGAGATGCATGAGACTACACGCGGGTCTCCCGCTACACTTATGGGTTGCTACAGTCGATGCAGCTGTTTATCTTATCAACAGAAGTTCATCTCGTGCGTTGGGTGGAGAAATACTACAAGAGCGGTGGTCAGGTAAAAATATTAATTTTTCACATCTAAAGGTGTTTGGTTGTATTGCATATGCTTTGATTGATAAGGAGGATAGGAAAAAGCTTGATGTTAAGTCCCAAAAGTGCGTCTTTATTGGATACGGTGGCGACGAGTATGGTTATAGGCTTTGGGATTATGAGAATAACAAAGTCATCTGCAGTCGCAATATGGTATTTCATGAAGAAAAGATGTACAAGGATCGTCAGACAAAGCATGAGAAGGTAGTAGAACTATAATATGTTGATTTAGACACAATGTCCGTGAAGATGTTTTCAGTAGATCAAAGTGCACCTAAAAGAGAGATTCAAGATGAGCCTATTGTCAGTGAGGAGGTAGTTCAAGAGGAACACATTGATTCGGAGCAAACTAACGACCCTGAAGTACTTGTCTTGAGGAGGTCTACACGTGTGAAAAAGCCAAAGGTAATTTTTGGTCCATAAGCTAATACTGTTCTGAGCCATGTCTTATATACAGATTTGGGAGAATCAGAGACTTACGATGAGGCAAAGGTAGACACGTCTCACTTGCAGTGGGAGTATGCTATGAAAGACGAGATGAGCTCGTTACTTTAGAACAAAACTTGGGAGTTGACCAAGTTGCCACAGGTAAAAAAGTTTTGTTAAACAAATGAGTGTACAGGATTAAGAATGAAGTAGATGGTGGTATTAGATACAAGGCAAGAATTGTAGTCAAGGGCTTTTTCTAAAAAAGAATGGATCGATTACTTCGAGATATTTTTACCTGTAGTGAAAATGACATCAATTAGAGTTCTGTTGAGTATAGTTGTAGTGGAGGATCTTCATCTTGAGCAGTTAGATGTAAAAACAATGTTTTTACATGATGACTTAAATGAAGAACTATACATGGCACAACTTAAGGGTTTTGAAGTCAAAGGAAAGGAGCACATGGTATGTCACTTGAAGAAAAGCTTGTATGGCTTGAAACAAGCTCCGTGGCAATCGTACCTAAAATTTGATGGTTTCATAAAAGAAAAAGGATTTGCACACTGTGAGTGTGATCACTGTGTTTATTTTCGCAAGTATGATGATGGTGACATTGTGTATCTCTCTTTATATGTGAATGACATGTTGGTAGCTTAGTTCCAACATGAAGAGGATTGTAGAAGTGAAGAAGATGTTATCATCACAATTTGCTATGAAAGACTTGGGAGGGGTCAAGAATATTTTAGGCATGAAAATCATCAGGGATAGGAAAAATAAGGAATTATGGCTGTTGCAAGAAGACTATGTGAACAAGGTGGTAAAGAGGTTTAATATGGACAAGGCAAAACCGATTGCAACTCCTCTAGCAAATCACTTTAAACTTTCTAAGGATACGTGTCCGAGCACTTGGGTTTTGACAGATGAGATGGCGGTAATTCCATATGCATTAGTAGTGGGGAGTTTGATGTATGCCATGGTGAGTACAAGACTAGACTTTGCATATGCAGTGGGAGTTGTGAGTTAATATATGCAGAACTTAGGCAGAGAGCATTGCAATGCAGTGAAATGGATATTGAGATACCTAGCATGTACTTCCAATTACTCACTTTGTTATGGTGGGACATCTCTAGAGTTGTAGGGTTATGTAAATGCAGATCATTCAGGTGCTCGAGATAGTGGTTAGAGTACCACTTGATATATCTTTACAATTGTAGGTACAATAGTGAGTTGGGTATCTCAACTACAAAAAGTAGTAGCTTTGTCAACGACAGAGGCAGAATATGTGGCGATCATAGAAGCCTTCAAGGAAATTATATGGTTACAAGATTACATGGAGGAGCTACATTGAAAACAACCAGTCAGTACACTATGGAGTGATAGTCAAAGTGCAGTGCACTTAGCAAAGAATGCAGTTTATCACTCAAGAATTAGACATATCAAGAAGCGTTATCACTTTATCAGATTAGCATTGAAAGATAATGAGTTAAAGCTACAGAAAATTGATAGCTTAAAAAATCCAGCTGACATGTTGACCAAGGTAGTAGACAGAGAGAAGCATATTTTCCGTACTACTACCATTGGTATTACTCCATGTTGATTGATGAGGAGTATCATAGAGGCACAAGTTTTTCAACTACTATTTTTTGAAGAAGATGGATACAAAGTTACTTGGTGCTTGGGTATATTTGTCTTCAAGTGGAAGATTGTTATAGATGAAGCCAAATATTTGTTATTAGGGTCTTTTTTGTCTTTTCTATCAGATTTGCTTTTAGGTTAAAAGTGATACATTTATATTAGCAATGGCAAGACGTTGAAAAAGAAAATAGAGAGGCAAGAAAAAGAGAGAAGAAAAAAGTAAATTTTTACTTTATGGGGGTTTTCAATCTCTTTGTGTCCTGCTCTTGAGAGAAAATCGTCGTTGTATTCCAACTTTTTCGAAGTCTAGTGGATTTGCAGAGTGCCTCTGCACGGAGACGTAGCCCAAGTTTGGGTGAACTTCAATAATAAATTTTATGCGTGTTCATCTGATTCTATTATTTTATTATTATATTCAGCTTGGTGAATTATTTGTGAGCATTATTTTTCTAAAATCAACGTGTGATTTCATAACACTCTCCCTCCTCCTCTCCCTCCCTTTCTTTCCTCCTCCTCCTCCTCCATCTTCGGTGACCTCAGGATCAGACCCGGGCACACCTCCTACAAGGCCTACATACAGCGCCAGCTCAATGAGACCCTTAACCCGAGGCTCTGCTGTGTCTGGACCACCTGCGACTAGGACCTCACTTACAATAAGGTGTTCATGATTCAAAAATTAAGGCTCTAATAAGCGAAATACGAAATCTAATATAAAATGGACACGTATTAAATATCAAGAGAATTATGTATCCTGAGTTGTATCAACTTAATTTTGAAGGTTAAAATGTACAAGTTACTAAAGTGGTAACACTTTCCCCCGCATTACAATTAGTTTTGTAAGAAGTATCCATATTTAACTACGCAGTGAAAAATGGCACCCAAATTTAATTAAAGAAAGGTTCATTGAACGGATTTTGCTTTACACAATATGTCTAGATATTACAATTTCTTTTCATTCTAACATGTTAGACAAGCATCTAGGAAATGCTTTTGACATTAATAAGCGGAACATTTCCGGCGTATTTAGATAGATTTTACTGACGAAACTTTTATAATGCACCAACGTTGACTCAAAGGAAAAGTAAAGTAACAACAATAACAACACTTAAACTTAATCTGAAGCAATCAAGCTCAATTTTTGAGTTCATTAGAACAGTTCAATTCACAGGTTTTTAAACACGTTTCTTGAGACATTGAGCATCTGAATTGCCGTGTTAGTCAGGTCTCTCCGGTTCTGATGGCTCCGTTTCTCCTGCATTCAAGTGCTCAAATTGGCAAATCGACAGCACATTAAGTTAAATAGACAAGGCCTGTCATTGCCATAAAAATTCATTCCCTACACACTATAAACAAAACATCAAAGTGTCCCTATACATATATATGTTTGTATATGCCCCAAGAAATCTCAATATTCGATTAATTTTATGACATGTTGGATTGATATATGATGCGGTAATTTTCGTTTCATAAACATAGTTTTTCGGCACGATTATTGGGTTCACCAGAGAAACATTTTTTCCCCTCTCACGGGGAGATGGTAAGTGAGAGAAATAGCTGGAACATATCTTGAAGAAGAGACAGAATATAATAAGGAAAAAAGAAAAAAAAGACAATCATTGCTGAGATGAATATAAAATCCTTGAAGGCATAAATGACATGTTATAAGCTAATCACGCCTACTTTGAGTAAGATTAACGTAAAAAGGAGAAACTAAAACCAATGTGATGGAAAACGAAAACACGTGAGTTCTCGTGCCTTCCTGTGTAATTACCTCGGAACAAAACAAACATGGGATCTTCCACAAAAAGTAGAATCACTGGCCCTGGCAAATTTTGCAGTGAAGTGAAAACTGCTAAACTCAAAATTTGGAGATTCATGGCATGTTTGTATTACGCAAAACTCAAAATTTGGAGAATATGTTTAAAATAAATGATCTGCTATATTATTTAGAAAATTAATCAATAATTTTTTTTTTTATTATCATACTTAATTATTTTCATGGATGATGAAAAGTATCTTCTTTTATTTATTTTTGTAAGCGATATAAGTAATCATTCTTCATAAAATATTTTCTAAATTTTGAATTTTTTTACAAAACAATCATACCCCTAATGAGAGTTATATCATTATGCATGTTCCAAATGAATACCTCAAGCTGAAGAGTCGTGAGAATTACCCATAGATAATGTTGCGAAATAGCCTCCTCCACTATCAACCGGTTACAACTTATTAAAAACATATGATCTGATTACAATGTCAGTAATATAAACATTGCAAAATATAGGTTCTTTTTTTTTTTTTTTTTCCCCTAAGGTAGAATAATAGATCGGTGTATCTATCTATCATAGAGTTTCTATGACATACTATGTTACTTTCAAAACCATTTTAAGCACCTATCAAAGACCTGTCAACCTGAAAATCTATACAAAATCCTACATAACCCGTGAACATGTTAAATTTAGCCTTCCGGACTATTTATGTAGGCCTTACTGGGATAATCTGAACTCATTTGATGAGATTTGAATGGGCAATCTTTCGTTCCCAAGTCGAAATTATTGTGAGCCAAAAAACCCCCTCGGGAAGCACCCTTTTATTTATTTATTTATTTATGGACAGCTAATTCATTGGGACCTGCTATCATCTCTTGGTTTTTCATTTACCGCAGCAAGAATCTAGTGAGAGTGCAGACATGGGGATTCTCTAATAAGCCGAAAGAGCGGGCTTCTTGCTCCGAGCTATGCTTGCTCGGCCCATCGATGGATCTTGTCCCTTGGAAGAGCCCATTTCCGTCTTGCACTAATATATCAACCCGCGCCTCGCCTTGGGACACCCCAAAAAAAATGAGCAATCCCAACATTATTAATCTCTTCGCTACACTAAAAATTTCACATGACTTTCTAAGTCTTTATTTATTTATTTATTTAAGTTTTCAACATTTGTCCCACTTTCTATAGATCTCAATTTCTCTAAATACTTTTTTGGAGTAAAGTTTAGATGATTTTATATACATGAATCGAGCTAATTGAGGATTTTTCTATCAGCAATAAACATATAACTCTAGGATTGTCTTTGTAAGTAATAATTTATTCTGGGCCATCCATGTTTTTTACTAATGAAATCAAAGGGTTAACTTTTTGATGGAGATCCCACGTTAACTCCAAATATTTTGATGACTTACTCAATGAAAAAAAAAGATATATAATTAATATATGATGTGTCTTCTTTGCGATAGTGAATTCATAATCATGATATGTTCATATGCAATCATCATTATTCTTAAAATTTCAAAATTGTATATCAATTTTGTAAATTTACTTTATTTAGGAGCTTAAATAGAAATTTGGGCACCTATAAATTATTGACGTTAAAACTCATAACTGCACTATAAGTTATGTGATTTAATGATCATGTAAACATTTGATAAGAAAAATACTAATATAACATAGCTTGAAAAGTAAAGTCTAAGAAATTAGATAAGAAAAAAAGTGACTAAAAGGTGATAATGGAACAAAGGGAAAAAGTTAAAGTTTGACGAATTTAGTGAAATGAAAGTTAGGAAAAAAAAAGGGAAAAATAACAAAAAAGGAGGGAGGAAGTGACATATGTCATATTTCCTTTTAGTAATTTCCATTAGCATGTAGAATATATATATAGATGCATTCACCAAACGATACATTAGTGAAGGAAAAGAGGAAAAAAAAAAAGGTAGAAAAAGGGAAATAGGTTTAGAAAATGGTTAATACCATGAAAATTTTCAAATTGGTATAGTCAAAGTAAATTTAACCAAAAATAATTTTTGGATCACTAAAAACCTAAAAACGGTACACTCATGATGTATTTACCTTCCGTTAACTTCCGTCAAATTTTATTGTGAAATTGCCAAGTCGAATTACATATAGCAATAATGTTAAAGTCCATGTGAAAATCTATATCAGTTTAAAATACATTTATCATATATGTACTAATTTGAGATTTTTAATGACTCAAAAATTAATTTTAGATAAATTTGTGACAGATGTACTAATTAAGAGTTTTTTATAACTAAAAAATTTAGCTTAAAATGATTTTATCACAAATATATTAGTTTTGAATTTTTCATGATATTAACGCTCAAGAAAAATTAGAACTTATTTGACGGATGGAGGAAGTTACTTTGGAACAGTCGGCTGGTCTTGCAAACTCGGCTCCTCAAGGACTTGACCTTCCCTTGATGGGATTTGCTCTGAAATTTCCGAAACACCTTGCTTACATTCTGGGCTTTCTTGCTCGATATCCATCGGTAAATTTTGGCCTAGTTTGGGCTTAGCTACCGGTGACAATGTCGAAACTCCTTCTGGGGCTATAATACCACCACCAGTCTCCCACAATTCTTCTTTTCCGTCTATATCTCCCCCTAAAAAGAAGAATTGGTGTCCTGAAGGAAGGATTCTATCTCAAGGAATATCACGTCCATTGTAATATATATCTTCTTAATAGATGGATTATAGCACCGATACCCTTTCCGATGTGAACCATAGCCTAAAAACTCACACTGCGCAACCCACGGTTCAAGTTTTGTGTGTTGTGTTTTGGGGATGTGAACAAAGGCAACGCAACCAAACACCTTAGGGGAAATAGTAAGAACTAACGGTAAGTGTACATGAGAGGAGAGAGCCTCCAATGGTATTTGAAATTCTAACACTTTCGATGGCATTCGATTAATAAGGTGAACTACCATAGCCACTGCATTATCCACAAAACGGTGAAGGACATTATTTTCAAATAATAAAAACTGAGTTGTCTCAAGAATATGCTTGTTCTTCCTTTTTGCTACCTCATTTTGTTGGGGCATTTTTTAACATGACGTTTCATGGAGTAAGCCATGCTATAAAAAATATTTTTTTAAGATATTGATTAATGTATTCACCACTATTATTACTACGAAGGATTTGGACCTTCCTACGAAATTTAGTTTGCACCATAGTATGGAAAATTTTGAACACATAGGTAGCTTCGTCCTTAATTTTCATCAGATAAACCATGTCATTCTAGTGCAGTTATCAATAAAGATGACGAACCATCAACCATCAGACACATAAGTAATAGGAGAAGTACCCACACATCAAAATGAATCACAGAGAAATGAATTGCACTTTTATTTAAATTGGTAGGAAAGGTATTTGATGGCTTTTATTAAAATGTAAGTTTGATAATCAAACTGATAATCATTCAAACCCAATAATAATTTAGGAAACAACTTCTTTATGTAACCAAACGGCGGATGTCCCAATCGCTTATGCTAGAGTCATATTTGTGTTTCCTAACTTGCAAATGACCCTCGGACCTGATTGCCATTCCTAGAACTAAAGTCATCCATGTAATACAACCCCCCTCTTCGTACCACGTCTAATGATCTCCTTTGTGAGGATATCCTAGAACAGATAGAAATGTGGATACATTAGCACAACACAATTTAATTCCTTTGCAACCTGCCCAACTAAAATCAATTTTGTAAATAGTGACGAGACAGGGGTATATTTAGTAATGAGAGGAGAGGGGAAATATTAACAACTCCCGCTCCAACCATTGGATACGACACTCCGTTAGCATTTGAGACATTATGATGTCGAGGTTCTGTAATACTAACAAAATCATTTGCAGTAAAAGTCATGTGATTAGTAGCTCATGAATCAATAACCCTCTAACTACAATCATTCAGTAAAGAAGTAACCAAAGAAAAACCATAGTTATCTTTATCCGCTATAGGCATCTTATTACGTGGTTCGAGCTATAGTGCTAGAGACAATTGAGGCTCTCCCACAACTAGGGATGTCTTCCATTTACCATTGTTCGTTTCTCCCTCTGCTTGCTTTCGAGCTTTGAGCTCCTTCCTTCGATCAGGATATTCACGAAGCTTAAAGCATGTCTCTCAGGTATGTTTGGCATTCCATAATGGGAACAACCACTAATTGGAGGAGTTTTCTGTTTAGGGCTGTATTGGTTCATCCACCTCTTGGTTTAACCATCTATAAAGTCAGCTCTTGAGCTTTTATCAGGCTAGGCTTGCCTCCTCGCGATAACATAGCCACATAATTATGGGCAATACTCCCACTGATTAACATAATTGTTTGTCGTATATCCTTCCTATGAACATGAGCATAGGCCTGCTTAATTGAAGGGAATGGCTGCATCCATAGTACATCAGTTTATATCTTATCTTGGCGATCATCTAAGCCATTGAGGAGAATGTATACACGAACCTCCTGAATGGTTGAATTGTATCTCGCAATATCATTTGGGCATACCATCGAATTTGGGCGATAGAAGTTGATCTCTCTCCATAATCCTTGAAGGTCGTTATAGTAAGCTTCAATAGGTCCTCTAGCCTATCTCATTTGGGTCACGCGCCTCTTCAAATCATAGACCTGAGAAGCATCATTCCATAAAAATAAATAAATAAATAAATAAATAATAGTAACCATTGCATCCCAAACTGCTTTCACAGTTGGGAAGCAAATAAAGTTACCGATTAAAGCTAAGTCCATGGAATTTATCAATTATGCTTTTACGATGGAATCTTCAGTCTCCCACTTAAGATAATCGGGGTCCATAGATAAAGGGTGAGGAAGGTCACCATTAATGTCTCCTAGCCTGTCCTTTCCCATGATATACATCTCTACCACCTGAGACCATTGGCCATAATTAATCCCATCCAATTTGACTGCAATCTATGTTGATCATTCTATGATATCGAGGTTAGGGACTGATTCTTTGTCAGAGTCTAAGTTAATTTAGTTGTCAAATTTTCTAGAAGTGCATCTGCTGTAGAACTCTCCCCTTGATTTTGATGGGGAATCACTGCTCATGGAGTATTTTGATTTGTCATGGATCGGTGTATAGGCACGAATTAAAAATAGTAGTGAATCTCTTAAGTCGGTGATCTAGTTGGCGCGGCAAACACACGAAATCAGTGCGGCCACAACAATCTCCGAGTGTCTGGGGATCTAGTTGGTGTGATGACTAATGATGTGATAATGGTTCTAGTTGGTGCGGCGATTTGGATCATAGTAAAGAAATCTAGTCGGCGCGGCGATTTGTGTCGCTGCAATTGTCGAAGATGGAGTTTTTGGATGGCATGGCAACAATAAATGTCACGGTGGTCTGATCGAGTTAGATGAAGCGACGGTAGCATAGGGATTGTGCGGTGGCAGCAACCACGTCTGTTGAATTACAGCGACAGTGGCGGCGATGATTTGATGTGGGCGAGTCACAAGAACGGTAGCGGCACATTGTTTAGGATTTTCTAGGTTTGTAGGTCCATCGCTCTAATACCATGTTAACAATCTAAACACAGATTAAGAAGAAGAGGAGAAAAACACAAGAATTGATGAGGTTCAGCAGTGTGCATACATCCTTGGATAAGCCTCCCTAACATTTTTTTTTATTTTCTTTTTCTTTTTTCTCCTTAATCATCAAGTATGTATAGACCTATATATACGCATTCAGATGGACTTCTTTTGCAAGTCAAGCCTCTATAGATTAGAAAAATACAATCCTCTACAAATCAGAAGGAAAATAAAATCTCATACAAATTAGGAACTGAAAAATAAATTCTCTTACAAATTAGGGGATTCCAACTCGCACCAACAAATTATGTAAAAAATATCTGGCCATCAGGTGGCAATTGAAGTGTGTGGAGTGGTCTAGACCTTTTGTAGAAAAATCTTAGATAGAAGTAAAAGAGAACGGGTCAAAAAGAAGACACGTAACCTGTGTCTTTTACCTCTTGTACAAGAGTATGGCGGTGAAATCTCCCTATAAATGGGCTTGATGGGCATTGTAGGAGAAAACAACAAAAGGAGCTAATCCTTCCGTTCACGTTAATGCACACTATAATCTAATAGACATCTCCTTTCCTTTCTTGTGCTGCTAATCATGCCTTGCCTAGTATTGTCCCACATGCATACGCTCTTAGTTTATGCTTAGCAAATTTTCGACTGTTGATGAAAGCAATGGCGATACCAATGAATGGTGGAGACGGGCTGTGAGAGCATCGCGGGGTGATAGCGAACCCACTTTCTGACCAGGCAATATCAAGACTAGCTCGGTTCAACCCCAACCAATTCGAGGACTGATCGGCGGAGATTACAGCCACCATGTCCCAACATGCGTGTTGAATAGTTTGCTGTTGAATTCTGTTTTCGTGGTAAAGCCTCTTTCATTAATCAAATTTTTATAGCACATGCGAAAAAGCAATCCTTTCAGACTTTTGTTGCACGGCATGTCCATTTATTTGACAATTAGCGGTGACTCTTGTACGAGAAACCATAATGGGTGAAGCACAGACATGTTTCTAGGGACGATGAAATGATTGGGTGAGAAGGTCTCATCAATATATTCCTAACTTGCACTAAAAATGGTGGTTACCTACTTCATCTAGTTACGACTGCCCCCTCGCCTTCTCTCAGTGGGACGTCACACTCCATCTAACATGGAAGCCTTAATTGAACCGTATTCGTGGAAACCGCACCACGCCAGAGAAAAATTGTCAATCTAACTAGCTCATTCCGTGCAAGGCCAAATTAGACAACGCAATGTGAAAGATCAGTGTAAGCTGTGCGATGAATGCCTACCTCTCGAATGAGAGCTCTCTCTACCTCTGGGTAGTTTTCAACCCTAATTTTCTCGTGTTCCACCAATTCTACCCCACCGTTGGTCTTTCTGCCTCATCTATCTTCGTCTTTCGCTTCACTGTCTTCTTCAACTGGTTGGATTCTTCTTCCTTTTGGCAATTTCCCCAGGGTTCGGTTTGCATGGCTTCGATCTTCCATTTGCTGCTTCCGGACTTTTGGTTGGTTGTGAATCGAGTGTTGCTGGTCCTTCTATCTTGTTTCTCTTCATCTCTTGCTGACTTATTGATTGCGGCTTTTGGGTGATTCCCATTTCGGCCTGGTTTCACCTGTGAGTTAACAGATACGCTTTGTGTTATGCTGTTTAGTTCTCCTATGGTCGCCTAGTTATTGCTTGTTCAGCTCTCTTCGCTTCTCTGGGTCTGGCTTCGGATGCTCACAGCGAATCCTCTCATCTAGCAGCTCTTTGTAATAGATTGGGCTGCCTCACCACCGAACAGATAATTGATGATTGGGATGTTGAACCTTCGCCTGCAACATTAGAGGAATGTAAGTTAACCCTCATTGGACGCATACTTTCGAATCCATTGATCAATTTTCAAGCTTTTCAGAGTACACTTAAAAGGGCATGGAGATGTGACCTTGTAGATTTTTCACAAAGAGAGACAGGGACATATGTTGCAAAGTTCCGTTTGATAAAGGCTAGTAAGAACACCTAGAGGGGAGTGAATAGATGTTTAAAATAAACCTTGGCAAATATATGCATAACAAAATAAATTTTAAACAAAATAAAGGAGTTAAGGGAAAGGAATAAGAACACAAGGTTTATAGTGGTTCGGCTTAATGTAAGCCTACGTCTACTTTCCAATGCTAACAGCCTTCTACTGGATTCCACTATGCAATCAATAAGAGATTACAACTTTGAGTGCAAACACTTAGTAGTAGATCAGACTATCTCATTAAGTCACTCTTTTGGTATTTCTCTTAAGATCACAAATGTTTAAGCTCACAAGAGACAAGTGTATGATCGAAGTTGGCTTAGACTTTGGAATTATAAATTCTACGCTCCGTCTCTTACTTGCTCATCGGTCCTTGATCTCCTTAAATACTCCTCCACTTCCAAACTAACCGTTGGACAGTATCTTGAGGATCGTCTTCCAATCAACCCATTGGACAGATCTGTATCTAGAAGATTTGGTAGCCGTTGATTGACAAAAGTATAATCGCAAATTGATTCCGATCGCCCATACAAATAGAATCTTGGTTTCCATAAGTAGAGCTTCTTCATATAGAAAGATCTTGTCTTCATGATCCAATCGTCAATCAATTAGATTGAGTCAATCAAATCTATCTTGATATAGAATCCAAATCAGATCACTAGCCGTTATACATCCTATAATAAACCAAGGCTTTGAAGAATTGAAGATAAACTTGAATCTGTCTTCATCTTCATTCTTCATCGTGTTCAGTCTGGAATTCGTCAACGTGGGCAGACTCTGAATCTAGAGTCTGGCGGTCTTCAGACTTTGATGGTAGAGTCTGGAAGTCTTCAGACTTTGATAGGATCTTGAAATCTTCAGACCGAACTTCTGGATCTGAATATTTTCTGTGCGATAGACTTTAAGGTTTGGACACGGTCTGAATAAGTTCAACTTTAGTAGAGAGTCTATCTTCTTATTCTTCCAAGCATAGACTTTGATAATATCCTTTACATGTTCCATCATCTGCATAGTATATTACTCAACAATCAAACACGTTGTAGCCTTTGATTTATTTTGTCATCTTCAAAACATCATAAGGGATTTCCCTAACAATCTTCCCATTTTTAATGATGACAAAACAATCTCTGAATATGCAGATGTGTAATCGCACTTTCAAAAATATTGATAAATCAAAGTAATCGCATATCAGAAGATAGCAAATAGATTGAGCATAATCGCAGCTCAATATTATGCAATAAATAATATCAACCAATCAACACATATGCATATTTATATTCTCTCCCCTTTTTTGTCATAATCAAAAAGTGATAATAATACATATAGTATCACGTAGAGAATATAAAATGATAATAAATGTGTCTTGCATAATTTTCAAAAATCAGCTTTTATAAAGTAAATCGAATATCAAAGATATGCAATATAGCTCACTTCGATCATATATATCAACAAATATCCAATAAAAATCACGGATGCATTATACATTACACTTACCCTTTTTTTGTCATAATAAAATGATAATATCAATAAAGATTTGTTAACGACAAAAGATAATGAAAGATGCACTAACCGGATTTTGTAGAACTTGGTAAGTTCTAACACATTTACCTTTTCCTTCCTTCCATAATAATCAAGATCACAATCGAATCAAAAAGATTTTTCCATAAAAGATCAATTCTCCCCCTCAATTTGTTGCCTTTTTGAGATGATCACGATTCTTTTCCTTTCTCTTTTAGATTCGCTTTCTCTCCCTGTCATCATGACAATATTTCCGAATGGAAACAATTGTGGCTTGTGCACGTTGAGCAGAATATCTTTCCATTATTTTCTTTGTAACAACAATATCCACAACGATCATTTGCATTTTGAAATTTGAGGCAGAAATTTATTTTCTTTAATCAAGCTTTTCTCGAATTTAACCTGTATAAACTTAACAAATTTTTTGCACAAATAAGCTGTAACAATATAATATATAATGCCTTTTCTTCAAACAAATAAATTGAATAGCATATATAAAGATATCAAATATTTAAATTCAAAGCTACTCAACCTTTCGTACAACACATAAGGGATTTCCTCAATAGTTTGCAAAAACTTTGCACAAAAAATAGTATTTTTGAATAGTATAGAATCTCCACAATTTTCAGATCGAGCTTTCCAAAATCCATATGAAAGACTCTATTACCACCTGCAAAATCTTGTATAATAGATAATAATTTTTGCAAAAATGTCACGTAATACCTTTCTCTGATTTGCGGATCAAACTTGCTAGATATGAGACATCTTCTAAGAATATAGCAAGAGTATCCATAAATATGCAATAATATATTTCAAGATCAAAAGGTTCCTTAAGCATATATCTGAAAAATATATCATTGATGCATTCCGCAAAAAGAAAGTAGATATTTCCATCACGTGTCAAATCAAGTAAAAACTTGCAACACCTTATATTTATGATAAAAATATTTGCAATATAATAAACAATCATCCAAAATTATGATAAATGCACGTAGAAATTTATAAGGCGGGATGATAAAAAAAATTTTCTTACCCATGGTATATGTTTGAAATATACCATTGAAAAATAAAAATCATTACCAATCTTCGCCTGAGATTCTTTTCTTATTGCACCAAAATCTACATAGATTTGCAATCATTCTTTCTTTATTGAATTTCTTGCAATACACTCATTTTTTTTTTTTTTTTTTTTTTTTTGGTATCCACCAATTTGGATCCTTCCATTCCGTTAGAGTAAAATAGAAAATCTCCATAGATAAACAAATATTCTTTCTTAATTCATAATAACAAATTATTTAAGGAAAGAATATTATGCACAATAATATCTTGAAAAAGAAATTCTTGCTTAGTCAAAGCACAATAAAATCAGGGAGAATGAAATCCTTGAGTATTAACATCACGTAGAATCAGATTTTTATTTTGCTAAATATGACAAAATATGAGAGTATAAAATCAAACCAAATAAACTCAATTGTCTCTAAGCAAGATATAAAAAATAATCACATGTATCAAATCAAATCGCAACTCATGAATAAAAATAATCATGCGATTCTTTCTTCAATCAAACCAATCAAAGAATATTATCATTATAAAATATAAATCAATCAAGGATATATCGAATATCAAGCATAATGAGAATTATGTGCCCCAAATAAAAAAAAATACATTCCTTACCAAATTCTCTTTCTTCTTTTCCTTTATATCCTGCAAAAACAACTCATCTTTTTTTTGGTACCCATTTTTTCTTGGGTCCTTGAAAGTTAGTAGAGTATGTTACTTTTATCCAATCTTTCTTGACAGGTTTCCAAACTTTATGACATTCTTTTTCAAAGTGTTTCGAGTCTCCACAACTTGAACACTTGCGGGCATTTCAACCAACAGGTTTTGTAAAGATCCTTTGAAAATGCTTCTTATTTGTCTAAGTCTCTCCTTGACTTTAGGAAAATCAATTAAAGAATCACTTTCCTTTTTGAAATCAAGTCCCGACTTATTATAGTAAGGAACTTGTATGGAAAGAATATGCTCTAACGTTTTTGAACCATTTGAAAATTTTTTCGAGATATTTAAAAATTCCTTTTTTAAAGAATCATTTTCTTTGACAAGTAAATCTCGACTTTCTTTTGTTTGTTGAAAATCTTTTTGCAAAATTTCAAACTTTTCTTTTTGAGAAAGATCCTGTTGCCTAAACCGAGAATTCTCCTTTTTAAGTTCAGAGATCCTTTTAAGAGAAGATTTGAGATTTAAGTAGAACTCATTTATATACTTAAGAACTTTAGTAGGAATTCTTGAATGGCTTACCTCGATTTCCCCATCGGATTCCGAGTCTGTGTCCAACTCAGACTCTAATTTTGAGTGCGCCATCAAGCATATATTTCCTTCCTCATCATCTTCTTTCATTGTTCTTTTCCGCCCATTCTGCTTGTATTTTCTTCTTCCACTAAGTTTCCTTCTCTTGCTACTCAGCTTTTTGAATTTCTTGATCATAAAAGCAAGTTCTTTGTCGTCCATATCATTTTTTGAGTCTGTATCAACAGAATCAGCGTTAGATATAAAAGCAATGGACTTCTTACCTTCGGGATCTTCATCGTTGATTTGTTCCACTTCGTAAGATTGAAGAGTGCCAATCAATTCATCAACCGAGAGTGGCATAATCCTCTGAGTTTCCCGGATTGAGGTCTTGACATGGTTCCAATCTTTTGAGAGACCTCGCAAGAGTTTGTTGACCTTCATTGGAGAAGAAATTGGATGACCATGATACACCAAACCATTTACAATTTTTGTAAAACGATCGAACATATCTCCAATCAACTCTCCTTGCTTCATCTTGAAGGATTCATATTTGCCGAGCAGGAAGTTTACTTTTGTCTCTTTTACACGATTGGTTCCTTCATATGTAACATGAAGTCTATCCCAGACTTCCTTAACTGTTTCACATGAAGAAATTCTGTTATATTCAACAGGAGACAATGCGAAATATAAAGAATAAATGGCTTTTGCATCAAGCGCTTCTCTTTTGATCATCTCAGTCCGAGACATAGGAGCGAGGTTGATTCCTTTTTCCACAACATCCCATTGTAAAGGATCTTTCGATCCTAAGAATGCTTTCATTTTATTTTTCTAAACGTTGTAATCCTTTCCATCAAAATATGGTGGTCTGGTGTTGCTTTGTCCTTCCATAAGTCCTGGTGACAAGATACTAGCCATAAAAGATCTTTAGCTCAAAAGTAAAAACATTTTAATAAAACAAGCACTTGGCTCTGATACCAATTGATAAAGGCTAGTAAGAACACCTAGAGGGGGGTGAATAGGTGTTTAAAATAAACCTTGGCAAATATATGCGAAATAAAATAAATTTTAAACAAAATAAAGGAGTTAAGGGAAAGGAATAAGAACATAAGGTTTATAGTGGTTCGGTTTAATGTAAACTTACGTCCACTCTCCCATGCTAACAGCCTTCTGCTGGATTCCACTATGCAATCAATAAGAGATTACAACTTTGAGTGCAAACACTTAGTAGTAGATCACACTATCTCACTAAGTCACTCTTTTGGTATTTTTCTCAAGATCACAAATGTTTAAGCTCACGAGAGACAAGTGTATGATCGAAGTTGGCTTAGACTTTGGAATTATAAATTCTATGCTTCGTCTCTTACTTGCTCATCGGTCCTTGATCTCCTTAAATACTCCTCCACTTCCAAACTAGCCGTTGGACAGTATCTTGAGGATCGTCTTCCAATCAACCCATTGGACAAATTTGTATCTAGAAGATTTGGTAGCCGTTGAGTGATAAAAGTAGAATCCTAAATTGATTCTGATCGCCCATACAAACAGAATCTTGATTTCCATAAGTAGAGCTTCTTCGTATAGAAAGATCTTGTCTTCATGAACCAATCGTCAATCAATTAGATTGAGTCAATCAAATCTATCTTGATGTAGAATCCAAATCAGATCACTAGTCATTATACATCCTATAATAAACCAAGGCTTTGAAGAATTGAAGATAAACTTGAATCTATCTTCATCTTCATTCTTCATCGCGTTCAATTTGGAATTCGTCAACGTGGGCAGACTTTGAATCTACAGTCTAGCGATCTTCAAACTTTGATGGTAGAGTCTAGAAGTCTTCAGACTTTGATAGGATCTTGAAATCTTCAGACCGAACTTCTAGGTCTGAACATTTTCTGTGCGATAGACTTTAAGGTTTGGACACGGTCTGAATAAGTTCAGCTTTAGTATAGAGTCTATGTTCTGATTCTTCCAAGCATAGACTTTGATAATATCCTTTACATGTTCCATTATCTGCATAGTCTATTACTCAACAATCAAACACATTAGTAGCCTTTGATTTATTTTGTCATCTTCAAAACATCATAAGGGATTTCCCTAACACCATTCTCACGCTGAAAAACAGAGGATTCTAGATGGAGGCCCATGGCTTTTCTCCGACCGTTTAGTCATTTTCAAACCCTAGATCCCAAATACTCTGTTACATTCCTATGATTTTTCTACATGTACATTTTGGGTACAAGTTTTTTGATTACCTTTGGAATGGTGCTTTGACCGTATACTTCGAAGGGCTGTGCAAACTCTTGGCCGTGTCATTGAAGTTAAGGCCGATTTCAAAGAAGGAATCCTGTCGAGAGCAGGACGTGTTAGGGTTGAAATATAGTTAAAAGAGCCTCTAAAAATAGGACAGGTAATCAGGATAGGAGGCAAACCTCTTTGGCTTGATTTTCGCTACGAACGCCTCTCGCACTATTGTTACTCCTGCGGCAAGCTTGGCCATTAGGCCATGCACTGCAAAGACATTCCTTATAATGAGGATAAACATGAGGGTCGAGAAAAAATGTCATATGGTCAGTGGCTCCGTGTGGAGGTCAAGGAGCACAGTCCCTATTGGCACACATTTTATAACCCAGAGGTTGTTTCTGAACATCATGAGGAAGTTGTACTTGAGACTCCACCATCACAGATTCCTACTATCCCTTTATTACCTGCACCACCCCTACATCCAGCAGCTAACCCCTCCTTTGTTGTTGACAGTTCTAGTGAACCAATGGTAGTGATTCCCAGGCAAGAGCCCCAGCAGCCTACTGTGCACCAGTCTCCCATCCATACTGCACTCATACCTGCAGAAGCAAAATTGAAAGCCATTCAGAATGACCCTATGGATATTCCTGTGACTAAGAAGATTAAAGTACTCAGATCTACACCGAAGCTTGGTTTTGCTAAAAGACCAAAACGATATAACCCTTATGACACTAGAGGCTTGACAATCGAAGAGCCTAATGATTCCAATCTACTAGATACTCCTATTTTAACCGTCGAGGAAGCAGGCACTTGGGCGTTGGTGGCTGGCCCTAAATAGCCACTAGTCGACAGATGAGGATACTCAGCTGGAATTGTCAGGATTTGGGCAATCCCCTGACAGTTCAGGCTCTTAAGGCCATGACGAGCAAAGAAAAGCCCGGTATTGTTTTCTTGATGGAGACTAAACAACCTGAAGTTAGACTCTCTACTATCCGATGCAGTTTAAAATTCAACAACTCTTTTGTTGTCAATCCTATGGGCATTGCTGGTGGTTTGGCAATTTTTTAGACTGATGTTACTGCCCTCCAAGTTCTTTGCTCCACTTCACACTTGATAGATTTGAGTGGGAGAGTCGAACTAGGGGGCAGGACTATACGCCTCACTTTTGTCCATGCCCCAACCATCTTTCACCAGCGTCAAGACATGTGGGATGAGCTCCGATAGATACATTCTCCTAACTGTTTACCTTGGATCTATGCCGGTGACTTCAATGAGATCTTGTATCAGTGGCAAAAAATGGGAAGACTACCTGCTATCCAATCTAGAATGTTATCTTTTAGAGCTGTCCTTAATGACTGCGCTTTTATTGAACTAGAAAGTCACGGTTGCAAGTCCACATGGATGAATAACAGAGAGGGGGACGAACTCGTTAAGGAAAAATTAGATAGAATGCTCTGCTCTATTGGATTGGCGTTTTCTTCGTCTTGGAGCAGAAGTTTATAAGCTTCCACCTATTGGATCAGACCACAGCCCTTTACTCCTCAACAGTTTCGCACTTTCCCCTAGGAAAAACAGACCCTTCATGTTTGAAAGTTTCTGGAATGATGATGACGAATGTCCTGCTGTGATTTCTTGGGCTTGGAACTCAACAAGTCTACCAAATCAGTCTTTTACTACAAAAGTAAGGCGACTAACTTTAGCTCTTATTGATTGGAGTCGTAAATGATTCTCAAATAGGCATCGATAGGTGCTTCTCTTATAGAACTAGCTACAGGATCTGATGAACCAACCTAATCTACAGTATGACAAAACAAAGGTAGCACGACTAAAAGAAGAGATTCACCGAACTTGGACACAAGAAGAACAATACTAGGCTGTAAGGTCCAGAATTCAATGGCTTAAATGTGGAGACAGAAATACTCATACTCGCTTCTTCCATGCATCGACTATTCAACGACGGCAACGCAATCGAATTATTATGTTACAATCTGATGATCATCAATGGATCCATGACCTTCCTACTCTTCGAGAGATGACGAACACTTATTTCTTTGGCTTATAAACTACTGAAGGTTATCAACACTATTTTGCTCAATCAGTGCACTTCGATGGTCACCAGTGAAATGAACAACCAGTTGACAGCTCCACTAACTATGGACGAGGTTCGGCACGCAACTTTTCAGATGGGGTCCATCAAAGCACCAGGCCTTGATGGTTTGAACGGCTTATTTTACCAAAAACACTGGGCTATCATCAAAGACGATCTCTTTCTTTTAGTACAGAATTTTTTAACATCGGGGATCCTACCTACCAGTCTCAATCACACTATAATTACACTGATTCTGAAGTCCTCACAACCTGAGAAGCTGGAACACTATCGCCCTATCAGCCTATGCAACTTTTCTTACAAGATTATCTCCAAGGTACTAGCTAATCACCTCAAACTTTGCTTGCCAAATCTAATTTCTACCAAATAGTCTGCTTTCGTGAAAGGAAGACAGATCTAGGACAATATTTTAATAGTCCAAGAGGTTCTTCACCACTTAAGATCCAGAAAAAAAAGGGTGAGTAAATTTAGTGCAGTTTTAAAGACAGACATGAAAAAAGCTTATGACAGAGTCGAATGGGATTTCCTCAATGACTACCTCCTTAAATTGGGTTTCCATCACAACTGCGTTAATTGGATTATGCAATGAATTACCTATGTTTCTTTTAGCGTGAAGTTTTATGGGGAACTATTGCCTTCTTTTTACCCAACTCGTGGCCTACGGCAAGGTGACCCCTTATCGCCATATCTTTTCATCCTACTGGCTAATGTTTTATCAAGTCTTATCACCCAGGCTATTCGTATAGGTCATCTTAAAGGACTCAGATTGAATCGATGGTGCCCTACCTTGTCCCATCTCTTTTTTGCTGATGATGCCATCTTTTTCCCATCTAATTGTGTTTAGGAATGCCAAAACTTGGTCAATATTCTCAATTTATATTGCTCAACAACAGGTCAGCTGGTTAATCGTAATAAATTAGGTTTGATATTTAGCAAAAATTGCCCCATTACTCTTCAAGAAAATATGTCCTGCGAACTTCGAACTCCTATCTTATAGAGTTGTGGTAGATATTTAGGGATTCCTTCGAATTGGGGCAGATCAAAGAAAGACATGTTCTCTTGGATCCTTGCTAGAGTTGACGCTAAATTGGAGGGATGGAAAGAGAAATTTATTTCCAAGGGGGGGGTAAGGAAATTTTAATCAAATCTATTATTCAAGCTATTCCCACTTATGCGATGTCTATTTTTAAGTTGCCCGTGTCTATTTGCAAAAACTATTGAGCAACGAATTGCTCAGTTTTGGTGGAGAAATGCCCAGAATAAAGTAGGAATTCATTGGCAATGTTGGGAACTTTTGAAAGAAAAAAAGGATCAAGGAGGAATGGGTTTTCGAGACATTATTGCCTTTAATAGATTGATGCTTGGCAAACAGGCTTGGCGATTGTTATAGCAGCCCAATTCATTATGGAGTATGCTTTTTGAAGGCCTATATTTTCACTCTACGGATTTTCTTTCTGCTGCTAAGGGTACTCGACCATCCTGGGGATGGAAGAGCATGCTTTTGGGTCGAGATGCTATTCAACCACATCTCCGTTGGTCAGTTGGTAATGGTAACAACAACAGAATCCGTGGAGATCGGTGGTTACCATTGGGTATTCTCCATGGACCTACATCTAGGGAAGAACCTATTATGGTGGCAGATCTTATGGACCCACTCAACCATAATTGGAAGAGCTCTCTACTCCAACGGTTCTTCGATACCCAATTAGAAGCCGAGATTCTCACACTACAAATCAGACCACATTGCTCAGCTGATAAGCTAATCTGGTTTGTGACTACTGATGGATCACATTCAGTAAAAAGCAACTACCATACAGTCATGCAGTCAATTAGCAACCAGCACAGTAATACAGCATCTACATCTCACCACAATTCCAAGATACTATGGAAAAGCATTTGGGTAGTAAAAATAGAACCAAAAATTAAATGCTTCTTGTGGTCTGCTTGTCAAAATGCTCTAGCATCCAAGGTAAACCTACATCAACATCATATTATCTCAGATCCTTGCTGCCGTCTATGCCAGCAGCAAGATCCTGAAACACTTGAACACATTTTCCTAAAGTGTACATGGACACACAAAATTTGGGCTGATCAGCATATAAATTTGTGGAGTTCTACTCTAATAGCCACCAGACTCGACTCTTGGCTAGCAGATAGAGTTAGATCGTCCCAGTACTCACCTGGATTAGCACTTATCGCCAACATCCTATGGCAGATCTAGAGGATGAGAAATAGCTTTATCTTTCATAATCGGCTTCCGAATCCCTATCTCGCTGTACAGACGGCTGTGGCTGCTTTGAAATCTTACCCGATTTGCTTCACTGCCTCTCACTCGAGAACTAGTCTTGTTGCTCTAAACCCAGAACAACTTTCACGACCTTCAGCTGTGGGAGCACTAAAATGCAATATTGATGGCAGTGATCGGCCAGGTCACAATGAAGGTTCAATCGCCTATATTAGCAAAGATGCATTTCGAAGACTTACTTATATCTTCTCCAAAAGCGTCCCGATGAGTTTTGCCTTAGAAACCGAGCTTCAGGCTCTGATCTTCTCCCTTCAACATTTGCTTCAACAAAATCTCCAAGATGCTAACCTTCAGATGGAATCTGACTACCTCAACCTGATCAAAATGCTACGAGATGTCAAATCTCCTCTATGGCAGCTCCAACCCCTATTCGAAGAGGCTGCCGTTCTGCTTTCCAAGTTCTCTACCCTAGAGTTGTTCTTTCGTCGACGCCAAGCAAACCTAGTTGCCGACTAGGCTACCAAGTCCCATAACCCTGTTTCGGCCCAAAATTGGCTTCTTTTCTCTCCTTTCGAGTTGCTTGACTAGTGTATATGGATGCTTTCTCTTCAGGTTGTCCTTCTCTGTTTACTTGAATACAAGCAACGTTTTTGACCAAAAAAAGCTCACTCATTCCAAATTTCAACTTTCAAATCTTGTATGGCTTTCAAGTAATCAAACTATTTCTATTGGTTTAGAACTGGTCATCCAGATGACATGGTTCAGGAGATTTGGTTTTATGCTAATGATGTACGGAATAAAAATCCATTGTAAAATTGGAGAATTGTATGAATTAGGGTTTATATGTAACTTAAATACTTTGTCATATTGACTTCTTATAGATACAATAGATGTCTCTGGCTCCTCATAGAAGTATATGTTTTACACTGAATGTCCAAAAAGAAACCCCTTGTTATTAGCATGGATCAACTTCCACATCGTATCATATGAAGCATCTTTACTAGTCCAATGGTGCATTAGTCAAGCTAAATCATTTATAAGAGTATACAACTCAGATTCAACTCTCTCTCATTACGTAATAATCATAAATTCTCGATGTATATATAACTCGAATTTAAGTTTAAATTTTTAATTGATGGAAAATGAAAAAGTGTGATGATGGCCCTTCATTTGGTTGCACTAATGTTCTCAAGTCCGAAGGGTATGCACTCAATGGCGGAAGGTACATAAGTAATGGTGAACACTATCCTTTAACGATCTCCTGGAACCACCACGTAAGCATTTGAATGCAAAAAGTGAATTGTGCTTAAGAAGGTCCACAGTAGAAGCACGATCTTTGTCGAAAGACCTGAAAACACACAGTATAAATGAAAACTTATGCATACCGAGTGAAAAATAAAAAGTCTGCATATCACGTGCCATGTTCAAGGCTAGATCACAAACCCATATCACGCCACTCTAAGCTTTCACATCCAAATCATGCACACAAGCTGCAATTACGTCGGGGTGCATCTGAAGATGCGATCACCATGTCTGATGACCTAAAGATCTGACCTTTCTCCAACCCCTCTCGCCCATTTCATTAAACATTCGAGACCCCAAACGGTGATTGTGTCCAGCGTGCGTGCCACAAACGCCTGAACCGAGTGCGACCAATAGGGGTTGCACACCCGGTCGTACCCGATCCACCGTACACTAGCTCTACCGAACATCTCCGCCGAAGGTACGAAGACATGCCGTCTCTCCATTTTGGTCATTTTCGTGGCAATGAAAAGAGGAGTCTGCAATATAATTGGAATTCAAGCGCAATGTTAGTTCTAAAAGCTTTTTCCTTGGGACTTGCGATTCATTAATTTCTATGAAAACTTAATTACACATTTGAAGTGAATATCTAAATCCAAACATAAACTAATTGTTTATCTCATTAATTTCTATGAAAACTTAATTACACATTTGAAGTGAATCTCTAAATCCAAGCATAAACTAATTGTTTATCTCATAGTTTCAAACAAACAGTCAAGGACAAGAAACCAAGCATAATAACAAGACCATAAACAAAAGAATGCATATTAAGATTCTAAATTACACCTTTGCATGATACAATGCTAGACAAACGGTTTTCCTTAAGCTCGTATAATGTCTAGTTTCACCAGTTAGCAAAGGGCATCGCGTGGCATTTAACTAGCAAATGCGGTTGATATAGCTAGGTATGGTTTTAGGGGTCAGCAGTAAGTTAGTGAGGCATGCAGGGTTAATAAATTTACAGACCCATTTCAGTTCTTACAGAAGTATACAGTCGGTATTGAACTCTTCTTTTCGCAAAAGAAAGTTTTTGAGTTTTTGTAGGGTAATTTCACTTCAAGATAATGGTCCAAATGTTCCAAACTTATTATACAGTTGCCAATTTACTTCCGAATCTTTCAATTGTGTCAATTTAGTCCTAAACCTTTTAACCATTTGTCAATTAAGTTCTAAAACTTTTCAATTGTGTCATTTTAGTCCCAAACCTATTATTTAGATATTTGACCAAAATGACTAGATTGTTAAATTGTCAAAAGATTCAAGATTAATTAAAAAAATCATAAATGATTTAGAATTAATTGAAAAATTATCAAAATATTTAGGACTAATTTGGCATAATTAAAAACTATTGAACTGACCTCATAACATAAGTTTATGATATTTTAGACAAATTTCCTTTTGTGATAGCATCCTTTGGGCATTCCTATCTTCTAGGAAAACTCACAAGTGAAATAGCAACTTAGTGATTGCATGGTCTGGTTGGAATGAAACACGATAAGTAAGAAATTCGCGCGGACCATTGCATAGGGTGGATTCTGATCACTAAGTACCTAGGCTTCTTATCGTCTTCCCTCTATGTGTCAAGTCATGAAGAATGAGAACTTGCTCCTAGTCCCGACTCTTTTGGGCTGAACATCACTCCTTAAAAGATTCAATTGATCTATTGGAACATAATTGGTTATTGTGTCATTGGAGGAGAAAGTCTATAATGCCTCCATTTTACTGCTGACATGGAGGAGTGAGTCAATTAGTTTCAACTAGGGTTGAGCAGGTCCAGATTTTGTACAGGTTCCACCTATATAGGTAGGTTATCCTACATACCCTAGAAACTATGGGTATTCTAGAGTCTATCCAGGTTCCATCTATATTATTATTTGAATTATTACAATTCACTAACCATAACTTCACACGCGCTCGCGCGAGCGCGCATGCAAAAAATATGAACATTAATAAAGTAAAAATCTTAGTCATAGAATGGAAACAAATATTAGTACTTCTAAATTATGAAGAGCAGATCTAATTATATTAGTGTCTAGAATTGATTTTTTCTGTGTAATACTAATCGATAGGGCCTCATTGGTAAGTGTTATAAGATCTCGTACATTGGAACCCATGGTTATGGACCTGAATTCATTAGTATGGAACATTTTCTTTTCCAAGTGAAATCCCCTTGTATATGAAAGGGCGATGCACTCATCATCGAACGCCATGAAATATCAAAAGATTATACGAAGACATTGATCAAGAAAAATGTTAAAACTTGTTATGGATTCTAGATTCGAGGTTCCAGTTAAGAACTTGGAACATACCCATTGAAACAAGTTCCTTATACCCAATGGGTATATGGCTTTTTAATTTTTCTTGTACATTTACCTGACATTGAACATCAATCCCTTGTCCCTCGTACTCAAGACTGATGCTTCTTGAGAACATTGCTAGGAATCTGCAATGAATCACATTGTTCTATCAATTTCCCGTGATTGAACTAGAAGAATATGTAGGATATATATTTTGACACTGTTGAAAGGTCCTTTTAGATCCAAATAATGTCAAACATACTAAATTGCTGGAACTTTAAGCAATGAATAAACTTTGATCTGGCGTTGAATTTGATTGAATTCTTATTATTATTCGTAGTCCATCACATTGTTTACCATGACAAATCTGTATATCAATCCTGATATAGCTACAATCCTAAAAGGAAATTAGTAAGAAAGAGAAGATTTTTGCAATATATATCAACAAATTACCGGAAAAAGAAGACGCAAAACTGGAAGAAAATCGGAACGTACGCTTTAGTGGAGGCATACAAGGTCTGAAGAGGAAACGAAGAAACACACGCCGCGGAACCAGAACCCATGTTCAAGATCGCTCCTCTCTTCCTCTTCAACATTCCATCGATCACTCCCTTCGTCGCCCACACCGCTGCGTTCATGTTCACTCTCAACATGCTCTCCATCAACTCTCGATCCACCTCGTGAAAGTATTTTGGGTACGGATATGCTACCCCCGCGTTGTTGACCAGCAACCCGACGTCGATCCCTTCCGTTGCTCCTGCAATGGCCACCGTTATCTCCTCTCCGCTCAGCTTCGCGAGGTCCGCGACGACGGTCTTGACCTGGACAAAGTGTCTCGTGCGTCAGATGTACCATCACTCGGGAATTTTTAATGTAAATGGCAAATGAGGTGCTAACTATTTGATGGACCTTGGTGGTCGCTCCGTATCTATCCCTCAGCTCCCTCGAGGTGGCCTCGAGTTTGGTGGGGTTCCGGCCGACGAGCATGAGGTTAAGGCCCTTGGAGGCGAGCTCGAACACCAGAGCTTTCCCAATGCCGTCCGTGGCGCCGGTGACGACGGCCCATGAGCCGTAGTCACGCAAGTCCTTTGGCTTCCTCAGGAACGTGGTGTGCAGCCATCGGGTGAAGGTGAGCAGGTTCTTGAAGAGTGAGACGAAACCTAGTACGGTGGCCGTGGCGATCAAGAAGTCCGCAAGTACCATTGCTTTGTGCGGTGTGTGGTTTCCCCAAAGGATGTAGTGGTGGCAAGTGCTAAACATTTATAGACATCTCTGTTAGAGATTAAACCAAATTCATGGGTGCAAAAACTGTTCGATACCTACTGAAAAAAGTCATAATTGTTACATTATATTTAATGAGTCTGTTTATAATTATCTATAACGAGTCCATTTTTTTATTTTTAGGTGTAGTGATTGTTTTTAGAGATAATGTGAGATATGGTGATTGTTTTGTTAGTTGTTAGATCTTATCCGAAATGCTAGCTTTTTCTAATAGGAATAATAAAGGTCATATAACCACCGCCTGCGGTGGCCGCGATGGTTTGAGCTCTCTCCCCCTAACGCAAGGGGAGGAGTTCAAATCCTCTCACGGTCGCTAGGGATTCTTAAGTGTGGCGTCGGGGTGGTGGGTCCTCCGCTAGCGTCACTCCAGGGTTTACTCTCCGGCTGTCGGCCGTACGGGGGTTCCCTGGGTCACCAAAAAAATAAATAAATAAATAAATAAAAATAAAGGTCATATAATAAGTCTATAAATAAGGGAGTCTTGTAATTGTTTTTTTGTTAAGGTGAAATAAATTTACAGGCCTATTTGTCTTATCTTTGTTGTGTGAATTGTGAGCGTTTTACCTTCAAATTATTTTCATCAAAGTGGTATCAGAGTTTGCGATTTGTGATCATAACGTCAACAAACAATTAGCTTCCTCTTCAATACCTTGTCTTACCAAAGACAACTATGGTAACTAGACCATTAGAATGAAAACCCTACTCGGTGGCTACGGTGTGTGGGAACTTATCAACACTGACTATGATGAATCAGAAGATGAAGCTACCTCGAACTAGAATCAGAGGAATTCTTTCGAGAAGGTCCGTTTGAAAGATCAATATGCCTTATCAATCATCTATCAAGTTTTAGATGATTCCATGTTCGAAAAAGTTTCCAATGCTGCTACTACCAAGGAGGCATGGGAGATTTTTTCATAACACACATCAAGGAGTACAGAAAATTAAGAAGATTCACCTTCAAACCTTGAGAGGTGAATTTGAGGTAACTCATATGAAAGAATCTGAATCGATTGCTAATTATTTCATAAGAGTTTTGATGATCGTCAACCAAATGAAAAGAAACGGAAAAGATGTTTCAGAAGTTCGTATTATCGAGGAAATACTTCGTTCCTTAGACAAAAAGTACGACCATATTGCTGTTGCAATTGAAGAATCCAAAGACTTGGATGCCATGATGATTGATGAGCTTATGGGTTCTTTACAAGCCCATGAAGAAAGGTTCAGAAGAAAAAAAGATTGAACCGGTGGAGGAAGTTCTCCAAACGCAGCTGACCATCCGAGATGAGAAGGAGCCATTTCGGTCTTGTACTAATATATCATCCCACGCCTCCCCTTGGGATACCCCAAAAAAAAAAAAATGAACAATCCCGACATTATTTTTTATTTTATTTTATTTTTTATGACCGATGGACTGTCGGAGATCACCATTCGGGAATCACACGACCCTAGCACCGGTGGGGCCTTGCCGCAAGTCGTTATTTAGACGTAGACCATCGGGGGGCTGGTCTAGTAAACCACCCCTGGGACCCTCACTTAAGTCGCGAGCATCCGGAGATTCGAACTCGTTCCCTTGGCAATAAGGTAGTGAAGCCCAACCATCAGGGCTACCTATGGGTGGGTTACAATCCCAACACTATTAATCTCTTCGTTACACTAAAAATTTCACGACTTTCTAAGTCGTTTTTTAAGTTTTCAACATTTGTAGCACTTTCTATAGATCTCAATTTCTCTAAATACTTTTTTTGCAGTAAAGTTTAGATGATTTTATATACATAAATCGAGATAGTTGAGGACTTTTCTATTAGCAATAAAAATATAACTCTAGGATTGTCTTTGTAAGTAATAATTTATTATGGGCCATCCATGTTTTTTAATAATGAAATCAAAGGTTAACTTTTTGATGGATATCCCACGTTAACTCCAAATATTTTAATGACTTACTCAATGAAAAAAAATATATATATTTAATATATGATGTGTCTCCTTTGTGATAGTGAATTCATAATCATGATATGTTCATATGCAATCATCATTATTCCTAAAATTTCAAAGTCGTATATCAATTTCGTAAATTTATTTTATTTAGGAGCTTAAATAGAAATTTGGGCACTTATAAATTATTGACGTTAAAACTCATAACTGCACAATAAGTTATGTGATTTAATGATCATGTAAACATTTGATAAAAAAAATACTATATAACATAGCTTGAAAAGTAAAGTCTAAGAAATTCGATAAGAATAAAGTGACTAAAAGGAGATAATGGAACAAAGGAAAAAAGTTAAAGTTTGATGAATTTAGTAAAATGAAAGTTAGGAAAAAAAAAAGGAAAAAATAACAAAGAAGGAGGGAGGAAGTGACATATGTCATATGTCCTTTTAATAATTTCCTTTAGCTCGTAGAATATATAAATAGATGTATTCACCAAAAGATACATTAGTGAAGGAAAAGGGAGGAAAAGGGAGAAAAAAGGAAATAGGTTTAGAAAACGGTTAACATAATGAAAAATTTCAAATTAGTACATCCAAAGTCAATATGATGACCACACTGCCATATAGTCTTCAAGCAACATGATAATCTTATCCATATGTCTAAATCTGGTTTATTACAATCCCACATGAAACCTGCGCTACGCATCTCAAGAGAGTTAAGGAATCAGTCGATTTGGCGTGCGTTACTCTGTCACTTCCATTTGCGTACGTCTTCCTCTCGCTTTCTATTCCGAGACCACTGACGACAAATACTACTCAGTACCGACGCGATCATCTAGTACAAAACCAGCACATTTTAAGGACTTTCCCATGATACAGTTAAGCCTTTGGATACCTTTCTGAACCGCACTTGCAAACTAAACCCAAACCAGAGAAACCACCGTGGAGAGCACGAAGTTCTTCTGTAGTGATCATCGGGGCACCAACCTCAGAGGAAGCAATCAAGCAGCATCGTTAGCAACTCACCTTGCCGATCCGTCTTAGCTTGAAGGGTCCAACTAACATTATGCGTGCTAGAAACCAATAATGGGTCGTCCCCGACCAGGAGGGATGAAGATTCTCCACGTCGTACGGTTCAGTTTTCCAAATTTGCGCCCCAACTGCTTTCCAACTGCCAATGAAAGTAATGACGATACGAATTAAATGGTGGAGCGAGGCTACGAGAGCTTTGTATGCAGGGGATAGCGAACCCACTTTCTGACCGGGCAACAGTAAGACTAGCTTAGTTCAACTCAGGACCAATTCGAGAGCTGATTGGCCAAGATTGCAATCACCACGTCCCCATGTGCATGTTGAATAGTCCGTCATCAGTTTCTCTTTTTGCGATCTAGTCTATTTTGCCAATAAAATGTTTTTAGCACGAATCATGTGCATGAAACAACGTGCGGAAAGCAATCTTCTCAGACTTTTTGTCGCACGACATGTCCATTTACTGGATACTTAATAGAGCCGATGAAATGATTGCATGAAAGAGGTCTCATAAATATATACCTAAGTCGTTTTGAAAATGGCAGTTTCAACTGTCGATTTATTTCGCCTAGCTATGACGGTCTCTCTCTTTCTTTCAATGTAACGTAGTTTCGGGATCGATCGAGCAAAAAAATCCATACGAAAGAATAACGACAATATTCGGCTCAAAATAGTAAGTTTCGAATTTGTCCATAAAAAATAAAAATTTGGGTTTTACAATCATATATGATTAGCTCTGATATCAGATATAGAATATTATTTACACAAACAACTAATCAATCAAGAACAAACGGATCCATATATGATTATAAAACACCGATATCACTCAATACAGCGGAATTAAAGCGTACATGTTTGAGTCATCGCTTCAAGTGAAGAAAATAGATCACTCTGATAATCAGGGATCTATCGGAATGCCAGATCTTCCTCTCTATGACCTATTTCAGTATAGCAACTTTAAATGGGAGTAAACCCACTGATAGGTATAACCTATCCTTTTTATAGGCTAGAGAGGGGACCTAGCAAACCCTATTCAACAGCGTGTCAATTGGGCCATTCCCATTACGGGCTTCAGTTAAACACAATTACCTACACTTTGCTGCTCAACTAGGCCCGTTATTAATAGATGCCAATACCCAATTTAATCAGATCACTGTAAGGTTCAATAAATATTGGAATATCCATTAACTCAATTATTTAAAATAAGAAATCAATTAATTAATGTAAGCCAATACTATAGGAAATTTCCAACAGAACTCACAAGTGAAAGAGCAAATAAGTGATTGCATAGTCTGGCTGGAATGAAACATGACAAGATTTTCCCATAGACCACGAAATAGGCTGGACCATACGACCCCCAACATGCGTTATGGAATTGTCGCTAATCGCTGATTCCCTGGGCTTCTAATCATCTTCCCTCTATTTGTGAAGTCATGGAGGATGAGAACTTGCCCCTAGTCTTTATTCTTTCGGGCTGAATATCACTTATTGAACAAGATTAAATTGATCTATTGGAACATGAGCGGTTGTCACGTCATTGGAAGAGAAAGTATATCATACATCCATTTTACTACTGACGTGGAGAAATGAGTCAATTAGTTTGAATAATGTGATTGAGAGTTATGAAGGGAAATTCATCGGTGTCTAATTTTTTTTTTTAAAAGAAAAATGTAAACATTATATAATGTTCTTCCGCAAATTTATGAGTGTTTAGTAAAGAGCAAAAGAAAGGACGAAAGAAAGGGGACACAAGAATTCTAACCATATCATCATAATACCTAAATGATATACGATTTTTCTCATATATTTACCTGACGCTTAATATTAATCCCTTGTCTCTTGTACTTCAGACTCATGCTTTTTGAGAACATTACCAGATAACTGCAACGAATCACATTGTTCTATCAAGTTCACATGATTGAACTATAATAATAAATATGATATAGACTTTGACACTGTTGCAAGGTCCTTTTAGATCCAAATAATGTCAGACCTACTAAATAGCTGGAACATCTGTCGTTGAATTTGATTAACTTCTTAATACTACTTATAGTGCATCACATTGTTTACCATGTCAAATTTGTATATAGCTACAATCCTGATATAGCAACAATCCTAAAAGGAAATTAGTAAGAAAGTGAAGACTTTTGCGATATATATTAACAAATTACCGAAAAAAGAAGGCACAAAACTGGAGGAAAATCGAAACGTATGCTTTGGTGGAGGTATACAAGGTCAGAAGAGGAAACGAAGGGATACGCACGGAGGAACCAGAACCACTGTTCAAGATCGCTCCTCTCTTCCTCTTCAACATTCCATCGATCCCTCCCTTCGTCGCCCACAACGCTGCGTCGACGTTCACTCTCAACATGCTCTCCATCAACTCTCGATCCACCTCGTGAAAGCACCTTGGGTACGGATAAGCCGACCCACGTTGTCAACGAGCAACCCGACGTCGATCCCTTCCGTGGCTCCCGCAATGGCTGCTGCTATCTCCTCTCCGCTCAGCTTCGTGAGGTCAGTGACCCCAGTCTTGACCTGGACAAACTATCTCATGCGTCGGATATACCATCACTCGGGAATTCACGCGAATTTCTAACGTAAATGGCATATGAAGTGCTAACTATGTGATGGACCTCGGTGGTTGGTCCGAATCTATCCCTCAGCTCACTCGAGGTGGCTTCGAGTTTGCTGGGGTTCCAGCCAGTGAGCCCAAGGTTGAGGCCCTTGGAGGCGAGCTCGAAGACCAGGGCTTTCCTGATGCCGTCGGTGGTGCCAGTGATGGCGGCCCACGAGCAGTAGTCCTGCGAGTCATTCGGCTTCCTCAGGAAGTGGCATGCAGCCATCGGGCGAAGGAGAGTAGGTTCTTGAAGAGCGAGATGAAGCATATTACGGTGGCCGTGGTGATCAAGACGTCCATGAGTAACATCGCTTTGTGTGGACTGTAGTTTCACTAGATAAAGTAGTGGTGGCAATTGCTAAACATTTATGGAGGACAAAATACAGCCCAAATGCCAAAACTTGACACGACGGGACATTTAAGTATCAAAAGTTAGAAAAGTACATTTAAGTGTTACTTTTTTTGAAAAGTAAGACACTTAAGTGATATCTCCAACGAACCCACCAAAATCGTACGTGATAATTTTTTATTATTTTTTTCGTTTGCGTGGTTCGCCGGAATTCTGACGCAACAAACAAAGGCAAAAACAACGTCATTTTTAAGCGCATTCAAATGTTAATATAAAAATCAATTTAATTAAATTATAAAAAAAATAATTATTATTTTAATAAAATAATATAAAATAAGTTTGAAAAAAAAAAGAAAAAAAAAAAAAAAAAGGGGTGAGGGAGAGGAGGTAGCGGGCGAGGGCTAACCCCTCCTTGCCATCGCCGGAGGCATCGGTTGGGGTCACTAGCCCTCGGTCAACTGGCGGCGAGTGCTCGCGAGCCCTCGCCACCTCCCCGTTGTCGCTGGGAAGGGCGACGACGGAAGGGGGAGGGTCAGCCGGGGTCGCCAACCCCGGTCGACCGGCGGCGAGGGTGAGGGCTCAGCCGTCTCCCTCCCCCTCCCCTCATCTATTTTATTTTATTTTTTAAAATCGTTGAATTTGTATTTTTAAATGTTTTAAATAAATTTAGTTTTAAATTTAATTTAATTGATTTTTATTTTAAATTTTTACCACGTTAGAGACAAAACGACGTCGTTTTTGCATTTTTTTAGCCACATCGGTGTGCAAAACGTCATCATTTTGCACTCACCTCACTGGAAAATTGTCGCGTCAGCATTTTGGCCAGATTTTGGTCGGATTTTGGCCGGATTGGCACTTAAGTTATCGATTTTACTTTGATTTTGGCACTTGAGTGTCACGTTCCTAACTTTTAGCACTTAAGTGTCCCACCGTGTCAAGTTTTGACACTCCAAGTGTCTATACCTCCATTTATAGATGTGTCTCTCACCTCACTGCTCTGCACAACTCCGTGACGTGCCATGTCTCCTCACCTGTACGAAAGATAGTTTTGTACCTGAATATTCCTATTGCAAATTGTCAATGAGAATTATTTTCTCGCAGTGATTTATACCTATTATATTTTGTCGATATGTGCATGATGAGATGCAATAAAGATACCAGTTTGTCTTGATGTGATGTGATGTGATTTAGAGGGGTATGAATAGTTATATTTTAAAGGAAGTATAGCTAATTGCTAATAATAGAACATTTCAAAAAAGAATGCTCTTCCTTTTTCTCTCACAATCCATTAAAAGAAAAAAAAAGAACGAACAAAAGGCAATTTCATTTCTACTTCAAGAAAACAATTAGCATTAATGCTGAAGAACATGAATGCTTTCTTCGTGATTATACTCGGACTATCATGAAATCATATCGTCCATCGTTCGCTTGTGATTCAACATATATTCCTAGGTAATTCATTTATTACATAATAAATATGTTAGTTGTTTCTTCTGCCATCTTTCTTCCCTCATTGGTCTCAGAGCTTGTGTTATGATATTTACCTTGTTTTTCTGTCGGATTTTCTTGCAAACTGTTTGATATGGGGATCAAGAGGATTAATTTCATATTGTTTGAATGTTCATTGATTAGAAATTGCAACATGAATCATCGAAAACAACCAAAGCAATGAATGGCTTCAGAGGTCATGGACGACCATCTTTGTTTTGGCCATTTTTTGGAATATTTTTTGGCCAAATTCAATTTTTGAATATATGAAATGAAAGTATTTATTGAGACGATCATAATGGCGAGTGACATGCCACCGAACAACGGCAGATGCGCCTACACATGCCAGAAGCCGTTGCGTAGCGCCACCACCACGTTAAGAATACCCAGCACACGAGTGCCACGCATGCATTGGCGAATCAATGTGGGCTAACGTCAACAATAACATTACCAACAGTCGATAACCGACCCACTAACCAACGACCCAAACTAGATGAAGACCTAACTCGAAGACCCGACCAAGTTGATTGGTCAAGTAGTTAGACCAATTGGATAGGCCAGAAGCTGTATTGGCTTGCCGTCGCATGCGCCACATGCACCGAGTACTCAAACAATGCGTGTAAGCATGTGGGAGTCCAATCGGCACATGGTTGGTGGTGTTTGGTTCGTATGAATGTGCTCTACATTGTGATGTATTTATTTTACATGTTTGGGTCTTTTAAAGGTTGTCAACACCTAAATTTTGACTATTTTATTTACTTGTTCATCATATAAAGCATTTCATAACATTTACATTTAGGTAACAATAATACTTAACTTATCTTTTAAAAAAAAATTGTTCTAAAAAATGAAAAAAAAAAAAGAGGATAAGAAATAATCTATAAAATAAAATATTTGGTTGTGGAGGGAGATTTTGAAAGATTTCAGATTTTGGATAATGGAGCCTTTTTAGAAGACAATCTTCAATGGTTGAGTGAATTATTTTGGAAAATCTTCACAAAAGCTTTTAGATTTTGGAATCATTTTCTTGTTGAGTGTATCCTCTCTTTTCGAAAGATGATCGTCAGCGATTAAGTGAATATATGCAATTATCTTAGAAAATCTTCACTTACGAAACAAATTTTTTTTTTTTTTTGTCTATAAATAGGGAGTGAAAGGTTTTCATTTGAGAGGGGGGAAAGGAGTGGGCAAAGCACCGAAGAGATTTCGTTCAAATGGGGGAGAAAAGCACGAGAGAAATAGAAAGAATTTGTCTTCTTTAGAGTTGGAGAGATCGCAAGTCAAAGAGCATACTTTGTCCACTAGTCTTCTCCCACAATAGTTATGGCTTCATGTTACCACCATATTTTGTAACTAGCTTCCTAATTTTCAAACCTTCAGTGCCATTGTTGTTCACGTTGCTTGGACAATTGTCATCTTGCCCACACGACCAGCAGATTTCTCTCGAGGTTTGACATTGCTCGTTGTCAGTTTGGAGTACCGACGATGAAGTTTATTGCTCCTTGAAATGAACCGATTTCATCGACGCTAGCATTTAGCCTCCGAGACACTTGCTGCTTCCCGACGAATTCCTGGTCAAGCATCACCATCTTTCACCCGAATCTGTCCAGCAAGTCCAGCATTGAAGGGTCGACTCCCAAAGACATTCCAGCAGCAATTGTACCTCCAATGAAGCCTCCAACATGTTTCAACCTGTTGGAAAAAGTATTAGAATACATAAAATAATAATAATTATTGGAAATACATTACAAAAGATTAAAAAATAAAAAGAAATGTATGAGGTGTGCAAACAATGTCCTTAAGGATGATTCTGCCCCTCAGAGTATGAAACTCGGTGCGTAAGGCTTCGGCAGCTATCCTCCCAAGATACAACAGACCTTCCGCACTGAATATTAGAAGGAAATAGAACAACTTTTGTATATAACCGAGCAAAAAGAAAAGGAAAAATATGAAAACATATTGTATCTACTAAGACTGTGGTTTGAAGTTTAATTTATATTTAAACAAGGAAAAGAGAGAACCGTTAGGAGATCATCATAAATCAATTAGTAATTAAAAAGATGACTGTTATAAAATAATAAATAGTTTATGAAATAATAAATCGAAAGTTATAAAGCCATTAGACGACCGTTATACAACTATTAGAAATCTATTATATGAACGTTAAAAAAGCAATTACAAAAATGATGGCTTTCATGATGATCATAATTTCTAATAAATATTTCAAAACTACTAAAATATCCAAAAATCCCCCACATATTTCAGAAAGTTTTGACAAGAAAATAAAATAATGCCAGGTTATTAGAGAGTAATACATCGGAATTGGTGCTTGTTAGGTTATGAACCAACCCTAGAAAGAATGAAATATAATTCACGAAATCATTTGTGAAGTTTGAAACTTCTATAAACCAAGAATTTAAGAATTTCTTTTTGTGAATAATAATTTTCATCAATCACATTACACTCCCACAAACTTTGTTGTTTAACGTGGTTTTGCGTTCATAAGCCATGCGCGTGCTTGGTTTATTCTTAAGTGCTTGAGAAATTTTCGCCAAAAATTCTCATAAGAGCGGCCCCACTCCACACTTATATAGGTGATTCCATCAAGTGTATTCTGCAATTTAATATATCACCAATAATGGCTATAAAATTTCACTAAAAGCTTAGCTCAACCTTTTTTTTTTTTTTTTTTTTTTTTTTTTTTTGTAGTTTTGCACTATTTTCACCTTAGGATGGACCATAATTTTTAGTAGTGCACTAGATCAACAAATGACTTATTATTACCCATATGAACCTAATTCATGGGATCGCCAATCACATAGATTGGGTTACCATCATTGTTGATTTTCTTCAGTTGGCTTGTCCATTCCCCTCGATGTATAGTCAAAGGATTGGCCAAAATCCATTTCCGACTTCATATAATTAATGGACATAATTCCATCATTAAGCAACTGCTTTACCACATCATCTCTCAATCGGACGGATCAATTTTTACCATTGAAAATTTTACCTTTGCACAGCTATTACATCTTGGCAATCATGATGTATAAACACAAAATGTGCCATTTTCCCAAAGGAATATCTGTTAAAAGTTTCTCAACTACTCAACCTCAATTTTAATATGAGTTTGAGAAATTTTCCTTCTTCCAAGAACTTGAGTAGTTCTTCAATCATCAAGATAAATATTTTCTTCTCCTTCCTTACTAGAGGTTAGGAGGATAAAGCATTATGTTTTTAACATATATGTTTGGTAATGCCTAAGTCTACCTCCAATTCTTTTGCATTTGCCAAAATTTTGGCTTGGAAAATGACTACAATAATTACATTATCAGATCATCTACTTCAACCAAAGTCAAATTTTGGTTGAGGAGGATTGTCATTTCCCCCACAATTTCATTCGACTGCTTTTTATGTTACGACACCTCCACAAGGTGGACACATATTCATTAATGGATTTTGTCTCATATGAATCTGAGATCCACTTAACATCACTGTATTATTCTAATACAGCAAAAAATCCACTATGTAAAATGCCTTAATTATATCACTGTGAGGCATCTCATACAATAGGGAATATGTAGCCTTTAGCCATGTCTTCATATCAGATTGTCAAACTATAAATCAATCTCGGAGGCATCCCTAACAATGAGAATATCAATACGAAGAGCAGAACAACCAATGGCTAGAGCCCATATCATTAAAAAAAAAAAAAAATTCACCATGTCATAACAAGTAATATAATTAACATCACATCAAACATACAAATGGGCATGTTCATGTTCGTGTAATAAAGAAAAACAATGCTAATCACATACATTATCTCCAAATTCATGTATTATTTTCTCAGTAGAAAATAAGAAATTTATAACACACATGCTATTGGGAAAAATCCTAAACTTCTCCTCAGAGCTCAAATGGGGTAAGAGAAAACTTCTTCATTTGCAACATGAGTGTTAGGCTTTTAGCGTGTAGCAAGTAGCAACCAATAGATAACACCATCATAACAATGAACGTGCATGATTTACAAAAAATTGATATCAATGGCTTAGAACATCACGAAAACCACACTTAACTGGTGATGCAATATTGCCATTTGCTCATACCATATTTAGTCACCACCATTTTCACAATCGATTCCAGAAACTATATGAATTTTTTCTCTCATGTTCATATTTTGCTCCAAAGAAATAAATATATGCATTTCCTCACTAAAGCAAATCATCTGAGGCCCCACAAAGAACACACTAGCAAGACTAAGATCCACACATATTCATGAAGAAAAAATAAAACAAAGCCTGAGTGAAGCTTAAATGACTAAAACGAATGAACGAATTGAGCAATGGAGAGAATCCTGATTCAGTTTAAACATATACACATACTAATATTGTTCAAGAATTCCATCAAGCACACAGCATACATTTCAACCGAGGATTTTATATACAGAATTAAAGCATGAATTCATCTCAAACCAGCACAACAGAAATGTTTACAAAATACCCTTACAAGTCTCAAATAAAATAAAACAAGATACAATATCCCTCATCTACGGATGAACCAAAGCAACCAGCAAGTCCAAGCTCCATTCAGCAAATTCAAGCATGTTAAAAGCACAATTCCCCATTACTTGGCAACGAATTAATGTGATTTCAGAATCTATCATAGCACAATGGCATGTAAACATTTATGACCAAAAGTATATCAAATTTCACCTATATCATGGCCAAAATGGAGAAGAGAAATTACAACCAGCATGAGTAACTCTAATTCCTTTAGCACGAAAATAAGTTTTGATCAAAGTCAAGAATATCAAACTCAAATGGACGAACGCTAGTAAGCAATGGGTCACTATTCGAGACAACATTAACTAAAATTCACATTGGGTACATATTTAACAATAAGGTGTAATGGTCAAAATCAGCTTAATTAAAGCGGATACATCACACCTGATAACAAACCACTGGGAAGACATTTAGAGCTTGTCATGCTAGAACTCACTTGTTTATGTGGTGTGTGATAGCCAATGATAACTATCGCCCTTGATGATTCAAAATAGCAATAAGCTTTTCCACATGAAGTCTAAAGGACCACAAGATTAGCCATCAGACTTTTGCTCGACAAGATTATTAGGCACGCTGCATTGCCCATCACAACACAACCAAATACCGCCATGTGCCAAAACATAGTCTGAGTAAATTGCTCCATCAGTCAAGAAAATTTATCTAGCAATATCACACTCTTGACTTTCCTCTTTTCCATAGTTGATTAGAGCAACCCTATTCTGTTTCTAATTCAAATAGCTTCAAACTATGGAAGACCATCAGTAAGACCAAACACGAGGATGATGTATGATGCTTCCTGCTGTTCTCAATGACCAACACCTGCAGAATCCTCTAAGAGAGATGGGCACATTCCTATATTCTCGATAGGAGAATCAAATTGGCCACCTCGAACTCCATTAAACAAGCCCTTGGAATCCCTTTGGAAATTATCCTTAAGATTGTTGGAAAAAGTATTAGAATACATAAAATAATAATAATTATTGGAAATACATTACAAAATATTAGAAAATAAAAAGAAATGTCCGAGTCGTGCAAACATTGTCCTTAAGGATAATTCCGCCCCTCAGAGTACGAAACTCGGTGCATAAGGCTTTGGCGGCTATCCTCCCAAGATACAACAGACCTTCTTATATACTTTGCATTGAATATTAGAAGGAAACTAAACAACTTTTGTGTATAACCCAACAAAAGGAAAAGTAAAGATATGATAACATATTGTATCTACTAAGACTATGGTTTGAAGTTTAATTTATATTTAAACAAGGAAAAGAGAGAGCTGTTAGGAGATCATCATAAATCAACTAGTAATTAAAAAAATGACCGTTATAAAATAATGAAAAATTTATGAAGTAATAAATCAAAAGTTATAAAGTCATTAGACGACCGTTATACAACTATTAGAAAGCTGTTATATGACTGTTAAAAAAGTCATTACAAAGATGATAACTTTCATAACGATCATAATTTCTAATAAACATTTCAAAACTACTGAACTATCCAACACAGCCAACATCCAATCAACATGGTGTGTTGATTCTTTTTTGTGCACGTTCTCGGTGCATTGACTAGACCCCAAGGTGGTGTAGTCGTCGCTAGGTTACCAACCCTCAACCACTGGCTACTCATCAAGCATTAGTGAAGGCTTTGTCATACCCCTATTCGTTGGTTTGCAAGCCTTGCCGTCGCCCCCTCAAGAAAGCGGTGCCCTGAGCTAGGTAAACTCTTTAGACTAAATTCAGTTCAAATATTCAAATTCTTAGACTGTGATCTTGACTTGATTTGTTTTGCCATATTTAATCATTATCCAATTAGGAAATTTGTCATATTAAGCCATAATAATTAAAAATATTGAGTCGTGAGACGTCGGGTTAGATTTTTGATTATTTCAACTTTTCATGGCAAATATATGGATTGCTTTGCATTAAGATAATATGTCATTGATTTGTATTGATGGATTATCAATAGGACATATATTTTGATTCGTCATTGTCACGTGCACATCACATATCACGCATAATATGTCATATCTAGAATTTATGTCCATACACATTTCATGTTTAAAGCAATGCACCTTGATTTTTAAGATTCGTATAAAGTCAGGATAATTTTCCTTTAAGAAAAAAAAGAACAAAAAAAGTTATTTAGGTCATATAGATTTCATAATATACATGCCATATGTTGCACTTTAGTTAGTGAGTCGTACGTTATAGATTTAATGTCTTAGTATTCCCATCATATAGTTTTTTTAATAAAAAAAAAATGACAAAAGATTAGCGTTGCATCACTATGTTGCTTTCTTTTCAAATAAAAATTATTAAGTCATTTTTAATAAAAAAAGGAAAACACAAAGGTCATTTGTTTGGTTAGTGAATAGGGTTAATTCATAATTAATCCCATTACATGTCATTGCTATTTAGCGTAGGTTGCATATATATAAAAAATATATAATTTATCAGGGTTGCATTATTTGAAAAAAGAAGAAGAAAAAATCATAAAAAGAATATGCATATAGAATTACCACGTCATCCATCCCGTATCATGTAACGCATGCATATTTAGGATTATGTAAATTAGATTGCACACATATTGTGATGGTTCAAGTTATGTCATATAAATTGCATCTCACATGTCATTAAAGTAAAACTCATGCATATTAAATTTAAATTAAGATTGCATATAATTAATATTTTAAAAAATAGGTGTCATGTCATTTAGAAATCATGTTTAGGGCATGCATTTTTAGAGAGTAGACTTTAATAAAGTTGTAGTTTATAATTTCTTACAATCTATCACTTTGATTTATTGAATGTTATTTTATTGATTGTGCGTCTGCATGATCACCATTTGCATGTTAGTAGCTTAGGTTAAAATCAATCAAGACTGCTTGCAAAAAAAAAAAAAAAAAAAAATTGAAATTAAAATGAAAAGGTACTGGCAGTGCGTTAAATTAATCTAGTTTAACCGTGTCAATGGATCTATTCAATCTCTGGTTCGCAAAAGTAAAATATTCTCCCATACTTTACTTGAGGCAAAATAACGCTTCAAGTGCCATAACTTTACACAAATGAACACTTAAGTGTTATAACTTACAAAATGTACACTTAAGTACCACATTTGAAAAAAAACGGATCACTTGAGTGCCAATCAGGCGAAAGTCCGGCCAAAATGCCCACGTGGCATTTTTCGATGAAGCAAGCCCAAAATGACGCCGTTTTGCATGCTGACGTGGCCAAATAATACAAAAACAACGTCGTTTTGGGCTGACGTGGTAGAAAAAAATAAAAATTAAATAAATTAAATTTAAAATTAAATTTAGTTAAAATATTTAATATTAATAATTTATAATTAATTTAGTTAAAATATTAAATAATAATAATTTCAAAATTAAAAAAATTAAACAAAAGAGAGGGGGAGGGGCGTCGAGGGATCGGCCCTTAGCCGTTGCCACCGCCGAGAAGGGCCGGGTGACGGCGGGGGAGGGTCGACCGAGGTTGTCGAGCCCCGGACGGGGGTCGGCGACCCGGCCGAATGGCGGCGAGGGCTCGCGAGCCCTCGCCCTAATTTGGGGTGAGGGTAGCGGCCCTCGCCCGACTAGGCCGGGGCTACCGCCCGCGGGGGCGACCCCCGGCGGGCGGCGTTGCCAACCCTCGCCGGATCGTGCAAGTGCCACAAGCCCTCACCTAGATCTCGTGGCGAGGGCGTCGCCTTGGCGGGCGGCGGCCTCAGCCCGATTGAGCAAGGGCGACGACCCTCGCCCCGGATCAATGTGAGGGCTCGAAAGTCCTCACCGCCGGTCGACCGGGGTCACCGGCCCCCGGCCAAGGCCCGGCGACCCCGGCCAACCCTCCCCCATCGTCGCCCGCCCTTCCGGCGGCGACGGTGGCTGAAGGCTAATCCCTCAGCCGCCTCCCCCTTTTTATAATTTTTTAAAATTTTTAATTTTTAATATTTTAACTAAATTAATTTTAAAATTATTAATTTTAAATATTTTAACTAAATTTAATTTATTTAATTTTTATATTTTTTTTACCACGTCAGCCGAAAACAACACCGTTTTTGCATTATTTGGCCATGTCGGCGTGCAAAACGGCATTGTTTTGGACTCGCTTCGCCGGAAAAATGCCACGTGGACATTTTGGCCGGACTTTCGCCGGATTGGCACTCAAGTAATCCATTTTACTCCAATTTTCGCACTTAAGTGTACCTTTCGTAAGTTATGGCACTTAAGTGTCCCTTTGTGCAAAGTTACGGCACTTCAAGGGTCCGCACGTCCTTTACTTGGGTTTTTAATCAACCTTAATTGATTAGTGGCGGCTCCAAATTCATTTAAATGAATTAATTTTTTAGTGTCAAGTTGCAATTGGTAGGACTTGGGGGTTCGTGCTAAGTCTCCAAACTTAATAATCCATTAGCTTTCTTTTGGTAATTCATGTTCGGAAAGGTCGTGACAAAGGTGTAAAAATGCATACAAAACCCTAAATACGCATAATTTTTGGGGTATAAGTGAATTGTTTATTCCTTCGAACTTGTATTTCTCTATGGTTTTGGAAATACAAAAGTTATTCTACTTGTCGATGACCATATATATGTTGTGTAGAGCTTAGCTTTATGATAGCATCTATATGCTTTGATATGCTTGCAATTTCCTAGTTCCGAATAAACTCGAACAATGGTTGTAGATCCTTGATCTTTTCACTACATCATGAATTTCGCTTTCGATTATAGTTGTTGTATGAATGTTTGTACGTTTATTCACATTGTGCTACGCCTTTTGATATTAATAAAAAATGTAGAAATTAAATGAAGTCATATAATTATTTTTTTTAGTGAAAGTTGTAGGTTGGTAAAATTCAAAGGAGTTCTTACATAGAACTTGACATTTCCACAAATTAAACTAATTAATGATAGCAAAATAATTGTACACAAAAGCTGATTAGGAACATAGTGAATTTTCGTTTTTATGCCTTTTATTGAATTATCATTAATGTGGTTTATCTTTACTGCAAATTAAATGTGTATTAATGTGGAAAATGTGCTAATATTGATTTTGCATTTATTATATCAATGCGGCTATAACAATTGGTTATGTTTTTGGCATCAAAGACTGTTGTAGTCAACTTCAATAAGGGTGAAAAGATGAATGGTTATAATTATGATATTTTTCGTTAAAAGGTTTAATACATCTTTAACGAGCCAGAGGTTTTGGAAACCCTCAACCACACCATGGATAAACTCAAGCATGGAATCTCAATTCAACATAGAAGGGATCGAGAAATTTATAAAGTTTGGAAAATGAAAAATAGCATTGCTTGCATCATGTTACAGAGTTGTATGTAGGATGATATCATATATGAATTTGAAGGTTATGATAAAGCTCAAGTATTGTGGACTGCCTTGAAAGATAAGATTAGGAATAATTTGCCATAAAGTTGAGGAGACTCATCATCAGATTTGACACATACCGAAAGCACTCAAATCTAATGATAAGGCAACGTCTTCAAGAAATGTTAAACATGATATGTGAGCTGAAGTCGACATGTTACACTCCTTACTAATGAACAGCAAGTTCATGCTATTATGAGGTTTCTTCTTGATAGTTTGGAGCATATAAAAATGAACATGACGCGCAATGAGAATATTATTATCATTTTGACGATATAACGCATCATTTGGAATTAGAGGATGAGTGTCTAAAGGCTGCAAAATCTTCTGTCCATGCTTATGTTGCTAAATTGGGCTTCTGTAAAGTTTCAAGCTTCAAGCGTAAGGGGAACCATAAATTCAACAACAAAGGGAAGGAGGTTGATTAGGCACCCAATAGATTTAAGACTTTCCGACACAAAAAAACATGGTGGAAAGAAGGATAAGGCTAAGATGATTGATGCTTTTAAGGTATTAATGGTGAAAGAATTTGAGATGATTGGTATTTCGCGGGTATAAAGGATACGCAAATAAAGTAGAGAATATATATTTCTTTTTCTGCTATTAAAACGAATTTCCGAATAATTAAATATAGATACTGGATGATAATGATCTCATGAATTATTTCCTTAGGATCAAAGTGAAGCAAAGTGCCAAGGGGATTTTTATTTCCCAAAAAGGATATGCAGAAAATATTATTGAAAAATTTAATATGAAGAATTGTACTCCGATCAATGCACTAATTGAGTGCGGAACCAAACTTTCAAAGTTTGATGATAGTGTCGATGTTGATTTGATTTATTATAGAAGCTTGATTGGGAGTTTGAGATACTTGATATGCTTGAGACCAGATATTATGTATAGTGTTGAAATTATGAGTTGATATATGGAGAAGCCGAAGTCATCTCATCTTAAAGATATAAAAAGATACTTCGGTGCATCAAAGGTACTATTTCTCATGGCCTATACTACTATTATTCTGAATCTTTAGAGCTCATTCAGATAGTGATTATGTTGGAGATATCAATGACCAAAAAAGCACTACATATTTTGTATTTTTCTTATGTGAAAATACTTTCACGTGATTATCAAAGAAGCAACCCAACATCACTCTATCGACATGTAAACTCGATAATGGAAGGTACATATAGAATAGTGAACACTATCCTTTAACAATCTTGTGGGCACCACCGCGTAAGCATTTGAATGTAAAAAGTGAATCGTGCTTAAGAGGGTCCAAAGTAGAAGCACGATCTTTGTTGAAAGACCCGAAAACACAGTGTATAAACGAAAACTTACGCATACCGAATGAAACATAGAAAGTCTTCATATCACATGCCATATTAAAGGCTCGACCACAAACCCATATCGCGCCACTCCAAGCTTTCATGTCCAAGTCATGCACACAAAGCTGCAATTACGTCGGGGTGCTCTGTTACCATGTTCGATGACCTAACGACGCGATCTTTCTCGAACCCCTCTCAACCATTTCGCGCAACATTCGAGACCCCAAACGACGATTGTGTCCATCGTGCGTGCCACGAACGCCTGAACCGAGTGCGACCAATAGGGGTTGCACAGCCGGTCGTACCCGATCCACCGCACGCTAGCTCTGCTGAACATCTCCGCCGAAGGTATGAAGACATACCGTCTCTTCATCCTGGTCATTTTGGTGGCAACGAAAAGAGGAGCCTGCAATATGATTGGAATTCAAGCGCAGCGTTAGTTCTAAAAGCTTTTTCCTTGGGACTTGCGATTCATTAATTTCTATGAAAACTTAATTACACATTTGAAGTGAATCTCTAACATCCAAGCATAACTGTTTATCTCATAGTTTCAACCAAACAGTCAAGGAGAAGAAAACAAGCACAATAACAAGACCATAAACAAAAGAACGCACATTAAGATTCGAAATTATACCTTTGCAAGATACAATGCCAGAAAAACTGTTTTCCTTTAGCTCATATAATGTCTCGTTTCACCAATTAGCAAAGGGCATCGAGTGGCATTTAACTAGCAAGGACAGTCGATACAGCCAGGGAATGTTTTTGGGGTCAGGGGTCAGTGAATGAGGCATGCAGGGTCAATAAATTTACCGACCCATTTCACTTCTTCTTACAGAAGTACACAATCAGTATCGCGCCCTTCTTTCCACTGAGGAACTTTTCTGAGTTTTTATAGGGTGACAATCTTAAACTTATTATATGTTAGCCAATCCAATTATAAACTTTTAAATTGTGTCAATTTAGTTCTCAACTTTTTAACAATTTGCCAATTTAGTCATAAACTTTTCAATTATGTCAATTTAGTTTTAAACCTTTTAAAGATTTGACAATTTAGTCCTAAATCTATCATTTGGCTAAAAGGACTACATTGCCAAAATTTCAAAAGGTTTATGATTAATTGAAAAATCATGAAAAGTTTTATGATTAAATTGACACAATTAAAAGTATAAAGAATAATTTGACAAAATTGAAAATTTTAGGACTAATTTGGCATAATTGAAAGGTACTTAATTGACTTCCGTACAATAAATTTATGATTTTTTGGACAATTTTCCTCATGTGAATAACTCACAAGTGAAAGAAGCAAATAAGTGATTGCATGAACTCACAAGAGAAAGAAGCAAATAAGTGATTGCATGGTCTGGCTGATATGAAACATGACCAGTAAGATAATCGCACGGACCATCGCATAGATTGGATTATATGATCCCCAACATGCGTTGTGGAATTGTCGCTAATCACGAAGTACATGGGCTTCTAATCATCTTCCCTCTATTTGTGAAGTCATGGGGAATGAGACCTTGCTCCTAGTCTTTATTTTTTTGGGCTGAATATCACTCATCGAACAAGATTAAATTAGTCTATTGGAACTTGAGTGGTTATTACATCATTGAAGGAGAAACTACCGATGTGGAGAAGTGAGTCAATTAGTTTCAATATAGTGATTGTGTTATGAAGGGAAATTCATTGGCGCTTGATTTTCTTTTTTTAAAAGAAAAAAGTAAACATTATAACAATGTTCCCTCGCAAATTTATGAGTGTTCAGTTAGGAGCGGAAAAGAGGACAGAACAAAGGGGCCACAAGAATTCTAACCATATCATCACAATACCTAAATGATATGACTTTTCTTATACATTTACCTGACATTGAATATTAATCCCTTGTCCCTCGTACTCCAGACTGATGCTTTTTGAGAATGTTGCCAGAAAACTGCAACGAATCACATTGATATATCAAGTTCACATGATTGAACTATAAGAATAGATTGGATAGACTTTGACACTGTTGAAAGGTCCTTTTAGATCCAAATAATGTGAAACACACTAAATTGTTGGAACATTAAGCGATGTATAAAATTTTGTCCGGCATTGAATTTGATTAACTTCTTATTACTGCTTATAGTCCATCACATTGTGTACAATGTCAAATTTGTAAATCAATCCCGATATAGCTACAATCCTAAAAGGAAATTAGTAAGAGAAAACTTTTGCAGTATAAATTTGATTAACAAATTACCGAAAAAAAAGAAGACAAAACTGGAAGAAACTCGAAACGTACGCTTTGGTGGAGGCATACAAGGTCATAAGAGGATACGAAGAGATATACACGGCGGAACCAGAACCCATGTTCAAGATCGCTCCTCTCTTCCTCTTCAACATTCCATCGATCACTCCCTTCGTCGCCCACACCGCTGCGTTGACGTTCACTCTCAGCATGCTCTCCGTCAACTCTCGATCCACCTCGTGAAAGTATTTCGGGGGAGAAGCCATCCCCGCGTTGTTGACCAGCAACCCGACGTCGATCCCTTCCGTGGCTCCTGCAATGGCCGCCGCTATCTCCTCTCCGCTCAGCTTCGCAAGATCGGCGACCACGGTCTTGACCTGGACAAAGTGTCTCGTGCGTCAGATGTACCATCACTCGGGAATTTTAATGTAAACGGCATATGAAGTGCTAACTATGTAATGGACCTCGGTGGTTGCTCCGAATCTATCCCTCAGCTCCCTCGAGGTGGCCTCGAGTTTGCTGGGGTTTCGACCGACGAGCACGAGGTTGAGGCCCTTGGAGGCGAGCTCGAACACCAGGGCTTTCCCGATGCCGTCGGTGGCGCCAGTGACGATGGCCCACGAGCCGTAGTCGCGCAAGTCCTTCGGCTTCCTGAGGAACGCGGCGTACAGCCATCGGGCGAAGGCGAGCAGGTTCTTGAAGAGCGAGATGAAGCCTAGTACGGCGGCCGTGGCGATCAAGAAGTCCGCAGGAACCATCTCTTTGTGCGGTGTGTAGTTTCACCAGAGGACTTCGGGATGGCAAGTGCTGAACATTTATTGACGTCTCTCGCACCTCACTGGCCTCGAAAACTCCGCGACGTACCAGCTCTCCCCACACCATATCCAAAGATATTTTGTACTCGAATCTTCCGAGAAAATATTGGCCACGTCCGTTGCTCTAGGGTGGCAAATTAGTAGGCACTCAGACTGCACCACGTGGCCAACGTGGGCCCACGTTATCAAGCCAATTTCCTTTGAAGTGAAGAGAAGAGAATGAGAAAATATTGGATATGTTTCATGCTCTAACGTGACAAACATGAAGACGGTAAGAGGACGACACATGTCCTCTCATGGGACCCACACTTTGTACAGGAGAAAATCAGACGTCATTTTAAAAAAATTTCGGACTAATTAAGAGTTTCTTCTTCTACGAGTCTCTTTCTTCGCACCTCTCACTCTATCCTCCCCTTTCTCTCTCCGACAAACAGGACGTGACCTCCCAATCTCTTTATGCCCTCCCTCTTTCCGACTAGTGAACCATCGCCAGCAACTGACGAACCACTACACCGGATCAACAAGAGGACCGCGAGACCTATCTCCCTCCCTCTCTTTCCAACCAGCGAACCACCGCTCAAGACCGGCGAGAGGACTCCGAGCAATCGCCGAACCACTCCACGGGATTAGTGAGAGGACCGCGACCTCCTTATCTCCCTACCCTCTCTCTTTCCAACTGGCGAACCACCGTGAGCAAATCAAATGTTTTTGTAGAGATCTCCCATCGTGGCCTTCATCTTCTTTCCCCCCCTTTTTTTGTTCTGTTGTTTTTTTTTTTTCCCTAGTGTTCTAATGGTGGATCTAGAGTTGCATATGGAGGACGACATGATGTCTCACATCAATCTCGATGGCTTCTTCGGCAACCTCCCTGAGGCCGGCGACGTCATCGGGTGAAGTCATTGGCACTTGCTCCTCGACAAACGCATCGTCGTCGTCTCCAGACTCGAGGCTCTCTTGGTTCGACGAGATCGAGAACATCCTGATGAAGGACGACAAGGATGGCGGAGTTGTCAGCGGTGGGATTAGGGCTGATCCGAGCGTGGAGTTCCGCGATAGGTTCCTCATTGACGTGCTCGTTGACTCCCTTGGAGATGGGTCTGCAGAGATAGCCGACGGGTCCGGCTACAAGGAGGAGCCTGGATCATCGGATGACGGTTGGGTCGAGGCTGCAAAGGTTGATGGGGCTAATGGTGGCGGTGAAGCCTATGATCTTGCTTTTGAGAAATTTTGTATTGTCCTTAGAGTATACATTTGAAAGCTCTACGATTCGGTTCGCCTTTGGGATAAAGGCGTGTCGGCCACTGACGCTGCAGGATTTTGTTGGGGAGATGAAATTTTCTGAATTCACTTTCACAGTTCTGAGAAGTTTTAGTGATGAGAAATTTGTTTTCTCTTCACCATTGAAAAACTAGTTCTGTTTACTTGTAAAAGGTTCTTTCAAGTTGTTAAAAAGAGCTTGCCTATACTTTTCAGGAAAGGCAATAGCGAAATTAGCACGCATTGAAGACATTCGAGAAGCAGTTATTCAGCACCCTGGTCGCATGACTGAAGATGAAATCAAAGGTAAAATAATGCCAGTGAACATGGAATTATGTGAAAATATTCTCGTTAGTTCTTCCCCTCTCTAGTTATTTCTACTCTTCCATTAATTCAAAGACCCTAGTTTTGCAGTTTGAGAGTTATGTGAAAATATTCCCTAGTATCAATCATTGATGAAGTGTGAGGTGCAACAACAACAACGAATTTACTGTTAAGAGTGCCGAAGAGGGCCAAGAGGACATGTTGAATTGGTTTTTGAAGCATGTCAACCCAACAGAAGACATTTTAGAAGAATATAGCAAGGGAAAGCATTAGATGGTGTTGTCAATCATGAATTGGTTTCGTTAGCATTAAAGTTGCGTACATATTTTGAATGATTCTTGAATTCTTTTTTGACCAATTTGATGATCGACACATTTCCTGTTCTTTAAACTTCAACTACGAATTTTTGTAAATCATAATGCTCTTATATATTAAAGAATAGGAAATTCTTGTCATTTATGCATTTATTCAGCTGTGAATGATATAGATTTTACAAGAACAAACTACCTACCTAGTCTCAAGCAAATAGGAACATTTTCTAAAGCATTCAAAAATAATGATGCATATGTCAGTAATTGGGGAGAAAGTTGCTTGTAACTTCGACCAAAGATGGAACAACAAAGAGGAGAATAGGACAGGGAACTCAAAAGCGCCACCAGATATCAGCAACAACAAAAGACGCCTGCTTGAATAAGAGCACTGAAAACTGAAGTAAAGAAGGTGCAAGACAAAGGAAACAGCTCACTAATTGCAGATTATTCTCACAAACCACCATATTGGCCACTATAAAATTCTCACGACTAATCAATCCACCAAGATCTCCATCGTGAACCAGTTATAGATAATTCTCACACAGCAATAGTTCAGAATAGCTAGCAAACGTACAAATCCAGAAGAGCTTAGAAGTACATAGTACACAAAAAATATATCACAACAAATATGTGTGCTTTTCAACCCACAAAAAATATTCATTCATCCCACAATTAGAATGTACATACATGTACAAAACATGTTGAGCTCATTAACAGCCCAACCAACATTTTCACATTTGCCAAATCTCAAAACATGTCAAATTCTAAAATAAATATTAGCAAAAATTACTATAAATATCAACACAATTAACATCTTCAATCTAAACTTTTCTTTCTTCAAATGTTTCAGATTTGCCTTGAGGGCCTTGTTTTCTGCATCCATCGAACAGCCCTCATCCTCATTGTAAGTCGACATTGGTTCTTGCTCCACATTGTTTTGACAAAAACTCTTGGTCACACTTCTTGCCGATTGATTGATTTTCTCATCAACCCAAAATAAGAAAACTACAACTTTCTCCTCTATTGTTATGGTTGTATCTTGGGTAGCCTCAGTATCTTCTTCCTCGATTGTCCTTCGTCCCTCCCATTCATAGAGGAGATTTGAGGCCACAATAGCAAAGCACCAATCGTTGTTGATTAAAAGGGCCGACGAATCAATTGTGACAAATAGGCTAATCTCTTCATGAATTCGCTAATATCTTCTTGCGATGACACCTCACTGTTAGTTGTAATGCTACTACTATTTATGCTTTCAAAATTAAAACTTAATTTCCTTTTTGGATCATAAGATTCAAGAAAATCCAAAAGGACACTTCCAATAGTTAACACAATCAACTAACATGATGAAAAGATGAATATATGCTAATCAAATTAACGCATCCTGTAGGACCGCTTGTAGGACCGCTTCTAACAGGGATACTCCTAATATGAACGGACACATGCTATGAACAGAGGAAAAAATTGTAGAGAAGAATAGATAGCACCTGAGCATTAAGATGTCTGGTCCATTTTTGTATGTGGTCCATGGTTAATCATATGGTAGATTTGGTTTTCTGAGATTTAGTTCTGCAAATCATAAACGAGAGGAGGGGAGTAATTCAGAGAATTCTCTCTAAGCTGATCATTAAATTTGCTGCAATTTTTTTTTTTTTCATTAAGATATCTGGTCCATTTTTGTTACTTTAGCACCTTTACCATGTCATGAAGAACACGCTAAAATGGCAAGATAGGTACATAGCTTGAAAGCCACAGGCAGAATACATGGATAACAGAAAGAGCTCAAAAACTCCAGAGTACACTTAATAAGTAAATAGCTAAATCCTAGGGATGCAAACATAATATAAGGATGGCTTCACACAATTTCCAACTTCTAATTAAAGGTCAAACATCATTTGCACCGTGTCTAATTAAAAGATTGCCAAAGATGCGAATTACTTGGGCTTACGATTGTATTATAACAGAAGCACGACATGAATTCACGCATGACACCTTTAAACATACATGCACATGCATACGAAATCCACAAATGGAGGAAGCTCTCCATTTGCCAAACAATAATCATTCTAAAATACAGAAGTTAGGCAATGATCAGCTTATAGTCATTCTAATGTACAGAGCTTATAGTCCACGAGTTAAACAATAATCATTCTAATGTACAGAGGTTATAGTCCACGAGTCGGCGATTATCCTAATCATACCTTTCAAGACGGAGGCAGAGGCGACGGGGTAGCATCATCACTGTAAACCCTCTAGGTTCGTCAAGATTCGGCGGTGGCGGAGGCGGAGGCCGCACGGTTAGGGCTTGGTTGGACGATTACCCTAATTGTACCTTTCGAGGCAGAGGCGAAGGCAATGGGGCGGCGTCATTGTTGTAGACCCTCTGGGTTCGTCAAGATTCAACAGCGGCAGAGGCCGCATAGTTAGGGCTTGGTTGGACAATTACCCTAATCGTACCTTTCAAGGAGAAGGCAAAGGCAATGGGGCGGCGTTGTCATTGTAAACCCTCTGGGTTCGTCAAGATTCGACGATAGCGAAGGTGGAGGCTGCATGGTTAGGGCTTGGTCAGACAATTAAAGCGTGTTTCATAACGTTTCTATTCAAAAATTGTTCTAGGGAATAGAAATAGAAAAAATTATTTATGTTCCCGAAAATAATTTTTTAACAGAAATGTGCGTTTGGTAATTGCATAAAATTTATGTTCTGGAATAGAAAAAGAATAAAAACACGTTTGGTAAACTTGTATAATTTTTTTGTTTCTTTTAATTTTTTAATATTTTTATTTTATTTTTCCTTTTTCCTTTTTTTCTTTTTTCTTCCATTTGGCCGGTCGTTGGCCTCGCCCATGGCCGGCGACCGACCGACCCCGACGGCCTCGCCCAACCATGACGAGGCTCGTTGGCCAACGCAAGGTCAGCTAAGGAGAGGCTGAGCCTTGCCAGGGGCTGGCGACGTTTCGGCGAGGTCGCTAGCCCTCGACGGCCGGTTGCCGACCATGGCTGTGGCCAACGACTGACCAAAGAAAAAAGAAGAAGAAAATAAGAAGAAAAGAAAGAAGGAATCAATATGAGAGGGAAAAATTGTTTCTTGGAAGTGTTTTCGGGAACAAGAAACAAGTTTTTCTTATTTCTTGTTTCGCTCCAATTTTCTTTCCGAGAACAACAAAATATATTTTTTGTTCCCGTAAATAAAAGTGTAAACAAATGTGTTTATGTTCTTTTTTTGTTCCCCTGAACAAAAAAAAACAAAAATTGTGTTCCGGGGAACAAAAACAAAAGTCAAACAAACAGACCCTTATCCTAATCATACCTTTCGAGGCTTTCGAGGCGGAGGCGGAGACAACGGGGCGGCGTCGTCAGTGTAAATCCTCTAAATTCGTTGCGATTCAGCGACTACGAAGAAGGAGGCCGTGCAATTAGGGCTCGGTCGTGACTCAGAGGGAGAGACGGCAGAGTCGAGAGCGTGCACCACCGAGCCTTCTGCCGTAGCTGTCGGGGCCGCGCAGTGGTGCGTCGGTCGGGCATGTCGGACGAGGGGTCGGTGGGAGAAAGAGTCCGACATAAAAGACAAAGGGAGTCGGGAGAACAGGGGACAGAGAGCCCTCTCCCTCTCTCAAGAGGAAGAGTCGAACAAATTTCAAAAATTGGCTTCACAACGCGAGCTTCTCTTTGAAATTGGCCTGACAACATGGGCTCACGTTGGACACATGACGCAATTTGAGTGCCTTCTTATTTGCCACCTTGGAGCAGAAGACATGGCCAATATTTTCTCGAATCTTCCTAGTGTAAATTGACAGTGTGTACATTATTTTCTTAGAGTGATCTAGAGCCCATCCCCTTTCTTTCTCTCTTCCTTCTCTTTCCATTCGCTCCGTTACAATCCCACAGCTACCCACGGCACACAGCCACCGCGCCCCACCTCCGTTAGGCTTTTGAGACCTCTTAAAGCGTTGGAGTAATCCCGTCAGACCGGACCAATTTCCTAAGTCTGGTCGACAGGATAAGTGACCATGGCCTTCTTCTTGACCGGATGAAGTCAATGTTCTTTAGCTCGGGGGGTCTCTATGGAGATAAAGACCTAGCTAATGTTTGGGAACAGTCACCAACTGTGGCAAAGCCAAGGAAGAAAGACATGTGCGGTACGTTGCACGTTTACCAAGCGCTGGATGCAGTTGTCCCATCAGCCAGGGTTGGCCGGCTTCGTGTCATTTCGTAAAAACTCATAAAGATGGGAATTATTGCGGAAACCGGCAGATCGAATAATAAAATAAAAAAATAAATCAAATAAATCAAATATCATAATTCGATTATAATGATTTACATTAATAAAAAAAGTAATAATAAGTTTCATTATAAATAACGTGATACAATGAAAATTTCACACTCAAATTACTCAAAACACTTTCAAAGGCCCATTATACTAAATAACTCACGTAGTGTTTTTTTTTTTTTTTTTTTGGTACCCAGGGAACCCCTCCCGTACCAACGCGGACGGCCCGACAGGCCGGGGTGACGTTGAGGGTAAACCCCGGGAGGGTGCGTAGCGGGGAACCACCACCCCTGACAACCCACTTAAGTCCCCGTGCGGCTAGCGGGATTCGAACCCCTCCCCTTCCGCTTAGAATCATGGGAGCTCTTATCCAACTGGACCACCGCAGGCGGTAGTATAACTCACGTAGTGTTTAACTCTAGATTTTTTGGTACCCAGGGAACCCCTCCCCGTACCAACACGGACGGCCCGACAGGCCCGGGGTGACGTTGAGGGTAAACCCTGGAGGGCTGCGTAAGCAGGGGGACCCACCACCCCTGACAACTCATTTAAGTCCCCGTGGGGCCAGCGAGATTCAAACCCCTCCCCTTCCGCTTAGGATTATGGGAGCTCTTATCCAGCTGGGCCACCGCAAGCGGTGGTATAACTCACGTAGTGTTTAACTCTAGATTTTTTGGTACCCAGGGAACCCCTCCCCGTACCAACGCGGACGGCCTGACAGGCCCGGGGTGATGTTGAGGGTAAACCCTGGAGGGCTACGTAAGCAGGGGGACCCACCACCCCTGACAACTCACTTAAGTCCCCGTGGGGCCAGCGAGATTCGAACCCCTCCCCTTCCCCTTAGAATCATGGGAGCTCTTATCCAGTTGGGCCACTGCAGGCGGTGGTATAACTCATGTAGTGTTTAACTCTAGATTCTTCATTAAATGATATCTCGATTTTACAAAAAAAAAATGATAAATCTTACTACAAAATTTCACAATTACAAATACTAATATGATGAATGTAATTCATGAGTTTCTTTTGATGAATGTAATTCACGAATTTCCTCTGTGCGTCTTCGTTCACCAAGCATTACGGCGCTTCAAGGAGACCTCACGACCACGGCAAGACTTGCTTTAAATATATAGAAGCAAGACCCACAAAAATAAACCCTTGAATGTTAGCATCACCGCCACGGAGAAGTCCAAGTCTGTCGCGTCTTGGTCAACAAAAGGAAATCAATTGACCGAGTAATTGCGATTCTAATACAAATCCGAAATATGTAGTTCAAAGGCTTCAACAATCCAAATATAAGTTGTTGATTATATTACCTCCTCTATTTTGCCCAACAAATTCAAATTTGACATCAAAGAATATCCAACTTGGACTTTAACACGGAAACATGAAATATATAATTTCGTGGCACAAATTTGGATGTCCATAAATAACAATATATCTTAGATCGGGATTTGTTCATGGACTCAAACTCGAGATATATTTTAATAATTTTCACATTGGCTTGACGTTTGAGTCAAATCGCAATGGCTTTGCTAAAATTTGAACTCTATTGCTACTCTCCCAGCCCTGAATGGGCTCAATGGGCTCAATGGGCATAAATATTTTTTAGGTCCAAGTCGTGCTTAAACTTCATCATAATCGTGGATCTCATTAGAACATTAACTCCACATGCACCTTTAATTACTCGACAAGGATTTTCCGACGCAATCTTCTTAATTGCATAAATGTTACATTTAGGGTTGTGCAAAAGAAACAAGACCCGCCCGAACCATCCGAAACCGGTGGTTCTTAAGGGAACCGGTCCGATTCCCGATTCCAATTTATGGGAACCGATGGATACTGGCCCAGTTTTCCGTTCCATGGGCGGATCCTTCCATCCGGACCAGACCGGTTATATTATAATAATATATTAATTTTTAATATTTAAAAAATTCGAAATTAGCAAATTTAAAATTTAGGACTCCAATCACCATCTTGTCTCAATTCACTACTCTTTTACTCCATCTCATTTTTCTTAGTTCAAAATCTCCCCGAGCTCCCTCTTCCTCTCCAATTCACCTCCGGACCTACTCATCTTCCTTCGAGTCCTAGTTCGAACTCGGTGAAATAGTGAGTTGATTCTCTTCCCCCCCTTGAACTTGAACTCTCTCTCCACATTGTCGTCATCCTCGTTGCCACCTCTGCATTCACTGTCACTATCGTCCTCTTTGTTTATGGGCTCGTCCCACTTCTACGTCCCCTCTTCCTCCTCCCCCTCCTCAGGCCTCCCCCCATCATCCTCATTTTTGGGTACAGGGGCGAACTACGGGTCTAAGAGTGGCTCATCGTCCCCGTTGTCCTCCTCATTGTTGGTCTCGAGGGAGGAGGGGGAGACGGTGGAGAAGGTGGCGAAGATGGTGGTGGTGGTCGGGACGGAAGCAGCACGAGGGTCACGATTGCCGCCGCCGCCGCGCTAATACTTGAGGAGAATAAAGCAACCATGGTCGAGAGAGCCATAATAAGTAGATGTGAGGAGGGCAAAAAGGGGAGGGCGCGGAGGTTGGACCAGTTCTATGGATCCACCCAAGAACCGGATCGGACCGGCAGTTCGGTTCCCGGCTGGATCCATGTAACTAGTGGGCGATTCCCGATTCCAATTTTTTGAAATTGATTCTTAGTGGGCAATTCCCGGTTCTTGGTTGGGAACCACCCGCCCGGACTATGCACACCCCTAGTTACATCTACATCTGTCATGAGATCAAATACATACATTATCAATATTAGTAGTTATAGTAACCATTGGCTTTATAGGTTCCATCTTGCTACAAACATCACCTATGTTGATTATCTCGTTAGTATTTGTATACACTCCTTCAAAAGTTTCTAGTTACAATTCCATCTTAAGTTAAACACCATTCAGATTAAGTTTGACACATATTGTAAGCACTCAAATCTAATGACGAGGCAGCATCTTCAAGAAATGTTAAACATGATATTTGAACTAAAGTCAACAGGTTACACTCTTTATTAATGAATAGTAAGTTCATACTATTATAAGGTTTCTTCCCGACAGTTTGGAGCATATAAAAATCAACATGACGCACAATGAGAATATTACCATTTTTGACGATATAGCGCATCATTTGGAATTAGATGATGAGTGTCTAAAGGCTATAAAATCCTCTGTCCATGCTAATGTTGCTAAATTGGGCTTCTACAAAGTTTCACGCTTCAAGCTTAAGGGGAGCCGTAAATTCAACAATAAAGGGAATGAGATTAATTAGGCACCCAATAGAGTTAAGAAATTTTGACTCAAAAAATGTGATGGAAAGAAGAACAAGACTAAGATGATTGATGCTTTTAAGGCATCGATGGTGAAAGAATTTGAGATGACTGATAACGATCTCATGAATTATTTCCTTAGGATCGAAGTGAAGCAAAGTGCCAAGGGGATTTTTATTTCCCAAAAAGGATATGTAGAAAATATCATTGAAACATTTATATAAAGAATTGTACTATAATCAATGCAGTAATTGAGTGTGGAACCAAACTTTCAAAGTTTGATGATGTTGCCGATGTTAATTTGATATATTATAGAAGCTTGATTGGGAGTTTGAGATGCTTGACATGCACGAGATTGGATATTATGTACATTGTCTGAATTATGAGTTGATATTTGGAGAAGCCAAAGTCATCTCATCTTAAAGATGTAAAACAGATAATCAAAGGTACTACTTCTCATGGCCTACACTACTAACGTTCTGAATCCTTCTAGCTTAGAGCTGTTGACACCTAAATTTTAATTAGATTTTTAGGCCTTAATCTCTCTTTAAATCCTTATTTTCCTTTTTTCAAATAATAAATAATAAATAACAAAAACAACAAATAAATAAATAAAAACAAGCAAAACAAAAAAAGGCAGCGGGTCGCTAGGGGCTGGGCCTTTGCGCCCAGCCCCCTTTTCTTTCCCTTTTTCCCCCTTCACATGGGCCCAGGCCCAGCCCTTTTTTCCCTAGATCTGGCTCGGCCTCTTTCTTCCTTCTTCTTCCTTCTTCTTCTTCCTCGCTCCTTACTTCTCCGCCTCTGTAGGCCACGTGCAACGACAACGACACGCTCGAGGACAGCCTACAACGAAGAGGGGAAGAGTAGATTGGTAGCAGATGGGACGCTAAAGTGGGGCGGCTGAGGAGACGCCGGTTCGGCCTCACCAAGGCCGGTTGGCGCACGGAGGACCGACGGCCAAAACTCTTCGTCGACCGGACTTCCTTGCCAATAAATAGGCCGGCACAACCTCCATCGAGGAGGACACAAAAGCCAGCAAGCTCAGAGAGATCCCCTGAGAGACTTCAGGGAACTCAAAGAGCAAGCAAGGCAAAGAGGGGTCGCGAGCTCAAACGACCTCCCCCGCGAGATAGCGGGGTAGGCCAACGACAAGCGAACCTAGGGAGAGAGAGGGCTAGATCTGAGGGTGAAGAAGGAAGCCGAGGCTGAGCGAAAGGAGATCTAGGGTTTCGAAGAGAGAGGGAGACCGTCAACGAGAGCTTCCTCACCATGCGCAGCGCCAAACGCCTGGCCCGCTTTAAACAAGATTAGGTACCGAAATGGCATAAGTGATTGACTAGTATAATTAAGTCTCCGATTCTAATTTCTCTAATTGCGCAGGATGGAGTATTTCTTCTAATACTTTGCTTGGATTTCTAATCGATCAATTTCAAACTGATTAGTGGCGACTTTGTTTTAAAATTAACTTGAACGTTAAAAATTTGGACTATTAAGTTGTGAATCGGTAGATTTTGAAGAGTCCAAGCTGAACCTAATAGACATAGCCGAGCCATTAGCCTCCGTAAGTGCCCGCCCTAATCAGGCGCCGAAAAAAAGAGGTCGCGACAAGAGATCATTCACATAGTGATTATGTTGGAGATATCAATGATCAAAAGAGCACTACAGATTTTGTATTTTTCTTATGTGAAAATGATCAAAGAAGCAAGCCAGTGTCACTCTATCGACATGTAAACTCGATAATGGAAGGTACATATAGAATTATTGTACACTATCCTTTAATGATCGTGTGGGCACCGCTGCGTAAGCATTTGAATGTAAAAAGTGAATCGTGCTTAAGAGGGTCCAAAGTAGAAGCACGATCTTTGTTGAAAGACCCGAAAACATAGTGTATAAACGAAAACTTACGGATACCATATGAAAAATAGAAAGTCTTTATATCACATGCCATATTCGAGGCTCGACCACGAACCCATTTCACGCCACTCCAAGCTTTCATGTCCAAGTCATGTACACAAAGCTGCAATTACGTCGGGGTGCGTCTGAAAATGCGATTACCATGTTCGATGACCTAACGACGCGATCTTTCTCGAGCCCCTCTCAACCATTTCGCGTAACATTCGAGACCCCAAACGACGATTGTGTCCAGCGTGCGTGCCACGAACGCCTGAACCGAGTGCGACCAATAGGGGTTGCACAGCCGGTCGTACCCGATCCACCGCACGCTAGCTCTGCTGAACATCTCCGCCGAAGGTATGAAGACATACTGTCTCTTCATCCTGGTCATTTTGGTGGCAATGAAAAGAGGAGGCTGCAATATGATTGGAATTCAAGTCGCAGCGTTAGTTCTAAAAGCTTTTTTCCTTGGGACTTGCGATTCATTAATTTCTATGAAATCTTAATTACACATTTGAAGTGAATCTCTAACGTCCAAGCATAACTGTTTATCTCATAGTTTCAAACAAACAGTCAAGGAGAAGAAAACAAGCACAATAACAAGACCATAAACAAAAGAATGCACATTAAGATTCGAAATTATACCTTTGCAAGATACAATGCCAGAAAAACCGTTTTCCTTTAGCTCATATAATGTCTTGTTTCACCAATTAGCAAAGGGCATCGAGTGGCATTTAACTAGCAATTACAGTCGATACAGCTAGGGAATGTTTTAGGGGTCAGGGGTTAGTGAATGAGGCATGCAGGGTCAATAAATTTACCGACCCATTTCACTTCTTACTGAATTACGCAATCAGTATTGCACCCTTCTTTCCACAGAGGAACCTTTTTGAGTTTTTATAGGATGAAAGTCTTAAATTTATTATATGTCAGCCAATTCAATTATTAACTTTTCGATTGTGCCAATTTAGATCTAAACTTTTTAACAATTTGTCAATTTAGTCATAAACTTTTTAATTGTGTCAATTTAGTCTTAAATTTTTTGAAGATTTGACAATTTAGTCCTAAATCTATTATTTGGCTAAAAGGACTACATTGCCAAAATTTCAAAAGGTTTATGACTAATTAGAAAATCATCAAAAATTTTATGATTAAATTGATACAATTGAAAGTATAAAGATTAATGTGGCAAAATTACAAATTTTAGGACTAATTTGACATAATTGAAAGGTACTAAATTGACCTCCGTATAATAAATTTAGGACTTTTTGAACAATTTTACTCATGTGGAGAACTCACAGGTGAGAGCAAATAAGTGATTGCATGGTCTGGTTGATATGAAACATGACCAATAAAATAATCGCATGGACTAGGGATGTGGAACCGAACCGGATATATCTGGGAACCGAACCGGCCCGCCCGAAAAAAGGGTCGGAAATCGGTTCCCATTGAAACCGATTTAGGAACCGATTTAAAACGGTCCGGGAACCGGGTCCATTTGATTACCCACCCAGGAACCAGTTTTGAAAGAGATTTGGAAATCGATTTTGTAAGTATAGGTCCAAAACTCTTTTTTTCCCCTTATTTCTATTCTTACTCCTGTAATCACACGGTATTTTTCATCTTGGCTCTCTCAAACACACACGGTACTCCTCTTTCATTGTTCCTCTTCCTCACTTGCTTCCCTCCTTCATCGGCTCCCTCTCACATCGTCCGATGAACAAACGGTGTTCGTTGCCGCCAAATTCTTGTGTACCACGGGGATCGACTCACCTAATTTCTCTTTTATATGAGGAGTTATGATTGCATAAATGAGTAGCTTCATGTAGTAATTGTGACAACAAGACTAATATTAGACCAATATTTGTTGCTAATTCTTTGCCTTATAGTTTTGTTTATTATAATTAGTCTTGTGGATACTTAATTTTTCGTTTAATCAAAAAATTCATGTATTTATTTATTACAAGTGCTTAATGTTTCGATACAAATCAGGAGGATTACGTTATTTTCTCGCGTATTAATATAAAATTCGAAATTGTATAGAATATTGGGAGATCGCAAAATAGCTTATAATGGAAACTAGATTAACCCTAGAACCGAATTGGAAAAACAGAATGGGTCGGGTACAAGATGTACAAGATTCAATACAAGGATTCAATACAAACAGGGTCGGGTACATGGTTCCAAAAAGAGGAACCGGTTATAACAGAGTCGATTCAGGTCTAGACCTTATCCACCTTGGATCCGATCACCCCTAGCATGGACCACCGCATAGATTGGACTATATGACCCCAACATGCGTCGTGGAATTGTCGCTAATCATGAAGTACCTAGGCTTCTAATCATCTTCCCTCTATTTGTGAAGTCATGGAGAATGAGACCTTGCTCCTAGTCTTTATTATTTTGGCTCTCACTCATCGAACAAGAATAAATTGATCTATTGGAACTTGAGTGGTTATTACGTCATTGAAGGAGAAAGTATATTATGCATCCATTTTACTACCGATGTGGAGAGTGAGTCAATTAGTTTCAATAAAGTGATTGTCTTATGAAGAGAAATTCATTGGCGTTTGATTTTCTTTTTTTAAAAGAAAAAAGTAAACATTATAACAATGTTCTCTCGCAAATTTTTTAGTGTTTCGATAGGAGCGGAAAAGAGGACGGAACAAAGGGGATACAAGAATTATAATCATATCATCACAATACCTAAATGATATATGATTTTTCTCATACATTTACCTGACATTGAATATCAATCCCTTGTCCCTTGTACTCCAAACTGATGCTTTTTGAGAATGTTGCCAGAAAACTACAACGAATCACATTATATATCAAGTTCACATGATTGAACTATAAGAATAGATATGTTGAAAGGTCCTTTTAGATCCAAATAATGTGAAACATACTAAATTGCCAGAACATTAAGCGATCTATAAACTTTTATCCAACATTGAATTTGATTAATGTCTTATTACTGCTTATAGTCCATCACATAGTTTACAATGTCAAATTTGTAAATCAATCCTGCTATAGCTACAATCCTAAAAGGAAATTAGTAAGAAAGAGAAAACTTTTGCATTATAAATTTGATTAACAAATTACCGAAAAAAAGAAGACACGAAACTGGAAGACACTCGAAACGTACGCTTTGGTGGAGGCATACAAGGTCATAAGAGGATACGAAGAGATATACACGGCGGAACCAGATCCCATGTTCAAGATCGCTCCTCGCTTCCTCTTCAACATTCCATCGATCACTCCCTTCGTCGCCCACACCGCTGCGTTGACGTTCACTCTCAGCATGCTCTCCGTCAACTCTCGATCCACCTCGTGAAAGTATTTCGGGGGAGAAGCCATCCCCGCGTTGTTGACCAGCAACCCGACGTCGATCCCTTCCGCCGCTCCTGCAATGGCCGCCGCTATCTCCTCTCCGCTCAGCTTCGCAAGATCGGCGACCACGGTCTTGACCTGGACAGAGTGTCTCGTGCGTCAGATGTACCATCACTCGGGAATTTTCATGTAAACGGCATATGAAGTGCTAACTATGTAATGGACCTCGGTCGTTGCTCCGAATCTATCCCTCAGCTCCCTCGAGGTGGCCTCGAGTTTGCTGGGGTTCCGACCGACGAGCACGAGGTTGAGGCCCTTGGAGGCGAGCTCGAACACCAGGGCTTTCCCGATGCCGTCGGTGGCGCCGGTGACGATGGCCCACGAACCGTAGTCGCGCAAGTCCTTCGGCTTCCTCAGGAACGCGGCGTACAGCCATCGGGTGAAGGCGAAAAGGTTCTTGAAGAGCGAGATGAAGCCTAGTACGGCGGCCGTGGCGATCAAGAAGTCCGCAAGAGCCATCGCTTTGTGCGATGTGTAGTTTCACCAGAGGACTTCGGGATGGCAAGTGCTGAACATTTATTGACGTCTCTCTCACCTCACTGGTCTCGAAAACTCCGCGACGGACCAGCTCTCCTCACCCCCATCACCTCTCTTTCTCTCTGTTCCTTCTCTCTCTCCACTCGCTCCGTTACAACCCCGCAGCAACCCACGGCCACATAGCTGCCGTGCCCTACCTCCGTTAGGCTTTTGAGACCTCTTAAAGGAGGAAAGTACACTTGGAGCGCCAAATCTTGGCACGAAGAGGGGTTAAAGTGACAAAAGTTTAAAAAGCAATATTAAAATGTCAAAATCAGACCAAAATAATTTATTTAAGTGTCACTTTGATCAGAATTCGATCAAAATATCGACGTGATAATTTTCTAACGAAACAAGTTCAAAATACAATCATTTTGCACGCTAAGGTAACTAAACAATACAAAAACGACGCCGTTTTAATGTTGACGTGATAAAAAAGTTAATATAAAAATTAATTAAATTTAAATTTATTAAAAATATTTTAAAAATTTTAAAAAATTTTAAAAAATTGGGGGCAAGCAGCGAAGGGGGCCCTAGCCAAGGGCTAGCAACCCCGGTCGATCGGCGACGAGGGCCGCGAGGGCCGCCGACCCCCCGCCAAAGCTAGGTGAGGGCTCACGGACCCTTAGTTGCCTACCCTTTTTTTTAATATCTATATATATATATATATATATATATATATATATGTTTTAAATAAATTTAGTTTTAAATTTAATTTAATTAATTTTTATATTAATTTTTTTATCACATCAACTTGCATAACGGCGTCGTTTTACACTTCTTTCGTCGAAAAATCACCACATCGGCATTTTGGCCAGATATTTGCCGGAGTGACATTTAAATAATCCATTTTGCTCCAATTTTGATACTTAAGTGTTACTTTCCAAACTTTTAACACTTAAGTGTCTCTCCGTACCAAGTTTTGGCACTTTGAGTGTATTTTCCTCCCTCTTAAAGCGTTGGAGTAATCCCATCGGACCGGAGCAATTTCCTATCTTAAGTCTGGTCGACGGGGTAATGACCATGGCCGCAGTGAAAGGCTCGCACATGTACAAGTGAACCCGACTAATTATGAGTTCAAACAATACATTCTGCAATGAATGTAAAAATTCCATGATACTGCTGTGAGGTGCAGTTGTATCACTCTTTTATCTATAAAGAAATGGATAATTATATAATTGGTTTATAAACTTTAACTCAATTCCTTTGTAATTTTTATCATTTTAATGTAGACCCCGAATTTTTTTATAAACATTTAATCTAATCCTTAAATTATATAAAAATGTTTGGTAAGTTTATAGATTACATTAAATATTTATCAAAAGTTCAGGAATCATATTGAATTAAAAATTTAAAAATAACATTACACACTAAGTTAATATTCGGAAATGGAATTATAATTTATATCAATAATTAGGAATTATGTGCGTCCTAATAAAGAAAAGATTCCCGATTTTTCCAACTTTCCTTCACAGTCGCACGACCTGGTATCCTCGGTATCATCGCCATCTCCGGATCGGTGGATCATCCACATGTCCGCGTGACATTGTTCGCTAAACATTATTAGTTACCAAATAAATCATGCACTAGAAACCGCCATATAATTAAGACCACAGGGGCAATCCCGTAATATGGGCCCCACGGCGAGGGCAACCTTTCTCTGCTCAAACCTCTTTTTCTGTCCGTGCGCGAGATGTCCGGCACTACCAACCTCGGTCGCCCTCCATTAAAACTCCGCGACGTATCAGCTCTCCTAACCGCATATCCAAAGATATTCCGTACTCGAATCTTGACCGGATGAAGTTAATGTTCTTTAACTCAGGGGGTCGCCATGGAGATAAAGGCCTAGCTAATGTTTAGGAACAGTCACCAAATTTTGGCAAAAGCGAAGGCAGAAAGAAATGACAAGGCGAGGGCCGTACGTTGCACATTTACCAAGCGCTAGATGCACTTGCCCCCATCAGCTCATTTCGTCAAAGCTCATAAAGATACAAATTATTACGAAACCGACAGATCGAATGATAAAATATGTAAAAAAAAAAAAAATCAAACACCATAATTCGATTATAATGATTTACATTCATAAAAAAGTAACAATAAGTTTTATTTTTTGGTAAAGAGAAAGTAACGATAAGTTTTATTAAACATCACACGATACAATAAAAATTACACATTTGAATTACTCAAACATTTTCAAAAGCTCATATATATATATATATATATATATATATATATATATATTATTTTTATAATCGAGGACTCCACCACATGTTTCATGTGCTCGAATGGCTCCTAAGGATCGAGTCCTTATACTTCGGAGAAGATTAACACAGTAATCCACTTCCATGACCTCCCACTTAAATAACTCACGTAATATTTAACTCTAAATTCCTCGCTAAATAATATCTCACTCTCACAAAAAAAAAATGATAAATCTTACTATAAGATTTCACAATTAAAAATACTAATTTGATGGATGTAATTCACGAATTTCCTCTGCGCATCTTCGTTCACCAAGCACTATGGCGCTTCAAGGAGACCTCACGACCACGGCAAGACTTGCTTTACATATATAGAAGCAAGACCCACAAAAATAAACCCTTGAATGTTAGTATCACCGCCACAGAGAAGGAAGTCCAAGTCTGTCGCGTCTTGGTCAACAGAAGGAAATCAATTGACCGAGTAATTGCGAATCCAATACACGTTGGATTTCCAATATTAGTTCAAAGGCTTCAACAATCCAAATATAAGTTGTCGATTATATTACTTCCTCTATTTTTCCCAGCAAATTCAAATTTGATATAAGAGAATATCCTTGGACTTTAATACTAAAATAGGAAATATGTAATTTCATGGCACAAATTTGGATGTCCACAAATAACAATATATCCTAGATCAAGATTTGTTCATGGCCAAACTTGATATATATTTTAACAATTTCTACCTTACCTTGACCTTTGAGTCAAGTCGCAATTGCTTTCCTAAAATTTGAACTCTATTGCCCAGTCCTCAATGGGCTCAATGGGCATAGATATTTTTTAAGTCCAAGTTGTGCTTAAACTTCATCATAATCGTGAATCTCATTAGAATATCAACTCCACATGCACCTTCAATTGCTCCACAAGCATTTTTCGACGCAATTTCCTAAACTGCAAATAAAGCAAAACCATTATTACATTTATATTTGTCAAGAGATCAAATACATACATTGTTAATATCAGCAATTACAAGAACGGTTGGCTTTATAGATTTCACCTCGCTACAAGCATCATCCATGTCGATTATCTCATTTATACTCATATATGTTACTTCAAGGGTTTCTAGTTGCAACTCTACTTCAAGCTGAACATCATTTAGATCCGTATAAGTACTATTATAGTCACTCATAGTCAGAAGTATTGGAGACTCATCAAACGTAATTTATCTACTAATAACAAGTGAATTTAATTTCGGGCACCATAATCAATAATCCTGCTCATCTTGTGCATAACTTAGGAATATACACTTTCGTACCCATCTATTGAGCTTACCATTACTAATTCAAACATAACAAGGGTAACCAAATATTCAAAGAACAAAATAATAAGCAATATTACCTGACTATACTTCTTCAGGTGTCCGACGTCTAATCATATTCGATGAGGACCTATTCATCATATAGCCAGCTGTACTAAGCGCATCTGCTGGGAATCTCCTAATCATACTAGCACTAGAGAGCATTTTATGGGCCATCTCCAATAACATTTTGTTCATCAATTCTGCAACATGTTGTAATTCATTGGACCAGTAAGGTGTCTCACTACGCTTTCCCTCATCAGAATTCATTTAATAATTTCGAGTAGAACTCCATGCTACTGTTAATCCACACATGCTCAATCGTTCTACTAGTTTCCTTTTCAATCAAAGCTTTCAACTGCATGATCTTGATAATAACATCAAACTTGTATCTAAGCACAAACACCCGTGTCTTCATCGAATAATCATCAATAATTGTTAACATAAATGTAACAATCTCCCTTGAAGGAAATCGCGACAATTTGCAATTTCCGTGGTTTCTATGACAATTGTAGTGAATTGCACTTTCCGTTTTTGATCTAAATCAAAGCACTTGCATACAATTAGTTTATTAGCAACATAATCACATAGCAGATTTCTTTCATTAAAAACCTTCAAGCTTCTCTCGCAAATGTTCCCCAAATGCATATGCCACAATTCAAAGTCCCAAGCAGATGCACCTGACGTCTCCGCGTTGAAATCTGTCATTATCTCATTTTGAAGTTCATACACGCCATTATGCTTGATTCCTTTCATTATTACCAAAGCACCATGAATAATTTTCAAAATTCCACATTCTTACATAAATAAACACCCGATTGAATCAAGGGCATTCAAGGAAATTAAGCATTTTTTTTTTTAAAACTTTGGAACACGCCTTACGCTAGTCAATGTCCTCACTATACCATCATGCATTATAATTCTAACATTACCAATATTGACAACATCACATTCACTATTGCTCTCCAATTGTGCTTTACTGCTATTCGTGCATTAATAAGTAGTAAACCAGTTTCTATTTGGTGTAGCATGAAAAAGACAACCAAAATCCGTAATCTATCTATCAAACGACGAATCATTAGTGACAAACAGGACAAAATCATGATTATCTGAATTATCATTAGCTACAGCTATAACATCATTTGGAAAACCAACTATAATTCCTTTATCATTCTCGTTCTTCAGCTTAAGGCAATTCCTTCTAAAATGCCCCCTCTTGCCATAACTCCAATAGACATTATCACCGGTCCTAGACTGACTACGTCTATTCAAATTAATGTTACTCTTGCTAACATGTGAACTAGATCTTCATCTATTTTCATCTACTAAAGTAGTAGATATAGGTTCACCGGATTCTCTTCTATGGATGTCCTCATTCATAATTAAATCTTGAACCCCATCAAATGTCAAGTTTGTTGACCCAAAGGAATTACTAACAACATTAACAATAGTATTCTAACTATCAAGCAATAAAGATAATAGAATTAAAGCGCGTACCTCGTCTTTAAAGTCAATAATAATTGAACTTAGTGGACTGACATTCACATTGAATTCATTGATATGATCTACAACTAATGCACCTTCGCTCATTTTTAAGTTAAATATATGTCACATCAAATAGATCTTGTTGATCACAGATGGCTTTTTGTACATGTTCGACATGGCTTTCGTTAAATTGGTAGTGATTTTTTTCTTCACAATGCTAAACAAGATGTTACGAGCTAACTTTAGCCAAATTACACCCATAGCTCATTTATCCCAAAAATTTCAATAAGCTCACTTTATTGTCTTTGGCTTCTCACCAAATAGGGGCAAATGTAGTTTCATCTGGTAGAGATAGTCTTCAATTTAGATCTTCCAAAAACTAAAATATTTTCCATAAAATTCTGTTGATTCTTACTTTTCCTCCTTTCGTCATCATCGATTCACTACAACTTAGCCAAGTTTGGTTCTGGTAGTAATTGTTGCGGAAGGCGACTGATCGAATAATAAAATAGACTAAATAAAGAAAATAAATCAAACACTAGAACTACATGGTTCGTAGTAACCTATGTCCACGAGGAGAGCAAAGACGAACTCCACTATAAATCAAGCGATATAACGAAAATTACACACTTGAATCACTGAAATACTCTCTAGCTCTTTTTACACCCAATAACTCACGTAGTGTTTAGCTCTAATTTCCTTATTAAATAATCTCTCAATTTCATGAAGATTCACAAATCTTACCATAGAATTTCATGGCTACAAGCACTAACTTGATGAATGTAATTCACGAGTTTCCTCTGTGCATCATTATCCACCAGGCACTCATACACAAATGGCACTTCAAGAAGACCACACGGCCATATATCCCAAAAAGAAAAAAAAGGATAAGTGCTGCAAAACTCCTAAAACTTGTCATGAAAATGCAATTGAGTCCTAAAATTTGCAAAAAGTGCAATCAAATCCTAAAACTTGTCAAATTGTTTCAATCAAGTCCTAAAGTTAATACGCCAGCATTTTTAACGAGAAAATGTTGAAGTGGCATTTTAAATAATTTTTTTTTATTTTCCACATGTTTTTTTATTCAATTTTTTAAAAAAGAATAAGATTAAAAACTAAAAAGAAAAGTTAAAATTTATTTTTAAAAATTATTATTAAAAAAAAAAAAAAAAAAGATAAAGCGACTCCTCCCCTGCTACCGCCAATCACCAGCGACGGTTGTCGACCTTGGCAGTGGTGGCCAGCCCTCTCCCAACCAGGGTGAGGCCTCGCCAGCCTTAGGCGAGGGCTGGCGACCCTCACCCAAGCTAATCCTTGCCAAGCTTAGGCGAGGGTGCCCAGATTTGGGCTCGCCGACCCTCGTGGGGGGCCGGCAGCCGTCGCCCACCTTAGGCTAGTCGTCACCGGCCCTCACGAGGGGCCGGCAAGGCTCGCCGGATCTCGGCAATGAGGCCTCACCGGGGTGGGCGATGGTCGCCGGCCCCTCGTGAGGGCTAGCAACGACTCAACCAGGGCAGGTGATAGCCGACGGCCCCCCGCGAGGGCCAGCATGCCTAGATCTAGGCTCCCTTGCCCGAGCTCAGCGAGGGTCGTCAACCCTCGCCTAGGGCCGGTGAGGGCCGGCCACCCTCGTTCAGGGCCAACAATCGTCACCAGCCCCTCTAGTGATGGGCTGCCACGGCGAGGGAGGAGCCACTAATTTTATTTTCTTTTTTTAAACAATCTTTAAAAATAAATTTGAACTTTTCTTTTTAGTTTTTAAATCTATTTTTAAAAAATTGAATAAAAAATAATTAAAAAGCCATTTGAAAATAGACAAATTATTTAAAAGGCCACGGTAGCACCACGTCAGCATTTTCCATTAAAAAGGCTTTGGTGTTGACTTTACAATTCGATGGAAATAATTTGACAAATTTTAGGACTTGATTGTAGTTTTTGTAAATTTTAGGACTCAATTGGATTTTTATGATAAATTTTAGGACTTCTACAGCACTTATCCAAGAAAAAAAACAAACCCTTGAATTTTAGTATCGCCGCCATCGAGAAGAAGTTCAATTATGTCACGTCTTGGTCGACAGAAGGAAACTAACAAAGAACTTGCAATTCTAGTACACGTTGGATTTCCAATATTAATTCAAAGGCTTCAACAATCCTAAATATAAGTTGTCGATTATATTTCCTCCTCTATTTTGCCTGGCAGATTCAAATTTGATATCAGAGAATATCCAACTTGGACTTTAACACCAAAATAAAAAATATGTAATTTCATGGCACAAATTCAGATGTCTATAAATAACAATTATCTCGGGTCAAGATTTGTTCGCAAGTTCAAACTCGAAATATATTTTAAAAGAAATTGTGGTACCTTTAGGAATCTTGCCATTGCATGAAATTAGGTTGGCTTCTCGTCAAGTAATTACGGGCGAACAGCATTGTAACTTCTTTTTTATGTAGAGTTGAGGCCCATAGAAGAAACTGGATGATCTCGATGATTAAGGTTCATAAACAATAATGCTATTTCGTTTTTCGCGTGTTTAAATCCTACACCGATTTTCGTGGAGGAAAGAGTTCAAATCTTAAACCATTTTTATCTTTTCAAATATATTTATAAAATCTCTATGTGGTAACTACTATCTTTCCAAATATTTATTTATGGGAATATTTACAATTAAATGGTTTTATATTATCTTTTAAATGTCAATTTCTTGCATCCGTGCAATGTTCTTTTTTAGGAAAATACTCGCATTTTTTACATAAGATAGTCGTATGTAATTTTAAAACAAATTCCCTCTTTCGCACGTTTGCAATTATTCGCGCTATTGGAGTGGACTGATTTATACATGTATGCAATACATGTCGTATTATGTTCACCAAAAAGTACTCCAATTATGAATTCATTTCATATATTTTTTTTAGTCAATTAATTACGTGACATGTAAAAAATTATTTATGCCCAAAATATGATTATTTATCCTTGTCATCCCCAAATTCTGAAACGGCTTTTCTGAGAAATTTTGAAAATTAGAAAACCTGTAAAAACGCAAGCACAACTCGCTCGAAACCTATGAGGTGAACTCTCAAAGTTATTCTAAAAATTTAACGTCACAAAATGAAAGAGAGAAAAAGTAAATAAGAAAACAAGATGATTGAAATGACAAGGTCACGCCAATCAGATGAAAACAACGTGTGGTTTTAGATACATTGCATAATAGAGTTTAGGGTTAATACCCTAAAAAACCTCAAACTGGTACACCTGTGACAAATTTACCCAAAACTAATTTTTTGACCATGAAAAACCCCAAACTGGTATACCTGTGACAAATTTACCCCGACTAACAAAAAAAAAAACCCTAAACTGGTACATTTATGACAAATTTACCCTCAACTAATTTATTCGACTGCAAAAAACTCCAAACTGGTAAATTTATGACAAATATACCCTTCGCTAAATTGGATTAATACAAAAAAAATCACAAAAATTGTAAAATGTAACGTGTAAAATCTCAAATTGGTATATTAATCAACTGTCACGTGTTATTTAACTTAATAATTTGACGATAAAATTTAATAAAAACTAACAAAGGGTAAATTTGTAACAAGTGTACCAGTTTGGGGTAAATTTGTCAAAGGTATACCAGTTTGGGGTTTTTGGTGGTCAAAAAAATAGTTTGGGATAAATTTGTCACATGTGTACCAGTTTTGGGTTTTTCAGGGTATTAACCGTAGAGTTTATGGTCTTTTATGAGCACCATGTCATGTAAATTTTCAGCATTTAATTAAAAAAGTAAACAAAAAAAAAATAGAACCGTTCAGGTTGAAATTTATCAAACAACCAAAATCCGCTTCATTTCAATGCAACGGCGAAAAATCACGAGGGCATCGTACCCAGTGGAAACTATAGGCTGGCCCGGTGGTCTCTTTGTAGGAAAAATGACAAGTGGGGGCAAAGGCTTACCGGCATAAGATTGTCAAAATCCATAGGGGTGTCATGGCGGATACGAAGACCAGCTGTTGGGTTGTGAGATCGTTATGTTCAAAGCACCAAGGCTTCTACTTGCCATTATGGACATCATCCAAAATAAGAAGCAACTCATTGCAGAGATGTCTTTTATCAAAACGAGAACATATTCTAGAAAACCCTCTTCAATGATGATTCAAGCAGGTGCCCGAAATGCTCCGCACTTCGAATCAATAGGAAAACGATAATAACTTTGACTTCTAACTTTAGTGGTAATCCATATGTGATTTACAATAAAAAGAAGAAAAAATCAACGGGAAATATGGATTATAATTCTTTTGATGTTTTCTTTGTATTAGATTGAATTTAGTCCTTATTTTTCTATGGTCAATTTCATGTTAACTTTTGAATCCAATGAAAATCTCTCAGCAATGTTGATCCCTATGAAATCTTTCACCAAATATTGTGTTTTGGTTTTTATTATAGGAGATTCAAGTTCTGTATTGAGCTTGGACAGAGAATGTCAAATACATGGATGAACCTTATTTATCAACTTATATATACAACCTTAATAATTGATACTTGAATGACTTGAAGATTAACAGCTCTTGAGCACAAATTACACTAGAATTTAATCAATTATGTAATCAAGACACCAATAGTTATAACTCGAGCTCAAATTATGCAGGAGCTTAATCTACGACAAAACTTGTTTTAAGTGCAAAGTTGGAATTTAATAAATGGCAGTACTCATGAGTAAGAAACATAACGTTAGAATTTAATTAAAGACGTTGAGTTTGTAGAACAACACCGAAATCTAATCGACAATATTGGATCGGATAGAGATACATGTTGAAATTTAATTAGCAACGGCAATCTGGAAACTACAGCTAAAATGCGATAAAGTAAAGATAATTGTTGTGCTGTTCCGGGGGTGTTTCTCAATGGTAGTATTGTGGTATTTATAGAGTAGATTGATTGTTCCTCAGTTGGCCGCTCTTTCTTGGACACTACTCTTCGTATTCTCCACGTTTTCCACTGCCTCTTGATGACCTTATCCTTTAATAATAGTTTCTTGCCTCATCGATGATGCTTGTGCGGCTTGTTCCTCAAGCAAATAATTGCTTTCTATTTTTATGCGCATTTCTTACGGCATTTATTCTTGCTCGAGTTCTAATACTAATTTTCCTTTGTCTTCAAATCTGGTGCACTGTCCCTGTGGCATGACACATGCAATTAATCTCCAAGCCTTGACTCTAGAGTTGGCTTTCAGAATCCCATCGAGGCTAAGCTTAAGTAGCATTCACGAAAGCTATTTTACCCTTAATTTCGTGAGTGAAAATGGAGCGTTTCGTCTAGCGATCTCTCGTGATCGGCATGTGGGTTCGAGGGTAATCTTGGGTGTCAACAATAACTAAATGCAAATTGTATTACATTTTTGGGTGGGAAAAGTAAAAAAAAAAAAAGTTTTAATTTATTACACTCGTGCTAATTTAGTCTTAAAGCTTTCAACTATAACATTTGAGTTCGAACCTTTTAACAATTTGCCAACATAGTCTATCCAACCAATTTTAACTGTAAATCATTAACATAAATACCGATCATTTTGCATAGCACAATCAACGCTAGCATGAAATTTATTTACAATTTTTAAATATTTTTATGAAATTTCCTTTCTTTTCTTTTTTTTTCTTTTTTTCACAACTCGGGGTAGCAAGGTCATCGGGCAACCATCGCTAGCCACAAGGGAGGGCCAACACTATCGCCTATTGGTCGGCTAGGCAAGGGTGTTACGGTTCTCACCATCGTTGTTGCTAAGATCCAAGTGAGGGTGTTGTGGCCTTCGCCCAGACCAGCCAAGGGCGTAGTGGCCCTCATCGGCAAATAGATGAGGGCCTGCTGCCCTCACCTACGGCCAACATGGGCACAGAGGCCCTCGCTCGTGGCTAACAAGGGGTGGAGGCCCTCTCTTAGACCTCACCTGTGACCAATGAGGGTTGACTAGTGACTTCGCCAATCCATAGTTGGGAAAAGAAAAAGAAAATACAAAAGTAGAAAAGGCAAAAAGTACTAACAAATTTGGGAAAAAAATATTTACGTAAGTATTAGCCATCTCATGTGAGATAACCAACTTCCATGTGAACTATTTTCAACTAAAATTGGTCAGATTGACTATATTAGCAAAACGTGAAAATGTTTAAAATTTAATTAACACAATTGAAAGATTTAAAATTGAATTGGCATATGTGTAATAGGTTCGGATTTTTATTTTTTATTTTTGGTACATTTTCCCTTTTGGGCACCTCCATTCTAAGGATATAAATGCTCATAATAGATAACATAATTTCAGTTTGCAAATTGAACCATGACTAGAAGATAAATTCAAATTAGAGGTGAAGGATGATAAAATTGTTTTGCAGATTTTGAACTCGAGTTGCTTTAATAATAATTATTTGGGTAATAAACCAAATGGAGTTAGGCACTATCTAAATCGACGTTGTTTTTAAAAACTTTCAGCTCTCAGCATTTGATCTTTAACTTCTGTTTAATGTTGACCACTTCGAATTCCTAAAACTAAATAATCATGGATTTTTGGGACCTCCTTAAATCATTAAATGTTTTTATTATTTTTAGATTAAAACATTTCTTTAGTTTTCAAGGGGAAGAACTTTGTTAATTGTTTGTTCCGTTGATTAACTTTTAATATTTGAAAGAAAAACAAAAGGCAGAATGGTTCGAATAAAAAACGAATACTTTATGGGACATGTGCCACTCGTAGAGACATGAACACATGTGAATCAATGATATCTCATTTCTTTTGCACTAAAATACACGTACAATAAAAGATTAGAATTTCATTCGTAAGATTATATTCTGCGTCTCGAATATTTTTTGAAGTTAACGTTGTGACTTTTATATTAGAAATAATGGTTTTTGTTCGAGGGAAAAAAAAATCTCTTATCAATTCACTGAATTAATAGAGAGCTAAAAAACAATTTTGCATCGAGTTTTGTTACTATACACTAGGTATTTTAACTTCGTGACTTTTATATAAGAAATTGTCATTATCTTGAAAAAATATGGACCTGCCGATCAATTCAATACTCTCTCTCTCTCTCTCTCTCTCTCTCTCTCGCGTTGGGGAATGGTGCCACCCGTTGTTGCATATTTAACAAATTATATGTAAATATACGAGTCAATATTTGTATATTGTCGAAATTTTTAGGTGTTTTGGGCTAAAAAAGGCAAAGTATATATACAATATGTTATTTTATCGTACTATAATGAAGGGTAGTTAAATCTTTTTGCTTATGAAGCTTTCTTCTAATATCTAAGACTTTGATATAGATAGGGGTGATTGGTTTTAGAGTGAGCCAATTCCCATCCCAAAACTGGTAATCACACAAAAATGGCCAGTTCTTAGTTTGTGAAATTGAGAATCGGCCCACCTAGGCCTCAACCCACCTAGGAACCAGATTGATGGATTTGGTCTGGTCTTTTAGTGTGCTCTGGAATTGACAATATCAATCCAAACACTAAGCATAATAATACTTTTCAGGTTTGTTCACGCATTTATTCAAACATTTTAACTAACACGTATGATCGGTTGCTAAATTGGTGAGAGGAGACAAAAGCGAGAGAGAGAGAGAGAGAGAGAGAGAGAGAGAGAGAGAGGCGAGAGTTGAGTCTTGAGATGAGACTCTGAGAGGGAGGCGTTGAGCAAGAGGGATGCGATTCAAGCGAGACCTGAGTGGCTAAAAAGAAGTGAGAGTGATAGGCATGAGCATGACAGAGACATAAGCAAGAGGCATTTAGACGCAAGGGAGGCATGAGCACTAGTGACCGAAAAGAAGTGAGTGATAGGCGTGAGCGATGAGTATGACTAAATCTTGAGAAAATAATAAGAATAGGATTTTTGAATAAAAAGAATATATACATGATATATATATATATATATATATATATATATATATATATATATATATTGATCTAGTTCGGATGGTTGGGTCCACACATAAAATCAGGAACTAAATCAATATTTACTTATTCCAAATTTTTGGATTGGGAAATGCCTTAAATCATGTTGGGTGGTCTTAATTCTCTCTCACTCCAAAAATTAGCTCAAACGGTGAGTTTTTTTCTCGCACTTATGAATTGACCACCCCACAACCGATGTGAGATAACTTCAACAATCTCTTGTGTGGCTGTCGGGTTTAGATTTGTTGGCAGCCTCAGCTTAGATACTAATGTTGGGTGGTTTTTGGCCTCTACCACCCCCTAAGCTAGTTTAAAGAATAAACATTTTCTTGTCTTTGACGCCTCAATTTCGATTAGTTTTTTTAATTAATTAGGCTTTTTATTTCTTTTATTTTGTCCTCTTTTTCGGATAATAAATGATAAAAACAAAACAAGAAAAAACAAACAAAAATAAGAAAAAAAAAAAAAAAAAGGGGGCAGCCCCTCTTTCCCTCACGTGGGCCTCCACGGCCCAAACAGCAAGGCCCGGCCCCCCTAGTCTTCTTCCTCCTCCGTCTACCTCTGCAACACACGCGCAAAGGGTGCAACGCCGGAAGGATGGACGAACGGCGACGCACGTGGGGCAGCTGGCGACACGCTGAAGGACGGACAGGTGGCGGATGGGACGCCGGTTCAGCCGGCAGAGGCCGTTCGGCATGCAAGGACCAGCGGTCAAAGCTCCATCGACCGGACGCCCCCTCGCCTATAAATAGGCCCACCACCTCTGTCGAAACAACACAGAGCATAGAGAGAGAGAGAGATCAAAAATGGCGAGCATCTCAAGCTTCCCTCGAGAGACTTCAGGGGAGGCCCGAACGCTCGCGAGCCCAGATTTGAGGGAGTTAGCTCAATTAGTGTACACTGTACAGGGATTCTTGTTAACGAAAACTTTATTTCTGTAGTCACTAGTCAAGTCATGTAGTAGAAGCTATAATAATCTTTATTTATTTCTCCTTTCCAGGAATCGTAAACCCAACCTGACACAGTGCACGTGAAACGGCTTATAGTCGTTGTCCCAACTGCCTCATGAAACCGGTTCATGCAGCTTTTGGAAGTCCACTCTCCAATATATGTAGTCTTTCAGGGTCTTGTGGTTGGAGCAGCTTTTTAACTATCGCATGGATTTACTAAATTATTTTTAAAAAAGTATATGGATTTTCCTTTTTATATTATTGTGCAGCTTTAACATTTTGTCAGAAAAATCTGGACGAGTTAAATTCTAGAGAATCGCTGGCCATTCTCACTAATCTGATGCTAGTGCGTCCAATCCTTGTGGAATTAGCTAAATTGGTTTAGCATATCGATGCCCAGAGACTTCAAACATGTGCATATGTTAAAAAAATTCGATATAATTTCTGTTGATCTCCCTTCCAATCAAGAGTATATCTGCACGTCTCCAAGATGAATTGTCTTATCAACAAATCGTGTGATAAAGAAGGGTTGGATTTTAGAAGCATTAATTGCACGCATTAAAAGACATTAAGTACAATTTCTTTTATTATTTGGTTATTTCTAGAGGGCTCTTGTTAACGTTAATCATATTTAATGAAGAAAAGATTTCATTTTCAATGCACTAATTATGCATAACCCAAGAAAATCAATGCTTTGGAAATGATAAAACCTTTTTATTGTAACTATTTAACGAGTACTCATAAAACACTCATCAAATTCTGCTAAAAAGTGCAAGAGTTACATTAGACATATGGTATCAATTAGAATCAACCCAGTTTGGTAGCTTCACTCTCTTATGGTGAAGTATTAATATTTTTCTCTCTCCTTTTCAGACCAATTGAAAGGCGCCATGCGTCAAGAACACGATTAGGGACAAAACGAGCGAAGCACCACTGGAGCGAGTGAGCCCAATAGGGCGTACACCGTGGCTCGTAACCGATGTGATTGATCGCGGCTCGTACGTACTCATCCGGTGAAGGGACAAACATGGATGCGCTCTCTATTGATGCCACTTTGGATGCCATTCTTGTTGCCACATATAGAGGAACCTAAAACATCAAAATGAAACAATCGACTTATAAACTCCATGTATTCTCAACTTCAATTTTGATCAAATCACATCCATATGTCAATAATTGATTGAACGATTTAAAATAGGTTAAAATCTAAAGAAACATATGATCAAAATCTGATCAATTCTATTGAAACTCGTCGGTTTGGCATGGTTGTCAAACTGCTATCTGTGAAAGAGAGTGATCATTAATGTTTGTTGGCTAAGTTCTTCTAAATGGTTTGGCATGCATGCTTTTGGTAGTGTTAAATCTTCACATGATTTTTCAAGCTACATAAAAAAGCGAAAAGGATTGTCTTCCCTTTTACTTATTTATCTATTTGGTGATGTATGAAGTCAGATTACTCTTAGACTCCGGTCAGATTACTCTTAGACTCCGGTTTCACTCTTTTGGAAATTTCAAGTACCTCGAAACAAATGATTTTCTCCTTTGATTTTGGAAGTACCTCGCAATCTTTCTTTAATCTCATTGTCCTTAAGCTAAGAGCTTATAGAGTTTCTTATTTTTAGTCCAATTTTGTGTTCGCAGGTGAAGAATAGGGTTGTGGCAATCGGTAATGTTTGTGGAAAACAAGAGCTAATCGTGGGGCAAAATCGACATACCTGACACTGGAAATCAACGCCGTGAAGTTTGTATTCCACATGCAGCGACCTCGACAGTTGGTCAATGAAGCTGCATATATTGTTTTAAGCATCAGGAAAAATAAATGATCAACGAAAATAATATGAAGGGCTAAATTATAGAGTTGGGCTGCACTAAGGTCGTCCATTTGTACTTTTAGAGTTCTCAACATGTTCATCTGAACTTTCGGCTCATTTGCTAGGCTTGGAAGCGTGAAGACTTACTTCCCTCGCGCGTAGTTCTGGATCCTAGGAAATGAGATTGAGATCCCATAGAGAAAAAAACTTACGATTATCGAAAGGTAGTATCTTTTAAACTTGATTAGTACCTTTCATCTGAAAATCAAATTCACAATATGCCATAATAAGTAAGTTTTCCACATGGGTTTTGTCTATTGCAAAAGTGTATTTTCTCCTATCACCAAGTTTAGCGACTTTGAAAGGTCAAAAAGTGCTGCAGAAAAGTATTTCAGAAAACTTGCTTCCCTTGTCCTTTTTTGTTGGATCCCATTACTTGAAAAGTTCCATATTCTTCACTTTGTCTAGTTGGGGAGTAGTGAGGCCTTCACCAATAGTTTCTAAGTTATATCTCATCATTCTAACAACGTGTAGTCTCGAAAATTTTCAGTCATGTTAGAAACATATAAATTCCAAACATAGTGGTTATTCATGTTGCAATACTAGTAAAAGTGCACACACATTATGTGTAAATAACAATTTAATATTTAAGAAATTTTGCCAAGTCATTCTACCACGAAATATTTGAAATATTAACTGATATGTATGAATTAATTACATGATGTGGAAATAATATACACATATACGTGACACAAGAAATTTATTTCAAGATTTGGACTTTTTCAATAAGTCTTTTTTGTAATATAGAAAAAGATTCAAAATTAAAAATTGAAATACGTGAAAGGTAAAGTAAAAATATTAAGTATTTGTTTGTCTATTGGTAGGGTATAGCTAATTGCAGATATATTGGAGAAGGAAAAACAAAAAAACAAAATAGATTACCCAGAAAGCACCGAAAGATGCGAGGGCAATCGCTATCCTAGCTCAATCTTGGTAGAATTGAATGACATATTTATGTTCCGTTGGAAACAGAAAGCGCCCTTTTGTTAGCAGACAAACAAAATTGAATGACATCCAGCAAGATTCAAGCTAAAAAATAAAAGAAATTGGCGAAACCTTAAAGCCAGTGAAACCACCATTTCTGATAAGTCCCTTTCCCCTTGCCCCAGCTGGTCCCAACCCTTCATAGAAATACCTAACAAACTCAAGTGCCGTATTCTCATTTCGGGACCACTAAGCTTTAGAAGCGGTACTCCCTCCAACCATATTCCTCATGGGTAGTGATAAGTCATGCACGTCCGTTCATGCATGCAGAGTAACCCGATTTAAATGAGGGTTGGGCCATATTTATAACCCGCCAATCAGAAATTGAAACCCATGACCATTTATAATCTTCTTTACCTACATAAGCAATCACTATTCCTTTATTTCTATGCCACATGCATGTGATGGTTATAAACATGCGGGTCGGTCAAAGTGATCTATCCCTTGTAACCATGCATGCATATGGAGGATGGTAAATTACTTTTCACTTTTGGGTAAGCCAAGTCATCTTCTTTCAATATTTGTCACCCTAAATGTCCCTCCGCTTGATTTGATCCCAAGCTTCGGTAGAGTTAGGTTCTTGCTTTGGAATGCCATGTGATCAACGTTTTTGATCAACTAATCCAAGATCAAGCGTCAACACATTGGTGTATCCCTCATCAGTCCTTCCAACATGTTGACTTAGAAGACAACCAAGGAAAACATGTATCTGTGCATTGAAAGCTACCAATTATATCTTAATAGACCTTATGAAGGCTACTTATTTTACGAGTTATAGGCTACACAAGGTGATCAAAAGGCTTTATATTGATAATTATGAGCAATTAGATCATTAAAGTTTAAGTGTAGGTAACCTTGCTCATATATTCTCCAAGTCAGTAGTAATGCCAGTTGGCCTATCTGCTTAATAAATGACCCGGTTTTATCGATTTTAAGTAAATGTCAGAACAGGGATATGAATAGTCGCAATGGAATTATCATCATATGAGTATGGTTTACTAGAATGATAGATTTACTAATTATCTTTTCTTCATTTACGTTGTATAGAAGGAAAACTTCTACGAAACTTGTTCTTCCATGGACAAAGATTGAACCAGTGACTAAGACTTACGCTTTTGTAGCAGCATAAATTGCAAAGAGAGGGTGAGAAGGAACGACGATCGCGGCTCCTGAGCCGATACTGACAACCGCACCTCTCCTCCTCAGGAACATCCCCGGAACCACCGTTCTGGTAACCATGGCTGTTCCCTCCACGTTCACTCTCACAATCTCCCTCCACACTGGCTCGTCGACCTCGTGGAAAAAGCACGCCCCAGGGTACGAAACCCCCACGTTATTTATCAGGACACCGATATCTAAACCTCGTATCACCTCCTCAATCGACCGAACGCAGGACGAGGGGTCCTTGGAGAAATCCACCGCCACGGTCCTCGTCTCGACGCTAGGAAAGCTCGCCTCGATCTCGTTCGAGACCGTCTTGAGCTTTTCATGGTTCCGGCTCACGAGGATGAGGTTGAGCCCTCTCTGGGCCAAGTTGAAGGCGAAGGCTTTGCCGATGCCGTCGGTACAGCCGGTGACGAGAGCCCAAGGGCCGTACTCGACCAGGTCTTTAGGGGGCCTAAGGAAGGAGGAGTGAACCCAGCGGAGGAAAGAGAGGGTGTGCTTGAGGAGGACGATGAAGCCAAGAGACGAAAGAACACATATCCATGGATCTCGTGCTTGGTTCTCAAGAGGGTGATCTATGCATGCCAAGTTCATTGTGCATATGTTTGCGTCTGTGAAAGTGACTTAGCTAGAGGGAAGCGTGCTTGAGCGCTAGAGCTTCTATTATAAGGAAAATGTCGACAATATTAGGATATTTTCTCTAATTTTCCATATCTATTTTGATTATGCACATCTGATTTGTTTTCCTCTATCTAAGCCTATAAATAGGCTCTCCATGTACTCTTTTCTATATATCAAATTATACAAAATATTCTGCAATTCTCTTTTCTACTTTATATTTAACTGAAAAAAAAAAAATGTTCAGGATAAGAGAGGCTGTTTAGACTCATTCTAACAAATTAAATCTAATGATTTATATGAACATATGCCGGAAATTCAAATTTTAGAAAACGAAATTGGTCATTAGCGTGTGATTGATACAAAAAGAAAGAAATTAAAAGAAAGAAATTATCTTTTTGAAACTCTAATTTTGTTTTGTTTTTTGTTTTTTGTTTTTTTTTGTCAACAACCATCGGAGGAGACTAGCACGAGAATATGCTTTGATTGGAAACTCTAATTTGTTGCTCTTCAAGCTTATTAAAAAAAAACAAAAAGGAAAAGGAAATATACTTTTCGAGAGTAACTTTCTGGATTAAAATAGCATAAACTGTCAGTGTAAAGAAATGTTGCACAGGTGTATTGGTTTCAAACAGTGAGCAATTACAAAACTCAATTCAAGGGTGGACCAGGCAGTCCATGGACATTGAAAGAATATGCTCTAGTGCTCCAACTATATTTTTGCTTTCAAAATCGTTGAACAAACTTATTTAAAATAATTTGAACCCAAAAGAAAAGGCCTTTAGCTCTTTTTTTTTTTTTTTGTATATAGAAATCATTCGTGCGCATTTTCTATTTATGTAGAAAAGTTTCCCTTCGGAGAATAAATCCAAAAAACGCACGCATAGAACTGTTCTCTAGGAAAGAATTCCTAAAATAGGAGTACTTTATACAAGGACGACCGACCGATGGAAAAGTTCAATAAATAGCACTCGGTGTTTTCGATAGCATGCACTAATTTGCAAGAGAGGTTGCTGACTTTTGCATCTCTATCATATGCTTTATGGCTCCGAATTTTATTGGCAAAAGTAATATTTTGAATAAAATAAAGATCTTGACCCAAAAAAAAGAATAAAATAAAGATTTGTCTGTCAGAAAAAAGTTGAAGAATTGTAAGAATCTTAGCGGTTCTTTTCGGCCAATATAAAATTACAAAGATTTGCTGTCGGTAGAAACTTTCAAAAGTTCACAGGACTTTGGAGCATTTATATGATGATCGAGTCCATGAAATACTTTATTAACCTCATAGATGATAACGTGCAAGCAAAGGCCCGAATGCATAGTTTGAAATTTGTGAGGCTGCAATCGATAAGCCAAATTATTAAGATGAAGACATTATTTAATATTAAGGCTCTATTAATTTCACAGAAAATATATCTATTCTGAAAAACATTTTCCATGAAACTATTTTCTTGAAACATAATCATATTTTTCAGCGTTTGACTAAAACTTCAAAAGGGATTAGAAAATATTTTCTACTATTCAATTTGGAAAATCCAATTTGATTTTCCTTCATTGACTCATTTTAATAGTTTTTTTTTAAATTTTCTTTATTTATTATTTATTTTTTAAAATTGATTTTTAATTTTTATTTTTTTATTTTTTTTTTTTTTTTTTTTTTTTTTTGCCCTTCTTTTCCTTGATTGGTCGCCAACTACACAACCACCAGAGATTGGCTAAAGGAGAACCTCGAGCTCGCTAGGGAGCTCCAGGTCACTTGTCGACCTCTCGCTTGCTAGATTAGTGAGGCCCAAGGCCAGCAAGCTTGGAGCTCGCGCGATTGGCAAGCGGGAGGACTTGTGCCCACTGATCTTGCGAGCCTGAGGTCGACAAGCAAGAGCCTGTGGTGAGGCTCGCGCTTGTCGCTCGCCAATCTAAGTTCGACAACCAAGAGCTTGTGGCGAGGCTCAGGCCCGTTGCTCGCTGATCTGGAGAGGCTTGAGTCTGACAAGAGAGAGCTTGTAGCAAGGCTTGAGCCCGTTGCTCGCCGACCTAGCGAGGCTCGAGTCCAACAAGCTCGAGGTCACCTTTAGCCGATCACCGGCCGTTGAATGGCCAGCAACTAGCGAAGGAAGAAGAAGGGGCAAAAAAAAAATAATAATAATAATAAATAATAGATAAAAAAAAGAATTCAAATCAGAAAAAAGGAAGAAGAAGAAGAAGAGAAAGAAGTGGGGGCTCGTAAAAGTGTGAGATAAAAGAGAGAGTGAGTGAGTGGGAAAAATATTTTCCACTTTTTTTTTTCCTTTCATATAAAAATTTCCAAGTCAATTCATTTTCCATTAGAGAAATATCAGAAAATTTGAAAAACGTTTACTAGAATAAATTTTCCACAAAACGGATGAACTCTAAATACTTTCGTACTTCCCCTCACTCAAAAGATGGATTTTGGCCTAATATTGAAAAACATGAAAATATTCAATGCAAGAGGCAAAGAGACACTTAGAACAATTTAGACTCAAAACCTCTTTTTCTGATGCCTATTGATTTAAAAGTTCAAGTTAGTATATGAAGACCTCGTCTAATATTTCAATAGTTTGACACATAGCCCTAACACAACATTGTTCGTGCTTAGTGATGTGGCGGGTAGGATTTGCATCTTGAGTCTAATTCACACATATTCGTTCATTAACCACAAAGTTAGTTTGGTTGAGCATTTTATTGTCTATAATAATGTTTCTTTAGATTATATGCACAGCTTGCTCTAACTAGCAAAAGATGTCTCGAGTTTTCAACGATGATTAACCACATATCCGAGCAAAAAAATAACCCCTTATAAGAGGTTCTAAGTTCAAATCTTTCCAAATCTCATCCAAAAAAAAAAAAACAATTTCATGCCTAGTACTAGGGAAAAAAATAGACTAAGCATAAGGGAGAGTATTAGAATATTTAAATAACAAGCCATGCCTTCATTTAATAACTTAAATTTTTAGAACAATTAGCAAGGGTTCCACAAAATCTCACTTAGAATATTTAAATACGAATTGAGGGGGTGTTAGAATATTTAAATACTAGCCTAAGTATAAGGGTGAATGTTAGAATCTTTAAGCAATAAATCACACATTCACAATTTAAGTTTTTAAAACAGTTAGCAGTAATCTCACAAAATCTTACACGAGATTTGGATAGTTGTGATCACGTATGAGGGGCTAATCGTGAAAATGATGGGGAGCAGTCAATCCTTAATGATTCTTTTGAATCCTTCGAAGTATATAGTCTGTCACTCATCAGCAACCCTGAGACGACAGTAAAGCTAGTGGAACGCATTGAACGATCTTTCATGATCTAGGCAGAACAGAAAACAGGACCACCGCAAGTCTTCAATGTCAGGGGTTTACCAATTCCGAACGCCATGTACTTAACGTAGCATTTTCGGATATGATTAAATCACGTGGCCATGAAATTGACAGATGTGTGCACATTTACGCAACAGAATGAAGATTGGGAGGTCAGAAATTAATGAAGTCAGGCGGAACAGTTGATGGCTATGGTTTCTTTTAAATGCGGAATCGACATTTGTGCACAAGGGTCAGGTTAATCTTCCCTTATGGTCGAGCGTCGAATCATATATCTTCTTGAATCAAGTATTGAATATTCGGATTTCTGATTATAGATAGGTCATTACTCGACATCATTTACGACCTATTGATTTGAAATAGGTGAGCCTCATTATGATGATACCATGTGGAAGTGCTAAAGGCTCATAACTCATCTACCTAAGTAAGACACACACCATCATTGCCAATGTGTATGGCCGTTGATCTTGCACTTCAGAATATCAATCCATACCGTTTGATCACAAAATCATTTTGTTTGTAGGTATTAGATAGAATCTACACGTAACTTCGTTTTACTATAATTAAGTGGCGTGCACAACTGTATTTAATAAGCTGAATCACACCATTTTCTTCCCCAAGAACGAGCCTTGATTGTGGACGATGTGACGTTGCATCTTTGCATCTACAAGGTGCAATCAAACATTTGTGGGATCAATAGCCCTTCTTGAAACGTCTATGCCAAAAGTAGCCCATTTATTCAATGTGTATCCACTAGGAGGTTGGACTTCAATTCTCACTTAACGTCTCATGCACAGTTAGGATTTTATGGTCCTAAATTATAGGTAAGTACACATGTTGGGAAAAGACCTTGCCTTTTGTCTTGGCTTCAAACAGTCACAACTTTCACGGAAGGATCATGTTTTCCTCTATTTGTGATTGAAGCCGACCCATTTTCTGATTGGTGAGTTACAGACATGAACATTACCCACATTTATACAGTGTAAGTGCATGTGGATGATCCATATCTTTTCACCCCACAATCATTGCCATGGATACTCCTTGCAACTAAGGATGGAGGAAAATGTAGCCCTTCACAAAATTGTGAGTGATGTGCGTGTAGCCTCATCAGTCGCCTCGAGGAAACTAATCTCGGAAGAGCCGGTCAAATTCTCATATAGCTAGCACTCTTGTAGAATAACATGAAAAACATCAGGATAAGACTCCCTGAGCTTGTATTGTGCTCTTTTTCTTTCCCATCAAACAAGGGAGTTTCGAGAACTCTTCAACTTATTCTTTTAGCTGCGCACTTTGTTGGCGGGGACAATGTTGCTATTTTCTATTTGTCTCGCCAGGTGATATGCTTGAACTGCCTAATTTGATCACAGAAAGATGCTAATACAAAAGTAGCATCTCCCCAGGTGACAATTCATTGTCGTGGGGAAGAAAACACTCATGAAAGCATTCTCAATAGCTCAATAGTCAATATGTGATCAGTTCTGCATGAGCAAGGGAATGACTCTGTATTAACTGTGTAGAAGGAAAAAGAAAATAAAGTTTGCCCTTATAGGACATTGATGTACATATGATACAAAGAACCCTTCAAACAAGTGCTGATGAGAAGTGCGCGTTTATGTTCACCTTGACTTGAAGTAGATGCACTTGCAAGCACCTCAACTGACATATATATGAACCAATCATTAGTAAAGTACCCTAGTCAGCTTATCTAGGATGTTCAATTACGACAGGTGACCAAAGTCGTTAGTCAGGTGCTCAACTCTCTTTGTAGTGTTGTATAATCTTGTGTAAGAACTGCCACATCCCGTACTTGCCTTTCCTCCATATGCTATCGCTCTTCCATTGTTTATTGTTTCCATGCTGCATAGATGAAATCCATGTCTGAGCCTGCATATGACATAAATAGCTAGACTGCAAGTGATTTTCATTGACACTCCTGTATTTTCTCTCCACTTATCTCAAGTTGCATCTGTATTTCCGCTACCGTGGTCTGAGTCCTTTGTAAGATATTCCTGGTGAAACGGGTCATCTGCACTACGTACACCGCTCAATCTAGGGGAAAAGTTCCAACCAGTCATTGGTTCCATCTCATGAGCATCTGATCTCATGCTTACTTCCTCTTTAAACTTCAAGAAGAACGTGGAAGACCAGTAATCTTTTGCCAAATTCTTCAAGAGCAGGTTTCAAGAGAAGGACAAAACCGTGCTTAGAATATGTACTAACAAAGGGATAGGAGCTTTCTTTTTTCCCCCCAAATACACATAATAAGAACACATCGGACAACATACCATTTTCATGAGCTGCAGCAGTTCATTTAGTGCATTGTTGAAGAGATCTGGATGTGCTAAATTAGAAGTCATCAAAATATTTTGTCGGCATCGGTAAGATATGTTAACCTCCATTGGTGCACCTGTTAAGTTTAGCAAATACGTGAGGCTGGAAAAGTTGAAAGATCAAAGCCAAACACAAATCAAAATGGATGCTTTCCGACTGTTGCTTTCAACACTGCAGAATAAGTATACAGAAGATAATACCAGTATGAGCTGAGACTTCAGTCAGGAGTAGCACTTTTATCAACTTCGAGTCTGTTTAGAACGACTTTTTACTTTTGAACTTTTGTTGTTCTTTTTTTTCCCCCAAATCTAATGAGTTCACACTTTGCTTATTTTCTAATTTAGAATACTTGAAACTTTTACAAAGGGTTGTCTATTGAGATGCAAATTTATATATAAGTTTCTCATAATTTTGGAAATTTTGATAATTTTGGGAAGGTATAAAAAGACACTTTTGACTTCTCAGAAGTCCAAGCAAACAAACTTGACAACTGTTCAGTTCTACATTTCATGTACTAGCTAGTTCTTCCTTGCATAAAGTTTGAACTACTTTATCACATCCTGCCGCAATTTCTCTGTTCGGACTAAGGCAACAAAAAGAAAAAATGGCTAGATATTCCGAGTCTACTTGTCAGATCACAGAAATAGACTACATATTTGAGTCAATCAAGAAAATTAGCAAATAATTGGACAAAAACTTGCCCCCTCCCCCTTGACTTTTCATCTTTTCGTTCTTACCCCATTATTATACTTAATTTCATGCAGAGAACTCTATCCTTCCATGCCAGTCAATTATCTATGTGAACTTTAAGATTAGATTAGAAAGTAAGCTCGTGCACTCAATGGATTAACATCAAGAACAAATTTTCTTCAGTAAATCAGCAACCTGCAGTTATATACTTATCGATGATATCTCTGGCCATGTAGATTCTCCGCACGGAGTCATTTACAGGAATTTTACCAAGCTCATGGACATCATCATGGAAATGCACGCTCTCCCCAGCCAAACAACTGCAAGCAAGCATAGGCAAATGTGCAACACCTTTAGTCCGCTTAAGTCGGTAATGAGGAAAGATATGCTTGAAAACTTTTAAGAACTTCTCTTGTCTGCCCCAAGATTTGTGAATCTATTAAACGTGAAACACCTTAGCCTCCTTTGGGCTGTAATGAGGAAAGATACATGCTTTAAAACTTTTAAAAGCTTCTCGTTCTTTTAAACTAAATGCAATGAAGTTACTCTAACGAATTTACAATGAAGTTGTTACATCAGAAAACAGACTATATGCATTGACATGTAATCCAGCTGAAATTGAAGCTTTACTAGACCTGGCATTTGGCAGAGAGCTATTATTTGAGATCACTATAAGAGAAGGAAAAACAGACCTATCTGCGAAAGCCATGAAGGACTGACGAAATCTTTTGTTCAGAAGAAGTTTATCCAGCGGTTCATCTGGATCTATAGCTTGACTTGGCTCTCTTTGCATTAGAAGACCACTGTCTGGTATTCCAAGAGCCTGACCCATCGTCTCATACTTCAAAGGTTCTCTTCTTCTTAGGCTAATTTGAGACAGGAGAGGTTGTGAACTTGAAATGGAAAAGAAAGCTAGGACAAGAATACTCGACTGCAAATAAGACACGAATAATAAGCAAATATGTGAGTTGCGAGGTTTTATCTACAATTACAGATACCAGGGCCTGAAGAAAACAATGACTCATTGACAAAGCATACAGTTACTAAAAGTAGAAATCTTGAGACAACTTGGAGCCATGCGATTTCCTCGTGGATTTCATTCAAAATATAAGCAGCTATCCATACTCCTGTATTGAAAGGAAGCACCACTGAGAAGATGAGAACAAACGGAGCAGTTTGACGTATTTAAGACTGTACAATTCCATAAAATGCAGATACAAGGAACTAAGCAATGAGTCTCATATACAAATTTCAGTGAAAAGTAAAAATACAATCATGTTGGTTAATGTTGCAATTAGGCATCTAACTTCTGGGGTTTGATTTTTAAGTCAAGCTTCACAAAGGATATTTTTCAAAGAAACATTGGGTCAGCTATTGACTCTAGTAGAAGCAGAGGAACGTACAGGTACAAGAACATAATCAAAGGACAAGGCAAAGACAAATTATCTTCGAAATAGTATCCGGAATGATCTTACCAATAGAAGATGCAGACAAAACTATTCCTCTCCAGAGATCTCGCAGTTCATTAAATCTGAATTCAATATGCCGAATTGCTCCAGTAAATGCAACAAGAGTGGTGACATACAACGTGTGGAAGGAGACCACTGGGATAACCCATTGAGCACCCATGTGACAATGATTATTCAGGGGCTGCTTCATATGAATAACTACAGCACAAAACAATCATTCCTGTCAAAGCTATGAAAATGTCTAGAATGAAACTCTATCACTGCCCATGTGCCTCATATACTTACAACCTATCTCTTATGGTGCTTGACAGTACATAATTCTGTTGCAAAATTCCATAGTAAGACAAAACAAGAATAATGACCCAAGCGATGATGGAAACAAGATTCTCATTATGCCTTTCTAGAAACACACCTTAAAACAGTGACTTTGGGTGAAAGGTATAAACTAACCATCTTCCATTGACCAAGGACAAACACAAACAACCCACCCACAAGCGCACAGCAGCAAATAATTCCGCTAAAAAATGCATACACGTCTACTAAGGCAGCTTTCCTCACTGATTATGCAAGCACATAAGTTCTCTTTTTATTCTCCCTGATGAAGAGGGGACCTCAATGGATATATCAACACCCAAAGCTTCTATTTTCTTCTAATCTCCCACAGACAAGGTGATAGATTATCAACCTTTTCATCCAGGAAAGCATATCATAAGGCACCAATGAGTGCCAACGATCCTAATATACTATCAACCACATACTGATGAAAGGGTTTTTTTGGCTTTAATTTGCAAATAACAATGGATGATAAAAAAGTAAAAACTTCGGAAGTTCTTACAGGCTGCCCCAGCAAACCATGGCAAGAGAAATAATGGAAGACAGACATGCGACCTCATTGGTGGTAAACGCCTCCTGCAAAGTAAGCCATTTGGTGACACAAACTCTTTGATACAGACACAGAGAACAGGATGTAAAAAGGTCTGACAGCATAAAATAACCAGAATAAATGTGTGGATAAGAACATTAAAAAGTCTGAAAGTGAGGCATGTCATAATGTGACAGCCCCCTTCCTCCTGATTAACTGCAGCACGCCTGCTTACCACCTCCTTCATATTTTATTTGGAGAAACCAACACATAGTATTCCCTCTTAAGCTGATGGCTCCCTCCCCCTCCCCCACTCCCCCTCTCCCTCCCTCTCCCACTTCCCTTCCCACACACAGACACACCTCCCCTGGCAGATGATATAATCATTTGAACTTATTGCTGCAGGAGTGAGCGAACTCTACCGTCCCTGTTTTACACTTACTTGGCAAATATGAAATACAACTGGAATGCCTGTACTATACGACAGCTGAGCAGCAAACCAAATCCAAGTGGACCTTCAATCCAAACTGGAATCACCACATGTTCAAATTGTGTATCAGTCAGACACATCCCGATAATGAAGAAAGTAATAGTGACAGCAAAACTGCAGTGTTAACCTGCCCAAACGTAGCAAGACTGCCACCAATGCCTCCTTTCGAATTTCAGCAAATCAATGGACATCTGCATAACCACATACCATGGTAATTGCAGCTTTCCTTTCTGACAATTATAAAAAAACTAGGCTGAAAATGTGTAGGACATGAGATGTGCATACAACTGTACCACAATTGATAGTATAAGGTTAAAGCTGGCAAAAACTTGAAGCACGGGAATCCAGAAGCCACTCCCTTTTGTCCGAGAAAATTTGTGGATCACAAAGGGAAGGATCGATCGGTAAAGAAGCCTGGGAGAGTTAAATCAGAAACCGATCAAGATAAAAAGGACAACCCATCTCCGGTACACATTTCAAGGGTCAGAAGAGTTAAATCAGAAACCAATCAAGATCATTTAATAAAGGCAGCGCCATTTGGCTACAAAAGAGCAAAAATGTAGACAACACACTGGCACCCTCTTAAACTTAGGACTTAGGATTAGCTCTTCGGCTATCATTTTGCTGCATAATGGGCATTAGCTCCTTTCTTCTGTGAATATCTGTAACTGGTCATTCAAAAATAAAGAACTACTACTACAACTGTAATCACAGGGAAAAAAAAAAAAAAAGCAAGCCAGAAAATATGGACCACTGTACCCCTCTACCAGGTGCTACAGTTGCTGGCTGCACTGCAATACACAACCACTCTGCTGAACAATAACGGCACTCCTCTAAGTCATCGTTAGACGCATTTTCTGCAATCTTTCTCAATCCAGTCTCATTTACTCTAGCACCTCCAACCATTCCTGCAGAGCCCCTAGCCTAAAATCCATACTAGAAGCACCACAAACAAAGTTTTAGTTAACACTAACAGCTTAGGAATCATTTATCAAAGCTTCTAAATCGTTTCTCCAGTATTTTTTCACCTCTTCTTGTCATCATCCTCCATGCTCTCATTGAGATGAAGCTGATCAGATTTGGAGTATGGATTAATTACCATGTCAAACCAATCTTGAAAAAAATTAAAATGTTTGCAAGTTGGATATAATGTTACCAAATATGCACTAATTTCTTTTCTGTCCTCATCTCCATGTCAACCACACAAACCAAATTGACTTTCCTTGTGTAGACACCCCCATCACAGTTCAGCTAAATCTAAGCACTGCACCCTCCAACCAAAGTGTACCTTCTAGTGAATGTTGTCATTAATGAGGAGATAATTTCCCCAGCTAGATGGTTTGTTTGAAAAAGCTTCAAAGCATTTTAGGTACAAACGAATCGCCTAGCTGCAAATAAAGAGTAACCATTCCTGAACCCAACTTCATTGGAGGACAAATCAAGCCTAATCTGTGGATAGAAAAAACTAAACCCAACAATAAAAGGAAAAATTCCCTTCACGACCCACTTCGAAACTGCGCTAAACATCTCTCGACAGCACCGCAATTCGCTCGAATAAGCCATCATGACCCCAGCTTCTCCACCCATATAAAAACCGATGCTGACCCAAAAAAGCTCATTCACTTCGCAAGCATAAAGGTCGAAATTTTGCTAATCACAGACAAAACCCAGCTCAGGGTAGCCAAGAAACCGACGCATCATCGAAGCGAAGCTACAAAGGAACTCACAAGATCAAGGACAGAAAAGAAATGGAGACAGCAACGTAGTCGCTGGGACAGCCTCCTTCTCCCGCGCATCCCGCCATCGAGAATCGCCGGATTAGGAATCGAGCAAAAGATTCTGCTCATCGACCTTATGCACCACTGTTACCAGAATCTTGAACTGAGTGCAGCCTGCGGTTTCAAGAGCAAGACGAAGTCCTCCATCTTTGCAAGTTGAGGCTTTGATTGACGTCAGAGGAAAAGCAAAATCTCACCTCAGTCTTCACCTTTATTTCTTATTAGCTGAAAAAAAAAAATGAGAATTGATTGTTAATTGGTCTAGATATCGACGTTAAATACACGTAACATCTTAGGAACACGAATTTTGACTAGTATGTACGACTAGATTTTCAAAGATTCACGTTGAGCAGTCAACAAACGAATAAGAAATTTGCAGTAGTTGGTGGTTCGATAGCACCGAGATTGGTAGCTAGTGGTAGAGCGATCAAACACCATCTTCCGCGAGCTAACGAGTTCGAGGCTTGTTCGTGAATGAACAGGTTGTGCCTCAGGCACTCATTACCCCGTGTGGGAGACTTGTGGTGAATTAGATCTTACGCTTAAGTCTTATCATATTTTTTATTAGTGGAGTTGTCATATAGATTAATCATATTCAATAAATGAGTCATAAATGAATTTAAAATGATAAAATTAAAAATAATATAAATATTAAATGAGTCTACAACTGATTTAAATTAAACCAAATTCTATGGCTCTCTTTTCACATTCTTTTTCTCTTACTCCACCTTGTGCTCATTTCATGCTCTCATTAAAGTTTAGCTATGAGTTTTTCTAAATTGAATTAAACATATAAGTGTTTTAGCAATATATGAATTGTAGTCATTAGATTTATTTTACATGAAAATATGTAAAAAACACATTAAATCGATCGATTGAATTGCCTAAAACTAAAACCATAGAAATTTCAACCCAACTCCACTCTACCCAATCTAAATATTTAATGAGTCTAGCAATGATGGGCTTGTACACTTATTGATCGACCGACCAATTATGCCTAAAACTAAACTTCGTAATAAATATAGAATCCTCATGGTAATGCCTGAATGGTAGTCACCTCTTCCTCCCTCCTTCACTCGGTAGTTGAATAATTTTCACGCAAATGATACATGAGAATTTTCTCATTTTCGAAATCACTTCATAGTTCTAGGATCCCATTAGTTGCTTTTTAATGCAAATTCATGCTCATACCGGTCTACTCATTAGTCTTTGATCGTAAGTTGCTCTTACAGATATTTTTTCTGTGATGCAAATACAAACCTCGACAAATCATTGATCCGACAGGTTCCAACATAGCTATGTTTGTACAAATGATAGTTAAATGAGTTGCTTTGGTAATTTAAATTAAACCTACTAAAAGTACATTTTTCATCAAAGTGAAGCACCATGGGGCACTTAAAAAAGCGCCATGGAGGCATTGCTGAATATAAAACAACATGGTTAACCACAAAAACATGGACCAGAGGAAACGTGTTCTTGACGTGGAAATTGCAAGCGAATCAATCTAGAGCTAACCTCAATTTCCACATGAAAGCATCCAAAAGTCATGGAGTGACGCCAAGCGCAGAAAATCTGCTCGATGTTAGTAGCTTTCATTTCTCTTCTTTTTCTCGAAACGTGTTGGCGAAACTCGGACCCATAGAATCACCCGCTTCAAACACTTGAAAGCCGAAAATTTTCAAAAGGAAAAATAAAAAAATGAGGAACACACAGCAATCTAAGCCAGAGTCTAATGCTTCTATACCATGAACATAACCATGAACATAACCATGGCGGTCCATATACTTCTTAGGCATGTAATGACCAAGATCAATTCAGTACCATGAAGAAATCTTCATTAACCAGCCAATCAAGATGCTTGATAGATATGACAACACTGTTTACACTTGGTCGAAAATACGTCTGTCGACACATCCAAGACAACAAATGCAGGATCAAAGTCATCAGTGATTTAATTCAAGCTTACTGAGACTAGATACAAGGCAGGAAGTGATATGGCCTTATTCTCCGTGGAATATGGTACCAACGATTTCTGGACAGCCCTGAACTGCCAAAGAATTTGTATGGCGACCTATCTATAAAATTGTTGCCCTAATTTAGCACTATGAAGTAATGAAAAATAACCTCTTTTAACAAGGAAAAGAAAAAGAATTGGGATACAGACATTTCTATGATACAAACTGAAGAGAATGGGAATGACGTCGCTGGGGTCCTGGTCCAATCGATGGCAAAAGTTACAAGATGGTGCCCAACAGCCATATATGCAAGAACAACCAATAGGCGATAAGGCCCAGGCGAGCTCCAGGTCGACTCATCAAAATCCTGCCACCTGATACCCTGCACGGTTCACATGCAACCTATGTTTATTTCTGAGTGCTCTCAGAGCATTATTCCACAAAAAGCTCTCTCCAATAATGAAAAGAAGACTATTCAGTCTGTTTCTAGTGAAAAACGAAAAATGCATCTGGCATACTGGCAAGTAGAGGTGTTTCTAGGCAAAACCACTTCGAAATCATCTCTTAGTAATTTCTCCTCCATTGGATAATAAAAAAAATTCCAAAGGATAGCCGAGTAGAAAAACCAAAAACATCATATTCATTCCAGACAGCTCAAAGGGATTGGCCTTTAAAACAGAGCACAAAATGCACATTATCACAGTATTCAGGAGTGAAAAATTAATATGGAAATGGTTTATTGTGGCTAGTATCTCAAAACCAAATTCTTTCATTATCACTGTCTGATAAAGCTTTGGTCCTGATAAAATAAGTTCCCATTGTGGAAAGAGTGTAATCATTAAACCAATGCAAGTCAATCTAAGTTAAGGATCTAATCATGTAGTTTCAAAACATCTAGATCAGGCAGGAATCTTCCCTAATTTTGGTGTGCAACCTAAAGAGTTTTTAAAGTAAAAGACTTTACCATATGCCATCAATTCGGTCTGCAACCAACTTCCCTTGTGTCGGAATAAGGCCTGATGTATTGAGAGACTTGAAAACATGACCTGCAATTGAGTTGTTTTACAGTTATACTTAGATTCCAGACCTTCTTTCTCTAGATAACCAAACAATCAATACCTTTGTCTTCATCGGTTTCCTGATTGCCAATTAAAGGATTAGACTCCATGTCAATGCTAAGAGCAAGATGGTCTGCTGATCCTTTTCTCATTGTCCGAGCATGAGCAGCTGAAGGAACAGGAGGAATCAACGGTTTTCCAACCGATCCCTGCATAAGCATGACAAATGAATAATACTATGAAACTGCTGACAACCAACATATTGCAACCACAATAGTTGGCATACTGAAAAAGAAAGAAGAATACACCTTCAACATAAAATGAACTGAAGTAGGCCTGTGCTACATCAGTGAACTTCTCTTAAGATAAGTTGCCCATTCCTAATTTAAGTTTCAAAGGTTTTCTTTTCTTCCTACACACATGTCCTAACCTAGAGGCTCCAAAGTCGAGATAATTCCTACAGAGGCATTGTCAACATAGGCAGAAATAATAAAGACCCAAACAGAAATAAATCATGACCCAAAGCCCAGCAAATTCATCCAGTATTTAGAGGCAAGGAAATCTTTGACCATTCTGAAATGGAGGACAGAAACAGCAGCTATATAAATGGTCGTTCTGCAAACCATAACTAACATCTACCTACATCATCAGCTAGAACAAGAAGGTAGCTCTCCGATGGTCTATTTAAGGAAAGAAAAAGTAGTATCAAGTAAGCATTCCATGAACTTTTCTGGGAGTAGCTATGAGAGCTAAACTAAAAGGAAAAAATAAGGTTAAATACCACAAAAAAACCCCAAACTTATGCTGACTACGATACAGATACCCCAAACTTTTTTTAGTATTACCAAAAACCTTAAACTTGCCCACCGAGACACAAAAACCCCCAATATTTTTTGTCACAAAAAAACACAAGCTTATATATGTGTGACATATATACCTTCTATTTTAGTTCCATATGGGGGTACATCTGTCACATTGGTATAAATTCAAAGTCTCTTATGACACAAAAATATTTGAGGTATGTGTATCACAATGGGCAAGTTTAGGGTTATTTGTGATACCGGGGTATTTGTGTCACAATAGACCTAGTTTGGAGTTTTTTGTAGTATTAACCCAAAAATTAAATACAAAATGAGATAACCTATGGCCCATTAAGAATTTTCCACTCTTGCCTCCTAACAAATGGGAATGAGAAGAGGGCCTTCAATATGACCTTGTAATTCCAAGAAGCCCATTACTTGAAAATAATAGGAAGACGCATTCCAAAATTTGTTGATGCCGTGCTCAGTAAAACCACGGTCTGAAAGCAGAATAATGTGGTTGGGTGAGGGGTGAGGGAACTGTATGAATAAACCAAAATAAAGCATTACCACATCTTCAACTTCAGATATCTCTGAACCAGCAGGCAATGAAGGTGCTTCAAAATTGCTTCTCTCCTGTATGATCTCTGGTTGGGTACTTCTACCTTGAAGCGAATCTTCAAGCAATTTAACTTTACTTGATAACTCCTCCACAACCTTCTGGCTTCCTAACAACTTCATTTCAAGTTCTCGGGCTTCCGATTTAGAGTTTTCAAATTCCATAAGCACATTCACAATTTGCTTTTCTAAGGTTGATAAAAGTCCCTTTAAGCTAGAAGCATTATGGTCTCTAACTAACTCATTACCGCCAAACATATTTGTAATTTTCTCCAAAACAACTCTTAGCTCAGATAAATCTCTCTTCATCTTCTCTGAGTCTTCTTCACATCGCAAACGTGTTTCAACTTCCTCCCGCAGATGCTTAATTTCAAGAACCTGGTTGGCAAGGGTGGATTGTAGCTCTTCATTATCATGTGACAACAAACTTATTTGTTCTTGCGCTCTAGTAAAACTATCTACAATATAGAATAGCTTTTTCACATTAGGAGAAATTTGGGGCTCCATGTCTCCTCCTGACTCTTCCAAGGAGATTCTAACCCCATCGACCTTGTCCAAAAGGGCTGTCTGTTGGGATGGGGGCATGAATGAACTTTCTGCTTCTAAAGAAATGAAAAAAGAAATATATATTATTTAGTGAGGAATGGCAGAGATTCATAGAAACAAAAGAAAAGCTTGAAATGAGATCATGACACAAAACTGCTCACCTTGTTGCTTCATCAATGAGTTACTTTGCACCTCTAAGAGTTCAGCCTCTCTTTCCTTCAACTTGTCATAATCAGCTTGACAGTCCTTGAGTTTGAGCCTCAGCTCACCACATAAATTTTGCAAAGTCTCTCCCTCGGTCTCCAGCTCGAAGACCCTATTTTGCTGCACCTCTAAGAGTTCTGCCTCTCTTTCCTTCAACTTGTCATAATCAGCTTGACAGTCCTTGAGTTTAAGCCTCAGCTCACCACATAAATTTTGCAAAGTCTCTACCTCAGTCTCCAGCTCAAAGACCCTATTTTGCTTCATATCTCTGTCTTCTATAGCTTTCAGAGAAACTGCTTTCGCTTCTTTAAGTTCATCTTCCAAATTTTGTATCTTTGAAGTTGCCACCTCACTTGTGCTCTGGAACTGCTTAATCAAAGCACGAACATTTCGAACAGAAAATAACAAATCTCCAATAGGCTTGGCAGATTTGCTGCCATCAATGTTCTTACGATACCATTCTGCATTAATTATACTACTTCCTCTTTCTTCTTCATAAGATCTACCTGAAGTTTCCAGCTCAGCACCAGACAACTGCCCAAGAGAATCGTGTTCAACTTCTAGCAGCAATTCTGTGGTGGCAGCAGTACAGGCAGATAATAAAGTCGCAACATCATCTTCCAACATGGAGACTGTATTTCCATGCTCTAGCTTGTACCTTTCCATTTCTTTCATATCTTGCTTCAAAGATCTCATGTCCTGAGACATAGCATTTACATCATCACATCTTTCCTCTAACTTTTTCAAAAGAGCTGCCAGAATTTCATCTATAAATGTGGACAAGCCTTCAAATTTATCAACAAGAATTTTGTTTTTTAACCGAAAACCTTCTATGGTCCTTCTAAACAATGAAGAGATGTCTTCACCCACGTCATTCATCAGACCAGCTTCCATCACAACACCCAGGCTATTACTAAGTTCAACAGGGAACTGTTTTTTGGTAATGCAGTCTTCCTGAGATAAAAAAAGAGAAAAGCTTCATAAGAAACCTTTCGCATAAACAATAATCAGCAGTAAAGAAGCAGATATTCTACAATACCTCATCGACAGTTTGCTTTTCTGCTGCTTCTGAAAGTAAGGAAATGTACTGATCCTTAACTCTTTCAAGGATGTCATTCATGCCCTTCAGGCACACCCATTTTTTCTCGAAGCAATCCTTCATGAGGGGAAGCAATATTTCGTTTTTCACAAGGGCATGCAACTCATTAAGGTAACTGACAATTTCTAGAGACCTGTTATCCAAACTGTCATTTTTGCCAGACAATTCTTCTAGACATGCATTCAACTTTGAATTGAGTGCCGACACTTCCTGGTTATATCTCTTGTTTTGATTCTCAAGCTCCAACACATTATTCTCAGCCTTTGACACTGCATCTTCCAATGATTTAATGGTTACATATGCATCTGCCAGATTGATTTCCTTGGTTGCAGATTCATCTTGCAGCTTCTTCAGCTCAGTCTGCATATTACCTCTCCCAACTTCTAAACTATGGTTCTGCTCGGTCAATAAACCAACTTTCTTCTCCAGCTCCAATGATGCATCTTCTAGTGACTTTATAGTTTGTTGTGCATCTGCCAATTTGCCAGTCTGAATGGAGATCTCCTCCTTCAGTTTCTCTAGCTCCCTTTCTGCCGCAGCTCTAAAGACTTGAGCTGCTTCCTTGTCATTGGTGAGTGCAGTAACATCATTCTCTGCCTGCAACAATGCCTCTTCTAGGGACTTCTTGAGAGCACAAACCTCAGTGAAGTTACTAGCTTGGGAAGAAGCTTCTCCAATGGCTTTCAGCAGTTCTTTTTCAACATTTTCCTTACTGGTTTCTATTTCCCTCTTTTCTTCCATAAGCCTGCGGACATCATCCTGTGCCGCTGACAACAAATCTTCCAGAGCTTTGATAGATGCTTTGGCCTCAACTAACTTGCTTTCTAAGTCAATGGCTTCTTCTTTCAACTTTTCAAACCCCTGCCTTTCATCTTGCAACAATTTCAGATCAGCATGGGCTTCAGCTAACCTGCCAAATAAATCACTAGATTCCTCTCGGACTTTGGCCAACTCTTCTTCAGCATGTTCCTTAGCCTTTTGACAGTCATTGAGGCACTCTGCCAGCCACTTTACCTTTTCCACAGGCTCTTCAAAAACAGTGTCTGCAGGAACATCGATACCCTCAATGGACTCAATCACCCTCTGCATCATTTTATTACTCTCCGATAAGAACTGCTCAAGTTGATCCCGTTGATCTTTCAGGGAAACAAGATCCGCCTCCAACTTTGGTATGTGCTCAATGTGAGTAGACATTCTGTTTATCTGATCCCTGGACTCAGTGACTGCAGATTCTGCTGCTGTAATTCAAGCTTCAGTTTCTCAATTTCTGAGTTCTTCTCATCCAGAAGATGTTTCAAGTTTTCCCTATCTTGAACCAGTCCCTTTCCTTTCTTGACTGCCATAGACAACTTGTCTCTCAAAAGAGCAGATTTCTCTTCTGATCGTTCAAGATCTTTTTGCAAATGATCCTTTTCCTCTTTGAGTGTTTCACGTTCTTTAGACAACAATTGCAACTGATATGAAAGATTATCAACCTTCTGAGACTTTTCCAGCATCTCTTCGTCAAGTATATTCTCATATAGCATTAACTCCTGAACCCGCAAATATAACAGACTTTTAATTCTTTCAAATGATTCCAAATCAGCATGAGAAGGACCCAACTCAGAAGTTCTCTGTTCCTTAACCTTTTCAAAGCATCGATCAATGAGAAGGTTGCAGTCAGAAGAGGGTAGCCGTTGATAGACCCCAAGGTCTTCCTCAACCGAGATTCCAGAAGCTTTCACCAACAGCATTACCATTTGCTCCTTCTCCCATGACGCTTGTCGCTCCTTTTTGATAATATCATTGTATTCAGATGTTATTTCGTCCACCTCCATTTCAAGATATTCCTTCTCCAGCAATGCAACAGAACACACAGCAGTTAACCTATCTATCTCATTGTATGCAGCTTCTTTTATTTGAGAAGTTTCACCTCGTAGTGCTTCTGCTTGTTTATTGGCTTGAGTAAATGACTGCTTTAGCCAAAAAATACAGGATTCCAAGTTGGAAGTTGAGACAGATTCTGGTAACTCTATCTCAGTTAAGGAATCTTTCAATTTCTGAAATTCTGTACAAACCCCTTTCAACATATTTCTCTCATCCACAAGCCATTTATATCTATCAACGATCTCAACTGATTTCATTTCCTCAGGTAAACTAGCCTCGGAGAGAATTTCCTCAAACCGGACAAGAATCGCATTCCTCTGCGAGAGATTTTCCTGCAGGAGTGCAACCAAATTTTCACTTTGTACCAACTCTTCCTTAGATTGTTCAGCCGCCTCTAATGCACTTGACTTCTCCTGAAGTTCAATCAAGCATCTCTCAAGCTCACCTGTCTTCTCAGCCAATGAATGCTTCAGCGAGTCTCTCTGCTGCACCAATGATTTCCCTTTTGTTACAGCCATACTAAGCTTTTCTTTAACATTGGCACAACGCATCTTCTCCTGCTCAACTTCACTTTTAAGTCGGCTAAGTTCTGCATTAGTCTCTTCTACCAATTCCTTGTCCCTATTAACCTGTTCAATCAATTTTCTATGTTCATCTTCTGCTTGGCTTAGTTTTTCAGCAAAGTGTGCTTCCTTCCTTTTGCATTCCAACAACTCATTACAAGCTGCAATGATTACATCCCCGCTATCCTTCTGCATCCTAGAATCTAAAGATTCTGAAGAAACTTCAGATAAACACTGCCTAAGATGATCAATTTGTAAATGAATCTGGTTAAACTTTTCAATTAACCGCAACGTCCTCCTCTCAACAAGATTTATTTTCTCGCCGGTGGAATCATCCAAAAGATCTTCATGTTCAACTACTAAGGCAAGTGAATCTAATATTCTACTTGCAGCAGCTTCGACAGTTTGGTGATTCGTAAATATATCAGCAGATTTCTGGGCAGAATCGGCAATCTTGGATTTAAGATCTTCCATCTGTTGATCCTGTGTAGAAAGGATAGCATGAAGGTCTCTTATCGTAGATTCCATCTGTAAACGTTCTTCTAGCGCAACTCTAATGAAGTCTGAACATTCCCTAATCATATCATGTGGCGAGTACCCAGGTAAATGGGCTTTTTCCTCCCCATATTCCAATTCTGCTTCTCGATTAATCATTATATCACCATTTGCATGGAGCAATGGCTGTTTGACAGTCAAACCTTTGAGCTGATGGCAAAGATCACCGAGTTCTTTGGCATATATATCTCTTTCTTCCTGCACAATCGGAAAGTCCAGTATCAGAAACTGATGCGTCAATAAAGCATGAGACCCTTGTTTCTAAATATAATCAACCTTGTATTGCCTTATAGCAATTTCTTTCTCACTAATGGCCTTCTCAAACCCCATTTGCAGCTGGAAGAGCTCATCCATCGACTGATGGACCTGGGGTCCATTCTCAAGTTGGCTGAAGTCACTCCCGTGCAACTTGCTCCTTTCCTCCGACCCGCCTTCTGCTCCAGCAGTCACCGCTACTTCCCTTGCATCAGCATTCAACTCGTCCGGCGCATCGACAAACTCATCTTTTCCGGCATCTTCACCAACCATCACAACTTCCTCGTTGTCCGAATCAGCCTGCTCCATGTTAGCTACCTGCAGGAAGCCAGATTCACAATCATTCTCGATTCAGCACATTCCCCCTGAGCAAGTCAAGACTTCTAAACACGTCAACATCTCCCAGACAACAACCCAAACTCCCCCTGCATCCCCGGTAATATAAATCCCTCAGTTCCCCTCACTCGGTCACCACCACGGAGACCGCACCAGATTAAGTCTCACGGCTACTCATCCTACTGCTCCATAACCTTTCAAGCGCAAACAAGCAGGAACCTCGAAATCCTCGATTCTACACAAACCTAACGCCATGCGCACAGCTCAGTTAAAAACCACGAGACTTCGCCCCCCAAACCAAACGGAAGATCGGAAAAACAGAGAATCCAGCTCCCGCGAATGCAAAAACGCGATTCAAAACAGCGCACCTGATCCCCCGAGGCATCATCATCGCCGTCGGCAACGGAGGGCTCGGGATGGAGAATGCCGTTGGGCCGGGAGCCCCCTCCGCCGTCCGCGCTCGATCCTCCTCCGCCGTACGGCTCCGGCGCCGCCGCCGCCGCCGCCCCGTTGCCGGCTCCTCCGCCGCCGTCCTCCTCCGACATCTGACCGCAGAAACGCCCGGCTCCCGGATCGCCCGATCCCCTGCGTCTTGCTGATTCGCTGCTGAAATTGAGATTCTAGAGAGAGAGAGAATGCAGGGGAGGGGATCTGGTCGCGAAGCAGGGGATCGTGCTGTCGCTACTGGGATTTTGCGTTTCTGGGTGGGACGCGGTCGTTTTGGGAATATGTGTGAATCTGCAACGGCCGCCGCGATGAAACGACACGCACCGGCCTGTCGTGTCGCGGGGCGGGTACTCGACGGATAACCCGCCAGCCGCCACCGACCATACTAATTATCAATGATTCTATGCTAAATAGATGATTAAAAAAATCATTTTTTTCTGATAATGTTTTTGAGAACTCCAATGATTGATTTAGAAAATTTTTATCCGTTAATAGTATATTATCTATCTTGATTTCATTTTCCTAAATGACACTATGGAAAGCAGATCCTTACTCTATTCTATTATATACTTCATTAAAGTTGAATTCGTTTTTATTAAGTTCATTAGAATAAGTTCTATTTTATCAACAAAAAAAAAAATTCCTTTTACATGATAAGTAAAACAAAAAAGGTTATGATAAATCTGGAAAAAGTTAGTAATAAGTGTTAGTATCATGAAAAATCCCGAACTGATACACGCGTGACAAATTTTATCCTAAACCATTTTTTCAATCCCCAAATTAATATACATGTAACAAATTTATCTCAACTGAACGTAAAAAGCTCCAAATTAGTATACATATAACAAATTTACAACAAACTAATTTATATGAATGCCAAAATCCTCAAACTGATGCATTTGTAACAAATATATCATCCGTTAAATGGGATTAATACAACAAAAAATCACAAAAATTATATAACTATGACAAATAAAGAGTAAAATCCCAAATTGGCACACTAGTTAATTATCATTTGCCATTCAACTTGATAATTTAACAGTAAAATTTAACGGAAACTAATTTATCATAAGTGTAACGGTTTAGAGTTTTTAGTGATTAAAAGATTAGTTTGTAGTAAATTTACCACAAGTGTACCGGTTTATAATTTTTCATGATATTAATCCTAACAATAATGTCAAATGCGTCAACACAATTATTCAATTGAAACTCTCTTATTGCATATCAATTCGTTAAGTATGATGTGTTCTTACTAACCATATTGTCCGATTTACATTTCATTATTTCAACTTGTGGACCACATTTTTTCACTCCAGACCTTGATATAATGACCAAATATGAATTAGACATAACCTGTGTGGGTGAATTGTTCGGATGCACAGGTGCCATTTTATCCTTGGAGATCAACCCCCCTTCTGGAAGATGATGGCCCTGAGTTTGTTCAAAGCAGCTGGGCAATTCGTGTAATTTACTCATAATCAGTCTGTCCCTCCCTAATATAAAACAATATTTTTATATAAAGTAAGGAAAAAAAAAGTCAATTCTTTTCTCAACTAGATCAAGCAAACGTATTTTATAAATGATCCGAATGTTGAAAGATCTTTCCCTTTCCTTAGGAAACGCCTATTAGAAACAAAGTTTGGTCAACCACTCATGCTCAAGCTACAATATTCCCATAGCTTCCTTCCTTGGAGCACCTTCCTTTTTCCTGAAGTGAAGTCCCTTCTTTAAATTAGAATTGTATACTTCCTTATCATAATTACACACTTTTTTATGCTCGTAGAATTAAATGAGAACTGGCATGAGTCAAAGACCATTGGCCAAAAAAGATATAGCGAAAATCGGGAGTTCTCAAACCTATGTCAATCCAATACTTTATTCCTAAAGCTTTTCTTTTGGTGCATTGAATTTCTAAAATTCGTTACTACTCTTTACATTAGTTCTCTTATCAGGTGCGCTGTTTGTTTCATGGATGAACAATCCTTAGGACATTTTTTTTGTTTTATTAAGGACCGCCACGACCACTATCAAGCAAAAGGGCTCTTTACTTGGTTGTGGCGAGGGTGGGAACCCTTTTTTGTGGCTCAGGAAAGGCCAATTGCCCTCACCATCTACAAGCTATGCCTCCTTGTCGACCCCCTTCCCCTTTTTAAAAACCATTTTGAGTTTATTTTTAAAAATTTCAATAATTTCTAATGCATCATAAAAAAGACACACAGATGACATCATTTTGTGCATTTTTGTGTGAACAACATTTTTTTCGACTTCAATAAGGTTATAGTTGCATAATGGCCATGTGGACAAAAAGGCAACAAGAAAAACCATGCTTGCAAGTTTCAACTCACCAAAAGCTGAAGGAGCAATGGAATGATTATTGAGCGACGACGAGTTAAATAGGACTTCGATGCACGCGAAAAGTTTTGGGCTAAAGTGCTACGTCGAGCTAAAACTTTTAGAACTCATAAGGTCATCATCACCAAAAAAATTGACAAGTCTTTTTCTTAAAGTTAACTTGTTCATAACTTACAAACAATTTTGTAAATAAAGCAACCTCTTTTTTAGTTTGCAAATCACCAATCTTTTATGCTAACTTGTCTATGTTTAGGTGCATGACTTGTATCTTTTATATGAAATATCAACATGAATCAAAACGGCTTACTAATTCTTGTCAGATTTCAATTACAAACTATTTTTGAGTTTTTATCTCTCTTTTTAAGTTACTCAGTATTTGATTTTTTTATTTATTATTAACAGCTGTTATTTGCATTGATAAAACCCTTTAGATCTAACAATTCTTTTTGAAGATTACTTAACTAAATTAACGTGACTACCCAATTTTCTTCCATAAAATTACCATGTGATGTTTTCAGTGATTATCACTTGAATTTCTTACCACTATTTATTTGTTTATTTTAATTTGCTATTTCCCTTATTGCTTATAAATTTTTTTCATATAGTAACGCCTTTCAAACATCTTTACTGTCTAGACAATCTAATTATTAGCCGGATACTATATTCCAGTGTTATACAATTTCAAGAATACTTGGGATGTATATGATAATCATTCAATTTCTTTATTTTTCTATTTTTCTATTTCCAAAAATAGGTTTGAAAGAGAAATATATTTATTAATGCATTTTCATTTTTCTATTTACGAGACTTTTGAGCTTGAAAATATATTTAGAACAAAAATAAAAAATAGAAATTTTCTATTTGTGAAATAGAAATAAAAATAAAAACTCTTCTCGTCGCTCAGTTCCTCTCTTGCGCAGGCGTTTTGCCACAAGAAAACCACCCTCCTCCTTCTCCTCCTCCTCCTCCTCCTCCTCCTTGAGAGTCCACCTATCCCAGACCCCCAGATTGGCCCTCGCTTCCTCTAGCCCCTCCGCCTCTGCCTATTCCATCGGTAGCTGCTGTACCTCCACCTCCCTCCCTAGGCTCTCTTCTTGACACTCGCATCGACACCTCCTCCCTCTCCAGCAGCACCTCCCTTTCCGAGTTTTGCCACTCCCTCCCGGACAATCTCATCATCCATGACTTCTTCAAGCTCCACTCTACCACCAACTTCCTTGCCAAGCCTTGCTACTCCTCCTCCTCCTGGCTGTGCTCACTCCATGCAAGGACGTTGTCATTTTCTGGTGCAAGTTTAGGCACAAGATCGACATGGGCCACCACGAGGACCCCCTCAAGATGATCTGCCAGAGCCACCTGGTCAGCATGGCAAAGCTACTTAGTGCCTTCGTCTTCGATGACAACATCTTCTTGGTCTATGACTTTTTGTCGATGGCGCCAGCCTCTCCAGTTGCTTGCGAAACCCTCAAATGCCCGATTTCATGGTCCTCGTAACTTGGATGTCGAGAATGCAGATTGTCACCGACATCGTGCACGGGCTTGATTACATCCACAACAACACCGGCCTCAACATGATCCTTGTTCGAAGAGCAGGAGTATTACGGTGACAGACCCGTCATTTAAAGCCATGATCTACCACTTTATGCATTGAGGCGGATGAGAACAATGTGCATCTGGGAGTGAGTGGGTTTGGTAGAGGGTAACGGTGAGATCAAGGAGAAGCGGGTTAAAAATTTTATGTCATTATTAAACGAATTTCTTTTTAGGGAATAGAAATCTTATATTATTATCAAATGCGATCAGATGTTTGTAAACTCATTCATGATATATAAATAAAGAAAGAAATTTCTTACTATAAATTGTACCAAGAATAGAAAAGTTATTATTTGCACCCTTGGAGACCACACATCCATTGATATTATTGTTCTTTGAACAGACCTTCCAAATATCCAAAATTTTCATATTTTAAGATGATCCAATGTTGATATTCTTTAAAAGATATCCACTCCAAGGATTGCCACGACTGATTTTCATGTCATGTTTAGTTCTTTCTAAATATGTCGATTTTTAATCATCTAGTCATACTGCTAAATGAATCAATTAATTTTTATCACTTCGTATCTTTTTCTTTTTTTCTGTCTTCATGTTTCGTATTGTGCTTGTCAATTACCCAACATTTTCTAAGTAAAGCATTTTCTACAAAAAAAATAAAAATTAAAATACTATTAAAAGTCATCCATGTCAGAGTTGACCATGTCTTATAAGACTATTAGTATTCACGTTACCGATTTTCAATCAAAATTGATAGGATAGACTCAATTAGTAAAATGCAAAAAGTTAGGACTCAATTGATAAAATCAAAATGTTTAAAATTGAATTGGCAAAAATTCAATAAACTTAGAATTTTTCGGATAATTTTTCCGTAAGATAATGGGGAGGTCTAGGATCACTTGCATGGAGAAGGAAAAGAAAAAAAAAAAAAAAAAAAAATCATTGGACACCATTTAGAATTCATGTCCTCTGAAAGAATGGGCTGAACCACACTTGTTCTTGCCTTGTCCACGAAGCACTTGTTGGATGTAGTCAACTTAACCAAATTAGCATAACAAACTAATTCAAGAATCGGATCTGAACCAAGTAATTGCAGATCATTCGATAAAACCGCAAATCCAATTCCTAAAACTTGGGACCTTCGCTCGTTTCTCTCCCCTCCAAGTCCCTATAAAATGTCTGCTTTCCCAAGTTCAAACTTCCACAGCTCCCCCGAAGTTTTCATCAAGGAAAACCTCAAAAAGAGAAGTTCTCAATTTCTGATGATCTAGAGCTACCAAATCAGTGAAGAAAAAATGACCAACTTTCGGTGCATTTCTCTCCTTGTCACTCTCGCATTCCTGATACAAGCTCATCCTTCTTCCGCTACTTTCGGTCTCAATCCCCTGCATCCTCACTTGATCACCAAGGGGGCCGAGGCCGTCGCCATGGATCATGTCTTCAAGGCGATCTTCGCCTTTGGCGAGTCCTTGACGGACACCGGGAACGCGATGGCCCTGGGCATGCTCAAGCATGGCGTGGGGGGTTCTCAATCCGGCTCGTCCTCCACCGGGAACCAGCTCTGCAATGGCAAGTTGATGATAGATTTCGTGTGCCAAGCTCTCGGCCTTCCCCCGGTTCCGGCCTTCCAGAACACTTCCGCCGACTTCACGCACGGCGCAAACTTCGCGGTGGCTGGATCGACCGCCCTCCCCACCAACTTCTTCTCTCCTGATAGCATTCACAACCTTTTCCTGAACGCCATTCCAAAGACCATAGATTTGCAATTAAATTGGTTTAACAGGTTCCGACAAGCTATGGAAGGCGCAGGAACTGGCCACATGGTCGGAGGAGGAAGCGTAAGTGGACAATGGGGCGGAAGCATGAGTGGCAGCGGAGATGGAAGCGGGAGCGGGAGCGGGACTGGGACTGGAAGCGGAAGTGTGCATGAAAGTGGAAGCATCAGCGGCAGCGTTGGAGGAAGCGGAAGCGGAAGCGGCAGCGTTGGAGGAAGCGGAAGCGGAAGTGGCAGCGGCAGCGGAAGCGGAAGTGGAAGCATGAGGGGAAGCGGAGGTAGCAGTGTTGGTGGAAGTGGAAGCGGAAGCGGAAGTGGAAGCGGCAGCGGAAGCGGAAGCGGAAGTGGAAGCATGAGTGGAAGCGGAGGTAGCAGTGTTGGTGGAAGCGGAAGTGGAAGCATGAGAGGAAGCGGAAGTGGAAGCATGAGTGGAAGCGGAGGTAGCAGTGTTGGTGGAAGCGGAAGCGGAAGCGGAGGTGCAGGTATGAGCGGAAGTGGAAGCATAACTGGAAGCGGTAGCGGAAGCATGAAGGGGGATATGAGCGGTGGTGGAAGTGGAAGCGGAAGCGTCACCGGTGGTGGTAGCGCAAGTGGAACCGGTAGCGGTAGCGGAAAAGTGACCGGAAGCGGAAGCGTCACTGGTGGTGGTAGCGCAAGTGGAACCGGTAGCGCGAATTTTAACGGAAGCATCCACATGGAAGGTTCGCTGTTTTGGATTGGAGGGATCGGTTTCAGCGACTACCCTCGCCTGCTTAACTCATCATCCTCCCTCTCCAGCCAGTGGTTCAACCAGCACTCTGTTAGTCAAGTCACCAAACTTATCAAGGTACGCAACACACAGCAAAAATGCAGGAACATGAAATCCAGCAAATCCAATTCACAGACTAATGCGTGCAATTGTCCATATGCAAACAGGAACTGCTGGGCAGCGGCGCGAAGTACCTCGTCGTTCAAGGCCTGCCTCCATCCGGGTGCTTCCCCGTGTCCCTAGCTTCGACCCCCACCTCCGACCGCGACCAACACGGCTGCAGCAAGAGCGCTAATGACATGGTGACGGCCCACAACGAGCTGCTCCAGAAGGGCCTGGCCGAGCTGCAGAAAACATTCAAGTCGGCTACCATTATCTACGCCGACTTCTGGAAAGCATACATGAACATCCTCCAGAACCCCCAACAGTACAACTTTGTCGAGCCCTTCAAGGCATGCTGCGGGGCCGGCAGTGGGCCCTTCAACTTCAACATCCACAACCTGTGCGGCTCGAGCAACGCCTCCGCCTGCAGCGACGCCGCAAATCACATGATCTGGGACGGGATTCATCTCACGGAGGCCATGAACAAGCAAATCGCCCTCCAGTTTCTCAACCACGGTTGCACTAGCCCTCCATTGTCGGATGTCATCAAGCAGAAGATGGGATGAGTTTCGAGTTAAAGCAATGTTTCCTATGACTCCAAGTGACTGCATTAGGTCACCGAGTTAAGTTTTTCCTACGGTTCTTCGGCTCCAAGTGGCTTCATTAGGTCACTGAGTTGAGTTTTTCCTTTTTCATCGATCAATCCATTCGTCAAGTTTTGTAGTTCTTTCCTAGTTTGGAGCAGGGATACAATTGCTCCTTATGTAATAAAAGATTGACTACTTCTAGCATTCAATCTGGAGAGATTATTCATTTAGTTGCATATCATTATCTTTTATATTTCCACACATATGTGATCTCTAGTTACAAGAGCAAGTTTCAGTCGAACACAAGCCTAGCGTTCCGACTCTCAAACATATCGATGGGGCCAGAGTAAATGTCACAGGTGCACTTAACATTTTAAGTTTCAGAAACAGAGTCAAATAGAACAAAGTTTGATGCCCATGTCCGGGAAAACCAAGGCCTTCCGTTGATCATTTCCATTAGAAATCCAAAATATGAGGAATGGAAAACAAAAGCTATATATATCGCGTGTGTGTATATATATATACATATCATTTTGGGATGATCGTACTCAAAGGATTGGATAAAAAGATAAAATAAAAAACAAAACAGAAAAAGCTAGCAGACTCTCTCCCAAGGAAGAAGTGGTCCAGAATGGAAATGGGCACAAGAGTCAAACTGGCACTCTTGAAAACGTCAAGAATTGCAAGCCTCTAGAAAAACGCCAAGTGCAGACAAAATCAGTACACATTTATCGCATAATGGTCAAAAAAGCAAGTTTAGTAGCCTCACATAACTCTCTCCATTGTTCAAACACTATTCCTCCAGACCAGATATGGCAAAGCTCACGGTAGCCGACCAGGTAAATTACCACTATTGTTCAAACATTCAAACCAGAATTGTTCCAGTCAATCCGTAAATGGCGAACCAGATACTAATGGCCTTGAATAAACCTGGAGCACAGGTCTGCTTTCTGTTTTGGAACACGTAATAGATCGTGTAATTGCCCAGACAAGCAAAAACTAAGACCATCGACCAGCTGTCTTAGATGTCCATGCTGTGTCGAACCAGTAGAGACCTGAGATCAACATGGACCAACTCTCGAATAAGGCTAACAATTCGCTTTACCAACAAATCGCCGGGTACACACCACTACTCCAGGTAATTCACCATTGTGACCAGAATCCAAGTTCCAGAAATTAAGACTCACAGTATGATCAAATATCTTGCATTTGCGCAGATAAATGTTTTGACAAGTACAAAGTGGAATTGATTATTCCATCGATCGGAGTGAAACTCTCCTTACCAGACTCTATCTACATCTGACGGTCGGCCTTTCGTTTTTAATCTGTACAGCAGGGGAATTACTTTGGATCATATTAGGTACTCATAATAAACTAAGAAAAGAGCGTCTGGGCTATCCTTTGGCAAGCTATTGATGTAGAGATAGAAACGAAGCAAGTCCTCTTTGGAGACCGTTTCCGCATCAACCACATCTTCATTGCAAGTGAGCACCCATAAATCTTCAGACTTCACTCTTTTCAAGCTTCCACGACAAAAGGGGCAGGACTCGGACTTCACATTCCTGAGATTAGACCAACAATGATAAGAAACAAATTGACACTTCAAAAAATGAAAATGAATCAACAACATTGTCATGGAAACAGAGGGACTTACCAATTCCGGTAGCATTTTATGCACATTGCATGGCAACAATTTGGCAACACCATTTTGGTGCAGGGTTCCAAACAAATCCCACATTCATCTTCTCTCTCTAAATCTACATTGACAAACCTGAAGTCACCTTCCACTTTCTTCTTGCCCACAGACTCCATAGCCAGATGCTTGCCTTTGACATCACCCAACTCTTCCATGTCACTGTGCAGCCGTCTAAGAGACGGCAATATAACAGCTGCAATTGCATAACAAACATGATTCAATTTCTGGCCAACCACAATCAGGGTTTTCACTTGCCAATCCTCAAGAAGAATTAAAGAGAAGTTCTAAGCCATACCATAGAAGTCCTTTATGGTAGCCTTCCTCCCATGTGTAGATATATTGGGCCTTCCATCACTATAAACCTGGCAAAAACAACTAGAACAATCGATAAACATGTACAGACAATGAAGCAAGGAATTATAAGTCTCGACGGTTCCGGATTCTTCGAACTGGTGGAGATACCTTGTATATGAGTATGTGGAAGAGGTCTAAGTATCTGGGTAGTAGACAAGTGCAGGAGCAATCCATCCATTGTAGCAAAAACAAGAAAAGCGGAGCCAAGTGATTGTAGACCAGTTTCATTTGAAGGCGAGCGCCGCCCTTTGCCCTCGGAATCGCAGCCGCCCTGATCACAAAGAGCTCAAATTTCAGAACAGAAGAAGAAAAAACCCCGCCGAGAAGATCATTCCCATCGCCCTTCAAAAGTTCATCTCTTTCCACAGCTACGCGAGTGGGCAAGACAGAATAATTTCCCCAACTCTCAGGCAGCAAAATGCAGTGTGAATGATCAAACGAAACTGCTAGACCAGATAAGTCAACAAATTCATGTCCGGGGATTAGCTCTTTAGCTCATTTCGCTTAGAACACTCGATGAAAAAGACCGAATATTACTGCTCAAAAAGCGACAATTTCACCAACTCTCTCTCTCTCTCTCTCTCTCTCTCTCTCTCTGTTGGAAAATTTCCAGTTTACTGTTCGTGGGTTCCATAGTTTTTGCCCGTAGAGTCAGGAAGAAAGCTGTTGACAACACATAAAAGCAACACAAAGACCCCAAGACAAAGACACCGAAGGAGATACCCAGAAAGGGAAAAGAGGGACAACAACAAAAATTTTAAGGCAAAAGCAGAACAAACCCACCTCAGAAAAACCCAAAAGAAAGGAACGAAACAGCAAAAATTCGGAACTCACAGAGCGTTGGCGTGCTGTATGTCGGCCTCCAAGACCTTCAGCGAGTCCTGGTACGAAGACGACCTGGCCAGCTGGTAATACATCATCTCCATCTCCTCCCTCCCTCTCTCTCTCTCTCTCTCTCTCTTCAAGAAACAGGGGAAACAGAGCAGCAGAAGGAAAAAACCCTCCACGGAACAGGACAGAAAAAGGATGGAGTAGGAGGAGGGCGAGAAAGGGGGAAGAAGAAGATGAGCCTGGTGATTATTGGGGGACCTAATCTCCCAAAAGGACAAGCGGAAAAAGGACTTTATTCTCTCTCTGCCTCCGCCCCCCTCTCTCTCTCTCTCCAGCTTTCTATCCAACCTTTTGAGGAAACGGGGTGGCTCTGATGGCGACTGTCTCTTCGGTGCTTGGTGGGCTTCCCTTTTTCTTTTCTCACGCCTGGTCAGAAAGAGAAAGCCAAGCCTCCCTTCTCTTCTTCCTTCCTCCGAGAATCCTCTGCGTTTATATCTATGGTGACGACGGTGGTGGTGGATGGGATGGATGACGATGATGACGATGAACGATGTTGTTGTTGCCTTGCGCCTCTCGGGGTTGCCCCTTCATCAATCCTTCTTCGGGGCATTATAAAAATTGAATCTTTTTCCAAGTTTGAGGATAAAGAAATGTCTCTGTTTTATTTTTTTGTTTTTTTTTTTTATTTTGGGCTTTTGGGTTCCCCTGTTTTCTTTGGAAAAATAAACCGGTCAAACCGCACCAAATCCCTTTCCGTCCCCATTAAATTACTACCAAAAATACGGTCACGCTCGGTAATCAATTCCCAAATTATTTTATTCAATCGACAGGGCACGCCTACCGTGACATTAAAATCGACCCCTCTCCATTGCTGATTCGCTTACAGAGGCCCTCGATACGGCGTCCGTAAAAAATGCTTATTTTTCTTAACGGGATAACGTCACTCGCTCGGCGAGCCGTACTGAAAAATAGGATATCGATCCGAAGAAGAATTCAAGGGGACCTTGTTAAAAGTTTGATGGGAATTCTGAAGTCGTCGTTCGACATTATAGGCTTTATAGCGTAGGTGGACTTTTTGATCATGTACCATAAAGCTAACATTAAAAGCAGCGCATTTCTTTTTCCCCGTTTCCCTCCACCAAACTCAATCAAATCGATTCTTGGTCATATAGTATTTATGCCCCGGTTGTTTACCCAACTAATCTCCCCCGTCCGGCCAAGGCCCGCGTGCTATCATTGCCGCTCCATTCCTAATCCCCTATTCCCCGCTTTCCCACCAAAATAATGGAACGAAGGGATAAAAAAAAAAAAAAATCTGGAGAATCATCTGTGACATGATCACAGTAGAGAATTTGCCGGATACTTTTAGGACAGTCGGTCGGATCGTCGTGTACCGAGCACCGTGAAATCTTATTTTTCTGTATAAAATTATCACGTCCCGGCACTCGAGTTGGATGGGTATTTTTCGGGTGAAAGAGCTGAAAAGATGAATTTTTTTTTTTTTTTCTGGGAGGGAGATTAAAGGGTGGAGTGGGGGGGCCCATTTGGTGCATGGTGGGTCGTGGTGGGTGCCCTCCATCATGACCATGATGATAAAAAGGAGGTGGGTCACCCACGCACTATGGATGGACGGATGGCCGGATGGATGGGGGAGATAGGGCTCGTCGATTCCGCCCTGCATCATTGAACCGCCCTTCTTAGCCATAATTTGCTGGCTGACTCTCTCTCTCTCTCTCTCTCTCTCTCTCTCCAATTTTTCCAATTTTTCCTTTTTTTCCTTCTAGGGTCTAGGATTGCCGTTTCAATAGACATTGGGAGTGGTCCATTATTGGAACTTGAACCAAGAGACAGGACCAGACGGTGTTGATTCGGTCTCTTCTTCTCCTCTTCTAGAGGGTTCATGAAGGGAAAAAAGAACTGTTCAACAAAAGATTCTAATGATATCAATTTTATCATAAATTTTTTAATTTACATAATTTAATCATAAATATTTTTTTAATTTGGTCATTTCAGTCAATTTTAATCAGAAATCACTTACACAAATAATAAATGATGTCAGCACAAACAATTTTTTGAATTTTTTTATTTTTATTTTCTTCTTTTTTAGATTATCTCGATTAGCAAGAGTTGCAACCTTCATTTTGATATAACAAAGGCCTAGCTGCCTAGGCAAGGGCTATGTCCCAATAATCGAAAAGGGCTTGTAGGCACTTGCCTAGTGGTCAGCAACTATAAAAAAAATGAAAAATTTTAAAAAATTAATAAATAGAAAAAGATATTCATGTCAATGATTTTCCATCAAAATTAGCCGGAATGATTAAATTGTCAAATTACCAATATGCTTAATACTAAATTGATCAAATTGAAAACCTAAATTGGCATCCATGCAATAAATTTATGTTAATAAAGTTTTATTTTAAAAGTGTAATTTTTTTCATAATAAAAAAAGTAATTTGTTTATCTTTATCTATAATTTTAAATTAGCCGAACGTTGTTAACTAATTAGACTTTTTGCTTACGTATGAACAATAATGTCCCGGTTGGGAATTAAAAAATATGAGCATCTTCAATTTGAATGGTTTTCAGGAAACAAATCCGTTGCTCTTGTTTGTTTTATAATCTATTTTAATCCGTTGATATGTAATTTAACTATACACTTTACGACTGAAAAGTACCAAGCAATAAAATAAAATAAGAAATATTATGGCAAATATTGTTCAATAAAATTGATGTAATACTATTAAGTGTAACTAAATTTAATTTCTTATCGAAGATTCTTTAAATAAAGTGAATAAACCATGTCGTTATATGTAAACAAAAACAAAAAACATAACCAAATGACACCCTAGTTTGCCCTGAACATGGCTTATTGGCTTTTTACCTTCTATCATTTTTGTAAATATTTGTCCTGCTAGTGGAAGTAAATCGCCAAATGGGTAAGCAATCTTAGATTTTGACTAAAAACTTTATGAGATAGTCAGATTTAATATGGAAGACCTCAAATTCTTCACACACACACACACACATATATATATATATATATAATTTTAGCATAGTGGGACATTAAAAACATTTTTCCTAAAAGTTTAACCAATCAAAGCAATTATTCTTAAGGTTGGTGGGAAAAGCTAAAAAGTTAAAAAAGTTGGGGGTTTTCGAGGTTACTTTCTCCTTCTTTCTGTTTAAACATACGTCCTTTTGTTCTTTCCAAAGAAAACAAACTGCGTGGCTTCCAAGATTACATCACTGCTGAATGTAAAGGTGGGATTTTATATCATGCTCAGGCTTTCAGCTGGAGAAAAACCAACTACTTTTGACTGTTGACCTGTTCAGCCAAAGGCTTGGTTTGAGTGTTGACCTGATATGATACGCCAGTCACCATTGCTGAATTGGGTCAAGAGATTCTTGCTCTGAGTTTCTGGATAGAGTAATCACAGGGGCAGCAGGTCAAACTGGCCTAATAATTCTGGATGTTCTTAGAAGCTAAATGGCTTATGAATGTTGTTAGGAAGTCGATGGAGGCAAGGTATAATGAGGAAGGTATACATGCATGCATGCACGAGAGAGAAGGCAATCCCTTTCTTTTCTTGCAGCGTGACTCTGCAAAATGTTTCTTGTTTGAAGGCAAAGCAATCTGTCCTCAATTTCTTAGTTAGCTGTTCATCTCATGTAATCGTCCTGCATAAATCCTAAACATGACAAGGATCAAGGCCATCCAGGACAAAGCAAATCCTTATTGGCTTCAAAGTTCAAACAGTCTCCCCTCCTTTTGACTCTTTTTTTTTTTTCACTGCATACACAATTCATAAAAGGAGGGAAGCGAGAAATGTGGCAAAAGAGGCCGTTTAAGTCGTCCTTCAGCGACTCTGTCAAAGCTCTTGAAGCCGACATACAGCATGCAAATAGCATGTAAGTTCTCAGCTAGCTGCCCATCTCATATAATTGTCTTGCATAAATCCTAAAGATGACAAAGATCAAGGCCATCCAGGAAAAATCAAATCTTTATTGGGTTCAAAGTTCAAACAGTCTCCCCTCTTTTTGTCTCTATTTTTCACTGCACACACAATTCATGAAAGGAGGGAAGCGAAAAATGTGCAAAGGAGGCCATTTAAGTCATCCTTCAGCGAGTCCGTCAAAGCTCCTGAAGGCGACATACAGCATGCAAATAGCATGTAAGTTCTAACCCAAACCTTAGGCCCACGAACCGATGGTTTATATGCATGTTCTTGGGCATGATGCAAGGCATTGAGTAATTGATTTCTTGGCAACCTATTCGGTGAAGACACAGAAAGGTTAAATGTGTTTCATGGTCATCTTATTTTTCTGTTCTTGCCTCTCATTTATGTGTTTGTTCATGTCAGTTTTCTTAGATACGAAGGTAGGGTCATAAGAAATTCCGAGGTTGATGAGCCTGCACTTTGCATTGTATAAATCATTTAAGCAGCCTTGTCAGTGGCTTGATGGTGTAATAAATTGAGAAAGTCACTTGCTGTGTCCAATTGTTTTCCCTTGTCAATCCCAAAATCTTGTGTCGAACTTATTTCCTCCCGAGAAAACTTGAAGTAAATACTCTCTATTCATGCGATCTGTTACCTGGTAAATGAAATTGCCCTTTTGTCCCCCTCACTAATTCTCTCTCATGATCATCCTGAGAAGAAACCAATGATTTCTGCAGTGCGGCAGCCCTGCCAAGAGACGATTGTGGCGATCGTATCCAAATGAGGTTGTCCTACAGTCCATTTGCACAGGTTTTCCTCTTCCTGATGGACTGGATGGACTATAGCTGCACGGATAATGTCCCAACTCACTTAGGCCTTCTTAACGTCCTTGTGAACAAGGTAAAATTCAGGCTTTTCCTGGAAAGTTTTTCATCTTGTATTTGGTATTGTTCGCCTACTTAATGTTCTCTGTCCTCCCTGCAAATCTCCAGGTATGTCTCGATGGCATGCCCCGGATGTCATCAAAAGAAGTGAAGGCCTCTCTCAGGGAATTCTATGGTCTTTGTGAAGAAATCCATTTTCCCCAATAAAATTAATAATCAAATTTTTTATTTAAAGATTAATTAACTGAACAAAGAAAAAAATTTCTTGCAGCTGTTATATACCCTTTACTGAAGCAACTTGAAGGCGAGTTTGCCAGAATTGGAGGTATCAATAGGGCAACCCCAGAGAGAACAGAAGGCAAGGGGGAGTTCTGCAATAGAGAACTGGAGAGAGACGACGAATGCGGGATATGCATGGAAAGTCATGCGAATACAGTATTGCCTGATTGCGGGCATTCCATGTGCATCAGCTGCTACAATAACTGGTGCTTGTTCGTTTTTGCTTTTGTTTGTTTTCTAACAGATTAGAAACATGTGTTGTGGTTCCTGAAAAAAGAAGAGGAGGATCTCTTGTCTGATACGTGTCTAAATTCTCAGGAATGCACGGTCTGGTTCTTGCCCATTTTGCCGAGGCAGCTTGAGTGGAGTTACCTCTGCTGACTTGTGGGTTCTTATGAGTAAGATTGACGTGGTTGATGCATTTACTCTTGCCATGGAGAACCTAAGTAGTTTCTACCTTTATATTGAGAGTCTATGTGTAATAATACCGGCACCACATATCCTTCTAGATTACATGATCTGACCTTGAGAAGGGCTTGTTTTGACTTTTGTCATCCTTACAAATAAAAATGCGAGGAGCTATTGTACATAGTGCTGCAAGTGAACCAAGAAAAATTCTCCTTTTCAAATCTTTGTTTTAACTTGTGTTTGTGCTGTCATCTACCAGTTGGAAAGACTAGAAAGCTCTGGCTTGCACAGTTCATATGCCATGCTGCATCAGTGCTTCAAGCACTTTGAAGGAGGCATTGTCCAAAACTTTGAAACATTAAAAGGCTAAGTCTGGCAGTGCCAATAATATAAATGGTAACTCTTGCTGCACAGGCTGAGAGGTTTCAGAGGGAGTCCTGGAATTAACAATCCTCAACCATCCAGTTACAGAGTCACTCGTGTGACATACTTGTTCTGAGTTTATGTTTAGATTACATTGTAGAACAAATCAGAACTGAAAACGAAGCCAATGAAGCAAGCAAGACACCAAGTTTGATGCTTTTAGATTGGTGGTTAGTGTCTGACCTAAAGAAAAAGATTGGTGTTTGGTGCGTGTTACCAAAGGTAGTCAAGAATTTAATACTGGTAAGTCCCGGTTGACTGACGTTACTCATGGTTTGAACTTGAATGTATCTTTCAGAAAATAAAGTAGAGGAGAAAGAATAGAACAGGTAAAGAAGCAACAGGCTGAAGCATCGTGGGAAGAGCATTACCAGACCAGAGCATATTCTTGCTTTTGAATTACATTAAACAAAGGCAAAAAGCAAACACTCCACTAAGAGGAAGTTGCCTGGAGTTCCTCCATCCCCAAAATGTTAGTCACCAATCATTCTACCTGCAATTTAAAATAATTCCCCGTTCCACATGGAGGGCTTTTCTTTAGTGGGCATTTTCCTTTCAAAAGCTCATTCTCTCAACCCCACTCTCAAAAGCTTATGCCCATAGTTGAGCTTATCAAGCAAGAATTTTGAATAGAGAAAAACCAATCACATTCTACATCATCCCATGTATTGGAGAAAATGTTGGTTAATCCACTAAGAAAGAGGCTCATCAAGTGTTGTCAGTTACTCTCAAATCACGAGTCTGTTTGCTGCATAATGTGCAGTCCATTTGGAAATCTTTACTTTTGTTGCTTCAGAAAATCTTAAGTGCTTATTGGTGCAAACAAAGGTCCTTGGTTTTGTTTTGTCCTTTTGCTTATGAAGATGATTTTACGGAAAGATGACACCTTATCAGGATTCAGCACCAGTGTGGGAGCAAAATAGTGCAGTTCTGGGCTCATCTATTTCCTGTTTGCCTTTTGCATTTGGGTGTAGCCTCAGTTAACCGAAACTAATAAAAAAAGAAAAAAGAAAAAGACTAGCTAGCTAGTTCCTGATTTTAAATCCAAGCTAACTCCTTTCTAAGAGATTCATTCATTATTCCCATGATTATTCGACTATACCAACCTTTTAACTGTGGCTTATTCTGGAGAACAAAACTGTCCTTTTTAATTGCAGGAAAGAATTGATTGGGTTATTGGGTTTGCATGTCATCTGCTAGGTTGGCATTACGAGTATCACTAATCATTAGGACCTAATGCTTCTTAATGATTTGCTTTATGCACTTGATTATAACAATTGCTGACCAATTACTATTGGAAAGAACCCCCTTTGCAAGTCTCATTTTTATGGTAAATCAGGCGTGTGAATCACGCTACACTGAGATGAAGATGGTGCATATACTTTGAGGTTTCTAATTTGACAGTGACAAGGACGTTTTGTGCCCCTTGTGATTGTATTGTGCTTGAAGCTTTTCTGGGACCACAAGTATCCAGCACTTGCTGAAAAAGATAGGTTTATTTTTTTATTTTGATTCTGGGGCATTCTGTAGTCGGTTTGATTACCAATCCACCCAAAATATTCTCTCATGAATGAAAACACTTAATAACCCACTCAACTCAAGGACACTAGGCCTTTTGAAGAAGTGGGGAATATGGGGCATCTGGGCAATGAAAGGTATCAGTATGTTTCCCACTTTTCTTTTCTTTTTCATTCATTATTCTAAAGTTGCTGGAATTAGGAGATGCAAAATTACAGAGACTTTGTGAGGGAGTGCAGAGTCTTGAGCACATGTCAAGTCTGCATTAGTTCAGAGAAATGCAAAGTCTAAAAGAGGTCACCCAGAGGTGCCCTTGATCCTTTTTTATTCTTATTCACCAATTGAACGTCCATGGCTTCAAGTGCAGGTGGTTGAATTCTTGACACCATTTGAAATGATCAGCTTAATGAGATGAATTCAAATGATCTCAACCATTCTCAGTTTCACTGCTAATCCATGCCTTCAAATATGTAGGAAGCAGATTCAGCAGGAAGATTTAAATATGCTGGAAATTTTCCTAATTTTTCAACATTACGTCTCCCATTTTATTCTGCCTTAAGAGATTTTTCGCAAGGAGATCAGCTTTGAACTGTCTTATGAAGTCGTGTATAAAGAGTAGCAGTTTGAGAAGGAACAGAGTACTCCCAAAAAGCATGTTAACAATGAAGCATCAGAAGCTACTTGGACTGTTTCTTTAGCATAAGGCCACATGAAGATATTTACGTGGAGAAGTTCGTTGCAGAAGGTGAAGTGAAGAGGCAGAATGACTTGGGCCAAGTTCTCTTATGGTATTAGAGCTGAAGAACTTGAGTTCAAATTTTATCAGGTGGTCTCACAAATTCTCATACACTCAATACAACTTATTAATCCTCGCCAAATTTGGCAGTCTTGCATCCCACTTGCGTCTCATATAAAATGGGGTAATTACCGAAGCATACAGATCCATGCTATCGTACTGGTGTCTTAAAAGAATGGTATACACATTTCTACTCTTTTGTGAAGAAGAGAAATAGACTTGTTCACTTGAACAGTTGTTACAGTTACAGCAAGATGCTTTCTCCACTCCGACATTCTCGTTGTTTCCCATCATTATGCCTACATAAATCATTAACAACAGTTACACAGTTGTCTGATTCTTCTCTCCATTTAGTCCAATCGCCAAAGTGCTCACTCTCTCTACTCTCTCTGGGCTCTCTGTTCCGTTCCTCCATAAAGCTTTCCCTTTTTAAACTCACCAATGTCATTTCATTTTCAGAGTTATACCCACAACGAAAGAAAGGCAAATCAATTCTCGCATGGTTTCAGAGTTTTCTTCTTTAGACTTTCACCCTTTACTTTCCGTATTATTCTAATTTCGCCACTCCCATAAATTGGCTTTCTTGCAAAATCGATGCGCCTGAATTCTCTTGCAAAACTTACAAAATATGTTGACGTTAGAGATAGAGAGAGAGAGAAGCCGAAAGAGGGGTAAAAAGCTGGCACGAGCCACAGGGACCGTTAGCTTAGCCGGCGCCAATATTCGTTAAGCTTCCTCTTCCTCTTCCCCTCATAACCAAACAACAAAAACCCCCCATTTTCTTTCTTTTCAAAACTCACCAGGCCACCCACAGATCTTTCCCACTTCACAGTCTCTCTTTCTCTCTACATCTGCCTCTGGATATTTTTCCATTTTTCACAGAAGGGGTCCCTTTGTTTCTTGTCCATAGCTGTTCATATATATAGATTTGTATCTCTGGGAAGCTGAAATTTCCGGAGGATGATGATGGAGAGTAGCAAAGGCTTCTCTTCTCCTCGGAGAGACGCGTTCCTCGCCGGATTGTGCGTTCTCGTGGTCAATGACGACCCCATGTGGTTGAAGATCCTCGAAAGGATGCTCAAGGAGTGTTCTTATGAAGGTAATGGTTAGAAAAGAAAGTTCCAATTCTTGGTTCTCGGTCATCGGTTCTCCACTAGATTCTGCAATAATCAAGAATCACCAAGTGTTTCTTTGCATGAGGCTCAGAAGGGACAGCGCTTAGCCTAAGGATAATGATGCCAGTCCAATTATTTATGCCAGGTTTTATTCCTTTGCTTCGGAATTCAGTCAAGATGATTTTCGTTTGAGTCATTGTCCTTGCTATCCGATGTTCGAATGGGATGACTTGACGGATAATGTGTGAACCGAGGGTCGCTTCTTCAATTAGCAATGAATAGATTCATTTATACAGAAGAAAAAATGTCCTATCATTACTATCCCCAGGTGGTTATTTAGGAGCTAAAATAGCCATGGTTGAAGACGGTCAGAAACCGTTTCGACAGAAGTTCTTAAGCTCAGTAAAACATGTAAAGTGCATCCTTCACTATTGTCCAGCAACCTAGTCTTTCTGACAACAGTTCCATGCTTTAAATGTAAATAGTTGTGATTATATGTTCGTAACTTCGTACGCACTAGATACATATTATGGGTAAAAAAATGCGTGTATCAAGTCGTTGGGTGCCTTTGTGAATGCAAAAGTCCACTAAATTTGACGCATTTTTTGGAGTTTTTAATGCGTGTACTTACACATGTGCGAAGAGTGCTGTGCATGTGTTAGTTGCACGATCCTGGGCACCCGAAACCCTAACTTTTACAATCTTTAGTTCTTGGGAACAATTGCGTGAAGGATATTGGAAAGTTTCTCTGCTCATCTTTTAAACTGGCTTACGAAATGGCTGACGGATTCTAATTTACTAAGAGATTCCGAACTTATCTGTCAACTGAAAGACCTCTGGCATGATTGATTTGGTTTTTGTGGCTTTGTTTATGACTACTCAATAGTTGCTCTTACATTTAAAGGACAAAACTGAACTCTGTGCCCCTTATAAAGGCCAAAAGCTCATTTTTGGTCTTGCCTAGATTGCTGCCAAAGAACTCATTTTAACCCTTTGTTATTTGGAGAATTGTCGTGCACACTGAGATTTTGCGAGTGTCTCACGTTCTGCTTCTCCTCTGTTGTGCTTTCAGTTACCACGTGCGGTTTAGCAAGAGATTCCCTGAAACTGCTTCAGGAAAGGAAGGGTAGATATGACATTGTCATTAGCAATGTTAACATGCCTGACATGGACGGCTTCAAACTCCTAGAACTTGTTGGCCTCGAGATGGATCTTCCTGTAATAAGTCGGTATTTTGTCGCTGCATATGAACCCTTTTTCTCCTTAACACCATTAATATAATCGAGAAGTACCGCTCCTTAAACTCACTACGTGAAGTATCTGTCTTTACTTGAATGGACAGTGATGTCTGTGGATAGAGAGACAAGCACAGTTAACAAGGGTGTTGAACATGGGGCTTGTGATTATCTCCTCAAGCCCATCAAAATGATGGAGCTCCGCAACATATGGCAACATGTCTTTCGAGAGAGGATCCACGAGATAAGGGACATTGAGAGTCATGAAGGTCTTGAAGGTCTTCAGGTAACGAAAAGCGGGCATGATTGGTTAAATGATGGGTATTTCTTTAGTGGAGAAGATATGTCGACACTGGGAAAGAAAAGGAAAGACCTAGAAAATAAGCACGACGAGAAAGACTTGACCGATCCTTCGTCTTCCACGAAGAAGGCTAGAGTAGTTTGGTCTGTTGATCTCCATCAGAAATTTGTGAGAGCAGTGAATCAGATTGGATATGATAGTAAGTACGAAATTTTTTGTTAGGACTTATCAAAAGCTCCTCTTTTTTTCCTGACAAGTAAATTGAAGCACACAAGCCAATATTTTTATTCCGGAAAGGATGTAACATGTCTTGTCTGTTCCGCAGAGGTTGGTCCCAATAAAATACTGGATTTGATGAATGTTCCATGGCTGACAAGAGAAAACGTCGCCAGCCACCTGCTACCCTCCCTAAAATGTGGCAATGCTTAAGCTAGTTTGCATTAAGTTCAATGCCTTGCTATGTTAAGTAGTTTAGTTTATAAACTATTAGTTGTTATCTAAAACTCATGTTGTAAACCGACACTAAACTGAGCAAGTAATTATAGACCACAGCTTGCATTTTTTTTCTTGTTCCATTGGATTGTAAAGGCAGTGACGATCTTGCTTTACGCAGAAGTACCGGCTTTACTTGAGCAAGTTGCAGAAGGAAAATGATATGGAAATTTCTTATGGTGGGATGAAGCATTCGGATGTAAACCCACAAGGCACTGCCAGAGCAGCGAGCCATTGGAACTCCATCAATTTCCAGCAAACTGATCCTACAAATGGCAACTCGAGATTTGCTGGCGACAACTTGCTCATCCAGAATTTGGACTCCAGAGACCATGAATTCCACACCAGAGGAACTATCATCACCGAGACATCTGGTCCAGGAATCAGTCTCTCACTCTCTACGCTGGAGCAGGAAATGGAATTCACAGCGTTTGATAGTATTACCCCGAGATCGTACTCCAGGAGAGAAATTCCAGGAATCCAAAACTTGCCCCGCATCATCAGCCATACTAATGGTTTCAGGTCCATAACCATGGGTTCCAACAGCCATATTAATGGATTCAGGTCCATAATCATGGGTTCCAATGTATGGGATCAAAACTTGCCCCGCATCATCGAGCTGCTCTTGGCCATAATTCGCTGGCTGACTCTTTTCTTCCAACTTTTCCTTTTCCTTGCCTTCTTCCTCTCTCTCTCTTTTTTTTCCTTCTTTTTGGGTCTAGGCATCGTGGTCCACTCTAGAGCCTGAGAAAGAGGCGGATTCGACTGGTGTGATCGTGCTCATCTAAAAGAAAAAATCATTGCAAGAGTCTTAAGCTCATTGAAAGGATGACAATTCAGCCGTTCGAGTAAATATCAATAGAAAAATCGTTAAGGTGGATGTGAACTGTCCTACATGGCACGGTCGGCACGACATAAATAATTTTTAAATATTTTTGAATTTTCTTATAAGTTTTCTTTTTTCTCTTCTTTTTCTCATATGAAAAGAAAAAAATAAAATTACCCAGAATCAAATGTAATTTGATGCTAATTTCATATATACAAAAAGAAAAATTTCATGTAGGTAAGGTTTTATTTTGAAAGTGTAAAATTTTTCTTTTTAACAAACGTAATTTGACAATCTAAATCTCTAATTTCAAATTAGTCGAATGTTAACTAATACTTTTGCTTACGCATGCTAAACAATAATGTTACTGTTGGGAATTAAGAAATACGAGCATCTTTCATTTTGATGTTTTCAAAAATAATTCCGTTGCTCTTGTTTATTTTATAATCTATATTAATCTGTTGATATTTAATTTAACTATACTGTCCTGGCAATAAAATATAATAAGAAAAATTACTAGAAGTTAGACATGACCAATATTGTTTAATAAAAATATGTATTACTATTAAGTGTAAATTTTGATAAAAAAAATTGTTTAAATAAAGTGAAAACAAGTTAAGTCATTTTTTTATTTGCAAACGGAAACAAAAATAAACATAGCCAAACGACACCTGGTTTGCCCTGACCATGGCTTGTTGGCTTTTTTACTTTTATCATGTTTGTAAATATTTGTCCTGCTAGTCAAAGTAAATCGCCGTATGTGCAAGCAATCTTAGATTTAGAATGGAAACTCTTTGAGATAGTTACATTTAATATGGAACGCCTAGCATAGGAGGACATCAAATACTTTTTTCTAAAATTTTAACAGATCAATGCAACTATTCTTAAGGTCGATGGGAAAAGCTAAAAGCTAAGTTGGGGGCTTTAAAGATTATTATCTCCTTTTAGTTTAAACACGTTCTTTTGTCTTTGAAAGAAAAAACAAATTGCATGGTTTCCAATGTTACATCACAGCCGAAAACCAACCAATTACTTTTGACTGTTGACCTGTTCAGCCAAAAGCTAGGTTTGACTGTTGACCTGATATGACATGCCAGTCACCATTGCTGATTTGGATCAGGGAACTCTCGCCCTCCGAATGATTCAGCATGCTTTTGGAAGCCAAATGGCTTATGAATGTTGGTAAGAAGTTAATGGAGGAAAGGTACAATGAGAAAGCTACCCCTGCATGCACGCGCGAGAGAGAAGGTCATACCTTTCTTTGCTTGCGGTATGACTCTGCAAAATGTTTATTGTTTGAATACAAAGCAATCTGTCCTAACTGCCTATCTGATATAATTGTCCTGCATAAATCCTAAACATGACAAAGATCAAGGCCATCCAGGAAAAATCAAATCTTTATTGGCTTCAAGGTTCAAAGAGTCTCCCTGTCTTATTTTTTTTTTCACTGTACACAATTCATAGAAGAGGGAAGCGAAAAAGGTGGCAAAAGTGGCCATGTAAGTCATCCTTTTTTAGCAAGTCTGTAAAACTCTTAACGTGACATCTCTGAGTTAACTCACTCAAGACATTATCAGCTTTGACTTATCTTATATCAAGCCTCACTATTTTGTCATTTGGAGTACAGGTAGTTATTTTCTTAGAAGGTCACTCGTTATGATAATACTCTAATTTGGGCTTAACTTAAAAATTATAAAACAAAGCTTGTCGTTAAATCATTCTCCTCTCGTTTAGCGTGCATTCAGTTTATTCATGCCCCATTTGCCATCCTAAAAGCCTACCAAGAGCAATTCCTTGTCTAGCCTCCCCCCCTCCACTAGAGAGTCTCTAGCCCTAGCGAACACTTCACACCATTGTTAGATCGAGTAGTTATAGGGCCACCAGCTTTGGTCTAGTTCATACCCAAACCATATACCTACTGGAGGGAGTCCCTCTTTGATATCATATTGTGACATTTTTGGATTAACTTACTCGATATATTGTTTGTTTCAACTCGTCTCATACTAAAACTCACAATTTTGTCCTTTGATGTATAGACGGAGTTTACCTATCCTAATGGTACTTTAGCTTGGGTTCACTTAACTTTGGAGTTTCAAAACAAAACTTGCCATTACGTCAAAAGGCACTTATGTGAGTTAAATTTTAGATTTCACATATTTATGTTAGAATCACTCTCTCTATATTTGATGCACAATCCAATTCATTTTTGCCCTTTTTGCCATCATAGAAGCCTACCAAGAGTGGCTTCTTGCCTAGGCCTCCTCTCTGGCCCTAGCGACTACTTCATGCCCTTTCAAATGAGGTCATTACAGGCCCATCAACTTCTACCTAATTTGTCCTCGAACCAAACACCTGTTGGAGGGGGTCCTATTATGATACCATGTTATGGCATTCTTGTATTAACTCACTCGAAATATTGTTCGCTTTAACCTGTCTCATACTGAAACTTTCAATTTTGCCTTTTGGCATATAGGAAGGCACTTCTCCAAGAGTTTACCCATAGTGCTTTAGTTTGGGCTAATTTAACTTTGAAATTCCAAAGCAAGGCTAGCATTTACACACACACACACACACACACACACATATATATATATCAAAATCGTTTTCCTCTACCATTCTAGAGGTCTGCCAAGAGTCACTCTTTGTCCAAACTCCTCCTTTAGCCCCAAAGATCACTCCTTGCCCTTGTTGGAACACTTGAAGCCGACATACAGCATACAAACAGCATGTGAGTTCTAACCCAAACTTTAGACCCACGAACCGATGGTTTATACGCATGTTCTTGGGCATGATGCAAGGCATTGAGTAATTGATTACTTGGCAACGTATCCGATGAAGATACAGAAAGGTTAAGTGTGTTTCATGGCCTTCTTATTTTTCTGTTCTTGCCTCTTGTTTATGTGTTTGTTCATGTCAGTTTTCGTAGATGGGAAGGTAGGGTCACAAAGAATTCTGAGGTTGATGGGCCAGCACTTTTCATTGTATAAATTATTTGAGTTGCGCTGACAGTGGCCTGATGGCGTCATAAATTGAGAAATCACCTGCTATATCCAATTGTTTTCCGTCGTCAATCCCAAAATCTTTTTTACGAATTTATTTCTTCTCAAGAAAACTTGAACTAAATCCTCTTTCATTTGGTCTGTTATATATTAAAAAATGAATTGCTCTTTTGCCCCCCTCACTGCTTCTCTCTCACGATCATCCTGAGAAGAAACCGATGATTTCCGCGGCGCGGCAGCCCCGCCGAGTGACAATTGTGGCAATCGCATCTAAATGGGGTTGTCCCACAGTCTATTTGCACAGTTCTGATGGAGTGGATGGACTACAGCTGCACGGATGCTGTCCCAACTTACTTAGGCCTAGCTGCCGTACTTGTGAACAAGGCAAAATTCAGACTTTTCCTGGAGAGTTCTTCACCTTGTTTTTGGTGTTGTTCACTTCTTGCGGTTCTCTGTCCTCCCTGCAATTCTCCAGGTATGTCTCGTCGTCTCGATGGCATGCCCTGGATGTCATCAAAAGGAGTGAAGGCCTCTATGAAGTTTCAAAGTAAAACTTGCTGTTACATAAAATAGCGGTCAAAAAATGATCCTATGAATTAATTCTAATTTTTACATATATATATATATATATATATATATATATTTTACAATCGTTTTTCCCCTATTTGGTTCATTCCTATCTCTTTCACTATCCTAAAAGCTTGCCCAGGGCTGCTCCTTGTCCAAACTCTCTAACCCCATCAACCATTCTCTGCCCTTGTTGGACTGGGTCCCTACAGGAGGATAGAAAGCTCTGGATTGCACAACTCATATGCCATCACTGCATCAGTGCTTCAAGCACTTTGAAAGAGGCATTGTCCGAAACTTTGAAACACTGAAAAGCTAAGTTTGGCAGTGCCGATTACATAAAAAGCTGACCCTTGCAATGTAGGCTAAGTGGTTTTGAGAGGGACTCCTGGAATTAACAATTCTCAACCATCCATTCACATAGGCACTCGTGTGACATGCTTGTTCAGAGTTTATGATTATAATAAATACATCCTAGAACAAATCAGAACTAGAAACGAACACCTGATAAAGCAAACAATACACCACCAATTTTGATGCTTTTAGGTCGGTGGTGAGTCTGACAAAACAACAAAAGTAGAGAAACATTGGTGGCAGGTGGCATGTGGCCAAAGGTAGTAAAAAATTTAATTCTGGTAAGACCTGGTTGACTGATGCTATTGATAGTTTGAAGTTGAAAATATCTTTCAAGAATCGACCTCCGTTACCTAGGCATGATCTCCTCGGACTAATTTAGAGTTTGTAACATCATGGGTAAGGGGCATCTGACTTGAAATGATTGGGCCTCTGGTGAAAACGGGTACGGATTGAAAAGCAAGTTTGACTTTGACCGTTTCTTAGTGATTTGGCGCAACCTCCATACTAGAATCCGACAATTGGACCAGTTTAAGCAATCGTAATGTTCAGACTAATTTATGCAGCTGTAAATTCCCAGTGGTGAGAAATTGCTTTTGGGTAAGATAACACCACGGAACCTTCCGGAAAAACAGAAAAATTAATGACTTTGCAGAATTTATTTATTTAAACAGTAGATCATATTTATGCCGACTATGAGATTTTATGCACACCATAAGCTCTGTGGATAGCCACTTTGGCGCCCAAATATAGGCTTTGGCATATTCTCAGGAAAAAAATAATTTCCTTGCATGAGTCAGCATCATCATGGGGAGGAATTAGAAGAAAGAGTTGGAAAAATCATAAATTCTTGGAAAGCTTTTTTCAGAAAATAAAATAAAGGAGAGAATAAAACAGGTAAAGAAGCAACAGGGAAGCATGATGGAAAGGGCATTACCAGACCAGAGCATATTCTTGCTTTTGAATTAAATTAAACAAAGGCAAAAAGCAAACACTCCACTAAGAGGAAGTTGCATGGAGTTCATCCATCCCCAAATTGTTTGTCATCAATCATTCTACCTGCAATATAAAAAAATTTCCCATTCCACATGAAGGGCTTTTCTTTAGTGGGCATTTTCCTTTTAAAGCCAACTCAATTTTTTATTCAAAAGCTCATTCTCTCAACCCACTCTCAAAAGCTTATGCCCATAATTGAGCTTATCAAGCAAGAATTTTGAATGGAGAAAAACCAATCAAATTCTACATCATCCCACGTAATGGAGAAATTGTTGGTTAATCCACTAAGAAAAAGCCTCATCAAGTGTTGTCAGTTACTCTCAAATCACTTATCTGTTTGCTGCATAATGTGCAGTCCATTTGGAAATCTTTACTTTTGTTGCTTCAGAAAATCTTAAGTGCTTATTGGTGCAAACAAAGGTTCTTGGCTTTGTTTTCTTCTTTTGCTTATGAAGATGATTTTGCAGAAAGATGCCACCTTATCAACATTCAGCACCAGTGTGGGAGCAAAATAGTGCAGTTTCTGGTCTCCTCTATTTTCTGCTTGCCTATAGCATTCGGATGTAGCCTCAGTTAACCGAAACTAATAAAAAACGACAAAAGAAAAAAGACTAGCTTGCTAGTTCCTTATACTAAATCAAAGTTAATTCCTTTCTAAGAGATTCATCCATTATTCCCATCTTAATTGGCCTATACCAACCTTTTAACTATGCCTTATTCTGGAGAACAAAGCTGTCCTTTTTAATTGCAGGAATGAATTGATTGGGTTATTAGGTTTGCATGTCATCTGCTTAGAGGCCGCATCACGTGTATAACTAATTATTAAGACCCAATGCTTCTTAATGACTTGCTCTAAGCATTTGATTATAACAATCGCCAACCAATTAATATTGGGAAGAACCCCCTTTTCAAGTCTAATTTTTCATGATACGACACATGGTAAATCAAGCGTGTGAATCACGCTCCACCGAGATGGAGACAGTGCATATACTTCGAGGTTTCTACTTCGACATTGACAGGGATGTTTTGTGCCCCTTGTGATGGTATTGTGCTTGAAGCTTTTCTGAGACCACAAGGTTCCAGCACTCGCTGAAAAAGATAGGTTAATTTTTTTCGCCTTGATTATGCGGCATTCTGTAGTCAGTTTGATTACCAATCCTCCTACAATATTCTGCCATAAATGAAAAACACTTTATAACCCACTCAGCTCAAGTACACTAGGACTTTTAAAGAAGTGGGAAATATTGGACATCTGGGCAACCAAAGTTTTCTGTATGTTTCCCATTTTTTTTTTCCCATTATTCTAATCTTGCTTGAATGAGCAGATGAAAAAGTAGACGGATTTTGTGAGTGAGTGAGTGCAGAGTCTCGAGCACATGTCAAATCTGCATTAGTTCAGAGCAATGCAAAGTCAAAAGGAGGTCACCCAGAAGTGCCCTTGATCTTTTTTATATTTTCTTCACCAATTGAACTTCCACGGCTTCAAGTTCAGGTGGTTCTGGCTTGTGACATGTTTCCAATCTTATTGGTGAAGAAAGGAAGTGCACTGCTTAATCATCTGACAAAGGCGAAGAACGGATTTTTTTAATCTCAACCTTTATATATAAACCGTAAAATATAAGATGGACGTGTCGATTCATCAACTAAAGGCGATGATGATGCGCGACTGGATGCTCCATTTTCAATTTTCAGCCTTGTAGTCATGCTTGGCTTAATAATGCAGGGATATCTTGCCTTGCCAATCAGCGCAAAAATTATTCTAAGCAAAACAAATTCATGTGGGTCACAATGTTTGATGATCAGTTGAATTCTCGACATTATTTAAAATGGTCAGCTTACCGAGATGGATTCGAATGATCTCAACCATTCTTGTTTTCACTGCTATTCCATGCCTTCAAATATGTAAGAAGCAGATTCAGCAGGAAGATTTAAAAACATCAGATATTTTTCCTCAGTTTTCAAGATTCTGCCTCACATTTTACTCTGCCTCATGAGATTTTTCGCGATGAGATCAGCTTATGAAGCTGTGGTTGAAGCGTTGCAGTTTGAAAAGGAACAGAGTAGTCGGAATTAGCATGTTAACAATGAACCATCAGAAGCTTCTAGCGCTGTTTTTTGTTTTTTTAAGCATAAGGCCACATGAAGATATACACCGCAGAAGTTCGTTGCAATACGTGAGGTGAAAGGGGCAAAATGACTTGGACCAAGTTCTACAAAAGATGGATTGGGATGAACTCAATCTGCCAGAGCATTAAAAATGAATTGGAACACTGATAAGACGTCAAATCTAGGAATTTAGTCCACAAGGTCGGCTTTCCCATGATTTCATGGCCACTACTACCTTACAAATAGTAATCTCCTTGTTTAATTCTCATGATTTCTTTGCTACTCTGCTTAATCTCTGAGTTTTCTTCTGCCATTGTGACTTGCGAGTCAACCATGAGATGATCGTTTCCCATCATTTCGCCTGTACAAATTTGTAATCTTCCTTCCCGTTAAACGCCGGGATCTGAACACGCAAAGGTCCGATTAATACTTGCCGAATTTGGCAGCCTTTCAACTCATGAAAAAAAGGGTAAATACCGAAGTGTACATATCCGCGCTGTCCTACGTGTCTTAGAAGAATGGTATATTTTCACTCTCTGCCGAAGAAATAGGAAGAGATTGGTAAACTTGAACAGTCGTCACGGTTCCAAGATGCTTTCTTCACCCCGACATTCTCGCGACAATGTCATCCCTTGCAGCCGGTTTGGTCTGATTCTTCTCTCCATTTAGTCCAAACTCCAAAGTGCTCTCTCTCTCTCTCTCTCTCTCTCTCTCTCTGCTCTCATTCTCTGTCTGTCCTCCATAAAGCTTTTCCTTTTTCACTTTCACACAATGTCATCTCGTTTTCAGAATTATACCCACAACGAAAAGAAGAAAAGCAATACAATTCTCGCATAGTTTTCTCCTCTTAGGCTTTCACCCCGCCGGATTATTCTAATTTCGCCCCTCTCATATATTTGGCTTTCATGTAACATCGAACCACTTGAAATCTTTGCAAACTTACGATATATGTTGACATTAGAGAGAGAGAGAGAGAGAGAGAGAGAGAGAAGCCGAAAGAGGGGATAAAAAGCTGACACGAGCCACAGGGACCGTTAGCTTAGCCGGCGCCAATATTCGATGAGCTTCCTCTTCCTCTTCCCCTTATAATCAGACATCAAAGCCCCCCCATTTTCTTTCTTTTCAAAACTCACCAGGCCACCCACAGTTCTTTCCCACTTCAGACTCTCTCTCTACATCTGCCTCTGGATATCTTTCCGTTTTCCACAGAAAGGGTCCTTTTGTTTCTTGTCCCTAGTTGTTCATACATAAAGGTTTGTATCTCTGGGAAGCAGAGATTTCTGGAGGATCTTTTGTTGGCCTTCACTTTTGATTGATGATGGAGAGCAGCAAAGGCTTCTCTTCTCCTCGGAGCCACGGGTTCCCCGCCGGATTGCGCGTTCTTGTGGTCGATGACGACCCCACTTGGTTGAAGATCCTCGAAAAGATGCTCAAGAAATGTTCTTATGAAGGTAGTGGTTAGAAAAGGAAGTTCCAATTCTATGTTCTTGGTCATCTGTTCTTTGCTGGATTCTGCAATAATCAAGAATCATCAAGCGTTTCTTTGTATGCAACTAGTTGTTCAATTTGGCGTTTCTGTGAGGGAATTCCAATAACCCCCATTTAAAGCCTTTGGATTTAGAAGCTGCAGTGTGTACATGCATAAGGCTCAGAAAGGACAACGTTTAGCCTAAGGATACTGATGCTAGTCCAATTATTTATGCCCTGTTTCATTCCTTGGCCTCAGAATTCAGTCAAGATGAGACTCGTTTGAGTAATTGTTCCAAATATCCGATGTTTGAATGGATGACTAGAGAGATAATATGTGAACCAATTCAATTAGCAATGAATAGATGCATGTATAAAGAAGAAAAAAAATGTCGTTGATTAGGAAAAGTATGTTTTTCATGATTTCAACAGCCTGAGATGAGCTCAAAGGTTGCGAGCTGCAACCATATTACTATATATCCCCCAGTGTTTATTTAGGAGTTAAAATAGCCATGGTTGAAGACAGTTAGAAAACAGTTTCAACAGAAGTTCTTAAGTGCTTCCTTCAATTCCTACTGTCCAGCAACCTAGTCTTTCTGACAAAAATTCCATGCTTTAAATGTTAATGGTTCCAATTATATGTTCCTTCCCTCTAGATACATATTATGAGTAAAGAAATGCATGCATCAAATTGTTGAGCACCTTTATGAATGCAGAAATCCACTAAATTTGACGCATTCTCTTGGGAGTTGTTAATGTGTGTACTTACACATATGTCCAAAAAGTGCCGTTGATGTGCTAGTCAGTCATTAAGGGCTTAGAGTTTGATCTATAGCTACAGTGAAATTAATTGCATCTTACACGACCTTGGGCACCTGAAACTTTCACTTTTACAATCGTTAGTTCTTGGGAACAATTGCGTGAAGGGAATTGGAAAGTTTCTCTGTTCACCCGTTAAACTGGCTTATGAAATGGCCGATGGATTCTAATTCACTAAGAGATTCCGAACTTATCTGTCAACTGAAAGACCTCTTGCGTGATTGATTTGGTGTTTGTGACTTGGTTTATGACTACTCATAGTTGCTCATACATTAAAGGACAGACCAGAACTTTGTGGCACTTATAAGGCCGAAGCTCATTTTTGGTCTTGCCTATAGTGCTGCCAAAGAACTCATTTTAATCCTTAGTTATTTAGTCATGCGCACTGAGATTTTGCAACATTCTCACGTTCTGCTTCTCCACTGTTCTGCTTACAGTTACCACACGTGGTTTAGCAAGAGACGCCCTGAAACTGCTTCGGGAACGGAAGGGTGGATATGACATTGTTATTAGCGATGTTAACATGCCAGACATGGATGGCTTCAAACTCCTAGAACTTGTTGGCCTCGAGATGGATCTTCCTGTAATAAGTCAGTACTTTGTCGCTGCATATGAACCCTTTTTCTCCTTTACACCATTAATATAATCGAGAAGTACCGCTCCTTGAACTCACTACGTGAAGTATCTGTCTTTACTTGAATGGACAGTGATGTCTGTGGATGGAGAGACGAGCAGAGTTAAGAAGGGTGTTCAACATGGGGCTTGCGATTATCTCCTCAAGCCCATCAGAATGAAAGAGCTCCGCAACATATGGCAACACGTCTTTCGAAAGAGGATCCACGAGATAAGGGACATTGAGAGTCATGACAGTCTTGAAGGTCTTCAGGTAACGAAAAGTGGGTATGATTGGTTGGATGATGGGCATTTCTTTAGTGAAGATATGTTGACACCAGGAAAGAAAAGGAAAGACCTAGAAAATAAGCATGACGAGAAAGACTTGACCGATCCTTCATCTTCCGCAAAGAAAGCTAGAGTAGTTTGGTCTGTTGATCTCCATCAGAAATTTGTGAGAGCAGTGAATCAGATTGGATATGATAGTAAGTATTAAATTTTTCATTAGGACTTATCAAAAGCTCCTCTTTTTTCCCTGACAAGCAAATTGAAGCACACAAGCCAATATGTTTATTCCGGAAAGGACGTAACATGTCTTGTCTGTTCTGCAGAAGTTGGTCCCAAGAAAATACTGGATTTGATGAATGTTCCGTGGTTGACAAGAGAAAATGTTGCCAGCCACCTGCAGGTTCATACCTCCCCTAAAATCTGGCAATGCTTATGCTAGTTTGCATTAAGCTCAATGCCTTGCTATTCCAAGTAGTTTAGTTTATAAGCAAATAGTTGTTATCTAAAACTGATGTTATAAACCGACACTAAACTGAGCAAGTAGTCATAGACCACAGCTTGCATTTCTTTTCTTGTTCCATTAGATTGTGAAGGCAGTGACGACTTTGCTTTATGCAGAAGTACCGGCTTTACTTGAGCAGGTTGCAGAAGGAAAATGATCTGAAAATTTCTTATGGCGGGATGAAGCATTCAGATCTAAACCCACAAGATGCTGCCAGAGCATCGAGCCATCAGAACCCCATCAATTTCCAGCAAAATGATGCTACAAATGGCAACTCAAAATTTGCCGGCAACAACTTGCTCATCCAGAATTTGAACTCCAAAAACAATGAAATTGACACCAGAGGGACTATAATCACCGAGCAATCTGGTCCAGGAATCAGTCACTCACTGCCTCCGCTGGAGCAGGAAATGAAATTCACAGCATTTGATGGTATTACCCCAAGATCATACCCTTGGAGAGAAGTTCCAGAAATCCAATTTCACCAAGAAAATGCTGGAAATCAACCAGAAGATTGCTTTGGTCACGTTTCTGGGCCTGTAGGTGGCCTGCAGAATCATGTCCAAGTAGATGCACTACTACCCATCACGTCCATTAATACGAGAGCACAACTGCCCAACCCGATTGAAACTAAGCCTTTGAATGTTGATTATGCAATCAACAGCTTTACTCAGGCAAGTCCGGTGAAAACGAGAATCAACTCTTTTCCCCTACCCACAAAAAGCCACATGGGAAATCAACAAGCTACTCAGCCCTCTTCAATCAGCACACCAATCATGGAAAGTCAGGGCTTTAACCCGAGCTGCGTTACTGACCTGGAATCTTCCGGAAGGAACTTTTCTTCAACCGCCACTGAGTCACCTTTTACATCTCCCGATGAGGTTCTACAGGTCGGGTGGCTTCAGGATTACCCCACATGCCTTGGACTCCAAAACATAGAGTTTCCAGATTTCGGGGACCCAAGCATCATACCTGGAGTACCGGTGCACTGGTACAATGCCCTGAAGTTCGACTATGACCAACCCTCTGACCAATCGGAGTTACCTGTAATAAATCAAGGTCTGTTCATAGCATGACCGATGCTCTAGTAGGATTTGTCGCTTCTAGATTGTCTGCTGACCCATCTAAAAGTTTTGCTTCGTCTTTAAGGATTGCGCTTACCATCATCCTAACAAGCTGTTAGGAGATTTAATTATGGAAACATGTACGATGGTGAAGATTGGCAGATGCTAAGCTAAACGAAGCTTGCTTCTCCAAGTTTGGTCGACGTGCATCAGTGCATTAGTTTTGATATCGTGTGAAGGATGGCTAGCACACAGGTACACGGGTGCAGGTAATGGCTATGCCTGCCCGGCACTAAATCTTGGACACTTTGCAATCAAAGGAAAGACATTTAAATTATCAGAATACTCTCGCACCTCATTCTTCTATGCTTTTTCTGGCCAGGGTTTGGTTTCGTTCATCTGTAATATTAATCTGAGGAAAGTATATGTTATCAAGTAAACTGAGAGAAGTTTAAGGCACAAGTTGAGGAATGCCAAGCTGAACTAGGATTCGACCAGAAAATACAAGGCATTGCAAAAATTTTCATTTCATAAATTAACGATACCATCAGGAATTTATTGACGTTCGAATAAACAAGTAAATTACCAGCTTTTTCCAATTTTCTTAACATGGCTGGTAACTTTACCAACATGCCAATAATTTAAAAAATTATCAACTTCTTTAAAACTTTGATATAATATTAGAAAATAAAGAAAAAACCTAAAAGAGAGAGAGAAACAAAAAATAGAGAATAAAGAGGAGCTGCAGGGATGATGGCGGCGCCTCCCGTGCCGGTGAGGGCTGCTGAGCCCTCACTGAATGTTGCGCAACTCCTCCCGATAGTCGGGCCGCCCAACCCCCTATGTCGAGACCGAGTGTATTTCTCTTGATTTGTTCACGTAACACAACGGTCAAGCGAGACATTGAGTTCCAAGAGGAAAACTGTTTTTTTCCGTTTATTTTCGAGGGTTAAGGTTGAATCTACGACTTCCAAAGCGGAGCTCCAAAGGGTACTACATGTAGAAAAGAAGCGAGGAAGATCCAAAGTGATGGCGACAGTGATATATACAAGGTAGACTGGTTCAATTCTTTTGTTCATATTTAGATGCTCGGGATACCGTGAAAGTGAAAGATTGATCATAATGCCACGCATTTTTCCCGTGAAACAAGGATTAGACATCTATTGTCCTGTCTGAAATATCATGTCTTAGGTCTCACGGGTCTTGACTGTGTTATCCTGATGACATTTCTGGACCTACATAATGTCAAGTAATAGGAGCTGGAGAATCTCTCAAGGAGACAAGGAAAAGGGAAAATCTGAATTATGTGATGATGCACTAAGCTCTTATAATAAGTATATGATAACCAGAAGTATGAGCAGAGTCGATCAGGACAAGCACGAATGAGGCTGCGCATCTAATTCTATCAGAAACTTCGCCTGTAGTTTACAGAAGTTGAACACCAGTAATCACTGGTTGTGCACCAACTTGATCACAAACCAAAAGTTAATCAACAAAAGCAAAGAACATGCTGCCAAAGTTTTATAGATACTCAATTTGACATAGATACTCTGATGATCATTCCATGACACAGAGGTAAAAGCAAGCAAATTCCAACAGCTCTTGATCATGACCCAGCAGTGCCGTGTCCTCTTCATTTACAATCACCCTCTCTAGCATCTATGAGGACCACATTGCTCTTCAACCTCCCATACCATTAGAGCCTGCACCAGACTGGAGCACTTGAAGAGATCCCCTATCACTCTTTGCCATTCCCCCGAATTCCTTGGCAGCCTTGGAGATGCCCGAAACCACCCTGTCCCATTGAAGCCTCCAGGCTGAGGACTTATCGCTCCTGTGAGCCTTCCTCGGGGCGAAAACTAACTCTTTCAGCTCCATCTTATGGTGTGCCTAGATCCTCGTCAACAAGGACCGGACAAAGTTCCCACCGAGTTTTCCAGCAGCCAAAGGACCAACCTTTTGCGTAAATTCACAGGTTGAGACATCAGAGATGGCCCAGATGAGGACCCCTGGCTCCTCCTCGCCACCTTCGGCACGCACTTCCAAAGAAGCGAGGCAGCTTTCACTCGTGTCATGTTCTCTATGAGCCCACAGCAGCAATCTTTTGCCTTAAGTTAGGCAATCCTCAGGGTGATGAAGACGTGCCTGCTTGAAACGCATCTGGACTTCAGTGCCGACTCTTCAGAGGGCAGAACAACCCGGCCATGTTGAACACAGGCTGGATAGGTTTAAGGGTGGGTTCGGGGGCCTTAAGAGCCCAGGACTTGACGAAAGTGCTCAACATAGATGCATCGCCCAACTTGTGAGAAACGCATAAAGCGACGGCAATCGCAGCTCACCCAAAGAAGGTGGCTTGAACTGACAACAGCCTGACGCTGGCTGATTCCATGTCAATGAAATAAATATTAAGGAGAAGGAACCTTTTCATCATCTTGATGTTGGGTTGGTGAAGAATGCTTGAGAGTGGACATTGGGCGTAAGCTTCAACAAAGTGAATCCCACTAATAATCATATTCAGATAAAGAATTGTCCCTGATTCTTCCAGGGACCGGATAGAAGCAGCTTAGGGTGTCCGATGATGATATCCTTGGCCACCAAGAATAATACTCAGGGGCTTCAGCTCGGACTCAGAGATTGCGATCGTCTTTGTCATGTAACTTTGAGTAGAACAGAACAACAAGGACATGAACAAGCGCTGAGAGTTGGTCCTAGAGAGAGTTTGATACTCTTCAAGTGTCAGGGAGTTGAAAAGCAAGGCTTTGCTGGTTCGTATAATCCCAAATTTCAGTTCCATGTCCGTTGGAGGGAAAGTCTTTGCTTCTGCTGTGATGCATCTGGTGACACGCGCAAGAAGTTTGATTGACAAGCAAGAGAAGACCTGCCTAGCTGTATTTAATAGAAGAAAGCTTCAAGAAAGAGAGAAACAACTAGAGTTGATATTGCCCCCTTTTACCGTGAGTGACACTCACGGATAAAGGTACGATCTTTGCCCATCTGGAATCAAGAGGCAAAACCCGTCAATTTTTGGCCTGTGACGATCTTATCACGTTATCGTATCCACTGAACAGTTCGATCGTACGATAAGTAGTTCACGAATGCAGGGACATTAGGAAAATCGTCAAAAAGGCTACTTAAGCACTTGCTCTTTGCAATTATAGCAAACGACCTAGCAAGCAATAATGGTTCGACAACCAAATCTTGTGAATCATTCACCCTCCATGACAAATAGGCTTCTCTTTCAAGAATCAAACAAAAACTCAGATCTGCACTTTGGAAAGGCTAAATATATGAACTCGCGAAGAAGTAAATGATGCAGCAGACAGAACGAATCACCTTAGGGTTGAACTCAAGTCCTGTGAACTTAATCTCCTTTATGCGAAGTTCATCACTTGTCAAAAAACCTGGTCCTACATTGGCCAACCTGTGGGATATTGTACATTCATCCACAAAACCTATGCATATACAAACGACTCTGTTTTGACCTACATGGAGTTCTTCCTTTGGCAAACATTTCCTCAGAAGATCAGGTTCAATGCTAAATACAGTTTGTCAATTACGTTACAAGTACCTGTTTTCGGGTCACAGATAGATGATATCATGAACTAAAATGTGGATCAACGTACTGCTTCATCTCCCCACTCCTACAGAGTCATTTACATTTCTCTTAGTGCTGCCACGGATGATAGCTAGCGTCTAGAAGCAGTTATGTTTTGAATACAAGTATAAACTAACTCTCCCGCACTAGTGCGACATTGCTTTTCATTATCTTCTATACAAGTACATATGCAAGTTGGTGAGCAAGATCAAAATTCTCAATGCAGGAACACTGAAACTGAGTCACAGCCAAGCTCAGATTTTGCACTTTTGCTAAGCCTTTATTAAATTCCTCAGGAACAAAAATTTGGATAAGGCAGTCTGCATCTTCTATGCAGATCAGAGACAGTTGAAAGGGAGTGGCAATAAGAAGGGCCTATGGATTTTAACCTTTATTTCCTTCTAAACAAGAAGTAGATTCACAGTCACTGGACATTGATATCCAGAATCTTGCCCCTAGAACTGGCCTTGGGTATTGTTATGTACAACACTCCATCTCTCACCTCTGCTCTGATCTTCTCAAACTCCACGTTCTCCGGCAATGCGATCCGGGTGCTGTACCTCCCATAGCTCTTCGTGGACCACTCCTCTTCCTCTTCCTCCGCCACCGCATTCTCTGCAGTCCTTTTGGGCGACTTCTCGGCCTTGACCACGAGCATCTTCTCCTCAACCCACAGCCTCACGTCCTCCTTGGTCATTCCGGGCATGTCGAACCTCAGCTTGTACTCGCTCTCACCTTCTTTGATCTCCCACGGCGTCCTCCCTCGGCTGTACCCATCGCCACCGCTCGGCAGGGGCGAAGGCCAGGTACCCGAGTAGGCAAACGGGTCCTCCATTATCCTATCCATCGTCTCCATCATCTGTTGCACCGTCCTTGCAGTCGGAAACCTATCCCATAAACCTGCCCAACCAAAAGGATTTTCATTATAATTGAGCTCCCAAGTTATATACGTCCGTGAATGTCCACACGACCCATCAAGCTGCTAAAAAGCTTTAACTTTGCGCATCTCTCTACGTCAAATTCACTTAAATATTCAATTTTTCGATGAAGTGCGCACGTGAGATTGCTTCGAAACATCTCTCTGCCAAAGCGTCCGTCGAATTCACTCAAAGATTCAATTTTTCCATCTAAGTGTGGACATGGTGCTTAATTCTACCTCAATCGGAATGAGAAAATGAAAGGGTCGGTGGCGGGTAGGCAACTTACCAACAGGAGTGACAGGGGCAGTTCTTCTCTTGGGCTGGGCCTGAGCCTGCACCTGAGACTGAGACTGTGGTCGGCGCGAGCCGTTGGTGTTGGCTCTCTGAAGGTGATCGAGGCTGTCCCTGCCACCATTTGCCGTCGCCTCAGCCCTGATCCCTCCGCAGCGCGCGGCTCTCATCGGCGCGAACGCGACAGAGTGCAGAGGGCGACGACACGAAGCGGGAGAGTTGGTCGCCGACACCGCCGCCGACGACGGCAGAGGGAGGACGGTGGGCTCGAGGCGGGTGCACAGAGACCGCGACATCGTTCGGGCTCGTTCGAACGGATCAACTGCGAGAGAGAAAGAGAGCAGATTCTGCAGAGCTCGATGCCTCACAGGAGGCGCGCGAGAGAGCTTATAAAGGAAGGAGACGGACATTCGAGAGAGATGTGGAGAACAGTGGGGGGAAGACGGTTCTGGAACTGTCCGGAAGAGGGAGAGGGTCGGGAAGTGTTTCTGGGCTCGTGGACGAGGAAGTTGGATTGCGCGGGACCACCTTGTTCGAACGACAACGTCGCCAAAACGAGCTTCTTCTTGTTTCTTTCTATTCTATCATCTATTCTATGATTTCTTCTTCCTTCTTTTTTTCCCTTTTTTGGTAATTGAAAACGCTCTTCGTACTTTGGTATGTATATTGTAGTCCCTAGATTTCAAATTTATTCAATGTGATCCTTAAGTTTTAGCATAATATGCAATGTTGTTTTTAAACTTTTAATTGTTCAATTAGTCCATAGAGTTTTAATATATGTATAATTTAATTTATGGACTGTATGGAAATATTCAAAATTATCCCTCAAGTTGAACTAATGGAAAGACAATATGAATATTTTTATTCAATTCGTGGCCTAAATTTAACATGTGTCAAAATTCTAGGAATCACATTAAACAAATTAAATATTTAGGAATAACATTATACATTGAATTAAATTTAGTAACATATTGAATAAATTTAAAGTTCAAATATCACATTATGCATTAAGTCAAAATTCAAGGATTACTTATGTCTAATCCATACTCTTTTTCCAACTTCAACCATGTTTATAAAAAGTAAAATGACAGAAGACATCTCTCATTCTTGAATTTTATTTTTGTTTTCAATTGGTATCTTGAAATTTTTTTTTTTTCAAATTATAACTTCTATTAACAAAGATGAAAGGAGATATCGATGTTGATGATAATGATACGTTTGATAACATTTTTATTTAGGAAAATAATTTCTTTTGTAATTCTTTTCTACTTATATTCCCTACAAAAATTTCTAAGTAAAAGAACACGTTTGATTACTACAAAAAATTTATATTCCCAGAATGATTAAAAAATAAATAGAAGTATATTCGGTACTACCTACAAATTTTTTGTAAAGTAAAATTCGTTTTAATTTTTTAATAATTTTTTAAATTTTTCTTTTTTCCTTTCTTCTTCCTCCTCCTCCTCCTCCTCTAGCCGATGGTGGCAATGACAATCGGAGACAACTGGCGACTGACGCTGGCGACTACGACTGGCAGGGGGCAAGCAGGTGGTAGATGGCGATTAACAACAACGACTGTTTAGAAGAGGAAGAAAAATGAAATAAAAAAAATGACTTATCTAAAAATGGTTCCCTAGGACAAGAAGTCGCTTGTTTTAACTTCTTATTTATGTTCTAAATTTATCCCCAGATTACTACTCTTTTCCGGCTAATAAAAAAATTTGTTAACTTTATTAAACGGATTTATGTTATTTTTTTTTTATCTGAGGAATAAAATAATAGAAATTAAGAGAAATAAAAACATTACCAAATGAAGTTTAAGAGGTCATGGAATATCACACACGCACCCACCATGATAAATAGGACTTTTATAAGGAAGGGAAAAAGTAAAACGAGTAGGCAATGACGAGTGATAATCATGAGCTAATTGCTCTTTTCCTTCATCTATGGCGATGCGAGGGTCAACCGTCGTCATCTTGAGCAACAAGGGTCATGACCCTAAGCTCCACTCAAGCATGTACATCGTGTCAAATGACGGTTGTGCACGACTGTGATGTGATCTCCCTCTGAGTGTATATTTAATTTTTGTATATGTACCAATCCAATGTCACTTTTATTTTTATATTTGGCCAACAAAGCACTATAGTTGGAGGACCCTGCTGAAAAGAGCACTAGAGATTGGATTAACCAAGAGCCAAAAGTTCAGAAATCAATGGTGTATGAATATGACAGAGCACAAAGTGCTAAACATATATTTTACAGGACAATTCAAGTTAGCACCGCCTTGAAAAGTGGAGACAACGCGCCTCGGGTTTTGTAGATGTCAAGCTTGTGTAATTGTTGACCCCCATATCTCTTATTTGAGGGTACAAATATCCCCTGAAGTGGCGGTCAATTTGTCATACGTAACTTCTACTTCATGCTCTGTCCTTTTTAGCTTTGCTGAACAGATCTGAACTGCTGTGATGCACGTCTTTCACTCAGTTTTTTGGGTGTCAAAAGGCAATAAAAAATGTCAAGAAAATCCACTCCTAGGCATGTAATGCCGTCCTTGTGGCATCAAAGGATCTGGTGAGATGCATCTTGGTCTAAGTAAGATAATTACAGTTGAAGCAAGAGCGGTTATATTAGAGATGAGATCTTCTGACGCTGCCTCTTCCCTCTCTCTTTCTAGATCCACATTTCCTCCGCCACTTCGGCCACATGCACTCTCAAACGATTCAAAGTGTCGAATTTCCCACTGCTTGGTGGCAGAGCATGCATCCACCAACCCCTCGGATGTCAAGCGCAATCTCATACACTCCGAGCGAAGCATTTCAATGAGAAGTATGATCATCGAGACAACCATCGAAAGATCATTACAGCGTTGAGAAAAGGCGAACATCGAGATGGACTGCGATGGACTCGCAACCCATATGCTCTCTCTCTCGTTCGTCTTCCTCTTCACCATCCTCATCTACATCAAACGTCCATGCAAGCACCGCCATGGCGACGTCTCACGCTCCCAACCTCAGCACCCGCCGTCGCCGTCCCCACGGCTGCCTCTCATAGGTCACCTCCACCTCCTCAGGGACATGCCCCACCACATCCTCGCGAACCTCGCCTGTCGACTCGGCCCCATCTTCCACCTCCAGCTCGGCCAAGTCCCCACCATTGTCATATCCTCACCGGAACTGGCTAGACTCGTGCTCAAGACCCATGACCATGTCTTTGCAAACCGCCCCCAGCTCATCGCTGCTCGGTACCTCTCCTTCGGCTGCTCCGATGTCACCTTCTCCTCCTACGGCCCGTACTGGCGCCAGGCAAGGAAAATATGCGTGACCGAGCTGCTCAGCTCGAAAAGGGTGGGTTCCTTCCAGTTTGTGCGCGAAGAGGAAATGGCTCGGTTACTCGGTGTACTGCGATCTCTCTCGGGGTCAGAGGTCAACATGAGCAAGATATTCTTTGGGCTGGCAAATGACGTGCTATGCAGAGTGGCGTTCGGGAAGCAGTTCATCACAGAGGGCTCTGAAGGGGAAGAGAAGAACCATTTGATGAGGGTTTTGACTGAGACTCAAGATTTGCTTGCTGGGTTCAGTGTGGGGGATTTTTTTCCGAGGTGGCAATGGGTGAACTGGGTCACTGGTTTAGAGAGGAGGTTGCAGAACAACTTGGTGAGCTTGAGAGGCGTTTGTGATGAGATTATCGGAGACCATGTGAAGAAGAGAGAGAGGAGGATCATGGGTTTCGATGCTGATGATGACAGGGATGATCTACTAGATGTGTTGATGAGGGTACAACAGAAGGACTTGGAAGTGCCCATCACAGATGATAATCTCAAGGCTCTAGTCCTGGTAAACTTCTTATCTGTTCAGACTTGACTTCATTCACCACATCATCCATTAACTTAGTCTATACATAATTTTCCTATCCTATCCAAAGATGTCAGTCACGAGTTTCGCGTACTAATGGAATGTCTTTTTCCCCGATGCAATGTGAAAGAATGCCCATCTGCATCAAAGACTCGTTACTTCACATCACAGAATTACCCGAGTCGAAGTGAATGGATTAGCATTAGCGTTAGCATTTCAAAACATACATGAAAATCTTAACATGTCCGATGGTTTAGCAGCTAGAGGGCAAATATCATCATTGCTTAACTCTACTGCTGAAGTGAGACTGACTTACAGATTGTCACATCTCAACAGGACATGTTTGTAGCTGGAACCGATACAACCGCGGCAACTCTAGAATGGACCATGACAGAGCTAGCCAGAAACCCTAAAGTAATGAAGAAGGCACAAGAAGAAGTTCGCAGAAACGCACCCACTAGTGACAAGCTTGGGGAGAGACATCTCCACGAGCTACATTACTTAAAAGCTGTGATCAAGGAAACTATGCGACTACACCCACCAGTTCCACTGCTGGTTCCACGGGAATCCATGGAGAGATGTGTGCTCGACGGCTATGAAATACCTGCAAGAACTAGGGTGCTGATAAATGCTTATGCTCTCGGGAGAGACAGCAAGTCATGGGACCGACCCCTAGAGTTCAGGCCCGAGAGGTTCGAGGGTAGTGACATTGATGTGAAGGACCAGGATTTCAGGTTTCTACCCTTTGGGGGAGGACGAAGAGGCTGCCCTGGGTTTGCCTTCGGGTTAACGACTGTCGAGACTTCATTGGCTAAACTCCTGTATCATTTTAATTGGGCATTGCCACCAGGCGTTAAAGAGCACGATGTGGACTTAAGTGAGATCTTTGGCCTGGCTACGAGGAAGAAGACACCGCTTGTTCTTGTCCCGACTGTCCGACAACATCAGGAGTTCTAGCTTTTAAGGAGGATTTGCTTTAGAGAACACAATAAAACTAGTACGCTAAGAATGTATCATCTGCAATTTTTAGTAAATAGAGAATCATGGACGCTCTTTTCTTCTGATGTAAACCAATGCAATTAGTATTACTCTGTCTATGCTGCCATAACTATTTCTACCAGCGTGTAATATGCGAAGTTCGAAGTTCTTCCCAGACACGGTAACAGGACACAGCAGTAAATTTGTAATTGCCAACAATCAATATCTAAGAGATGCTATATTTGCACTTGGAGATGTTGCTAAAGCAAACCCAGTTAGATTGACAGAAATTTCCAAAAATATCACAAAGCTAAACTGTGCAGAGAAATTTAATTCGTATGCCTTACTTCGCCAGAATCTGTGTAATCCCTTCAGCAACCTCCATATCAAACAAACAAAGCGGCCACCTTCTGGGGATTCCTTTCTTTATCTCAACTTTTAACCCTGGAAGATCGAGGAATTAAGCACGATTCCATGATTCTAAAGCTGAAGTTTATATCAATTAAAAGAACTGATCAATAATGTCGCATTCCAACTCACTTCTCTTTTTCTTTGGAGCTTTCCTCCGACTTGGATTCTTCGCTTGTCGTTGAATTTAGGGCTGTGAGTTTTCCGAACGATTCCTTAGCATCTCCAAATAAGTCCTTCACTTTATCGAGCACAGTCTTCAGCTGGTCCTGTGTTGGAAGCTAAAATTGCAGAGGGAAGAGTGTGGACATAAGTGCCAGTTAAGAACTGAAAAACCATCTACCCCAAGATAAAACTTGAGTTATATGCAAAACAAATATTGATGTTATCATAGTCATACAAAGATTATTTGTGTTCAGACCGAAAAAAAAAAGATTATGTGTGTTAAAAAACCTACACATTTAACATTCATGTCCAACTTCACGAGTAAGTTGCTTAATGAAATATAGGCCCCTCACCTCAATGACATCTGTGGTTGAAAGTGCTGCTCGCACATTGCCATTTTCCTGCAAATTCGGCAATCACAAGGTTTAATCAGAAAATATCTCCAGAAATGCATAAACAATTGTTCATGGAGGTAGGAGGCGGATCAACAGCAAATTGAACTTGTCCAGAGTAGAGTGAAAATTCTGCACACGTACCACAATCTTGTAGCCATATCTGAACTCAGTGGCCGTCTTCAGGACACGATATTGCTTGAATGCAGTCTTCTGAATCTCCTTCTCATCCTGTGGATTAGTAAATGTGTCTCAGTAACAAAACAACCAGGCATGAGATTAAAGATAAAGTTGTGCAAAGCAGAGAATGAGAAGTAGTGCTAGGACATTGTCATGCTGCAAATAGCTAGCAATTGCCAGAATGTTTGAACACTAAAAAGATCTCAAAGTAAGAGTAACATCCTGAAAAATACCATGTTTTAATGCGAGAAATAATCCAGGAGCAAAAGAACCAATCTCAAGGAAGACCAAGATGGAATAAACAACTTTTGCTTTTCAAAGATTAAAAAACAAGGAATAATTGAAGTAGTAGATTATTTAAATCTTAAAGGCATTACGTCTTTTGCAAAAGGATAGTCTAAAACTTGAGGTTTCAAACTAAAAAAAGTACAATACACTCGTCAGTCAGTTAAAGGATTCCCAGCCCAAATGTTAAGTTGTAACAAGGAAACAAAGGGCATGTGCAAAAAAGAGAGATGATATGGACAATATATGTCAAATAACTTGAGCACTCCCATCCAGGAGCAAAATGAAAAGGGGTTTAGTTAGGCCTCCGTTTCATCACCTGAAACTTCCATTCAATCAATCAATAATTAGCAACTTGCATTTGCCCAGGCCTCTCTCCCGCGCGCATCATGCGGGCGCATCCTTCTCTGAGCTTTTTCAAGTGTTTGAGAATGTGTGTTTGGTGGCATATAAATTTACATTCAAAAGTGTGCATATCCTACTATTGGATAGTGATGCAACCCACCAAGGCATTTCTACTAAAACCTTGGTCCGAATCCAAAGAGTAATTTCACCAACATAACCGTGCAATCATGCCCACGAGTTATAACTGAAGTTTGATCATTCTACAAACCAGACCAGACATGGTCCATTTGATTCAGAGAGCAAATGAAACAGGTCATCATCTTCTGTAAGACTCAAAATGTTTCTGTGAATGCTCCATCTCTTTTCCATGATTAATTATATTCCCTGTTGGCTTATTAAATCACACATGGCAATACCAATGGCAATATACCATTTTCAAAGCTTTGATCTGGATAGTAACAGTAAGGAATGGTGTGCAGCAACTACTCAGCATGAAGACCCAAAATCAAAACATGCTCACCACCGTGTGACATCCTTGCTAGTCAAGCTTTCTTAATTAGGAAACTAACAGTATCCAAAGCATCGATTACATGTAGCATTAAACTTTCCCCTTTGGGTCAGTACATGTATCATTGAACTTATAACAAGAATTTCAACAACCCGAGAAAAGAGAAACTCACTCTGTAGATGACAGCAGCAAGATTCCTGGCGAGAGTGTCCTTGTAAATGTACTTCCCCAAGAAATTATCTTTCGCCGCCACCATGATTTTGGCAGTGGTGCCGCCAGTTATCAGACTGAGCGGGTACCAAAGATAAACCTGTAAAAAAAAGCAAGCGAAACTCACCCGTTCACGCACAACACTCAAAAGCCCACGAAATCTCTTTCAAAAAAGACGCCAACTTGGACGCTGGAACGAACATTGGCCATCCGAATGAAGATGACGAATCTGGGGTTGCCGTCGTCCTCGATCTTGGGCAGAGGAGGGGCCGGGGGCCGCTGGAACTGGCGGGCCTGCATGCCGCGCTTGCCCTTGGCCTCCACCACCAGCGGCCGCCGCCCGCGGCGGGGCCCGTGGGCGGCGCCGGCGGAGCGGGAGGTGGAGAGGGAGTGCCTGGCCAGCCCGGGGGAGTCGTCGTGGGCCACTCGGGAGTCCGTCGGGGGAAGACGGACCGTCGCGTTCAGAGACATGCCCACTTCCATTTTTCCGGTTCTTTCTCCGGTCTGGTGGCCCGGGAAGAGGTAACTGAAGAAGTGGTCGAGCCGATGGAGGGTCGTCGCCGTTCTCCGGTGGCTGGAATTTCAGAGGTGGATGGCGAGACAGGTCATCGGGAATGGAGAATTCGTCCGATGAGGGTCGTGCTCTTATCCGGAGTCACCCGCACAGAGGAGGGAAAGAGAGAAGGTGAACTTGGGGCCATCCACGTGGCGGATGAAAGAGACTGAATGGTCCCACTTCCACTTCCACTTCCACCGGACTTTTTTTTACAAAATTTTAGTGAGGGTCTTAAATATGACGTCAAACAATAGCCCACGTATCATCGACACGCGATACGACATAACGTGACACGTGATTTATCAAAAAATAAATAATTTCGACACGTTTTGATACTTAAATATTAAATAAATATTTTTAAGGGAAATATCATAAATAATCCATATACTTTTATTTAATGTGCAATTTCATTCCTAAACTTTCAATTTGTTCAATTTGGTCCTTGAACTATTAGTAAATGTCCGATCTAGTCCTTGAAGTTTCGATCGGCTCAATTTGATTCATGAACTATTGATAAATGGTCCATTTAGTTATTCGTTACTGTTTTCCCTTTTTTTTTTTTTTTTTTCTTCTTCTCTCTTCCCTCCATTGCGGAGGGAAGAGAGAAGAAGCAAAAAAAATAAAAAAAAGGACTAAATCGGACTATTTATTAATAATTCAGGGATCAAATTGAGTGATCGAAAATTCAAGGACTAGATCGAACATATACCAATAGTTCAAGGACTAAATTGAGCAAATTGAAAGTTCATGGACGAAATTACACATTAAATAAAAGTATAGAGACCATTTGTAACATTTTCCCTATTTTTAATTAATTTACACTAATAATATTGATAAATTTATTTATAAGAAATTAAAGATATATCTAGAGTTAATGTGTATTTATATTTGAAAACATGTTTCTAACTTTAATAAAAATTATTAATGAAACTAATGATTAACAAAAAAAATCGAATCAATTTATTCATATAAATCTATTATATTCTATAACGATTAGAATTTATTATTATTTAATATTCAGTATTTTAAATTTTTAAAATCACTTCCCCTCCTCCCTATAAAAAGAAGTCGTCCCCCTTCCTCCCAAAAATAAAGGGGAAAAAACCACCAAAAACCCTAAATTACGCACAAAGTGACAAAAATACCCCAAACTTTTTTGCACCACCAAAAACTCCAAACTTTGCCATCTCGTGACACATTTACCCCAAACTATTTTTTGTGACACAAAAAACCCTGAACTTTCATTTACGTGACACATTTACCCTAAATCTTAGGGGCATTTTGGTCATTTTGCTTTTAAAAACATTTTCTCTTTTTTTTTTTTTTTTTTTTTTTTTTTTTTTTTTAATTTTCTCTTCCCTCCGTCGGCTCCGGCGGAGGGAAGCCGGCGTCCGGCGAGGGCCGCCCTCGTCGGCGTCGCCTGTGGCGGGCGGCGGCCCTCGCTGGGTCGGCGAGGGCCGCCCTCGCTCGCCGGGCGAGGGCGCCCCTCGCCGGCGTCGGGTGAGGGTGCCCTCGCTGGGCCGACGTCGGCGGGGAAGCCCTCACCGGACGCCGGCTTCCCTCCGCCGGCTCCGGCGGAGGGAAGAGAAAAGAAAAAAAAAAAAAAAAAAAAAGAAAAAGAAATAAAAAGACGAAAATACCTCGATGGGGTAAATGTGTCATAGATGGCAAACTTGGGGGTTTTTGATGGTGCAAAAAAAAAGTTTGGGGTATTTTTGTCACTTTGTGCATAGTTTAGGGTTTTGGTGGTTTTTTCCCAAAATAAAAACCGCCGCCCCCAAACCCCTCCCTCCACGCACCAAAACCTCCCATATGAAAACCACCTCCCCAAAACACAAAAAACCCCCTTCACAGAAACCACCATCCCCCAAAACCTCCCCCTTTTGCCCCCAGTTTCTCCCCTCGTTTCTTTCCACATCACCCATCAAGTCTGTTATTCCCTAAAAAATTAAAATCATCCTCTCAGCCATCCCTCTGCACGAGAATCTACATTTTAATTTTTGTTTCTATCTACTCTTCTTGTTAAAAGTTAATACTCTCCTCCGCGGCCCCCTCTTCCTCCTCCTTCCTCGATTCTCTTCATCTTGATTTATGCTTTCTCTCGGTTACCTCGTCACAATGGTGCCGCTGTGCCTGCGGCCCTCCCTCCTTCGCAGTCGCAACCGTAGCCTTCAATCCTCCATCACGCATCACAGTTGCGGCCCTCCTCCTTGCAGTCGTGGCCATGCCATTGCCTCGCAGCCTCACCTCTGCTCCCTCGCTCTTGCAGCCACCTCCCATTACCTTCTTTAACCATTTTCTTTACCTTCGCACTTGCAGACCCGCCCCCGAAACCACCATACTTCTCACAAATCCTAGACACGCGAGTCAAAGCGTGTCGGAAAGGGTTGATCCCGTGTCAGATTTTTCAACACGTGTTGACCGCGTGTCCGAGCGTGTTTGAACGGGTTCGAGCGTGTTGAACACGTGTCGAGGTGTCCGACACAACACGGAAGCTCCTAAAACGTGTCCGTGCATCATAGACCATAGTGCAAGGGATGTCAACAGTGCGGATTTGTTTGGATTTACAGGAAATCCAAACCCAACCGTTTAAGTGTGTAGTAATTTTACAATTTTCTTTTATATAAAATTTAGGAGTAAACTGTTTCAAATTCCGTTCAATTCCATCTGAAATCTATAACTTAAAATTTTGAGCTTATCCTATATATCTAATCATATCATGGATTTGAAGAATGGAAATTATTGAAGACTTATGTTACTTTATCGTGCGTTTTGATTTTCTTTATGATTACATATATGAGGCTATTTTATTTTAGTCATTAAATTCTCATCATTGACATTTGTGGGTTGTTATGTAATCACTGGCATTTGTAAACTTCAATTCCTATATAAAGGGATGAAGTCGTGAGTTGTAAATCAAGTCACAAGTCATGGTCCACGAAGACACAAATAAGAGAAAGCATTCTCAATACAAATTTCTCCCTCAAATTTCTAGTGTTCTTAAGTTTTAGAATCTACCCAAGTTGCACATGTATTTAGGGGTGAGCACGGTTCCCGGGTAGAATCGGGAATCGGGGAACCGAACTAGAGGTTCCGGTTCGGTTCCCGGTTCTTAAAGGACCGGTTCCGGTTCTGGTTCCATTTTTCCAGAACCGGCGACCCCGGTTCCGGTCTCGGAGGCCGGAACCGGAACCGGTTCGGAACCGGTCGCGGAACCGGTGAAAACCGGTGAAATAGGGTTCGATTCCAAAAGAAAGAACCCCCCTCCCGAGCTCCTCTCCCTCGGGCCTCGACTCGTCTCCTCTCCCTCGACTCTATCCCTCGGACTTCGACTTCAGCGGCCATTGTACACTGCAACCGCACCGGACGCCGCTCGCCCTCGCCCTCAAGGCCACCGCCGGACGCCTGGCCGCTTTGCCGCCCGCCGGAACCGATTAGGGTTCCAAAAGGTAAGTTCGAAACAGCGATTTCCCGTCGAATTCCCATTGGACGGGGCCTCCCCTCGCCTCCCCATGACTTCATCACAGTCCATTTCAATTTTCGAGCCTCACGAGTCACGACGCCGCTCCGAGTCTCGCCGCTTAGCCGCTCGCGTCAACGCCGCCGGTGGACGCCGCTCATCCCCCTTGGTGGAGGCCGCTCGCCGCTCGCCCGGCCCGCCCCCAACACCTTTGCTCGCCGGTAGCGGCGTCGACGCCGCTCGGCCAGCCGCCCCGACGCCGCCGCTTGCCCAATCGGCCCCCTACGATGCTCGCATTGCCGAGCCTCCCGATCTGCTCGCCCGGCCCGCTTGCAAGCTTGTAGATTACCGTCATTTGTGCTCTCCCACAAAGGAATACACAACAATTACAAAGGTCTATGATCTTGTCTTTGTTGATCGCATTTTAAGTCTACTTAATCTTGTGTTCATGTGCTGCACTACCTGCTTTCTATTATCTGGTACTTGAGTTTTTGTTATCACTTAGTTGATTATTTTGGTGTACGAATGGAAAATAATGAGGACGATGCTTAGTTTTTGTTATCACTTACTTGAGTCTTCTGTGCTCCCGAATTGCTCGTTGAGTTTGGTAATGCTATTGAATGAAGTTGGTCATTCGTTTAAGGAGCTTTGTTGGATGGAAGTTTGGTTTTTGATGCTATCAAATGAAGTTCCATCTCGTGGAAGGAACTGCGCAGCTGATGTTGAATGAAGCTAATTGAGTATGCTATTGAATAAACTCCGCGTACACCTCACGCCCATTTGTATTACCCAACTTGGTCTCAACTTCAACAAAGCAACAGCACTTTCCATTAATCGATTTCATACTTTTGGATTGACTCCCACCAAAAAAAAAAAAAAAATCGCAGTTCCCTGACATATTAAACCCCGGCAAATCGTATTAAATCTAGCACATTCATGACATATTCTTCCTTGGCTTATTCTGGTCCGTGCCATTTGCAATGGCGTTTGGAGCAAAATACCTCGATTCGACTTCAAAGCGAGTTGATTGACTTGATTACATTGAATGAGGCATCCTTCGCTTGCCATAGTCCTTGATCGAAAGCGATTCGGGGTTCATTTGTCACTTAGGGTTCTTGATTTTGAGTTGCAGCTCCACTCATTTAATCTGTAGGTGGAAGAAATGGTGTCTTAATGAGGTCGTTTCATTTGGGGCTGTAATGGAACGGAGTCGTTTTGTCTTGCAGGATGCTGCGTTTGATTATTAGTGGGCCGCGTATGATGAAAGGAATAATATAAAAGCCAAGTGTGTATTTTTGTCCATTTAAAATTGACAAAGTGGACGAAAGGACTTAATTGCGGGATGTTGACAAGTTATAGAGTTTAAATGCATGCTCCGAACGCATTAAATTGACAAGTTTTATAATTTTTGCTGTTCTTTTCATGACCTTTCTTCAACGCTCACTTTCTTCAATGCATTCTTGAAGGAGTTAATTGTTCTTCAGAGTGATAGGTTTTAATTTTCACTTACCTGCATTGGAAGGATATCTTTTGATTATGCATTTTATTGCCAGAGATGCCTCCATTTTTTTGTTTTTCCCTTTTGTTCTTTCGTTTTTCTGTTAAGAACATTGAATTTCTGGTAATATGAAAACCTTGGGCAAGAATTCAAACAGCCATCAAAGTGCAGGATGCTTAAACTTGTGCCATTTAAATGAGTGAAAAAAAAAATTATAGCACTCAAGTAAGCGCCAACCACATGATGATCATTGCTAGTGCTAGCTGTAATCGCACCGTGAAACAGCTCAAGTAATTGCCCCTATACTGTTACGAGCTCTCTTCGACAACTTTTCAATCCCTCTTGCATTCATCTTAATATTTTTCTGCCTCTATGCTTGTCATTACCTATCTCTTTATCATCTGTGGCCATATAACTTCGACCACAAATTGTGGCAGCAATAGCCTACCTGATTGCCTTTCTATTGTGATCTCATAGTTCTAGAAGCAAATTTTGAAGAATATTTGATAGATTTAATCTCTGCTTTTAGGTTGTTTTGCAATTGACTCGGATGCTCAATTAGCATTTTCCCTGCTTTTAGGTTGTTTTCATCAGCAAGAAAACCTTATTCTATTATTGTTGTGCGGGCGAAGTTCATGTATCAAGATAACAAGTAACATGTCAATGGAGGTGGAGGGACGTGAGGAGGAGATGACTTCGATTACAGAATTGGAGTTTTCCAACGATGAAATTGAAGAAGAGGCACCCCCTACCTTGAGTGCCACAAATAAGGTATCCGGTTCTCCTCTTTCTCGTGATAAGAAACATACATCCGAATGCTGGAATCATTATTCGAAAATTAGTGATAAGGATGGAAAAATATATCAAGTGAAGTGCATTCATTGTGGATCAATGCTTAAGTACCGTGTTGCTAACGATACTTCGCAATGAGGAAGCATTTGACCACATGCAAGAGGTATCCTCGTAATGTAGATAAGAGGCGGACATTCTTTGTACCACGGAGTGCCAAAATGGCTAGCAAGACAGGAGAAGGTTCTAGTACTGGTAGCGTCTTATCAACATGGTCATTTAATCAAGAACGTTGTAGGCTCATGCTTGCCCGGTTCATCATCCTTGATGAGCAACCTTTTTCATTGGTTGAGCGTGTTGGGTTTCGTGAATATGTTAGTGAGTTACAGCCTCTCTTCAAACACATATCACGTTTCACAGCGGCTAAAGATTGCATGAAGTTGTACTTATGTGAAAAAACTTCTTTGAAGGATTATTTGCGAAAGATTGATTCTAGGATCGCACTCACAACGATACATGGACTTCCAATCAAAATATCAATTATTTGTGTCTCACTGCACATTTTATTGATGAAAATTGGAAGTTGCATAAAAGAATCATCAACTTTGTGGTGATGCATAGTCACGGGGTAAGGAGATTGGGAAAATGGTGGAGGAATGCATTGAGGAGTGGGAAATAGAAAAAAAGTTGTCTACAATTACGGTGGATAATGCTAGCTCGAATGATGTTGCAGTTAGCTATTTGAGGGAAAAACTTTCGAAACAAAAGTCGTTGATATTAGATGGTAGTGTTTTGCACATGAGGTGTACAGCTCATATATTAAATTTGATTGTGAGAGATGGCTTGACTATGGTACATGACTCCATTGCACGTATCCGAAATGCGGTTAGATATGTAAGGAATTCTCCCGCAAGAGCCCAAAGATTTCAATCTTGCATTGAGAAAGAAAAGATCACTTATAAGGGTTCGGTAATTCTTGATGTCGCCACTAGATGGAACTCCACTTACCTCATGTTAGACACCGCCATCAAGTTCAGAAAAGCTTTCGAAAGGATGGAAGATCACGATCCATCTTTTGTAACCGAGCTTAATTATGAAACTCCTAGTGAAGATGATTGGGAAAATGCTATTATTCTTTCGGATTTTCTCAAAATGTTCTATGATGCCACCAATCGATGTCTGGGACTTCATATGTTACTTCAAATGAATTTTGAAGGGATAACTCTTTTGTACAGAAATTTGAAAGATGCGATCAATGCTTCGGATCCTAAGCTTCAAGCAATGGGTGTGAAAATGAAAGAAAAATTTGACAAATATTATGGAAGCTTGGATAAAGTGAATATGATGGTGTTGATTGCGGTTGTGTTAGATCCTAGAGCCAAGTTAAATTATGTGAGCTTCTTGTATGGACAAATTTATGATGATGATTTGAAAATTAAAGAGATGCATTACCAAGTCAAGGATACATTGGAGCATTTGTATGAATTTTATAAGAAATCTTCTCTTATTTCAAGTGATCAAGATTTTGGTGGCCATAATTTGGGTGTAAGTAGAAGTAGTTCCAATTCCAATACCGATACGAGTGGAAGTGAAGGAATAAATAAGCATAACGCCCAAGCTTGGAAGAAAATGTTTTTATACTCGAATGAAAAAGGGCATGATGACAACAAGTCTGAGCTTGATGAGTATCTTGAAGAAAAAAATGAAAAGGATCTTAGTCTTGACATTTTGATTTGGTGGAAGACTAATGGCTCAAAATATAAGATCCTTTCCTTGATGGCTCGAGATATTTTATCAATTCCGTAACTACCGTTGCTTGAGAATCAACTTTTAGTACATCGGGTCGTGTGCTTGATGAATTTCGGAGTTCTTTAACTCCAAAAGTAGTGGAAGCTTTGATTTGCACTCAAGATTGGTTGAGAGCCGCACGTGTACCGCCTGATGTTGAAGAGTGTATTGCAAACGCAGAACAATTTGAGTTGGGTAAGTAATGTTTATATCTTTATATATTGTAATTCTTTTTAAATATCTGGTAAGTGAATATTTTATTTAATCTCTTCCTTTTTTTTTTTTTTTTTTTTTTTTTTTTTTTAAGATATGGTTGGTCTTAATGCGGAGATTATCGTCGATAAATAAAGTTGGTGGTGTCGCATTTGCAATGGGTCCAAGTTCCAACGGTTGAGAAGTCAAGCAAGGTTTTTTGTTGTCTTTATGCTACTTCGCTTTATGCTACTTTTAACTGTGCATAAGTTTATTGATGAGCAACTTTATTTGTCGTAATCTTGATGCAAGCTTCTCTTATGTATATTGAATTTTTGAACTATGTTGTCAAAGAATTTAGGAGCCTTTAGATGGGCAAAATGACATGTTTCATGGAGTATTATCGATATTGATTTTTTTTTTTCTGTGTCTTCACTTAGGATTTTGACCGATTTTCGTTCATGTCTTTGCAAGGTTTTGCTGTGCCAAAGGAATCACAAGGAAATGTTGCAGCTTTTTCATCTTTTTAGTATATTTTGCTTTATTATTTTCGTTTGACTCAACTGACAAGGCATATGACATATGGCAAATGTGATGATTTAAGCTTTAGTGCACATATATTGACATATGTGGGCACGATAATTATAGTTAATCAAGAAACTTCTTATTAGTTTTGATTATGTATGTCCAAATTCTTGACAATTGGCATTGATATATTTGCTAAGATGTGAGAAGTTACCGTATAATATGCGTGTACGTTATATATATATATTATTTTTTTTGTAAGGGCGTGTACGTTATATATATATATATATTTTTGTAAGGGCGTGTACGTTATAGTTCAAATATGAAAATAACAAAAAAAAAAAAAAAAAAAAAAAACCTGTTGGAACCTGTTGGAACCTGGAACCGCCCTGGAACCTGTGACAGGGTAGGTTCCAGGTTCCAGACGGAACCGAACCGGAACCTAGAACCGCTCACCCCTACATGTATTCTCAATTAAACGATTGAAATGGATTATTACATCTAATGATCATCATTTGTTACAATCCACTGATCACAACTCTTATATGAGCAGATGAACAATGTAAAAGTATCAATCATTGATATTGCCAAAAATAGAAACTTAGACTAATGGTTTCATAGTAGACACTCATTATTGGACGTCATGCAATGTCATAGGATTACACAAAAACATAAAACAAGAAAAATACAAAACCTTGTTCTAGATTCCAAGTTCTTGGTTCCACTTGGAGCTTACCTATTAAAATAGAATTATTAATTTCTGGAATCTATAACTTATCTTGCATATCCTAAAACTTAAAATAGGACTAGTTCTCACCGATCTGGTCCTCAAGTTCCCAGTTTCACCATAAAACTATGCTTACCCCTAGTATATTAAGAAAATGTTTAGCAAAAAAGGAAAGAAATTGTGTCCATTGCAATATTATTAATGGACGACTGTCAGGTCGGTTCAACAACCGAAACAGTTATTTGTTCATATCTAAAGCAAAACTCAAATCAAATCGAAAATGCACAAGAATTTGGTTTGTTTTAATTTAGTTCTAGTTTCAATTTGATTTTGACATCCCTTATACCATACACTAACAAAGTTTGCTCCCATCTTCTAATTTATCTATTAGATGCATATTTTGATGAAATGATCCTTTTCTTCTTTAAATAAACAATTGAAAAGTTTTGTCAAGAAAAAGTAAAAGTTTAATAGGAAAATATCATCATTATTAAGGTATATATCACATCTAATATATATATATATATAAAGATAAAGTTAACCTGACAAGAATGAGAAAATACCAATGTGTATAAATTCATGTAAAATCGACTCTGATGCACACCGTGATGTTCTAAAATACAGAAAAAAATTTAAAGATGTACTTATGCGTAAATGGACAGATAAAACTTGGTTTAACTGCTTATATTTGAATACCCTATAGGCTATAGTGAGTAACTTTCCTTCATTCCATCTAATAAAACATGTATGCGAAAGTGGAGCCGATGGTGCTTAAAGAATACTGATTACTTAAAAGAAAATACAGAAAAAAGTCATCCTTAAAAAAAATCGTTCACGGAAATTCAAGTTTTACTGCGATACTTCCTTTTATTTATTAAGTTTCTTGATCATCGTCAATGCTATAACCTTATTAATACTTTACAATTTGAATGTGCAAGAGTAAAAGTTTTCGCCAAATTTGTAAACACAAAAACCCATTTGAAGTACGAGCAAGGTACATCAATTAGGAAGTGATTTTGGATGGATACTAATACGTCAGGAGTAGGTATATAAATTGCAAATTTGCAAGTTATTTTAGTAAAGTAGTCTGCGGAGGAATTTGAAGATGGTTAATATAGCTGGAAAAGGCTCATCTTGAGGCCACAAGCGAGGGTACTTGATGATGACCAACCTCGAACGTCATGAAGAAAATGAATTCTTTCCGCTTGCCCCAAAAGCAAGAGGTGGGTTTTTCATTTCTGTTGTTCCTTTGACTACGTAGTCTGCCTATGTAAGGACCAGACGTTTGAAGCGCCTGGACACAGTTTTCTTCACATGTCTGCTACAAGTTTGATCAGATGCTTGGGAGAGAACAGAGTCCCACTTTGCCTCAAGTTTCGTTTGGTTCAGCTTTCCCAAGAACGCTTCCAAAACCCTTTTGGAGAAATATGAGAGTGTTTGATCAATATTTTTAGCCTGACCAAAAAAAAAAAAAAAGATCAATATTTTTAGGACTCCATTGGTCAAATATTAGTATTAGGAAAGTTGAAAACTCAAGACAAGTGAGTTGAATCCCCACCTACTTTGGGCTCTTAGCATTTTTGGAATGCCTTCGATTAATGAATTTTGACCCGTTGCCTACATTGTTATCAAAATATTGTTGAAAGTCCAATTTTTCACATTAATTTTAAAAAAAAAAAAAGCTATCTCAATGGTGTTTAAATTCTGTTGGTTGTCTTGTATCCCAATGTAGACTTTTTTTCGTCAGTTGAGTAAATTATCATTAAGCACAAGAATTAGAAGTAAGGGCAGACCAAATCCCTTCACAAGCCCAGCAACCAATTTGGCCCAAACAAGACCAAACTCGACTGTCAAGACCCAAGAGCCAACAAGCCCGCCACACCAACGCACACCCAAAAGACGGTCCTAGCCTACCTAAACAAATCAAGCGATATCGTAACACGGCAGCTATGCCTCAACGTTAATTCTCCGGTTAGCACCTAGAGCTTTGAAGTTCAGCTGATTGGACTCTCTTTGCCTTGCAAAGAAGTGCTTTAAAAGCAATCCGAATGTAGAATTAATGGTGGAACTTTCTAACATGACCGGGAGACATAATTTGACCGGATGCAAATTAAAAAAGTTACTTGAGAAACTATAGTTGACATGACAAACGAAAATATGAATAACTTGGAACAAAAACATAACTTTAGTTTAGTCTGCTTCTTCTGAGGATGAAAAGTTTGTAAAATATAGACCAATTTACACGGGGCCCATCATAACCCTTGCTTGTACCATTTCAACTTACATAGATAGTCTCATCTTTCATAGTTCCCAAGCAAATAAAAAAGAAAAAAAACTTTTTAAATTGTTATATCAAGACAAGAAATTTAACATTTTTCAAGTTTGGAAGCTTAGCGCAAGGCCTGCCGGCCCCATCAAATACAAATACAACAAGAAATTGATTACATCACATCAAGAGACTTATCGTCTCTTCTGCAAAAGTAACTTTCAATATAGAGTCGTTAATTTCCTCGTTAACGTAGAAATTCATGATGTAATAAGCTTATTTTAGATAAGACCGTGGCTTATGTTTTGCTTATGGTCCCATATTGCTCCAAATACTATAAGAATAGTACTTGAACTTATTGAATTAATCAAATATTGCTTTTCAAGTTGTGAAGTCAACCGGTTAAAGCCAAGACACTCAGGCTTTAGGAGCATTTCCAACAAGAAGCGGCAATGATGGGCTTGGAGTTCCAGCCAAGAACCAAGCACCCCTTCTCTTCCACTATAGTGTAACCTTCACATACCTTGAATTTTGCAAGCCATTGCTTGGCCTGCGTTAGCATCTTAATGGGCACAGACTGGAACCCGGCTCGGCTCATCCTCCTGCGCCATTGGTCAAGCCTCTCGTGCCTCTCGACCCTCGCAGGCCCCTCGCAGCTTACAATGTTCTTGATTTCTTCAGCGAAGAAGAACTGCTCTATTTTGGCCCTCCTGGTGTCATACTTGGGAAGCATGGCGTCTAAGGCGTCGAAGATGGCGGAGTAATAATGCAGCGCCTCCATGAACCTCCCTAGGAAGAACGGCCCATTGTGGCTCGGGTCTTGCTCGACCAGGACCAGGAGTTTTGGCGAAAGCTTATGCAGAATTTGCAGGACAGAGTTCAGTGCTCCTCGGCTTTCTTTCACCACGCAGTGCAGCTGAAGAATGCTGTTTATGACTAGGACTTCGCCTTCTAGGATACTGAAGTCCTCTGCTTGGAGGTTTTCCAAGTTGCTTTGGACCATCAGAAACTCGAAATTCACTCCCAAGCCTTTTGCATAGTGTTTTAGCTCGTCCACAATCGTTTGGAGGCCTTCCTTGCAATTCCCAACACCAGTAATCTTGAGGCAGTGAGATGACGAGCCTGGCCGTTTTGCCAGGCTGCTTATTAGGTTGCGCCACTGGTGGCCATGAGGCAGGCCTTGGGTCATGCCTAAGTCCACCACATGAATTGAACTCTCTCCCTCAAAGGCTTCCAAGATTGATTCATTTGCAATGAAGTGACCGAATTGGATGTATGGACAAATCTCATGGACGAGGCGAAGAGCCTCTTCTTTCTCGTTCGTCATCACCATCTCCCTCGCGCTTTGGCCAACGATTCCCACTGCCCCCGAAAGTTGAACCAGTGCCAGGCGGTCAACAAGGCCTTGCACAAAGCAAGATGCAACTCGCTGAAACGACGTGCCAAACACCAGAGCTTTGGAACTGAGCTCCGAAAGCAATGCGGAGGCGTGTGGCTTGTCGCGACAAGCGACAGCCTCTGCACAACCGATGAGTTGCTGGACAAGTTTCATTGCGTCTCCATTTCCCTCGTCCCTCATCTCGCTTTGATCACCTCGCATGATGGCCGCTGCAGCTTCTTCCATGGCCTCGACCGCCAAGTACCTCTGGGTGTATGCCCATATATGATCCCTGAACTGAAGCTTACGCAAGCTATTAAAGCTATTAGTCCTCATACCGCCACAGCCACGGTGCACAATTTCCTTACTCTCTGTGGATTCTCCGACGGATGGTTCTACCTTCAACCTCTTGCAATTTCTTGTTTCATCCAAGAAACATCTGTGGATGCTCTGTAGGCTGGACGTGGATGAAACTGAGTAACACTCCAGCGTCGAAAGGTTCAGGTCGAGGACATGGGATTCATCATCCTGATCTTCACTATAGAGTTTGGGTTGCAAGTAGCCTAGACTCATAGTTTCACAAAACTCTATATGAAATGTGTGCGAAGGAGCTATACAAAGATTCAATGGTGGTCCAGGTTTGTAATATATAACGCTTAATGTCATTGGCGAAGTTTCCTTGTTATTCATGATGCATAGGAATAAACACCTTGCCAACGTTGTTGAACAATTAAAATATATGTTAGCTATGTTGAAGCATGAAAAAAACAATGGAATGTCCTGCGAGATGTCGACATAGAGCAAGGCAGCATTGATCAATCGGAGTGAACGTTTCCCCAGAAGGAATTCCAAGCATTTTGGAGTATAATTTAATCTCCGTCGACTCCAAGCTCTGTGTAACCCTGGCTTACTCATGTTGTCTGAACACGGCTGTCCTTTCTGATAGACCACGATTTTCTCATGTTCTGTGGCGGCTTGTATTGTACTATTTGTAATTCTCTTTTCACAAGGTGTCTACATTAAACTAAGCAAAAAGTAACGAAATTTTCCTGTAGAACTTTGTTATGAACCATAAAGTTTTTCCCTTTTTGTTGTCTTCTCTTCATCGATTTTGCTCTAGCTTGTGAAAAAGTCCTTGCTCCATTCCCAATCCTTTAAAGCACTTTCTGTGGATTGTTACCACAGGCGAATAGGTTTGACCAGTTCTTCAGGTGCTAACTTGCCCATTTTTTGCTTAATTTCAGGTAAGATGCATCAACTATATCCCTTTAGGTACATCGACATACGCGGAGCTACCCAATTTCCTGTGCAGGTTTCCGGTTACACCAAGAAGTTGCGTGATATCAAATGATTAGAGCTACAAGTTGTTTCCATCTCAACCACATTAGAATCTCTAACTTCAAAGCAGAAAGCAGACATGAATTGCATTGCACTCAGCTGATGAAAATTTAATAGTTCGAATAAAGTGGGTAACTCATCTGAAATCGTGTACAGGTCAATGACTGGATCGCCCGATGAATTAAAGGTTCGTTCTCAGATTACTTTAAGTCTCCATTTCTTTTTTCTTTAATGTTAGGCATAAAGACTGCTTCATTTTATTGCTTTTCTTAGTCCTATATGTCGACAAGTACTAGTTCTCTCAACTTTGTTTAAATTAACTGGAGTCGAGAGTTTCGAGCACTTCTCCGACTTCCTGACATACAAAAGGACACTGGACTACATCACTGCTAACTTGAGATAGGAAAAACAGACAAATACAATGTTGTTTGCATAATAACAATGATCAATACTAGCAAGAAGAGGCAGAAAAAGACAAGCCAGCCCTTTTTACTGCACTTTTCTGCTGATATTGTGCAAAACATCCAAGGAGATTCATGCTCCTTGGCCGGCCAGTTTTTATAGCCAAGATACGGAACATAATGAGGGCATACAACGCATGGCATATGCCCCGAGACATGACATTGTGAATGGATCATCGGTCGGCTCCATAATGCAACACCTGCAAATTTCTAGGTACGAGAATGGCTGATCTGTGCAAATTAGCTGTGCGTATTATAGAATCCCCGGGCCAGTTCGCTGTGCAAAGATGACAAACTCTAAAAAGGAAAAGATATTCATCAAGTTTGCCTTTTCGTATAAATTTTTTTCACTGGGCCAGTTTTTGACGTCCCTTCTATGTGAAGAAGTGGGATGTGTGGTCCTACATCAGAAAGACTTGCATTAATCTAGTATCATTTTCCTTCGATGGTCTTTTAGCTTGCGCTTTATCCATGATCGTGTTCAGAACTATATATGAATGCTGTTAGGAAGCCATGGTTTTCATTCTTATGTCCTGATACTTGGAAATCTCATCAGCCAGTGCTCGGCGTGGTTTACTCTTCCTTGTCGAGCCATCATTGCGAATTTGGTTCGGGTTGGCTTGATATTTCCTCGTACTGCAGTGCCCTGGGAACAGAACTTCATCGATTTTATGGACTGTTCTTCCTTCCTCGCAAGGGCAGGTCAAAGACAATCCAAGTAGGGCGCGCCTTGATCTTGATTGAAATGATCACCCCAGAACTTGATCTCATGAACCTTTTGTTAGTCTGCCATGCATTAGTTGCAGTAGCTTGTGAGTGCATTTGGCATGTACCGTATCTCCATTTTTTTTCACAGTAGACATACTCTGCCGGCTTCAAGCACTGCTGCCATTTCATGGTCGGTTTAAGGTTATTCCTATAACTATTACAATTAGCCAAACCAGCTGCAATATTCCCCAGCAACTACAAAGCCCATGTTCAAGAGTGACATTCAAACCTCTTATGCCTTTTAACTGTTGTAGGATCATTCATCTGGACCGACAATTTGGAATTTTGTAGCCCATTCCCTGTCTTTGCGAAGTCTGATTGGTGGTAATATGATCCTCACCCCCTCATAAAAACGACTCGAGTGAGGTTCTAAGCCCTTTTAAGAGTAAGTCTAACCTAAACTTGTTTTTGTTAAATTTTATTTTTTTCTAAAGGAGTTATTAGTATAATCATGACTAAGACAAATAAAAGACCATAATTCAATATCTAAGTTGGCAATTTATGGAAAATAACTAAACATAGAGAAGGAACTCGAATGAGAAATGACGAATCCCGAAGTAGTTATAAATATAATCTAACAAAAGTTGGTAAGTCACTCTAATTTAGATTGATACTTTCATATAAAGAGTTAGTAAACTAAAAATGTTAGTACCTTATGCATATAAAAGTTGATAAGGTAGTACAAGAATATTTAAATTGCAAAATTTGAAAGAAATTGATAGTTTAAAAAAAGTGTTGGTAAGTTATCAACGAATTATTTGAAAAAAAAAAAAAAGAAAAGAAAAGTCGCTGATCGTTTGTTTTTTACTAGCAATTATTTGGGATTTATCAATACTAATCGAAACTTTCCAACACAAAAAGAAAATCCCTGTTGTTTGGCACCGAACATTAGGATTCTGTCTTTTCCTATCACCTAACCCAATTGATATGGCTTGAAAGAGCTCACTTAAATCAGTTTTTTGCCCATTTTGTTGCGCGGGCGTCAACTCATCTTAAACTCAGCAAGGACGGTCATACAAAAATATAAGCAAAATGCAAAAAGAAAAAGCATACTGTACGTTTCATCCGATACCAATTACACATCTCTAATTGAGGAAATCCCAAGTTCATACCTGAATTATATTTTTTTTGGAAACCATTTGACAATCGTCCCTGTGCCCTTGTTACGAAAACGTCACTTACCTTTCAAAAATCTCCATCCCTAAATCCTAAGTTCTCAAGCCCCTCCAAAGCCAACTAAAAATCAAACCACTCAATTATTGAGCGAGATGCTAAATATTAGTTTGTAAGGAGGATCAATTTGTCTTTTCAATTGGGGTTTTGCTAATAGTATTTATAAAAATAAAAGTATGTAAGTGGTTATTTGCTCAAAAGTATACCTTTGACATTTTCTCAAAAATATCCGCAAGTTAAAATATAATTATCATATAACAAGAGAATAATGCGCGTGTTGAAATTTTAAAACCCGCAATATCAAAGATTGATCAAATGATAGAAGGGAAAATTGTCCAATTAATCTTAAACCCATTGTTCGGATGTTAATTCAATCTTAAACTTTTCAAATTTGCGAATTTATTCCTAATTGGTCCATGATACGAGCCAGAGAAAACGAAAATAGAATTTGTGGTAGGTATGCTAACCATATAGATGGCCTTTCCGACCTCAGAGTAGAGACTGTCTAGGAGCCACTAAATTCTTTTTCATTTTTTGACTCATCATATAAAATTTTATAAGGTCCGTATTTTAATAAATGCATAGCATACTACTAGTATTGATAAGAACATCTATCATTTAAAGAATCATACCAGGCAAAAAAGGAAGATTGGAGAAAGCTTTAAGGATTCATAGCAAACCACATAATATTACTTTTAGAAAGGATGCAATCTGCCCCTTAATATTACAAACACCGCCTTATATAGACGTAAGACAAACACCAAAGACTCCTTTCGATGGGCAAATGCCAATAATTTGACCCTTATACTGATAGACCGTCTAAGGTTGAGCTGGTCCTATTGTGGGTCCATGTTGTCCTTGGGCACATTCGTGACAAATATTGATGATTAAAGGCTTGACAACATCTGTCATTCATCTGACTATATAATCAGCCAACTCATTTTGAGTCTCCTTGATTGTTCACCTTAAAGTAGTAAGCATGACTAGTATGAGATCTACCTATCTTATTTCCTCCACTTGCCTCGAAACATCAACACCTTCCTCTTGGACTTGATTTGTTGTTTCATTGTGAGGAAGCTAGGTTGATGATGATTCAGCTTGTGCATTGTTCTCAGCCATTGGTATTTGGTCATTACTGGTGCTATTCAAATTGATTCGACTTCGGGTCCGTGGCATAGCACTCTCTCGACTCAACATAATGGGTCCCACCAGGCGTGCAAAAAAGATATTTCACCGATTTTAATCCCTATGAAAATCTTTCACCAAATGTTGCTTTTTTATTTTCTTATAGGAGACTTAGGTTCTGTGTTGAGTTTGGATAGACAATGTCAAATGTAAAGGGAAATTTTATTTATCAACTTGTATATACAACCCTGATAATTAATACTTGGATGGCTTGAATACTAACTACTCCTAGGCACAAATTACACCATAATTTAATCAATGATGCAATTTGGACATTAGTAGCCAGATAATCTACGCTTTGAACTCAAACTATGCTAGAATTTAATTTACGACACAACTTGTTTCAGGTGTAAAGCTAGAAACTAATCAACGACAACATCCCTAAATAGGAAACACAACGTCCGAATTAAATTAACAACGTTGAGTTTGTGAAACAACACCAGAAGCTAATGGACAATGCTAGACCAGATAGATATGCGCGCCGGAATTTAATCAATGATGAGAATCTTGAAAGCTACAACTAAAATGCAATAAAGTAAAGATAGTTGTTGTGTTGTTCAGGGGGAGGCTTCTTTGCTGAACAGGTTGTAGTATTTATAGGACGGGCTATAACCATTAGTCGATTTCTTTTCCTTGGGCACCCCTCTTGATATTCTTCACGTTTTTTTAATTCTTCTTGGCACCCTTATCCATAAATAATTGCCTCCTAACTTGTCAACAATGCTTGCGGGACTTGCTCATGAAGAAAATAACTACTCTCCATTTTATGCGCATTTTTCGTAGCAGTTATTTTCACTCAAGTTCCAATACTAATTTCACTTAACCTTCAAATCCGGTACATTATCCTCATAGCTTGACACGTGGCGACCAATTACCTGGCCATCGACTCTAGGATTTACTTCTAGAATTCCATCGAGGCTCAGCTTAAGCAGTCTCCACGAAAGTTATTGGCCCTTAACTTTATGAATCAAAGTGGGCCGTTTTGCTTATTATTTTCTCGTGGTCAACATGTGGTTGTAGGAGTAATTTTGGGTGTCAACACATCATGGATAGTGTCGCCAATGAAATGATTTTTTGAGCCTTCCTAATTTATGTTTGTTTTTCGTCTTCTCTTTTCTTTCCTATAGCAAGGTGAGAGAAGCAATAAAGGAATTGAACGCGGACTACGTGAAGAAGCTAAGAGAAGGAGAAGGGTACTCGAACTTCATGAAGGAAAAGCTTGGCCCGGATCTTGAAAGGCGAGGTCGTGCCCCTCAGCTTCGTGAGCCCGTGTCGGTTTACAACCTACGAGGCCAACTTCGGGTGGGGCAAGCCCGCATGGATTGGGTCCTCTGCGCCTCCTTACCAGAACCTCGTCGTCTTCTTCGACACCATAGACGGAGGAGGCATAGAGGCGGCTAATCTCAAGCCGGAGGACATGGCCTTGTTCGAGAAGGACAAGGAGCTTCTTTCATTCGCATCATCATCCCCATCTCAAACCGCGAAATATGCGTAGCTCGCGATGTTCACAGCATCCATGTTGATCGGTGTGTTCGTTGATGCAACTAGTTACGTCCTTACTGCCATGTTTTCCTAAGTTTGGTTTCTTTTGTGTGCTGTGTACATATCGTGCGCGTGTATGGTAACAGGTCAAGCCTCAACGAGTGATGAATAAGTACAAGATTAATGTACAGTGATATATCAAGAGTACCTCTTTTCTACATTTGGATCGCGTCGTTACATGTGTAAAATCATCTTTTTTTCCCAAATTCAACCGAACTTAGGATTGAGTTGTTGATCCGTCGCCATTTATAATATAAACTGTTTTGCATGTGTATAAGGCTAGACTTGTCACAATCCCGTGCCGAATCTTCTAATCATCTCTTGTGAGGTTATCGAATTAATTACTAGGATCAATCTTCATTCAACCAGATAAGACAAGCCTACGTGCAGATCCTAGACCGGCTTGATAAATCCCTGCGGAGACCAGAGCTTTCTTGTCAAAGTATTGATGGAGTCGGTTGAACATTCCAATCCGTCAATTGCTTGCTGTGCATGCGCGTCTGTCAGCAGTACTGATTCAAAAGCAATAATTATGCATGTGGCGACTGATTGAGGTTATTCAAAGACATGGGTGGGAATTGCTTGTTAGATTGTGGTTATCACGACCTGCTAAATTTGCCTTGTACGTGGTCGAACTCGAACTCGACCTCGACCGTATTCCTTGTATGACCTTAAATAGTCTTGATTCCCAAACCCGACTCGGATAAGGAAATGAATACTTGAAACACTTTTGAAACCGTCCGGTTTAACAAATAAAATGCATGTGATTATCAAATTATTTGACTTAACCAAAATGGTACTTTAATCTATAGCACGATATCTTTTAATGACAAAATGGTTTTTCCAAACGAAAAGGTTGAATCGCGACCCGATCTACTACTTCTCTCAAACCCTTTCGAATCCTCTACAATTATCTGAAATGAACGCAGAGCCATCCTGCTTCTCGAAATTCGAAACTTGATCCAGCCGGGAATCTGAATTTTACCGAAAGGTTTCTATCCGAACATGGAAGTGACAATGATCCATAGACCAACATGAAGTTCGTAACCTGATTTTTCATTTTTGTTGGTATGCATGAATGATTGTCAAATCAAATTCCCAACATTAATCCATTGATTTCCACGCCTCCGCTCCGACTCAGGACGAATTAGAAACGCCGCAAAAGTAGAAATGAGATGGATGATGACTAATGGGATGGGATGACCGGGTCAGTTGCGTTTGCAAACGAATGAAAGATTTGCCAACTAGGGTTTTTTTTGTTGCTTTGTTGTTTATTTATTGAGAAAAAACGTCTAGTCGAGAGAAAATAAAATAAAAAAGGGAGTAATCCGGCTACGACCACGCAATGCGTGTTATTTACATGTAATAATTTCTTTAGTCAAAAACTGATTAGCACGCACATCATGTAAAATGGTTTTTTTTTTTTTTTTTTTTTTTATCGATACGTAAAATGGTTTACTAGCATGAATATTATGGGATTAGTGACATTTACTAATTAAATTAAATTTATTTGTGGAAGGACAGTTTGATTTGAAGTATGCGAAAGATCACTTTCTTAGGTTTTTCCTTCCAAACTGAAAAAGTTGTCGAGGTTTAGTCACTAACACCGCCAAAAAGTAGAAGGTAAGAGCTTAAGCTAGGATTGTTTCCCAGAGATTTATTAACAAAATAAATTTTGGCTTCAATCTACGTAACTCTCTTTAACTCATACATTCCGAAGCATAAGTAGCTGCTATGAAGTCAAAAATAATGAATATATAAGCTAGCAAAAGAAAATTGTCTTAAAAATTTTAAACCTATTGTAAGGTGACCAAATCGGTCATAAATTTTTTTTGTTCTAATTCATAAATTTTTCAATTGTGTCGATTTATTTATGAACTTTTTGAAAATTTATCAATTTAGTCATAAATCTTTTGATGGTTTGTCAATATAATCATTTCGACCAATTATTAAATTAACAGGTTTATGATTAAATTGGCAAAATTTCAAAAGGTTTAGGACTAAATTATTATAATTAAAAGGTCTATGACTAAAACAGCAAATCATCAAAAAGTTTAAGATCAAATTGGTATAATTGAAAGATTTAAGACTGAGTTAGTCAGTGTACAATTAATTTGGGATATTTTGGATAATTATCCCTAACTAATAGGCACATAAGATATCTATCTAGGGAGCACAAACAGTCTAAATCCTATATGGGGAGCACGTAAGTACTGTTGGAATAACCATCAATGCTTGTATGGAGTATCTAAATTACCTCCTTTTTTTGAAGTTACGTACCTATACCCACATAGGGTAAAAAAGAAAAGTTTGAGAACTTAAATTTGATAAAAAAAACGAGTTAGAAACCTATTACAAAGCTAAAATAGCTCACAAGACTATTCTATTCATAATTGACACCGGTTTTGTACATGGAGCAAAAAGAACTGAATAAAAAAAAAAAAAAATCCCTAACTCCTTCAATTTGGGATACCTTAATTTCTACTCTCTTTTCACCGGAAAACGACAGAGCCCTTGGTTAAAGAAGACTGCAAAAAGAAGCCGTTTCACTACTAAAGAAACGGCACCGTTCGTTTTGCTGATGATGTGTCCGTTGTGCATATCCGCTCCTCTCCATCGCACGACATGGACATGCCACGTGTCGCTCTACCCTTTCGTTAGGGCCCAAGTACTCGCCCTCGTCCTCGTCACGTTAGGGTACAAGGTAGTTTGCCATCGCTCGCGCGGGCGGTTCGCATTTAACGAGAGGCTCCCGTTCCGATCTTATCCGTTGATTTTGTCCTTTATGGTGGTGAGTTTGTATGCGTCCGAACGTGGCCACGCATTCCTAAAATCGTTACCATCAAGTTAATCACTTTCGACCAAAAAAAAAAAAAAAAAGTTAATCACATGGCCCCCTCGGAACATATTTGGCAGGCCGATTTTCTAAAAAGTTTTAAAACCTATTACATTCTTATTAATTTAGTCCTAAATATTATCATCGTATCAATTTAGCCATATACTTTTTTCATGTTTTACTAATTTCAGCCGAAGATTGGTGATGTGGACATCAACAATCTTATGTGGTACACCAACGTTTAATGTGAACAATTTTTAATATAATTTTTTTCCTTCTCTTTTGCTTCTTTAATTTTTTTCTTCTTAATAAAAAACGTAAAGAAAGAAATAAAAAGATATAATTTAATTGACATAATTATAAGATTTAGTACTAAATTGCTGAAGATTTATGATTGAATTAATCAAATTGCAATTAGTTTAGATAACCATTGGAGGTTGCGCCACCATTCCCAAATGAAAGGGGAGGTGGGTTGTTTAATTCCCTAGCTTCTTAGGGAAGTTATGGGTGGGGACATTTAATGGTGAGTTGACAATAAGAGTACGATCAACCCAAAGAAAAAAATTAGGTGTAGTCTTTATGGACAATTTTCCTTATATTTGGGATAAAATCCTTAGAGAAATGTTTAAGTGATAATATTTATCTACTGTGAGAATAACATGCCTGTTTTAAATGATAAAAATCAAATAACAAATAATTATATATATTTGACAAGCTAATTTTCTAAAAAGTTTTAAAACATATTGCATTCTTATTAATTTATTCATAAATATTATAATTGTGTTAATTCAATCTTGAACGTTTTCATGTTTTCCTAATTTCGGCCAAAAATTGATGATGTCAATGTCAGTCGTCCATGCGACACACCAGCACTAACGTGAATAATTTTTAATATAATTTTTTTTTTTTTTTGTTCCTTCTCTATTCTTTCTTTAATTTTTTTTCTTAAAAAAAGGTTCATTGACATAATTATAAGGTTTAGGACTAATTTGCTGAAGATTTATGATTGAATTGATCAAATTGCAATTGATTTAGATGACCAATGGACACCATTCCCAATGGAAGGGGGAGGTGGGGTGTTCAATTTCTTAGCTTCTTAGGAAAGTCAGGAGTGGGGACATTTAGTTTCAAGTGTGGAATTTGACTCACACGCTCTACAAAGGGGTAGAACAAAAATCCAATAGTGAGTTGTGAGTTAGAGTATGATCGATCCAAAAAAAAAAAAAAAAAAAAAGGTGTAGGCTTTTAAGACGATTTTACATATATTTGGGATAAAATCCTTAGAGAAAATGATCAAGGAACAATATTTAATTTACTTTGAGAATAACACTAAGTGCTTTTTATCATAAAAAATCAAATAACAAATTGTTATAAATTATTGTGTCCTTAAAAAGAAAAATGGTTTTAGGCTTTTTGCACGATTTTCCTTATTTTAGAGTCTTTAATCTTCTGAAAATAACAGTCTCTTTTCAACTATAAAAGTTAAATAATAAATAGTTATAAATTAGTATGGGTTCATTCCTTTAAAATTTATGGTGCAGGACAAATTGTCATCATTAGTAGCAAAGCCCGAATCCTTATTTGGCAAAATAAGGTGGATGAGTGAAGTACCTTTCCAACAAAAAAAGAAAAAATCAAACAAACAAACTACAGGACCTTAGTGTCCTCTATATAATTCCCATAGCACTCGATCATCACCATCTCCAGCTCAAACACTCTAGACAGCTCCCACAACACTGATCAAACAATGAATGTGATAGTAGAACACACGGAGACCATCAAGCCGTCTTCTCCGACGCCTCCCGACCTCCGCCGCCATGGCCTCTCCTTCCTCGACCAGATCGCGCCCCCCATCTTCATGCCCCTCCTCCTCTTCTTCCCCAAAGACGACCTCCTCACCAAAGAGGATAAACTCTCCAGGCTCAGGCGGTCTCTCGCCGAAACCCTAACTCGATTCTACCCGCTCGCCGGGCGCTCAAGAGACAACCTCTACGTCGAGTGCAACGACGAGGGCGTCCACTTCGTGGTGGCTCGGGCCACATGCCAGCTCTCGGAGGTCCTCGAAAGTCCTGACCCCGAGAAGCTTGGCCGGCTCCTGCCCTTCAAGCTCTACGACTTGGGGGATCTCGCCACTGCTGTGCAAGTCAGCTTCTTTGAGTGCGGAGGGCTGTGCCTCGCGCTATGCGTCTCCCACAAGCTCGCTGACGCGCTGTCATTTTTCGCTTTTCTCAATAGTTGGGGCGCGATTGCTCGCGGCGATGGCGGCCATATAATATCTCCCGTTTTCGAGTCATCCTCTCTTTTCCCGCCGGTAAATCTAGTGGGATATGCACCGAGTACGGGGCTTTTGAAGGAAGGCCTCGTTACGAAGCGGTTCGTCTTCAACGCCAGATCGATAACCACCCTTCGAGATAAGTATGGCGCTGCTGAGGTAGCGGAGGCCGAAGGCCAGAGAAGGCGGCCGACTAGAGTCGAGGCCTTGTCGGCCTTCTTGTGGAGGCGATACATGGAGAGCACGCAAAAGAAAGGGGACCGCATCAGCGAGAATGACAAGATATACACGGTGCTACATGCAGTGAACTTGCGTCCGAGGATGGATCCGCCATTGTCAGACCGCCATTTTGGGAACATCAGCAGGATTGCCCTAGCGATGCCAACCATTGATACTGATGAACATATGATCGTGAACCAGGTATAGCTAGAGAGAATCATTCTAGACAGAGCCGAACTGGAGGACATGAGCTTAAGATTAGCGTCAATCCATTTTTTCAGAAGGATTAGTAAGTGAGCGCATAACTAATTCCTTTGAAAACTTAAGCTATCGGAAACATTCCATGCATAATATTTTAATCTTGATACTTCGTGGGATTAAGATGATTCTGGATTATAAGTGAAGAATAATGCATTAGTGCTAGCTACAAAGATTGCTTTACAATACAAATTCCTTTTGCTTATCATGGACGACGTGGCGTATGGAATGCTTTTGAGTCTTCCTAATTTATGTTTGTTTTTTGTCTTCTTTTTTCTTTTTTCCGATAACAAGGTGAGAGAAGCAATAAAGGAAGTGGACACGAGCTACGTGAAGAAGCTAAAAGAAGGAGAAGGGCACTTGAACTTCTTGAAGGAACGCTCGGCCCAGATCTCGAAAGGCGAGGTTGTGCCCTTCAGCTTCACGAGCCTGTGTCGGTTCCCTACCTACGAGGCCGATTTTGGGTGGGGCAAGCCTGCATGGGTCGGGTCCTCTGCGTTTCCTTACCGGAACCTCATCGTCTTCTTGGACACCAGAGACGGAGGAGGCATAGAAGCATATGCCAATCTCAAGCCGGAGGACATGGCCTTGTTTGAGAAGGACAAGGAGCTTCTTTCATTCGCATCATCATCAGCATCTCCGAAGGTGGAGTATGCATAGGTGGCGATGTTCACACCATGCGTGGTGATCGGTGTGCTGATGCAACTGTTTATGTCCTCACTGCTATGTTTATCTCTGGTTCTTTTATGTGCTGTTTACATATCGTGCACTTTTATGGTAGGGGCTCAAGCCTCAACGAGTGATGAATAAGCACAAGATTAAGAACGGTGATGTAATCAAGAGTGCCTCTTTTCTACATATGGCTCAAGTCATTACATGTGCAAAATCATCGTTTACCCAAATTCGAACGAATAGAGATCAAGTTGTTGATCCGTTGCCAATTATGATATAAACTACATAGCGTTTCTGCATCAACTGTTTTGCATGTGCATAAAGATAGACTCGGCACAATCCCGTGCCGAATCTTCTGATCATCTCTTGCGAGGTTATTGAATTAATTAGCAGGATCAATCTTCATTCAACCTGAGAAGACGAGTGTACGTACAGATTCTAGACCAGCTTGACAAAAACCGGCGGGGACCAAAACTTTCTTGTCGAAATAAATGAAGTATTGATGGAGTTAGTTGAACATTCAAATCCGTCAATTGCTTGCTGCTGTGCATGCGCGTCTGTTTGCAGTATTGATTCAAAAGCAGCAATTATGCATGTGGCAACCGATTGAGATTATTCAGAGATACGGGTGCAAATTGCATCGAACTCGAACTCGACCACGTTCCTTACATGGCCTAAAATAGTCTCGACTCCTGAACCCAACTCTAGTAAGGAAACGAATACTTGAAACCCCCTCAAAATCGCCTTGTTTATAAAGTACATGTGATGATCAAATAATTAATAGAGCCAAAAGGGTACTCCAGTCTATAGCACAATGTCTTTCAATCAAATGAGAGTTTTCCGATCGGAAAGGTCGAATCGGGACTCAATCTGCGACTGCTCGCAAACCCTTTCGAATCCTCTACGATCTCTTAAACTGGACGCAAGTCATCCTCCTCCTTGAAACTCCAAACTTGATCGAGCCGGAAATCTGAATTTTACCAAAGGGTTTCAATTCGAAAATGGAAGTAACAATGATCCAAAAGACCAACATGAAGTTCGAATCCTGATTTTTCATTTTCGTTTTGTATGTTTCGCAGGGATGATTGTCAAATCAAATTCCCAATACCGATCCATTGATTTCCACGCGTCCGCTCCGGCTTAGGACGAATTAGAAACGCCGCCAAAGTAGATATGAGTTGGGTGATGACTAATGGAATGTGATGATCGGATTAGATGCGTTTGCAAACGAACGAAAGATTCACCAACTAGGGTTTTTTCGTTGCTTTGCTGTTTATTTATTGAGAAAAATGTCTAGTCGAGAGAGAAAAAAAAAAAGGAGTAATCCCATTGCGACCCGCAAAGTGTGCCGTTCACATGTAAATAATTTCTTTAATCAAAAAGCGATTGGCACACACTTCATGTAAAATGTTTTACTAGCCTCAATATGACGGGATGAGTGAATTTTGCGAATTAAATTGAAATTATTTGAGGAAGTACATTTTGATTTGAAGTATGCGAAAGATCCCTTTCTTAGGATTTTCCTTCCAAACTCAAAAAGTTGTTAAGGTTCAGATGCTAACCCCTTTAAAAAGTAAGGCTAGGGTAGTTTCTCAAAGATTTATTAATAAAATAAAATTTTGGCTTCAATCTACCTACTAGCCGCTATGAAGCCAAAAATAACGATATATAGGCTAGTGGCCACATAAGATCTAGGAAGCACAAACGCGCAAAAATTATAATTTGGGTAGCAGCCAAATATTGTTTGAATAATCATCTATGCTTGCACAGAATATTCAATTACCTCCTATACTTGAAGATAAGTACCCATACCCACATAGGGAGAAAAATTAAAAGTTTGAGACCTTAAATTTGATTAAAATGCGAGTCGAAAACCTTACATGAAGCTTAAATACGTACGAGACAATTCTAGTTATACTTGACAGGGCGGGGTATTAAACACGCATTTCGTGTATCATTCCATGTGGTTACTAGTCAATCCTATGAGAATCGCAAAAATTGGTTGCTTATGCTTCTTAATTTGAGCTTTTGTGCTGATGAATTGACGATTTGAAATGTCATTGTCTTGAGTGGGTCCAAGAGTCATCCCTAGTCGGGATAGAGATGGAGAGTCGCGATCGATGAACATGTGACGAATAGTTATCATCCGTGATGTTATCACATATCGTGCCTGCTCTCCAACTAATCCCTCCGGCAAGCACTTATTGTCCTTCTTCCTGCTTCTATGTATTTCCTTTTTTCTTTTTTCTTCTTTTCTTTGGTCAACTTTCTAGCTGCAATAGCAATTCGTACGCAAGACTCTATTTGAATGGGAAGATGTATCTATATATCAATTCAATTGCACATTACAAAACATGCTTTGATATCAAAGTTGTGAATTTAACGTTTGGTACCCAACCAACGAAAGAAAACAAAAGCAAAAATCAATGAACATTTATAACAAAAGTCTAGACACCACATTAAACAAATTAAAGGTTCAAAGTCTACATTGTATATTAGGTTAAAGATTAAAAATCACATTGAACAAATTAAAAAATCAGGAACCACATTATACATTAAGACAAAGTTCAGATACCATTTGTATCATCATCTCTTTATTTATTTTAATAGGCACTTATCTGTGCTTAATAAAATGGCACAATTGCAAGGACGTTCTTTCAATAAAAACTAATATATATGACACTACATGCACGTTCCAGTTGCAAAGCAATATGCAACTAAATGTTTTCATGGGCAAATCCCGCTAGATAATCATCCTGAATTGAGCGAGTCGCAACTCAGACAATCGATTAATTTGCACTTCACAATCCATTGATAAAGTTATCTCGTAGCAAGGAACTTCAAGCGGAATCCGTCAATGACTTTCTTTCGACTGCGTGATTGAGCTCGAGCACGTTATCTTTTGCAATGAATGCGATGTTTACCAATCAATTATTATTGCATAAACAAGTGATACGGGTCGTGCCTACGTGAAAAGCTTGTCACCATGCAGGTCAAGATAGGGCTTGGTCGAGAATTAATGTGCCCATCATGTTATCAATTCCATGCATGAATATTTAGTTGAAGACTTTATTGTTTGATGTATGAACGACTTATATGCATTTACCATATATATCGACCAGATTTATTTATTTTCTAATCGTACTTCTCTCGGGCCATGTCTTGACTTGGATGTGCTTGGAAGAGAATACAGACACTATTTTTAATAGATGTGAAACCAAAGTAGTGGACAAGCAAGCCCATGGAGATTCGCCCTTGATGTGTTATAAAATTAATGTATGGTGACTACATAAATTATAAACGACTAAGGAACAACATCTATTGCTAAGTTTGCTAATTACGTGATCAAAGTAAAAAAATGATGATATCATGTAATCACTGACGGCAATAGTGGCGATAGTCTAGTAGTATGGCCTGATACTGAAATATCACTATTTCGAATCCGACTTGTACTTGTAATGTCCCCGTCTTGCAATTATGGATGGGCTCCGCCCGTCTAGTATTTCGGTGGTGCCATAGCCGTGGGGCACATTAATCTCTGCGTGATGTACAATGATGGCCTCTCCCCAGGTTTGATTTTGAATCCTTTGTCGAGGGTGTGGGGTCCTCGTGTTAATGCTCAGAGGTCAGAACTGTAGAAACGCGGGGTAGCCCATCCCCATAGCGATGTGGAAAATCTTGATGAACAAATATATTTAAAAAGGCAGGGTTCTCCGAAAAATTCTTTTGAGATTACTCGATTTAAATTGACTCGTGCTTCTATTCTGTGACCCGACAAATATTTCCTGAGAAAGTGAAATAGATATGAATATTACGAGAGGACCTAACAATGAACCTGGGCTACCGTCCTGGGCCGAAGCCTTGTGTTTCGAGATTGAGCCCACGCTCTTAATCTTGCTAAGTATAAGATTCTGGAGGCTATAATGATCCTTCACAAGTAACCTAGAACAATCAAGGAAAATGACTACATATTATAAAAACCTTATAAGAGAGCACTAGCTAAATGAATGATTTCACATACTCCCAAGTGGTGGTGCTCATTGTAATTCATTCAAATTCAGGAAAACAAGGAACAATGGAGACATTTTTAATAATCATCATATGTTGTGTTATTGCCCAACAGATTCACACAGATATTTATAAACAAGCATGGCAGCCTCCTTGCTCACCCATGCATTCATCACCATTATCAGCAAATGTGTACACTAAGTATATACAGCAAGAAAGTCGCTGTTTTGGCCTTCTTTTGCTGCTATTTTTATTTGCATTGTATCACTCTTGCAGCTCTTCCCTCCCCTTTTTTCCCCCTTGGCCTCCTTTCCACTCATTTGGACTTCCTATCTTTCTGAGTGTAAACTAGTGCCGGGGTCCCCTTGCTATACAGCTATATAGCTTTTTGTGCAAAAGTCAGTATACTACTTACCTTTTACCCAAAAAAAAAAGAAAAAATATATATATACACGGCAAGATTCGTTGTCGCTCCAATCCTCAAGTTTCTTCTTATCATACTTCCATGTTGACCTCATCACATGAGCATGAAAAGGGGAACAAAAGCGTATAAGAAAAGGAAACAATAACATCCTATGCATAGGCTATATTATCTTCCCTTCCAAAAACCAGGTCAACCCCACCATCTAACGCAGGTCGAACAGATGCAACCTTCACCTAAACATGCCTCTAAACGATGGAGTTTGATTAAAGCATTAGTTAATCTTAGCACATTACACAGCTCCATATGTGAGGCCACATCTGGTCCAATATATACTAAACTTCATCGAGGAAAGCACCAGTCTTAAAGTCAACATGTATTCTATTAGTTGAGCCTGTGACAATTGTTGAGAAAAGAATTGGGGAAAATTGGCCTGTAGCCAAAAGGCTTGTGTTCCAATTTTGGCCATATCCCATACGGTTTATCTTTGTATAGTTTGGCCACTAGCATGAGTTCTTTCTTTCTTGATCACATAACGCAAGTATTGACTAATTTCGGGATTACGTTGGATTATGGGCTACGCCAATGAGAAGGGATCTCCATCGAGAGACAAGTCGGCCCGTCTCCTCTTTAAATTATGTGAAGGTTGGCCTGCCTTCGGAGGGTGGGGGGTCCCTGCAAACGTTGGCATGCCTGCTCTTTACATTAATTTGCACGAAAAGTCGAAGGTTAAGGGAACAGAAGAAAAGCCTTCCACTCCAAATGAGTAAAGATCAAAATGCGCGAAGCCCGATTTTTGGTTTACGTTCTTCGTGATCCTGGAGTGTCGATATGACTTGAAATCTGAAAGGATTATTTTGGCCTGCAAGCTTGGGCAATAATCAAAGGTCAAATTGTGACGACAAAATACTATGCTAAATGATTAGGAAGAGTTGTTATATACCTTAACTTTCCAATCCCAGTCCATTAAAATTTTAATTTTAATTATGCTAATCAGTATCTTCAAGTGGTCAACTTGGTTAGAAAGGCGTGCAAAAATGATGAGGATAGGAATGGGCCGGTTTTGGACCACGAGGAATCTGATTCTTTCACACGAGCATGCCTTTCCCTCCAAATGATAGTTGCCGGTTTAATTAAATTATAGAAAAACTATAGTTTAATAGTAAGTGATTTGTTCTTAAATTGGGCGACTTTTGCGGTTTTCCATTTTTTATTTTATCTTAGTAGAACAGTCTAACGACTCCAAAAATGTGTTAGTTCTTTGTCCAAGTGTAATGGATCGATTTTTATTTTTTATTTTTTATTTTTGGGAACTCCGTGCTCGGTTCTATGAGTTATTTTTCCATTCTGTGTTGAAGTGGGTTTCCGCCTATAAGGCCACTTACACTTTCATCTTCTCTTTACTCATATAAGATTTTCTCAACCCTTCAAGGTTTGTGCAGTTGGTTGGGGCGATGGGGATTTTCCAGCACGGGAATTGGACGTCACCCATTCGGATTCCACCAGCTACATGGGAACTACTCTAAATTAGGGTCATGGGGTTTTTAGCTCTTGAACTAGACGTCACCTGTAAAAAATATTCTCAACCCTTCAAGGTTTGTGCAGTTGGTTGGGAAGATGGGGATTTCCAACACGGGAATTGGACGTCACCCATTTGGAATCCACCAACTATGTGGGAACTGCTCTAGATCAGGGTCATGGGATTTTTAGGTTTTGAACTAGACATCACCCTTCGACAAAAAAAAAAAAAAAAAAAAAAAAAAAAAAAAAAAAACTAGACATCACCCATTCAAATATCACCAAATACGTGGAAATTGCTCTGAATCAAGATCATAAGCACAAACCAAGGACTTAAACTTAACGGGGCTTACAAGATTTTCCATGGGATACAGATAGCCGAGTCTTCATACTCGTGCCCCGAATAATTGAAAAAGAAAAATTTAGATAATGTTAAACATTGAGGTGTGGCAAAGAAATACAGGAAAAGGCCACGGTCAATGACTCGATGTCTTTTGTTAATCAACATATATATCGATTCTGCTCGTGCGCCACTTACAGTCAAACAATTCACATAATTACTCTATCTGCCAACAACCAAATATGAAAATAATATCAAAGACCTACTCGTAGAATAGAAGTGGCTGAACCAAGATTGGTCCACCCAAAAATAAAAGGGCCGCGTGCAAAGGACCAGTGACTCGCCAAGTCTTTTTGGTTTATATTTGTTTTAAGTTGAACAAAGTTAGCTTATTTTAAAAGAAGTAAAGTTACTTGATACAGCCCTCCACTTGCTTTTTCAATTTGCATACATTAATAGTATTATGCAGAAGTTTACTGGACATTTTTTCTTTCAGACAAAGTATATCATGGTGCCAAAACTTGACATGGAGGGACACTTAAATGCCAAAAGTTAGGAAAGTAACATTTAAATGACAAATTTGGAGCAAAATAAATCACTTAAATGTCACTTCGGCCAAAACCGACTTGCAATTTTCCACCGAAGGAAGTGCAAAACGACGCTGTTTTGCTCGCTAACGTGATTAGACAATACAAAAACGACATCGTTTTGGTGCTGACGTGATAAAAAAATTAATATAAAAATTAATTATATTAAATTTAAAATTAAATTTATTTAAAACATTTTAAAAAATATTTTAAAAAAAAGGGCAGGCGGCTCAGCCCTTAGCCACCTGCCTTTTTTTTTTTCTTTTTTAAATTTTTAGTTTTTTAATATTTTTATTTTATTTTTTAATATTTTAAATAAATTTAGTATATAATTTAAATTTATTAATTTTTATATTAATTTTTTTACTATGTCAACACTAAAATGACGTTGTTTTTGTATTGTCTAGCCACGTCGACATGCAAAACGGCATCATTTTGCACTTCATTTGCCTAAAAATCGCCACATCGACATTTTGGCTAAATTTTAGCTGAAGTGGCACTTAAGTAATCAATTTTATTTCGATTTTAGTACTTTAAGTGTCGCTTTCCTAACTCCTAACTTTTGACACTTAAGTATCCCTCTGTATCAAATTTTGGCAATCTAGGTGTCCGTACCTCTTTTTCTTTCATGTAATTTTAAATTTCTGAAATTCATTGGAGAAGCTTTTCCAATAGGACGTTGCTCCAGATATCACAGAAAGACCATTTCTCATTCAGCAAGAAGAGATCCGCGAGCATCAAGAAGGGACTCCCCCACCAGACGTTGATGGATTTTGTGCTGTATTCCTTTTGCCTTGAAAGTCTCCATCAAGGGAGATTCCACATTAACTTTGGCATGGCGGGTCGGCGACTTGCCCTAGCTATTGAGAGAGACTTGAGTTGAGACTTCAAGACTTGGGCGATTACCAACTTTTCTCTTTATTTTCCCTCCTATTGCTCCACCATGTCAATTATAGATAAAGCATGCATTTTTGTCGCATTTGGCCATTTCTATTACGCCAAGATTGCGAATTCTGCTAATGGTCGTTTGACATTGATTTAAGGGGAAATCCAGTCTGAGCAAGAAACTTTATCGTTTTGGCAATGAAGTGCGCTAGTTCGCAAATTAAAGTGCAATATATATAGAGATCTTTACTGGGAGCACACACCAAAATTTTGATATGAATATGAGAGTTTCTAACACAATTCCCACGTGCACAACGCATACCACCATCCCTAATCTCTTTCTCCAAAGAGAATGAAATTCATTTTTTTTGAGATAGTCATCACGGACCGAAATAATTGGTCACACACTAAAACAGAAGAGATTGGGGCCATCAACCATTTGTTGATACCTTCACTTACGGAGATCGTCAAAGAAAGTTCAAATCCAAGCCCATCAATACATTCGGTTAGACTTACCTTTTATCAAAAACTTAAGATAATGAAGCTATTTTTTAACACATCAATTATTTGATATAGGACTTTTTAACACAATATATATGTTCATTTCAATAGTTTTCCCCTCGACAAGCTCCACTTTGTACAACAATTTCAATATAGGGAACTTCTTTTTTTGGTAAGTCGCTAGGTATGAAGTCATATTCAATATTAGAAAAGCTAAAAACTTTAGAAAGAATAAATTAACCAAAAAAGACCTAGATTTGATGGGCGACCGCCTCCAGCCTTCCATTATCATAGAGAGAGAGAGATAGAGAGAGAGAGATCTACCGTCGTCACAATGGTCACCACTCACGAGCAACCACCGAGACGGTGGCTCTGAACTCTACTTTCTTCATCAACGCCAACACAATTTAGAGCACAATTGCTCATCACTTTCTCTCTCCCCGCCACTCCTTTCGTGTCTCTTTTTTTATTTTTTTATTTTTTTATTTTCATGTTTCAATTTCATATGAAGACACGCAAGGTCCCTCGTTCGAGGTTTTATAAAAAAATTAGATTTATCCAATTTTGTTCAATCAAGAGGGCGCAACCAGACACGGTGGAGAACAATTTATCTCATATTCAAAATTATATGTGGACTATCAAACTCACCCTTAGAAGCACAAAATGAGTGAAGTTTCTTCTCGATGATGTGCACCCACATAATTATTACACGTCATGGAGGAAGAGAAAATTCACATGTAAGATACTTTCTGTGACACGAGTCTCAGATAGTAAATTATCCACAAGAAATAAAGGCAAAATCTATTCTAAAGTCAACTCTATAAACGAAGTTAGTACTAGTTCGACCAAAAAAAATAAAAAAAAATAAACGAAGTTAGTACTAGACACATCAGATACATCAGAGAGAGAGAGAGAGAGAGAGAGAGGGAGAGATCCTCTATGCATTTGTATGTTGTGACTACAAATAAAATGCTGCCATATGCATCTGCACAAGACAACCGAAGGAATAATCTAGAAACACGATCGATTTACCCTGTGATATCTATAAACCATAAGTCTATGCCAAAAGTACATATTAGTTAAGCTCGTTCTAGCTTGTGTATCAATTTCATTCACCAGATCTATCCCGTTCTAATATGCATCAAATTTCAGTCCCCAGATCTATCTCTTGACGTCCCTTGTCAATATAGGACGAGTCTATGAATTATCCACTCCAGTTTTTACGCACTCGAGCAGTAAAAATTCTCACGCAATTCACGAGCCGGAGACGCTGGGGTTTACGGAAGCAAACCGGAGCAGCTCCTCATCCGCGTCGAGCACGTGCATGTCTTCTTGGCTCAGCGTCAGCCAGGCCTCAATCGTGCCACCGTCCCTCGCGCCCACCAGGACAATGCTGTTCTTGTACTCCACGCCCGCGAAGCTGATCCATGCTGGCCTCCCCCACCCAAAGTCAGCAGCCTCGTAGAGCCCGAAGCCACACCAGCTGCTGCAGTTGTAGAAGTCGACGTCTCCGCTGTTGATCAGCGCGCCGAATTTGGCAGCAGCCTCGACCACCGCCATGCAGCCCACTCTGCCGCCGCTCAGCCTTGGCGTGTAGTTATCGAAGTACTCCCTCTTCGCCTCCCTAATGTCGCTCACCAACTTCTTCAGCTCCATTTCCCTCTCCTCTGCTTGGGGCAGGATCTCCACCGTGAAGCCCCCGACGAAGTTCCCGATCGTGGTCTCTGGAAGTGGCTCCGGGAGCCGCCCCCGGAGGTTCACTGCTTGGGAAAGCAGTGATCGCCGCCCGGGGTCATTCTTCCTTGAAGCGCGGGCTACACTCCTCCACACAAGGGCCACCACAGCCTCCACCTGGGTCGGGTCTGGCACAGCCTCACTGGCAGCAAGCGGGGTGATCTTTGCCGGGTCGAGCACGTACCTCCTTGTCACACACCTCGCCTTTGGGAGCACCACTGTGGGCAAAACGGCAGCCAATTCTACCAGCGGTGGGAACCGCCTTGATGCCGTGTCAAGTGGCGGGATTTCAATACCAGCGATGACATCGCTGAGGAGGGCAGCGGCAGACCATGCCTTGATGAAGGTGCTTAGGGTGGAGGCATCAGCGATCTTGTGGGAAACGCAGACCCCAACGGCGAGGCCACCACAGCCAAAGGCATTGGCCTGGACGAGCAAGAGGCGGCCCGTGGAGGCCTCTGGTGACTCCGTGTCGGTCGGGAGGAGCTTACGCAGCGAGACTGGGCAGGGGCGGTCGAGGATGTGGGAGAGAGGGCAATTGACTTTGGAGTCAACGAACTCGGCACCACCATCTTCACAGTCGACGGAGAGGTTGTCCCTAATCCTTCCGGCGAGGGGGTAGAAGCGAGTGAGCACGTCCGACAGCGACGACTTGAGACAACTCGATTGGTGGTGAGATGAAGCGTTTGTGCTCGAGGTGTAGAAGAAGAGGACGGAGGTGTAGAGGATGGGAGCGAGTTGGTCAAAGACGGAGAGCTTGAAATTCTTCCGGTGGTCTGGTGTTGGTGACGACGGTCTGATGGTTTCTTTGGCTACAACTTCGACCTTCAATTCCATTGTCATATTGAGAGAGAGAGAGATGAAGATCCTCTTAACCCTTATTCATGGAAGAAGTGGTGGAGGAGAATGTATATATGAGGTTCTTTGAACAGAATGCACACAAGGAGGTTGTCTTACGTATCTATACTTTCTAAAAAAGTCACGTTTTCCATGGCCGCCTACCTAAAATCGCGTTGTGTTTGATCCTTATTAAACTCAAATAATCTCACCAGATGAGGTCGAAATCGTCTCTAAATCCGGCAAATGCTGCTTCTTTTCTGGCTCACGGCAGGTGGCAAAGTTGACTGCGTTCACGTTCCAACCTTTTCATGACTGATGTCCTCTTCGCAGGCGATTTCATCGTTCGGCAAGATCAACGATTCTTGTGTTGAAAACAAACAAAGAACAAAATGGAGGGAGATAACGAGATTTGGCAACGTGCCTACGTCATGATCCGCCATTGTTCCGCCATTATTCTCTATATGTACAGAACAAGGTTGCTACAACCAAGAAAACAAGCAACCAAATCAAGATGCAGAAATAGCAAATAAATCCAGACGCAGAAATAGGAAATACAATATTCACATCCCCTTTTTAAGAATGGGAGCGCGAATTCCGCCAACGCTTCAAATGCCTTGCTTCTGGCAAGGATGACATCTGAACTTGGAAACCCAAGTCATTGTTATCTTGCCAAAAGCTAAGGCTTGCCCAAATCTACGCAGCGATGGGAATGAAACGTTTGATGACGATGTTGGACAAATCATAAAAACACTACCAAAAATAAACGAGAGATGGATGTTAACTTCTTGACTTTTTATTAATTTATTCGATTTCCATAGTCACACGGATTTAAAGACGGATGATATCGTGTAGTTTGCCGATGAAATCGAGCGATAGCTGCTCGTGTATTGAGTGCTTTCGGTCTCATTAACCTTGATTCGTACAAATGAACAGCATCGTACATATTCCAAATGTGACTACTTTCGGTCGGGCTCGCTGATTTCGCTTTGTTACGTAGTGCACGATGAGATGGACCGCTATTCTTTTTTTTTTTTGGTCAGAAGGTGGACCGCTATTCAGTAACCTAAACTCATTATTAAACTGATGCAGGCCAAAGACATAGAACCTTCACCTAAACATGCCTCGAAATGATGGAGTTTTATCAAAGCAATAGATATCTCAACACTTATGAAAGGTCCAAATGCAAGGTCACATCTGGTCCAATATGTACTAAAACCTCCATCTAGAGATTTCAAGTTAAAGTGTATTTTATCAGCTAAGTGTTAGGATGCTGTTGATACACCCCATCAACAAGAAAACGGCAATCCGAGAGGGCTGCCCCTCCCCCGGCCATCAAAGGACGTTTATATTTTGAACTCATTTTTTATTGGTAGTTTTGGTTAGACTCATGAATAGCTATCGTTGCCCATGAGAAGTGGGAGATATTAGTTATAGTTGAATCATCTGCAAAATGTAACCTTAATTTAAGGGTAAATCGAGATAAACCCTATGTCTCGATTTCTGTCTCTTGTCTTTTACTCTCTTTCTGTGCTCCTGAACATAACATTGAGCCTATAATACTTGATGAGAAAAAAATTGGGAGAATTACAAGCAATCATAGATTTGTGTTCCAACTTGGGCCTCATATGGTGTTTCCTAGTGTAATTGGGGCTCTTGCAGGAGTTCTTTTTCGTTTTTGACCGCTTAACCTACTAAGAAACATACCGACCAAAAAAAAAGAAACCTACTAGGAAACATTGGGAGTCACAACAGTTAACAAGGGTTCCACAATAAGGAGAGTCAAGAGAGTTGAAATTGTTGCAACTCCAAGATAAAGAGAATAGACACAATTACCAGCTTACTACACTTTGACGAAAAGTTGGCAAGCTTCTAGAACAAATAAGCCTCAAGTCATTCGTCAGGTGATTTTCTTGCATCCGTGGATGTAGAATATGTATTACCAATGCAATATGTGACTTTCTAAGTATTTATTCTTTTCCTCTCTTCTTTGCAACTCGCAGGCCTATATGTTCACAGCTTGTTAGTGCATGAAAAATGAATTCTCAAGTCATCCTCTATCATCAGCTCCACTGATCATAGTCAAGTAGTACATTATCAATGGCTGAGTCTGTTGTTTCATTTGCAGTGGAGACAATAGGAAACCTGCTCACCAACGAAGCCAAATTCTTGTGGGGTGTGGAGGGCCAGGTTGAGGACCTGCAAAAGGAGCTGAAACTGATCCAATGCCTTCTGAGGGATCCGGATTCGAGACAAGAACACAACCAAGCCATCGGAAAATGGGTTGCGCAACTCCGAGACATTGTCTATGATGCTGAGGATGTCATAGAGCAATACATCCTCAGAGTCGCCTCGAAGAAGGCACAAAATATCATCATATCTTATGCTTTCTTTGTGGCGAAATGCACGTGCATGCAGGTTCATGGGGTGGGGAGAAAAATTGTGGGCTTAAAATCATGCATCTCATGCAGGGTTGTGGCATACAAATAGAAAAGCTCGTGAATGAAGAAGGATGCCCAAATGGAGAAAAGAAAAAATAATTTCTATTTCTACCTTACCAAAAAAAAAATTTCTATTTCTATTTCAGAAACTGAGAAGTTAAAAATTTCAGCTTTTGATTTCTTCGATTTCTCTATTTTTGGAATAGAAATCTATTTCGGAAATAGAGAAATCAAATTGTGTTACCAAATGGATTTCTGTTTTAAACTTGTTCTGGGGAACAGAGAAACAGAGAAATCGAGAAACAGAAATTTTATCATGTGCGCCCTAAAGGACCGTGTGGGATCTTGAGCCCTTGTTGGTCATCACCTAGGTCAAGCAACATCTAATTGGGGTTGTGCAACCTAGATAGGCCACAACTATAATTGCATGATCCTAATTACCAATAACCGAGGTTGCTTGAGAGCTTTTATTGATCGTTGAGTTCGTGTCATCGGCTTGTCGGGGTGACTTCCCACGGGTTTCGTCCAAATGCAGTAGATTTGGCTCAAGTAGTGCAATCGGGCATTCATCATCGAGAGAGCCCCCTTAGGGCTAGTAGCTGGAAGTTGGATGATGCGAATCACATCTTTCCTCTTCTTTGTTTCTATGTATATATATAGAAATTTCCTTTTCCTTGATTTTTAATGTTTGTTCTATTTTCTTAATATTCTTTATTATTCAATCATTTTTCAAATAACAATTAGGATTTTTTTTTAATCTGAATGCTAGGATGACTTGTCACATTTAATGTCGACTTAGGCGCGCATGATAAAATTTTTACTTCTCGATTTCTCTGTTTCTCTATTTCTTCGGAATATATTTGAAATAGAAATCCGTTTGGTAACGCAATTTAATTTTTTTATTTTTAAAACAGATTTCTATTTCAAAAATAGATTTGAAGAAAAAATCAAAAGCTAAAATTTTTAACTTCTCAATTTCTGAAATAAAAATAGAATTATTTCTTCTTTTCTCTAATTTGGGCATCCTTCTTCATTCACCAGATGGGCTTTTCTATTTGGGTGTTCCTTCTCCTCAAGGCTTTAACCAAAAACCATAGCGTTGTCGACTCTGAAGCTGTCCATCCTCACCGTCAACTCCAAATCCATCCTTCTTGCCACTGTTGACTCCGACATTGTCGCCGTCCTCTTGTCAATCAGATCGTTGCTCATCTCGCCGTCAACTGCGACTCCGTCCTCCCTACCCCCTGTCGACTCCAATCTGTCCTCTTGCAGGTGACATCGTTGCTCACCTCGCCGTCAACTCTCACTTCGTCCTCCCTACAGTCAACGACTCCACTGGATCTGATCGCGTCGAATCTATCTCAGGTTCGTCTTCGAGATCGGAACCCGTGGCCCTTCTTGTGAATCTCCGAACCTGTGCGTCGTTCTCTGACGCCGATTAGCAATTTTCCATCGATTACGCCTCTCCTGCCGAAATAGCAGCAGAGCTTCGTCGAAGAAGATCGAGTCGGTTGCTTTTGTTTGATTCGGCGGCATCGACCTCGTCAAGGTCGAACCTCCACTGCCGACTTGTCGATCGGGGGCCTTTCAATTGAGTCCTCTGCAAGTTCTGCGAGGAGGACTATTGAGCCGTTGTCTGGGTTCGAGCTCAATTCGAAGATTCCTGACGAGGGGATCGTGGACTCGCCGAAGGTTAATCGACAAGTGCCACAATCGGATCTCGATGCTCCAGGTAATTTTCGAATTTGGAATTGAATATCCTGATGGTTTGTTGTTTTAGAATCCTCAATCGGATAGTGGGTTACGGTAGTAAGAAGGTTGTTGAATGAATAACCGTATGATTGCGTGTCCTATTTGGGCAGAACGCCAAATGTTAGTCATTTTACCCTAACCAAACATGTTTCATGTCGAATATAATGTGAATACTGTTTGATATGCTTTTGTCTAGTGATACTGAATTAGAGGAAAAACTTTTTCCCCTAATTTATTAGAAAGGAGGTTACTAGAAACAGGTGGAGAAAGATAAGAATGTACGAAAAAAATTCAGTATGTTCTTATTAACCCATGGGGGGGTTAGCCTTTGATTTACTATGACAGGGAAAAGAAATGGCATATTGAAGGTAGATTACTATGGTGAGTGGGTACTTATGTATATTTTTTCGTGGGTCTGGTAGTAGGATTTGTCTATTCAAAGCCAATTTTTTTGCTTCTGCTAATATGCAAAGTGTTTGTTTTCCTGTGATTTTATGATCTTTTCTTGTGATGAAATTTTCTCGGTGTACTCCCATACTTCGTATATTGTTATCTAATCAATTTTTATTCCTAGAAGTAGAAATTTTATTTTGTTATCAAATGGATTTTTGTCCCAAAAATAGAAATTTTGAGTCGTTATCAAATGGGTTTATTTACTCAGAAACTTGTCCGGGAATAGAAATCAAGAAATCAATTTCTGGCAATAAATCAATTTCTATTTTAGAAATTTTGTCATTTCATCCATAATTTTGAGGGAAGGACTTATTTGAATAAAAAATATATAGAATTTGTTGATGAACTCATACAAAGAAAAAGTTTAAGGCACAATTGAATAATTTGAAGAAGCTAGAGGACTTGGCAGCAATGTGAACTAAAATCGTAAAATAAGAACACTGAAAGATTGCTTGATTATTATCGGTTTCATTCATATGCGGTCGCCTCCCCCTTCTTCTTCTCTTTCTTTTACCGACAGAACGCCCCGTTTGGCGAACTAGATCGCCGGCCATGTTGAAGATCACCGCCTCTCTCTCTCTCCTAGAGTTCTCCATCTCTCTCTCTCTCTTTGGATTTCTCTAGATCTCTCCCTTCTCCAGAATGTTATAGCAAAATCCATCAAGAAAAGCTGCACCACTTCTAGACTTCTCCAAAGAAATCTAGTTTTGAGGCTATAATAAAATAATAATAATACTTCTAGAATAGTGTTGAAAGATAGGAAAGTCACCAACTTTCCATCCTATAAATAGGAGCAACTTGCTCCTCATTTGTGTGTCCAACTAAGAGTGTGTGAGTAAGAAGTCCAAGAGGGTGTGTGGGTGGCATGAGTGTAGGGGTCTTGAGAATGTGTTGTGTGCTATGTATGCATGTAAGTATGAGATAAATTGTGTAGAGTTGTCGAGTATTGTATGTGATGTAAGAAAATATTGTAATAGTGAAAGTCATATTTTGTGAGTTATATTTGTACCACGTTTCCGCAAAGTTCAACAGGCCATCCTCCAGTTGGAGCGTTTGATTGAGATCGCGAATCGGCACGCCGACGAGCGAGCTCAGTAACCCCGCAATCTGTAGGTGTTTCAAGGTTCATTTCGATTTGCCCGCACAGATTCATTGTTGGCTGTTGCGACGCGCAGGGTCTTTGTAATGGGGATCAGCAAGATGGAAGTGAACCTGAGGAGGTTGCTCATGGCCGCGCCTAAGCAAGAGAATCAAGCAAAACTCGCCCACGCATGTCTTCCTCCCTCCAAAAACAGCCCGGTCGTTATTCGTTGTTCTCTGTCTTTTATGCTTTGTCGATTGAGCGTGCTGTCTTTTCTGGTGATTTTTCCTCACGGATGGATTTCGTCAATGAGTAATTTCTCTGACGACTCTAAATTACGAGGGGGCGTGCAAATTAAAGCCGACGAGGAGAGGAAACCCGAGATAAAATGAGTAATGAGCAATGGAGAAAAGATTAGTTGATTGGATTTTGGTCGGAGGTAATGTAGTTCCTCTTGAGAAAGCGAACTTCGTTTTGGGAAGGAAAAAGTCCGTGACTTTTGAGGATAGGAGCTAGCCTAAATGGAAAGTTAGGCAGTTTACATGCAAAAATCAGTGTTTGATGATTCCATATATTTAATATATGGCAATTTTTCATCACGTTCACATGAGAAAATGAAAATGGTAGATTCCCATGATAATTGGCATAATGCAATCACAGAAAGATGGATTGAGGAACAAAAGCAGAGAAGAAGAACAATCTCTGCTTTTTCAAGTTAAATCTCCCGTAACGTTGTGGAAGATGTAGAGCACGGCAATGGAAATGTTGAGGAGCCAGATTTTGTTTCCTTGTTTTGAGCCTGAAGTGCATTCTGTTAATAAAAAAGATGACTCCGCCCATACTTTTGCAATGTTTCTTACCATTTTCTCTAGGTATAATGGGGAGTTAGTCCATGTATATTAGTAAGAGATCGAGGTAGAGTTTTTCGATTGAGTTGCAACCCTTTCCCAGTCTCCCATGAAAATGCAATTGAGAGTGTTTGTAGAAACTATCTTCTCCATCCTCGGTATTTAGAATAAAAAGCCTATGTTAATGCTTCTTGTAAGAGATTTTTCTTCAATTGATATGTAATCCTGCATAAGGCAGGTGATGTTTTGAATTGACTTATAGTTTGTTAAGAAAGAAATGTATATAGGTGGAGCTACTTTTTTCCCATTTAATCTAACAAGCGTATAAATATTTTTATTTTCTATCCTAATATTTGTGACAATTTCATTTCATATTATAATATTGGAAATGGTTTTGATGTTAAAAAAATTCAGAATCTGATAATTTTATTGGTTTATTGAAATTATTCTTTCTATCAATTTGTCTATACATTTTCAAATTTGATAACATCGAACCAAATCGATGATTTACATTGCATACTACTCTATCTTACCAGATGCCCAAAAGCCTACTAAAGTGGGTACTTCTTCTAGGATCACGAATCTAGGACAAGGCTTTTTGTTTGATTTATTTATTTATTTATATAAAGAGCGGAAAAATTACCAAATCAATACATATAGCAATTCAATCTTTAAAACTTTTAATTTACCAATATAATTTTTAATTTTTATATGATATTTTTCAATCGATTTTGACTAGTCAGTATGTGATGTTACCATCCTAAATAAAATCTTGCTTTTTTAAAAAAAGAAAAAAATTCTCTTTTTTTTTTTTTTTCCCTTCTTTTCTGATCAACTTTTTGGATGGTGTTAGTGTAACGGTTGCCATTACTTAGAATTTCTAACGGTGGGATTTTGATTAAAATTTTGACCACAAGTTTCGGTAAAAGATCGAGTAGAAAGTGGTATCTTTCTAATTTATCTAAAGGAACAAATAAAAAATGATAAGAATCAATTAATAAATAATTTATAAGAAATTGAAGTGCAACATTTTAATCTACCATGAATGTTATTCAATCAAATAATAACAACCTCTAGTATACTAAAGGTTTTGGTAATTTTAAGATTTTGAAGTCTATCAAACATACAAATGAGAAATAATTTTTCAGTTTACAAATCTAAATACAAGTAAGCTCCTAGTGTTGAAGTAAGAAGGATTCGTCAACCAATTTCTTGATTTGATTGAGACAATGATATGCTCAACATCAATTTAAGCCAATCACATGAAAATATTATTTTTATTAATACAATATTCTATCCTTTTCATTCAAATCTTTTTAATAGATGCCATTTGTATAAGAGGTGAAGTAATTGATGATGATAATGCTAAGGATGAAAATGAGACCGACAATATGCCAACACAAAAGAAATGGTGAAAAAGATGATAGTTAAGTCAACATGATTATTCAATAATTATGAAAATTCCTCTAACTAAGTCTTAAGAGTCCAAAATAATAGAAGCCACTTTCAAACCAACTTAAAGTCGAGCACAAAGATTAATGTGTCATGTAAATCGTACGGTACAATAATATTGCCATTAGTCTAGAAACAACATTTCTACTTTTTTTTTTTTTTTTTTTTTTTGTAATTTGTAAATTTAATAAATATTTTTATTGACAATAATAATCTCTTTTTTTATTGATATTATTTTCATAATTCTTGTTTCTTTAGTTAATTTTTTCAGATTAATTTGGCCTTCCTTTATTTCTTTTTCTTATATGAAAAACCCCACTTATGCAAATCCCGATTAAGATTTTTTATTGGGGATTTTCTAAAGAAATTGAGTGAAAAATTGGAGGGGAAGAAGGCACCGTCACTCTTGAAGACTAACGGCGCCGTTAGTTCATATCATTTCCCCAACCTTTCCATCATCTTCAACCTCCGGTGGTCTTCAACTTCGAACGCCGCTCTTCAACCTCTGAGATCAGCGCTGGGATCCTCCGCGTTCGGCTCGAATCTGAGAACCAGATCGCCGGCCATCCTCCAGTTGAAGCGTTCGATCGAGATTGCGAATCGGCAGGCCGACGAGCGCAAAATCTGTAGATTCATTGTTGGCTGTTGCAGCGTGGAGGGTCTTTGTAATGGGGATCAGCAGGACGGAAGTGAACCTGAGGAGATTACTCGCGGCCGCGCCTAAGCAAGAGAATCAAGCGAAACTCGCCCACGTATGTCTTCCTCCCTCCAAGAACAGCCCGTTCGTTGTTCGTTGTTCTCTGTCTTTTATGCTTTGTCGATTGAGGGCGCTGCGTTTTTTTGGTGATTTTCGGGCGGGGTTCGCTGCACCCGCAAAACTGTCCTATAAAACTATCGCTTCTCAAGCATCGTTAGTGCTCATTTCATTACGCTTTGCTCCTCCAACCCTCTCTCCGTTCCCTCTCTCTCTCGCTCTCCGGCCATCTGGAAAACCCACGATCCTTGTAGCAACGAATTTAACACCCAATAAAACAATGAATAAGGTTAAGGGACTTACCTCAGAAGAACGAAAAGATCTCGTATCGTTAGATTAAATTCCACATCAACAATCCTAGATATGGTCTTTAATTAACACGCAAATTTCTCTTTTTTTGTTTTCACTTTATTTAATGGAATTTAATCCAAATGCAATGCATGCTAATAACCTAATATGACATGGCAAAATGATCTAAATTATATGACATGAAATGTAATAATTGCAACTTAAAATAATATGCAAATTTAAACTAAATGGTCCTAGAATGCAAATTGATTAACATGCACCTAATTTTTGATTTTTTTATCTGGAATGTTGAATTAATAAAAGCCCTAATTGAACTACCTAAAACGAATAATTTTCGAATTCATGTTTAGGATTAATTTAAATTAACCCTATTTTGACTTAGAAAATCATTTCTTCATTTTTTTTTTTTTTTTTTAAAAATGCCAAGTTTTCTAAGAATGAAATTATCTAAATCTAATCCTAACCTATTTAAAAAGAGATTTCTAAAAAAATATGATCCTAAAAATGTGATAAAAAAAAAAAAAATAAATTTGCTAACCTAAATGTCTAAATCTGTATTCCTAATTCTACATGCTCATGCAAGATTTTTGATTTTTGATTTTTGATTTTTGATTTTTTCTAAAAATTGCAATTTATCCTAAAAAGGTGGAATTAATCTATCTTAAGATATTTGAATGAAATTCCTAACTAAATTAAAATTTTATCCTATTTAAACTAGGAATTAGGTTATCCTAATTTAAATTAAGACATTGTTTTAATTTAGTAATTTCTAGCCTAAGATGCAATCTATTTAGAAATGATCTAAGCTTAAAATTAAACATGCAATTCTATTCTAAAAATTGATGATTTTTTGTTTATTTTTTTATTAAAATTTGACATGCAATTCAACTAGCATCCTAGGTGAATTTTGCTTTTTTTTTTTTTTTTTTTTTATGACTTAATTAAAATCCCTAATCTAAATATGCAAGACAATTAAACCTAGTTAAAGATTTTTTTGATTTTTTTTTTTGAAATTAACAATTTTCATGCAACCTAGATTAACTGATTTGTTTTTTTTAGATTTACGATAACTAAAATACTTAGCCTAAACATGCAAATAACCCTAAACATGCAATATTCTAACTCAGACATTTCACAAGATAAATAGAAACAATCAAGTTCATTCAAAATTACCCAAAAAAGATATCACATATTATTCAAATCAAGGGGTGATATTTCGCTAGTAAAATCGATAAATTGATGTTAAGCCTTAAAGATCAAAATATCAATTTTATTCCCACATGATTAATTATTTCGTCTAAAGCCTTATAGACGAAAATAAAAAATCGGCGCGGTTGCGAATTAGGGGATAAATTGGAATTTCCAATCATTTATCAGGGTCTAATGTTGTTAACAAAAATAAATAACAATAAGACAATAACAATAAAATAACAATAAAACAATAAAAATAAAATAAAGTAAATAAAAGAAAGGAAATCTACCTAATTGTTTTTTTGCCTTTTTGCTTTTTTTCTTTTCTTTTTTTTTTCTTTTTCGAAAAAAAAGAAAAAAAAAGGAAAAAAAGAGGGCCGACGAGGGGGAACGGCTAGGGTTCCGGTGGCGGCGCGACGGCGGCGGGAGCACGGCGGCGGGCGGCAGCGTCGGGGGTGCTTGGTGGCTCGGCAAGGCGTCGGACGACGGGGGCGTGGCGGCGGGGGAGCTGCGGCTGGAGGTGGCCCAGATCTGGCCTCGGGGGAGCAGATCTGGGACGGCGGGGAGGCGGAGGACCTCGAGCGGCTGCGGGCTCCCTCGGGGCGGCGCGACGATGGCGCAACGGGCGGCTAGGGCGGCCGGGGGACTGCTCGGGCGGCAAGGAGGCTCGGCGGCGGGGGCGAGCACGGGCGGCCGGGGCTCTGGGCGCGGGCGTCGCGGTCGCGGTGCGCTGGATCGGGGACGCAATGGGCGAGCGACGGGCGAGCGGATGACGGAGGCCGCGAGGAGCGCCGGCGAGATCAAAGGAGTGTGATGGCGGGGACGATGGCGGGTGGCGGCGATGGTGATGTCGTCGCTGGCTCGGCGGCGGCGCCTAACCTCGGCGAGGGCCTCGGGGCGTCGCGACGTCTAGGCGTGGGGGCGTCACGGCTCGAGGAGGCACGGCGTGGAGCGGGACGGCGGCTAGCGACGCGGCCCCTAGATCTGGAGGAGGCAGCGACGGCGGCCGGCGATGGGGCCGGCGAGGGTTCTGGAGGCGCCGAGGTCGCGGGGGGAGTCGGGGCTCGCAGCGAGGCGTCGGCTCGAGCGGCGCGAGGCGGCGGACGGCGTTGGGGCGGCCGGGGCGTCTTGCGAGGCTGTCGACGGTGACGGCGATGGCGACGGCATCCGGCGAGGAATTCCCCCTCGGGAAGGCGAAGAGACGCCGAGGAAAGAGAGAGGCTTCGGCCTCTTTTCTTTTTTTCTTTTTTTTCTTTTTTTTTTTTTTTTTTCCCTCAGCTCCCCTACTTCCGACAACCCTCTCCTCTCTCTCTCTCTCTCTCTCTCTCTCTCTCTCTCTCTCTCTCTTTTCTCTTGTTTTGATCTTTTTTTCTTTCTTTCTTTTTCGAAAAAAGCCGCCACCCTATTACAAAAAATGAACTTCTTTTATAGTGATTCTAAACAGCCACTTATATGGCATTTCTCGAATTTCCATCTCCAGTCGTATTAAATCAAATCTGTAAATTAGGGCATGATTTCGCAATTAGTCCGATCTTGCTCGATTTCTTCCATTCTCGCAAAAATTATTGCCTCTTATTCACATGATTTTTAAATTGCTTCGCATTTGACAAAAAATCCGAATATCCATTAGAATTTCAATTTTCCTTGCACAATTCAATCAAATCAATCTCCCCATTTTTTCCATTTTTTCATTTATTTGTCCAAAATGCAAATTTTATTTTTCTAAAATTAAGTGTCAACAGGACCTTAGCGGGTGCAGGATTTTATTAGTAACCCCAGAGGGTGTATTGTTTTGTTGCTTCTACCACATTATTTCTCAGCCAAAAGAAATGGAAAACTAAGTGAGATGACTAAATTGAAATATATTGAAGCTCCAGATAAGTGCTAAATCTAGAAATTGATGACCGGTTTAGTGACATGTACTGCAGTTCACCTCTAGGAACTGTATCTCCCAGGAGATGATTAGTTCAGGACAATTTGGTATCCTTTGAAAAAGTTAGTCTAATGCATGTTTCATTCAGATCTCTCTGTTGTTTATCTAGTTAGCGACTTTCTCAGTTATAGTCCTTATTGTTCTTTGAAGCATCTCTTTACTTTTGCAATGCTGTTGTCGTGTTGGCTTTGTAGTATGTTGCTACTTTAATAGAACAACTGGAGCAGCTGGCTGAGGAGAGAACCCCAGATGGGTTACCAAGGTCCATGTCCTTTGGAACGCTTTGTCATTTACCATTGTTGTTTAATGAGATGAGCATTTCATCTTGGATTTTTCATCTTTGAATGTTGGACCCTTTGATACCAGTTTTCTGGTTATGGACCAAATGGCATGGTTTTGTTGGCTGGATCATGCTTGTTGTTGCCTCTTATATTCACTCAGAAGAACTAGAAGGAAAAAGACTTTTGCTATCGACTTTTTAACCAGTCAAATATTGCAAGCTATTCTGAATTTTTTGTTGATTCCTCGGTTTTGTAGAGGAAGAGAGGGATATATATCATTTCTTATTCATAAAGGACAGATTTAGAGAATATTTGCTCTTTGGGTAGGCATTGTGTATGTTGATATTTCAATTCATGTTGGAAATCTTTTTAGCTTTTAGTCCAAATTCAGTGATAAGATTAATGTTATTAAGAATAATTTTCTTGGGTGTTATACGCAAGCATGAGCTTGCGTGTGTGCACAAGGAAGCACGCCTTCACGGCTATGTGCTTCGGAATTTTATGATGGTCGTCATTTGTTGCTTAGCAGTAGATGTGAGTATACAAAGGTTATCGACTCTGTTGGAAGACGTTAAAATGAGTTTTAACCTTGTCTTTATTATGTATTTGAAGTGAACATGCTTGTAGTTGAATCAGCATACATCAGATTTGCTGCCTCGATAATTGCATGGATTTGTTGGTGCAGAGTTCCAAAGGCAATGGTGATTGATTATTCTGAAAAGATTGAAGCAATTGCTGCGAAGTTATCAGCTCCTTTGGTGAGTGTACATGACCTTTAAATCTTTGTGCTGGTTTTCTATATGACAGCCGAGATTCAATTACTGTTGATTCTCTACATGTCTCTTGGACATTTTTGGTTTGGTCCATAGAATTATATCACCTTTCTTCTTCCTTCCATTACTAAATATTGTTAGAGCTGGCTATCCTTACTTTCATCTTCTTGATTGCCTTAAGTGCAAGTCTATAAGCTGGAAATAAATGGATGGATTAAATCTCCTTGTCCCCTTACAAATATGGACCTGGGTTTAGTAGTTCTTGATCATTTCATGGTTCTAACAGAGTATGTTTGTGCTATTGTGGATGGAACAGATTCTTTCATGACATAGCAAACCCCTGTTAAACTTTTGTTTAGAATGACTTATACTCTCAAGTATTTGGCATGCAGAATTAGAACAGTTTGGTGTGTTAGTCAGAGCTTAGACGGTCCTCTATCTTGTTATGGATATCAGTGAAGCCCCTTAGTATCTTATTGGCTAAGTTTGTTTTGTTAATTTAGGAAGACAAAATTCACAATGTTTAATTTTTTTTTTTTTTTTTTTTTGAAGGGGCCCCCCGGGGGGGGGGGATTATAGTAGATGGTTGCTGATTGCTGGTGCTCGCTGCAAATCTTTCAGCTTGTCTTCTTGCAGGCGTCTATTATGTGCCTATGGAAGTTGTCAACTCACTTGTCTAATCCTTTCCAAGTGCACTTTTAACTGAAAAAGTTTGAGTTGCTTTCCATCGGGTATGAGGTTTCATGATATGTACTCTCTGCTTGCATTTCTCAGCATGATGTGGATGTGGAAGAGTCTCAGGAGCCCTTCCCAAGAAGTTCTTCTGGAGAAAGCCCTCATAAAGAATTGGAAGATCCGGTTACCCAAGATCAGGATTAAGAAGGAGATTTGCATAAGTGAATCTACTACAGTGATTCTGAAGGGGAAAAAAAAAAACTACTACAGTGACGATGTATCTGTTTTGTTGCCTTTTATCGCAATAGTAAGTTATCTACATGAGCCATTACCGATTTGTGATTGTAATTCATTGCTTAGATTTTAACAGGCCGACCTCAAGTACTGCAGATACAACTCAATCCCGTAATCAAGTTGATACATCAGGACCTGTCAAACTTGATGCTGTAGCACAAGCACACATTGAAAAGCATAGGTAGTTTTTATCGTTCTTGTTTGACAGTAATGATAACTTGTCATGATTTGTTATTACAGGACAACTTTATAGTTTGGGGTTTTTCCCATACCCAAAGCTATTGAATAGTTCATGCATTGCTTCTTGTCCTGTTTAGAAAATGTTTTTGTCCTGAGCACCTGATTATGGGGGCACTTCATCGTTATATGTCATCATCATGAGAACTTAGAAAAACCAAAGATTATATATAGGCTGGAACGTGAAGGATCTAAGAAGCTGGTCAGGTATAAAGATTTTTATTTTTATTTTTTTGGTCGAAAGGTATGAAGATATGTTGAAATGATACATACTGAACAATATGAAGACAGAATAGAGTAAAATCTCTAGACTTTGGTGTCGAGTAAAGTTGAAGAAGATATGCTGTAAGACTAGCATATGGCTCTGAGGTTGAATCAGTTTAACTTTCTCAGGTTTAAAAGTAGAGTGTGATTTAGTTTGTGAGTTAAGATGCTCTCCTTGAGTGTGTTTAAGCTTCTTTTTTCTTCAAGCTAGTTTTCCCATCTTCCATATTTCAACCTTCAGCTTACTTTGTGGACCAATGCTGTGGTGTTATGATTGTCCTTCTCTAAGTATTATAAGTAGATACTGTGATTACACCTTTTCCTTTCAACAGGAAGCTTCAAGACGATCTGACAGATGAAATGGTGGGTTTGGCACGACAACTGAAAGAGAGTAGCCTCGTAATGAGTCAGTCCCTGCAAAATACAGAAAAAGTAAATCTTGATACTATGTTAGGCGTCTTTTAATTTTTCTTTATCTTAATTCCTTTTGTAATGGCAATTCCGGGATGTAACTTTAGTGATCTGCTTCAATCTTGCAAGTCTGTTGCAAACCAGCTGCTTTAATCATGACATTTCCCTGGGCAGTGGCTTTTCCATTTAACTCTACAATTTACTGAGTCTGAGGATCCTTATGGGTTTCATTGCAGATACTTGATTCAACAGAGAAAGCTGTTGAGGACAGCTTGGCAAGCACAAATCGGGTTAATGTACGAGCAACACAGATATACTCAGAAAGCTCTAAGACTACATGCTTTACTTGGCTTCTGATCTTCGGGATGACATGTATCTTTATTATGGTTGTGCTTTTGATTTGTGTCACTTAAGACAATCCTATTTCAAGTTTTGTCAGTTGAGTTATAGTACTTGGCATCCTGTTATGTTGTTGAAAACGTGACAGTGTGAATGTGTAGCTTAAACTCTTTGCCAATTGAATTGTGATTGAGCTTTTATAAGGTTCTCTAGACTGAGTTAACAGTGCTCTGATGCTTGCACGTCTAGATGCACTCAGGAGGTAATGATGGACAGACCACTGTGATATATTCAAAAGAGTGTCTTCGTCGCTGTAGTTCTAGTGTGAGAACTGTTTCTTCAGTTTTTGGATCTTTACTACAATGATTCGTGGCAATTGTTTCTTAGGTTTTTGGATCTTGACTTCAATAATTTTTCACTTGGCATCAGAACTAGCTAGCTATGCAGAGGGAAGTAACTTCCAAACTGAAAAACCGTATATCAGACCTAACGACTTGCCAGAAGCACAAAGAGAGCTGTGCAGGGTGGGAATGTCCTAGCAGAAGTAAATGCTGTATGGACATAAGAGGAATCGGTGCTCATGCAAAAGAACACCAACAGAACTGTTGGTACCGATTGAGTTCCAGGTATTGATTCACTTCCAACGAGTAGTGTTCTCTTGGATTGTAATCATTCGTGCTGAATGACCCTGAAAAATGGTCCTGGTGCTTATCTCCCAGAACCAAAAAGCAAGACTTAACAAAATCATTATTTCGGGCACCATGATGAGGGTTCAGCCAAGAGCATTATAACTGAGACAAAATTCATATGCTCATTCATTTCTAGGTACGACAATAAAGTAGAAAGACCGAAGATTCAAGAGAGTATAAACGACTCTCGACACATTGCGTAACTGTAGTATCACATCATAGCCACAACGATAACTGAGGATGCTTTGTGAACCTACATTCGTCGTTCAAGCATCAATCATTTATCCCTTTTCAGCAGATGATGGCATTATGCTGAAAGAAATTAGTACAATAACATACAGAGAGGATTCAGAAGAAAGTAAGCAAGAAGAAACAAAAGTCCTAGTCTCAAGGGTGAAAAGGCAAGATATCTAAAGAAACCAGCTTTCAATCAGATGAGAGGTGACATCCTCTCAACTTTCGCCCTCCTAGTTTCAAATAAGTAAAGTCGGACTGCATAAATTTTTCTTCAACTCCCTTGCACCTTCTTAAGAGCTTAACGAGGTATTATAGCTCCTCATTACTCGTGAAAGCTTTATATACGTAAACACCATGGGCTCCTTCTCTAAAGCCAGAATATGTAAGTAACTGGATCAAAGAGTCATTCTTTATCTCCAACCAGAAAATGGTTTTCTGTCGTGCTCATGCCTGACAAATGCAGCTGCTTTCGCTTCTTTACAAGATGTAGTGCAGTTCTCCGGTCATCTAGAGCTCCTTCACAATCTGGCTGCAATGTGGGGGCTAATTCATTAGTATCTTTGCATGCTAAAGCTAGAAGAATTACAATGATCAATGGCATACCTTAAGAGATAATGCTCTATCGAAGCTAGCAATGGCGCTATCAGGCTCTCCAAAGTTTAACTGTGCTCTACCCAGCGTGATCCATGCCTGCATAAATTCAATGCTCAACAAGGAAAAAAATAATTCAATTGTTAGTACGACAAACTATTTTCGGCAAGAAAGTTTAAAATAATGAACATAGAACAGAATCAAGTGAACACAATAACTAAAAACACGATAAATGATAGTAACTTTGTTCCGTGCAACAATTAACATATTAGATAGAACATAATCGCCTACAAATGTGGCGAATTCACATGCCTCCATGAATTAAGGGAGTAATCTCCTTGAGGTCATGTAAAGGACATGAGAAGACAATTCTGACCAACAAAAAAAGATACCTATTCCAGCTAATATCATAAAGAGTTCCTTCATGTCATTTAGCTAGTACTCAAGCGTCCTTCTCTACTTGTATAATCATGTTTTTGCAACCTTCTCGGTTATATGCTTCTACGTGAGATCCTTCAATTGGATCTCTTCTCCCTCCACAACTTAGTATATTCAAATCAATCCACTTGTTGTTCATAATAAAAAGCAAAACATAATAGAAACTAAGAAGGTTGAACAGCTACTCTTGGTGATACTCCTTATAGCCAAGGTACATTTTAAAGAGGTAGCTGAAAAGTTGTCTGGAATTACTCTCCTAAAAGTTAATGAAGTTAATTGGCTATGACATCGATATTGACAAATATTTATCAATACCTCTCATATGAACATTGAAGTGAATAATTTCTAATGAGATCTGCTCCCTGAAGAAAAGCCATGAAGAAAAGAGAGACCACATGACAAATTTGCATCCTTAACATAGAAAACAAAAACCAACATAAAGGGGTGGACGACAGGCTTCGCCATAGGTGAAGAATTCGAAGAGGGGACTTATGCAAACAATACATATGCTCACAATGGCAAAGTAGTGTTATAACTTCATGTTCTTGGCAACACAGATTAATAGATACTAGAAGACTTTCACCAAGATCTACGAGCTATGATATAGTCAACACACGCAACATTTGTGCAAATAACTAATAAATTTGCACCTGAGTTTGTCCAGAACTCCAGACACGCTGGGCAAATAACGGATGCTTGTTTTGTTGTTCTAGGGCAACTGAGACCTGTAACACCTCTGATTGGAAGTGTGCAGGCTCCCAGGGCGAGTTACGTTGGGAATCCTGTCTACCAGCATCCGAGTTCTTATGGTTATCAGCCTAGATATGTCTATCCTCCTTATGGGTAAGTCCAAAGTCATGTAATTTCCTGCAAGGAACTTATATTTATTTTTCCTGGTTAGAATTGGATGCTTGTGCTGCTGTGCAATCTGGGTTTCCAGAGATGTAGCAACTGGCATATAATTCAAAACTTCCAAAATTAGAGAATAAATTTGTTGATCACATGCAAAATGGAAAATCAGATATAACCGAATGTGTGGAGCATCTTCCTTTTTGTTTGCCTGAATGAAGTATTGTGTGAGCAAAGTTTGTGACATTTCATCTCCCATATATTGGTTGGAGCTCTATTTGTATTTAAGATTATCAAATTTATTCCTGGCCACTTGTAGTATGAAGGTCAGCATATTGATTAAATTGGTCAAATTGATGACATCTTCAACAAATTATTTGAAAGGAAAAGATTCCTGTTGATGTAATATTTTGATGTGTCTGTATCTTCTAAAGTGATTCAATTACTTTCTTCACCGCAGGTTCCGCCCTACATATTGGCCTAACTATGTGCATCCACAGGTAAATATTAGATATCCTTATTGTTGAAATTTCAACTTTTCTTAGAAGTTGTAGCATAAAGTGTTGGTAACCCATATCGAGCTCACGATATGAGTTAATCTACTCTTCTGCATTTGTGGGGTGCCTATAACTATAATCCTTACATGGCCCAAAGCATTACCTCGCAAAGATATTGGGCACCATCCGCGAGATAGAAGCAACATATGCGCATTTGGGCAGTCAGGTCATCGACCTCCCGGTAATCATGGGCATCCGATGTTTCTTGGTTATCGAGGCCGGTCAGCATACTATGCAACTTTGGGGGCCCAATATGACTAGAGGGACGACTGCTGTAGTTCCCGCCATTTGAGTGCCTTACCCTGCTGGTATTTTTCTGTCTCTCTCATTTAGCAAAATGATGTTTCTGGAGCTCCTATGATGTCGGGAATACACATCCTTATGATTATATCAGTTTTTATTTTTATTTTTTATTGAACACGGCTTTGGTGCAATCTTAGTGAAGTTTTGGGCTTTGCTTAAGGCCCAAAACAACCTGAAGAAACGAAGTGGCGGCAAGGCAAATCGCATTTCTTATTTAATAATTCTACTTTTAGAGCATGAATCCAAGATGGCTCCGACACGCTCATTCTAGAAGTTAGCCGAAACATCATTTTGCTAAATGAGAGACAGAAAAATACCAACAGGGTAAGGCACTCGAATGGCGGGAACTGTAGCAGTCGTCCCTCCAGTCATATTGGGCCCCCAAAGTTGCATAGTATGCTGACTTGGCCTCTGATAACCAAGAAACATCGGATGCCCATGATTACCAGGAGGTCGATGACCTGACTACCCAAATGCGCATATGTTGCTTCTATCTGCGGATGGTGCCCAATATCTTTGCAGGTAATGCTGGGCCATGTAAGGATTATAGTTATAGGCACCCCGCAAATGCAGAAGAGTAGATTAACTCATATCAGTGAGCTCGATATGGGTTACTGAACACTTTATGCTACAACTTCTAAGAAAAGTTGAAATTTCAACAATAAGGATATCTAATATTTACCTGTGGATGCACATAGTTAGGCCAATATGTAGGGCGGAACCTGCGGTGAAGAAAGTAATTGAATCACTTTAGAAGATACGAGACACATCAAAATATTACATCAACGGGAATCTTTTCCTTTCAAATAATTTGTTGAAGATGTCATCAATTTGACCAATTTAATCAATATGCTGACCTTCATACTACAAGTGGCCAGGAATAAATTTGATAATCTTAAATACAAATAGAGCTCCAACCAATATATGGGAGATGAAATGTCACAAACTTTGCTCACACAATACTTCATTCAGGCAAACAAAAAGGAAGATGCTCCACACATTCGGTTATATCTGATTTTCCATTTTGCATGTGATCAACAAATTTATTCTCTGATTTTGGAAGTTTTGAATTATATGCCGGTTGCTACATTTCGGAAACCCAGTTGCACAAAGCAGCACAAGCATCCAATTCTAACCAGGACAAATAAATATAAGTTCCTTGCAGGAAATTACATGACTTTGGACTTACCCATAAGGAGGATAGACATATCTAGGGCTGATAACCATAAGAACTCGGATGCTGGTAGACAGGATTCCCAACGTAACTCGCCCTGGGAGCCTGCATACTTCCAATCAGAGGTGTTACAGGTCTCAGTTGCCCTAGAACAACAAAACAAGCATCCGTTATTGGCCAGGCGACGCCGCCTGGGTCGCGGGTCGCGCCACCCTGGGCGGTGGTCACCGGGACGCACGATCCCCACACGGCAGTGGTGGCTGCTGGAGAAGAAGATGAAGAAGACGAACGGAGAAGACGAAGAAATGAAGAAGACGAACGGAGAAGACGAAGAAGACAAACGGAGATTTGGCATTTCTGAAATGCCAAATGCTCAAAGCTGGTCCGGAGGAGCATTGGGCTTTCAGCATTCTACTAGCATTTGGAATGCTAGCGTTTGGCCAAGTATCCCCCAAATGCTGAACCAAACGCTTCAATATTTTTCCCAAGGGGCTTTCGGGGCTGAAAGCTCCTTGGGAATGCTGAACCAAACAGCCCCTTAATATACAACAAATCAACATTAATAAAGTAACAGCTGGCCATATCGTTTTATGTAATTCCATATCCCAATCATTTCATTCCATTGCCTCTTTAGCACATCAACCTCAACCCACTCCATATCACTGGACATTTCATTCCAGTTCCACCACCACCAATAATATGGTGGACCTTAAAGAAAAGAGGAACCAAAAATATATTTGAGAGATTACTAAGAAAATTCACTTTCTTTGGAAAGCAAAATTCGAAAGAACCAAAAGGAAAAATAAAAATAAAAAACAACCATGAAGAAATTTCCCCTGCAAATAAATGGAGGTTAGCTCTTCAATTATCTTTTCTCAAGCTCCCACAGCTGTAAAATGATCACAATCCCAGTAAGCAACTCCTCAAATCAGACAGGTTGGACAGGCTAAAACATTCACGGGGTAAGCAGTGAGCTATTCTGCACGTCAATCAAATTTGACTCCCAACAGAGCAACATCGGAATTTCCATGAAACCACAAAGGGGCAAAAAGAAATCGAAAGCAGATGCGAAGAACCGTGATTCACCTCAGCGAGCTTGTCGCCTTGAGACTAAAACGACCGAGCCAGCTCTCGGTGATCGGGCGACGACGACGACGACGGCGACGACGACGGGCCGTCCTCCCAAAGCTAGGGCTCTTGACGCAGGTCGTTCTTGGTCCCCAGAAACGTCGGCGTCTTCGGGGGCTTTGCCCGGTGGTGGTGGTGGTGGGTCGTCGTCATCTTTGTCGAAAGGGAGATTTGGGAACTTGGAAACGGCGTTGAGGGGGCGCTTGGCGCTAGCGTTCTTCTTGTTCCACGACAACTTCATCTTCGTCTTCAGGATTTCGCCGCCAAGGTTTTACTGTCGATCGAACCGAGCGTAAGTGAAAGAAAGGCCGGTGTCCGATTTCCGTATTGGTAGTCCCAGGAATGAGATTCTGCCATAGACGACATCAAATAAATAAGCCCAAAAATGAATCTTATATACATTTACTATTTTTAGAGTTAATGTTAATGTCCGTATATGATTTGATTTTTAATTACTTAGAGAAAATAATAAATCGAAACCTTAATATTGCATAAATATTTCTAATACATCATATTTCTATCACTTTTTAAGTAAGATTAATAAATAATTGATATTTGACGATGCAATGAATGGTTATATAATTAGAGTTGGTATCATGAAAAATCCTAAGCTCGCACATTTATAATAAATTTATGTTAAATTATTTCTTTTGACTATCATTTATTCTCGGATGAACAGTATTTTGTAAATCGTGCTCGTGAATAATAAGTCGTGAATTAAAAATTTCCAGAATTTAATAAATGATAAATTATAACTAGAAATCATTAAAAGCATTAATTAAAGCAACCATCAATTAATTAAAGAAGAGCATACTTAATTAACCACATAAACCACATTAAGCAAATAAAGTAAGATTAAACTAAACTAATATTTTCAACCAAAAAAAAAAACTAAACTAATATAATCTATCAATCTAACTACCTATTTTAGGGCTAATACAACTTAATTAAATCGCCTAAACTATAATTAAATCTAACTAAACTGACCTTAAGCAAGTTTAGGCTCTAATCAAAGGATTAAGAGCTAAACTCACTCGTTAAGTGGGCCGGAGACACCGACGCGGCGGCAACGCTCGCGGACCTCTACCACGACGATCCAAGGCGGTCCCAAGCTCAACACAGCCACCACAGCCTGAACTCCCTCTCGAAAACATCGAAAAAATGCCTTCTTTGCCGGAGGAGAAAACAAGTTGAACAGCTTGGCTGGAGCTCCGGCAAGGGGGTTGGCCGGCAATCGGCAGCACCTGGTGTCACGCCCTGAACCTCGAGCACGCCAACATCCCACCATGGTCATTCGTAAGCGACATTCCCAGGTTAAGTCGCCAACCCAATCAGTTCTTTAATGCACATGCGGAAGCGTATTATAAAACCCCTGACAATAAAATACGAGATAGAAAAGCAGGAAGCAATTTCACAACAATACACTTTAATAAATCAACGGAATTATAAATAAAGGCCTACAGCCAAAAGCTTACAAAAGATTGGCTCTTAAAAAGGAACCATCCTACGTCCTACAAGTTGGACACATTCTCTAATCTTCCTATCTTCACCTCTGCAACTCCTCAAGGCCGACCCAAGCGATCTGGTTGCTTCGTCCACAGGGGACCTGAAAATGTTGGCCCACAACGAGGTGAGACATTGTCTCAGCAAGTTCAACCCCCTAAACCCCTATTAGAAAGAAAATACACCCTAGAGTGACCTAGCCACAATATCAAGAAGACTTATCTTGCATTAGCCTTCATCTACAGGTTAGCACAATTTATATAATTCAACCACGTACGATTATGATAACCATATAATTGAGGCACGATCACATCATCAGAGCAATTCAATCACTTGGATCGTCTCTGCGATCAATCAGCTCGGCCGATTACATGTCATTCTTTCAAATCAATCTCTGCATCCCAATCACGACCCTAGAGGTAGGCTTAACAATCGGTGGCAATCACGGCCCCACTCGGCACGACCTTTAATAGGTGGTAAATCACGGCCCCACGGGCACGACCTCAACGAGGTGGTAAATCACGGCCCCATTGGGCACGATCTCCAGAGGTGGTTCATCACGGCCCCATTGGGCATGACCTCTAATAGGTGGTTCATCACGGCCAAATTCCCATCAATTTTGACACATAGGATTTTTGCAAAGAACCCCTAATTATCGCAATCACACTTAATTCACCACAACCAATCATCAAATTAAAATTCTAAATGTACAGCAGCGATCGGCACGAAATTCTGAGCAATTTGGGTGAAAAATAAATTTTCCATTTTTTAATAATATTTTATTAATTTCGAAATTTAATATATTATTTTAATCCCCATAAATTCAAAGCAATTAAATAATTCAAAATTAAAATCCAATTATGTCCCATCAAAGCTTAACATTAATTAATCCTTTCTTAGCCTTGATTATACACAACTTAAATTAAACAAATCACTTAATCTAAAACATAATTAAATACACTCAACTAACCACCTAAACATGCTTAATTCACACTAAACACACTTAACGCATCATTAACACTCTAATCAAGGTTTAGTGAGTTAAACTCACCCAAACGACGAGCCGAATGGACCAAAACGACGAGGACGACGAGGGGATCGACTTTCTCCAAAGCGGGCCAAGCATCTGGGGTCGGGAAGTCGGCCAAAACGGCCACGAAGGGGCTGAGAAACCCATTTTCTTCCCCTCTGTTTGCTGCTGTTTGTGGCCGAAAAAGAGCAGATCTGGGGCTGGTTCTAGCGGAGGAACGGCGGGGAACGGTTGGCGGCTCGCGGTGGCTGCTCCGGCAACGAAGGTGGGCGGTGGACGGCGGACGGCGCGGGCTGCTGGACACGAGGAAGTTGCGGGGCGCGGGCGACGGGAGCTGGGCACAGCGACGACGGTGACTCGACACGGCGACGGAGGGGCGGCGGAGTGGCAGTGTGGCATGGTGGAGACGGCGGCTCGGCGAACGGTGAACGGCTTGCGCGCGAGGGCTGGCGTCGATGGGGGCTTCGGCCAGTTCCCTTTCCCTCTCTTCTCTCTCTCTCTCTTTTGTTCAAAGGTAGAAGATGAAGTGGTGGGGCCCACTTCCCTCATTTTCCCTTTTCTTGAATCCCCAAATAAGGCCCACCATGACATCACCATATGAGGTCATCCTCCACTACTCATCCCCCCACAACTTATTTCAATGGTTGCACTCACATTTTCTGCCGAGGTCCAAATCTTGTACATCCCAATTTCTTCAATTTCACTCGATTCTCTTCCAATTGAATTAAATTGAAGCGCATAAAATTAATCCAATATCACCATACTTTAATTCACACTCTTACTTGTTCTTAGAACCTTCTTTAGTCTTAAAAGCGCGATCAAAGGCGGGCCTACTAATTTCTCGAGCCAAGTTAGCCATTCTCTGATTTAATTCACTGAAAAACTCAGTTTGCATGAAGATTCTTCCGAGGATGACTCAATGATCCTAAAATGATTTGCGACGTACCATGACTTCCAATTTCTGAATTCCATCTCAATTTTCACGGTTAAATTCAATGGTGCGATCCCGGCGCGCCTAATCCACCGAGTAGCTTTCAAGGAAATTTTCTTACATCCAACCTGAGTGTGATCAGTCCCCAAGTCTGACGCATCAAAATCCCTTAATTGCTTCACCCAATAGACCAGTTCCCTCGTGAGTGGCCGACTCAGAGTGATGAACTACATGCACAGATGAATTACCCGACTCAATTGACTGAAAATAAAATTAAGGAAAATCGGGATGTCACAACTCTTCCCCTTATAAAAATTTTGTCCTCAAAATTTAAACCTTACCAATCCTTAAACCAAGAGGTGGGGGTACAGTCGTCTCATCTAATCTTCTCTTTCTCTGGTTGCTCTCTCTCTGTACTGCGGTACTGCCAGATGACTTCCAGATCTTGCGCAAAACAATCTGTTCCAAAAGAGTACGCACTTGTCCATCTTCGCAAAACAAAAGTTGTAGAAATTTTTGGTTCTTTTTCTTTTTATTTCTATTTTTTCCACAAAGCGGCTAACTGCCGCGCCAGGGATTTGAAACCTCGACTTCGGACCAATCGCTTCCTTCCCGAGTACCACTCGGCTAAAGGTGCCAACGGTGTCTCGACTTGCTTCCTTTACTCACTTAAAGCCAAAATCTTCCTTTGAACCCAAATTTGATGGATTTTGATTTAAATGCCGATTCATCTTCCCTTCCTTAACATGTCGAGACGTCCTTACCAGGGCGACACCCTAGGAAAATGTACTTTCCCACTTAAAATTCCAAAGGTCCTTGACACCATTCTACGCAACTCCTCTGTCGACTCTAAGCGGTTTTTAAACTGTTCCTGATAACTGCGACTGAATCACTAATTTCTGAACCGACTCTGTACTTGCGAGTTTCTAGTCTCTGATCTCAGCACAACAACTGAAGTTCTTAACACTCTGCTCTGCACTGACTAAAAAGAAACTATCTGACTGATCTGCTGAAACTGGGAACCTTTGGTCAAGATCTGATATGACTCTAACACTGATCTCGGCAACTGCAATCACTAACTACTGCACTGACCCTGGCTTATGATCTTTCTTTCCCTAACTTCGTCGAGCAATTGAAATTTGCACTCTCTCGCTATACATTGCTTAAGAACGAACCATCTAAAAGCTCTACCAACTTGGAACATCTGATCTAAATTTGAAATACAATTCATCCCCGGCACCTCCATGCAGATGATTTATATGATATACACACACTTCGGCGTACCTATTCTAATCGAGATCTTTTCGTGCTGTACTAAGGTGAGTTGATTATGTTCATCTGTCGACCACAACCCATTAAAGAATCAATACTCTTCTCGACTCCTTAATAAGCCCGTCGTAACATTCCATCATGCTATACTTCCATTCCCACACAAGACTCTCTCAAGTGCTTGAAAAAGCTTTCCCGGTTTACATTACCAAATTCTCACTTACTGACACATCGGACACTTACAACTTGTTCAGCGATATTTACCTTCATACCGACCTACCAATCTCTATGATGTAGATTCTAACTCATCTTCGTACTGTTTTGACAACGCTGAAGTTGCTATGATGAGCTTCCCATAAGATCTCTTCCTTAATCTCTGCATCGTCAATTACACAAAATCGTCCTCCGAACCTTAGTTTTCTGTCTTCAGAAATATGAAAATCAACCTCTCTCTCTTTTGTATTTACTTGCACGATCTTCTGAATCTCTGGATCTGACGATTGAAGTGTTCTAATTCTGATCCGTACTCCCGGCTCAATACTGAGGGCGGCCACAAGATTTAAAAGGTGGCTTACCAAAATTTGAAAATCGAATCTCCACTTTCTCATGTAAGGTCCACTCTTTAACCAGTATATGCACGAATGAAGGCTCTTGACTCAACGCATTAGCGACCTCTTTCATCCTTCCGGGGTGATACCGGATACTACTATCCGAGTTCTTCAAAAGATCTGGTTCACAGCATTATCTCATATTCAATTCCTCCTAAGAGAATAAATACTTTGAGACTTTGACAGTCAATAAAGATCTGGAGTCTTTCTTTACCCTAATGATATCTCTAAATCTTCAGAGGGAAAACTATTGCCGTGAGTTCCAAGTCATCTGTAAAGTAATTCAGTTCATAAGGTCTCAATTGACGGGACACACATGCAATAATCCCATCATGCTGCATCATCAAGCAACCCAATCCTTTAAATGATGCATCACTAAAGATCTCATATCCTCCAGGACCAGATGGAATGGCCCACATAGGTGCAGTAGTTAGCCTCTTCTTAGGCTCTTGAAAACTACACTCGCACTCATCTATCCACACGAACTTTTCTTCCTTCCTCAGTAGTCCTGTTAACGGCAATGCTAACACTGAAAGAAAACCCATATACGAACTGTCTATAATACTTTGCTAAACCTAAAAACTTCTGATCTTTGTCACTGTAGTCAATCTCGGCCAACTGTTCACTGCTTTAATCTTGGATGGGGTCTACGGAGATTTCTTCGCCTGAAATCACGTAACCTTGGAACGCAATACAAGTTATCCAAAACTAGCATATGCTAAGCTTATGTAAAATCCAAAAGTACTCAAAGCTTGAAGTACCATCCCCAAATGTCTCTCGTGCTCCTCGGCACTCTTTGAACACACCAAGATAACTTCAATGAACACGATCACAACTGATTTAAGTACCCTTACACATTCTGCTCATAAGACCCAAACAAATAGCTAAGGTATCCGTCAAACCACACAACATTACAGTGAACTCATAACTGCCGTATTGAGTGCAAGATGCCAACTTCGATATGTCTTTCTTCCTGATCCTCAACTGATGATACTCTGACCTCTAGTTGATCTTGAGGAATATCAAGATACAACCACAACGAACCAACTTTCTTCTTCACGAATAGAACAGGTGCTCCCCAAGGTTATGCACTGGAACGTATGAATCCTCTACCCAATAATTCCTGCATCTGCACCTTCAGTCCTTTTAACTCAGGTAACACCATTCGGTAAGGAGCCGTAGGGACCGGCTCGTCGTCCGGGTGCTAATTCAATCATGACTCTATTTCTTTTTCTAACAACAAACCTGGCAATTCTTCAGAAACTACCTCAGAAACTTTTGTACTACAATTATGTTCTTGATATTCGGCCCCTCAACTAACGCATCCATTACCTTTGCCATGTAGATTCGATAACCAACAAATTGAACCAAGTCATCTTCAACGACGAATAACAAGGATTGAAATTCCTCTTCAACTTGCAGTAATTCCAAAACTCTCGTATGCTAACTGAACAAACCGAATTATATTACGCCACGATTCAAAACAACGAAAGCTCCTTGAGCCAAACCTTTTTATAAATGACTTCCAAGTTATATTTAAGCAAATCCTTCAAGTACAACTTTAGTCAAAGATCCCTCTTTCTACTACTTTATTACCACAACGAAAATCCTACAACCTTCACCTGAAAATTCTGCTACACTATTCGGTAAAAACATCTCAAAAACATTCTTCTTCTGATTGATCCATGGTCAATCCCTTCATGCTCCTCTAGCTATCCTAGTGGCGTCTTATCTGCAGTAATAGTGCTTACGCTCTCCTGAACTTACACAAATAGTTCCTAACCTGACGGTCGTGTTGGTCACGTTCAAACCGTGTTCCCTTTTTCACTCTGACCCTAGGCTAACTCATGTCTCCTTTCCGCAAACTCAGCACACAATCTGTGAGTCCTCTACCTCCCATCAAGGAACATCATACACCCTTCCTTGCACTGAGATCCGTCCCAAGTACCCCACTAAATGTCCCGAAGCATGTTTCCTCTGCTCTATCTTATCAACGGCGATGATAGAAACAGCTGTAGTTCCATCTGCCTATACGGACAATCTTTGATCAAACGGCCTTATTGGCGACATCTGTAACAAGTCCATTCCCTCTTACAGCACGGAACAGATTCATGTCTTTTCTTATAGACACAACACACAACGATCGAGCTAAGCACTGACTTTCCAATTCTACTCTTCCAATTGGGTGAAACATGACACCTTTCTTCTAACATCGGCTTTTCCCCCAATCGATTCCCATTTCTGTCTAAACTAAACCTTGACTCAGATATGATGGCTTGATCCTCGATCACAACTCCATATCGAACCTTAACAAGCATGGCAACAACAACGGTCACAACACTGGCAGCGGTAAAAACAACGGCAACAACGGCGGTTATGGCCTTGGCAGCAGCGGCATTGGCAGCATTTGTGGCACTGACGACAACGGCGGTAACAGCGATTGAAGCAGCGGCCTATTGACCCATTCTGTCTCCCAACATCTCAAGCATCCTCAATAACCAAGCAAACCTTGAATCTTCAGGGGCTACTACCCTAGCATTGACTGGAAGCAATGCTTCACCACTCGCACTGGCCCTAACTTGCGCTCTACCCGGGGCACCATGGGCATCGACTTTCAACCGCGGCTCACGCCGAAACACAGGGCCTACTACTCTCTACTTAGCGGCCCTCGACACTCGGTCACTCACGCTACAGGCTCAATATAGACACTCGCTTTTAATTCTAACACCACATTAGAATCTGAGTGACCACACAACCAAGCTACCAAGCAACTATCAATCACATGCATCGGAATATTAAAAGCCTTTCCAACTAACTATCTCGTGACTCATCGCACCTTATCACTCCATACACGGACCATGCTCTGATACCACTTAAACGGGGATGTCACGCCCCGAACCTCGAGCACGCCAACATCCCACCATGGTCATTCGTAAGCGACATTCCCAGGTTAAGTCGCCGACCCAATCAGTTCTTTAATGCACATGCGGAAGCGTATTATAAAACCCCTGACAATAAAATACGAGATAGAAAAGTAGGAAGTAATTTCACAACAATACACTTTAATAAATCAACGGAGTTACAAACAAAGGCTTACAGCCAAAAGCCTACAAAAGACTGGCTCTTAAAAAGGAACCATCCTACGTCCTACAAGTTGGACACGTTCTCCAATCCTCCTGACTTCACCTCTGCAACTCCTCAAGGCTGACCCAAGCGATCTGGTCGCTCCGTCAATAGGGGACTTGAAAATGTTGGCCTACAACGGGGTGAGACATTGTCTCAACAAGTTCAACCCCATAAACCCCTATTAGAAAGAAAATACACCCCAGAGTGACCTAACCACATTTTCTAAAGGAGTCTTGGGCCAGTTTATAATGGTTTGGGCCCCTTTAACCTGTGTAACGCGTTTTAAAGCCGTGAGGACTCAGTTTCCAAAGCGGACAATATTACACAGTGGGGCTAGGGTCGTTACAAATGGTATCAGAGCCAGGTTGTACAGGACACTCATAAACCTGGCATATGGATCTATAGAACCAATATCCTCCGATATTCTGCGTCTATCAATGTTTAGTGAGTTCGTCTTTGCTGATAAAATTCTTTCGTAGAGAATTTGATGAAGCCTTAAAAGCACATAGAAATCATCATTTCCATAGAAAATCTGGGAACACTTCCTTTTTGCAGGTAGAACAGCCTGCAGACGCTTTGAAAGGGGCTTCACTGAAGAAAGGAAACGTTCTGACAATGGCAACAAAGCAGAGTCTCCATTCTGAGGTGCATCGGATGTACCCCCTGCCTCATCCTCACTCTTAGCCTTTATAACAGATATCTCATCTTCCACGTCAGGACGATCAAAGCTAAGGTCACGATTAGTATTTGACCTATCTCGACGATGGGATTGCTTGTTGCTATGCATTTGCCGCATTGCAGGTGCAGCCATATTCGCTCATTATAATGCTGTAGTGAATTATGACAATATGGGATATTATGAGCCAAAGATGTTGCGGAACTATCAGGTAAAAATCTTGCGAATTCGTCTAGCTCATCTTTTTGATGATCATAAAGACTTACGGGATGAATTCGCAAGATTTTTACCTGATAGTTCCGCAACATCTTTGGCTCATAATATCCTTGTCAGAATTCACTACAGCATTATAATGAGCGGAATATGGCTGCACCTGTCATTAGGCAGTGAATAGGTTGGTTTTTTCTATCTAAATTCTGTCTAAGAAGACATTTGCTCAAGTATCGGGAACCCTAGCAGTTGCTGTCATTAGGCAGTGAATAGGTCTGCTAGCAAAAGTTGGACCATGAATGCCTAAATCAATAGACAATCTCTTTGGCGGCTGTTGTGGACTCAAACAACCTCCTCTGTTTTAGGCGCCAACATCTTTTTCTACTTCCTTTTCTCTAGATCGTCCTATAAACAGATGATGAAGACGGCAGAAGCCAGTGGCCTACATCCGCTAAACTTAGTCATCAATAAGCGGCCTTTCCAACATCTGCGTCATAAGTAGCACCTTAGTTACTTCGGGTCAAGTTCAAATTCTAATGACAAAAAGCTTTTAATTCTTGATAGGTGCAAAAATATACTTCCTTTCTTTATCTAGAAGGGGTCTCCAAATGGGTTAATGGGTCAATTTGAGTCGGGCCACTAATGACCCGACCCACCTATTTAAGAGCTGTGAACTAAAATCGTAAAATAAGAACATAGAAAGATTGCTTGATTATCATCGGTTTCTTCTATCTCCGGTCGCCTCCCCCTTCTTCTTCTCTTTCTTAAACTGACATAACCCCACGTCTGGCGAACCAGATCACCAGCCATCCTCCAGTTAGAGCGTCTGACCAAGGTCACGAATCGGCAAGCCGACGAGCGAGCTCGGTAACCCCGCAATCTGTAGGTGTTTCGAGGTTTATTTCGATTCGCCCGCACGGATTCATTGTTGGCGGTTGCGACACGCAGGGTCTTTGTAATGGGAATCAGCAAGACGGAGGTGAACCTGAGGAGGTTGCTCGCGACTGCGCCTAAGCAAGAGAATCAAGCGAAACTCGCCCACATATGTGTTCCTCCCCTCTGAAACTAGATCAGTGCCCACTTGTTGTTCTCTGTCTTTTAACATAGATACTCTTCTTCTTCTTCTTCTTCTTCTTCTTCTCCTCCTCCTCCTCCTCCTCCTCTTGTTTTGAACTTGTCCTCATACAGAACTTGTCTACTCCTACTCTTTTTTCTACTGCATGCATGTTAAAATATAACAGAAGCAACCGATCGCCAAAAACTAGGGATTTTACCAATAAGCAATCGAGTTCATCTAATACCTTTTGATCTGAAAATGACCGATGTTCACTAATTTTCATAAGCATATCCTCTAAGTCTGTCATTCTTATCTTATTTGATTGTCGATGACTCTGTTGCTTGAGAGCTCCAGTCAAAGCTCTCGAAAGCCCTTACCGTTTTTGAAAATTCTTGGTCTTTTTTTTTTTTTTTTTTTTTTTTTTTAATCTAGAAGGGGTCTCCAAATCCTTTTATAAATGATTTGAGTTGAATTGGACTGGCTGCTCAACCATAATGGCCATCTTAGGTACCCTTCCCTTTTACTAACACTAAAGAATGATCTTGTGGATTGCCATTACCATATGGTTTCAAGAAACTTTTTCACTAATTTCAACTGACAATCTGAGTTGCCAGTAGTTGGGGGTTGTGCAAAAGAACCAAAAATTGCCTGGAACTTCCTGCCCAAAACTAGGACCGATTGGGTTACCCATTCCACACCCACCCCAACCAGACCGGCATACACAAAGTTCTAACTTCTCATATCGAAACCCAAATTTCCCCTTCATCTCTCCTCACTCATCTCACAACCTTGCCTCCATCTCTCACCTTCACTCCTGAGTGCGCAGCACGTGGATCTCACGCGCCTAGCCTCAAGACCGATCAAAACCGGTCCGTTCGGCAGCGGTCCGACCGGTTCCTAGTCCGACCGTTCGGTCCAGCCGCCCAATCCGACCGGTTGACCGGTCCGGTCAATGGTTGACCGGGTCGGGTCGGTCAACGGTTGATCGGGTCGGGTCGATTAACGGATCGGGTCGGATCCTTGGTCGGGTCAAGTTGGTCAACGGTCCCAGGTCGGGTCAACGGTCGGGGCGGTCCTCGGGTCAGGTCGGGTCGATCAACAGTCGGGTCGGTCGTTGACGTCATCAAGTTGGCGCTGACGTTATCACACACGTGCGGCGCACGCATGAGGTTGGACTCGGGTCGGCGCGTCGGCGGGTCGAGTGCGGCGTCGTCGGCCGCGTGCGTCGCACGCCCCGCGGGTGTCGGCGCGTGTTCGACGCCCCACCGGCGCGTGGCCGCGTGTGGGGGCGCGTGCGGCATCCCCCGGCGACGCGCCGGCGATGGTTTTGACCGTCTCGTCTCCCCCAGTCCGAATTTGTGATTTAATTTAATTTTTATTGAATAAAAAGTGTCGAAAATCACAAATTATGTCAAATTCATACTAATTAGGGCAAATTAGTATAATTAGGGCAAAATCAATTAGGGTTCAAGTTCTAGATATATGGAGGCTCTGATACCACATGTAGGACGCAAATTGCGCAAAACCAAGATCTCCATAACTAGAACAAGAACACACATCCAAAGAGTAGAAGATTAACGCACCTGTTTTAGGATCCATCATTCTTGAGCGGAAGCAGAAACACAATGTTCCTTGCACAAATCCTTCTCTTCTGTCGCCCTCCGAATCACTGGCTTAATGAGGCGGCCCCTCACGATTAGCGTTAGAATAACGCCCCTTAGGTGAGGATATGTGATATTAGGGTTAGAGGAGAGACTTGAGCACTATTTATAGAGTTTCCAGCCAGTCCCCCTTATTACGGGTCATACTCAACTCGGCCCACACTAGCTAGCCCCATATTAGACTAATTAAGAAACCTTCTATCTCACCTTAGACCAAACCCCGTAAAATGGTAAATGTTATACGGTAAATAACAATGTCAATTAATTTAGTCCACATATTAGGAAAATTCTTACAAATCAAACTTAAAAAATGAAGCTCAACTTAGCTTTATGCTTGTCGTCAATATCCATGACGCATGATGAACGTGGGACGTCGTCAAGAGGACTGCACCATCCAATAGACCAATCGGAGAATTCTCGAGATCATGGACTCCCCGTGTCTGAAGGTGTGTACCTCCTTTTATAGTAAAAAGGCCCCCACGTATCGTTGGAAAGTCTGGATCCGTAAAGCCGATTGATGATTCTTGGGGAATTGCTGAGTTTTGGCTTTGATTTATCACCAAAAATTGATTGTGAATCTCTCTAATTTATTTCTAAATTAGCACTTAGAATCTTTTGGTTTCATTTTATGCTTCTATTCATATTGTCTTGGACGTGTCCACATTCACTCATCTCCATTTACAATTCCTGGGCTGACTTGATTATTTCCTTTCTTGCGAATATGGTTGGGTGGGCATTTATCATTTTCTCTCACCATTCTATAACCAGCTCATTAGTCTCCTTTTATAAATTCTAGCAACCCACACCTTCCACAAATGCCTTGATTTCTTTCCTCCATTTTGTCTCTCAATTGCCGTGATTTCTTTTTCCTTCAGCCAATAGCTCATCATTTATCCCACGAATTCCTCCATTAGCTGACCGAAATTGCGACCCCTAAGCATCCAATTGATTTTTTGAATTTCTTATCCTTCTTCACATGTGCAATCTATCAGTCCCCTTCCTCATATCATGGGTGAGATTCATGGTCCCTCATTAGGCCGAATAAGGATTTTTGCTAATCCATATAACATCAACTGACAGCATGATGATGTTAACTCAAATGAAAATTATTGGATGCGAACACCATCAAGTCAAACATATCCATCACTAGACCAATGCAAATGTGATAATAAAACGCTCTTAAAACCAAATATTATGCAATTTAATTATAATATTTTTGTTGAGGGGTTATAATTAATCCCTAATTTTTCTATGAATAAATGATTGGGTCGCCAAAATTTCGGTGTCAACACACACGAAGAAGATTATTTACGTTCGTGAGTTTCACCCAAACAAAAAAAGCAGCAGCAAAAAGAAACTGCAGGTTATAAAGAGAAGTAGCAATTCTGTCATAAAGTGTCCCACCTAAGACATATGCAACATCATGCCCTATTAAATCCATCATATATTCCACAAAAGAGCCATCCATTTTCTTCTAAGTGCACAGCCTCTATCCTCGCCTCACCCCTCCTTTGGGTTCTCTCAACAACATTCCCCAAATCAAATACGTCAAGCAAACAACACAATCAATGCTCTACACTTTTGATGTGGCAACAACAATAACAATCACATCCGGTATCCACAAAATCCACACAGAAGCAGACGAGACAGATAATAAAAAGAAAAAAAAAGGACACAAAATCACCAAATCAACACACGAAGAAGGTCATTCACGTTCGCAAGTTTCACCCAAATGAAAAAATAAGAAGCAAAAAGAGAGCCAAGCAGTTCGGAAATGGACGAGACTATTTGGAACTCAGGGATGAGCGACGCATTTGCAGCTCTGAAGATCGGAGAACTTGTAGCAACAGACTCCCGAGTCCCAATCGCTCGAACTCGCCGATAAGGAAAGGGAAAAAAAAAAAAAAAAAAAAAAAAGAAGGAACAAATTTGGAAGCAATCGGAATGAAAAAGTAGAGCATTGCATTTTCAAAGTTAGGGCTTCACCATTATATAGAGGTATATACAGGGGAATCCCAGTCCGGTTTCCAGTTTCTAACTGGTGATTCCTGAAAAATCCAAAATCGAAAGCCGAACCTCCCTCCCAAAACCGGGTGGGAATTCAATATTGTATAATTACGGATGGATTGGCCATCTCTCGCCCGGCCAGTGTTTCAATAGAGTCTATCACGGGGTTCATTGTCCCAGAGCAATGTAAGTTGGCCAGATAGAAGATCGACCGAGGCCTGTGGCGGGAGTCGAAGGGGACTTGGACCAATTGGGCCTTTGGAAGAGCAAAGTTCAATGTGGGCTCTCGAGCCCACAGAGATAGAAGATCGGCCACGGCTGGTACTGGGACCAATTGGGCCTTTGGAAGAGCAAAGTTGGGTGTGGGCTCGAGCCCACAAAGACAGAAAATGGCCGTACTTCTCCAATGCCTATGGTATTCTCCAGGGAAAAAAAAAAAGAGTAAATTCCATGAATTTTATTATTTTATTATTTTGGGTTTGAACGTAAATTCTGCAAAAATGATATGAACCGGATTGGAAGTGAGTTGGCAACACTGAGAGTGTTGGATAGTGGTATGAGGCGGAACAAAAGACTTGGGAAAGCGAAGGATCGTTGAGATAATAATGCCCCCATCATTTGGAAGAAGGATTTGAATAGTTTAAATTTCGAGGACGAAATTTTTATAAGAGGGAAAGAATTGTGACATCCTGAAATTCGAGCCATCTGAGGGATGAATGAATGTGAATTTCGTCAATGCATTGTTGGTTGATCTCACTCGGAATTGATCACTTCTGAGATATTGACCTTGAGGGGAAAAGTTAATGAGGACAGAACTCGTACGATTAAATAACTTGACCTGGGAAAATGACTTAACTATGAGACTTGCGTGAATAAGATCTCGTAGATAAATAGGCCAATTTTAAGGACAACTAAAAGTCGATTTATGGGTAAAACATAATGGAACGACGGATGATTCCGTTTACTGTTATTGAACCCGCCAACAACCCTAGGTCGATCCTTAATAATCGTGTACTTTGAAATAAGAATCCATCCTCCGTAATTTCATGAAGTCAAGGACTTCTATGTGTAGAGATGTTTTAAACGTGGTTTGACACGAGTCAGTTACGCGTGAATCCTCAAAGTCACATGTCAGTCTAAGTTGTACCAAAAATAGCATTAGGGTGAGATTAACTAAGATTTGGACTTTGAATTATCGAGAATGTCCGGAACAGACTTTAGATGAAGTTTCAGCGATAGTCGACAGTGTCAATTGAGCCGTGTGCTTGGAAAAGGGGTTTTCGGACTGAGGAAGCAAGCCCGTGAGGACGTGGGCCAGGCCAAGCCAGTGTGGGCCCTAGGTCCAAGTTGTGACAGCCATCAAATGGGCCTAAGACAAGCAAATGAGCCCATCGGGCCAAACCAACTATTCATCTTTCAAAGCCCATGGGCCAAATCTTAGCCATTTCAAGCTCAACCAATTCCCAAGCCCATTACTATTCATGGCCAAGCCCAATTCCTCGACGGAGCTCTCTCTCTTTGCTCGTTCTCCTTCCTCCAGTTTTGCTCCTACAGACCTTTCTCCAAAGTTGATTGTTGGCTTTCCGGATGAATCAGCCTTTGTGCCACCCACCATTGTCTTCAAGAGATCTAGACCGTGCAACGAGACTTGACTGTTCGCTGAAAAGATTCTCCGGGCATCCCGAATTCTGGCCAGAAGCCAACGGTAGTCCGACCCCCTGGAACAGTTCTACTCCAACTGACTTTTCGTCAAAGATTTGAGTTAAAAGTGGTCTTCTTGTAAGAATCATGTTACGGTCCACCCACTACCATGACCAGGAGAGGTAGCCCGTTCCAACGAACCCGGCCGCACCGCGAACGTGCCGGCTGTCCCGAAATCCGACGAGAAGGAACCGGATACGAGACCGCTCGGTTTCGCCCAGTTTCGCCTAGTTCATGATTTCGACTCGTTTTCTCCCATTTTGACCCTTCTTTCATCTAGCCTAGCTACCGGCCACTCCCCCTTGACCCCTAGATGCTGGTTGCCGGTCAACCCCCTCGTCGGAGCTCCGGCCAAGCCATTCAACTTGTTTTCTCCTCCAGCGGGGCTATTTTTTAGTGTTTTCATAGGGAGTTCGAGTTGTGGTGGCTGTGTTGAGCTTGTTGTCCAGGAGCATCGTTGCCACGTCAGTTTCTCCGGCCCGCTTAACAGATGAGTTTAGCTCCCAATCTTTTGATTAGAGTCTAAACTTGCTTAGAGTCATTTTAGTTAGATTTAATTATAGTTTAGATGATTTAATTAAGTTATATTAGCCCTAAAATATGTAGTTGGATTGATGGATTAGATTAGTTTAGTTTGATCTTACTTATTTGCTTAATGTGGTTTATGTGGTTAATTAAGTATGCTCTGCTTTAATTAATTAATGGTTGCTTTAATTAATACTTTCAATGATTTCTAGTTATAATTTATCATTTATTAAATTCTGGAAATTTACTATTGACTACTTATGGTTCACGACGAGCACGGTTCACAAAATACTGTTCACCCGAGAATGAATGGTAGTGAAAAGAAATAATTTAACATAAATTTATTATAATTGTGCGAGTTTAGGATTTTTCATGATACCAACTCTAATTATATAACCATTCATTGCATCGTCAAATATCAATTATTTATTAATCTTACTTAAAAAGTGATAGAACTATGATGTATTAGAAATATTTATGCAATATTAAGGTTTCGATTTATTATTTTCTGTAATTTATTAAAAGTCAAATCATATACGTACATTAACATTAACTCTAAAAATAATAAATGTATATAAGATTCATTTTTGGGCCTAGTCATTTGATGTCGTTTATGGCAGGATCTCATTCCTGGGACTGCCAATACGGAAATCGGACACCGGCCTTTCTTTCACTTACACTCGATTCGATCGACAGTAAAATCTTGGCGGCGAAATCTTGAAGAAGAAGATGAAGTTGTCGTGGAACAAGAAGAACGCCGGCGCCAAATGCCCCCCTCAGCGCTGTTTCCAAGTTCCCAAATCTCCCTTTCGACAAAGATGACGACGACCCACCATCACCACCACCGGGCAAAGCCCCTAAAGACGCCGGCGTTTCTGGGGACCAAGAACGACCCGCGTCAAGAGCCCTAGCTTTGGGAGGACTGTGACGTCCCAGGGCGTCACGTACTAAGCGCAAGCGGAATTAAATATTTTTATAATTTAAAATTGATATTCAACTAATCAAACATACATTTAACATGGATTATTTAAAAATCCCTAAATATGTAACTTGAAGTAGTCCTGCAATTCACTTATTAAACATTCACATATAAGAAATTAAACTAGAGCATGAAAGGCTTTGTTTTATTTACCATCACCGGGCTTCACAAAATCTATCCACCTGAACTTTTCTTTACATGTTCCTCGCCTAACTATTTACAATATATACAAGACAAAAAGTAAGGCACAACAAAGTCAGGGATAGGGGTAAGGGTGGCTACTCCGCGTACATCCCAAACCAGCCTGCGTCTTTAACCAAAAACAAACAATAGTCTAACACCTAGCCTTCCATGAACTCTGGCATCTAGGCACCATCCATCCCGTCTCTAGGTCCACCGGCTTCAAAGGGTAATGGACCAAACATCTCGCCCTCATGGTTGATGAACCATGCCACGAACTTCATCGGGATCAGACTAGCTCTACCGTCATCCATCCATAATATCGCTTCGTACTTGGTAAACATCATATCAATGTCAAGGTTATACACGTCCAGGAAAGAAACATCAATGTTGGCTATCACTCCATACCGAGCAACTGGCGGCACATCCATACTTTCAATCTAAAAATGTAAGGTATGAGCAAACATCCTTGCCCAGTAAAGAATAACAAAGCTCTACTCTGAAATAATCCATAGCTATCAAAGTCACAAGCAAACTATCCAACAGTCAGGACGCTAAGAAAACATATAACAAGCATAACAGTAATGATGCATTGCATAAAAATCACCTGACATGTATCCAACCTATGCTTATCGTTCACAAGTTCAATTACAATGCAAATATGATAGATGAACTCACTCGCCATATATAATTAACTTTTAGTGTGCATAAAAATCCACCCTCGAATCAGTCACAACCGGGAAGCTACCGGCCTGATTGAGTCACTTCCGAAGGTACGTTATCTGGACTTCCACAATACCTCTAATCGTGGGCATCTCACTCCGAGGCATCCCGGTATCAACCAAACCGAGGTCCTCCCTGATCACACACAGGGGCATCTCACTTCGAGGCATCTCCGGCATCACACAGCCGAGGCATCCTTGGTCACACACAAGGGCATCTCACTCCGAGGCATCTCTGGCATCACAGCCGAGGCATCCTTGATCACACACAAGGGCATCCTAAACTTCCGGGGGCATCACCGGTAACTCGGTACCGATGGATCCGTTCACCTCATTAAGCACACACCTCACACCACACCTTTGATTTAATGTGCATATCGTATGCAAAAGAAAAGACACCTAAGTATCTATCTAAGTCTCATGATCCTAGCACACGTGCGTGTCCGGATTATAAGATAAAATCCATCACGAACATGTCCCATACCATACCGGACAAATATTTATCCCATAACCAAGCACTATGCACCGCACTCATTGCATACACATGAACCTAAATGCACTTAAATCTCTATTGATGTATGAGACTCACTCAATATTAACTAACATCTAATATAGAGTTTATTTGACTCCATGTTCAGCATACAAGTCCAAATTGTAAGTGGTTACTTCTAATATACATTCTCGGGTACAAGCAGAATTTTAGGCTAAATGGGCAGTTCGGTTTTAAGCATGAAAGACCTATCAAATCTTATCGAAATGCTACCAAATTTTAGTATGTTGTACTTAATACATAGCTTAACATCTTTCATGAAGGAACTTAAGTCTAATTCTCACTGTATTAAGAGTAACAATCAACATCCTCTTCGTTGAAATTCGGTTATCAGTCCAGATTTTCTATTAACGAAGAAAAATCATTTCACCAATCAATTCTCATTCATTTAATCTCAAATTTTGACACGTTATTCCTTAAGATGTTTTTTACAACTTTCATTAAGGATTCTAAGTTCAATTCTCAACAGAAAATTTCAGAATTCTCACACAATCAGCAAAGGTCATACAATTTTCACAAAAACAACTTACTAAACTTACTAGTTTCACTTCCTTTTCCATGTTATGAGTCCATTTGGCTACAATTCCTTATACAACTCAATCCTATGGTTGATCTATCATGTAGAAAAGCTTCTTTCCTATTCCCATTAATGAACATGAATGAATTTACACACAAACAAAGCATTACTTGCATGATTTCACCAAAACCGAATGGTATTACACGTTCGCCTTACTTTCAATTCATTTAAACCACTTTTCTTACTCAATCCTCACATCTAGAGGCTTCGGCACTTCTCCACAGCACCTCACAATTTCACCATCAAGTCCATTTTCCAACATTTAGTCCAATTCAAGGCTCGACTCAAAGCGTTAACACACCTGTGAACCGTATAGCAACATTATAAGCAAATCGGCACACTCGGCTTCCATCTAGGCGTCTCGCTCAACTAAACGACACTCCATGAACATAATTTCACATAAACACAGCACAATATTAACATGCAAACAATTCTACACACAATCTAACACTCCTCAAGCTCAATCCAAGCATAAAACATCAACTAGAAACTAAATCCATCCTTGTATGGCTAGATTCGCATGATTCTTCGATAAATCAACGGATTTGTTTTAAACTAGAGTTAGATTATTCCTTACCTCGCTTCGGCTACACAACTACACTTGGATTCTTCAAAATCAACTCAAAAATCTAGCATGCAAGATGAAGAAATTTTTGGATCCTCCTCGAGCAAGCTTCGTCCGAAAGAAATGAGGGAGAGAGAGTTTTGTGGTTTTTCGGTTTCTTGAGTGTGGAGAGAGAGAGAATTTGCTATTTATATGAAAGAAATTAAACCTATAAGCTAGCCTAGATTAGAGAGTGATGATTGGCAATGTAATGATGAGCTTATGGTCGGTTTTGAAGACAAAAACCGTGGATACATATACATGTGTGAGATCCAAGAGAGAGAGAGAGAAGAGAAAAATTAGGTGTCGTGGCTTCGTGTGAGAAAAAATCTCCGCCATCTGTCGCTCGTCATTCATTAACGGTTAATCAGTGTCATTAGTTAGTTCATTAGCTTCAGATATTTTCATCTAATGGCATGTTGTTTCTACTTAATCTTAGTCACACAAAATCATAACACATTAACTAATTAAAGTTAGTCTAGAAAGAAATCGATCATAAAAGAATGTTAGAATTATAAGTAATCCACTAACTAAATCACTTAACTATAATTGATAAGTCTTAACTAAGAAATATAATCACTTGGGCCCTATTGTCTATTCCCGGCCCAACGGGCTCAATCTAAAATTATAAGGCCCACTAAACCTTATAAATCTTGAAATCCCGAACCTTGGCCCATCTCCAGCCAATTCCAAGCCCAGCTTTCTTGGCCCAATTTATAAGTTCGGTTCTAAAATAAATGTGCGGCCCACTAAATCTCAAGCCCACACATCCTACAAAATCCAATGGGTTCACTTTCCGGCCCATTCTAAATAAATTAAATTTCTAAAAATCTAATTATGCTAATGACGGTCGATCGGATTTTCGGGATGTCACAAGGACGGCCTGTCGTCGTCGTCGCCGTCGTCGTCGTCGACCGATCACCGGGAGCTGGCTTGGTCGTTTCAGTCTCAAGGCGACAAGCTCGCTGAGGTGAAACGCGGTTCTTCGCATCTGCTTTCGATTTCTTTTTGCCCCTTTGCGGTTTCATGGAAATTCCGATGTTGCTCTGTTGGGAGTCGAATTTGATTGACGTGCAGAATAGCTCGCTGCTTACCCCGTGAATGTTTTAGCCTGTCCAACCTGTCTGATTTGAGGAGTTGCTTATTGGGATTGTGATCGTTTTACAGCTGTGGGAGCTTGAGAAAAGATAATTGAAGAGCTAACCTCCATTTATTTGCAGGGGAAATTTCTTCATGGTTGTTTTTTATTTTTTTTTTTCCTTTTGGTTCTTTCGAATTTTGCTTTCCAAAGAAAGTGAATTTTCTTAGTAATCTCTCAAATATATTTTTGGTTCCTCTTTTCTTTAAGGTCCACCATATTATTGGTGGTGGTGGAACTGGAATGAGATGTCCAGTGATATGGAGTGGGTTGGGGTTGATGTGATGAAGAGGCAATGGAATGAAATGATTGGGATATGGAATTACATAAAACGATATGGTCAGCTGTTACTTTATTAATGTTGATTTGCTGTATATTAAGTTCTTTTTCCAACTGGGTAGACATAATAGCAAAAGCCCATAGTCCATTTTGGTAAAATCTGAGCCTGAAGATCTTGGTCAATTTGTACAACTTGTTTTGGGTATTGTTGTGATACCCCTAATTGTGGACTTGGCAGCCTTTATATTGGCTTTAAGAGTTTCCAACTTTAATGTTGATTGCTCCTGGCTATCATCCTGTCATATTGTTTGGGGACCTTGTGTCAGCATCGCATAATCAGATTATGAGGTTAATAGGACTATCTATATCTCTTGGTGGCAAGTAATTTTATTGGCTTATGACCTTTGCTGCTTCATGAAAGAGTTGGCTCATTGGCAAGAGGAACTCTTGCAACATCCTGTTGATTTTTACAACGGAAAATGTTGAATGGCCGGACCGCTTCTGGATGTTTTCTCATCATCGTTGAGATTGCGATTGTTCCCTAATTTGTAGCTGTAATGAAGGGTTTTGATGTAGTTTGCTCGTGTATGATTATCGGACTACATTCTTATGGCTCACTCACTTTTGAAGGAGGGAAAATACCGGGAAGCACTAGGGAAGTGGGAGACTGCTCTTACCTTGATGCCTGGGAATGCAGTTTTGCATGAGCAAAAGGCACAAGTCTTGCTTGAGATAGGAGATGCATGGTGTGCTCTGAAGGCAGCGAATAGTGCGTCCCACATCCCGTTCCTTTTATTCTTTCTTCATGTCTTCCATTAGATGATTTATGGGGTTCTTTATTTTAATCTCAGCAGCAGTGTCAAACTAATTATATATACAACGATTTTCTTTAGTATTTTTCTGTTCTCGATTATGTTCTCCCATGTTTTGGTAAAACATTCTAATAGTTGCAAATTTTGTCCACATGTATGTCCTTTTTCCTTGACCATTGGTGTGGCAACATTAGTATCGCATGCTTAAAAGCTTTAACAAGCTTAGAAGTTCTTCAACCTCTGCTGATAAATATCTCAGCATACTTACGAATGTCCTTTTTCCCAGGAGCCACTGAGGTATGTCTGGAGTTCTGGACGAACTCAGGTGCACTTTTATTAGTTATTTGCACAAATGTTGCGTGTGTTGACTATATCATAGCTCGTAGATCTTGGTGAAAGTCTTCTAGTATCTATTAATCTGTGTTGCCAAGCACATGAAGTTATAACACTACTTTGCCATTGTGAGCATATGTATTGTCTGCATAAGTCCCCTCTTCGACATCTTCACCTATGGCGAAGCCTGTTGTCCACCCCTTTATGTTGGTTTTTGTTTTCTATGTTAAGGATGCAAATTTGTCACGTGGTCTCTCTTTTCTTCATGGCTTTTCTTCAGGCAGCAGATCTCATTAGAAATTATTCACTTCAATGTTCATATGAGAGGTATTGATAAATATTTGTCAATATCGATGTCATAGCCAATTAACTTCACTAACTTTTAGGAGAGTAATTCCAGACAACTTTTCAGCTACCTCTTGAAAATGTACCTTGGCTATAAGGAGTATCACCAAGAGTAGCTGTTCAACCTTCTTAGTTTCTATTATGTTTTGCTTTTTATTATGAACAACAAGTGGATTGAATTGAAAATACTAAGTTGTGGAGGGAGAAGAGATCCAATTGAAGGATCTCACGTAGAAGCATATAACCGAGAAGGTTGCAAAAACATGATTATGCAAGTAGAGAAGGACGATTGAGTACTAGCTAAATGACATGAAAGAACTCTTTATGATATTAGCTGGAATAGGTATCTTTTTTTGTTGGTCAGAATTGTCTTCTCATGTCCTTTACATGACCTCAAGGAGATTACTCCCTTAATTCATGGAGGCATGTGAATTCGCCACATTTGTAGGCGATTACATTCTATCTAATATGTTAATTGTTGCACGGAACAAAGTTATTATCATTTATCGTGTGTTTAGTTATTGTGTTCACTTGATTCTGTTCTATGTTCATTATTGTAAACTTTCTTGCCGAAAATTGTTTGTCGTACTAACAATTGAATTATTTTTTTCCTTGTGGAGCATTGAATTTATGCAGGCATGGATCACGCTGGGTAGAGCACAGTTAAACTTTGGAGAGCCTGATAGCACCATTGCTAGCTTCGACAGAGCATTATCTCTTAAGGTATGCTGCTGATCATTGTAATTCTTCTAGCTTTAGCATGCAAAGATACTATTGAATTAGCCCCCACATTGTAGCCAGATTGTGGAGGAGCTCAAGATGACCGGAGAACTACACTACTTCTTGTAAAGAAGCGAAAGCAGCTGCATTTGTCAGGCATGAGCACAACAGAAAACCGTTTTCTGGTTGGAGATAAAGAATGACGCTTTGATCCAGTTACTTACATATTCTGGCTTTAGAGAAGGGGCCCATGGCCCTTACGTACATAGAGCTTTCACGAGTTATGAGGAGCTATAATACCTCGTTCACCTCTTAAGAAGATGCAAGGGAGTTAAAGAAAAAATTATGCAGTCTGACTTTCCTTGTTTGATACTAGGAGGGCGAAAGTTGAGAGGATGTCACCTCTCATCCGATTGAAAGCTGGTCTCTTATAAATATCTTGCCTTTTCACCCTTGAGACTAGGACTTTTCTTTCTTCTTGCTTGCTTTCTTCTGAATCCTCTTTGTATGTTATTGTACTAATTTCTTTCAGCATAACGCCATTATCTTCTGAAAAAGGATAGATGACTTATGCTTGAACCACGAATGTAGGTTCACAAAGCATCCTCAGTTGTCGTTGTGGCTATGATGTGATACTAAAGTTATGCAACTTGTTGAGAGTCGTTTATGCTCTCTTGGATCTTTTGGTCTTTCTACTTTATTGTTCTACCTAGAAATGAATGAGCATATGAATTTTGTCTCAGTTATAATGCTCTTGGCTGAACCATCATCATGGTGCCCGTAATAATAATTTTGTTCAGTCCCTCTTTTTGGTTTTGGGAGATAAGCACCAGGACCATTTTTCAAGGTCATTCATCACGAATGGTTACAATCCAAGAGAACACTACTTGTTGAAAGTGAATCGATACCTGGAACTCAATCAGTACCTAACAATTCTGTCGGTGTTCTTTTGCATGAGCACCGATTCCTCTATGTCCATACAGCATCTACTTCTACTTGGACATTCCTACCCTGCATAGCTCTCTTAGTGCTTCTTGCAAGTCGTTAGGTTTGGTATACGGTTTTTCAGTTTGGAAGTTCCCCTCTGCATAGCTAGCTAGTTCTGATGCCAAGTGAAAAATTATTGAAGTCAAGATCCAAAAACCGAAGATATAATTGCCACAAATCATTGCAATAAAGATCCAAAAACTGAAGAAACAATTCTCCCACTAGAACTGCGGCGACGAAGACACTCTTTAGAATATATCACAGTGGTCTGTCTGTCCATCAGTACCTCCTGAGTGCATCAGACGTGCAGGCATCAGAGCACTGTCAACTCAGTCTATAGAACCTTATAAAAGCTCAATCACAATTCAATTGGCAAAGAGTTTAAGCTATGCATTTAAACTGTCACGTTTTCAACAACATAACAGGATGCAGAGTACTATAACTCAACTAACAAAACTTGAAATAGGATTGTCTTAAGTGACACGAATCAAAAGCATGTTGAAGAAAAATCCCTTGAAGTTTTGAAGTTAACAAAACAATCTCGTCAGTAAAGTCTGAAGAATCCAAGACTCAGTCGGTTAACTCTGAAGAGTTCAAGACCCAAAGTTTAGTCTAAAGTTTTTTCATCTGAAGACAGTCAGACTCAGTTACAGTCTGAAGACCTCCAAGACCCAGTTCAAAGTCTGAAGACAATTTGCGATTTTGCCACGCTGACAGCAGGTTATTTTTATGGCTAAGGAAATTAAGATTTGGATATTATATTCCCTAACTTATCCATGGAATATCTCTGGCTATGATTGTGAGCTCGGAAGATTTATTCTTCGGATTTTATCCGTTGAAGATCAAGTGAAATTTTGGAAGGATCTAATTTTGGAAACTCAAGATCCTGATTGTATGGGCGAGCATGATTGACGAGCTATTGCCTACTTATATTTTCGACTACAAGAAGATTACTTAAATTGATTCAGTCCAACGGGTTGATTGGATGAATTCTTGGAAAGTGCCAACGGGTATGGAGGCATAAAGGCTATTTAAGGTGGATCGGAGTTATTCGAAAATAAGGAGAGACTTGATAGAAAAATTTCGATGTTAGAACCTCTAAAATCTCTTGATCTCTAAAATCTCTCGTGTTCAAGTTGTGTATCAAAGAGAGTCATTTATAGTGCGAAATGGTAAGAAGCTGTAGGAGAGACTTTCTAGTGAAGAAGTCTAGTTCGTAAATTGTAACAACTCTCATTTGCTACATAGTGATTACAGCCACTTGGCTGATAGCGTGGAGAGTGGACGTAGGCTTGTAATAAGCCGAACCACTATAATCCTTGTGTCAAATCTCTCTTACCCTACTCTATTTACTTTATGAATGCATGATCTATTTATTATTGATATATTCTTTATATTGAAGTATTCTTCAGTTAAAGATTCCAAAAGAATTCCGTAATCACCTATTCACCCCCTCTAGGTGGATTCACTAGCCTATATCAATTGGTATCAGAGTAGGTTGCTTATTCATTGGAAGTGTTTATTATTTCTAAAGCTAAAGATCTATGGCTAGTATTTTGGCTCTAGGTTTGATTGAAGGCCAAAGCAATATCAGATCTCCTTACTTCGATGGAAAGGAATACAATGTTTGGAAAAACAAGATGAAGGCATTCCTAAGATCAAAAGATCTTATGGAATGGGATGTAGTGGAGAAAGGAATTATTCCTAAAGTTGCATCAAGTACAGGGAAAGAGCTAGCTGATGGAGTAGGACTGCCTCAAACCGAAATTTCAAAGAGACAAGCCCTTGATGCAAAAGCCATCTATTCCCTATATTGTGCTTTATCTCCTACTGAGTATAATAGAATTTCATCTTGTGAAACAGCCAAAGAAGTTTGGGATAGATTGCACGTCACCTATGAAGAAACAGATCGAGTCAAAGAAACCAAGATCAATATCCTTCTTGGACAATATGAAGCCTTCAAAATAAAGCCAGGAGAATCCATTACGGATATCTTCAGTCGATTTACAGAAATTGTAAATGGCTTGACATACCAAGGACAGCCAATCTCAGGACCTATGAAGGTCAATAAACTGTTGAGAGGACTCTCCAAAGATTGGAATCATGTCAAGACATCCATAAGAGAAACACAAAGGATCATGCCTCTTTCAATAGATGAGTTGGTCGGCACACTTCAATCATATGAAGTCGAGCAATTCAATGAGGATTTTGACACCAAAGGTAAGAAGTCAATTGCTTTAAAATCTAATGATGATTCTGATGCTACAGATTCAGAAGAAGACCTGGACGACGAGAAATTGACACTTCTGATTAGAAAATTCAGAAGGTTAAATAGAAAAGGTAGAAGGTTCAATGGAAAGAGACAAAACAATCAGAGATCTCAAAAGAAGTCAAATGAAGAAGGAGACGCCAACAAGGACGTTGTTTGCTTTGAATACAAGAAAAAGGGACACATCAGACCCAACTGTCCCTTATTAAAGAAAAAGAAAGGAAAACCAGAAAGGTTCAAGAAGGCACTTAAAGCTGAAACATGGAGTGATACCGAATGTGAGGAGAGCGATGAAGAGTATGCCAATATCTCGTCTTATGGCTAACTCGGACTCAAGCTCGATTCGGACTCGAGACTCAAACAACGGTATCAAGGTTAGAAATTTAAAAATTCCTATCAAAGTATCAAAATACATTGATGAACTTTGTCTCGATCTTAAAAGCTCTCTTAAAAGGATCTACGAACTAAAAGGGAAAATTCAAAATTGAAACAACAAGAAAAGACTTTGATTGAAAAGGTTGAAAGTCTAGACAAGTGTCTTGCTATTTCAAAAGAAAATGAGATTGTTGTTTCAAAAGAAAATGTTTGCTTGATGGAAGATTTGTTGAAAGTCACAAAGAAATTTTCAATGGGTTCTGAAAAGTTGGATAAAATTCTTTCTATTCAAAGACCTTATTTTAATAAATCTGGTCTAGGAATGACACATGAAACCATTCATTTGATTGATTTTCCAAAAGTAAAAGAAAGAATAAAGAATAGGCCAACAAAATCTTTTTATAAAAATCATTTCCAAAAGATTTTTTGTAAAGCATGTTGGTAGAAATGCCCTTACATGTTCAAATTGCAAAAGCGTAGAACATTTTGAGAAGGATTGTCCCAAAGTTTGGAGACCTGTTAAGAAGAGTTGGACAAAGATTGTTTATGGTACTAACAATGATGGACCCGAGAAAGTTTGGGTACCAAAGAAGACTTGAGTTTTTCATTTAAATGCAGGTCACTATCAAGAAAAAAATCAAGTGGTATTTGGATAGTGGCTGTTCAAGACACATGACCGGAAACTCAAGTTGTTTTATAAAGCTCTCTCATGTAAAAGGAGGAAATGTTTCCTTCGGTGGCAACAACAAAGGAAAAATTGTTGGTCGAGGAACCGTGAAGATAGGAAACCTCACAATCAACAATGTTTCTCTGGTTGAAGGGTTGAACTATAATCTATTGAGTATTAGTCAACTATGTGACACTGGATACAAGATCAACTTTCAAGAAGATACTTGTTCTGGAACAAGCAAAGATCTCTCACAATCTTTTACTGGACTAAGACATGGAAACACTTATTTGCTGGATATAAAGTCTGAAAGTCCTCAATGTTTGATATCAATTTAAGATGAAGCCATCCTTTGGCATAGGAAGCTTGGACATGTCAACTTGAAGCAAATTGCAAAAGTTTCATCCAAAAAGCTTGTTCAAGGACTTCCTGACCTAAAGTATCAAAAGCATGAATTATGCACTCCTTGTGTACTTGGAAAACAGGTTAGAAATTCTTATAAATCTATAAATCAGCTATCCACTAATCGTGTTTTACAGTTATTACACATGGATTTGTTCGGTCTAGCAAGAACTCAAAGCATTGGAGGTAAAAGATATTGTTTGGTTATAATTGATGATTATTCTCGTTTTACTTGGGTATTCTTTCTTGCAAATAAATCTGAAGTTTTAACTTATTTTACTAAATTTGCAAAGAAAATCCAAACTGAGAAAGGATATGCAATTTCAAGTATTCGAACTGATCATGGTGGTGAATTTGAGAATCATGATTTTGCTAAATATTGTGATGACTATGGTATTCAACATAATTTTTCATCCCCATACACTCAACAATAAAATGGAGTTGTAAAGAGGAAAAATCGTTCTTTGTAAGAAATGGCAAGAACTCTTTTGATTGAAAGTAATATTTCTCCTCATTTTTGGGCTGAAGCTACCTTAACTGCTTGTTATATTATAAACAGAATTTTTCTAAGACATATTTTAGAGAAAACACCTTATGAACTGTTCAAATGTAAGAAACCTATTGTTTCTTATTTGGGAAAAAGCCACGAAAAATCCCAAACATTGCCCCGAGTGACACATTTACCCCAAACTTTTTTTTGTGCCGTGAAAAACCCCAAACTTCTCAAACTTTGACACATTTACCCCAAACTTTTTTTTGCGACATCAAAAACCCTGAACTTTCCAAGTGCGACACATTTACCCCAAAATTGGAGGGCATTTTGGTCTTTTCATTTTTAAATATTTTTTTCTTTTTTTTTTTTTTTCCTTCTTCTTCCCTCCGCCGGCCATGGCGAAGCCGGCGGAGGGAAGCCGACGCCGGTGAGGGTCGCTGTCGCCGGCGAGGGCACCTCGCTAGATCTGGCGAGGGCCGCCCTCGCCCGACGGCGTCAGGCGAGATGCCTCTCGCCGGGCGAGACGTCGCCAGATCTAGCGAGGGCCGCCCTCGCCCGACGCCTGCGAGGGCACCCCTCGCCGAGATCTAGCGTCGGGCGAGGGCGGCCCTCGCTAGATCCGGAGAGGGGTGCCCTCGCCGGCGTCGAGCGAGGGCCTCCCTCGCCGAGATCTTGCGTCGGCGGCCCTCGCCCGACGCCGACGAGGGCCGCCCCCTCGCCCGACGCCGACGAGGGCACCTCTCGCCAGATCTTGCGTCAGGCGGCCCTCACCCGACGCCAACGAGGGCCACCCAACGCCCCACGCCGATGAAGGCGACCTTGCCGGTGCCGGCTTCCCTTCGCCGGCTCCGCCATGGCTGGCGGAGGGAAGAAGAAGAAAAAAAAAGAAAAAAGAAAAAATAGAAACTAAAAAGACAAAAATGCCCTTATGGGGTAAATGTGTCATGGTTTGGAAAGTTTGGAGTTTTTCACGGTACAAAAAAAAAGTTTGGGGTAAATGTGTCACTCGGGGCAAAGTTTGGGGTTTTTCGTGGCTTTTTCCCTTCTTATTTTTATGTATTTGGTTGTAAATGCTTTATCCTAAAGAATTTTAGTGATCGAATTGGTAAGTTTGAAGAAAAATCAGATAAAGAAATTTTCCTAGGCTACTCTATGACAAGCACAGCCTTCAGAGTTTTCAACAAATGGACTCGGGCGTGGAAGAATCCATGAATGTGAAGTTTGAAGACTCGGTTCAAAATCGACTCAACTTTGAAGATTATGAGTCGGCCAAGTGTCTACAAATTCTTTTGAAGAAAATCAAATCTCGAGACACTCGGCCGCAAACTAATTCGGTAGCTCCAAGCGAAGAAGAGCTTCATCAAAATGACAAACCAATTACAAATTGGAAACACAAATCAAGTCACCCTACAAATCTCATCATTGGCAATATTAATGAAGGAGTTCGTACAAGATCTAAAAGGCGTGAAGAATCTAGTGCTCTAGCACTTGTTTCTGAGATTGAACCCAAGACTATAGAAGATGCATCGAAAGATGAAAGCTGGATTGAAGCAATGCAAGAGGAATTGAATCAATTCAAAATCAACAATGTTTGGGAACTTGTTCCGAAACCAAAAGGTAAATTAATTATCTGTATCAAATGGGTTTTCAGGAACAAGCTTGATCAACACGGAAAAGTGGTAAGGAACAAAGCAAGACTTGTGGCGAAAGGTTACACACAAGAAGAAGGCATCGACTATGATAAAACCTATGCACCAGTGGCAAGGTTAGAAGCTACAAGATTACTTCTTGCTTTTGCTTGCTTTAAAATTTTCAGGTTATTCCAAATGGATGTGACAAGTACATTCCTAAATGGAATTATCCAAGAAGAAGTCTATGTGGAACAACCACCAAGATTTGAAGATCCTAGAAGACCAAACATTGTTTTCAAGCTGAAGAAAGCCTTGTATGATTTAAAACAAGCACCTCGTGCTTGGTATGAAAGGTTAAGTAATTTCTTAATTCAAAATGGTTTCTCTAAAGGTAAAGTAGATACTACTTTATTTATTAAAAAAGAAGGCAAGGATTTCATAATTGTTCAAATTTATGTTGATAATATAATATTTGGTTTTTCTAATGAAAAGCTTTGCAAGAATTTTTCAAGTTGTATGTAGAATGAATTTGAGATGAGCATGATGGGTGAATTGAACTTCTATTTGGGACTTCAAGTCAAACAATCAAGAGAAGGAACTTTTATCCACCAAGAAAAGTATACAAAAGACCTTATCAAGAAGTTTGGAATGGAGAATTGTAAGAAAACAGAAACTCCTATGTCAAGCTCATCAAAACTGGATAAAGATGAAGAAGGACAAAATGTAGACCAAAAACTATACAGGACTATAATCGGTTCACTTCTTTACCTTACAGCATCTAGACCTGATATTCTATTTAGTGTGTGCATTTGTGCTAGATTTCAATATGATCCTAAAGAATCTCACATGACTGCTGCGAAACGTGTTATTAAATATGTTGCAACTACATCTAAGCTAGGTCTGTGGTATTCCAAACAAGGAGACTTTACTCTCCTTGGATATTCTGATGCTGACCTTGCTAGTTGTAGAGTGAATAGAAAAAGCACTACAGGTACTTGTCAACTATTGGGAAACAAGTTGGTATCTTGGTTCTCAAGAAAACAGGGTACCGTAGCTCTTTCAACCACTGAAGCAGAGTACATAGCTCTTGGAAGTTACTGCTCTCAAATCCTATGAATGCAACAACAATTAAGAGACTTTAGAATTGAGGAAACAAGTACAAAAATCAAATGTGACAACACAAGCGCAATCAACCTCACAAAGAATCCAATACATCGTTCAAGAGCAAAGCACATTGAAATCAAGCATCATTTCATTCGAGATCATGTTCAAAGTGGTGAAGTGGTGATTCAGTTCGTTGATTCAAAGAATCAATTAGCAGATATATTCACAAAGCCCCTAGAAAAGGCTCACTTTGAATCAATTCGCTCAAGACTGAATATCTCAAGATTTGAAGACGTTCAGACTCAAAACTAGAGTCTTGAAAAGTTCAAACTCAACACAAGGTCTGAAGACGCTCAGACTCAACGTAAAGTCTAAAGGCGCTCAGACTCAAATGTAAGGTCTGATGGTACTCAGACTCTAAGGTAAGGTCTGAAAGAGTTCAGACTCTGGGTAAAGTCTAAACACTCTTGGACTCTATCTTAAAGTCTTTTTACGTATTTTAATTTTTACGTATTCTCTGCATTTAATTATTTTTGTTAATTGCTTTTTCGAAATCTCGAAATCTCTTTTTACTCAAATTCTGACATGTATTTATGGCAGTTTTACTTTTTCAAAATTGCAGTTTATTTTTGGCAGTTTTTACCTTTACTTTTTGACGACGATTCAGTATCTCGGTTTTATCTTTTCCTACTATTTATAGGTTCGAGTTGTCATCCGCTACAACACTTTTGAAATTCATCTCCATCTTCTCTCGCTTTCGAAACCCTAAAAAGCTCCATTGCTATTCCTGTTTCATTACCTTTCTCGACAAAAATTCCATCTTTTTTCACGAATATGTTGAACTTTTGCTTGGGATCCAAGAATGTCGTCCCGAAAGTCTTCCAGAATCGCTAGTAAGGGACCACAAAGACAACCAGAGGGTCCTACAAGGGTGGACCTCACAGGCGAAGAATCTCCATCAAGGGAGACCCAAAGTCAACACTTTGAGGAGGTGATCACTGAAGCAGAGCCGGTAAGAACTCTAAAACCTCAACTTGCATTTGATCTTTACAAAAGGCTAAAGGATGGAGGAGTAAGCCTAAAGACGATCGAGGATTTTCTAAAGGAAAGAGGATACAAGAGTGAGTATCTCTTCTTGCGGGAAATGGAGAAGTTAAAGGTTGTTAAGGAAGGAACTGCTCAAAGGACGCTTGAAAACGTTTCGAGTGATCCGCTTTCTGATCTTGGAGGCCAGACCTTAGACGATGATGAGAGACTTTTCTCTCACTTCCAACCGCGAATGGGTGTGGCTGTGAATTCAGTTTGTCCTTCGGGAAGTCTGTTTAGGTCTAAAGAGCATGAGCGATTATACACCAAGTTGTTGAACATGGGTGTAGTAAATCCAAGAAGTGTGGACTTCGACTTCCTTGATTCATTAAAGATAAATCTTAGAGGGAAGTTTGCTAGGCTGCAGTTGGAGAAATTTCACACGGATACGACAAATGCATATCCTGAACTTACTGCTTATTTTTACTCGAATTTGTCATTTCTGGATGCGAATAGGTTGTCCTTTTCTTATATGGATAAAGATTATATAGTTGATGTTGACACATTGGCTGATGTTATTGGGGTGGAGAGAAGCAGTTTCTAACCAATAAAAGTTTCCACAGCCTTTGCAACTCTTGACATTGTGCGGGACAGAACAGTTGAAGGCAAAATATCCTATACAAGGATGAATGCCACAAACGTATTGCTGCACAAAATCATCATCAACTGTATCAAGCCCAAGACAACCTCAAAGACCGATGTCTCCAAGGCGAAGCCAAGCGATGTTTGCCATTAACCAAAGGCAGACCCTTTTCTCTCCCACACGTTATTCTTTTCCACATGTACCAAATTGTGGTTAAGGATAAGGGTCAATTGCCTTATTCATCGATCATCACCAAGTTGTTCAGGTATTTCGAAATTCAAATTCCTGCACCTTTATGCCTGACCAATTTAAGTCTGATGCTTGTTGGTTACAAGATGGTGATGAAGATGAAGTTTCCGGAGCTGAATGCTGCACTGGAAAGGTTGAGGGAAAAGACACCTTCAAAGGAGATCCCCACTGCTTCTTCAAAGAGAAAGGGCAAAGAGCCCATGGCTGAGAAAAAGCATCGAAAAATCATCATGCAGGACGAAGAGGATGAGGAAGATTTTGATGATGCCATGACCTTGTCTGCTCTCTCAAAATTGAGGAGCCCAGTCAATTTGAGAACTGATGCTGGAGAGAGGGCAAGGAAGGAAGTAGAGGAGAAGAAAGAAGCTGAGAAACAGAGGAAAGAGAAGGAAAAACAGAGGAAGAGAGAAGAGGAAAGGAAGAAAAAAGAAGAAGAAGAAAGAACAAGAAGAGAAGAGGAACAGAGGAGAGAAGAAGAGAAATAGAGAGAAGAAGAGGAAAGACAGAAAAGAGAAGAAGAGGAAGAAAGAAGAAGAGAAGAAGAAGAGATGAGAAGAGAAGAAGAAGAAAGAAGGAAGAAGGATGAAGAGGAAAGCCAATTACAGGAGGATATGGCTGTAGGATTTGAGCCATCATTTGCTCAATCTAGGGAAGAGACCGAGAAACATCACAGTGCTGATATGGATGTTGGTGAGGAATATTCTACTCCACCCACTGGCATCAACACAAGGGGAGTTGTTGTGGATCAAGGAATGATATCGCCATTACATTACAGTGATGTGAGTAGATCTGGTGCAGATGCTGAGGAAGTTTATGCATCTCTTTTCCTAGAACATGAAGAATCCTTACCATTAGAGAAGGAAATGGCTGAGAAGGATGCGCCAAGTTTCCAAACTCCAAGAACTGATTCTGCTGATCCTAGTGGAGGTAATACTAACTCAACAGCTTTTACACAACTATTGGATATTATGCTGGACCTAAAGAAGCAGGTTTTTGGAATGGACTTTGAGCTGAGGGATTTAAAGAAGGCGATGCTGAGTACTTCTGTGAATATGCAAGATCAAATCAACGCACTTAGAGCTCAAGTGGAATCAAATCAGAACAGTGCAGAGTTGATTTCAGTGAAGGAAGCCCTTGCTAATCTCGAGAAGACAGTACAGACGCTCAGCAAATTTCAGCTTGTTCGCATCCCTGAAGAGCCCTAAATCTTTTTCACAACCATCTTGTATCCACTCTACCTCCTTTGATGGGACAAAAAGGGGGAGAGTTTTGCAGATTTGAAATTTGTTTTGAACTTTAATTTTGTTTGCTTAGATTGTTTTTTATTTGGATTTGGATTGGGCTGTTTATTTGAACCTCTATGACTTTATGCTTATTTGATGTTTGGATTATTAGACTTGTGAATTTGCAAGAACATTATATTTGAGGATAATTGTTATTGGACTAACAAGTTTCTGTCTTGCAGAAGTAATCCTCCAAATATATATAAGTTATTCTTTGCAGGTTTTAAATTCGCAAATGTGCCGAGGTGTTTTGTCACCATCAAAAAGGGGGAGATTGTTGAAGAAAAATCCCTTGAAGTTTTGAAGTTAACAAAACAGCCTCGTCAGTAAAGTCTGAAGAATCCAAGACTCAGTCGGTTAAGTCTGAAGAGTTCAAGACCCAAAGTTCGGTTTGAAGTTTTTCCATCTGAAGACAGTCAGACTCAGTTACAGTCTGAAGACCTCCAAGACCCAATTCAAAGTCTGAAAATAGTTTGCGATTTTGCCACGCTGACAGCAGGTTATTTTTATGGCTAAGGAAAGTAAGATTTGGATATTATATTCCCTAACTTATCCGTGGAATATCTCTGGCTGTGATTGTGAGCTCGGAAGGTTTATTCTTCGGATTTTATCAGTTGAAGATCAAGCGAAATTTTGGAATGATCTAATTTTGGAAACTCAAGATCTTGATTGATGGGTGAGCAGGATTGACGAGCTATTACCTACTTATATTTTCAACGACGAGAAGATTACTTAAATTGATTCAGTCCAACGGGTTGATTGGATGAATTCTTGGAAAGTGCCAACGGGTATGGAGGCATAAAGGCTATTTAAGGTGGATCGGAGTTATTCGAAAATAAGGAGAGACTTGATAGAAAAATTTCGATGTTAGAACCTCTAAAATCTCTTGATCTCTAAAATCTCTCGTGTTCAAGTTGTGTATCAAAGAGAGTCATTTATAGTGCGAAACAGCAAGAAGCTGTAGGAGAGACTTTCTGGTGAAGAAGTCTAGTTCGTGAATTGTAACAACTCTCATTTGCTACATAGTGATTACAACCACTTGGGCGACGGCGCGGAGAGTGGACGTAGGCTTGCAAAAAGTCGAACCATTATAATCCTTGTGTCAAATCTCTCTTACCCTACTCTAATTACTTTATGAATGCATGATCTATTTATTATTGATATATTCTTCATATTGAAGTATTCTTCAGTTAAAGATTCCAAAAGAATTCCATAATCACCTATTCACCCCCCCTCTAGGTGGATTCACTAGCCTATATCAAAACACAACCATAATAAAGATACATGTCATCCCGAAGATTAGAAGCCAAGTAAAGCATGTAGTATTAGAGCTTTCTGAGTATATCTATGTTGCTCGTACATTAACCCGATTTGCGCTTGCCAAGCTGTCCTCAACAGCTTTCTATATTGAATCAAGTATTTGCAATGAAACCCATAAGGATCCTCAGACTAAGTAAATTGTTGAGTTAAATGCGAAGCCCTTTGCCTAGGGAAATGTCATGATTAAAGCAGCTGGTTTGCAACAAACTTGCAAGATTGAAGCAGATCACTAAAGTTACATACCGAAATTGCCATTACAAAAGGAATTAAGATAAAGAAAAATTAAAAGACACGTAACATAGTATCAAGATTTACTTTTTCTATATTTTGCAAGGATTGACTCATTACGAGGCTACTCTCTTTCAGTTGCTATGCCAAACCCACCATTTCATCTGTCAGATCGTCTTGAAGCTTCCTGTGGAAAAGGAAAAGGTGCAATCACAAAGATTCGCTTATAATACTTAGAGAAGAACAATCATAAGTATTGGTCAAATTTTTGAAGCAGTAGCCACAAAGTAAGCTGAAGGTTGAAATATGGAAGATGGGAAAACTAGCTTGAAAAAAAAAAAGAAGCTTAAACACACTCAAGTAGAGCATATTAACTCACAAACTAAATCACACTTTTCTTTTAAGCCCGAGAAAGTTTAAATTGATTCAACCTTAGAGCCAAATGATAGTCTTACAACATATCTTTTTCAACTTTACTTGACACCAGAGTCTAAAGATTTTACTCTATTCTGTCTATTGTTCAATATGTATCATTTCAACATATCTTCATACCTTTTGACCAAAAAAAAAAACAAAAAACTTCATACCTGACTAGATTCTTAGATCCTTCACATTCCAACCTATATATAATCTTGGTTTTTCTAAGTTCTCATGACGATGACATATAACGATGAAGTGCCCCCATTATCGGGTGTTCGGGGACGAAATGTTTTCTAAACAGGACAAGAAGCAATGCATGAACTATTCAATAACTTTGGGTATGGGAAAAACCCCAAATTATAAAGTTGTCATGTAATAAGACAATCATGACAATTTGTCATTACTCACAAACAAGAACAATAAAACCTACCTATGCTTTTCAATGTGTGCTTGTCTTTGCAAAGCATCAAGTTTGACAGTCCCGATGTATCAACTTCATTACGGGATTGAGTTGTATCGCGGTACTTGAGGTCACTGTTAAAATCTAAGTGATGAATTACAATAATAGCTCATGTAAATAAGTTACTATTGCGATAAAAGGCAACAAAACAGATACATCGTCACTATAGTAGATTCACTTACGCAAATGCCCTTCTTAATCCTGATCTTGGGGTAACTAGATCTTCCGATTCTTTATGAGCGCTTTCTCCAGAAGAATTTCCTGAAAGGGTTCCTCAGACTCTTCCACGTCCACATCATGCTGAGAAATGCAAGCAGAGTACACATCATGAAACCTCATACCTGAGGGAAAGCAACTCAAACTTTTTGAGTAAAAAGTGCACTTGAAAAGGATTAGATAAGTGAGTTGACAACTTCCATAGGCACATAATAGACGGCTGTGGGAAGACAAGCTAAAAGATTTGCAGCAACCACCAACAATCAACAACCATCTAATATTATCTGCCCCTCCCCCCTCTTCCTTTTCTTCTTTTCAAAAATAAAAAAAAAAAAACCTCCATGGTCTTATCAAAGCATTCTTTGCTGCTCACTATATTAAATGGGAAATGTCACGAACACGTGAAATATCAAAAAAAAAAAAAAAAAAAAAACGTGAGTAAAGGGTTGTTCATGCATCTCCATCAAACCTGTCACAATTTTGTCTTCCTAAATTAACAAAACAAACTAGCCAATAAGGTACTAAGGGGCTTCACCTACATCCATAACAAGATAAGAGGACCATCTAAGCTCGGCGACCCGGTGAACTGTTCTAATTACGTATGCCAAATACATGCAAGTATAACTCATTCGAACAAAAGTTTAAAGAGGTTCCCATGCCATTAAACAACTGTTCCATCCACAATAGCACAAACATACTGTTAGAACAATGAATTGATCAATAACTATGAAACCCGGGTTCGTATCTGTCGGGGGTCGAGGAGATTTAATCCATCCATTTATTTCCAGTTTATAGACTTGCACTTAAGGCAATCAAGAAGATGAAAGTAAGGATAGCCAACTCTAACAATATTCAGTAATTACAGGAAGAAAAAAGGTGATATAACTCTATGGACCAAACCAAACATGTCCAAGGGACATGTAGAGAATCAACAATAATTGAATCTTAGCTATCATATAGAAAAACAGCACAAAAATTTAAAGGTCATGTACACTCACCAAAGGAGCTAATAACTTCGCAGTAATTGCTTCAATCTTTTCAGAATAATCGATCACCATTGCCTTAGGAACTCTGCACCAACAAATCCATGCAATTATCAAAGCAGCAATTTTGATGTGTGCCGATTCAACTACAAGCATGTTCACTTCAAATACATAATAAAGACAAGGTAAAATTTCATTTTAACGTCTTTTCACAGAGCCACTAACCTTCGTCTACTCACATCTACCCGCTAAGCAACAATTGATGACTATCATAAAATTCTGAAGCATGTAGCCATGAAGGCATGCTTGCTTGTGCATGCATGCAAGCTCGTGCTTGCGTGTAACACCCAAGAAGATTATTCTTAATAACATTAATCGCATCACTGAATTTGGACTGAAAGCTAAAAAGACTTCCAAGAGGAATCAAAATATCAACATACATGATGCCTACCCAAAAAGCAAATATTCTCTAAATCCGTGCTTTGTAAATAAGAAATTAAACATATCCCTCCCTCCCTCTACGAAACCAAGGAATCAACACAAAATTCAAAATAGCTTGCAATATTTGATTGGTTAAAAAGTCGATAGCAAAAACGTTTTTCCTTCTAGTCCTACTGAGTGAATATAAGAGGCAACAACAAGCAATCTGTGATCCAGCCAACAAAACCATGCCGTTTGGTCCATAACCAAAAAACTCGTATCAAATAGTCCAACATTCAAAGATGAAAAATCCAAGATGAAATGCTCATCTCATTCAACGACAATGGTAAATGACAAAGCATTCCAAAGGACATGTGAAGGACCTTGGTAACCCATCTAGGGTTCTCTCCTTAGCCAGGTGCTCCAGTTGTTCTCTTCAAGTAGCAACATACTACAAAGCCAACAGAGATAGAAGGATTTGAATGGTTTAAATTTCGAGGACGAAATTTTTATAAAAGGGGAAGAATTGGGACATCCTGAAATTCGAGCCCTCTGAGGGATGAATGAATGTGAATTTCGTCAATGCCTTGTTGGTTGATCCCACTCGGAAATGATCACTCCTTAGATACTGACCTTGAGGGGAAAGACTAATGAGGACAGAACTCGTACGACTAAAGAACTTGACTTGGGAAAACGACTTGACCAAGAGACTTGCATGAGGACAATCCTGTAGATAGACAAGCTGATTTTAAGGACGACATGTTGAAGAAAAATCCCTTGGAGTTTTGAAGTTGACAAAACAGCCTCAACAGTGTGGTCTAAGGACTCCAAGACTCAGTCGGCCACGTCTGAAGTTGTCAAGGTCTAAAGGTTTTCAAAGACAGTCAGACCCAGAATTTCGGTCTGAAATTTTTCCGTCTGAAGTCAGCCAAGACTCAGTTTCCGTCTGAAGACCTTCAAGACTTAGTTTCAGTCTGATGACCCTCAAGACCCAAATCTAAGTCGAAGACGGTTCGCGATTTTTACAGTGGCGACAGATTATTCCTATGACTACGGAAAGATAGATATTGGATTTCGTATTTCCTAATCTTAACCATGGAATATCTCTCGGCTGTGATCAAGAGCTTGGAAGATTTGATTCTTCGGATTTTATCCGTTGAAGATCAAGATTATTTTTGGAAGAATCTAATTTTGGGAACTCAAGATTCGATTGTATGGGCGAACATGATTGATGAGCTGCTTTGTCTACTTACGTTTTCGGGACAAGGAGATCACTTAAATTGATTCAGTCCAACGGGTTGATTGGATGAATGTTTTGGTAAGTGCCAACGGGTATGATGGCACGGAGACTATTTAAGGTGGATCGACATTGCTTGGAAACAAGGAGAGACTAGTAGAAATATCTTGATGTTAGAATCTCCAAAATCACTTGTTCTCAAAGTCTTTCATATTCAAATTGTGTATCAAAGAGAGTGAGATATAGTGCGAAAGTAGCAGAAGGCTGTAGGAGAGACTGTCAATTGAAGAAGTCTAATCCGTCTACCGTAAAGGCACTCTTTTGCTACATAGTGATTACTGCCGGTTGGCTGCCCGGCGTGGAGAGTGGACGTAGGCTTGGTCTAAGCCGAACCACTATAATCCTTGTGTCAATTCTCTCTTACCCTACTCTATTTCCTTTGCGAATACGTAATCTGTTTATTATTGATATATCTTTGATATCAACGTATTGCATCGCAAAAGATTCCAAAAGAATTCCGCAACAACCTATTCACCCCCTCTAGGTTGATTCACTAGCCCATTTCAATTGGTATCGAGCAAGTTGCTTATTTATTAGAAGTGTTATTACTTCGAAGCTAAAGATCTATGGCTAGTGTTTTGGCTCCAGGGTTAATTGAAGGTCAGAGCAATACTAGACCTCCCTACTTCGATGGCAAGGATTACAACGTATGGAAAAACAAGATGAAGGCGTTCCTAAGATCTAAAGATCCTATGGAATGGGATGTAGTGGAAAACGGGATTATTCCTAAAGCTACATCAAGCACGGGAAAAGAAATAGCGATGGAGCGGGGTTACCACAAGCAGAAATCTCTAAGAGACATGCTCTTGATGCAAAAGCTATTTACTCTCTCTATTGTGCATTATCTCCTACTGAGTATAATAGAATTTCATCTTGTGATACAGCCAATCATGTTTGGGACAGACTACATGTTACTTATGAAGGAACAGATCGAGTCAAAGAAACCAAGATCAACATCCTTCTTGGTCAATATGAAGCCTTCAAAACGAAGCCAGGAGAAACCATCACGGATATGTTAAGTCGATTTACAGAAATTGTAAATGGCTTGGCATACCAAGGACAGCCAATCTCAGGACCTATGAAGGTCAATAAGTTGTTGTGAGGGCTCTCCAAAGATTGGAATCATGTCAAAACATCTATAAGAGAAACACAGAGGATCATGCCTCTTTCAGTGGATGAATTGGTCGGCACACTTCAATCCTATGAAGTCGAGCAATTCAATGAGGAATTTGACACAAAAGGTAAGAAGTCAATTGCTTTAAAATCTAATGATGATTTTGATGTTACAGATTCAGAAGAAGACTTGGATGATGAAGAATTGGCACTTCTGATTAGAAAGTTCAGAAGGTTGAATAGAAAAGGTAAAAGATTCAATGGTAAGAAACAAAACAATCAAAGATTTCAAAGGAGATCAAATGAAGAAGAAGATACTAGCAAAGAAGTTGTTTGCTTTGAATGCAAGAAAAAGGGGCACATCAGACCCAACTGTCCCTTATTGAAGAAAAAGAAAGGAAAACTTGAAAAGTTCAAGAAAGCACTCAAAGCTGAAACGTGGAGTAACACTGAATGTGAGGAGAGTGGTGAAGAATATGCAAATATATATCTTATGGTAGACTCAGACTCAGATTCTGACTCAGACGCAGATTCAGACTCAGACTCAGACTCAGACTCAGATTCAGACTCAGACTCAAACAATTGTATCAAGGTTAGAAATCTAAAAATTCCTACCAAAGTATCAAAATATATTGATGAACTTTGTCTCAGTCTTAAAGGCTCTCTTAAAAGGATTTGACGGGCGAAAAGGGAGAATTCCAAACTGAAACAACAAGAAAAAAATCTTACATGAAAAAGTTGAAAGTCTAGACAAGTCCCTTCTTTGTTTCGAAAGAAAATGAGAATGATCTTTCAAAAGAGAATGCTTGCTTGAAAGAAGACTTATTGAAAGTCTCAAAGAAATTTTCAATAGGTTCTGAAAAGTCGGATAAGATTCTTTCTATCCAAAGACCTTACTTTAATAAATCCGGTTTAGGAATGACACAAGAAACCGTTCCTTTGATCGATTTCCCAAAAGTAAAGGAAAGAATCAGGAATAGGCCATCAAAAACTTTTTATAAAAATCATTTCCAAAAAGTTTTTGTAAAGCCTGTTGGTAGACATGCCCTTACTTGTTCAAGATGTAAAAGTGTAGATCATTTTGAAAAGGAATGTCCCAAAGTTTGGAGACCTGTTAAGAAGAGCTGGGCAAAGACTGTTTATACTACTAACAATGATGGACACAAGAAGATCTGGGTACCAAAGAAGACATGCGTCTTTCTTTTAATTGCAGATTACCTTCAAGAAGAAAGTCAAGTGGTATTTGGACAGTGGATGTTCAAGACACATGACAGGAGACTCAAGTTGTTTTACAAAATTCTTTCATATAAAAGGAGGAAATGTCTCTTTTGGTGGTAACAACAAGGGTAAGATTGTTGGTCAAGAAACTGTGATGATTGGAAATCTCACAATCAACAATGTCTCTCTTGTTGAAGGATTGAACTACAATCTATTAAGTATTAGTCAATTGTGCGATTCTGGATATAAAATCAATTTTCAAGAGGATACATGTTCTGGAACAAGCAAAGATCTTTCACAGTCATTTACTAGTCGAAGACATGGGAATATTTATTTGCTAGATATAAGGTCTGACAGTCCTCAATGCTTGATATCAATTCAAGATGAAGTCATCCTCTAGCATAGGAAGCTTGGACATGTCAATCTGAAGCAAATTGCAAAAGTATCATCCAAAAAGCTTGTTCGAGAACTTCCTAACCTCAAGTATCAAAAGCATGAATTGTGCACTCCCTGTGTACTTGGTAAACAGGTTAGAAATTCCTTTAAATCTATAAATCAAGTATGTACTAATCGTGTTTTGCAGCTATTACACATGGATTTATTTGGACCAACAAGAGTACAAAGTATTGGAGGTAAAAGATATTGCTTGGTTATAGTTGATGATTATTCTCGTTTTCCTTAGGCTTTCTTTCTTACAAATAAATTTCATGCATTGATTCATTTTACTAAATTTGCAAAGAAGATTCAAATTGAAAAAGGATATGCAATTTCGAGTATTAAAACTGACCATGGTTGAGAATTTGAAAATCATGACTTTGCCAAATATTGTGATGACAATGGTATTCAACATAAATTTTCATCTCCATACACTCCACAACAAAATGGAGTTGTAGAAAGGAAAAATCGTTCTTTGCAAGAAATGGCAAGAACTATCTTAATTGAAAGTAATATATCACCTCATTTTTGGGCTGAAGCCACTTCTACTGCTTGTTATATTATAAATATAATTTTCCTAAGACCTATATTAGAAAAGACACCTTATGAACTACTCAAAGGTAAGAAACCAATTATTTCATACTTTCATATATTCGGTTGTAAATGTTTTATCCTAAAGAATTCAAGTGATCGAATTGGTAAGTTTGAAGAAAAATCAGATGAAGGAATTTTCCTTGGTTACTCCATAACAAGCAAAGCCTTCAAAGTCTTCAACAAACGCACTCAAAATGTGGAAGAATCCATGAATGTGAAGTTTGAAGATTCTTTACAAAATCAAACTCAACCTGAAGATTTAGAGTCTGGGCAAGTGTCTACAAATTCTCATGAAGAAAATCAAGCCTCAGACGCAGAACCTCAAACAAATTTAGAAATTCCAACTGAAGAAGAGCTTCACCAAATTGACAAATCAACTACAAATTGGAAGCAAAAGTCAAGTCATCCCCCAGACCTCATCATTGGCAATATTGATGAAGGAGTTCGTACTAGATCTAAAAGACGAGAAGCTTCCAAAGTGCTCTTGCACTAATTTCTGAGATTGAACCAAAAAATATAGAAGATGCATTGAAAGATGAAAGATGGATCGAAGCAATGCAAGAAGAACTAAACCAATTCAAAATCAACAACATTTGGGAGCTAGTTCCTAAACCAAAAGGAAAATCAATCATTGGTACCAAATGGGTTTTCAGGAACAAGCTTGATCAACAAGGAAAAGTGGTAAGGAATAAAGCAAGACTTGTAGCAAAAGGCTACACACAAGAAGAAGGCATCGACTATGACGAAACCTATGCTCCGTGGCAAGGTTAGAAGCTATAAGATTACTTCTTGCTTTTGCTTGCTTTAAAAATTTCAGGTTATTCCAAATGGACGTGAAAAGCGCATTCCTAAATGGAGTCATTCAAGAAGAAGTCTATGTGGAACAACCACCAGGATTTGAAGATCCTAAAAGACCAAACCTTGTTTTCAAGCTGAAGAAAGCCTTATACGGTTTAAGACAAGCACCTTGAGCATGGTATGATAGGTTAAGCAATTTTTTAATCCAAAATGACTTCTCTAAAGGTAAAGTAGATACTACCCAATTTATAAAGAGAGAAGGCAAGGATTTCATACTTGTTCAAATTTATGTTGATGACATCATCTTTGGTTCGTCTAATGAGAAACTTTGCAAGAATTTTTCAAAGTGTATGCAGAACGAATTTGAGATGAGCATGATGGGAGAACTAAACTTCTTTTTGGGACTTCAAGTCAATCAATCAAGTGAAGGAACTTTTATCCATCAAGAAAAGTATGCAAAAGACCTTATCAAGAAGTTTGGAATGGAGAATTGCAAGAGAACATAAACTCCTATGGCAAGCTCATCAAAGCTGAATAAAGACAAACAAGGGAAGAGTGTAGACCAAAAGCTATACAGAAGTATAATCGGGTCACTTCTTTACCTTACAGCTTCTAGACCTGATATTTTGTTTAGTGTCGCATTTGTGCTAGATTTCAATCGATCCTAAAGAATCTCATATGTCTGCTGTTAAGCGTATCATTAAATATGTTGCAACTACATCTAAGCTAGGACTATGGTATTCTAAGAGAAGAGATTTTACTCTTCTTGGATATTCTGATGCTGACCTTGCTGGTTGTAGAGTGGATAGAAAAAGCACTACAGGTTCATGTCAATTATTAGGAAACAAGATGATGTCTTGGTTCTCAAGAAAACAGGGCACTGTGGCTCTTTCAACCGCTAAAGCAGAGTACATTGCTCTTGGAAGTTGCTGCTCTCAAATTCTATGCATGCAACGGCAATTGAGAGACTTTGGAGTTGATGAAACACATACGGAGATCAAATGTGACAATCCCAGTGCAATCAACCTCACAAAGAATCCAATACTTCATTCAAGAGTAAAGCACATTGAAATCAAGCATCATTTTATTCGAGATCATGTTCAAGGTGGAGATATTGTAATTCAGCGTGTAGATTCAAAGAATCAATTGGCGAATATATTCACAAAACCCCTAGAGAAGACTCACTTTGAATCAATTTGTTCAAGACTGGGAATTGTGAATTTTAAAGATATTCAGACTCATCGCTAAAGTTTGAAGGTGATTCAGACTCATCGCTAAGGTCTGAAGGTGGTTCAGACTCATCGCTAAGGTCTGAAGGTGGTTCAAACTCAACGCTAGGTCTGAAGACGGCTCAGACTCAAAGCAAAGTCTGAAAGCGTTTCAGACTCTACGTAAAGTCTGATTGTGCTCAAACGCAAAGGTAAGGTCTGAAAAAGGGTTCAGACTCAAAGATAAAGTCTAAACATCGGTCAGACTCTGTACTATTTTATCTTTTTACGAATTTCCTTTTCGTATTCTCTCTTTAACATATTTTTGGTAATTACTTTTCAGTATTTCAAAATACCTTTTCACTCTTTTTCTGACATACATTAATGGCAGTTTACATTTTCAAAAAAAAAAAGGGCAGTTTTCTTTTTACGGTTTATTTTTGGCAGTTCTTTTCTTTCACTTTTTAGCGACGATTCGTATTCCGGTGAATTTTCTCCCACTATTTATACTCTCGAACCGTCACTTTTACTCTCAACTACTCCATTGCAATTCAACTTCATACTCTTTCACTCTCAAAACCCTAAAAATCTCCTTTTGCCATTTCCATCTCGTCCCTTTTTCGCCTCAAAGTTTCCATTTTTCCTCACGTACAAGTTGAAACTTTGCTTGCTCTACAAGAATGTCGTCTCGCAAGTCCTCCAGAATTGCAAGCAGGGGACCACAGAGACAGCAAGAGGGTCCTACAAGGGTGGACCTAACGGAGGAAGATTCGCCTCAACGAAGCGGAGAGTCAACATTCGAGGAAGTTGTTATCGAAGCGGGCGGTAAGAACTCTTAAGCCAAATGTAGCTTACCATCTCTATTTAAGGCTCAAAGAAGGGAAGGTTAGCCTTAAGACGATCGAAGAGTATTTGAAGGAGAGGGGATTTAGGAGTGAGTATGCATTTTTGAAGGAGATGGAAAAGCTAAAGGTTGTTGGTGAAGGCCTTTGCACAAAGGACGCTGGAAAATATTCCGAGCGATCCACTTGAGAATGCTCCTGCTGAAACTTTAGATGATGATGAGAGACTTTTCTCTCATTTTGAGCCTCGTTTTGGTGTGGTTGCCAACACTGTTTGTCCTCCGGGGAGTTTCTTCCGGTCAAAGGAACATGAACGAGTTTATGTGAAGCTGTTAAAAAGGGGAGTAGTCAATCCAAGTAGTGTAGATTTTGACTTCCTAGATTCAATAAAGATTAATTTGAGAGGGAAGTTTGCTAGGCTGCAATTGGAAAATTTCTGCATGGATATGATCGTGGCCCACTCTGAATTGACAGCCTACTTTTACTCGAATCTATCCTTTTTGGATGCAAATCACTTGTCCTTTTCTTTCATGAACAAAGATTATATTGTTGATGTTGACTTGCTGGCTGACATCATTGGTGTGGAAAAAAAGAGTTTCCAGCCAATCAAAGTCTCAACAGCCTATGCAACATTGGATATTGTACGAGACAGATCTGTTGAAGGCAAGATATCCTACACTAGGATGAATGCCACCAATGTTTTGTTGCATAAAGTTGTCATCAATCGCATCCGGCCAAAAACGACCTCGAAGACCGATGTTTCCAAAACAGAGGCAAAGCGATGTTTGCCATCAACCGGGCGAGACCTTTCTCACTTCCACATGTCATACTTTTCCATATGTATAGGACAGTGGTGAAGGATAAGGGTTAGCTGCCTTATTCATCAATCATCACCAAATTGTTTAGGCATTTTGATATTCAAGTCCCTGCATCTTTGTGCCTAACAAAGTTGAATTCGATGCTCGTTGGTGAGAAGATGGTGATGAAGATGAAATTTCTAGAACCGACCGCAAAGACTTTGGAAAGGTTGAGGAGGGAAACACCTTCAAGAGAGATTCCCACTGCTTCATCAAAAAGGAAGGGCAAAGAGCCCATGGCTGAAAAGAAAAGAAGAAAGATCATCCTGCAAGACGAAGACGATGAGGAAGATGCCATGACTTTGTCCACTCTCTCTAGGATGAGGAGCCCTGTAATTCGGAGTACAGAGGCTGAAGAGAGAGCGAGAAAAGAAGCAAATGAGAAGGAAGCAGAGAAACAGAGGAAAGAGAAGGAAGAGAAAGAAAGGAGAAGAGAAGAGGAGAGAAAGAGAAAAGAAGAGGAAAGGAAAAGAAAGGAAGAGGAAAGGCGAGAGAAGAGAAGAAGAAAGAAGAAGAAGAGAAGAAGAGGAGAGAAAAACGAAGATGAAAGAAGAAGAGAAGAAGAGAGACAGAGGAAAGCTGAAGAAGAAGAAAGAAGAAGGAAGGCTGAGGAAGAAAGCAAAATGCGGGAGGATATGGCTGCTGCATTTGAGCCATCTTTTGCTGGGGAAGAGACCGAGAAACATCCTCGTGCTGATGTGGATGTTGGCGATGAATTTCCACTCCACCCACTGGCATTCATTCAGGGGGAGTTGTTGCAGAACAAGGAACAATATCGCCACTACATTGTAGTGATGTGAGTAGGTCTGGTGCTAACCCTGAGGGGGTCTTTGCATCACACTTCCCGAGCATGAAGAATCCTCACCGCCGAGAAGGACGGGGCTGAAAGGGAAGCTCCGAGTTTTCAAACCCATTCCGCTGGTCCAAGTGGAAGCAATGCCAATTCCACAGCATTTTCACACTGTTGGATGTTATCTTTGGACTTAAAAGGCAGGTTTTGGGATGGACTTTGAAATGAGAGACTTGAAAAGGCACTTTGCCGAGTACTTCGGTGAACATGCAAGAACAGATCAATGCACCGAGAGCACAAGTGGAGTCAAATCGACCAGTGCAGAATTGGCTTCAGTGAAGGAAAATCTTGCCAAACTTGACAAGTCAGTCCAGGAGCTCAGCAAGTTTCAGCTTGTTCGTTTCCCTGCAGGCCCCTAAAAATTTTCAAAACTTAAGGTGGATCGACGTTGCTTGGAAACAAGGAGAGACTGGTAGAAATATCTTGATGTTAGAATCTCCAAAATCACTTGTTCTCAAAGTCTTTCATATTCAAATTGTGTATCAAAGAGAGTGAGATATAGTGCGAAAGCAAAAGTAGAAGGTTTGTAGGAGAGACCGTCAATTGAAAAAGTCTAATCCGTCTACTTTGTAGAGGCACTCTTTTGCTACATAGTGATTACTGCCGGTTTGGCTGCCGGCGTGGAGAGTGGACGTAGGCTTGGTCTAAGCCGAACCACTATAATCCTTGTGTCAATTCTCTCTTACCCTACTCTATTTACTTTGCGAATACGTAATCTGTTTATTATTGATATATCTTTGATATCAAAGTATTGCATCGCAAAAGATTCCAAAAGAATTCCACAACAACCTATTCACCCCCCTCTAGGTTGATTCACTAGCCCATTTCACGACAAAAAGTCGATTTACGGACAGAACATAATGGAATGACGGATGATTACATTTCTTGTTATTGAACCCGCGAACGACCCTAGGTCGATCCTTAGTAATCGTGTACTTTGAAATAAGAATCAATCCTCCATAATTTCATGTAGTCAAGGACGTCCATGTGTCGAGATGTCTTGAACGTGGTTTGACACAAGTCGGTTACGCGTGAATCCTCAAAGTAACCTGTCAGTCTAAGTTGTACCCAAAATGGCATTAAGGCGAAATTGACATGGCATGAGAACTAAGAATTGGACTTCGAATTATCAGGAATATCCAAGACAGACTTTAGATAAAGCTTCAGCGACAGTCGACAGCGTCAGTTGAGCTATATGCTTGGAAAAAGGGGTTTTCAAACCAAGTAAGCGAGCCCGTGAGGACGTCGGCCGGGCCAAGCCAATGTGTGCCCTAGGCCCAAGTTGCGATAGCCACCAAATGGGCCTAAGACAAGCAAATGAGCTAGTTGGGCCAAACCAACTATTTACCTTTCAAAGCCCATGGGCCAAATCTTAGCCATTTCAAGTTCAACTAATTCCCAAGCCCATTACTATTCATGGCCAAGCCTAATTCCTAGGCCCATCTACCAATTTCAACCCAAGGTTAGATTGGTAAATGGGTGCAAGGTGAAATGACTATTTTGCCCACAAAAGCAAGTGGATAAGGGCAAAGGAGGAGATGGAAGATGATGATGCCATGCATTGGGACTTGAAGCAAGCCTTAAATGGCTTTGATGAAGCCTTGACATCTCTCACTTCAATCTCTCTCTCTCCCCTCATTCAGCTCTCCCTCGATGGTGCTCTCTCTCTCTGCTCGTTCTCCTTCTTCTAGTTTTGCTCATGTAGACCTTCTTCCAAAGATTCGAGTTAATTGTTGGCTTCCCAGATAAATCAGCCTTCGTGCCACCCACCATTGTCTTCAAGAGATCCAGACCGTGCAAGGAGACATGGCCGTTTGCCAAAAAAATTCTCCTACCGTCCCGAATTTCGGCCAGAAGCCAACGGCAGTCCGACTACCTAGAACCGTTCTGCTCCAGCTGACCTTTCGCCAAAGATTCGAGTTAAAAGTGGTCTTTCCGTGAGAGTTAGGCAACTCTAACAATATTCAGTAATTACAGGAAGAAAAAAGGTGATATAATTCTATGGATCAAACCAAACATGTCCAAGAGACATGTAGAGAATCAGTAGTAATTGAATCTCAGCTGTCATATAGAAAAATAGCACAAAAAGGTCATGTACACTCACCAAAGGAACTGATAACTTCGCAGCAATTGCTTCAATCTTTTCAGAATAATCGATCACCATTGCCTTAGGAACTCCGCACCAACAAATCCATGCAATTATCAAAGCAGCAATTTTGATGTGTGATGATTCAACTACAAGCATGTTCACTTCAAATACATAATAAAAACAAGGTAAATTTTCATTTTAACGTCTTTTCACAGAGCCACTAACCTTCGTCTACTCACATCTACCGCTACGCAACAAATGATGACTATCATAAAATTCTGAAGCATGTAGCCATGAAGGCATGCTTGCTTGTGCATGCATGCAAGCTCGTGCTTGCGTGTAACACCCAAGAAGATTATTCTTAATAACATTAATCGCATCACTGAATTTGGACTGAAAGCTAAAAAGACTTCCAAGAGGAATCGAAAAATCAACATACACAATGCCTACCCTGTTGAAGAAAAATCCCTTGGAGTTTTGAAGTTGACAAAACAGCCTCAACAGTGTGGTCTAGGGACTCCAAGACTCAGTCGGCTACATCTGAAGTTGTCAAGGTCTAAAGGTTTTCAAAGACAGTCAGACCCAGAATTTCGGTCTAAAGTTTTTCCGTCTGAAGTCAGTCAAGACTTAGTTTTTGTCTGAAGACCTTCAAGACTCAGTTTCAGTCTGATGACCCTCAAGACCCAAATCTAAGTCTGAAGACAGTTCGCAATTTTTACAGGCTAGCGACAGATTATTCCTATGACTACGGAAACATAGATATTGGATTTCGTATTTCCTAATCTTAATCATGGAATATCTCTCATTTTGTGATCAAGAGCTTGGAAGATTTGATTCTTCGGATTTTATCCGTTGAAGATCAAGATTATTTTTGGAAGAATCTAATTTTGGGAACTCAAGATCCCGATTGTATGGGCGAACAGATTGATGAGTTCTTTGTCTACTTACGTTTTCGAGACAAGGAGATCACTTAAATTGATTCAGTCCAACGGGTTGATTGGATGAATGTTTTGGTAAGTGCCAACGGGTATGATGGCACGCAGACTATTTAAGGTGGATCGACGTTGCTTAGAAACAAGGAGAGACTGGTAGAAATATCTTGATGTTAGAATCTCCAAAATCACTTGTTCTCAAAGTCTTTCATATTCAAATTGTGTATCAAAGAGAGTGAGATATAGTGCGAAAGCAGCATAAGGCTGTAGGAGAGACTGTCAAGTGAAGAAGTCTAATTCGTCTACTGTAAAGGCACTCTTTTGCTACATAGTGATTACAGCCAGTTGGCTGCCAGTGTGGAGAGTGGACGTAGGCTTGGTCTAAGCCGAACCACTATAATCCTTGTGTCAATTCTCTCTTACCCTACTATATTTCCTTTGCGAATACGTAATCTATTTATTATTGATATATCTTTGATATCAACGTATTGCATTGCAAAAGATTCCAAAAGAATTCTGCAACAACCTATTCACCCCCCTCTAGGTTGATTCACTAGCCCATTTCAATTGGTATCAGAGCAGGTTGCTTATTTATTAGAAGTGTTATTACTTCTGAAGCTAAAGATCTATAGCTAGTGTTTTGGCACCAGGGTTAATTGAAGGTCAGAGCAATACTAGACCTCCCTACTTCGATGGCAAGAATTACAACGTATGGAAAAACAAGATGAAGGCGTTCCTAAGATCTAAAGATCCTATGGAATGGGATATAGTGGAGAACGGGATTATTCCTAAAGCTACATCAAGCACGGGAAAAGAAATAGCGATGGAGCAAGGTTACCACAAGCGAGAAATCTCTAAGAGACATGCTCTTGATGCAAAGGCTATTTACTCTCTCTATTGTGCATTATCTCCTACTGAGTATAATAGAATTTCATCTTGTGCTACAGACAAAGATGTTTGGGACAGACTACATGTTACTTATGAAGGAACAGATCGAGTCAAAGAAACCAAGATCAACATCCTTCTTGGTCAATATGAAGCCTTCAAAATGAAGCGGGAGAAACCATCACGGATATGTTCGGTCGATTTACGAAATTGTAAACGGCTTGGCATACCAAGGACAGTCAATCTCGGGACCAATGAAGGTCAATAAATTGTTGAGAGGGCTCTCCAAAGATTGGAATCATGTCAAAACATCTATAAGAGAAACACGAGAGGATCATGCCTCTTTCGGTGGATGAATTGGTCGGCACACTTCAATCCTATGAAGTCGAGCAATTCAATGAGGAATTTGACACAAAAGGTAAGAAGTCAATTGCTTTAAAATCTAATGATGATTTTGATGTTACTGATTCGAAGAGGACTTGGATGATGAAGAATTGGCACTTCGATTAGAAAGTTCGAAGGTTGAATAGAAAAGGTAGAAGATTCAATGGTAAGAAACAAAACAATCAAAGATTTCAAAGGAGATCAAATGAAGAAGAAGATACCAGCAAAGAAGTTGTTTGCTTTGAATGCAGGAAAAATGGGCACATCAGACCCAACTGTCCCTTATTGAAGAAAAAGAAAGGAAAACCTGAAAAGTTCAAGAAAGCACTCAAAGCTGAAACGTGGAGTGACACTGAATTGGAGAGTGATGAAGAATATGCAAATATATGTCTTATGGCAGACTCAGACTCAGATTCTGACTCATATGCAGATTCAGACTCAGACTCAGACTCAGACTCAGATTCAGACTCAGACTCAAACAATGCTATCAAGGTTAGAAATCTAAAAATTCCTACCAAAGTATCAAAATATATCGATGAACTTTGTCTCAGTCTTAAAGGCTCTCTTAAAAGGATTTCGAACTGAAAATGGAGAATTCCAAACCGAAACAACAAGAAAAATCTTACATGAAAAAGTTGAAAGTCTAGACAAGTCCCTTGCTGTTTCGAAAAAAATGAGAATGATCTTTCAAAAGAGAATGCTTGCTTGAAAGAAGACTTATTGAAAGTCTCAAAGAAATTTTCAATAGGTTCTGAAAAGTCGGATAAGATTCTTTCTATCCAAAGACCTTACTTTAATAAATCCGGTTTAGGAATGACACAAGAAACCGTTCTTTTGATCGATTTCCCAAAAGTAAAGGAAAGAATCAGAAATAGGCCATCAAAAACTTTTATAAAAATCATTTCCAAAAAGTTTTTGTAAAGCCTGTTGGTAGACATGCCCTTACTTGTTCAAGATGTAAAAGTGTAGATCATTTTGAAAAGGAATGTCCCAAAGTTTGGAGACCTATTAAGAAGAGCTGGGCAAAGACCGTTTATACTACTAACAATGATGGACCCAAGAAGATCGGGTACCAAAGAAGACATGAGTCTTTCTTTTAATTGCAGGTTACCTTCAAGAAGAAAGTCAAGTGGTATTTGGACGGTGGATGTTCAAGACACATGACGGGAGACTCAAGTTGTTTTACAAAATTCTTTCATATAAAAGGAGGAAATGTCTCTTTTGGTGGTAACAACAAGGGCAAGATTGTTGGTCAAGGAACTGTGATGATTGGAAATCTCACAATCAACAATGTCTCTCTTGTTGAAAACTACAATCTACCGAGTATTAGTCAATTATGCGATTCTGGATATAAAATCAATTTTCAAGAGGATACATGTTGGAACAAGCAAAGATCTTTCACGAGTCATTTCGGTCGAAGACATGGGAATATCTATTTGCTAGATATAAGGTCCGACAGTCCTCAATGCTTGATATCAATTCAAGATGAAGTCATTCTCTGGCATAGGAAGCTTGGACATGTCAATCTGAAGCAAATTGCAAAAGTATCATCCAAAAAGCTTGTTCGAGGACTTCCTAATCTCAAGTATCAAAAGCATGAATTGTGCACTCCCTGTGTACTTGGTAAACAGGTTATAAATTCCTTTAAATCTATAAATCAAGTATCTACTAATCGTGTTTTGCAGCTATTACACATGAATTTATTTGGGCCAACAAGAGTACAAAGTATTGGAGGTAAAAGATATTGCTTGGTTATAATTGATGATTATTCTCGTTTTACTTGGGTTTTCTTTCTTACAAATAAATCTGATGCATTGATTCATTTTACGAAATTTGCAAAGAAAATTCAAATTGAAAAAGGATATGCAATTTCGAGTATTAAAACTGACCATGGTGGAGAATTTGAAACTCATGACTTTGCCAAATATTGTGATGACAATGGTATTCAATATAATTTTTCATCTCCATACACTCCACAACAAAATGGAGTTGTAGAAAGAAAAAATCGTTCTTTGCAAGGAATGGCAAGAACTCTCTTAATTGAAAGTAATATATCACCTCATTTCTGGGCTGAAGCCACTTCTACTGCTTGTCATATTATAAATAGAATTTTCCTAAGACCTATATTAGAAAAGACACCTTATGAACTGCTCAAAGGTAAGAAACCAATTGTTTCATACTTTCATGTATTCGGTTGTAAATGTTTTATCCTAAAGAATTCAAGTGATCGAATTGGTAAGTTTGAAGAAAAATCAGATGAAGGAAGTTTCCTTGGCTACTCCATGACAAGCAAAGCCTTTAGAGTCTTCAACAAACGCACTCAAACTGTGGAAGAATCCATGAATGTGAAGTTTGAAGATTCTTTACAAAATCAAACTCAACCTGAAGATTTAGAGTCTAGGCAAGTGTCTACAAATTCTCATCAAGCCTCAGACGCAAAACCTCAAACAAATTCAGAAGTTCCAACTGAAGAAGAGCTTCACCAAATTGACAAATCAACTACAAATTGGAAGCAAAAGTCAAGTCATCTCCCAGACCTCATCATTGGCAATATTGATGAAGGAGTTCATACTAGATCTAAAAGACGAGAAGCTTCCAGTGCTCTTGCACTAATTTTTTAGATTGAACCAAAAAATATAGAAGATGCATTGAAAGATGAAAGCTGGATCGAAGCAATGCAAGAAGAACTAAACAAATTCAAAATCAACAACGTTTGGGAGCTAGTTCCTAAACCAAAAGGAAAATCAATCATTGGTACCAAATGGGTTTTCAGGAACAAGCTTGATCAACAAGGAAAAGTGGTAAGGAATAAAGCAAGACTTGTAGCAAAAGGCTACACACAAGAAGAAGGCATCGACTATGACGAAACCTATGCTCCCGTGGCAAGGTTAGAAGCTATAAGATTACTTCTTGCTTTTGCTTGCTTTAAAAATTTCAGGTTATTCCAAATGGACGTGAAAAGCGCATTCCTAAATGGAGTCATTCAAGAAGAAGTCTATGTGGAACAACCACCAGGATTTGAAGATCCTAAAAGACCAAACCTTGTTTTCAAGTGAAGAAAGCCTTATATGGTTTAAAACAAGCACCTCGAGCATGGTATGAAAGGTTAAGCAATTTTTTAATCCAAAATGGCTTCTCTAAAGGTAAAGTAGATACTACCCTATTTATAAAGAGAGAAGGCAAGGATTTCATACTTGTTCAAATTTATGTTGATGACATCATCTTTGGTTCGTCTAATGAGAAACTTTGCAAGAATTTTTCAAAGTGTATGCGAACGAATTTGAGATGAGCATGATGGGAGAACTAAACTTCTTTTGGGACTTCAAGTCAATCAATCAAGTGAAGGAACTTTTATCCATCAAGAGAAGTATGCAAAAGACCTTATCAAGAAGTTTGGAATGGAGAATTGCAAGAGAACATAAACTCCTATGTCAAGCTCATCAAAGCTGAATAAAGACGAACAAGGGAAGAGTGTAGACCAAAAGTTATACAGAAGTATAATCGGGTCACTTCTTTACCTTACAGCTTCTAGACCTGATATTTTGTTTAGTGTCCGCATTTGTGCTAGATTTCAATCGATCCTAAAGAATCTCATATATGCGTGTTAAGCGTATCATTAAATATGTTGCAACTACATCTAAGCTAGGACTATGGTATTCTAAGAGAGGAGATTTTACTCTTCTTGGATATTCTGATGCTGACCTTGCTGGTTATAGAGTAGATAGAAAAAGCATTACAGGTACATGTCAATTATTGGGAAACAAGATGGTATCTTGGTTCTCAAGAAAAAGTGGTACTTGTGGCTCTTTCAACCACCGAAGCGAGTACATTGCTCTTGGAAGTTGCTGCTCTCAAATTCTATGGATGCAACAGCAATTGAGAGACTTTGGAGTTGATGAAACACATACGGAGATCAAATGTGACAATACCAATGCAATCAACCTCACAAAGAATCCAATACTTCATTCAAGAGCAAAGCACATTGAAATCAAGCATCATTTCATTCGAGATCATGTTCAAAGTGGAGATGTTGTAATTCAGCATGCGAGATTCAAAGAATCAATTGGCGGATATATTCACAAAACCCCTAGAGAAGGCTCACTTTGAATCAATTTGTTCAAGACTGGGAATTGTGAATTTTGAAGATATTCGAGACTCATCGCTAAAGTCGAAGATGGTTCGACTCATCGCTAAAGTCCGAAGGTGGTTCGGACTCAACGCTAGGTCGAAGATGGCTCGAGACTCAAAGCAAAGTCGAAAGCGTTTCGAGACTCTACCTAAAGTCCGATTGTACTCGAGATGCAAAGGTAAGGTCCGAAAAGGGTTCGAGACTCAAAGGTAAAGTCCGAACATCCGTCGACTCGTACTTTTTTATCTTTTACGAATTTCCTTTTCGTATTCTCTCTTTAACATATTTTTGGTAATTACTTTTCGTATTTCAAAATCTCCTTTCGCTCTTTTCGACATACATTAATGGCGTTTACATTTTCAAAAAGGGCAGTTTTCTTTTTACGGTTTATTTTTGGCAGTTCTTTTCTTTCACTTTTTGGCGACGATTGGTATTCCGGTGATTTTTCTCCCACTATTTATACTCTCGAACCGTCACTTTTACTCTCAGCTACTCCATTGCGATTCAACTTCATACTCTTTCACTCTCAAAACCCTAAAAATCTCCTTTTGCCATTTCCATTTCATCCCTTTTTCGCCTCAAAGTTTCCATTTGTCCTCATGTACAAGTTGAAACTTTGCTTGCTCTACAAGAATGTCATCTCGCAAGTCCTCCAGAATTGCAAGCAGGGGACCACAGAGACAGCAAGAGGGTCCTACAAGGGTGGACCTAACGGAGGAAGATTCGCCTCAACGAGAAGCGGAGAGTCAACATTCTAAGGAAGTTGTTATCGAAGCAGAACCGGTAAGAACTCTTAAGCCAAATGTAGCTTACGATCTCTATATAAGGCTCAAAGAAGGAAAGGTTAGCCTTAAGACGATCGAAGAGTATTTGAAGGAGAGGGGATTTAGGAGTGAGTATGCATTTTTGAAGGAGATGGAAAAGCTAAAGATTGTTGGTGAAGGCACTGCACAAAGGTCGCTGGAAAATATTTCGAGCGATCCACTTGAGAATGCTCCCGCTGAAACTTTAGATGATGATGAGAGACTTTTCTTTCATTTTGAGCCTCGTTTTGGTGTGGTTGCCAACACTTGTTTGTCCTCGGGGAGTTTATTTCGGTCGAAGGAACATGAACAAGTTTATGCGAAGCTATTAAAAGGGGAGTGGTCAATCCAAGGAGTGTGGATTTTGACTTCCTAGATTCAATAAGGATTAATTTGAGAGGGAAGTTTGCTAGGTTGCAATTGGAAAATTTCTACATGGATATGGCGTGGCCCACTCGAATTGATGTGACCTACTTTTACTCGAATCTATCCTTTTTGGATGCAAATCATTTGTCCTTTTTTTTCATGGACAAAGATTATATTGTTGATGTGGACTTGCTAGCTGACATCATTGGTGTGGAAAAAGGAGTTTCCACCAATCAAAGTCTCAATGCCTATGCAACATTGGATATTGTACGAGACAGATCTGTTGAAGGCAAGATATCCTACACTAGGATGAATGCCACCAATGTTTTGTTGCATAAAGTTGTCATCAACTGCAGCCGGCCAAAAACGACCTCGAAGACCGATGTTTCCAAAACAGAGGCAAAGCTGATGTTTGCCATCAACCAGGCGAGACCTTTCTCACTTCCACATGTCATACTTTTCCATATGTATAGGACGGTGGTGAAGGATAAGGGTCGTTTGCCTTATTCATCAATCATCACCAAATTGTTTAGGCATTTTGATATTCAAGTCCCGCATCTTTGTGCCTAACAAAGTTGAATTCGATGCGCGTTGGTGAGAAGATGGTGATGAAGATGAAATTTCCAGTAACCGATCGCAAAGACTTTGGAAAGGTTGAGAAGGGAAACACCTTCAAGAGAGATTCCCCCTTTGCTTCATCAAAAAGGAAGGGCAAAGAGCCCATGGCTGAAAAGAAAAGAAGAAAGATCATCCTGCAAGACGAGGAGGATGAAGAAGATGCCATGACTTTGTCCACTCTCTCTAGGATGAGGAGCCCCGTAATCCGGAGAACGAGAGGCTGAAGAGAGCGAGAAAAGAAGCGAGAGGAGAAGGAAGCAGAGAAACGAGAGGAAAGAGAAGGAAGAGAAAGAAAGGAGAAGAGAAGAGGAGAGAAAGAGAAAAGAAGAGGAAAGGAAAAGAAAGGAAGAGGAAAGGCAGAGAAGAGAAGAAGAAAGAAGAAGAAGAGAAGAAAGAGGAGAGAAAAGAGAAGAAGAAAGAAGAAGAGAAGAAGAGAGACGAGAGGAAAGCTGAAGAAGAAGAAAGAAGAAGGAAGGCTAAGGAAGAAAGCAAAATACTGGAGGATGTGGCTGCTGCATTTGAGCCATCTTTTGCTGGGGAAGAGACCGAGAAACATCCTCGTGCTGATGTGGATGTTGGCGACGAATTTTCCACTCCACCCACTGGCATTCATTCAGGGAGAGTTGCTGCAGCACAAGGAACAATATCGCCACTACATTTTAGTGGTGTGAGTAGGTCAGTGCGACCCGAGGAGGTCTTTGCATCACACTTCCCGAGCATGAAGAATCCTCACCTGCTAAGAAGGAAAGGGCTGAAAGGGAAGCTCCTAGTTTTCAAACCCATTCTGCTGGTCCAAGTGGAAGCAATGCCAATTCCACAGCATTTTCACAGCTGTTGGATGTTATGCTGGACTTAAAATGGCAGGTTTTTGGGATGGACTTTGAAATGAGAGACTGGAAGAAGGCACTCCTAAGTACTTCAATGAACTTGCAAGAACAGATCAATGCACTGAGAGCACAAGTGGAGTCAAATCAGACCAGTGCAGAATTGGCTTCAATGAAGGAAAATCTTGCCAAACTTGACAAGTCAGTCCAGGAGCTGAGCAAGTTTCAGCTTGTTCGTTTCCCTGCAGGCCCCTAAAAAATTTTCAAAACTTTATCTCCATTTCACTCTACCTCTTTGATGGGACAAAAAGAGGGAGAGTTGCGCAGATTTGATTGCAGGTTTTGAAGATTTGATTGAAGTTTTTTGAAGCTGAAGAAGCTTGGAGATTTTATTTTATTTTGAAGTTTGATTTTATTTAGACTATTTTATTTCGGATTTCGATTGGGTTGTTTGAACTTCTATGACCTTATGCTGATGTGATGATTTGGGTTTAGACTTGTGAATTTGATTGCGGGATTACTATATTTTGTGAGGATAATTGTTATTGGAGTAACACTCTGTTTTGCGAGATATAATCCTCAAAATATATATAAGTTTTTCCTTGCAGGTTTTAATTCACAAATGTCGAGGGTTTTGTCACCATAAAAAATGGGGAGATTGTTGAAGAAAAATCCCTTGGAGTTTTGAAGTTGACAAAACAGCCTCAACGGTGTGGTCTAAGGACTCCAAGACTCGTCGGCTACGTCCGAAGTTGTCAAGGTCTAAAGGTTTTTAAAGACAGTCGAGACCCAGAATTTCGGTCCGAAGTTTTTCCGTCGAAGTCGGTCAAGACTCGTTTCCGTCGAGGACCTTCAAGACTCAGTTTCAGTCTGATGACCCTCAAGACCCAAATCTAAGTCTGAAGACAGTTCGTGATTTTTACAGGCTGGCGACAAATTATTCCTATGACTATGGAAAGATAGATATTGGATTTCGTATTTCCTAATCTTAACCATGGAATATCTCTAGTATTTGTGATCAAGAGCTTGGAAGATTTTATTCTTCGGATTTTATCCGTTGAAGATCAAGATTATTTTTGGAAGAATCTAATTTTGGGAACTCAAGATCCCGATTGTATGGGCGAACAGATTGATTGATGAGCTTTGTGTACTTACGTTTTCGAGACAAGGAGATCACTTAAATTGATTCAGTCCAACGGGTTGATTGGATGAATGTTTTGGTAAGTGCCAACGGGTATGATGGCACGGAGACTATTTAAGGTGGATCGACGTTGCTTGGAAACAAGGAGAGACTGGTAAAATATCTTGATGTTAGAATCTCCAAAATCACTTGTTCTCTAAAGTCTTTCATATTCAAATTGTGTATCAAAGAGAGTGAGATATAGTGCGAAAGCGCAGAAAGCTGTAGGAGAGAGGCGTCAATTGAAAAAGTCTAATCCGTCTACCGTAAAGGCACTCTTTTGCTACATAGTGATTACAGCCAATTGGCTGTCAGCGTGGAGAGTGGACGTAGACTTGGTCTAAGCCGAACCACTATAATCATTGTGTCAATTCTCTCTTACCCTACTCTATTTACTTTGCGAATACGTAATCTGTTTATTATTGATATATCTTTGATATCAACGTATTGCATCGCAAAAGATTCCAAAAGAATTCCGCAACAACCTATTCACCCCCCTCTAGGTTGATTCACTAGCCCATTTCATACCCAAAAAGCAAATATTCTCTAAATCCGTGCTTTGTAAATAAGAAATTAAACATATCCCTCCCTCCCTCTACGAAACCAAGGAATCAACACAAAATTCAGAATAGCTTGCAATATTTGACTGGTTAAAAAGTCGATAGCAAAAGCGTTTTTCCTTCTAGTCCTACTGAGTGAATATAAGAGGCAACAACAAGCGTCGTGATCCAGCCAACAAAACCATGCCGTTTGGTCCATAACCAAAAAACTCGTATCAAATAGTCCAACATTCAAAGATGAAAAATCCAAGATGAAATGCTCATCTCATTCAACGACAATGGTAAATGACAAAGCATTCCAAAGGACATGTGAAGGACCTTTGTAACCCATCTAGGGTTCTCTCCTCAGCCAGGTGCTCCAGTTGTTCTCTTAAAGTAGCAACATACTACAAAGCCAATAGAGATAAAAGGATTTGAATGGTTTAAATTTCGAGGACGAAATTTTTATAAGAGGGAAAGAATTGTGACATCCTGAAATTCAAGCCCTCTGAGGGATGAATGAATATGAATTTCGTCAATGCATTATTGGTTGATCTCACTCGGAATTGATCACTCCTAAGATACTGACCTTGAGGGGAAAGGCTAATGAGGACAGAACTCGTACGACTAAAGAACTTGACCCGGGAAAACGACTTGTCCATGAGACTTGCGTGAGGACAATCCTATAGATAGATAGGCCGATTTTAAGGACGACAAAAAATCGATTTGCGGACAGAACATAATGGAACGACGGGTGATTCCGTTTACTATTATTGAACCCGCAAAAGACTCTAGGTCGATCCTTAGTAATCATGTACTTTGAAATAAGAATCCATCCTCCGTAATTTCATGTAGTCAAGGACGTTCATGTGTCGAGATGTCTTGAATGTGGTTTGACACAAGTCGGTTACGCGTGAATCCTCAAAGTAACCTGTCAATCTAAGTTGTACCCAAAATGGCATTAAGGCGAAATTGACATGGCATGAGAACTAAGAATTGGACTTCGAATTATCAAGAATGTCCGGGACAGACTTTAGATAAAGCTTCAGCGACAGTCGACAGCGTCAGTTGAGCCATGTGCTTGGAAAATGCATTTTCGGACCGAGGAAGCGAGCCCATGAGGACGTGGGTTAGGCCAAGCCAATGTGGGCCTTAGGCCCAAGTTGGGACGGCCACCAAATGGGCCTAAGACAAGCAAATGAGCCAATTGGGCCAAACCAACTATTCATCTTTCAAAGCCCATGGGCCAAATCTTAGCCATTTCAAGCCCAACTAATTCCCAAACCCATTACTATTCATGGCCAAGCCCAATTCCTAGGCCCATTCACCAATTTCGGCCCAAGGTTAGATTGGTAAATTGGTGGTAGGTGAAATGATTATTTTTCCCCCAAAAGCAAGTGGATAAGGGCAAAGGAGGAGACAGAAGATGATGAAATCGTGCATTGGGACTTAAAGCTTTGATGAAGCCTTGACATCTCTCACTTCACTCTCTCTCTCTCTCTCCCCTCATTCCGCTCTCCTTCAATGGAGCTCTCTCTCTCTCTGCCCGTTCTCCTTCCTCCAGTTTTGCTCATGCAGACCTTCTTCAAAAGATCTGAGTTGATTGTTGGCTTCCCGGATGAATCAGCCTTCGTGCCAACCACCATTGTCTTCAGGAGATCCAGAACGTGTAGGGGGACTTGGCCTTTTGTTGAAAAGATTCTCCGACCGTCCCGAATTCCGGCCAGAAGCCAACGGCAGTCCAACCGCCTAGAACAGTTCTGCTCCAGCTGACCTTTCGTCAAAGATTCAAGTTAAAAGTGGACTTTTCGTGAGAATCAGGCTACGCTCCACCCATTACCGTTACCAAGAGAGGCAAACCGTTCCAACGAACCCGGCCGCACCCCGAACGGAGCTTCCGGCCATCCCCAAATCCGGCAAAAAGGAACCGGCCGTAATATCGCCCGGTTCCGCTCGGCTCGCGATTTGTGCTCGTTTTCTCCCATTCCGACCCTTAACATAGTATCAAGATTTACTTTTTCTGTATTTTGCGGGGACTAACTCATTATGAGGCTACTCTCTTTCAGTTGCCATGCCAAACCCACCTTTTCATCCGTCGATCGTCTTGAAGCTTCCGTTGAAAAGGAAAAGGTGCAATCACGATATCGCTTATAATACTTAGAGAAGAACAATCATAACACCACAGTATTGGTCAAATTTTTGAAGCAGTAGCCACAAAGTAAGCTGAAGGTTCAAATATGGAAGATGGGAAAACTAGCTTGAAGAAAAAAGAAGCTTAAACACACTCAAGGAGAGCATATTGACTCACAAACTGAATCACACTCTTCTTTTAAGCCCGAGAAAGTTTAAACTGATTCAACCTTAGAGCCAAATGATAGTCTTACAATATATCTTTTTCAACTTTACTCGACACCAGAGTCCAAAGATTTTACTCTATTCTGTCTATTGTTCAGTATGTATCATTTCAACATATCTTCATACCTTTCGACCAAAAAAAAAAATTCATACTTGACTTGATTCTTAGATCCTTCCATTCCAACCTATATATAATCTTGGTTTTTCTAAGTTCTCACGACGATGACATATAACGATGAAGTGCCCCCATTATCAAGTGTTCAGGACGAAAATGTTTTCTAAACAGGACAAGAAGCAATGGATGAACTATTCAATAACTTTGGGTATGGGAAAAACCCCAAATTATAAAGTTGTCATTGAATAAGACAATCATGACAATTTGTCATTACTCACAAACAAGAACAATAAAACCTACCTATGCTTTTCAATGTGTGCTTGTGCTGCAGCATCAAGTTTGACAGGTCCTGATGTATCAACTTCATTACGGGATTGAATTGTATCTGCAGTACTTGAGGTCCGCCTATTAAAATCTAAGTGATGAATTACAATAATAGCTCATGTAAATAAGTTACTATTGCGATAAAAGGCAACAAAACAGATACATCGTCACTATAGTAGGTTCACTTACGCAAATGTCCTTCTTAATCCTGATCTTGGGGTAACCGGATCTTCCGATTCTTTGTGAGGGCTTTCTCCAGAAGAACTTCCTGAAAGGGCTCCTGAGACTCTTCCACGTCCACATCATGCTAAGAAATGCAAGCAGAGTACACACCATGAAACCTCATACCTGAGGGAAAGCAACTCAAACTTTTTTAGTAAAAAGTGCACTTGAAAAGGATTAGATAAGTGAGTTGACAACTTCCATAGGCACATAATAGACGGCTGCGGGAAGACAAGCTAAAAGATTTGCAGCAAGCACCAACAATCAACAATCTGCCCCTCCCCCCTCTTCCTTTTCTTCTTTTCAAAAAAAAAAAAAAAAAAAAAAAAAAAACCTCCATGGTCTTATCAAAGCATTCTTTGCTACTCACTATATTAAATGGGAAATGTCACGAACATGTGAAACATCAAAAAAAGAAAAAAAATCTTGAGTAGAGGGTTGTTCATGCATCAAACCTGTCACAATTTTGTCTTCCTAAATTAACAAAACAAACTAGCCAATAAGGTACTAAGGGGCTTCACCTGCATCCATAACAAGATAAGAGGACCGTCTAAGCTCTGACTGACACAGCGAACTGTTCTAATTATGTATGCCAAATACATGCGGGTATAACTCGTTCTAAACAAAATTTTAAGAGGGGTTCCCATGCCATTAAAGAATCTGTTCCATCCACAACAGCGCAAACATACTCTGTCAGAATAATGAATTGATCAAGAACTATGAAACCTAGGCTCGTATCTATAAGTGGTCATGGAGATTTAATCCATCCATTTATTTCCAGCTTATAGACTTGCACTTAAGGCAATCAAGAAGATGAAAGTAAGAATAGCCAACTTAAGGCAATCATATAGAAAAGCAGCACAAAGATTGAAAGGTCATGTACACTCACCAAATGAGCTAAACTAATCTAATCCATCAATCTAACCACATATCTTAGGGCTAATACAACTTAATAAAATTCCATAAACTAGAATTAAATCTAACTAAACTAACCCTAAGTAAGTTTAGGCTCTAATCAAAGGATTAGGAGCTAAACTCACCCGTTAAGCGGGTCGGAGACGCCGACTCGGCGGCGATGCTCCCACCTCTACCATGACGATCCAAGGCGGTCCCAAGCTCAACCAGCCTACGAATTGAAAACATTGAAAAATAGCCTTGCCGAAGGAGAAAACAAGTTGAACGACTTGGCCGAGCTCCGGCGAGGGGGTTGGCTGGCAACCGGCGACACCTGGGGGTCAAGGGGAGTGGTTGGTAGCTGGTCTAGGTGAAAGAAGGGTCGGAATGGGAGAAAACGGGTCAAAATCGCGAACCAGGCGGAACCGAGCGGAACTGGGCTGTACCGCTACGGGTTCTTTCTCGCCGGATTTCGAGATGGTCGGCATCTCCGTTCGGGGGGCGGCCGGGTTCGTTGGAATGGTCTGCCTCTTCTAGTCATGTTAGTGGGTGGAGCGTAGGCTGATTCTCACGGTAAGACCACTTGTAACACGAATCTTTGACGAAAGGTCAGCTGGAGCAAAACTATTCCAGGCGGTCAGACTGCTGCTGACTTCTGGCCGGAATTCGGGACGGCCAGAGAATCTTTTCGGTGAACGGCCAAGTCCCACTGCATGGTCCGGATCTCCTGAAGACAATGGTGGGTGGCACGAAGGCTGATTCATCCAAGAAGCCAACAATCAACTAGATCTTTGGAAGAAGGTCTGTAGGAGCAAAACTGGAGGAAGGAGAACGAGCAGAGAGAGAGAGCTCTGTCGAGGGAAAGCCAAATGAGGGGAGAGAGAGAGTGAAGTGAGAGATGTCAAGGCTTCATCAAAGCCATTTAAGGCTTGCTTCAAGTCCTTATGCATGACATCATCATCTTCTCTCTCCTCCTTTGCCCTTATCCACTTGCTTTTGAGGGCAAAATAGTCATTTCACATTGCACCAATTTACCAATCTAACCTTCGGCTGAAATTGGTGGATGGGCCTAGGAATTGGGCTTGGCCAAGAATAGTAATGGGCTTGGGAATTGGTTGGGCTTGAAATGGCTAAGATTTGGCCCATGGGCTTTGAAAGATGAATAGTTGGTTTGGCCCAATGGGCTCATTTGCTTGTCTTAGGCCCATTTGGTGGCTGTGCCAACTTAGGCCTAGGGCCCACACTGGCTTGGCCCAGCCCACATCCTCACGAGCTCGCTTCCTCGGTCCGAAAACCCCTTTTCCAAGCACACGGCTCAACTGACGCTATTGACTTTCGCTGAAGCTTCATCTAAGGTCTGTCCCGGACATTCCCGATAATTCCAAGTCCAATTCTTAGTTCTCATGCCATGTCAATTTCGCCCTAATGCCATTTTGGGTACAACTCAGACTGACAGGTGGCTTTGAGGACTCACGCACAACCGACTCGTGTCAAACCACGTTCAAGCCATCTCGACACATGGACGTCCTGGACTACATGAAATTACAGAGGACGGATTCTTGTTTCAAAGTACACGATTACTAAGAATCGACCTAGGGTCGTTCGTGGGTTCAATAATAGTAAACGGAATCACCCGTCATTCCATTATGTTCTGTCCGCAAATCGACTTTTTGTCGTCCTTAAAATCGGCCTGTCTATCTACAGGATTGTCCTCACGCAAGTCTCATGGTCAAGTCGTTTTCCCAGGTCAAGTTCTTTAGTCGTATGAGTTCTGTCCTCATTAGCCTTTCCCCTCAAGGTCAGTATCTCAGGAGTGATCAATTCCAAGTGAGATCAACCAACGATGCATTGATGAAATTCACATTCATTCATCCTTCAGAGTGCTCAAATTTCAGGATGTCCCAATTCTTCCCCTCTTATAAAAATTTCGTCCTCGAAATTTAAACAATTCAAATCCTTCTATCTCTGTTGGCTTTGTAGTATCTTGCTACTTTAAGAGAACAACTGGAGCACCTGGCTGAGGAGAGAACCCCATATGGTTTACCAAGGTCCTTCACATGTCCTTTGGAATGCTTTGTCATTTACCATTGTCATTGAATGAGATGAGCATTTCATCGTGGATTTTTCATCTTTAAATGTTGGACTATTTGATACGAGTTTTTTGGTTATGGACCAAACAGCATGGTTTTGTTGGCTGGATCACAGATTGCTTGTTGTTGCCTCTTATATTCACTTAGTAGGACTAGAAGGAAAAACGCTTTTGCTATCGACTTTTTAACAAATCAAATATTGCAAGCTATTTTGAATTTTTTGTTGATTCCTCAGTTTCGTAGAGGGAGTGAGGGATATGTTTAATTTCTTATTTACAAAGCACAGATTTAGAGAATATTTGCTTTTGGGTAGGCATCATGTATGTTGATATTTCGATTCCTCTTGGAAGTCTTTTTAGCTTTCAGTGCAAATTCAGTGATGCGATTAATGTTATTAAGAATAATCTTCTTGGGTGTTACACGCAAGCACGAGCTTGCATGCATGCACAAGCAAGCAAGCCTTCATGGCTACATACTTCAGAATTTTATGATAGTCATCATTTGTTGCTTAGCAGTAGATGTGATTAGACGAAGGTTAGTGACTCTGTTAAAAGACATTAAAATGAAATTTAACCTTTTCTTTTTTATGTATTTGAAGTGAACATGCTTGTAGTTGAATTAGCACACATTAGAATTGTTGCTTTGATAATTGCATGGATTTGTTGGTGCAGAGTTCCTAAGGTACTGGTGATCGATTATTCTGAAAAGATTGAAGCAATTGCTACGAAGTTATTAGCTCCTTTGGTGAGTGTACATGACCTTTAAATCTTTGTGTTATTTTTCTATATGACAGCTGAGATTCAATTACTGCTGATTCTTTACATGTCTCTTGGACATATTTGGTTTGGTCCATAGAATTATATCACCTTTTTTCTTCCTGCAATTACTGAATATTGTTAGAGTTGGCTATCCTTACTTTCATCTTCTCAGTTGCCTTAAGTACAAGTCTATAAGCTGGAAATAAATGGATGGATTAAATTTCCTTGACCCCTTACAGATACAAACCTGGGTTTCATAGTTCTTGATCAATTCATTGTTCTAATAGAGTATGTTTGTGCTGTTGTGGATGGAACAGGTTCTTTAATGGCATGGGAACCCCTCTTAAACTTTTGTTCAAAACGTGTATTTGGCATATAGAATTAGAACAGTTCGCTGTGTCAGTCAAAGCTTAGAGGGTCCTCTTATCTTGTTATGGATGCAGGTGAAGCCCCTTAGTACCTTATTGGCTAGTTTGTTTTGTTAATTTAAGAAGACAAAATTATGACAGGTTTGATGGAGATGCATGAACGGCCCCCTAGTCACGATTTTTTAAGTTTTTCTTCTCTTTTTTTTGTTGATATTTTACGTGTTCGTGACATTTCCCATTTAATATAGTGAGCACCAAAGAATGCTTTGATTGGACCATGGAGGTTTTTTTTTTTTTTTTTTTTTTTTAAGAAGAAAAGGAAGGGGGCGGGAGGAGCGGGAGATAATATTAGATGGTTGCTAATTGTTGGTGCTTGCTGCAAATCTTTCAGCTTGTCTTCTCGCAGCTGTCTATTACGTGCCTATGGAAGTTGTCAACTCACGTATCTAATCCTTTTCAAGTGCACTTTTTACTCAAAAAGTTTGAGTTGCTTTCCCTCAAGTATGAGGTTTCATGATGTGTACTCTACTTGCATTTCTCGGCATGATGTGGACGTGGAAGAGTCTCAGGAGCCCTTTTAGGAAGTTCTTCTAGAGAAAGCCCTCATAAAGAATCGGAAGATCCGGTTACCCCAAGATCAGGATTAAGAAGGAGATTTGCGTAAGTGAATCTACTACAGTGATGATGTATCTGTTTTGTTGCCTTTTATCGCAATAGTAAGTTATCTACATGAGCTATTATTGTAATTCATCACTTAGATTTTAACAAGCCGACCTCAAGTACTGCAGACACAACTCAATCCCGTAATGAAGTTGATACATTAGGACCTGTCAAACTTGATGCTGCAGCACAAGCACACATTGAAAAGCATAGGTAGGTTTTATTGTTCTTGTTTGTGAGTAATGACAAATTGTGATGATTGTGTTATTACATGACAACTTTATAATTTGGGATTTTTCCCATACCCAAAGCTATTGAATAGTTCATGCATTGCTTCTTGTCCTGTTTAGAAAACGTTTTGGTCCTGAACACCTGATAACGGGGGCACTTCATCGTTATAAGTCATCGTCATGAGAACTTAGAAAAACCAACATTATATATAGGCTGGAACTTGAAGGATCTAAGAATCTAGTCAAGTATGAAGATTTTTTTTTTTTTTTAGGTCGAAAAGTATGAAGATATGTTGAAATGATACATACTGAACAATAGACAGAATAGAGTAAAATCTCTGGACTCTGGTGTCAAGTAAAGTTGAAAAAGATATGCTGTAAGACTAGCATTTGGCTCCAAGGTTGAATAGTTTAAACTTTCTCGGGCTTAAAAGTAGAGTGTGATTCAGTTCGTGAGTTAATATGCTCTCCTTGAGTGTGTTTAAGCTTCTTTTTTCTTCAAGCTAGTTTTCCCATCTTCCATATTTGAAGCTTTAGCTTACTCTGTGGCTATTGCTTGAAAAATTTGACCAATATTGTGGTGTTATGATTGTTCTTCTCTAAGTATTATAAGCAGATACTGTGATTGCACCTTTTTCCTTTTCCACAGGAAGCTTCAAGACGATCTGACAGATGAAATGGTGGGTTTGGCACGACAACTGAAAGAGAGTAGCCTCGTAATGAGTCAGTCCCTGCAAAATACAGAAAAAGTAAATCTTGATACTATGTTAGGTGTCTTTTAATTTTTCTGCATCTCAATTCCTTTTGTAATGGCAATTCCGGTATGTAACTTTAGTGATCTGCTTCAATCTTGCAAGTCTGTTGTAAACCAGCTGCTTTAATCATGACATTTCCCTAGGCAGTGGCTTTTCCATTTAACTCAACAATTTACTTAGTCTGAGGATCCTTATGGGTTTCATTGCAGATACTTGATTCAACAGAGAAAGCTGTCAGGATAGCTTGGCAAGCACAAATCGGGTTAATGTACAAGCAACACAGATATACTGAGAAAGCTCTAAGACTACATGCTTTACTTGGCTTCTGATCTTCGGGATGACATGTATCTTTATTATGGTTGTGCTTTTGATTCGTGTCACTTAAGACAATCCTATTTCAAGTTTAGTCAGTTGAGTTATAGTACTCCGCATCCTGTTATGTTGTTGAAAACGTGACAGTGTAAATGCATAGCTTAATCTCTTTGCTAATTGAATTGTGATTGAGCTTTTATAAGGTTCTCTAGACTGAGTTAACAGTGCTCTAATGCCTGCACGTCTGATGCACTCAGGAGGTAATGATGGACAGACCACTGTGATATATTCAAAAGAGTGTCTTCGTCGCCGCAGTTCTAGTGGGAGAACTGTTTCTTCAGTTTTTGGATCTTTACTGCAATGATTTGGGGCAATTATATCTTCGGTTTTTGGATCACTTCAATAATTTTTCACTTGGCATCAGAACTAGCTAGCTATGCAAAGGGGAAGTACCTTCCAAACTGACAAACCGTATACCAAACCTAACGACTTGTAAGAAGCACTAAGAGAGCTTTGCAGGGTGGGAATGTCCTAGCAGAAGTAGATGCCGTATGGACATAGAGGAATCGGTGCTCATGCAAAAGAACACCGACAGAATTGTTAGGTACCAATTGAGTTCCAGGTATCGATTCACTTTCGACAAGTAGTGTTCTCTTGGATTTTAACCATTCGTGATGAATGACCCCGAAAAATGGTCTAGGTGCTTATCTCCCAAAACCAAAAAGAGGGACTTAACAAAATTATTATTACGGGCACCATGATGATGGTTCAGCCAAGAGCATTATAACTGAGACAAAATTCATATGCTCATTCATTTCTAGGTACAACAATAAAGTAGAAAGACCGAAAGATCCAAGAGAGTATAAACGACTCTCAACAAGTTGCATAATAACTGTAGTATCACATCATAGCCACAATGACAACTGAGGATGCTTTCTGAACCTACATTCGTGGTTCAAGCATCACTCATCTATCCTTTTCAGCAGATGATGGCGTAATGCTGAAAGAAATCAGTACAATAACATACAAAGAGGATTCAGAAGAAAGCAAGCAAGAAGAAACAAAAGTCCTAGTCTCAAGGGTGAAAAGGCAAGATATCTAAAGAGACCAGCTTTCAATCGGATGAGAGGTGACATCCTCTCAACTTTCGCCCTCCTAGTTTCAAACCAGGAAAGTCAGACTGCATAATTTTGTATTCAACTCCCTTGCATCTTCTTAAGAGCTTAACGAGGTATTATAGCTCCTCATAACTCGTGAAAGCTTTATATATGTAAGGGCCATGGGCTCCTTTTCTAAAGCCAGAATATGTAACTGGATCAAAGAGTCATTCTTTATCTCCAACCAGAAAACGGTTTTCTGTCGTGCTCATGCCTGACAAATGCAGCTACTTTCGCTTCTTTACAAGATGTAGTGCAGTTCTCCAGTCATCTTGAGCTCCTTCACAATCTGGCTGCAATGTGGGGGCTAATTCATTAGTATCTTTGCATGCTAAAGCTAGAAGAATTACAATGATCAGCGGCATACCTTAAGAGATAATGCTCTATCGAAGCTAGCAATGGCGCTATCAGGCTCTCCAAAGTTTAACTGTGCTCTACCCAGCGTGATCCATGCCTGCATAAATTCAATGCTCCACAAGGAAAAGAATAATTCAATTGTTAGTATGACAAACTATTTTCGGCAAGAAAGTTTACAATTATGAACATAGAACGGAATCAAGTGAACACAATAACTAAACACACGATAAATGATGATAACTTTGTTCCGTGCAACAATTAACATATTGGATAGAATATAATTGCCTACAAATGTGGCGAATTCACATGCCTCCATGGATGAAGGGAGTAATCTCCTTGAGGTCATGTAAAGGACATGAGAAGACAATTCTGACCAACAAAAAAAGATACCTATTCCAGCTAATATCATAAAGAGTTCCTTCATGTCATTTAGCTAGCACTCAAGCGTCCTTCTCTACTTGCATAATCATGTTTTTGCAACCTTCTCGGTTATATGCTTCTAAGTGAGATCCTTCAATTGGATCTCTTCTCCCTCCACAACTTAGTATTTTCAATTCAATCCACTTGTTGTTCATAATAAAACGCAAAACATAACAGAAACTAAGAAGGTTGAACAGCTACTCTTGGTGATACTCCTTATAGCCAAGGTACATTTTCAAGAGGTAGCTGAAAAGTTGTCTGGAATTACTCTCCTAAAAGCTAATGAAGTTAATTGGCTATGACATCAATATTGACAAATATTTATCAAATATGAACATTGAAGTGAATAATTTCTAATGAGATCTGCTGCCTGAAGAAAAGCCATGAAGAAAAGAGAGACCACATGACAAATTTGCATCCCTAACATAGAAAACAAAAACCAACATAAAGGGGTGGACAACAGGCTTCGCCATAGGTCAAGATGTCGAAGAGGGGACTTATGCAGACAATACATATGCTCACAATGGCAAAGTAGTGTTATAACTTCATGTGCTTGGCAACACAGATTAATAGATACTAGAAGACTTTCACCAAGATCTACGAGCTATGATATAGTCAACACACGCAACATTTGTGCAAATAACTAATAAAATTGCACCTGAGTTCGTCCAGAACTCCAGACATACCTCAGTGGCTCCTGGGAAAAAGGACATTCGTAAGTATGCTGAGATATTTATCAGCAGAGGTTGAAGAACTTCTAAGCTTGTTAAAGCTTTTAAGCATGCGATACTAATGTTGCCACACCAATGGTCAAGGAAAAAGGACATACATGTGGACAAAATTTGCAACTATTAGAATGTTTTACCAAAACATGTGAGAACATAATCGAGAACAGAAAAATACTAGAGAAGAAAATCGTTGTATATATAATTAGTTTGACACTGCTGCTGAGATTAAAATAGAGAACCCCATAAATCATCTAATGGAAGACATGAAGAAAGAATAAAAGGAACGGGATGTGGGACGCACTATTCGCTGCCTTCAGAGCACCCCATGCATCTCCTATCTCAAGCAAGACTTGTGCCTTTTGCTCATGCAAAACTGCATTCCGAGGCATCAAGGTAAGAGCAGTCTCCCAGTTCCCTAGTGCTTCCCGGTATTTTCCCTCCTTCAAAAGTGAGTGAGCCATAAGAATGTAGCCCGATAATCATACACGAGCAAACTACATCAAAACCCTTCATTACAGCTACAAATTAGGGAACGATCGCAATCTCAACGATGATGAGAAAACATCCAGAAGCAGTCCGGCCATTCAACATTTTCAGTTGTAAAAATCAACAGGATGTTGCAAGAGTTCCTCTTGCCAATGAGCCAACTCTTTCATGAAGCAACAAAGGTCATAAGCCAATAAAATTACTTGCCACCAGGAGATATAGATAGTCCTATTAACCTCATAATCTGATCACGCGATGCTGACACAAGGTCCCCAAACAATATGACAGGATGATAGCCAGGAGCAATCAACATTAAAGTTGGAAACTCTTAAAGCCAATTTAAAGGCTGCCAAGTCCACAATTAGGGGTATCACAACAATACCCAAAACAAGTTGTACAAATTGACCAAGATCTTCAGGCTCAGATTTTACCAAAATGGACTATGGGCTTTTGCTATTATGTCTACCCAGTTGGAAAAAGAACTTAATATACAGCAAATCAACATTAATAAAGTAACAGCTGACCATATCGTTTTATGTAATTCCATATCCCAATCATTTCATTCCATTGCCTCTTCAGCACATCAACCCCAACCCACTCCATATCACTGGACATTTCATTCCAGTTCCACCACCACCAATAGTATGGTGGACCTTAAAGAAAAGAGGAACCAAAAATATATTTGAGAGATTACTAAGAAAATTCACTTTCTTTGGAAAGCAAAATTCGAAAGAACCAAAACGAAAAAAAAAATAAAAAACAACCATGAAGAAATTTCCCTTGCAAATAAATGGAGGTTAGCTCTTCAATTATCTTTTCTCAAGCTCCCACAGCTGTAAAATGATCACAATCCCAGTAAGCAACTCCTCAAATCAGACAGGTTGGACAGGCTAAAACATTCACGGGGTAAGCAGCGAGCTATTCTGCACGTCAATCAAATTCGACTCCCAACAGAGCAACATCGGAATTTCCATGAAACCGCAAAGGGGCAAAAAGAAATTGAAAGCAGATGCAAAGAACCGCGATTCACCTCAGCGAGCTTGTCGCCTTGAGACTGAAACGACCGAGCCAACTCCCGGTGATCGGGCGAGGACGACAACGACAGCGACGACGACGGGCCGTCCTCCCAAAGCTAGGACTCTTGACGTGGGTCGTTCTTGGTCCCCAGAAACGCCGGCGTCTTCGGGGGCTTTGCCCAGTGGTGGTGGTGGTGGGTCGTCGTCATCTTTGTCGAAAGGGAGATTTGGGAACTTGGAAACGGCGTTGAGGGGGCGTTTGGCGCCAGCGTTCTTCTTGTTCCACGACAACTTCATCTTCGTCTTCAGGATTTTGCCGCCAAGGTTTTACTGTCGATCGAACCGAGCGTAAGTGAAAGAAAGGCCGGTGTCCGATTTCCGTATTGGTAGTCCCAGGAATGAGATTTTGCCATAGACGACATCAAATGACTAAGCCCAAAAATGAATCTTATATACATTTACTATTTTTAGAGTTAATGTTAATGTCCGTATATGATTTGATTTTTAATTACTTAGAGAAAATAATAAATCGAAACCTTAATATTGCATAAATATTTCTAATACATCATATTTCTATCACTTTTTAAGTAAGATTAATAAATGATTGATATTTGACGATGCATTGAATGGTTATATAATTAGAGTTGGTATCATGAAAAATCCTAAGCTCGCACATTTATAATAAATTTATGTTAAATTATTTCTTTTGACTACCATTTATTCTCGGGTGAACAGTATTTTGTAAATCGTGCTCGTGAATAATAAGTCGTGAATTAAAAATTTCCAGAATTTAATAAATGATAAATTATAACTAGAAATCATTAAAAGCATTAATTAAAGCAACCATCAATTAATTAAAAAAGAGCATACTTAATTAACCACATAAACCACATTAAGCAAATAAAGTAAGATTAAACTAAACTAATATTTTCGACCAAAAAAAAAAAAACTAAACTAATATAATCTATCAATCTAACTACCTATTTTAGGGCTAATACAACTTAATTAAATCGCCTAAACTATAATTAAATCTAACTAAAGCGACCTTAAGCAAGTTTAGGTTCTAATAAAAGGATTAAGAGCTAAACTCACTCGTTAAGTGGGCCGGAGACACCGACGCGGCGGCGACGCTCGCGGACCTCTACCACGACGATCCAAGGCGGTCCCAAGCTCAACACAGCCACCACAGCCCGAACTCCCTCTGAAAACACTGAAAAACAGCCTTGCTGGAGGAGAAAACAAGTTGAACAGCTTGGCCGGAGCTCCGGCAAGGGGGTTGGCCGGCAATCGGCAGCACCTGGTGTCACGCCCTGAACCTCGAGCACGCCAACATCCCACCATGGTCATTCGTAAGCGACATTCCCAAGTTAAGTCGCCGACCCAATCAGTTCTTTAATGCACATGCGGAAGCGTATTATAAAACCCCTGACAATAAAATATGAGATAAAAAAGCAGGAAGCAATTTCACAACAATACACTTTAATAAATCAACGGAATTATAAACAAAGGCCTACAGCCAAAAGCCTACAAAAGATTGGCTCTTAAAAAGGTACCATCCTACGTCCTACAAGTTGGACACATTCTCTAATCTTCCTATCTTCACCTCTGCAACTCCTCAAGGCCGACCCAAGCGATCTGGTTGCTCCGTCCACAGGGGACCTGAAAATGTTGGCCCACAACGAGGTGAGACATTATCTCAGCAAGTTCAACCCCCTAAACCCCTATTAGAAAGAAAATACACCCTAGAGTGACCTAGCCACAGCATCAAGAAGACTTATCTCGCATTAGCCTTCATCTGCAGGTTAGCACAATTTATATAATTCAACCACGTACGATTATGATGACCATATAATTGAGGCACGATCACATCATCAGAGCAATTCAATCACTTGGATCGTCTATGCGATCAATTGGCTCGGCCGATTACATGTCATTCTTTCAAATCAATCTCTGCATCCCAATCACGACCCTAGAGGTAGGCTTAACAATCGATGGCAATCACGGCCCCACTCGGCACGATCTTTAATAGGTGGTAAATCACGGCCCACGGGCACGACCTCAACGAGGTGGTAAATCACAGCCCCATTGGGCACGACCTCTCAGAGGTTGTTCATCACGGCCCCATTGGGCACGACCTCTAATAGGTGGTTCATCACGGCCAAATTCCCATCAATTTCGACACATAGGATTTTTGCAAAGAACCCCTAATTATCGCAATCACACTTAATTTACCACAACCAATCATCAAATTAAAATTCTAAATGTACAGCAGCGATTGGCATGAAATTCGAGCAATGCGGGTGAAAATTAATTTTTCCATTTTTTAATAATATTTTATTAATTTCGAAATTTAATATATTATTTTAATCCCCATGAATTCAAAGCAATTAAATAATTCAAAATTAAAATCCAATTATGTCCCATCAAAGCTTAACATTAATTAATTCTTTCTTAGCCTTGATTATACACAACTTAAATTAAACAAATCACTTAATCTAAAACATAATTAAATACACTCAACTAACCACCTAAACATGCTTAATTCACACTAAACACACTTAGCGCATCATTAACACTCTAATCAAGGTTTAGTGAGTTAAACTCACCCAAACGACGAGCCGAATGGACCAAAACGACGAGGACGACGGGGATCGACTTTCTCCAAAGCGGGCCAAGCATCTGGGGTCGGGAAGTCGGCCAAAACGGCCACGAAGGGGCTGAGAAACTCATTTTCTTCCCCTCTGTTTGCTGCTGTTTGTGGCCGAAAAAGAGCAGATCTGGGGCTGGTTCGGGCGGAGGAACGGCGGGGAACGGTTGGCGGCTCGCGGTGGCTGCTCCGGCAATGAAGGCGGGCGGCGGATGGCGCGGGCTGCTGGACACGGGAAGCTGCGAGGTGCGGGCGACGGGAGCTGGGCACAGCGACGACGGTGACTCGACACGGTGACGAAGGGGCGGCGGAGTGGCAGTGTGGCATGGCGGAGACGGCGGCTGGCGAACGGCGAATGACTTGCGCGCGAGGGCTGGCGTCGATGGGGGCTTCGGCCAGTTCCCTTTCCCTCTCTTCTCTCTCTCTCTCTTTTGTTCAAAGGTAGAAGATGAAGTGGTGGGGCCCACTTCCCTCATTTTCCCTTTTCTTGAATCCCCAAATAAGGCCCACCATGACATCACCATATGAGGTCATCCTCCACTACTCATCCCCCCCACAACTTATTTCAATGGTTGCACTCACATTTTCCGCCAGGGTCCAAATCTTGTACATCCCAATTTCTTCAATTTCACTCGATTCTCTTCCAATTGAATTAAATTGAAGCGCATAAAATTAATCCAATATCACCACACTTTAATTCACACTCTTACTTGTCCTTAGAACCTTCTTGAGTCTCAAAAGCACGATCAAAGGCGGGCCTACTAATTTCTCGAGCCAAGTTAGCCATTCTCTGATTTAATTCACTGAAAAACTCAGTTTGCATGAAGATTCTTCCGAGGATGACTCAATGATCCTAAAATGATTTGCGACGTACCATGACTTCCAATTTCTGAATTCCATCTCAATTTTCACGGTTAAATTCAATCTGGTGCGATCCCAGCGCGCCTAATCCACTGAGTAGCTTTCAAGGAAATTTTCTTACATCCAACCTGAGTGTGATCAGTCCCCAAGTCTGACGCATCAAAATCCCTTAATTGCTTCACCCAATAGACCAGTTCCCTCATGAGTGGCCGACTCAGAGTGATGAACTACATGCACAGATGAATTACCCGACTCAATTGACTGAAAATAAAATTAAGGAAAATCGGGATGTCACAACTCTTCCCCCTTATAAAAATTTTGTCCTCAAAATTTAAACCTTACCAATCCTTAAACCAAGAGGTGGGGGTACAGTCGTCTCATCTAATCTTCTCTTTCTCTGGTTGCTCTCTCTCTGTACTGCGGTACTGCCAGATGACTTCTAGATCTTGCGCAAAACAATCTGTTCCGAAAGAGTACGCACTTGTCCATCTTTGCAAAACAAAAGTTGTAGAAATTTTTGGTTCTTTTTCTTTTTATTTCTATTTTTTCCACAAAGCGGCTAACTGCCGCGCTAGGGATTTGAAACCTCGACTTCGGACCAATCGCTTCCTTCCCGGGTACCACTCGGCTAAAGGTGCCAGCGGTGTCTCGACTTGCTTCCTTTACTCACTTAAAGCCAAAATCCTCCTTTGAACCCAAATTTGATGGATTTTGATTTAAATGCCGATTCATCTTCCCTTCCTTAACATGTCGAGACGTCCTTACCGGGCGACACCCTAGGAAAATGTACTTTCCCACTTAAAATTCCAAAGGTCCTTGACACCATTCTACGCAACTCCTCTCGTCGACTCTGAGCGGTTTTTAAACTTTTCCTGATAACTGCGACTGAATCACTAATTTCTTAACCGACTCTGTACCTGCGAGTTTCTAGTCTTTGATCTCAGCTCAACAACTGAAGTTCTAAACACTCGCTCCGCACCGACTAAAAAGAAACTATCGATCGATCTGCTGGCGGGAACCTCTGGTCAAGATCTGATATGACTCTAACACTGATCTCGGCAACTGCAATCACTAACTACTGCACTGACCCTGGCTTATGATCTTTCTTTCCCTAACTTCGTTTGAGCAATTGAAATTCTGCACTCTCTGCTATACATTGCTTAAGAACGAACCATCTAAAAGCTCTACCAACTTGGAACATCTGATCTAAATTTGAAATACAATTCATCCCCGGCACCTCCATGCAAATGATTTATATGATATACACACACTTCGGCTTACCTATTCTAATCGAGATCTTTTCGTGGTGTACTAAGGTGAGTTGATTATGTTCATCTATCGACCACAACCCCATAAAGAATCAATACTCTTCCCGACTCCTTAATAAGCCCGTCGTAACATTCCATCATGCTATACTTCCATTCCCACACAAGACTCTCTCAAGTGCTTGAAAAAGCTTTCTGGTTTACATTACCAAATTCTCACTTGCGACGCATCGGACACTTACAACTTGTTCAGCGATATTTACCTTCATACCGACCTACCAATCTCTATGATGTAGATTCGACTCATCTTCGTCTTTGTTTTGACAACGCTGAAGTTGCTATGATGAGCTTCCCATAAGATCTCTTCCTTAATCTCTGCATCGTCAATTACACAAAATCGTCCTCCGAACCTTAGTTTTCTGTCTTCAGAAATATGAAAATCAACCTCTCTCTCTTCTGTATTTGCTTGCACGATCTTCTGAATCTTTGGATCTAACGATTGAAGTGTTCTAATTGTAATCCGTACTCCTAGCTCAATACTGAGGGCAGCCACAAGATTTAAAAGGTGGCTTACCAAAATTTGAAAATTGAATCTCCACTTTCTCATGTAAGGTCCACTCTTTAACCAGTATATGCACGAATGAAGGCTCTTGACTCAACGCATTAGCGACCTCTTTCATCCTTCCCGGGTGATACCAGATACTACTATCCGAGTTCTTCAAAATATCTGGTTCACAGCAATATCTCATATTCAATTCCTCCTAAGAGAATAACTACTTTGAGACTTTGACAGTCAATAAAGATCTGGAGTCTTTCTTTACCCTAATGATATCTCTAAATCTTCAGAGGAAAAATTGTTTCCGTGAGTTCCAAGTCATCTGTCAGGTAATTCAGTTCATAAGGTCTCAACTAATGGGACACACATGCAATAATCCCATCATGTTGCATCATCAAGCAACCCAATCCTTTAAATGATGCATCACTAAAGATCTCATATCATCCAGGACCAGACGGAATGGCCCACACAGGTGCAGTAGTTAGCCTCTTCTTAGGCTCTTGAAAACTACACTCGCACTCATCTTTCCACACGAACTTTTCTTCCTTCCTCAGTAGTCCTGTTAACGGCAATGCTAACACTGAAAGAAAACCCATATACGAACTGTCTGTAATACTTTGCTAAACCTAAAAACTTCTAATCTTTGTCACTGTAGTCAATCTCGGCCAACTGTTCACTGCTTTAATCTTGGATGGGGTCTACAGAGATTTCTTCGCCTGAAATCACGTAACCTTGGAACGCAATACAAGTTATCCAAAACTAGCATATGCTAAGCTTATGTAAAATCCAAAAGTACTCAAAGCTTGAAGTACCATCCCCAAATGTCTCTCGTGCTCCTCGGCACTCTTTGAACACACCAAGATAACTTCAATGAACACGATCACAACTGATTTAAGTACCCTTACACATTCTGCTCATAAGACCCAAACAAATAGCTAAGGTATCCGTCAAACCACACAACATTACAGTGAACTCATAACTGCCATATTGAGTGCAAGATGCCAACTTCGATATGTCTTTCTTCCTGATCCTCAACTAATGATACTCTGACCTCTAGTTGATCTTGAGGAATATCAGGATACAACCACAACGAACCAACTTTCTTCTTCACGAATAGAACAGGTGCTCTCCAAGGTTATGCACTGGAACGTATGAATCCTCTATCCAATAATTCCTGCATCTGCACCTTCAGTACTTTTAACTCAGGTAACACCATTCGGTAAGGAGCCGTAGGGACTGGCTCTGTCCTGGGTGCTAATTCAATCACGACTCTATTTCTTTTTCTAACAACAAACCTGGCAATTCTTCAGAAACTACCTCAAAAACTTTTGTACTACAATTATGTTCTTGATATTCGGCCCCTCAACTAATGCATCCATTACCGTTGTCATGTAGATTCGATAACCAACAAACTGAACCAAGTCATCTTCAACGACGAATAACAAGGATTGAAATTCCTCTTCAACTTGCAGTAATTCCAAAACTCTCGTATGCTAACTGAACAAACTGAATTATATTACTGCCACGATTCAAAACAACAGAAAGCTCCTTGAGCCAAACCTTTTTATAAATGACTTCCAAGTTATATTTAAGCAAATCCTTCAAGTACAACTTTAGTCAAAGATCCCTCTTTCTACTACTTTATTACCACAACGAAAATCCTACAACCTTCACTGAAAATTCTGCTGCACTATTCTGGTAAAAACATCTCAAAAACATTCTTCTTCTGATTGATCCATGGTCAATCCCTTCATGCTCCTCTAGCCATCCTAGTGGCGTCTTATCTGCAGTAATAGTGCTTACGCTCTCCTGAACTTACACAAACAGTTCCTAACCTAACGGTCGTGTTGGTCACGTTCAAACCGTGTTCCCTTTTCCACTCTGACCCTGGGCTAACTCATGTCTCCTTTCCGCAAACTCAACACACAATCTATGAGTCCTCTACCTCCCATCAAGGAACATCATACACCCTTCCTTGCACTGAGATCCGTCCCAAGTACCCCACTAAATGTCCCTAAGCATGTTTCCTCTGCTCTATCTTATCAACGGCGATGATAGAAATAGCTGTAGTTCCATCTGTCTATACGGACAATCTTTGATCAAACGGCCTTACTGGCGACATCTGTAACAAGTCCATTCCCTCTTACAGCACAGAACAGATGATATAGGCTAGTGAATCCACCTAGAGGGGGGTGAATAGGTGCTTAAAATAAACCTTGGCAAATATATGCGGAATAAAATAAACTTTAAGCAAAATAAAGGAGTTAAGGGAAAGGAATAAGAACACAAGAGGTTTATAGTGGTTCGGCTTAATCCAAGCCTACGTCCACTCTCCCACGCTAACAGCCTTCGCTGGATTCCACTATGCAATCAACAAGAGATTACAACTTTGAGTGCAAACACTTAGTAGTAGATCACACTATCTCACTAAGTCACTCTTTTGATATTTCTCTCAAGATCACAAACGTTTAAGCTCACGAGAGACAAGTGTATGATTGAAGTTGCTCAGACTTTGGAATTATAAATTCTACGCTCTGTCTCTTGTTTGCTCATCGGTCCTTCATCTCCTTAAATACTCCTCCACTTCCAAACTAGCCGTTGGACAGTATCTTGAGGATTGTCTTCCAATCAACCCATTGGACAGATCTGTATCTAGAAGATTTGGTAGCCGTTGAGTGACAAAAGTAGAATCCCAAATTGATTCCGATCGCCCATATAAAAGGAATCTTGGTTTCCATAAGTAGAGCTTCTTCATATAGAAAGATCTTTTCTTCATGATCCAATCGTCAATCAAATCATCTTGATGTAGAATCCAAATCGGATCACTAGCCGTTATTCATCCTAGAATAAACCAAGGCTTTGAAGAATTGAAGATAAACTTGAATCTGTCTTCGTCTTCATTCTTCATCGCGTTCAGTCTGGAATTCATCAACGTGGGTAGACTCTGAATCTAGAGTCTGACGGTCTTCAGACTTTGATGGTAGAGTCTGGAAGTCTTCAGACTTTGATTGGGTCTGGACGGTCTTCGACCGGCGAGTCTTGACAGTCTTTAGGCGGGCGAGTCTTGACGGTCTTCGACGGCAACCGGGTCTTGACATCCTTCAAACCGAACTTTGGGTCCGAACCTTTTTTGTGCGATAGACTTTACAATCGATTCTTCCAAGCATAGACTTTGATAATATCATTTACATGTTCCATCATCTACATAGTCTATTACTCAATAATCAAACACGTTAGTAGCCTTTGATTTATTTTGTCATCTTCAAAACATCATAAGGGATTTCCCTAACAACAGATTCATGTCTTTTCTTACAGACACAACACACAACGATCGAGCTAAGCACTGACTTTCCAATTCTACTCTTCCAATTGGGTGAAACATGGCACCTTTCTTCTGACATCAGCTTTTCCCCCAATCGATTCTCATTTCTGTCTAAACTAAACCTTGACTCAGATATGATGGCTTGATCCTCGATCACAACTCCATATCGGACCTTAACAAGCATGGCAACAACAACGGTCACAACACTGGCAGCAGTAGAAACAACGGCAACAACGGCGGTTATGGCCTTGGCAGCAGCGGCATTGGCAGCATTTGCGGCACTGATGACAACGGCGATAACAGCGATTGAAGTGGCGGCTTATTGACCCATTCTTTCTCCCAACATCTCAAGCATCCTCAATAACCAAGCAAACCTTGAATCTTCAGGGGCTACTATCCTAGCATTGACTGGAAGCAATGCTTCACCACTCGCACTGGCCCCAACTTGCGCTCTACCCGGGGCACCATGGGCACCGACTTTCAACTGCGGCCCACGCCGAAACACAGGGCCTACTACCCTCTACTTAGCGGCCCTCGACACTCAGTCACTCACGCTACAGGCTCAATATAGACACTCGCTTTTAATTCTAACACCACATTAGAATCTGAGTGACCACACAAGCAAGCTACCAAGCAACTATCAATCTCATGCATCGGAATATTAAAAGCCTTTCCAACTAACTATCTCGTGACTCATCGCACCTTATCACTCCATACACGGACCATGCTCTGATACCACTTAAACGGGGATGTCACGCCCGAACCTCGAGCACGCCAACATCCCACCATGGTCATTCGTAAGCGACATTCCCAGGTTAAGTCGCCGACCCAATCAGTTCTTTAATGCACATGCGGAAGCGTATTATAAAACCCCTGACAATAAAATACGAGATAGAAAAGCAGGAAGCAATTTCACAATAATACACTTTAATAAATCAACGGAGTTACAAACAAAGGCTTACAGCCAAAAGCCTACAAAAGACTGGCTCTTAAAAAGGAACCATCCTACGTCCTACAAGTTGGACACGTTCTCCAATCCTCCCGACTTCACCTCTGCAACTCCTCAAGGCCGACCCAAGCGATCTGGTCGCTCCGTCAATAGGGGACTTGAAAATGTTGGCCTACAACGGGGTGAGATATTGTCTCAGCAAGTTCAACCCCCTAAACCCCTATTAGAAAGAAAATACACCCCAGAGTGACCTAACCACATTTTTTAAAAGAGTCTTGGGCCAGTTTATAATGGTTTGGGCCCCTTTAACCTGTGTAACGCGTTTTAAAGTCGTGCGGACTCAGTTTCCAAAGCGGACAATATTACACAGTGGGGCTAGGGTCGTTACAAATGGTATCAGAGCCAGGTTGTACAGGACACTCATAAACCTGGCATATGGATCTATAGAACCAATATCCTCCGATATTCTGCGTCTATCAGTGTTTAGTGAGTTTGTCTTTGCTGATAAAATTCTTTTGTATAGAATTTGATGAAGCCTTAAAAGCACATAGAAATCATCATTTCCATAGAAAATCTGGGAACACTTCCTTTTTGCAGGTAGAACAGCCTGCAGACGCTTTGAAAGGGGCTTCACTGAAGAAAGGAAACGTTCTGACAGTGGCAACAAAGCAGAGTCTCCATTCCGAGGTGCATCGGATGTACCCTCTACCTCATCCTCACTCTTAGCCTTTATAACAGATTTCTCATCTTCCACGTCAGGACGATCAACGCTAAGGTCACGATTAGTATTTGACCTATCTCGACGATGGGATTGCTTGTCGCTATGCATTTGCCGCATTGCAGGTGCAGCCATATTCGCTCATTATAATCTTTGTAGTGAATTCGACAATATGGGATATTATGAGCCAAAGATGTTGCGGAACTATCGGGTAAAAATCTTGCGAATTCGTCTAGCTCATCTTTTGATGATCATAAAGACTTGCGGGATGAATTCGCAAGATTTTTACCGATAGTTCCGCAACATCTTTGGCTCATAATATCCTTGTCAGAATTCACTACAGCATTATAGTGAGCGGAATATGGCTGCATCTGTCATTAGGCAGTGAATAGGTTGGTTTTTTCTATCTAAATTCTGTCTAAGAAGACATTTGCTCAAGTACCGGGAACCCTAGCAGTTGCCGTCATTAGGCAGTGAATAGGTCTACTAGCAAAAGTGGACCATGAATGCCTAAATCAATAGACAATCTCTTTGGCGGCTGTTGTGGACTCAAACAACCTCCTCTGTTTTAGGCGCCAACATCTTTTTCTACTTCATTTTCTCTAGATCGTCCTATAAACAGATGATGAAGACGGTAGAAGCCAGTGGCCTACATCCGCTAAACTTAGTCATCAATAAGCAGCGGCCTTTCCAACATCTGCGTCATAAGTAGCATCTTAGTTACTTCGGGTCAAGTTCAAATTCTAATGACAAAAAGCTTTTAATTCTTGATAGGTGCAAAAATATACTTCCTTTCTTTATCTAGAAGGGGTCTCCAAATGGGTTAATGGGTCAATTTGAGTCGGGCCACTAATGACCCGACCCACCTATTTAAGAGCTGTGAACTAAAATCGTAAAATAAGAACATAGAAAGATTGCTTGATTATCATCGGTTTCTTCTATCTCCGGTCGCCTCCCCCTTCTTCTTCTCTTTCTTAAACTGACATAACCCCACGTCTGGCGAACCAGATCACTAGCCATCCTCCAGTTGGAGCGTTTGACCAAGGTCACGAATCGGCAGGCCGACGAGCGAGCTCGGTAACCCCGCAATCTGTAGGTGTTTCGAGGTTTATTTCGATTCGCCCGCACGGATTCATTGTTGGCGGTTGCGACACGCGGGGTCTTTGTAATGGGAATCAGCAAGCAAGACAGAGGTGAACCCGAGGAGGTTGCTCGCGATCGCGCCTAAGCAAGAGAATCAAGCGAAACTCGCCCACATATGTGTTCCTCCCCTATGAAACTAGATCGGTGCCCACTCGTTGTTCTCTGTCTTTTAACATAGATACTCTTCTTCTTCTTCTTCTTCTTCTTCTTCTTCTTCTTCTCCTCCTCCTCCTCCTCCTCCTCCTCCTCTTGTTTTGAACTTGTCCTCATACAGAACTTGTCTACTCCTACTCTTTTTTCTACTGCATGCATGTTAAAATATAACAGAAGCAACCGATTGCCAAAAACTAGGGATTTTACCAATAAGCAATTGAGTTTATCTAATACCTTTTGATCTGAAAATGACCGATGTTCATTAATTTTCATAAGCATATCCTCTAAGTCTGTCATTCTTATCTTATTTGATTGTCGATGACTCATGTTGCTTGAGAGCTCCAGTCAAAGCTCTCGAAAGCCCTTACCGTTTTTGAAAATTCTCGGTCTTTTTTTTTGGTTTTTTATCTAGAAGGGGTCTCCAAATCCTTTTATAAATGATTTGAGTTGAATTGGACTGGCTGCTCAACCATAATGGCCATCTTAGGTACCCTTCCCCTTTTACTAACACTAAAGAATGATCTTGTGGATTGCCATTACCATATGGTTTCAAGAAACTTTTTAACTAATTTCAACTGACAATCTGAGTTGCCAGTAGCTGGGGGTTGTGCAAAAGAACCAAAAATAGCCTGGAAGTCCCTGCCCAAAACTAGGACCGATTGGGTTACCCATTCCACACCCACCCCAACCAGACCGGCATACACAAAGTTCTAACTTCTCATATCGAAACCCAAATTTCCCCTTCATCTCTCCTCACTCATCTCACAACCTTGCCTCCATCTCTCACCTTCACTCCTGAGTGCGCAGCACGTGGATCTCACGCGCCTGGCCTCAAGACCGGTCAAAATCGGTCCGTTCGGCAGCGGTCCGACTGGTTCCCAGTCCGACCGTCCGATCCAGCCGCCCAATCCGACCGGTTGACCGGTTCGGTCAACGGTTGACCGGGTCGGGTCGATTAACGGATTGGGTCGGATCCTTGGTCGGGTCAAGTTGGTCAACGGTCTAGGTCGAGTCAACGGTTGGGGCGGTCCTCGGATCAGGTCGGGTCGATCAACGGTCGGGTCGGTCGCTGACGTCATCAAGTCGGCGCTGACCTCATCACGCACGTGCGGCGCACGCATTAGGTTGGACTCGGGTCGCTGACGTCAGCAGGTTGAGTGTTGACGTCAGCGGCCGCGTGCGTCGCACGCCCCGCGCATGTGGGCGCGTGTTCGACGCCCCACCGGCGCGTGGGGGTGCGTGCGGCATCCCCCGACGACGCGCCGGCGACGGTTTTGATCGTCTCGTCTCCCCCAGTCCGAATTTGTGATTTAATTTAATTTTTATTGAATAAAAAGTCTTGAAAATCACAAATTAGGTCAAATTCATACTAATTAGGGCAAATTAGTATAATTAGGGCAAAATCAATTAGGGTTCAAGTTCTAGATATATGGAGGCTCTGATACCACATGTAGGACGCAAATTGCGCAACCCCAAGATCTCCATAACTAGAACAAGAACACACATCCAAAGAGTAGAAGATTAACGCACCTGTTTTAGGATCCATCATTCTTGAGCGGAAGCGGAAACACAATGTTCCTTGCACGAATCCTTCTCCTCTGTCGCCCTCCGAATCACTGGCTTAATGAGGCGGCCCCTCACGATTAGCGTTAGAATAACGCCCCTTAGGTGAGGATATGTGATATTAGGGTTAGAGGAGAGACTTGAGCACTATTTATAGAGTTTCCAACCAATTCCCCTCATTACGGGTCAGGCTCAACTCGGCCCACACTAGCTAGCCCCATATTAGACTAATTAAGAAACCTTCTATCTCACCTTAGACCAAACCCCGTAAAACGGTAAACGTTAAACGGTAAATAACAATGTCAATTAATTTAGTCCACATATTAGGAAAATTCTTACAAATCAAACTTAAAAAAGGAAGCTCAACTTAGCTTTATGCTTGTCGTTAATATCCATGACGCATGATGAACGTGGGACATCGTCAAGAGGACTGCACCATCCAATAGACCAATCGGAGAATTCTCGAGATCATGGACTCCCCGTGTCTGAAGGTGTGTACCTCCTTTTATAGCAAAAAGGCCCCCACGTATCGTTGGAAAGTCTGGATCCGTAAAGCCGATTGATGATTCTTGGGGAATTGTTGAGTTTTGGCTTTGAATTATCACCAAAAATTGATTGTGAATCTCTCTAATTTATTTCTAAATTAGCACTTAGAATCTTTTGGTTTCATTTTATGCTTCTATTCATATTGTCTTGGACGTGTCCACATTCGTTCATCTCCATTTACAATTCCTGGGCTGACTTGATTATTTCCTTTCTTGCGAATATGGTTGGGTGGGCATTTATCATTTTCTCTCACCATTCTATAACCAGCTCATTAGTCTCCTTTTATAAATTCTAGCAACCCACACCTTCCACAAATGCCTTGATTTCTTTCCTCCATTTTGTCTCTCAATTGCCGTGATTTCTTTTTCCTTCAGCCAATAGCTCATCATTTATCCCACGAATTCCTCCATTAGCTGACCGAAATTGCGACCCCTAAGCATCCAACTGATTTTTTGAATTTCTTATCCTTCTTCACATGTGCAATCTATCAGTCCCCTTCCTCATATCATGGGTGAGATTCATGGTCCCTCATTAGGCCGAATAAGGATTTTTGCTAATCCATATAACATCAACTGACAGCATGATGATGTTAACTCAAATGAAAATTATTGGATGCGAACACCATCAAGTCAAACATATCCATCACTAGACCAATGCAAATGTGATAATAAAATGCTCTTAAAACCAAATATTATGCAATTTAATTATAATATTTTTGTTTAGGGGTTATAATTAATCCCTAATTTTTCTATGAATAAATGATTGGGTCGCCAAAATTTATTGGCTTATGACCTTTGCTGCTTCATGAAAGAGTTGGCTCATTGGCAAGAGGAACTCTTGCAACATCCTGTTGATTTTTACAACTGAAAATGTTGAATGGCCGGACCGCTTCTGGATGTTTTCTCATCATCGTTGAGATTGCGATCGTTCCCTAATTTGTAGCTGTAATGAAGGGTTTTGATGTAGTTTGCTCGTGTATGATTATCGGGCTACATTCTTATGGCTCACTCACTTTTGAAGGAGGGAAAATACCGGGAAGCACTAGGGAAGTGGGAGACTGCTCTTACCTTGATGCCTCGGAATGCAGTTTTGCATGAGCAAAAGGCACAAGTCTTGCTTGAGATAGGAGATGCATGGGGTGCTCTGAAGGCAGCGAATAGTGCGTCCCACATCCCGTTCCTTTTATTCTTTCTTCATGTCTTCCATTAGATGATTTATGGGGTTCTTTATTTTAATCTCAGCAGCAGTGTCAAACTAATTATGTATACAACGATTTTCTTCTCTAGTATTTTTCTGTTCTCGATTATGTTCTCCCATGTTTTGGTAAAACATTCTAATAGTTGCAAATTTTGTCCACATGTATGTCCTTTTTCCTTGACCATTGGTGTGGCAACATTAGTATCGCATGCTTAAAAGCTTTAACAAGCTTAGAAGTTCTTCAACCTCTGCTGATAAATATCTCAGCATACTTACGAATGTCCTTTTTCCCAGGAGCCACTGAGGTATGTCTGGAGTTCTGGACGAACTCAGGTGCACTTTTATTAGTTATTTGCACAAATGTTGCGTGTGTTGACTATATCATAGCTCGTAGATCTTGGTGAAAGTCTTCTAGTATCTATTAATCTGTGTTGCCAAGCACATGAAGTTATAACACTACTTTGCCATTGTGAGCATATGTATTGTCTGCATAAGTCCCCTCTTCGACATCTTCACCTATGGCGAAGCCTGTTGTCCACCCCTTTTTGTTGGTTTTTGTTTTCTATGTTAAGGATGCAAATTTGTCATGTGGTCTCTCTTTTCTTCATGGCTTTTCTTCAGGCAGCAGATCTCATTAGAAATTATTCACTTCAATGTTCATATGAGAGGTATTGATAAATATTTGTCAATATCGATGTCATAGCCAATTAACTTCACTAACTTTTAGGAGAGTAATTCCAGACAACTTTTCAGCTACCTCTTGAAAATGTACCTTGGCTATAAGGAGTATCACCAAGAGTAGCTGTTCAACCTTCTTAGTTTCTATTATGTTTTGCTTTTTATTATGAACAACAAGTGGATTGAATTGAAAATACTAAGTTGTGGAGGGAGAAGAGATCCAATTGAAGGATCTCACGTAGAAGCATATAACCGAGAAGGTTGCAAAAACATGATTATGCAAGTAGAGAAGGACGATTGAGTACTAGCTAAATGACATGAAAGAACTCTTTATGATATTAGCTGGAATAGGTATCTTTTTTTGTTGGTCAGAATTGTCTTCTCATGTCCTTTACATGACCTCAAGGAGATTACTCCCTTAATTCATGGAGGCATGTGAATTCGCCACATTTGTAGGCGATTATATTCTATCTAATATGTTAATTGTTGCACGGAACAAAGTTATTATCATTTATCGTGTGTTTAGTTATTGTGTTCACTTGATTCTGTTCTATGTTCATTATTGTAAACTTTCTTGCCGAAAATTGTTTGTCGTACTAACAATTGAATTATTTTTTTCCTTGTGGAGCATTGAATTTATGCAGGCATGGATCACGCTGGGTAGAGCACAGTTAAACTTTGGAGAGCCTGATAGCACCATTGCTAGCTTCGACAGAGCATTATCTCTTAAGGTATGCTGCTGATCATTGTAATTCTTCTAGCTTTAGCATGCAAAGATACTATTGAATTAGCCCCCACATTGTAGCCACATTGTGGAGGAGCTCAAGATGACCGGAGAACTACACTACTTCTTGTAAAGAAGCGAAAGCAGCTGCATTTGTCAGGCATGAGCACAACAGAAAACCGTTTTCTGGTTGGAGATAAAGAATGACGCTTTGATCCAGTTACTTACATATTCTGGCTTTAGAGAAGGGGCCCATGGCCCTTACGTATATAGAGCTTTCACGAGTTATGAGGAGCTATAATACCTCGTTCACCTCTTAAGAAGATGCAAGGGAGTTAAAGAAAAAATTATGCAGTCTGACTTTCCTTGTTTGATACTAGGAGGGCGAAAGTTGAGAGGATGTCACCTCTCATCCGATTGAAAGCTGGTCTCTTATAAATATCTTGCCTTTTCACCCTTGAGACTAGGACTTTTGTTTCTTCTTGCTTGCTTTCTTTTGAATCCTCTTTGTATGTTATTGTACTAATTTCTTTCAGCATAACGCCATTATCTTCTGAAAAAGGATAGATGACTTATGCTTGAACCATGAATGTAGGTTCACAAAGCATCCTCAGTTGTCGTTGTGGCTATCATGTGATACTACAGTTATGCAACTTGTTGAGAGTCGTTTATGCTCTCTTGGATCTTTCGGTCTTTCTACTTTATTGTTGTACCTAGAAATGAATGAGCATATGAATTTTGTCTCAGTTATAATGCTCTTGGCTGAACCATCATCATGGTGCCCGTAATAATAATTTTGTTCAGTCCCTCTTTTTGGTTTTGGGAGATAAGCACCAGGACCATTTTTCAAGGTCATTCATCACGAATGGTTACAATCCAAGAGAACACTACTTGTTGAAAGTGAATCGATACCTGGAACTCAATCAGTACCTAACAATTCTGTCAGTGTTCTTTTGCATGAGCACCGATTCCCCTATGTCCATACAGCATCTACTTCTACTTGGACATTCCCACCCTGCATAGCTCTCTTAGTGCTTCTTGCAAGTCGTTAGGTTTGGTATACGGTTTTTCAGTTTGGAAGTTCCCCTCTGCATAGCTAGCTAGTTCTGATGCCAAGTGAAAAATTATTGAAGTCAAGATCCAAAAACCGAAGATATAATTGCCACAAATCATTGCAATAAAGATCCAAAAACTGAAGAAACAATTCTCCCACTAGAACTGCGGCGACGAAGACACTCTTGAGAATATATCACAGTGGTCTGTCTGTCCATCAGTACCTCCTGAGTGCATCAGACGTGCAGGCATCAGAGCACTGTCAACTCAGTCTATAGAACCTTATAAAAGCTCAATCACAATTCAATTGGCAAAGAGTTTAAGCTATGCATTTAAACTGTCACGTTTTCAACAACATAACAGGATGCAGAGTACTATAACTCAACTAAGAAAACTTGAAATAGGATTGTCTTAAGTGACACGAATCAAAAGCATGTTGAAGAAAAATCCCTTGAAGTTTTGAAGTTAACAAAACAACCTCGTCAGTAAAGTCTAAAGAATCCAAGACTCAGTCGGTAAACTCTGAAGAGTTCAAGACCCAAAGTTTAGTCTGAAGTTTTTTCATCTGAAGACAGTCAGACTCAGTTACAGTCTGAAGACCTCCAAGACCCAATTCAAAGTCTGAAGACAGTTTGCAATTTTGCCACGCTGATAGCAGGTTATTTTTATGGCTAAGGAAATTAAGATTTGGATATTATATTCCCTAACTTATCCATGGAATATCTCTGGCTATGATTGTGAGCTCGGAAGATTTATTTTTCGGATTTTATCCGTTGAAGATCAAGCGAAATTTCGGAAGGATCTAATTTTGGAAACTCAAGATCCTGATTGTATGGGCGAGCAGGATTGACAAGCTATTGCATACTTATATTTTCGACTACGAGAAGATTACTTAAATTGATTCAGTCCAACGGGTTGATTGGATGAATTCTTGGAAAGTGCCAACGGGTATAGAGGCACGAAGGCTATTTAAGGTGGATCGGAGTTATTCGAAAATAAGGAGAGACTTGATAGAAAAATTTCGATGTTAGAACCTCTAAAATCTCTTGATCTCTAAAATCTCTCGTGTTCAAGTTGTGTATCAAAGAGAGTCATTTATAGTGTGAAATGGTAAGAAGCTGTAGGAGAGACTTTCTGGTGAAGAAGTCTAGTTCATGAATTGTAACAACTTTCATTTGCTACATAGTGATTATAGCCACTTGGCTGATAGCGTGGAGAGTGGACGTAGGCTTGCAATAAGCCGAACCACTATAATCCTTGTGTCAAATCTCTCTTACCCTACTCTATTTACTTTATGAATGCATGATCTATTTTTTATTGACATATTCTTTATATTGAAGTATTCTTCAGTTAAAGATTCCAAAAGAATTCCGTAATCACCTATTCACCCCCTCTAGGTGGATTCACTAGTCTATATCAATTGGTATCAGAGCAGGTTGCTTATTCATTGGAAGTGTTTATTATTTCTAAAGCTAAAGATCTATGGCTAGTATTTTGACTCCAGGTTTGATTGAAGGCCAAAGCAATATCAGACCTCCTTACTTCGATGGAAAGGAATACAATGTTTGGAAAAACAAGATGAAGGCATTCCTAAGATCAAAAGATCCTATGGAATGGGATGTAGTGGAGAAAGGAATTATTCCTAAAGTTGCATCAAGTACAGGGAAAGAGCTAGCTGATGGAGTGGGACTGCCTCAAACCGAAATTTCAAAGAGACAAGCCCTTGATGCAAAAGCCATCTATTCCCTATATTGTGCTTTATCTCCTACTGAGTATAATAGAATTTCATCTTGTGAAACAGCCAAAGAAGTTTGGGATAGATTGCACGTCACCTATGAAAGAACAGATCGAGTCAAAGAAACCAAGATCAATATCCTTCTTGGACAATATGAAGCCTTCAAAATGAAGCCAGGAGAATCCATTACGGATATCTTCAGTCGATTTACAGAAATTGTAAATGGCTTGGCATACCAAGGACAGCCAATCTCAGGACCTATGAAGGTCAATAAACTGTTGAGAGGACTCTCCAAAGATTGGAATCATGTCAAGACATCCATAAGAGAAACACAAAGGATCATGCCTCTTTCGGTAGATGAGTTGGTCGGCACACTTCAATCATATGAAGTCGAGCAATTCAATGAGGATTTTGACACCAAAGGTAAGAAGTCAATTGCTTTAAAATCTAATGATGATTCTGATGCTACAGATTCAGAAGAAGACCTGGACGACAAGAAATTGGCACTTCTGATTAGAAAATTCAAAATGTTAAATAGAAAAGGCAGAAGGTTCAATGGAAAGAGACAAAACAATCAGAGATCTCAAAAGAAGTCAAATGAAGAAGGAGACGCCAACAAGGACGTTGTTTGCTTTGAATGCAAGAAAAAGGGACACATCAGACCCAACTGTCCCTTATTAAAGAAAAAGAAAGGAAAACCAGAAAGGTTCAAGAAGGCACTCAAAGCTGAAACATGGAGTGATACCGAATGTGAGGAGAGTGATGAAGAGTATGCCAATATCGTCTTATGGCTAACTCAGACTCAAGCTCAGATTCAGACTCAGACTCAAACAACGGTATCAAGGTTAGAAATTTAAAAATTCCAATCAAAGTATCAAAATACATTGATGAACTTTGTCTCAGTCTTAAAAGCTCTCTTAAAAGGATCTCTGAACTAAAAAGGGAAAATTCAAAATTGAAACAACAAGAAAAGACTTTGATTGAAAAGGTTGAAAGTCTAGACAAGTGTCTTGCTATTTCAAAAGAAAATGAGATTGTTGTTTCAAAAGAAAATGTTTGCTTGAAGGAAGATTTGTTGAAAGTCACAAAGAAATTTTCAATGGGTTCGAAAGGTTGGATAAAATTCTTTCTATTCAAAAACCTTATTTTAATAAATCTGGTCTAGGAATGACACATGAAACCATTCCTTTGATTGATTTTCCAAAAGTAAAAGAAAGAATAAAGAATAGGCCAACAGAATCTTTTTATAAAAATCATTTCCAAAAGATTTTTTGTAAAGCATGTTGGTAGAAATGCCCTTACATGTTCAAATTGCAAAAGCGTAGAACATTTTGAGAAGGATTGTCCCAAAGTTTGGAGACCTGTTAAGAAGAGTTGGACAAAGATTGTTTATGGTACTAACAATGATGGACCCGAGAAAGTTTGGGTACCAAAGAAAACTTGAGTTTTTCATTTAAATGCAGGTCACTATGAAGAAAAAAATCAAGTGATATTTGGATAGTGGCTGTTCAAGACACATGACCGGAAACTCAAGTTGTTTTATAAAGCTCTCTCATGTAAAAGGAGGAAATGTTTCCTTCAGTGGCAACAACAAAGGAAAAATTGTTGGTCGAGGAACCGTGAAGATAAGAAACCTCACAATCAACAATGTTTCTCTGGTTGAAGGGTTGAACTATAATCTATTGAGTATTAGTCAACTATGTGACACTGGATACAAAATCAACTTTCAAGAAGATACTTGTTCTGGAACAAGTAAAGATCTCTTACAATCTTTTACTGGACGAAGACATGGAAACACTTATTTGCTAGATATAAAGTCTGAAAGTCCTCAATGTTTGATATCAATTTAAGATGAAGCCATCTTTTGGCATAGGAAGCTTGGACATGTCAACTTGAAGCAAATTGCAAAAGTTTCATCCAAAAAGCTTGTTCGAGGACTTCCTGACCTAAAGTATCAAAAGCATGAATTATGCACTCCTTGTGTACTTGGAAAACAGGTTAAAAATTCTTATAAATCTATAAATTAGCTATCCACTAATCGTGTTTTGCAGTTATTACACATGGATTTGTTCGGTCTAGCAAGAACTCAAAGCATTGGAGGTAAAAGATATTATTTGGTTATAATTGATGATTATTCTCGTTTTACTTGGGTATTCTTTCTTGCAAAAAAATCTGAAGCTTTAACTTATTTTACTAAATTTGCAAAGAAAATCCAAACTGAGAAAGGATATGCAATTTCAAGTATTCGAACTAATCATGGTGATGAATTTGAGAATCATGATTTTGCTAAATATTGTGATGACTATGGTATTCAACATAATTTTTCATCCCCATACACTCAACAATAAAATGGAGTTGTAAAGAGGAAAAATCGTTCTTTGTAAGAAATGGCAAGAACTCTTTTGATTGAAAGTAATATTTCTCCTCATTTTTGGGCTGAAGCTACCTTAACTGCTTGCTATATTATAAACAGAATTTTTCTAAGACCTATTTTAGAGAAAACACCTTATGAACTGTTCAAATGTAAGAAACCTATTGTTTCTTATTTGGGAAAAAGTCACGAAAAATCTCAAACATTGCCCCGAGTGACACATTTACCCCAACTTTTTTTTTTTTTTGTGCCGTGAAAAACCCCAAACTTCCCAAAGCGTGACACATTTACCCCAAACTTTTTTTGCGACATCAAAAACCCCGAACTTTCAAGTGTGACACATTTACCCCAAAATTGGAGGGCATTTTGGTCTTTTCATTTTTAAAAATTTTTTTTTTTTTTTTTTCTTTTTTCTTCTTCTTCCCTCCGCCGGCCATGGCGGAGCCGGCGGAGGGAAGCCGACGCCGGTGAGGGTCGCCCTCGCCCGACGGCGTCGGGCGAGATGCCTCTCGCCGGGCGAGACGTCGCCGGATCTAGCGAGGGCCACCCTCGCCCGACGCCGGCGAGGGCACCTCGCCCGATCGGCGTCGGGCGAGGGCGGCCCTAGCCGGATCCGGCGAGGCACCGGCGAGGGGTGCCCTCGGCGTCGGGCGAGGGCCTACCTCGCCAAATCTTGCGTCGGGCGGCCCTCGCCCGACGCCGACGAGGGCCGCCCCCTCGCCCGACGCCGACGAGGGCACCTCTCGCCGAGATCTTGCTTCGGGCGACCCTCACCCGACGCCGACGAGGGCCCGCCCAACGCCCCACGCCAATGAAGGCGACCTCGCCGACGCCGGCTTCCCTCCGCCGGCTCCGCCATGGTCAGCGGAGGGAAGAAGAAGAAAAAAAAAGAAAAAAAAAAAAAAAGAAACTAAAAAGACAAAAATGCCCTTATGGGGTAAATGTGTCATGGTTTGGAAAGTTTGGAGTTTTTCACGGCACAAAAAAAGTTTGGGGTAAATGTGTCACTCGGGGCAAAGTTTGGGGTTTTTTTCGTGACTTTTTCCCTTCTTATTTTTATGTATTTGGTTGTAAATGCTTTATCCTAAAGAATTTTAATGATCGAATTGGTAAGTTTGAAGAAAAATTAGATGAAGGAATTTTCCTAGGCTACTCTATGACAAGCAAAGCCTTCAGAGTTTTCAACAAACGGACTCAAACCGTGGAAGAATCCATGAATGTGAAGTTTGAAGACTCAGTTCAAAATCAGACTCAACCTGAAGATTATGAGTCTGGCCAAGTGTCTACAAATTCTTTTGAAGAAAATCAAATCTCAGACACTCAGCCGCAAACTAATTCAGTAGCTCCAACTGAAGAAGAGCTTCATCAAAATGACAAATCAATTACAAATTGGAAACACAAATCAAGTCACCCTACAAATCTCATCATTGGCAATATTGATGAAGGAGTTCGTACAAGATCTAAAAGGCGTGAAGAATCTAGTGCTCTAGCACTTGTTTCTGAGATTGAACCCAAGACTATAGAAGATGCATTGAAAGATGAAAGCTGGATTGAAGCAATGCAAGAGGAATTGAATCAATTCAAAATCAACAATATTTGGGAACTTGTTCCTAAACCAAAAGGTAAATCAATTATCGGTATCAAATGGGTTTTCAAGAACAAGCTTGATCAATACGGAAAAGTGGTAAGGAACAAAGCAAGACTTGTGGCGAAAGGTTACACACAAGAAAAAAGGCATCGACTATGATAAAACCTATGCACTAGTGGCAAGGTTAGAAGCTACAAGATTACTTCTTGCTTTTGCTTGCTTTAAAAATTTCAGATTATTCAAATGGACGTGAAAAGTACATTCCTAAATGGAATTATCCAAGAAGAAGTCTATGTAGAACAACCACCAGGATTTGAAGATCCTAGAAGACCAAACCTTGTTTTCAAGCTGAAGAAAGCCTTGTATGATTTAAAACAAGCACCTCGTGCTTGGTATGAAAGGTTAAGTAATTTCTTAATTCAAAATGGTTTCTCTAAAGGTAAAGTAGATACTACTTTATTTATTAAAAAAGAAGGCAATGATTTCATAATTATTCAAATTTATGTTGATAATATAATATTTGGTTTTTCTAATGAAAAGCTTTGCAAGAATTTTTCAAGTTGTATGCAGAATGAATTTGAGATGAGCGTGATGGGTGAATTGAACTTCTTTTGGGACTTCAAGTCAAACAATCAAGAGAAGGAACTTTTATCCACCAAGAAAAGTATGCAAAAGACCTTATCAAGAAGTTTGGAATGGAGAATTGCAAGAAAACAGAAACTCCTATGTCAAGCTCATCAAAACTGGATAAAGATGAAGAAGGACAAAATGTAGACCAAAAACTATACAGGAGTATAATCGGTTCACTTCTTTGCCTTACAGCATCTAGACCTGATATTCTATTTAGTGTGTGCATTTGTGCTAGATTTCAATATGATCCTAAAGAATCTCACATGACTGCTGTGAAGCGTGTTATTAAATATGTTGCAACTACATCTAAGCTAGGTCTGTGATATTCCAAACAAGGAGACTTTACTCTCCTTGGATATTCTGATGCTGACCTTGCTAGTTGTAGAGTGGATAGAAAAAGCACTACAGATACTTGTCAACTATTGGGAAACAAGTTGGTATCTTGGTTCTCAAGAAAACAGAGTACCGTAGCTCTTTCAACCACTGAAGCAGAGTACATAGCTCTTGGAAGTTACTACTCTCAAATCTTATGGATGCAACAACAATTAAGAGACTTTGGAATTGAGGAAACAAGTACAAAAATCAAATGTGACAACACAAGCGCAATCAACCTCACAAAGAATCCAAAACATCATTCAAGAGCAAAGCACATTGAAATCAAGCATCATTTCATTCGAGATCATGTTCAAAGTGGTGAAGTGGTGATTCAGTTTGTTGATTCAAAGAATCAATTAGCATATATATTCACAAAGCCCCTAGAAAAGGCTCACTTTGAATCAATTCGCTCAAGACTGAATATCGCAAAATTTGAAGACGTTCAGACTCAAAACTAGAGTCTTGAAAAGTTCAGACTCAACGCAAGGTCTGAAGACGCTCAGACTCAATGTAAAGTCTGAAGGCGCTCAGACTCAGACGTAAGGTCTGATGGTACTCAGACTCTAAGGTAAGGTCTGAAAGAGTTCAGATTCTGGGTAAAGTCTGAACACTCTCGGACTCTGTCTTAAAGTCTTTTTACGTATTTTAATTTTTACGTATTCTCTGCATTTAATTATTTTTGTTAATTGCTTTTTCGAAATCTTGAAATCTCTTTTTACTCAAATTCTGACATGTATTTATGGCAGTTTTACTTTTTCAAAATTGCAGTTTATTTTTGGCAGTTTTTACCTTTACTTTTTGACGATGATTCAGTATCTCGGTTTTATCTTTTCCTACTATTTATACGTTCGAGTTGTCATCCGCTACAACACTTTTGAAATTCATCTCCATCTTCTCTCGCTTTCGAAACCCTAAAAAGCTCCATTGCTATTCCTGTTTCATTACCTTTCTCGACAAAAATTCCATCTTTTTTCGCGAATAAGTTGAACTTTTGCTTGAGATCCAAGAATGTCATCCCGAAAGTCTTCCAGAATCGCTGGTAAGGGACCACAAAGACAACCAGAGGGTCCTACAAGGGTGGACCTCACGAGCGAAGAATCTCCATCAAGGGAGACCCAAAGTCAACACTTTGAGGAGGTGATCACTGAAGCAGAGCCGGTAAGAACTCTAAAACCTCAACTTGCATTTGATCTTTACAAAAGGCTAAAGGATGGAGGAGTAAGCCTAAAGACGATCGAGGATTTTCCAAAGGAAAGAGGATACAAGAGTGAGTATCTCTTCTTGCGAGAAATGGAGAAGTTAAAGGTTGTTAAGGAAGGAACTGCTCAAAGGACGCTTGAAAACGTTTCGAGTGATCCGCTTTACAGTACTGGAGGCCAGACCTTAGACGATGATGAGAGACTTTTCTCTCACTTCCAGCCGCGAATGGATGTGGTTGTGAATTCAGTTTGTCCTTCGGGAAGTCTGTTTAGGTCTAAAGAGCATGAGCGATTATACACCAAGTTGTTGAACAGGGGTGTAGTAAATCCAAGAAGTGTGGACTTCGACTTCCTTGATTCATTAAAGATAAATCTTAGAGGGAAGTTTGCTAGGCTGCAGTTGGAGAAATTTCACACGGATACGACAAATGCATATCCTGAACTTACTGCTTTTTTTTACTCGAATTTGTCATTTCTGGATGCGAAGAGGTTGTCCTTTTCTTATATGGATAAAGATTATATAGTTGATGTTGACACATTGGCTGATGTTATTGGGGTGGAGAGAAGCAGTTTCTAACCAATAAAAGTTTCCACAGCCTTTGCAACTCTTGACATTGTGCGGGACAGAACAGTTGAAGGCAAAATATCATATACAAGGATGAATGCCACAAACGTATTGCTGCACAAAATCATCATCAACTGTATCAAGCCCAAGACAACCTCAAAGACCGATGTCTCCAAGACTGAAGCCAAGCTGATGTTTGCCATCAACCAAGGCAGACCCTTTTCTCTCCCACACGTTATTCTTTTCCACATGTACCGAACTGTGGTTAAGGATAAGGGTCAATTGCCTTATTTATCGATCATCACCAAGTTGTTCAGGCATTTCGAAATTCAGATTCCTGCACCTTTATGCCTGACCAATTTAAGTCTGATGCTTATTAGTTACAAGATAGTGATGAAGATGAAGTTTCCGGAGCTGAATGCTGCACTGGAAAGGTTGAGGGAAAAGACACCTTCAAAGGAGATCCCCACTGCTTCTTCAAAGAGAAAGGGCAAAGAGCCCATGGCTGAGAAAAAGCGTCGAAAAATCATCATGCAGGACGAAGAGGATGAGGAAGATTTTGATGATGCCATGACCTTGTCTGCTCTCTCAAAATTGAGGAGCCTAGTCAGTTTGAGAATTGATGCTGGAGAGAGGGCAAGGAAGGAAGCAGAGGAGAAAGAAGCTGAGAAACAGAGGAAAGAGAAGGAAAAACAGAGGAAGAGAGAAGAGGAAAGGAAGAAAAAAGAAGAAGAAGAAGAAAGAACAAGAAGAGAAGAGGAACAGAGGAGAGAAGAAGAGAAACAGAGAGAAGAAGGGGAAAGACAGAAAAGAGAAGAAGAGGAAGAAAGAAGAAGAGAAAAAGAAGAGATGAGAAGAGAAGAAGAAGAAAGAAGGAAGAAGGATGAAGAGGAAAGCCAATTACAGGAGGATATGGCTGTAGGATTTGAGCCATCATTTGCTCAATCTAGGGAAGAGACCAAGAAACATCACAGTGCTGATATGGATGTTGGCGAGGAATATTCTACTCCACCCACTGGCATCAACACTGGGGGAGTTGCTGTGGATCAAGGAATGATATCGCCATTACATTACAGTGATGTGAGTAGGTCTGGTGCAGATGCTGAGGAAGTTTATGCATCTCTTTTCCTAGAATATGAAGAATCCTTACCATTAGAGAAGGAAATGGCTGAGAAGGATGCTCCAAGTTTCCAAACTCCAAGAACTGATTCTGCTGATCCTAGTGGAGGTAATACTAACTCAACAGCTTTTACACAACTATTGGATATTATGCTGGACCTAAAGAAGCAGGTTTTTGGAATGGACTTTGAGCTAAGGGATTTAAAGAAGGCGATGCTGAGTACTTCTGTGAATATGCAAGATCAAATCAACGCACTTAGAGCTCAAGTGGAATCAAATCGAACGGTGCGAGTTGATTTCGGTGAAGGAAGCCCTTGCTAATCTCGAGAAGACAAGATGTACGACGCTCGGCAAATTTCAGCTTGTTCGCATCCCCGAAGAGCCCTAAATCTTTTCACAACCATCTTGTATCCACTCTACCTCCTTTGATGGGACAAAAAGGGGGAGAGTTTTGCAGATTTGAAATTTGTTTTGAACTTTAATTTTGTTTGCTTAGACTGTTTTTGATTTGGATTTGGATTGGGCTATTTATTTGAACCTCTATGACTTTATGCTTATTTGATGTTTGGATTATTAGACTTGTGAATTTGCAGGAACATTATATTTGAGGATAATTGTTATTGGACTAACAAGTTTCTGTCTTGCAGAAGTAATCCTCCAAATATATATAAGTTATTCTTTGCAGGTTTTAAATTTGCAAATGCCGAGGTGTTTTGTCACCATCAAAAAGGGGGAGATTGTTGAAGAAAAATCCCTTGAAGTTTTGAAGTTAACAAAACAACCTCGTCGCAAAGTCCGAAGAATCCAAGACTCGTCGGTTAAGTCCGAAGAGTTCAAGACCCAAAGTTCGGTTTGAAGTTTTTCCATCGAAGACAGTCGGACTCGATTCTGATCGAAGACCTCCAAGACCCAATTCAAAGTCTGAAAACAGTTTGCGATTTTGCCACGCCGACAGCAGGTTATTTTTATGGCTAAGGAAAGTAAGATTTGGATATTATATTCCCTAACTTATCCGTGGAATATCTCTGGCTGTGATTGTGAGCTCGGAAGATTTATTCTTCGGATTTTATCCGTTGAAGATCAAGCGAAATTTTGGAATGATCTAATTTTGGAAACTCAAGATCCTGATTGATGGGCGAGCAGAATTGACGAGCTATTACCTACTTATATTTTCAACGACGAGAAGATTACTTAAATTGATTCAGTCCAACGAGTTGATTAAATGAATTCTTGGAAAGTGCCAACGGGTATGGAGGCATAAAGGCTATTTAAGGTGGATCGGAGTTATTCGAAAATAAGGAGAGACTTGATAGAAAAATTTCGATGTTAGAACCTCTAAAATCTCTTGATCTCTAAAATCTCTCGTGTTCAAGTTGTGTATCAAAGAGAGTCATTTATAGTGCGAAACAGCAAGAAGCTGTAGGAGAGACTTTCTAGTGAAGAAGTCTAGTTCGTGAATTGTAACAACTCTCATTTGCTACATAGTGATTACAACCACTTGGCTGACAGCGCGGAGAGTGGACGTAGGCTTGCAATAAGTCGAACCATTATAATCCTTGTGTCAAATCTCTCTTACCCTACTCTAATTACTTTATGAATGCATGATCTATTTATTATTGATATATTCTTCATATTGAAGTATTCTTCAGTTAAAGATTCCAAAAGAATTCCATAATCACCTATTCACCCCCCTCTAGGTGGATTCACTAGCCTATATCAAAGCACAACCATAATAAAGATACATGTCATCCCGAAGATTAGAAGCCAAGTAAAGCATGTAGTATTAGAGCTTTCTGAGTATATCTATGTTGCTCGTACATTAACCCGATTTGCGCTTGCCAAGCTATCCTCAACAGCTTTCTCTGTTGAATCAAGTATTTGCAATGAAACCCATAAGGATCCTCAGACTAAGTAAATTGTTGAGTTAAATGCAAAACCCACTGCCTAGGGAAATGTCATGATTAAAGCAGCTGGTTTGCAACAAACTTGCAAGATTGAAGCAGATCACTAAAGTTACATACCGGAATTGCCATTACAAAAGGAATTAAGATAAAGAAAAATTAAAAGACACGTAACATAGTATCAAGATTTACTTTTTCTATATTTTGCAAGGACTGACTCATTACGAGGCTACTCTCTTTCAGTTGCTCTGCCAAACCCACCATTTCATCTGTCAAATCGTCTTGAAGCTTCCTGTGGAAAAGGAAAAGGTGCAATCATAGTATCTGCTTATAATACTTAGAGAAGAACAATCATAAGTATTGGTCAAATTTTTGAAGCAGTAGCCACAAAGTAAGCTGAAGGTTGAAATATGGAAGATGGGAAAACTAGCTTGAAAAAAAAAAAGAAACTTAAACACGCTCAAGTAGAGCATAGTAACTCACAAACTAAATCACACTTTTCTTTTAAGCCCGAGAAAGTTTAAATTGATTCAACCTTAGAGCCAAATGATAGTCTTACAACATATCTTTTTCAACTTTACTCGACACCAGAGTCCAAAGATTTTACTCTATTATGTCTATTGTTCAATATGTATCATTTCAACATATCTTCATACCTTTGGACCAAAAAAAAAAAAAAAAAAAAAAAAAAAACTTCATACTTGACTAGATTCTTAGATCCTTCACATTCCAACCTATATATAATCTTGGTTTTTCTAAGTTCTCATGACGATGACATATAATGATGAAGTGCCCCCATTATCAGGTGTTCAGGACGAAATGTTTTCTAAACAGGACAAGAAGCAATGCATGAACTATTCAATAACTTTGGGTATGGGAAAAACCCCAAATTATAAAGTTGTCATGTAATAAGACAATCATGACAATTTGTCATTACTCACAAACAAGAACAATAAAACCTACCTATGCTTTTCAATGTGTGCTTGTGCTGCAGCATCAAGTTTGATAGGTCTTGATGTATCAACTTCATTACGGGATTGAGTTGTATCTGCAGTACTTGAGGTCTGCCTATTAAAATCTAAGTGATGAATTACAATAATAGCTCATGTAAATAAGTTACTATTGCGATAAAAGGCAACAAAACAGATACATCATCACTATAGTAGATTCACTTACGCAAATGCCCTTCTTAATCCTGATCTTGGGGTAACTAGATCTTCCGATTCTTTATGAGCGCTTTCTCCAGAAGAACTTCCTGAAAGGGCTCCTAAGACTCTTCCACGTCCACATCATGCTGAGAAATGCAAGCAGAGTACACATCATGAAACCTCATACCTGAGGGAAAGCAACTCAAACTTTTTGAGTAAAAAGTGCACTTGAAAAGGATTAGATAAGTGAGTTGACAACTTCCATAGGCACATAATAGACAGCTACAGGAAGACAAGCTAAAAGATTTGCAGCAACCACCAACAATCAACAACCATCTAATATTATCTGCCCCTCCTCCCCCCCTTCCTTTTTTTCCTTTTCAAAAAAAAAAAAAAAAAAAACCTCCATGGTCTTATCAAAGCATTCTTTGCTGCTCACTATATTAAATGGGAAATGTCACGAACATGTGAAATAAAAAAAAAAAAAAAAAAAAAAAAAAAAAAAAAAAACGTGAGTAAAGGGTTGTTCATGCATTTCCATCAAACCTGTCACAATTTTGTCTTCCTAAATTAACAAAACAAACTAGCCAATAAGGTACTAAGGGGCTTCACCTACATCCATAACAAGATAAGAGGACCGTCTAAGCTCTGACTGACCCAGTGAACTGTTCTAATTCTGTATGCCAAATACATGCAGGTATAACTCATTCTGAACAAAAGTTTAAGAGAGGTTCCCATGCCATTAAACAATCTGTTCCATCCACAATAGCACAAACATACTCTGTTAGAACAATGAATTGATCAATAACTATGAAACCCAGGTCCGTATCTGTCAGGGGTCAAGGAGATTTAATCCATCCATTTATTTCCAGTTTATAGACTTGCACTTAAGGCAATCAAGAAGATGAAAGTAAGGATAGCCAACTCTAACAATATTCAGTAATTACAGGAAGAAAAAAGGTGATATAATTCTATGGACCAAACCAAACATGTCCAAGGGACATGTAGAGAATCAACAATAATTGAATCTTAGCTATCATATAGAAAAACATCACAAAAATTTAAAGGTCATGTACACTTACCAAAGGAGCTAATAACTTTGCAAAGTAATTGCTTCAATCTTTTCAGAATAATCGATCACCATTGCCTTAGGAACTCGCACCAACAAATCCATGCAATTATCAAAGCAGCAATTTTGATGTGTGCCGATTCAACTACAAGCATGTTCACTTCAAATACATAATAAAGACAAGGTAAAATTTCATTTTAACGTCTTTTCACAGAGCCACTAACCTTCATCTACTCACATCTACTGCTAAGCAACAATTGATAACTATCATAAAATTCTGAAGCATGTAGCCATGAAGGCATGCTTGCTTGTGCATGCATGCAAGCTCGTGCTTGCGTGTAACACCCAAGAAGATTATTCTTAATAACATTAATTGCATCACTGAATTTGGACTGAAAGCTAAAAAGACTTCCAAGAGGAATCGAAATATCAACATACACGATGCCTACCCAAAAAGCAAATATTCTCTAAATCCGTGCTTTGTAAATAAGAAATTAAACATATCCCTCCCTCCCTCTACAAAACCGAGGAATCAACACAAAATTCAAAATAGCTTGCAATATTTGATTGGTTAAAAAGTCGATAGCAAAAACGTTTTTCCTTCTAGTCCTACTGAGTGAATATAAGAGGCAACAACAAGCAACCGTGATCCAGCCAACAAAACCATGCCGTTTGGTCCATAACCAAAAAACTCGTATCAAATAGTCCAACATTCAAAGATGAAAAATCCAAGATGAAATGCTCATCTCATTCAACGACAATGGTAAATGACAAAGCATTCCAAAGGACATGTGAAGGACCTTGGTAACCCATCTAGGGTTCTCTCCTCAGCCAGGTGCTCCAGTTGTTCTCTTAAAGTAGCAACATACTACAAAGCCAACAGAGATAGAAGGATTTGAATGGTTTAAATTTCGAGGATGAAATTTTTATAAGAGGGGAAGAATCGAGACATCCTGAAATTCAAGCCCTCTGAGGGATGAATGAATGTGAATTTCATCAATGCCTTGTTGGTTGATCTCACTCGGAAATGATCACTCCTTAGATACTGACCTTGAGGGGAAAGGCTAATGAGGACAGAACTCGTACGACTAAAGAACTTGACTTGGGAAAACGACTTGACCAAGAGACTTGCATGAGGACAATCCTGTAGATAGACAGGCTGATTTTAAGGACGACATGTTGAAGAAAAATCCCTTGGAGTATTGAAGTTGACAAAACAGCCTCAACAGTGTGGTCTAAGGACTCCAAGACTCAGTCGGCTACGTCTGAAGTTGTCAAGGTCTAAAGGTTTTCAAAGACAGTCGAGACCCAGAATTTCGGTTTGAAGTTTTTCCGTCCGAAGTCGGTCAAGACTCGTTTCCGTCTGAAGACCTTCAAGACTCAGTTTCAGTCTGATGACCCTCAAGACCCACATCTAAGTTTGAAGACAGTTCGCGATTTTTACAGGCTGGCGACAGATTATTCCTATGACTACGGAAAGATAGATATTGAATTTCGTATTTCCTAATCTTAACCATGGAATACCCGGGCATTTGTGATCAAGAGCTTGGAAGATTTGATTCTTTGGATTTTATCCGTTGAAGATCAAGATTATTTTTGGAAGAATCTAATTTTGGGAACTCAAGATCCCGATTGTATGGGCGAACAGGATTGATGAGCTGCTGTCTACTACGTTTTCGGGACAAGGAGATCACTTAAATTGATTCAGTCCAACGGGTTAATTGGATGAATGTTTTGGTAAGTGCCAACGGGTATGATGGCATGGAGACTATTTAAGGTGGATCGACATTGCTTGGAAACAAGGAGAGACTGGTAGAAATATCTTGATGTTAGAATCTCCAAAATCACTTGTTCTCAAAGTCTTTCATATTCAAATTGTGTATCAAAGAGAGTGAGATATAGTGCGAAAAACAAAGCAGGAAGGCTGTAGGAGAGACTGTCAATTGAAGAAGTCTAATCCGTCTTGTAAAGGCACTCTTTTGCTACATAGTGATTACTGCCCGGTTGGCTGCCGGCGTGGAGAGTGGACGTAGGCTTGGTCTAAGCCAAACCACTATAATCCTTGTGTCAATTCTCTCTTACCCTACTCTATTTACTTTGCGAATACGTAATCTGTTTATTATTGATATATCTTTGATATCAACGTATTGCATCGCAAAAGATTCCAAAAGAATTCCGCAATAACCTGTTCACCTCCCTCTAGGTTGATTCACTAGCCCATTTCACGACAAAAAGTCGATTTGCGGACAGAACATAATGGAATGACGGGTGATTCCGTTTACTGTTATTGAACCCGCGAACGACCCTAGGTCGATCCTTAGTAATCGTGTACTTTGAAATAAGAATCCATCCTCCATAATTTCATGTAGTCAAGGACGTCCATGTGTCGAGATGTCTTGAACGTGGTTTGACACAAGTCGGTTACGCGTGAATCCTCAAAGTAACCTGTCAGTCTAAGTTGTACCCAAAATGGCATTAAGGCAAAATTGACATGGCATGAGAACTAAGAATTGGACTTCGAATTATCAGGAATATCCAAGACAGACTTTAGATGAAGCTTCAGCGACAGTCGACAGCGTCAGTTGAGCCATATGCTTGGAAAAGGGGTTTTCAAACCAAGTAAGCGAGCCCGTGAGAACGTCGGCCGGGCCAAGCCAATGTGTGCCCTAGGCCCAAGTTGGGACAGCCACCAAATGGGCCTAAGACAAGCAAATGAGCCAATTAAGCCAAACCAACTATTTACCTTTCAAAGCCCTTGGGCCAAATCTTAGCCATTCCAAGTTCAACTAATTCCCAAGCCCATTACTATTCATGGCCAAGCCTAATTCCTAGGCCCATCCACCAATTTCAACCCAAGGTTAGATTGGTAAATGGGTGCAAGGTGAAATGACTATTTTGCCCACAAAAGCAAGTGGATAAGGGCAAAGGAGGAGATGGAAGATGATGATGCCATGCATTGGGACTTGAAGCAAGCCTTAAATGGCTTTGATAAAGCCTTGACATCTCTCACTTCACTCTCTCTCTCTCCCCTCATTCAGCTCTCCCTCGATGGAGCTCTCTCTCTCTACTCATTCTCCTTCTTCTAATTTTGCTCATGTAGACCTTCTTCCAAAGATTCGAGTTAATTGTTGGATTCCCAGATGAATCAGCCTTTGTGTCACCCACCATTGTTTTCAAGAGATCCAGACCATGCAAGGAGACATGGTCGTTTGCCAAAAAAAATTCTCCTACCGTCCCGAATTTCGGCCAGAAGCCAACAGCAGTCCGACTACCTGGAACCGTTCTGCTCCAGCTGACCTTTCGCCAAAGATTCGAGTTAAAAGTGGTCTTTCCGTGAGAGTTAGGCAACTCTAACAATATTCAGTAATTACAGGAAGAAAAAAGGTGATATAATTCTATGGATCAAACCAAACATGTCCAAGAGACATGTAGAGAATCAGCAGTAATTGAATCTCAACTGTCATATAGAAAAATAGCACAAAAATTTAAAGGTCATGTACACTCACCAAAGGAACTGATAACTTCGCAGCAATTGTTTCAATCTTTTCAGAATAATCGATCACCATTGCCTTAGGAACTCTGCACCAACAAATCCATGCAATTATCAAAGCAGCAATTTTGATGTGTGATGATTCAACTACAAGCATGTTCACTTCAAATACATAATAAAGACAAGGTAAAATTTCATTTTAACATCTTTTCACAGAGCCACTAACCTTCATCTACTCACATCTACCGCTAAGCAACAAATGATGACTATCATAAAATTCTGAAGCATGTAGCCATGAAGGCATGCTTGCTTGTGCATGCATGCAAGCTCGTGCTTGCGTGTAACACCCAAGAAGATTATTCTTAATAACATTAATCGCATCACTGAATTTGACCGAAAGCTAAAAAGACTTCCAAGAGGAATCGAAATATCAACATACACAATGCCTACCCCGTTGAAGAAAAATCCCTTGAAGTTTTGAAGTTGACAAAACAGCCTCAACAAAGTGTGGTCTAAGGACTCCAAGACTCAGTCGGCTACGCCTGAAGTTGTCAAGGTCTAAAGGTTTTCAAAGACAGTCAGACCCAGAATTTTGGTCTGAAGTTTTTCCGTCTGAAGTCAGTCAAGACTCGGTTTCCGTCGAAAACCTTCAAGACTCGTTTCGTTTGATGACCCTCAAGACCCAAATCTAAGTCTGAAGACAGTTCGCGATTTTTACAAGCCGACGACAGATTATTCCTATGACTACGGAAAGATAGATATTGAATTTCGTATTTCCTAATCTTAACCATGGAATATCTCTGGCTGTGATCAAGAGCTTGGAAGATTTGATTCTTCGGATTTTATCCGTTGAAGATCAAGATTATTTTCGGAAGAATCTAATTTTGGGAACTCAAGATCCTGATTGTATGGGCGAACAGGATTGATGAGCTGCTGTCTACTTACGTTTTCGAGATAAGGAGATCACTTAAATTGATTCAGTCCAACGGGTTGATTGGATGAATGTTTTGGTAAGTGCCAACGGGTATGATGGCACGGAGACTATTTAAGGTGGATCGACGTTGCTTGGAAACAAGAAGAGACTGGTAGAAATATCTTGATGTTAGAATCTCCAAAATCACTTGTTCTCTAAAGTCTTTCATATTCAAATTGTGTATCAAAGAGAGTGAGATATAGTGCGAAAAGCAGAAGGCTGTAGGAGAGACCGTCAATTGAAGAAGTCTAATCCGTCTACGGTAAAGGCACTCTTTTGCTACATAGTGATTACAGCCAGGTTGGCTGCCGGCGTGGAGAGTGGACGTAGGCTTGGTCTAAGCCAAACCACTATAATCATTGTGTAAATTCTCTCTTACCCTACTCTATTTACTTTGCAAATACGTAACTCGTTTATTATTGATATATCTTTGATATCAACGTATTGCATCGCAAAAGATTCCAAAAGAATTCCGCAACAACCTATTCACCCCCTTCTAGGTTGATTCACTAGCCCATTTCAATTGGTATCGGAGCAGCGGGTTGCTTATTTATTAGAAGTGTTATTACTTCGAAGCTAAAGATCTATGGCTAGTGTTTTGGCTCCAGGGTTAATTGAAGGTCAGAGCAATACTAGACCTCCCTACTTCGATGGCAAGGATTACTACGTATGGAAAAACAAGATGAAGGCGTTCCTAAGATCTAAAGATCCTATGGAATGGGATGTAGTGGAAAACGGGATTATTCCTAAAGCTACATCAAGCATAGGAAAAGAAATAGCTGATGGAGCAGGGTTACCACAAGCAGGAATCTCTAAGAGACATGCTCTTGATGCAAAGGCTATTTACTCTCTCTATTGTGCATTATCTCCTACTGAGTATAATAGAATTTCATCTTGTGATACAGCCAAAGATGTTTGGGACAGACTACATGTTACTTATGAAGGAACAGATCGAGTCAAAGAAACCAAGATCAACATCCTTCTTGGTCAATATGAAGCCTTCAAAATGAAGCCGGGAGAAACCATCACGGATATGTTCGGTCGATTTACGTAAATTGTAAACGGCTTGGCATACCAAGGACAGCCAATCTCAGGACCTATGAAGGTCAATAAATTGTTGAGAGGGCTCTCCAAAGATTGGAATCATGTCAAAACATTTATAAGAGAAACACGGAGGATCATGCCTCTTTCAGTGGATGAATTGGTCGGCACACTTCAATCCTATGAAGTCGAGCAATTCAATGAGGAATTTGACACAAAAGGTAAGAAGTCAATTGCTTTAAAATCTAATGATGATTCGATGTTACGATTCGAAGAAGACTTGGATGATGAAGAATTGGCACTTCGATTAGAAAGTTCGAAGGTTGAATAGAAAATGTAGAAGATTCAATGGTAAGAAACAAAACAATCAAAGATTTCAAAGGAGATCAAATGAAGAAGAAGATACCAGCAAAGAAGTTGTTTGCTTTGAATGCAAGAAAAGGGGCACATCGACCTAACCTGTCCCTTATTGAAGAAAAAGAAAAGAAAACCTGAAAAGTTCAAGAAAGCACTCAAAGCTGAAATGTGGAGTGACACTGAATGTGAGGAGAGTGATGAAGAATATGCAAATATATGTCTTATGGCAGACTCAAACTCAGATTCTGACTCAAATGCAGATTCAGACTCAGACTCAGACTCAGATTCAGACTCAGACTCAAACAATGGTATCAAGGTTAGAAATCTAAAAATTCCTACCAAAGTATCAAAATATATTGATTAACTTTGTCTCGAGTCTTAAAGGCTCTCTTAAAAGGATTTCTGGGCGAAAAGGGAGAATTTCAAACCGAAACAACAAGAAAAATCTTACATGAAAAAGTTGAAAGTCTAGACAAGTCCCTTTCTTTGTTTCGAAAGAAAATGAGAATGATCTTTCAAAAGAGAATGCTTGCTTGAAAGAAGACTTATTGAAAGTCTCAAAGAAATTTTCAATAGGTTCTGAAAAGTTGGATAAGATTCTTTCTATCCAAAGACCTTACTTTAATAAATCCGGTTTAGGAATGACACAAGAAACCGTTCCTTTGATCGATTTCCCAAAAGTAAAGGAAAGAATCGGGAATAGGCCATCAAAAACTTTTTATAAAAATCATTTCCAAAAAGTTTTTGTAAAGTCTCGTTGGTAGACATGCCCTTACTTGTTCAAGATGTAAAAGTGTAGATCATTTTGAAAAGGAATGTCCCAAAGTTTAGAGACTGTTAAGAAGAGTGGGCAAAGACTGTTTATACTACTAACAATGATGGACCCAAGAAGATCTGGGTACCAAAGAAGACATGAGTCTTTCTTTTAATTGCAGGTTACCTTCAAGAAGAAAGTCAAGTGGTATTTGGACAGTGGATGTTCAAGACACATGACAGGAGACTCAACTTGTTTTACAAAATTCTTTCATATAAAATGAGGAAATGTCTCTTTTGGTGGTAACAACAAGGGTAAGATTGTTGGTCAAGGAACTGTGATGATTGGAAATCTCACAATCAACAATGTCTCTCTTGTTGAAGGATTGAACTACAATCTATTGAGTATTAGTCAATTATGCGATTATGGATATAAAAATCAATTTTCAAGAGGATACATGTTCTGGAACAAGCAAAGATCTTTCACAGTCATTTACTGGTCGAAGACATGGGAATATCTATTTGCTAGATATAAGGTCTGACAGTCCTCAGTGCTTGATATCAATTCAAGATGAAGTCATCCTCGGCATAGGAAGCTTGGACATGTCAATCTGAAGCAAATTGCAAAAGTATCATCCAAAAAGCTTGTTCGAGGACTTCCTAACCTCAAGTATCAAAAGCATGAATTGTGCACTCCCTGTGTACTTGGTAAACAGGTTAGAAATTCCTTTAAATCTATAAATCAAGTATCTACTAATCGTGTTTTGCAGCTATTACACATGGATTTATTTGGGCCAACAAGAGTACAAAGTATTGGAGGTAAAAGATATTGCTTGGTTATAGTTGATGATTATTCTCGTTTTACTTGGGTTTTCTTTCTCACAAATAAATCTGATGCATTGACTCATTTTACTAAATTTGCAAAGAAAATTCAAATTGAAAAAGGATATGCAATTTTGAGTATTAAAACTGACCATGGTGGAGAATTTGAAAATCATGACTTTGCCAAATATTGTGATAACAATGGTATTCAACATAATTTTTCATCTCCATACACTCCACAACAAAATGGAGTTGTAGAAAGGAAAAATCATTCTTTGCAAGGAATGGCAAGAACTCTCTTAATTGAAAGTAATATATCATCTCATTTTTGGGCTGAAGCCACTTCTACTGCTTGTCATATTATAAATAGAATTTTCCTAAGACCTATATTAGAAAAGACACCTTATGAACTGCTCAAAAGTAAGAAACCAATTGTTTCATACTTTCATGTATTTGGTTGTAAATGTTTTATCCTAAAGAATTCAAGTGATCGAATTGGTAAGTTTGAAGAAAAATCAGATGAAGGAAGTTTCCTTAGCTACTCCATGACAAGCAAAGCCTTCAGAGTCTTCAACAAACGCACTCAAACTGTCGAAGAATCCATGAATGTGAAGTTTGAAGATTCTTTACAAAATCAGACTCAACCTGAAGATTTAGAGTTTGGGCAAGTGTCTACAAATTCTCATTAAGCCTCAGACGCAGAACCTCAAACAAATTCAGAAATTCCAACTGAAGAAGGGCTTCACCAAATTGACAAATCAACTACAAATTGGAAGCAAAAGTCAAGTCATCCCCTAGACCTCATCATTGGTAATATTGATGAAGGAGTTCGTACTAGATCTAAAAGACGAGAAGCTTCCAATGCTCTTGCACTAATTTTTGAGATTGAACCAAAAAATATAGAAGATGCATTGAAAGATGAAAGCCGGATCGAAGCAATGCAAGAAGAACTAAACCAATTCAAAATCAACAACGTTTGGGAGCTAGTTCCTAAACCAAAAGGAAAATCAATCATTGGTACCAAATGGGTTTTCAGGAACAAGCTTGATCAACAAGGAAAAGTGGTAAGGAATAAAGTAAGACTTGTAGCAAAAGGCTACACACAAGAAGAAGGCATCGACTATGACGAAACATATGCTCCTGTGGCAAGGTTAGAAGCTATAAGATTACTTCTTGCTTTTGCTTGCTTTAAAAATTTCATGTTATTCCAAATGGACGTGAAAAGTGCATTCCTAAATGGAGTCATTCAAGAAGAAGTCTATGTGGAACAACCACCAGGATTTGAAGATCCTAAAAGACCAAACCTTGTTTTCAAGCTAAAGAAAGCCTTATATGGTTTAAAACAAGCACCTCGAGCATGGTATGAAAGGTTAAGCAATTTTTTAATCCAAAATGGCTTCTCTAAAGGTAAAGTAGATACTACCCTATTTATAAAGAGAGAAGGCAAGGATTTCATACTTGTTCAAATTTATGTTGATGACATCATCTTTGGTTCGTCTAATGAGAAACTTTGCAAGAATTTTTCAAAGTGTATGCGAACGAATTTGAGATGAGCATGATGGGAGAACTAAACTTCTTTTTGGGACTTAAAGTCAATCAATCAAGTGAAGGAACTTTTATCCATCAAGAGAAGTATGCAAAAGACCTTATCAAGAAATTTGGGATGGAGAATTGCAAGAGAACATAAACTCCTATGTCAAGCTCATCAAAGCTGGATAAAGACGAACAAGAGAAGAGTGTAGACCAAAAGCTGTACAGAAGTATAATCGGGTCACTTATTTACCTTACAGCTTCTAGACCTGATATTTTGTTTAGTGTCTGCACTTGTGCTAGATTTCAATCTGATCCTAAAGAATCTCATATGTCTGCTGTTAAGCGTATCATTAAATATGTTACATCGAAGCTAGGACTATGGTATTCTAAGAGAGGAGATTTTACTCTTCTTGGATATTCTGATGCTGACCTTGCTGGTTGTAGAGTGGATAGAAAAAGCACTACAGGTACATGTCAATTATTGGGAAACAAGATGGTGTCTTGGTTCTCAAGAAAACAGGGTTGTGGCTCTTTCAACCGGCGCGAGTACATTGCTCTTGAAAGTTGCTACTCTCAAATTCTATGGATACAACAGCAATTGAGAGACTTTGGAGTTGATGAAACACATACGGAGATCAAATGTGACAATACCAGTGCAATCAACCTCACAAAGAATCCAATACTTCATTCAAGAGCAAAGCACATTGAAATCAAGCATCATTTCATTCGAGATCATGTTCAAAGTGGAGATGTTGTAATTCAACATGCAGATTCAAAGAATCAATTGGCGGATATATTCACAAAACCCCTAGAGAAGGCTCTCTTTGAATCAATTTGTTCAAGACTGGGAATTATGAATTTTGAAGATATTCAGACTCATCGCTAAAGTCTGAAGATGGTTCAGACTCATCACTAAAGTCTGAAGGTGGTTCAGACTCAACGCTAAGTCTGAAGACGGCTCAGACTCAAAGCAAGGTCTGAAAGCGTTTCAGACTCTACGTAAAGTCTGATTGTGCTCAGACGCAAAGGTAAGGTCTGAAAAGGGTTCAGACTCAAAGGTAAAGTCCGAACATCCGTCGACTCGTACTTTTTATCTTTTTACGAATTTCCTTTTCGTATTCTCTCTTTAACATGTTTTTGGTAATTACTTTTCGATTTCAAAATCTCTTTTCGCTCTTTTCGACATACATTAATGGCAGTTTACATTTTCAAAAAGGGCAGTTTTCTTTTTACGGTTTATTTTTGGCAGTTCTTTTCTTTCAATTTTTGGCGACGATTCGTATTCCGGTGATTTTTGTCCCACTATTTATACTCTCGAACCGTCACTTTTACTCTCAGCTACTCCATTGCGATTCAACTTCATACTCTTTCACTCTCAAAACCCTAAAAATCTCCTTTTTCCATTTCCATTTCCATTTCGTCCCTTTTTCGCCTCAAAGTTTCCATTTTTCCTCATGTACAAGTTGAAACTTTGCTTACTCTACAAGAATGTCATCTCGCAAGTCCTCCAGAATTGCAAGCAGGGGACCACAGAGACAGCAAGAGAGTCCTACAAGGGTGGACCTAACGGAGGAAGATTCGCCTCAACGAGAAGCGGAGAGTCAACATTCTCGAGGAAGTTGTTACCGAAGCGTAACCGGTAAGAACTCTTAAGCCAAATGTAGCTTAGGATCTCTATATAAGGCTCAAAGAAGGAAAGGTTAGCCTTAAGACGATTGAAGAGTATTTGAAGGAGAGGGGATTTAGGAGTGAGTATGCATTTTTGAAGGAGATGGAAAAGCTAAAGATTGTTGGTGAAGGCTTCGCACAAAGGACGCTGGAAAATATTCCGAGCGATCCACTTGAGAATGCTCCGCTGAAACTTTAGATGATGATGAGAGACTTTTCTCTCATTTTGAGCCTCGTTTTGGTGTGGTTGCCAACACTTTGTTTGTCCTCGGGGAGTTTATTTCGGTCGAAGGAACATGAACGAGTTTATGCGAAGCCGTTAAAAGGGGAGTGGTCAATCCAAGGAGTGTGGATTTTGACTTCCTAGATTCAATAAGGATTAATTTGAGAGGGAAGTTTGCTAGGTTGCAATTGGAAAATTTCTGCATGGATATGAGCGTGGCCCACTCGAATTGATGACCTACTTTTATTCGAATCTATCCTTTTGGATGCAAATCATTTGTCATTTTCTTTCATGGACAAAGATTATATTGTTGATGTTGACTTTTGGTGACATCATTGGTGTGGGAAAAAGAGTTTCCAGCCAATCAAAGTCTCAAAGCCTATGCAACATTGGATATTGTACGAGACAGATCGTTGAAGGCAAGATATCCTACACTAGGATGAATGCCACCAATGTTTTGTTGCATAAAGTTGTCATCAAGCGCATCCGGCCAAAAACGACCTCGAAGACCGATGTTTCCAAAACAGAGGCAAAGCTGATGTTTGCCATCAACCAGGGCAGACCTTTCTCACTTCCACATGTCATACTTTTCCATATGTATAAGACAGTGGTGAAGGATAAGGGTTAGCTGCCTTATTCATCAATCATCACCAAATTGTTTAGGCATTTTGATATTCAAGTCCCTACATCTTTGTGCCTAACAAAGTTGAATTCGATGCTCGTTGGTGAGAAGATGGTGATGAAGATGAAATTTCTAGAACCGATCGCAAAGACCTTTGGAAAGGTTGAGGAGGGAAACACCTTCAAGAGAAATTCCCCCTTTGCTTCATCAAAAAGGAAGGGCAAAGAGCCCATGTCTGAAAAAAAAAAAAAAAAAAAAAAAAAAAAAAAAAAAAAAAAAAAAAAGATCATCCTGCAAGACGAGGAGGATGAAGAAGATGCCATGACTTTGTCCACTCTCTCTAGGATGAGGAGCCCCTGTAATCCGGAGAACGAGAGGCTGAAGAGAGAGTGAGAAAAGAAGCGAGAGGAGAAGGAAGCGAGAGAAACGAGAGGAAAGAGAAGGAAAAGAAAGAAAGGAGAAGAGAAGAGGAGAGAAAGAGAAAAGAGGAGGAAAGGAAAAGAAATGAAGAGGAAAGGTAGAGAAGAGAAGAAGAAAGAAGAAGAAGAGAAGAAGAGGAGAGAAAAAGAGAAGAAGAAAGAAGAAGAGAAGAAGAGAGACAGAGGAAAGTCAAGAAGAAGAAGAAAGAAGAAGGAAGGCGAGGAAGAAAGCAAAATCTTTGGAGGATATGGCTGCTGCATTTGAGCCATCTTTTGCTTTGGGAAAGAGACCGAGAAACATCCTCGTGCTGATGTGGATGTTGGCGATGAATTTTCCACTCCACCCACCGGCATTCATTCGGGGAGTTGCTGCAAAGACAAGGAACAATATCGCCACAACATTTTAGTGATGTGAGTAGGTCCGGTGCGACCCTAAGGAGGTCTTTGCATCACACTTCCCGAGCATGAAGAATCCTCACCCGCTGAGAAGGAAAGGACTGAAAGGGAAGCTCCGAGTTTTCAAACCCATTTCGCTGGTCCAAGTGGAAGCAATGCCAATTCCACAAAGCATTTTCACAAATTTGTTGGATGTTATCTTTGGACTTAAAAAGGCAGGTTTTGGGATGGACTTTGAAATGAGAGACTTGAAGAAGGCACTGCCGAGTACTTGGTGAACATGCAAGAACAGATCAATGCACCGAGAGCACAAGTGGAGTCAAATTAGACAAGTGCAGCACTGGCTTGAGTGAAGGAAAATGTTGCCAAACTTGACAAGTCGTCCGGGAGCTTAGCAAGTTTCAGCTTGTTCGTTTCCCTGCAGGCCCCTAAAAAATTTTCAAAACTTTATCTCCATTTCACTCTACCTCTTTGATGGGACAAAAAGGGGGAGAGTTGCGCAAATTTGATTGCAGGTTTTGAAGATTTGATTGAAGTTTTTTTTGAAGCTGAAGAAGCTTGGAGATTTTATTTTATTTTGAAGTTCGATTTTATTTAGACTGTTTTATTTCGGATTTCGATTGGGTTGTTTGAACTTCTATGACCTTATGCTGATGTGATGATTTGGATTTAGACTTGTGAATTTAATTACAGGATTACTATATTTTGTGAGGATAATTGTTATTGGACTAACACTGTTTTGCGATATAATCCTCAAAATATATATAAGTTTTTCCTTGCAGGTTTTTAATTCACAAATGTCGAGGGTTTTGTCACCATCAAAAAGGGGGAGATTGTTGAAGAAAAATCCCTTGGAGTTTTGAAGTTGACAAAACAAGCCTCAACAAGTGTGGTCTAAGGACTCCAAGACTCGGTTGGCTACGTCCGAAGTTGTCAAGGTCTAAAGGTTTTCAAAGATAGTCGGACCCAGAATTTCGGTCCGAAGTTTTTCCGTCCGAAGTCGGGTCAAGACTCGGTTTCCGTCGAAGACCTTCAAGACTCGGTTTCGATCGATGACCCTCAAGACCCAAATCTAAGTCCGAAGACGGTTCGCGATTTTTTACGGGCTAGCGACAGATTATTCCTATGACTACGGAAAGATAGATATTAGATTTCGTATTTCCTAATCTTAACCATGGAATATCTCTGGCTGTGATGAAGAGCTTGGAAGATTTGATTATTCGGATTTTATCCGTTGAAGATCAAGATTATTTTTGGAAGAATCTAATTTTGGGAACTCAAGATCCTGATTGTATGGGCGAACGGGATTGATGAGCTGCTTTGTCTACTTACGTTTTCGAGACAAGGAGATCACTTAAATTGATTCAGTCCAACGGGTTGATTGGATGAATGTTTTGGTAAGTGCCAACGGGTATGATGGCATGGAGACTATTTAAGGTGGATCGACGTTGCTTGGAAACAAGGAGAGACTGATAGAAATACCTTGATGTTAGAATCTCCAAAATCACTTGTTCTTAAAAGTCTTTCATATTCAAATTGTGTATCAAAGAGAGTGAGATATAGTGCGAAAGCAGCAGAAGGCTGTAGGAGAGACCGTCAATTGAAGAAGTCTAATCCGTCTACTGTAAAGGCACACTTTTACTACATAGTGATTACAGCCAGTTGGCTGCCAGTGTGGAGAGTGGACGTAGGCTTGGTCTAAGCCGAACCACTATAATCATTGTGTAAATTCTCTCTTACCCTACTCTATTTACTTTGCGAATACGTAATCTGTTTATTATTGATATATCTTTGATATCAACGTATTGCATCGCAAAAAGATTCCAAAAGAATTCCGCAACAACCTATTCACCCCCTCTAGGTTGATTCACTAGCCCATTTCATACCCAAAAAGCAAATATTCTCTAAATCCGTGCTTTGTAAATAAGAAATTAAACATATCCCTCTCTCCCTCTACGAAATCGAGGAATCAACACAAAAATCAGAATAGCTTGCAATATTTGACTGGTTAAAAAGTCGATAGCAAAAGCGTTTTTCCTTCTAGTCCTACTGAGTGAATATAAGAGGCAACAACAAGCAGTCTGTGATCCAGCCAACAAAACCATGCCGTTTGGTCTATAACCAAAAAACTCGTATCAAATAGTCCAACATTCAAAGATGAAAAATCCAAGATGAAATGCTCATCTCATTAAACGACAATGGTAAATGACAAAGCATTCCAAAGGACATGTGAAGGACCTTTGTAACCCATCTAGGGTTCTCTCCTCAGCCAGGTGCTCCAATTGTTCTCTTAAAGTAGCAACATACTACAAAGCCAACAGAGATAGAAGGATTTGAATGGTTTAAATTTCGAGGATGAAATTTTTTTAAGAGAGAAAGAATTGTGACATCCTGAAATTCAAGCCCTTTGAGGGATGAATGAATATGAATTTCGTCAATGCATTGTTGGTTGATCTCACTTGGAATTGATCACTCTTGAGATACTTACCTTGAGGGGAAAGGCTAATGAGGACAGAACTCGTACGACTAAAGAACTTGACCCAGGAAAACGACTTGACCATGAGACTTGCATGAGGACAATCCTATAGATAGACAGGCCGATTTTAAGGACGACAAAAAATCGATTTGCGGACAAAACATAATGGAACGACGGGTGATTCCGTTTACTGTTATTGAACCCACAAACGACCCTAGGTCGATCCTTAGTAATCATGTACTTTGAAATAAGAATCCATCCTCCGTAATTTCATGTAGTCAAGGAAGTTCATGTGTCGAGATGTCTTGAATGTGGTTTGACACAAGTCGGTTACGCGTGAATCCTCAAAGTAACCTGTCAATCTAAGTTGTACCCAAAATGGCATTAAGGCGAAATTGACTTGGCATGAGAACTAAGAATTGGACTTCGAATTATCAGGAATGTCCGGGACAGACTTTAGATGAAGCTTCAGCGACAGTCGACAACGTCAGTTGAGCCATGTGCTTGGAAAATGCATTTTCGGACCAAGGAAGCGAGCCCATGAGGACGTGGGTTAGGCCAAGCCAATGTGGGCCTTAGGCCCAAGTTGGGACGGCCACCAAATGGGCCTAAGACAAGCAAATGAGCCAATTGGGCCAAACCAACTACTCATCTTTCAAAGCCCATGGGCCAAATCTTAGCCATTTCAAGCCCAACTAATTCCCAAACCCATTACTATTCATGGACAAGCCCAATTCCTAGGCCCATTCACCAATTTCGGCCCAAGGTTAGATTGGTAAATTGGTGGTAAGTGAAATGATTATTTTTCCCCCAAAAGCAAGTGGATAAGGGCAAAGGAGGAGACAGAAGATGATGAAATTGTGCATTGGGACTTAAAGCTTGGATGAAGCCTTGACATCTCTCACTTCACTCTCTCTCTCTCTCCCCTCATTCCGCTCTCCTTCAACGGAGCTCTCTCTCTCTCTACTCGTTCTCCTTCCTCCAGTTTTGCTCATGCAGACCTTCTTCAAAAGATCTGAGCTGATTATTGGCTTCCCGGATGAATCAGCCTTCGTGCCAACCACCTTTGTCTTCAGGAGATCCAGAACATGTAGGGGGACTTGGCCTTTTGTCGAAAAGATTCTCCAACCGTCCCGAATTCCGGCCAGAAGCCAACGGCAGTCCGATCGCCTGGAACAGTTCTGCTCCAGCTGACCTTTCGTCAAAGATTCAAGTTAAAAGTGGACTTTTCGTGAGAATCAAGCTACGCTCCACCTACTACCGTTACCAGGAGAGACAGACCGTTCCAACGAACCTAGCCGCACCCCGAACGGAGCTTCCGGCCATCCCAAATCCGGCAAAAAGGAACCGGCTGTAGTATTGCCCGGTTCCACTCGGCTCACGATTTGTGCCTAGTTCCGCTCGGCTCGCGATTTGTGCCCGTTTTCTCCCATTCCGACCCTTAACATAGTATCAAGATTTACTTTTTCTGTATTTTGCGGGGACTAACTCATTACGAGGCTACTCTCTTTCGGTTGCCGTGCCAAACCCACCTTTTCATCTGTCAAATCGTCTTGAAGCTTCCTGTTGAAAAGGAAAATGTGCAATCACAGTATCTGCTTATAATACTTAGAGAAGAACAATCATAACACCACAGTATTGGTCAAATTTTTGAAGCAGTAGCCACAAAGTAAGCTGAAGGTTCAAATATGGAAGATGGAAAAACTAGCTTGAAGAAAAAAGAAGCTTAAACACACTCAAGGAGAGCATATTGACTTACAAACTGAATCACACTCTTCTTTTAAGCCCGAGAAAGTTTAAAGCGATTCAACCTTAGAGCCAAATGATAGTCTTACAATATATCATTTTCAACTTTACTCGACACCAGAGTCCAAAGATTTTACTCTATTCTGTCTATTGTTCAGTATGTATCATTTCAACATATCTTCATACCTTTCGACCAAAAAAAAAAAAAAATCATACTTGACTTGATTTTTAGATCCTTCACATTCCAACCTATATATAATCTTGGTTTTTCTAAGTTCTCACCACGATGACATATAACGATGAAGTGCCCCCATTATCAAGTGTTCAGGACGAAAATGTTTTCTAAACAGGACAAGAAGCAATGGATAAACTATTCAATAACTTTGGGTATGGGAAAAACCCCAAATTATAAAGTTGTCATTGAATAAGACAATCATCACAATTTGTCATTACTCACAAACAAGAACAATAAAACGCCTATGCTTTTCAATGTGTGCTTGTCTTTGCAGCATCAAGTTTGACAGGTCCTGATGTATCAACTTCATTACGGGATTGAATTGTATCTGCAGTACTTGAGGTCCGCCTATTAAAATCTAAGTGATGAATTACAATAATAGCTCATGTAAATAAGTTACTATTGCGATAAAAGGCAACAAAACAGATACATCGTCACTATAGTAGATTCACTTACGCAAATGTCCTTCTTAATCCTAATCTTGGGGTAACCGGATCTTCCGATTCTTTGTGAGGGCTTTCTCCAGAAGAACTTCCTGAAAGGGCTCCTAAGACTCTTCCACGTCCACATCATGCTGAGAAATGCAAGCAGAGTACACATCATGAAACCTCATACCTGAGGGAAAGCAACTCAAACTTTTTTAGTAAAAAGTGCACTTGAAAAGGATTAGATAAGTGAGTTGACAACTTCCATAGGCACATAATAGACGGCTGCGGGAAGACCAGCTAAAAGATTTGCAGCAAGCACCAACAACCAACAATCTGCCCCCCCCCCTCTTCCTTTTCTTCTTTTCAAAAAAAAAAAAAAAAAAAAACCTCCATGGTCTTATCAAAGCATTCTTTGCTACTCACTATATTAAATGGGAAATGTCACGAACATGTGAAATATCAAAAAAAAAAAAAATCTTGAGTAGAGGGCTGTTCATGCATCTCCATCAAACCTGTCACAATTTTGTCTTCCTAAATTAACAAAACAAACTAGCCAATAAGGTACTAAGGGGCTTCACCTACATCTATAACAAGATAAGAGGACCATCTAAGCTCTGACTGACACAGCGAATTGTTCTAATTATGTATGCCAAATACATGCAGGTATAACTCGTTCTAAACAAAATTTTAAGAGGGGTTCCCATGCCATTAAAGAATATGTTCCATCCACAACAGCGCAAACATACTCTGTCAGAATAATGAATTAATCAAGAATTATGAAACCCAGGCTTGTATCTATAAGGCTGCGTTTGGTCATCCGGATTTCTAAACGGGATAGGACTGGATAGGATAGGATAAGAAATCCATGGATATCTTCATATCCCATCAACTGTTTGGTGAACTACGAATTTAAAGTCGGATATCCTCATATCCTATCCAATCTATTGTTTGGTGGACTACGGATTTAAAGTCAGATATCCTCAACTTCAATATATTCACTTTGAAACATGAATTATTTTTCTCTCTTACAAGTTTTTCATTTGTTTGCATCATATGCTATGACATTCGAGATGTTCGGTTCTCTTACCAAAGAAATCGAGTCACATACCAATCGGGCAGCTAAATCACATGGGACTCGCAATTTTGTGGAAAAAAGCTGTGGAAAAGAATAATGAAACTCTCAAACAAGAACTTTGCACTATATACGAAGTGTCGCAACTTGTTTACAAAAATATTGACAAAAATGGAATGCGGTGTGAAAATCAGAAATGCTAAATGAGGATTAGCTTGTGCTTCGGTTTAGCATCTCATTGTACTGAAGGTATGAAATTTGCCTCTGCAGCTTCTTTTGTTCATAGAATTTAGCTATGGACTCCTCTGTTCTTGTGTCAATGCCTTGTTCTTTCTCAATTTCCATTCTTCGATCCTCCTCCTCATCAAAATGAGTTCCCTCTTTGCCTCCATTTTCAAGGAAGCTCTGCCTCACAATGTCATACTCGTAGCACAGTCGGTCATCATCATTGTCAAACTCCGGGTCAAAATCGACATGGGGGTTTATGCACGGTATGTGCAGCAAGTGAAACTGCGTCGACCCTGGCATTCCGGTGAGGGGCGGCGGCGGCATCGAGGCTCCGGCAAGGGGGAATAGCAGGCCGGCAAAGGCTCGAGTTGCAGTGGAGGCCGACGTCGAAGGGGAACAGAGCAGATGTTGGTCAGAGGTCGCAATCGAGGTGGGTCGCGGCTTCGAGCGGGCAGAGCAAATCTGGCAGCGTCGGGGACAAGAGCGTCAATTGCTGGGTTGAACAAATCACGCCTAGAGCAAGAGCGGTGGTGGCGTCGAGTGGGCAAAGCAAAACAGTGGCAGCGTCGCGGGCAGGGGCGTTGGTCGCTGGGTTGGGCGGATCGCGGCCAAAGTAGGGGTAGCAGCAGCGTCGCCAGGCAGAATAGGAGCAGCGATGGAAACGGGGGTTGCGGCGGCGGCTAGCGGACTCCAGGGAGCGCAGCCCCGCTCGGGTTGCTGCGGCGGCAGCTATGGCGCGGACCAGCAAATGTCAGGCAGAGGTGGGTCGACGCGTCGGAGAGTAGCGGCGGTGAGCAGTGGCATCGCGGTGAGGGGGACTTCGGCGCGGTGGCGAGCGATGTTGGCGGCGGTGCGGGTGCCGGGTGGAGGCTCCAACGCAACAGCCGTGCGGTGCAAAGTGGGCGACATGGACGGGTGACGAGCACCGGAGGGGGAAGACAAACGGATGCTTTCTTCTTTTTTCTCTCTCTTTTCTCTCTCTCACATCACTCACCAATCTGTGGGTGAACGTCGGCGAAAGAAAAAAAAGTGTAGAGTTTTATGTTTTGGATAAGAGAAATCCTACCCGACCTTATCCCACCCCCCTCCCTTGATTTTTTTATCCAGTCTATATCCAGTCTATATCCGACCTTATCCCATCCTAGACACCTACCAAACACGAGATAGGATAAAACATATCTTATCCTAGTTTTTATCCGGTCGACCAAACGCAGCCTAAGTGATCATGGAGATTTAATCCATCCATTTATTTCCAGCTTATGGACTTGCACTTAAGGCAATCAAGAAGATGAAAGTAAGAATAGCCAACTTAAGGCAATCATATAGAAAAGCAGCACAAAGATTGAAAGGTCATGTACACTCACAAATGAGCTAAACTAATCTAATCCATCAATCTAACCACATATCTTAGGGCTAATACAACTTAATAAAATTCCATAAACTAGAATTAAATCTAACTAAACTAACCCTAAGTAAGTTTAGGCTCTAATCAAAGGATTAGGAGCTAAACTCACCCGTTAAGCGGGTCGGAGACGCCGACTCAGCGGCGATGCTCCCAGACCTCTACCATGACGATCCAAGGCGGTCCCAAGCTCAACACAGCCACCACAGCCCGAACTCCCTCTGAAAACATTGAAAAATAGCCTTGCCGAAGGAGAAAACAAGTTGAACGACTTGGCCGGAGCTCCGGCCAGGGGGTTGGCTGGCAACCGGCGACACCTGGGGGTCAAGGGGAGTGGTTGGTAGCTGGGCTAGGTGAAAGAAGGGTCGGAATGGGAGAAAACGGGTCAAAATCGCGAACCAGGCGGAACCGAGCGGTACTGGGCTGTACCGCTGCGGGTTCCTTCTCACTGGATTTCGAGATGGTCGACATCTTCGTTCAGGGGGCGGCCGGGTTCGTTGGAATGGTCTGCCTCTTCTAGTCACGTTAGTGGGTGGAGCGTAGGTTGATTCTCACGATAAGACCACTTGTAACACGAATCTTTGACGAAAGGTCAGCTAGAGCAAAACTATTCCAGGCGGTCAGACTACCGCTGACTTCTGGCCGGAATTCGGGACAGCCAAAGAATCTTTTCGGTGAACGGCCAAGTCCCACTGCACGGTCTAGATCTCCTGAAGACAATGGTGGGTGGCACGAAGGCTGATTCATCCGGGAAGCCAACAATCAACTTGGATCTTTGGAAGAAGGTCTGTAGGAGCAAAACTGGAGGAAGGAGAACGAGCAGAGAGAGAGAGCTCTGTCGAGGGAGAGCCAAATGAGGGGAGAGAGAGAGTGAAGTGAAAGATGTCAAGGCTTCATCAAAGCCATTTAAGGCTTGCTTCAAGTCCCTATGCATGACATCATCATCTTCTCTCTCCTCCTTTGCCCTTATCCACTTGCTTTTGAGGGCAAAATAGTCATTTCACCTTGCACCAATTTACCAATCTAACCTTCGGCTGAAATTGGTGGATAGGCCTAGGAATTGGGCTTGGCCAAGAATAGTAATGGGCTTGGGAATTGGTTGGGCTTGAAATGGCTAAGATTTGGCCCATGGGCTTTGAAAGATGAATAGTTGGTTTGGCCCAAATGGCTCATTTGCTTGTCTTAGGCCCATTTGGTGGCTGTCCCAACTTAGGCCTAGGGCCCACACTGGCTTGGCCCAGCCCACGTCCTCACGAGCTCGCTTCCTCGGTCCGAAAACCCCTTTTCCAAGCACACGGCTCAACTGACGCTGTTGACTTTCGCTGAAGCTTCATCTAAGGTTTGTCCCGGACATTCCCGATAATTCCAAGTCCAATTCTTAGTTCTCATGCCATGTCAATTTCGCCCTAATGCCATTTTAGATACAACTCAGACTGACAGGTGGCTTTGAGGACTCACGCACAACCGACTCGTGTCAAACCACGTTCAAGCCATCTCGACACATGGACGTCCTGGACTACATGAAATTACAAAGGACGGATTCTTGTTTCAAAGTACACGATTACTAAGAATCGACCTAGGGTCGTTCGTGGGTTCAATAATAGTAAACGGAATCACCCGTCATTCCATTATGTTCGTCCGCAAATCGACTTTTTGTCGTCCTTAAAATCGGCTTTGTCTATCTACGAAGGATTGTCCTCACGCAAGTCTCATGGTCAAGTCGTTTTCCCAAGTCAAGTTCTTTAGTCGTGCGAGTTCTGTCCTCATTAGCCTTTCCCCTCAAGGTCAGTATCTCAGGAGTGATCAATTCCGAGTGAGATCAACCAACGATGCATTGATGAAATTCACATTCATTCATCCTTCAGAGTGCTCAAATTTCAGGATGTCCCAATTCTTCCCCTCTTATAAAAATTTCGTCCTCGAAATTTAAACAATTCAAATCCTTGTATCTCTGTTGGCTTTGTAGTATCTTGCTACTTTAAGAGAACAACTGGAGCACCTGGCTGAGGAGAGAACCCCAGATGGTTTACCAAGGTCCTTCACATGTCCTTTAGAATGCTTTGTCATTTACCATTGTCATTGAATGAGATGAGCATTTCATCGTGGATTTTTCATCTTTAAATGTTGGACTATTTGATACGAGTTTTTTTGTTATGGACCAAACGGCATGGTTTTGTTGGCTGGATCACAGACTGCTTGTTGTTGCCTCTTATATTCACTCAGTAGGACTAGAAGGAAAAACGCTTTTGCTATCGACTTTTTAACAAATCAAATATTGCAAGCTATTTTGAATTTTTTTGTTGATTCCTCAGTTTCGTAGAGGGAGTGAGGGATATGTTTAATTTCTTATTTACAAAGCACAGATTTAGAGAATATTTGCTTTTTGGGTAGGCATCATGTATGTTGATATTTCGATTCCTCTTGGAAGTCTTTTTAGCTTTCAGTGCAAATTCAGTGATGCGATTAATGTTATTAAGAATAATCTTCTTGGGTGTTACATGCAAGCACGAGCTTGCATCCGTGCACAAGCAAGCAAGCCTTCAAGGCTACATGCTTCAGAATTTTATGATAGTCATCATTTGTTGCTTAGCAGTAGATGTGATTAGACGAAGGTTAGTGACTCTGTTAAAAGACATTAAAATGAAATTTAACCTTTTCTTTTTTATGTATTTGAAGTGAACATGCTTGTAGTTGAATTAGCACACATTAGAATTGTTGCTTTGATAATTGCATGGATTTGTTGGTGCAAAGTTCCTAAGGCACTGGTGATCGATTATTCTGAAAAGATTGAAGCAATTGCTACGAAGTTATTAGCTCCTTTGGTGGGTGTACATGACCTTTAAATCTTTGTGCTATTTTTCTATATGACAGCTGAGATTCAATTACTGCTGATTCTTTACATGTCTCTTGGACATATTTGGTTTGGTCCATAGAATTATATCACCTTTTTTCTTCCTGCAATTACTAAATATTGTTAGAGTTGGCTATCCTTACTTTCATCTTCTCAGTTGCCTTAAGTACAAGTCTATAAGCTGGAAATAAATGGATGGATTAAATTTCCTTGACCCCTTACAAATACAAACCTGGGTTTCATAGTTCTTGATCAATTCATTGTTCTAACAGTATGTTTGTGCTGTTGTGGATGGAACAGGTTCTTTAATGGCATGGGAACCCCTCTTAAACTTTTGTTCAAAACGTGTATTTGGCATATAGAATTAGAACAGTTATTTGTGTCGGTCGAGCTTAGACGGTCCTCTTATCTTGTTATGGATGCAGGTGAAGCCCCTTAGTACCTTATTGGCTAGTTTGTTTTGTTAATTTAGGAAGACAAAATTATGACAGGTTTGATGGAGATGCATGAACAGCCCTCTAATCACGATTTTTTAAGTTTTTCTTCTCTTTTTTTTGTTGATATTTTACGTGTTCGTGACATTTCCCATTTAATATAGTGAGCACCAAAGAATGCTTTGATTGGACCATGGAGGTTTTTTTTTTTTTTTTAAAGAAGAAAAGGAAGGGGGCGGGAGGAGGGGGAGATAATATTAGATGGTTGCTAATTGTTGGTGCTTGCTGCAAATCTTTCAGCTTGTCTTCTTGCAGCTGTCTATTACGTGCCTATGGAAGTTGTCAACTCACGTATCTAATCCTTTTCAAGTGCACTTTTTACTCAAAAGTTTGAGTTGCTTTCCCTCAAGTATGAGGTTTCATGATGTGTACTCTACTTGCATTTCTCGGCATGATGTGGACGTGGAAGAGTCTCAGGAGCCCTTTTAGGAAGTTCTTCTAAAGAAAGCCCTCATAAAGAATCGGAAGATCCGGTTACCCCAAGATCAGGATTAAGAAGGAGATTTGCATAAGTGAATCTACTACAGTGATGATGTATCTGTTTTGTTGCCTTTTATCGCAATAGTAAGTTATCTACATGAGCTATTATTGTAATTCATCACTTAGATTTTAACAAGCCGACCTCAAGTACTACAGACACAACTCAATCCCGTAATGAAGTTGATACATCGGGACTGTCAAACTTGGTCTTTGCAAAGCACAAGCACACATTGAAAAGCATAGGTAGGTTTTATTGTTCTTGTTTGTGAGTAATGACAAATTGTGATGATTGTGTTATTACATGACAACTTTATAATTTGGGATTTTTCCCATACCCAAAGCTATTGAATAGTTCATGCATTGCTTCTTGTCCTGTTTAGAAAACGTTTTGGTCCTGAACACCGATAACGGGGCACTTCATCGTTATAAGTCATCGTCATGAGAACTTAGAAAAACCAACATTATATATAGGCTGGAACTTGAAGGATCTAAGAATCTAGTCAAGTATGAAGATTTTTTTTTTTTTTTTTTTTAGGTCGAAAAGTATGAAGATATGTTGAAATGATACATACTTGAACAATAGACAGAATAGAGTAAAATCTACGGACTCGGTGTCAAGTAAAGTTGAAAAAGATATGCTGTAAGACTAGCATTTGGCTCCAAGGTTGAATCAGTTTAAACTTTCTCGGGCTTAAAAGTAGAGTGCGATTCAGTTCGTGAGTTAATATGCTCTCCTTGAGTGTGTTTAAGCTTCTTTTTTCTTCAAGCTAGTTTTCCCATCTTCCATATTTGAAGCTTTAGCTTACTCTGTGGCTATTGCTTGAAAAATTTGACCAATATTGTGGTGTTATGATTGTTCTTCTCTAAGTATTATAAGCAGATACTGTGATTGCACCTTTTTCCTTTTCCACAGGAAGCTTCAAGACGATCGACAGATGAAATGGTGGGTTTGGCACGACAACTGAAAGAGAGTAGCCTCGTAATGAGTCAGTCCCTGCAAAATACAGAAAAAGTAAATCTTGATACTATGTTAGGTGTCTTTTAATTTTTCTGCATCTCAATTCCTTTTGTAATGGCAATTCCGGTATGTAACTTTAGTGATCTGCTTCAATCTTGCAAGTCTGTTGTAAACCAGCTGCTTTAATCATGACATTTCCCTAGGCAGTGGCTTTTCCATTTAACTCAACAATTTACTTAGTCTGAGGATCCTTATGGGTTTCATTGCAGATACTTGATTCAACAGAGAAAGCTGTTGAGGATAGCTTGGCAAGCACAAATCGGGTTAATGTACGAGCAACACAGATATACTGAGAAAGCTCTAAGACTACATGCTTTACTTGGCTTCTGATCTTCGGGATGACATGTATCTTTATTATGGTTGTGCTTTTGATTCGTGTCACTTAAGACAATCCTATTTCAAGTTTTGTCAGTTGAGTTATAGTACTCCGCATCCTGTTATGTTGTTGAAAACGTGACAGTGTAAATGCATAGCTTAATCTCTTTGCTAATTGAATTGTGATTGAGCTTTTATAAGGTTCTCTAGACTGAGTTAACAGTGCTCTAATGCCTGCACGTCTGATGCACTCAGGAGGTAATGATGGACAGACCACTGTGATATATTCAAAAGAGTGTCTTCGTCGCCGCAGTTCTAGTGGGAGAACTGTTTCTTCAGTTTTTGGATCTTTACTGCAATGATTTGGGGCAATTATATCTTCGGTTTTTGGATCACTTCAATAATTTTTCACTTGGCATCAGAACTAGCTAGCTATGCAAAGGGAAGTACCTTCCAAACTGACAAACCGTATACCAAACCTAACGACTTGTAAGAAGCACTAAGAGAGCTTTGCAGGGTGGGAATGTCCTAGCAGAAGTAGATGCCGTATGGACATAGAGGAATCGGTGCTCATGCAAAAGAACACCGACAGAATTGTTAGGTACCAATTGAGTTCCAGGTATCGATTCACTTTCGACAAGTAGTGTTCTCTTGGATTTTAACCATTCGTGATGAATGACCCCGAAAAATGGTCTAGGTGCTTATCTCCCAAAACCAAAAAGAGGGACTTAACAAAATTATTATTACGGGCACCATGATGATGGTTCAGCCAAGAGCATTATAACTGAGACAAAATTCATATGCTCATTCATTTCTAGGTACAACAATAAAGTAGAAAGACCGAAAGATCCAAGAGAGTATAAACGACTCTCAACAAGTTGCATAACTGTAGTATCACATCATAGCCACAATGACAACTGAGGATGCTTTCTGAACCTACATTCGTGGTTCAAGCATCACTCATCTATCCTTTTTCAGCAGATGATGGCGTAATGCTGAAAGAAATCAGTACAATAACATACAAAGAGGATTCAGAAGAAAGCAAGCAAGAAGAAACAAAAGTCCTAGTCTCAAGGGTGAAAAGGCAAGATATCTAAAGAGACCAGCTTTCAATCGGATGAGAGGTGACATCCTCTCAACTTTCGCCCTCCTAGTTTCAAACCAGGAAAGTCAGACTGCATAATTTTGTATTCAACTCCCTTGCATCTTCTTAAGAGCTTAACGAGGTATTATAGCTCCTCATAACTCGTGAAAGCTTTATACATGTAAGGGCCATGGGCTCCTTTTCTAAAGCCAGAATATGTAACTGGATCAAAGAGTCATTCTTTATCTCCAACCAGAAAACGGTTTTCTGTCGTGCTCATGCCTGACAAATGCAGCTACTTTCGCTTCTTTACAAGATGTAGTGCAGTTCTCCAGTCATCTTGAGCTCCTTCACAATCTGGCTGCAATGTGGGGGCTAATTCATTAGTATCTTTGCATGCTAAAGCTAGAAGAATTACAATGATCAGCGGCATACCTTAAGAGATAATGCTCTATCGAAGCTAGCAATGGCGCTATCAGGCTCTCCAAAGTTTAACTGTGCTCTACCCAGCGTGATCCATGCCTGCATAAATTCAATGCTCCACAAGGAAAAGAATAATTCAATTGTTAGTATGACAAACTATTTTCGGCAAGAAAGTTTACAATTATGAACATAGAACGGAATCAAGTGAACACAATAACTAAACACACGATAAATGATGATAACTTTGTTCCGTGCAACAATTAACATATTGGATAGAATATAATTGCCTACAAATGTGGCGAATTCACATGCCTCCATGGATGAAGGGAGTAATCTCCTTGAGGTCATGTAAAGGACATGAGAAGACAATTCTGACCAACAAAAAAAAAGATACCTATTCCAGCTAATATCATAAAGAGTTCCTTCATGTCATTTAGCTAGCACTCAAGCGTCCTTCTCTACTTGCATAATCATGTTTTTGCAACCTTCTCGGTTATATGCTTCTAAGTGAGATCCTTCAATTGGATCTCTTCTCCCTCCACAACTTAGTATACTCAATTCAATCCACTTGTTGTTCATAATAAAACGCAAAACATAACAGAAACTAAGAAGGTTGAACAGCTACTCTTGGTGATACTCCTTATAGCCAAGGTACATTTTCAAGAGGTAGCTGAAAAGTTGTCTGGAATTACTCTCCTAAAAGCTAATGAAGTTAATTGGCTATGACATCAATATTGACAAATATTTATCAATACCTCTCATATGAACATTGAAGTGAATAATTTCTAATGAGATCTGCTGCCTGAAGAAAAGCCATGAAGAAAAGAGAGACCACATGACAAATTTGCATCCCTAACATAGAAAACAAAAACCAACATAAAGGGGTGGACAACAGGCTTCGCCATAGGTCAAGATGTCGAAGAGGGGACTTATGCAGACAATACATATGCTCACAATGGCAAAGTAGTGTTATAACTTCATGTGCTTGGCAACACAGATTAATAGATACTAGAAGACTTTCACCAAGATCTACGAGCTATGATATAGTCAACACACGCAACATTTGTGCAAATAACTAATAAAATTGCACCTGAGTTCGTCCAGAACTCCAGACATACCTCAGTGGCTCCTGGGAAAAAGGACATTCGTAAGTATGCTGAGATATTTATCAGCACAGGTTGAAGAACTTCTAAGCTTGTTAAAGCTTTTAAGCATGCGATACTAATGTTGCCACACCAATGGTCAAGGAAAAAGGACATAAATGTGGACAAAATTTGCAACTATTAGAATGTTTTACCAAAACATGTGAGAACATAATCGAGAACAGAAAAATACTAGAGAAGAAAATCGTTGTATATATAATTAGTTTGACACTGCTGCTGAGATTAAAATAGAGAACCCCATAAATCATCTAATGGAAGACATGAAGAAAGAATAAAAGGAACGGGATGTGGGACGCACTATTCGCCGCCTTCAGAGCACCCCATGCATCTCCTATCTCAAGCAAGACTTGTGCCTTTTGCTCATGCAAAACTGCATTCCGAGGCATCAAGGTAAGAGCAGTCTCCCACTTCCCTAGTGCTTCCCGGTATTTTCCCTCCTTCAAAAGTGAGTGAGCCATAAGAATGTAGCCCGATAATCATACACGAGCAAACTACATCAAAACCCTTCATTACAGCTACAAATTAGGGAACGATCGCAATCTCAACGATGATGAGAAAACATCCAGAAGCAGTCCGGCCATTCAACATTTTCAGTTGTAAAAATCAACAGGATGTTGCAAGAGTTCCTCTTGCCAATGAGCCAACTCTTTCATGAAGCAACAAAGGTCATAAGCCAATAAAATTACTTGCCACCAGGAGATATAGATAGTCCTATTAACCTCATAATCTGATTACGCGATGCTGACACAAGGTCCCCAAACAATATGACAGGATGATAGCCAGGAGCAATCAACATTAAAGTTGGAAACTCTTAAAGCCAATTTAAAGGCTGCCAAGTCCACAATTAGGGGTATCACAACAATACCCAAAACAAGTTGTACAAATTGACCAAGATCTTCAGGCTCAGATTTTACCAAAATGGACTATGGGCTTTTGCTATTATGTCTACCCAGTTGGAAAAAGAACTTAATATACAGCAAATCAACATTAATAAAGTAACAGCTGACCATATCGTTTTATGTAATTCCATATCCCAATCATTTCATTCCATTGCCTCTTCAGCACATCAACCCCAACCCACTCCATATCACTGGACATTTCATTCCAGTTCCACCACCACCAATAGTATGGTGGACCTTAAAGAAAAGAGGAACCAAAAATATATTTGAGAGATTACCAAGAAAATTCACTTTCTTTGGAAAGCAAAATTCGAAAGAACCAAAACGAAAAAATAAAAATAAAAAACAACCATGAAGAAATTTCCCCTGCAAATAAATGGAGGTTAGCTCTTCAATTATCTTTTCTCAAGCTCCCACAGCTGTAAAATGATCACAATCCCAGTAAGCAACTCCTCAAATCAGACAGGTTGGACAGGCTAAAACATTCACGGGGTAAGCAGCGAGCTATTCTGCACGTCAATCAAATTCGACTCCCAACAGAGCAACATCGGAATTTCCATGAAACCGCAAAGGGGCAAAAAGAAATCGAAAGCAGATGCAAAGAACCGCGATTCACCTCAGCGAGCTTGTCGCCTTGAGACTGAAACGACCGAGCCAGCTCCCGGTGATCGGGCGAGGACGACGACGACAGCGATGACGACGGGCCGTCCTCCCAAAGCTAGGGCTCTTGACGCGGGTCGTTCTTGGTCCCCAGAAACACCGGCGTCTTCGGGGGTTTTGCCCGGTGGTGGTGGTGGTGGGTCGTCCTCATCTTTGTCGAAAGGGAGATTTGGGAACTTGGAAACGGCGCTGAGGGGGCGTTTGGCGCCAGCGTTCTTCTTGTTCCACGACAACTTCATCTTCGTCTTCAGGATTTCGCCGCCAAGGTTTTATTGTCGATCGAACCGAGTGTAAGTGAAAGAAAGGCCGGTGTCCGATTTCCCTACTGGCAGTCCCAGGAATGAGATTCTGCTAGGGTGTGCATGGTCCGGGCGGGCGGTTCCCGACCTAGAACTGGGAACCGCCCGCTAAGGGACCGATTCCGAAAAAATTAACCAGGATCCACCGTTTGTTGCGTGGATCACCAGGGAGCCAGGACCGAGGTGTCCGGTCCGGTTAAAGTGATCCATTGAACCGATCTTGACGTGAAACAATTTTGGTTTTCAACATAGAACGGTCGGGTCATGAGTTGGGAAGGAGGGGAGGAGGTCATGGTTGAGTTTTCAACATAGAACGGTCGCGAAACAATTTTTCGCGGCTATGGCGAGTGGCGGCCGACGAGGGGGCAAATAGTAGTGGTGGAGGAGCAATGGCGACGGCATCAACACTCGGGAAGGAATCAAAATGGCGATGGGATTAGGAGGAACGAGAGGAAAAGACAAAGAGAAAGAGAACCGAAGACAAATGAAGTGAGGAGATGGAATCTAATTTAGGGTTTCTTTTAGTAATTTTTTTTTTTTAATATTAAAAAGGTTCCGATCCGGTCGAGTGGGTGGATCCACCTATGGAACCGGAACCGAACCGGTTCCCTCAAGAACCGCCGGTTCGGGCGGTTCCAGGGCGGTTCCAGGTATTTTGCACACCCCTAGATCCTACCATAGACAACATCAAATGACTAAGCCCAAAAATGAATCTTATATACATTTACTATTTTTAGAGTTAATCTTAATGTCCGTGTATGATTTGATTTTTAATTACTTAGAGAAAATAATAAATCGAAACCTTAATATTGCATAAATATTTCTAATACATCATATTTCTATCACTTTTTAAGTAAGATTAATAAATAATTGATATTTGTGATGCAATGAATGATTATATAATTAGAGTTGGTATCATGAAAAATCCTAAGCTCGTACATTTATAATAAATTTATGTTAAATTATTTCTTTTGACTACCATTTATTCTCGAGTGAACAGTATTTTGTGAACCGTGCTCGTGAACAATAAGTCGTGAATAACCACCGCTGCGGTGGCCAAAGTGAATAAGAGCTCCCATGATCCTAAGCGGAAGGGAGGGGTTCGAATCCCGCTGGCCGCACGGGGACTTAAGTGGGTTGTCAGGGGTGGTGGGTCCCCTTACTTACGCAGCCCTCCAGGGTTTACCTTCAACGTCACCCCGGGCTTGTCGGGCCGTCCGCGTTGGTACGGGGAGGAGTTCCCTGGGTATCAAAAAAAAAAAAAAACAATAAATCGTGAATAGAAAATTTCCAGAATTTAATAAATGATAAATTATAACTAGAAATCATTAAAAGCATTAATTAAAGCAACCATTAATTAATTAAAGAAGAGCATACTTAATTAACCACATATATCACATTAAGCAAATAAAGTAAGATTAAACTAAACTAATATAATCTATCAATCTAACCACCTATTTTAGGGCTACTACAACCTAATTAAATCGCTTAAACTAGAATTAAATCTAACTAAACTGACCCTAAGCAAGTTTAGGTTCTAATCAAAGGATTAGGAACTAAACTCACTCGTTAAGTGGGCCGGAGACACCGATGCGGCGGCGACGCTCGCGGACCTCTACCACGATGATCCAAGGTGGTCCCAACCTCAACACAGCCACCACAGCCTGAACTCCCTCTGATAACACTGAAAAATAACCCCGCCGAAGGAGAAAACAAGTTGAACAGCTTGGCCAGAACCCTAGCGGCACCTGGGGGTCAAGGGGGAGTGTCTAGTAGCATGGCTAGGTGAACGAAGGGTCAGAATGGGAGAAAACAAGCCGAAATCGAGAACCAAGTGGAATCGGGTGGTACCGCGGCCGGTTCCTTCTATCCGAATTTCGGGATGGCCGGCAGCTCCGTTCAGGGTGTGGCCGGATTCGTTGGAATGGTCTGCCTCTTCTGGTCACGGTAGTGGGTGGAGCGTAGCTTGATTCTCATGAAAAAACTACTTTTAACTCGAATCTTTGACAAAAGGTCAACCAGAGCAGAACTGTTCCAGGCGGTCGGACTGCCGCTAGCTTCTGGTCGAAATTCGGGACGGCCAGAGAATCTTTTCGGTGAACGGCCAAATCCGCTTGCACGATCTGGATCTCCTGAAGACAATGGTGGGTGGCACGAAGGCTGATTCATCCGGGAAGCCAACAATCAACTCGGATCTTTGGAAGAAGGTCTGCAAGATCAAAACTGGAGGAAGGAGAACGAGCAGAGAGAGAGAGCTCTGTCAAGGGAGAGCCGAATGAGGGGAGAGAGAGAGTGAAGTAAGAGATGTCAAGGCTTCATCAAAGCCATTTAAGGCTTGCTTCAAGTCCCTATGCATGACATCATCATATTCTCTCTACTCCTTTGCCCTTATCCACTTGCTTTTGGGGGCAAAATAGTCATTTCACCTTGCACCAATTTACCAATCTAACCTTCAGTTAAAATTGGTCGATGGGTCTAGGAATTGGGCTTGGCCATGAATAGTAATGGGCTTAGGAATTGGTTGGGCTTGAAATGGCTAAGATTTGGCCCATGGGCTTTGAAAGATGAATAGTTGGTTTGGCCCAATTGGCTCATTTGCTTGTCTTAAGCCCATTTGGTGGTTATCCAACTTAGGCCTAGGGCCCACACTAGCTTGGTTTGGCCCACGTCCTCACGGGCTCGCTTCCTCGATCCAAAAACCCTTTTTCCAAGCACACGGCTCAACTGACGCTGTCGACTATCACTGAAGCTTCATCTAAAGTCTGTCCCGGACATTCCCAACAATTTGAAATCCAATTCTTAGTTCTCATGCCATGTCAATTTCGCCCTAATACCATTTTGGGTACAACTCAGACTAACAGGTGGCTTTGAGGATTCATGCGTAACCGACTCATTTCAAACCACGTTCAAGGCATCTCAACACATGGACATCCTTGACTACATGAAATTACAGAGGATGGATTCTTATTTCAAAGTACATGATTACTAAGGATCGACCTAGGGTCATTCCTAGGTTCAATAAGAGTAAATGGAATCACTCATCGTTCCATTATATTTTGTCTACAAATCGACTTTTAATCGTCCTTAAAATCGGTCTATCTATCTACAGGATCCTTCTCACGCAAGTCTCATGGTCAAGTCGTTTTCCCAGATCAAGTTCTTTAGTCATATGAGTTCTGTCCTCATTAGCCTTTCCCCTCAAGGTCAGTATCTCAGGAGTGATCAATTCTGAGTGAAATCAACCAACAATGCATTGACGAAATTCATCAATTCTGAGTGAGATAAACCAACAATGCATTGACGAAATTCACATTCATTCGTCTCTCAGGGGGCTCGAATTTCAGGATGTCACAATTCTTCTTCTCTTATAAAAATTTCGTCCTCGAAATTTAAACTATTCAAATCCTTCTTCCAAATAGTGGGGGGTATTGTTATCTCAACGATTCTTCGCTTTCCCAAGTCTTTTGTTCCGCCTCATACCGCTATCCAACACTCTCAGTGCTACCAACTCACTTCCAATTTGGTTCAAATCATTTTTGGAGAATTTACGTTCAAACCCAAAAAAATAAAATCATAAAATTCATAGAATTTACTCTCTCTTTTTTTTGGAGAATACCACAAGCATTAGAGGTTGAAGTACGGCCATGATCTGTCTTTGTGGGCTCGAGCCCACACCCAACATTGCTCTTCCAAAGGCCTAATTGGTCCCAGTACCGGCCGTGGCCGATCTTCTATCTCTGTGGGCTCGAGAGCCCACACTGAACTTTGCTCTTTCGAAGGCCCAATTGGTCCCAGTCCCCTTCGACTCCCGCCACGGTTCACAGCCGATCTTCTATCTGGCCCAACCTACGTTGCTCTGGGACAATGAACCTCGTGATGGACTTTATTGAAACATTGGCCGGGCGAGAGACGGCCAATCCATCCGTAATTATACAATATTAGATTTCCACCCAATTTTGGGAGGGAGGTTCCGCTTTCGATTCTGGATTTTTCAAGAACCGCCAGTTAGGAATCGGAACCGAACCGAGATTCCCCTGCATATACCTCTATATAAAGGTGAACTTTGAAAATGCAATCCTCTGTTTTTGCATTCCGGTTGCTTCCAGATCTGTTCCTTTTTTTTTCTTTTCCCCATCGGCGAGTTCGAGCAATTGGGACTCAAGAGTTTGTTGCTGCAAGTTCTCCGATCTTCAGAGCTGCAAACACGTCGCCCGTCTGTGAGTTCTCGATAGTCTCATCTATTTCCGAACTGCTTGGCTTTCTTTTTGCTTCTTATTTTTTCACTTGGGTGAAACTCGCAAACGTGAATGACCTTCTTCGTGTGTTGATTTGGTGATTTTGTCTCTTTTTTTTTTTTTTTTTTTTTTTTTTTTGCTTTTTATTTTCTGTCTCGTCTGCTTCAGTGTGGATTTTGTGGATACCGGATGTGATTGTTGTTGTTGTTGTTGTTGTTGTTGTTGCCGCCACATCAAAAGTGTAGAGCATTGATTGGATTGTTTGCTTAACGTATTTGATTTGGGAAATGTTGTTGAGAGAACTCAAAGGAGGGGATGAGGTGAGGATGGAGGCTGTGCACTTAGAAGAAAATGGGTGGCTCTTTTGTGGAATATATGATGGATTTATTGGGGCATGATGTTGCAGATGTCTTAGGTGGGACACTTTATGACAGAATTGCTTCTTCTCTTTATAACTTGCAGTTTCTTGTTACTGCTACTTTTTTCGTTTGGGGGAAACTTGCGAACGCGAATAATCCTCTTCGTGTGTTGATTTGGTGATTTTATTTTATTTTTCTTTATATTTTCTTCCTTGTCTGCTTTGGTGTGGTGTTCGTGGATACCGGATATGATTGTTCATGTTGTTGCCACATCAAAAGTGTAGAGCATTGCTTGACTTGTTTGCTTTGCGTATTTGATTTAGGGAATGTCGCTCTTTTGGTCTTCTCTCTCCCCGATACTTTCCCTGCTCTTTCCATTCTTAGTTATTATCTCTGTTGTTGTCCATGCTCTCTGCGATCTTCCATCATTGGCGCTTCTTATACAGTGTACACCCTTTCGAGCAGATCACAAGGCAACTAACGCCGACCAAAGATGACGAAGGGACGTGCTTAGCTACTACTAGGCGTTGTCACAATATGGTGTAAGTCCATCTTGTTATACTTCTTAATTCTTCTTTTCTATTGTCGATTAGATAAGGGTGATCGAATCGGTCTTGCCTGGGAACTAGGAAGGAACAGTTCTGAAAAATTTGGAGCTAGGAACCGCCAAAGTGAGAGGGAGCAGGAGCGAAGGTGAGAGACGGAGGCAAGACTGCGAGATGAGTGAGGAGAGATGAAGGAGAAACTTAGGTTTCGATCTGAGAAGTTAGAACTTTATGTATGCCGGTCTAGTTAGGGTGGGCGTGGAATGGGTAACCCAATCGATCCTAGTTTTGGGCAGGGAGTTCCAGGCGGTTTTTGGTTCTTTTGCACAACCCCTAGCTGCTGGTGACCCAGATTGTCAATTGAAATTAGTGAAAAAGTTTCTCGAATAATGCTGCGTGTTGTTGTGCATTGGGTTTAGTGCATGATTAACTAGCTTTGAAACCATCTGGCAATGGCAATTCACAAAATCATTCTTTAGTGTTAGTAAAAGGGGAAGGGTACCTAAGATGGCCATTAGGGTTGAGCAGCCAGTCCAATTCAACTCGAATCATTTATAAATGGATTTGGAGACCCCTTCTAGATAAAGAAAGGAAATAGATTTTTGCACTTGTCAAGAATTAAAAGCTTTTCATCATTAGAATTTGAACTTGGACCCGAAGTAACTAAGCTGCAGCTTATGACGCAGATGTTGGAAAGGCCGCTGCTTATTGATGATTAAGTTTAGCAGATGTAGGCCACTGGCTTCCGCCGTCCTCATCATCTGTTTATAGGAAGATCAAGAGAAAAGGAAGCAGAAAAAGATGTTGGCGCCTAAAACAGAGGAGGCTATTTGAGTCAACAATAGCCACCAAAGAGACCATCTATTGATTTAGGCATTCATGGTCCAACTTCTGCTAGCAGACCTATTCACTGCCCAACGACAGCAACTGCTAGGGTTCCCAGTCCTTGAGCAAATGTCTTCTCAGATAGAATTTAGCTAGAAAAAACCAACGTAAGTTCGAGCAACTTTTTGGAAGATGCAGGACAAGGAGAGGCCATATTGCGTAAGAGAAAGGTTAAGAGAAAACCAGAGGTGGATTTGAATGAAATACCTTTCCATTCCGAGAAGTTCGGAGAGGAACGACTTGTATCTACCAAACATAATCCTGCTCTTTCCCCTAAAATTAGAGGTGTCAAAAATGGGTATATAACCCATTTATGAACCCATATTTGTTCAAATGGGTCATTAATGGGTCAAGCCTTATTTCCTAAAGCACTCATAATGAGTTTTAAAAATAAAGAGACTGAGGCATATGAGTCTTAAAAATGGACCCAACCTATTACAGGGACACAGACGCGATTACTTTCCCTCTTCGTTCTCTTCGTTTTCTCGCTTAACCTCCATCTTCTTCTCCTCCTTCTCCTTACGCCGTCCGCCGCCGTAGCCACCGCCGCTGTCTTCGCCGTCCGCGGAAAGGGATGCGATTGAATTCGCTCGCAGAAAGCGATTACGCTTTGATTAGGCGGATCGGCGGATCTGCAGTCTTTTAGATCTCCGTCGCTGTCTTCCATCGCGGTTCAGCTGCAAACCTAAACTCTGCTGTGAGTTGCTATCCTTCTCTCTATCCTCCCTCCTTCTCCCTCCTTTCTTTTGGATTCTCATTCTCGTCTCGTGTTGTCGCGAAATTCGAGCGATCGATGTCCTTGGAGCGCTCGTTTTCCTGGTCTTTGTCTAGGTGCTGATATTTTGGGTGGTCTGGTTACTGAATTTCTTTTGGTGGGCCGCCACCGAATTGCTGTGGCTCAAGGGTTAGAAAGTGGACGGTTGGTTTTCCATTTTGGTAAACTGCTAAAGGAGCATATTGCCCATATACGATTGCTTCTAGCTTTTTTCCCACTAGTTAACAGGCATTTGTAAGTTGATTTTTAAGCGTAGTAATGCACATTTTTATGTTCTTAGAACGTTGACATGAAATTACAGAGATGATGCTACATACAACATCTTATTTTGATTTGGGCTGAGTTAGACATGATTATCATTGTATTTGTATTGGATGGACCATTTCTCTCTCATTGTTGTCATTATCAGGACAATGGAGATTCGGTTTTCTTGACATCTAATTGATTGTGATGGTGATTTAGAAATTAGGGAAGCATGTTGTAGTTTTATATGCTTTCTCATTTAAGTTGCAGTTACATCGAGATTTAACCAGAAATAATTCAACTTGAATGGATGCTTACCCTGATGGAAGAGCTTTTGAGATAGAAAGTTTTTTGGATGATGAGTTATCAAGTCCTAGAGTTTCAGGATCAATATTTATGTCAGTGATCATACAATTCGATTTTTTTTTTTTTTTGTCAGTGATCAATATTTATGTCCTAGAGGTTCAGGAATTATTGTTATGTTGTTAGGATACCTAGTTGCATTTTCTTGTTTATTTGAGATTCTGAACTTTTAAAAATCTTGTTGGTCAATAAATTATGGTGCTAATGGTTTGGGTGTGTAATGCAGTCCAAGATGGTTGTTGAAACAAGAAGTAGCAAAAAATGTCAGATCTATTAACAGACAGCTGCGTGAGAAATCAATCAAAACTAAGGTGGTGCAATCCTCCAGTCTCTTTAGACATTTTTCCTTCCTAGTAAATTTTAATATATGCAATTGTTGCAGGTTGGTGCTTTTGCTGTCTTGAATGAACTTGTGGTTGTATTGCCAAATTATCTTATTGACCACATTGGATCACTTATTCTTGGAATTGAAAAGGCACTAAGTGTATGTACATTGTCATTTTCCAAATGTTTTGTTAGAGTTTTTTGACACCATGATGTAAATGATCTACCGGTTATTTCTCTTGCTACTAACTGTCATGTTTTTATATGTATCGAGACAAGTCATCTACATCAAATTTGAAAACTGAGGCTTTGATCTTTACAAGATGGGTGTTGACTTCACATTTGCCTTCTGTTTTCCATCCTTACATAAAGGTATAATTCCTACCTTTGCTGTTGTCTGCAAAATTAGGTATTACCAATGAGATTGTTAGGTGCAGAGGGCTTTCTTTTTTTAATGTGCATGCTTTGTTGTCCTTATCAGTCTGATGGCTCTTGCATTGTAAGATGAAAGCACCTCTTAGCACATGAGCGACAGTATCTGTTGCTATGATTTGTTAACTATTTAGAGGTACCAAATTCAGTTGCTCATCTAGCGATCGCTATTCTCAAGACCGTTTCAGTATTAATGTCTTTTTTCAACTTCTTGCTCCTGGAGCATAGTTTTGTTGTATTGTTAACTTTGGATGTGCATTTTGTCATCCTCTGATGGGATTTTATCTACTTAAAAGATACATAATTTTTTTGGAAGAAAGAAAAAGAAAAAATAATTTTTTATGAAAAATCATAAAAAAATTGAAAAATTATTGATTGGATTTGTACTGCTTGGAAGTTTTATAGTAATATAATCTTTAAAAAAAACATAAGAATAAGTTTTCCTAACCTAAACTTAGTATTAAATTAATGCACACCAAACACGTAAAACCTTCACTTAAACGTGCCTCAAAATGGAGTTTTATCAAAGCAATAGATAATCTTTACTCTCCATCAACAAAAGTTGACATGTATTTTGTTAGCTGAGTTTTAAAGCGTGATCTTTACTCTCCATCAACAAAAAGGTGGGAATCTAGGGGGGCTGCCTCGCCCCCGGCCACCAAAGGACTTTCATATTTTGAACTCATCCTTTATTGGTAGTTTTGGTCAGGCTCATGAATAGCTATTGTTGTGTATAAGATGTGGGAGGTATTAATTATAGTGGAATCATCTACTGGATGTAATCTTAGTCTAAGGGTGGGCCAGGATAAACCCTAAGTCTCAATTTCTCTTCCTTGTCTTTTACTCTCTATTTCGTTTTTTCTATGCACCTAAACCTATCACTGAGCCGATAATACTTGTTGACAAAAAATTTGGGAGAATTACAAGCAATCATGGATTTTCCAACTTGATCGTCATATGGTGTTTCTTTATGTAAGTAGGGCTCTTGCGGGAGTTCTTTCCAATTTTTGACCGCGTAACCTACTATAAAACTTCGGGCATGAAAATAGTTATCACGGGTTCCACACTAAAGAGAGTCAAGAGACTCGAAAAATGAAAACATCGTACCGGCATGCAAGCTAGTGCTATAATCAATGGTCAAATTAAGACAAAATCTATGCTAAATAATTAGGGAGAGTTGATAGATGTCTTAATTTTCCAGTCCCTGTCCAGTGAATTTTTATTCTAGTTATGCCAAACCGTTCCCTAAAGTCGTCAATTTTTTTTTTTTTATAAATGCATGCCAATTTTTTTTTTTTTTAATGCATGCCAAATTGATGATGATAGGAATGGGCCGGTTTGGACCATAAGGAATATGATTCCTTCCCCCATGCGTCGCCCCACAAGCACCACGTGAACCTTCCTCCTTGGACTTTTCCTGATGGTGTAATTAAATTAAACCGCACGAGCTTGCAGTTTCAAAGCTGTGTTAGTTACATCAGAAAAAAATATCTAGTCTTATTTCTTTTTTTTTTTTTTATCTTCGTAGAATATAGTCTAATAACTCCGAAAACGTGTTAGTTTTGATTTATATATGTTTTTTTCTTTTGTATTTTTTTGTTTATCTTTGTTAGTCTAGCACTTTTGATCTGAGTGCTAGGTTCCATGAGTTCTTGACCCATTCGGTATGTTCGAGTGAGTTTCAGCCAATAAGCCTACTTGCGCCTCTCATCCTCACTTTTTTATAAAAAATATGAACCCGTCGAGGGTTAGAACAATTGGTTGAGGCACTAGGAATTTCTAACTCAAGAATTAGGTATTATCCATTCGAATTATAACAACCGTTTGCACTTTTAATCGAGAGCAATGGGGAATAACACCTTGTCACGACCTAATTTTTCAGTGCACCACCTAAAACTAGGTTAATGGATTACTAAGTCTCTAACTTAGCTCGGGCTCTCCAGGCCCATACTAATTTGTGACTTATGTTTAAATATTTAACATGCAGATGAATTTTATTTAGAAGTCGCCACTAATCATTTTTTTGGTAGGTTGATTAGACATCTAAGTAAAATAACGGGAGAATTATTTTACTCTTACGAACTAGAGACTAAGGGTACGGGAACTTCATTACATTAGACTACCCTAATGCCCTTTCGGTACCATTTTTGAAAAAATGTTTTGCAGGCAGCTTGAATTGATTTTAATTCACTTTCCTAACATGTGAGGTGATCACGCGGGTGCACAAACCACCAATTTAACACTCAAGAAAGCAAATAAAAAAATGAAACACCTATCTCATAGTAATGAAATTATGTCGTATTGTTAAATTAGAATTCGAGATCAGCAATCCTAGATTTGATTTCTAATTAATAAGCAATCATTCAATTTTTGGGTTCACTTTATTTAATGAAAATCATGCAGTGCGTCTAATCTAACATGAAATGTTATGGCATGACAAAATGTCTTAAACTATACGAATGAAAAAAAAAAACTAATCATTCTTCAATGAACATGCAATGATTAAATATGCAATTTAAATTAACAAAAATGACCTAATTCTAATGACGGGCAATTTCTAATTAAATGGGCCTAAAAACTAAATGATATGCATTTGATGTTTCTATTCCTAAATGACATGTTCATGACACTTTTTTTTTTTTTTAAAAATTGCAATTTATGCTAGAAATGGAAATAACTTATCCTAAGACATTTTTGGATTTTTTCCATGAAATTTGAAATTAGAAAAATGTGAAAATTATCTAGCTAGATTAAGATTCTATTTAATTTATATTAAGGATTAGGTTATGCTAAACCTAATTTAAACCAAGATATTATCTTAACTTAGCAATCCCTAACCTAAGGTGCAGTCTCTCTAAATCAATCTAAACTTAAAATGAAATATGCAATTTTATTCTAATGTGCAATGACGTGCAAATGATGCTCTAACTCTATATGCATGATGATTTTGTTATTTTTTATTTAATTTCAAAATTAAAATTTATATGTGATCAAACATACAACTCAAATAAAAAAACTAACAACCTGAATAAAATCCCTATTCTAGATGTGTAAGATAAAAAAAAAAAAATATGCCAAAATAAACTGAATCCTAATTTAGATATTTTTGGATTTTCTTAGTGATTTTCCAAAATAAACAATTATCAACTAAACATTAAATCTAAACAATCAGGATATTCAGCAAATAAAGGATTAAAATAATCGAAAAAATAACCTATTGTCTCACGAGGTCAAATTAACGATTATTCTAACTCTAATTATCACGACAAAGATATTCAAAATAATTAAAAATCTGATCCGAAGTCTTACGGATCAAATTAATAACTATATTGATTGCAATTAAAATACTGTCAACAAACCCCCAAAAATTAATATAATTAAAAAAATGGCCCGATATCTTACGGGTCAAATTAGTAATTACAATAATTTTAGGGAAGATCTAACGGATAATGCCTACAAAATTCACGAAATGAGATCACTTCAAATTTACACAATAGCAACTAAACTTAAAAGAAATAAATGAAATAAAATCAATAGAAAAAGAAAATAAAACTACCTAATTCCTTTTCCTTTTCTTTTTTTTCTTTTTCCTGTTTTTTCCCTTTCTCCTTTTTCTACCCAAAACGCGACTTGCTCAGTGGTGGATCACCGGAGGTGGCTGGTCGTGGTGGTCGGAGCTCCGGCGAAGGGCAGCCGCGGGCGGATCGGCGCACCGGTAGGGATCGGGCTCGGTCTGCAGGCGGATCGGCGCACCGGCAGGGGCTTCGGGCGTCGCTGACGACTAAGCCGGCGGCTACTGGTGTCGCTAGAGCTCGAACAGCTACAAGGTCGCGGGGAACAGAGGACTGGACGGCTCGGCGGAAGACTTGTGCACGTCCTTTGGCAAAACGAGGGAGCGGCGATCGGCAGATGGACCTGGTGTTGGGTTGCAGCGGCAGCGAGGTGAGCAGAAACAGGGGCTACCGTCGCAAGGGGCTCTAGCGGCAGCGGGCCGCCGGAATCGCAGGATCTGGAGGTTACGGGCGGCGCAAGAGCAACGACGGCAGGGCAGGGGAGTGCGCTGGCGCGGCGGAGGCGGCGCGGGTGGTCTCTCAAGTCGTCGCGGGTCCGGCGCGAGCTGCAAGGGTGGCAGAGGGTTGCAGGCGGGGGAACTAGTTGCAGGCGGGGTAGGAGCAGCGTCGAATCGTCGACCAACGGGATGCAGGCGCTAGGTTGAGGATTTCAGATCCGGTTCAGGTCTGGCTCTAGCAGGGCAACAAGGAGCTCGGGACCTGCAGATCACAGGCGAAGGAGAGCAGACGCGGATTGGTGCTTGGGCGGAGGCGCTACAGGTCGCGACTACAGCAGGCGTCACGATTGGTCTTCGCGGCTGTGGCGGCAAGTGGGACAACGACGCGGCGGCGTGGGGAAGGGCGAATCGGCGGCGATGCAGCTCTGGGTCGCCGGGGAGGAAGACAAACAGTCCTCCTCCTCTTTTTTACTTTTTCCTCTCTCTCTCTCCTCTGCTTTCCCTTTCTCTCGTTCGCACGCCCCTCACCCTCTCGTCTTCGTACACTCTCTCTCCCTCTCTCTCATGCCACTCTTCTGCTGACTTTTCCTTTTCACTGCAGCATGTCAGTAAAAAGGAGAAGCTCTCTTTTACGAAATTGGATGAGAAAGAAAGTCTTTTCCTCTCCTTTCTTACTTCAGCCGAGAGAAAAATCGTTAAAAAAGACCCCCTTTTAATCTGACGAAGTCGTACCCTATTTATAGAGCGAGAATCAGTTCGTTCGATCTGCCGAGATTTGCATATTTCGACCCAATCGCTAAGGATCATCCTCCGGAGATGAGATATACGCTCAACAAATCGATAGCCCCCAAATTCTTTATGAAGATTTTTTTAAAAGATAATTCACTTTAACCATTAAAGATAAACCATTAACCGACTTTAAAATCTTTCAAAAATCCAATCGCAACCAAAATATTCTACCCTATCAATCATCCATTATCTTCCCTTTTATTTCATTTTCATTTTCCATCATTTTTTTCTTTTCATTTTTTATTAAGGATGAATTGAATACTAAATGAAAATAAAATGCTTTATAAAAATAGTCAAAATTTTAGGTGTCACATTTGCCCCTCTTTGAAGGTGAGCTCGTAGAGGTTGCCTTCAAAGATAAATTGAACCTAAATTTTGACTATGCACATGCGTTGAATGTTTTTTTTTTTTTAAATGAATTCTATTTAAAAATGCAATTTACATGATGCATGGAAATACCAATGCAAATGCGTGATGCAAAAGGAAAGAAGGTACCTACCATTACTTACCTATCAGTGCGGTAAAGCATGTTGAGGTACATGATAAATCTTCCCTTACTAAGAAGAACATTCACATCCAGAGTGAAATGCTCAACAAAAGAATTAAGACATCCAGATCCAGATTGAGATGTCGAGAGAAATCTACCTGGAAAAACTTACCTTCAATGAGGGTGGAGTAACTCAAGATAGATTGATGTTACAACCCCAGGACCCGTACCATTCTACGGTCGCCCAGAATAGTAACATGACTTTTCAAGAGAATGCTTTCACAGGACCCGTACCATTCTACGGTCGCCTAAATAGGGAAATAAATGTTGTCTAGGACCCGTACCATTCTACGATCGCCTAAACTAAAAAGATTTTCCAGGACCCGTACCATTCTACGGTCGCCTAAACTAAGGTTCATCTTCAGGACTCGTACCATTCTACGGTCACCTGAATGAGGAAATAGGTGTTGTCTAGGACCCGTACCATTCTACGGTCGCCTGGACTAAGGTTTTGCTTGGCTAGGACTCGAACCATTCTTCGGTCGCCCAGCCTTGCGACAGAAATCATTTGACCAGGACCCGAACCATTCTTCGGTCGCCTTAATCAGATTGAATCTGGAGAAAAATCTTTGGGAGACAACTCAATTGAGTGTCAAATATACTTAAAAGGGAATACCTGTATAGTGACAAGTATTTAGAGCATGGATAGAGATATACTTACCTGGTAACACCTCTGATCTTTGTGGATATGTCTCCTGCAGAACATGGTCATAGGAGAGGTAACATGCATTCACTGACATGCATTAATTCAAGTGAGGTTCATGCGTGATGAATTTCATCATTCTTGCATTACCTAATTTCCATTGGGAATGATTCCAATCAGAAAATATGAGTGTCATGGATGTGTCAAATGAGAGACTCCTTAGTTTGAAAGGACTTTTCACTCATCCTCATCCAGAATAGACATTTCATTCTGACCTTTGATACAGGATTTTTTTAGTCACTCTATCTTACTGTCATCATGCCGAACAAGGATCTGAGCAATCTCGCAAATTGTACGACCTTACCAATCCGAGAGGTCTTTTAACAAGGACTATAATGTGGGCCTGGTGAATGGCTTAACAAAGGGGACTCTTTGAGTTAAGGTTATTGAAACAAATGACATTTCACAATTGTCTTGGTGTTTACAAATCAAGAATCATACGAAATGAAGCAGGAACCATCTTACTCGCACTTCTTCGAACGATGCTTTCACATATATGAACTTTTACGTTAATTCAAGTGCCCTAATCTGAAGAGACTTTGCAAGGGACGTAACGTAGGCTTGGTTCATGGGTTGAGAAACAAATGGATCGTTAGGCTCAAAAAGTGTTTAGGGGTTTAAAATTGGTGATCATCTTGACACTTCCACCAATTTTCTTCTTCTCCATCATCGAGAATTTTTTCATATCACAACTCCACTGATTGCAACATCTCAGCATTTGAGTATTTTTTAGTACCACATGATTGGAGGGTACGACTTCAACCAATGTTTGATTTTTTTTTTTTTTTGTGGGCATTGGCCTTGCTTTTACCAGGCACACTGCTTTTTCATGCCCCTTTTTGCACTCACTTTCTTACAACTTTCATTTTTTCATCAGCATTGTAAGCCATGTTTCTTGAATGATTTTTTTGTCTTGCCCCAGCGTGGGGGATGATCACCAACTAGGTTTAATGTGAAACGAATTCATAGGCTCAAATGGGCTAAGCAATAGATAAAAGTGTGTAGGATAGAGAAAAAAAAAATGCTCTTCGTCATCCTAAGGCACTTCAATTATCATATAAGTTACACTGCAAAAGCAATATTCGAAGATTGATGCAAGTGTAAGTAAGAAAATTCCTATCATTCACTTCAAATTTGGTCTCAATGCGAGATGATTCTTGACGGGGATAATTTAAAAGCTCTTCATGTGTGTGGGCTCAAGGGGTACACAATGGGTATACTGTAGTGTTTTGGGTAGAAGAAGAAATTGCCTCTCATTACCTCAATTGACGTACCCTTCGCGAGATCGCCCTTTCCCTCATGAGCATGGAATCTCTCACACAACTCTCAGGAGATTAGTGTATGAATAAGGCTTTCCTTTCGTCATTCCAAAGTATCTCATTTGACACATTCAATTAATTCACATAATTCATCAAGGAAAACATGCAAGATTTATAACACATTTCAACCATTGAATTTGCAGCTCAATGAGGCAATTTATTCATCATAAAATGCTTACAATTCAAAACATGACATAGCAAATTCAATCATGGGTAATACTTTTTGACTGCATCACAATTCACTGGAACGGAAAATTCCCGACCATCCATTTCCGCCAAGATCAAAGCACCACCAGGGAGCACCTTCTTTACCACATACGGGCCACTGTAATTTGGGGCAAACTTGCCATCGAGATCTGGGAAGATTGGCAACGGCTTCCTCAGGACAAGATCATTTACCTCAAAACGCCTTGGCCGTACCTTGCGATTAAAGGATTTGGCCACTCTCTGCTGATATGTCTGACCATGACAAAGAGCCTTGTCTTTTCTCATCAATCAAGTTCAAGCTGCTCAAGTCTTTGTTGCGTCCATTCAGCTTCGAGATAACTCCACTTGGGATAAAACTCGCAGAGAAGGAATCACAACTTCCACAGGTAAAACTGCCTCCATGCCATATACTAAAGCAAAAGGGGTTGCCCCGGTAGAAGTACGAATTGATGTCTGGTACGCCATTAGCGCAAAAGGTAACCTATCATGCCAATCTCTATAATTCTTAACTGTCTTAGCCAAGATCCTCTTAATGTTCTTATTAGCTGCCTCCTTTGCCCGTTCATCGAGGGCGGTAAGGGGACGAATTTAGATGCTTGATCTTGAGCTCTCTAAACAGATCATCGATCAACTTGTTGTTCAAATTTGTCCCTGTTGTCGGTGATGATTGTTTCGGGGACACCATAACGAGCGATTATGTCACGTTTGATGAACTTCACCACATTGCGAGCAGTGACACTAACAAATGACATAGCTTCAATCCATTTAGTGAAATAGTCTATTGCCACCAAAATGAATCGATGCCCATTTGAAACCTTAGGATTTATTGGGCCAATCACATCAATCCCCCACATTGAGAAAGGCCATGGCTCAGAAAACTGGTGCAGCTCTGTTGGGGGAACATTTATCTTATCACCGTGAATCTGACAACGGTGACAACTTCGAACATACCGAATATAATCTTCTTCTAATGTCAGCCAAAAGTAACCTAATCTCATGATCTTCTTAGCTAACATGTGCCCGTTCATATGAGGGTCACATACTCCTTCATGCACTTCTTGCATGATTTGAGTGGCCTCAGCTGCATCAACACACCGCAATAGGACAGAATCATAAGACCTCTTGTACAAATTTTTGCCACTAACGAAGAATTTTGAAGCCATCTTCATGATGTATTTCCTTTCAGCCGGAGTGCTTCCTTCAGGGAATTCTTGCTTTTTAATGTAGTTCATGATATCGTAATACCATGGCTTTCCATCCGGTTCCTTAATCACAATCATACAATAGGCTGGCCTTGGTAAAACCTCTATTTTCAATGGCTCCACTTCTAATCCGTCACTGACTTGCAACATATATGACAAAGTCGCGAGTGCATCTGCAAATTGATTATGACATCTTGGTAAGTATTCAAACGAAACTTCCTTGAATTTTTTTACCAAATCTTCTAGATACTTGTGGTATGGGAGCAACTTGGCATTTTTGGTTTTCCATTCTCCTACGGTCTGCAGTATGATCAGTGTAGAATCTCCGAACACTTTTAATTTGGCCACACCCATCTCGATTGCAACTTGAAGCCCGAGAATGCAAGCTTCATACTCAGCCACGTTGTTAGTGCACGAGAATACCAATTTTGCAGCTACTGGATGGTGTTGCCCGTCTAGGGATATCAAGACTGCCCCGGTACCAGAACCAGACAAATTCACAGCTCCATCAAAGAACATTGTCCACGAGTCCTCGTCTACACTCAGAACCCGATCATCTGAGAAATCGTCCTCATTATTTGAGACTCCTCGGTTTTCAGCCAATATATCAGCGATCACCCGACCTTTAACTGACTTCCGTGGCATGAATTGTACATCAAACTCCGAAATCAAAATTTGCCATTTAACCAATTTACCCACCAAAGTCGGCTGCTCAAGTAAGTACTTGATAGGATTGCTTTCGGTCACAAGGAACATTTGGTGATGTAATGTGTACTGTCGCAATCTGTGCAATACCCACACCAATGCAGCGCAAGTCTTTTCTACTTCAGAATATTTCAGTTCCGACACAGTGAACTTTTTACTCAGATAATAAATAGCGCTTTCTTTTTTATCGGCAGGACCTTCCTGAGACAACATTGCACCCAATGACTCACTATGAATGGTGAGGTAGAGAATCAAGGGATGCCCCGATGATGGCGGGACAAGAATTGGTGGATTCATCAGGTATTGCTTCAACCTGTCAAATGCTTCTCGACACTCATTATCCCAGTTAACCCGCGCATTCTTCTTCAAGAGCTTGAAGAATGGCTTGGCAGTTTCAGAAAGTTGGGAAATGAATCGAGCAATGTAATTCAACCTTCCCAAAAGGCTCCAGACTTCTTTCACCGTTGACGGAGATCGCAGCTCACAGATGGCCTTAGCTTTAGCTGGGTCGATCTCGATCCTTTGCTGCTCACAATAAATCCAAGTAATTTACCGGATGTTGCTCCAAACACACACTTAGCGGGATTTAGTCGAAGCTTGAACTTACGGAGTCGTTCAAACAGCTTCTTCAAGGTTTCGACGTGGCTTTCCCCAGGTCGAGTCTTTGCAATCATATCATCAACATAAACCTCGATCTCTTGATGCATCATATCATGAAACAATGCTACCATGGCTCGCTGGTAAGTTGCCCCTGCATTCTTGAGTCCGAAGGGCATGACCTTATAATGAAAGGTCCCCACGGGGTAATAAACGCAGTCTTTCTCCTTGTCCTCCTCCTTCATCCTTATTTGATTATACCCGGAAAACCCATCCATAAACGAGAATAGTTCAAATCCGGCAGTACTATCCACAAGGACATCTATATGAGGCAACGGGAAATCATCTTTGGGGCTAGCCTTGTTCAAATCTCGATAATCGACACAAACTCGAACTCGACCATCCTTCTTCATCACTGGCACGATGTTAGCTACCCAATCGGGGTATTGTGAGACTTCAATGAATCCCACTTTCGAAGTTTCATCACTTCTTCCTCTATCTTCTTGGAAAGTTCGGGTTTAGTTCTTTGTAACCCCTGCTTCTTAGGTGGGACGTCGGGATTAGTAGGCAAACAGTGCTCCACAATTGACGGGTCTAAACCCGGCATATCAGCATAGGTCCATGCAAAGATGTCTTGATATTCTTTTAGCAACTGAATTAGGTGTTCAGCCTCATCTCTTGGGAGGTTCGCTCCAATTCTCACCTCCTTAGCTTCTTCAACGTCACCTAAATTAATAGTGACGGTGTGTTCGGTTGTAAGAGACTTGGCCTTTTCATGTTGCTCCCAGCTTTCGTTGTACCTCGATGAAATCCTCGATCGAGCCTTCGGGATCCTTATTATCAACATTTCTTGAACTAGATGGGACCATTCCTTCATCTTTGCATGTTATATGATTACCCCCGAAACAGTAAGTAGGTGAATCAAAAAGACAAACGGGTAAAGCATATTATCTACCTTTTTCGAAAGATTTTGAAAAGCATTTGAAGAAAGATTTTTGAATCATTTTGACACAAGAAAGCATGATGAAGCCCAGCCTCGGAATTCTCCTTGGATTTGTCATTTGTTTTATCGGTTGGATATCATCAGGGCTGGTTTGGTATACCTCATCATGCCCTCAAAATAAAGCTTGTAATTTCATTGAAACTCAATGCTCAATTACATTTATTGAATGGAAAATGCGATTCATAAGTCCTAACAAGGAAGGGAAAAAGGAAAAATCGAAAACAAAGCCTAGAAAGCAATAAAAATTCCCACGCAGGGGAATATGCAGTAGTGATAAACAGGTTACTCTTGCGGGCCTGGGCCCATTTCTTCCAGAAGTTCTTCGTCAACAGCTCCTATGACGAGATCATCGAACAAGGTGGTGATTCCCTCCAAGGCATCATCAGCATTCTCTATCTTCGGAGACGTTGGATCATCCATGCCACCCCATCCATCTGGGACTATGTTACGAGAGTCGTTGTAAAAGCTGGGGGGAGCCGAATATTTCACCATATAATCGAACTTCCCACTTGGCTGCCCCAAAGTATCCATCACTTCAGCTTCAATTTGCCTCATAACTGGAGGACTAGAGGACGTGTCGTGGATGCTTGGGGGTGGTAATGGAGGCATTGGATCGTCCATGTCATCCCATCCAGTTGGAACTATTTTGCGAGAGTCAAAGTAAAAACTGGGGGGAGCCGAATATTTCACCATATAATCGAACTTCCCACTTGGTTGCCCCAAAGTATCCATCACCTCTGTTTCATTTTGCATCATGACAGGGGGACCAGGGAATGTCTCGTGAATATTTGGAGGCGGTAAGTTTTGCCTCCCTCTCTCCCGCTCAGGTGACGAGTTCCGCCTTCCTTGCCTTTGCCTTCCAGAACTTCCTCCACCTTGACCATGGTACCCTAATCCAGCAGATCGGGGCCTTTGAGAGACTTCAATGGGATTTTGAATACCTTGACTATTTCTTCCAAGACCAGAATCGGGGACAAAATTATTTCCAACCATCACCCTTCCTACCATAAGGGCAGCATTCGAAACTTCGGGAGGGGGTGGTGATGAATCCCGAGAAGCATGTATGGTAGATACCAGCTCAAATGAGTGATAGCTTGATTCAAATTCAGCATCAGGCTCCACATAAGGGATGGCCGTCTCATGGTAAATTCGATGATCCTCCTCGCCATAGACGGTGACCAGCTTCCCTTTTATCACAAACTTCACGGCTTGATGCAAACTTGAAGCACCTTTGCTCCGGTCGTATGAATCCAGGGGCGACCCAACAAGAAACCAAATGCAGTGGGAATATCTACCACTTGAAAGGGAATGTTGAAAACAACTGGCCCTATTTGAACATCGAGGTGAATCTCCCCTAGCACCTCCTTCCTTGTACCATCGAAAGCTCGCACAGAGGTCTTCGCAGCATGCATCCTGGATAGGCCTACCTTGAGACGGTGAAGAGTGCCCAGCGGGCATATGTTCAAGGCAGACCTGTTATCAATGAGCACTCGAGACACATGAGAAGCCTTGTGCTTAACAGATATGTAGAGTGTTTTGTTATGCCCCTACCCTCAAGAGGAAATTCTTCATCAGAAAAAGCAATCATGTCCTTAAGAATGACTGATCCCACAAAATCTTTCAGCTTATCTGCCTCAACCGTTTCCGGTACACGAATTTCACTTAACATCTTCATCAGCGACTTCTGATGCACAGGGGATATTAGCTGGAGTTCTAGCAAAGAGATCTGGGCGAGCATCTTTCGCAGCTGATCGACCACATTATACTCACTCGCCTTAATCACGGCCAAAAATTCCTTAGCCTCTTCATCAGTGACATGCTTTGCAAGTTGAGCATTAGCTTGAGCATAGGTTCGGCCAAACTTCGTAACAAGGTCAACATCTAGGCCATAACACCAAGGCACCGCCTTGTTGTTGACATACTCATACGGTTGAGGCATCTCAATCAGAATCTCTTCATCAAGCGTATCTTCTAGTGGGGGCACATCGGTGAGTGACGGATCTACTTCTTCCTTACCATCATTGAGAGCAACTTGCTCCTCTTCCCAATCGATAATAATATGGGAAATAGTAGAAACTATGCAGTTATGGTCAGCATAGACGATAATACCGTCTTCCACCATCGGGCAACCCTTTCTCTCATTAGTGACAGGGGAATGTCTTCATGATCTGGATAATATCCAGCTCTAACCAGTCCATTGTAGGCATCTACCACGTGCACCTTCGAGTTCTTGATTCGGACGACTTTGGGTTCCAAGATAGCATTCACCGCACCCTCATGCTCCGGTAGTGGATTTTTTTGGACATTTGGCCGAACAGTTTGAAACGAAAAGGCCTTCGTGTCCAAGAGGTTTTGGATCTTGTGCTTAAGGGTGAAACACTTGTCGGTTGAATGCCCCAATTCTCCGTTATGATAGTCACACTTCTTCGTCGAGTCATAGCCACGCATGCTTTCGTGATTAGGGCGCTTCGGTTCAGTAGAAAGCAGACCTTTCTTCCGGAGAATTACCAATACCTGAGATGGAGATCCAGGGAGGGGAGTGAATTGCCTTATGTTATTTGCTCGGGCAAATGATTGACGGCAAGTAGTTTGTTGCTGCCTTGCATTCATCTGGATGGCCGGGGCACGGTTGGCACCTTCTTGGCTATAAACTACATTCACATCCACAGCCGCTTCTCTCTCCTTCTTGGTGGAGAATCTCTTATTTGATGACTCAGCAAACCATCATTCTCTTATCCCCATCTCGATTTGTTCTCCGACAGGAATAAGCTGATTGAAACTCTCGACATATGTGCTCGCCATCCGATTGCGGAACTCAGACGGGAGGGTCTTCACAAACAACTTCATTAATTCCTTGTTAGTAGGCTCAAGAGTGATTTGGGCCGCCAGGTTTCTCCATCTCATAGCGTATTCTTTAAATGACTCGCTCCTCTTCTTTTCCATCCGCTCAAGATCCTCTCGGGAGGGTGCAATATCCATGTTGAATTTATATTGCGTTAGGAAGGCGTCGCCTACTTCATTCAGTGTCGAGAAGATTTATATTCTTCATTACGTACCGTTGAGGGCGGGCCCGGTCAAGCTTGCATGAAACGATTTGGATCATGAGAGGCTCGTTCTTGACATATTGGGCCATGCGCACGTGGTACATCGCAAATGAGCTTTTGGACGGGAAGTACCGTCATACTTCTCAAACTCCGGCATCTTAAACTTCTTCGGCATTTTGACCTTCTCATAAACCGACAAGTCAAACGGGAGCGAAGTGCAGGACTCTTGCAATTGTTTCAACTTCTCCTCAAGTTTGGCGAAGCGTTCATCCTGCTCTGCTTTATGGGCATTATCAGCGAGGCTTAGTCTTTTCGTCGGTAACGAACAGCGGGTCATCCTCCAAATCAGGCATGTTGACATCACCCACTTGGGCCTTGTTCGCCTGCTTTGGTGTTACTATCTCAGCAAAGGCTGGTGCAAGAGCTTGACTCACTTGGAGGGATTTTACTTGATCCGTCATAGACTGCATCGAGGTAAGCAATTGCGCAAGCTAACTTTCCATGGCAGACATGCGATCACGCATTTCATCCTGATCGGCCATTTTTGCTCTCGATCGTGTAATGATGGGTGACCATGGAGGATCCGTTATCACCTAATTCGGTAAAAGAGATGATGTAAGAACCAATTATAAGATTGGAAAAATGGTCCATGACAATGATCTAAACGCCTCATTTTATTCGAAATCAGAAACAAACTCCTAACAACGAACTAAGAATTGAAAATTCATGTTCCTAAACATTGCACTAAAAATTAAAAATACCGAATTCAAAATCCCTAAACATTGAACTAGGAAACCAAAACTATCCTATTTTATATGCTTTCGGGAACCCAACGCCTTGCGACACTTCTTATTTTCAGCTTCAAGCATTTCCACTTTCCACTTAAGATACTCAATTTGTGCTCGTTGGGTGGGCTTCTCGGTCACATCAGGGATAACTGGACGCAAGGCAGCAGGAATCCGGTGTTGTTGGATGTAGAACGCCGATGCATGGTGAATCTCTTCCTCGCCTTTCAGTCTCTTGGGCACCAAAATCTTCTCCAGGTGGCATTCACTCCACGCGGTAATGACCATCCAAATCTCTTTGAAGTAGTCGTAATCCTTACGAACAAAACGAACTTGGAACAATTCTGTCTTGAGGGACGGGGGAATTTCTTGAAGAGCTCTGTACTGACGGGCCACCCTATACGGGTAATAGGAAGTAGCTCCAAAAAGGCCCAGCAACGGAATTGGCTCATCATACTTATGAGAGAAGCGAGCTTCCTCGATGTGGAGCCACTTAGTATGCCATAAGAATGCCTTAGGATTGGGGTTTGTCAAAAAAATTAATCCAACGGGCATGCTATTTACGTGGGGAAAAACATTCTAGGACCGCAAACCTTTGTATGGGATGCCGAGAGTCATCAATCCTGAATTATTTTATAAGATGCCCGAACCCTCTTAGGTGGGAGAAAAACCAAATTTGTAAAAGTTCAGGGAGGGCACGCATTGTCCTTTCCTCCTTTTGTTTGAAACGGGTTAATGATAAAAATGTTTCAGCTAAAATCATATTCACGTAATTCAACCCGTCGCAAACCCGGTTAACCACCCAAGAAATTGCAGGATTAATGGCATTTTTTCGATAAGGAAAAACGATTAGCCCAAAAAATGCTAACATGAAAATCCTGGCTTTTGAAATCATTGGTTGGTTTGTAAAACACTTTTCCAGAAAGGAAAATGGGCATGCATAGCAATTGGCTTTGACAACCTTTCTTATTGCCTCGGCTTCTATTTTTAAAAATTGAGATAATTCAGAGATGGGATCTATGCCAATAGGCGGCCTAACAAGTTCCTTTTCCAAAGGCATTCCAATGGCAATACTTGTACTCCTCTAGCGTCGGAGTCGGCTCAAACTCACCAAAGATAAATGTGGAAGTCTGTGGACACCGAAGTGAGGGAGTGTCTGTATTATACCAGAATGGATGTTGATTTCTAACAGTGGGAGAAGTCGGGCGATTCTGGCTCTCACATATCTCTGGCCATCCTAATCCAACTGGTCCAGCCACATTTTGAGCTCTTTTTTTGGAGTGGAAATGAATTGTACGTCGGTTTTCCCCATCACATATAAAATAAGACAGACGACAAAACCTAATTGTCATGGACCAACAACAATATAAGTAAATAAATTACAGAGAATTTAAACAAACTTACTTTCACCATAAAGGAATAACAATCACATAGACACACGCATGAAATGTGAGGTTCGATTTCTATCTAAATGGCTTAACAAAGAGGAGCTAAGAGGATGATATGACCGTTGCAGTCTCGCATTAACGTGTCAAGTCCTCCTAACTCCGGCTCAGTCGAAAGAAATGCCCATTATCACGCAATCTCACGGATATGGACAAATACATTCGACACCATGAAAGAAATTTCGGGGAAGAGAAGGTCAACCTCTACATAGCAGTCCCGCTTTGGAGGAAGTATCCTTCTCAACACCATCCTAAAAATCCAATCGCGGCCCAGGTCTGACCGCAGGTTGTGTGTGTAATAATGTAGTGCTAAAAATAATACAACATGCATAACAGTTTAATCACAAACAACGCCTCATACATAAAAATAAACCATACATTCCTACTCCTCCCTGCAAAACAAAGGTCAGCAATCACTTCCCCTTATACCTCCCAATCTGCAAAAACATTTAACACCGTAAATGTTAGGGGCGTACCTGGTATTCTTGCTGCCAATCAAAAACATTTTTCAAAAAGAGAAAAATTGGCCTAAGTCCACTAAGTGTTTTAACACATATTCCCCAGTGGAGTCGCCAAGCTGTCACGACCTAATTTTTCAGTGCACCACCTAAAACTAGGTTAATGGATTACTAAGTCTCTAACTTAGCTCGGGCTCTCCCAGGCCCATACCAACTCGTGACTTATGTTTAAATATTTAACATGCAGATGAATTTTATTTAGGAGTCACCACTAATCATTTTTTTGGTAGGTTGATTAGACACCTAAGTAAAATAACGGGAGAATTATTTTACTCTTACAAACCAGAGACTAAAGTGCGGGGACTTCATTACATTAGACTACCCTAATGCCCTTTTGGTACCATTTTTGAAAAAATGTTTTGCAGGCAGCTTGAATTGATTTTAATTCACTTTCCTAACATGTAAGGTGATCACACGGGTGCACAGACCACCAATTTAACACTCAAGAAAGCAAATAAAAAAATGAAACACCTATCTCATAGTAATGAAATTATCTGTATTGTTAAATTAGAATTCAAATCAGCAATCCTAGATTTGATTTCTAATTAACAAGTAATCATTCAATTTTTGGGTTCACTTTATTTAATGAAAATCATGCAGTGCGTCTAATCTAACATGAAATGTTATGGCATGGCAAAATGTCTTAAACTATACGAATGAAAAAAAAAAAAAAAAAAAAACTAATCATTTTTCAATGAACATGCAATGATTAAATATGCAATTTAAATTAACAAAAATGACCTAATTCTAATGACGGGCAATTTCTAATTAAATGGGCCTAAAAACTAAATGATATGCATTTGATGTTTCTATTCCTAAATGACATGTTCATGACACTTTTTATTTTATTTTTTAAAATTGCAATTTATGCTAGAAATGGAAATAACTTATCCTAAGACATTTTTGGATTTTTTCCATGAAATTTGAAATTAGAAAAATGTGAAAATTATCTAGCTAGATTAAGATTCTATTTAATTTATATTAAGGATTAGGTTATGCTAAACCCTAATTTAAACCAAGATGTTATCTTAACTTAGCAATCCCTAACCTAAGGTGCAGTCTATCTAAATCAATCTAAACTTAAAATGAAATATGCAATTTTATTCTAATGTGCAATGACGTGCAAATGATGCTCTAATTCTATATGCATGATGATTTTTGTTATTTTTTATTTAATTTCAAAATTAAAATTTATATGTGATCAAACATACAACTCAAATAAAAAAACTAACAACCTGAATAAAATCCCTATTCTAGATGTGTAAGATAAAAAAAAAAAAAATATTCCAAAATAAACTGAATCCTAATTTAGATATTTTTGGATTTTCTTAGTGATTTTCCAAAACAAACAATTATCAACTAAACATTAAATCTAAACAATCAAGATATTCAGCAAATAAAAGATTAAAATAATCGAAAAAATAACCTATTGTCTCACAGGTCAAATTAATGATTTATTCTAACCCTAATTATCACGACAAAGATATTCAAAATAATTAAAAATCTGATCCGAAGTCTTACGGATCAAATTAATAACTATATTGATTGCAATTAAAATACTGTCAACAAACCCCCAAAAATTAATATAATTAAAAAAATGGCCCGATATCTTTCGGGTCAAATTAGTAATTACAATAATTTTAGGGAAGATCCTGCGGATAATGCCTACAAAATTCACGAAATGAGATCACTTCAAATTTACACAATAGCAACTAAACTTAAAAGAAATAAATGAAATAAAATCAATAGAAAAAGAAAATAAAACTACCTAATTCCTTTTCCTTTTCTTTTCTTTTTTTTTTTCTTTTTCCTGTTTTTCCCTTTCTCCTTTTTCTACCCAAAACGCGACTTGCTCAGTGGTGGATCACCGGAGGTGGCTGGTCGTGGTGGTTGGAGCTCCGGCGAAGGGCAGCCGCGAGCGGATCGGCGCACCGGCAGGGATCGAGCTCGGTCTGTAGGCGGATCGGCGCACCGGCAAGGGCTTCGGGCGTCGCTGACGACTGAGCCAGCGGCTACTGGTATCGCTAGAGCTCGAACAACTGCAGGGTCACGAGGAACAGAGGACTGGACGGCTCGGCGGAAGACTTGTGCGGGTCCTTTGGCAAAACGAGGGAGCGGCGATCGGCAAATGGACCTAGTGTTAGGTTGCGGCGGCGGCGAGGCGGCGCTTGAAACGGGGCTACCGTCGCGGGGGCTCGGCGGCGACGGCCGCGGAATCGCGGGATCTGGAGGTTGCGGGCGGCGCAGGAGCAACGGCGGCAGGGCAGGGGAGTGTGCTGGCGCGGTGGAGGCGGCACGGGTGGTCGCTCAGGTCGTCGCGGGTCCGGCACGAGCTGCAAGGGCGGCAGAGGGTTGTAGGCGACGGAACTAGTTGCAGGCGGGGTAGGAGCAGCGTCGGATCGTCGACCAACGGGATGCAGGCGCTGGGTTGAGGATTTTAGATCCGGTTCGAGTCTGGCTCTAGCAGGGCAGCAAGGAGCTCAGGACCTGCAGATCACAAGCGAAGGAGAGCAGACGCAAATCGATGCTCGGGCGGAGGCACTACAGGTCGCGGCTACAGCAGGCGTCACGATTGGTCTTCGCGGCTGTGGCGGCAAGTGGGACAGCGATGCGGCGGCGTGGGGAAGGGTGGATCGGCGGCGGTGCAGCTCTGGGTTGCCGGGGAGGAAGACAAACAGTCCTCCTCCTCTTTTTTACTTTTTCCTCTCTCTCTCCTCTGCTTTCCCTTTCTCTGTTCGCACGCCCCTCACCCTCTGTCTTCGTACACTCTCTCTCCCTCTCTCTCACGCCACTCTTCTGCTGACTTTTCCTTTTCACTGCAGCGTGTCAGTAAAAAGGAGAAGCTCTCTTTTACGAAATTGGAATAATTTTTTATTTCTTGGCTGGGGAACAATTTCTGAGCAAAAAAACCCGTTTGATAACTGCACAAAATTTCTATTTACGGAACAAAAAAGAACGAGAAACACGTTTGGTAAGCGCACAAAATTTCTGTTCTAGAATAAAAAAAAAAAAGAAACACGTTTGGTAACTGCACAAAATTTCTATTCCAAATTTTATTTTTAAAAAAATTAAAATAAGAAAAGGAATAAATTTCTAATTTGTTTGGATTATTTTTCATATCCCAAGTTGTTTGGATTATTTTCATGTCGTCATTGCATGATTCTTCAACGAGATGTTTTCAAACAAAAGTTAAAATACGACCAAGTCAATTACATTAAAAATTCAGACATCTATTATGACACCTAAATTTGGAAAATCCAAAGAATGATCTATCACGTGTGGAATCAAAGCAATGAGTAAGATCCACGCTATAAAGCCATTTATACGAGTCCTCCTACTCATCATGAATTACGGGTCATCCATTTTAATTTCACTAATTGCATGTAAATTGTTGCTACATAAGTTAAAGGTCTAGACTTGACCAGTTCATGGGAGTATGAGATATTTAACAAATTTGCAAGTGGCCGAATCTCCGAGCCCAATTTGGCAAAATTGTTACTCTCTCTTAGCAAAGTACGAGACAAAGTAGCAATCTTTAAATGCACAGCTCACGCACTCTCATTTATGACCTCGAAGTAGCAATGGACATCTCCCTCCCCCTCTCCCTCTCCCTCTCTCTCTCTCTCTCTAGTTGGAAGAAGAAAGATTTCTTCTTGTTCGGTGACCTTACTTAACCTTACGAGACAAGCTAAGGATCTCTATACAGAAAAAAAAAAAAAAAAAAAAGGTTCAATTAACCTTTTTACAAATTTCTGATCCTTCTTTGCGTTGAATTTGAGCTGCAATCAAGTATCGATTGGAACACCAAGACAGTCACCAATTCAACTTCGGACAAAAACCGAAGTCAAGAGGCTAAAAACCTCGAGTTCGAACAACAAGGGACTGAAAAGTCACTAAACTACAAAAAATTAAACCTTTAGAGAATGGAGTTGAAAGTGCCACATGACTGAATCATTGAAGTTCCAACACTCATTGAAAGATGCTGAAGAAATTGATGCACTATGTAGGCCTCTCATAATAACAGCCAAAATCGTAAACGGACCTCTCTCGGAGAGCTATTATCCAAAAAGCAAATGGACCACCCTCGCCATCAATTGGGGGTGGGGGGGAGGGCTAGAAATTTGAGAGATTCCAAAGAGAAAACAGCCATAAACAAACCCAGCTGTGAAAATACTCTCGAGTGTCCACACGGTGGTGGCCTTTCAGGCACTCATGCAGCCTTGGGGACTAACAAGGCCATGTTAGTGAGGGACCCCGTCGGCTGCCAATTCTTGATCCAACCAACCTAAATCTAGGCAACACCATTAAATTTTGGGACTCACATGATTGAATACTCGGTCCCTCATTCGTTTTTCTGGGTATGGTTTCACCATTGCAATGATCATCTACAAGACATTTTCTCAAACTCAAGACAGTTGTAGGTAATTCTCTGCAGCAACAGCAATTGCAGCAGCGGTGGTATCCAATAGATATTGCCGAGAGAAGGGAAAATTTAATCAAGCTCGGCTACATTGTATATAATACACGCTGAAGCTAATATGATAGCTTTTGAACGGAAGGACTTGAGAAAATCAACTACATGAGATGGAATGGATTGAAACACTGTTCTAATATAAACTTATCGAAAGCCCCCCATCGCCAAAGAATGACACATTCTGAATGTAGCATTATTATATTAACCATGAGAATTTTCTACGGAAGGACATTGGAATTTACAAGTTACGCTCTTCGGATTCTTGATGTCTAGGCGCCTCATTTATAGAAGTTACGTTTTCTCGGGCACTGCCACCAGTTTATGGCGCTTTAGTCTCTATCAACCCGATCTGCGACCTGTTGCCATTAACACGCCCTGCATCCCTTCCATCTCTACGATCCTGAGTAAATGATAAGAGAATTAACAGAGCACGTACCTTAAGATAAGCATAGCTAGATAGGAAATGCTTCAAGTGAAGAGCAAGAGTCAAATCTTGAAGTGCAATTACGAATTAAGAGTGCAAACTTAAGGTAGATCTTGCGAGACCCACGAAGAGATTACGGACAACCAATCGGCCAAGGCAAAGTTAGAAACCATCACTATTATCAAATCAATCATAATTAAAGTATTTGTAACAAACTATGCGGGTTGTCGACCTTATCATCGAAGTAGAGAGGAGGGAACAATAACGAGTTAACTCCACCTTCATAAATCATCAATCTTGTGCCACTCAATTATATACTAAGACATCACTTAGCATTACCCCACCCTATTGTGAATATTAGGGCAAATTCGAAGAAATTTGGGAAAACAACAAAAAAAAAAAGCTAAATCATGTATGTTAGCATACGCACATGTGAGTAAAGCAAAATATTCCAATGAAACGAGAGACATACATCTTTGAAAGGAGACTCCTCAGCTTCAAGCATGTGTACTACGTGACCCATCTTCGGCGCTTACGTACGGTAGGGTCAACACATTTTAGAGCTACTAGAAGTACCCGCTTCAATGCCCTTGACGTAGGCTTCTCGGGCAACTTGGGGTCCAACACTCCCTCTGGGTTCTTGTCGGTAACCATCTTCTTGAGCCAATCAACTAAATTCACCTGTCAATTTCTCTCAACTTTTAGCAAAACGAGAGAGGGTGGAAAATGGATAAAGTCTAGTTAACTGGGAAAAAGAAGATTTTCGCAAAATTTCATTTGATCGATGGGAACTACGAAAGATAAGTCCTTTGTATAATGCACACCTCTTCGGAGGCGGCTATAATCAACGGGGTTTCTCCCGAAATTATCTCCATGATCAGAATACCAAAGTTTTGTATATATCACTTCTTTCATTGAGCATGCCCGTACTCGCATATTCGGGGGCTACGTAGCTGCAAAACCAGCAATAATGAAATTGAGTTCATTCTGGCTTCAAGAAAGACATAGAAAGATTGGAAAGAGTGTGAGAAGCTATACAGACCCAAATGTTCCCATCACGCGAGTTGTGATATAACTACTATCGAACGGAAGCAGCTTGGCAAGGCCAAAGTCCGAGACTTTAGGGTTCCGGTGCTTGTCGAGCAATATATTACTCGATTTAATATCACGGTGTACCACTTTCGGTTCAAGTCCCTCATGAAGGTAAGTCAACCTGTATTTGTAGCAAGAGGAAAGAAAATCGTGAGAACAAGGAGAGTGGACAAGACAAATGCTAAACAAAATCGTGTATCTTGAACCTTACCCTTTGGCGGTTCCCAAGATAATTTTCATCCGTATCTCCCAAGTCAAAGGACTACAAGGACCAACATCCCCATGAAGCCCTTTGCTCTAAATTCCCATTATTGACATACTCATACACAAGCATCTGAATGACAAGAACCCAGATGTCATTTGAAAATCATTTGGAAACCTCGCACCGAATTTTGAATAATAATAAATCGAGATACGTTCAACAATGAATGCACACACTAAGCGCCATCGCAGCACATTTTCTCGTACTCAACATAAGCAATTTAAGCGAAAGGAAACAAAGGGAGCGCAATGTACCTATGAGCACCTTCAGCACAGTAGCCAAGCAACCTGACTAAGTTCTTATGCCGAACGCGCCCAATTGCTTCGACTTCGACTTTGAACTCCTTCTCAGCTTGCCCCCTAAGATACCGATATACACACATACACACAAAGTCCAGTATCAACCACTTCCTCCGACATTAAAAAACAATACAAAAAAACACCACATTCCCAGCAAAAACCCAAACCCCACAAAATCCACAAACAACACAGCTGCCCGAAAGGCAAGATCGAATTTCACACAAAAACCAACAAAAACTAAAATTGAAACGCTTTTTGTTATTAAGCAAGTTCTTGGCAGCGACTGAGTCTTGTCCTCCAAAAGACCATAGTACACAATCCCATACCCTCCTTCGCCGATCACATTTTCATCGGTGAACTCGTTCGTGGCGGCCTTGAGCTCTCGGAGAGTATACCAATGCCCCCGGCCAGTGCGAGACCTCGGCACGACGGCGGCCGCCCGATCGCCGCTCTGGGGGCCGCCCTCCCGCCGCCGCCGCTCCGTGGGAGGACGACCCGTAGTACCTCTCCGACTCTCAAAGATAAATGGCTTTAGGCGACGGAGGAAAGCGATGGCTCCAACTCTCATAGTCGCGATCGCGAATCGGGAACTTTCAAGGTTGTTGCGGGTGGAGGATTTGCGGGGTGGAAAAACCCTAACGCGGCGATGGCGAACGAAGATGAAGAGAGGGAAGATCCGTCGGAGCAAACGCTCCGTCCGTTTCGTGAAAATATACCTTCTCGTGGCCGGCGGCAACGGGGCCGGCGGCGGCAGGGACCGGCCGGCGGGCGACCGGAGAGTTTCTTCGGACGAAGGGGTGAAAGCTTCGTGAAAGGGGGGTAAAATTTTGGTTAGCCGGTTCTATTTCCCCCTTTTGTTCTCGGGAGATCTTGGCCGTTCGTTTACGAAATTTCTTGGCTGAAAGTCTTTTCCAGGTTTCTCCTTTCTTATTCCGGGAACAAAGAGAAAGAAAATGTTACCGTTGCCTTGCCAAAAAAGTCTTTTCCCCCTTTTTACTTCAGCCGAGAGAAAAATCATTGAAAAAGACCCCCTTTTAACCCTATTCTGAGCGAGAATCGTTCGTTCGATCTGCCGAGATTTGCATATTTCGACCCAATCGCTAAGGATCATCCTCCGGAGATGAGATATACGCTCAACAAATTGATAGCCCCCAAATTCTTTATGAAGATTTTTTTTAAAAGATAATTCACTTTAACCATTAAAGATAAACCATTAACCGACTTTAAAATCTTTCAAAAATCCAATCTGCAGCCAAAATATTCTACCCTATCAATCATCCATTATCTTCCCTTTTATTTCATTTTCATTTTCCATCATTTTTTCTTTTCATTTTTTATTAAGGATGAATTGAATACTAAATGAAAATAAAATGCTTTATAAAAATAGTCAAAATTTTAGGTGTCAACACACCTCAAGAATTAAATGTCACTTGCTTGAATTTTACCAACTAAATACAAATTGCTTTTTACCAACTGAATGCAAGTTGCTTTGAGTCAGGACCATGAAGCTTATAAGAATTTTCATGACCTCATAGCAGCCGGGTCTTCACACTCATGTCCAAGATTATTATAGGGGAAAGAGAGGTGTGTGTGTTGAGGGGGGGGGGGGGAGGGGAGTGGGGGTTGGCGCGGGGGCGGGGGACACAATGTTAAACATTGACATGCGGCAAAGAAAGACAAGGCGACGGATATTGACTTGACATGTTATGTTTATCATCGACATTAGAATAGCAAGAAGCTACTCCAAGAACTGCCCAAAGCAAGATGGGTCCACCTAAAAATAAAAGTGCCAAACAAAAAGACCGATGACCACCAAGTCTTTCGGTTTTATATTTGCTTAAAGTGGAATCATGTTCCGAGTTTGTAATCTATACAAGTGAAGTTACTCGTTGAAGGGCTTTCTCTCATATTCGCCTCTTCAATTGCACAAATTAATTGGACAAGTGCTCTAAATTTCTCAGTTCATTAGAGAAACTGTACAAGGACTAGGAGGACTGTGCTAAAGATACCTTAGGAAACTATTTGTCATTGAGCAAAGAGAATTCCAAGCTGTGACCGTCATTTTTTGCGGAGGACCATGATGTGGATGGAGCAAGCAAGTTCCCGAAACTGCAAGCCAAATTGGTGTCCTCATCTGTTGACAGCAAGATCATTGCATATCTTGTAAAGTCATAGAGCTCTAGAACTGAGACGTGCTGGTTGTGCAATAGTAGGGGTCATCAAGTTTATAAGCAAGCTCACGATGGAGCACAAGCATCAGAACTAACAGTAGAGTCTAGTAAAATGTAACTGAGGATCTAACTCAATCACTATGTCATGAGCTCGATTTGATCATCAGTTTCTTGAAGCTTAAACCGAGAATCATGACGAAGAACGATGGCAACAGACATTATCGGTAACACAAGTGGGTATAGGGTCAAGTAACGAAGTGCTAAGGGCGGGAGAAGAAATTGGATTAAGGCTTTGATTGTCAAAAAGTCTAGTTCAGAAGGCTTAAAATCATGAGATGGAGGACCAAAACCTGGGCAAGATCCGCCGAAAACTCTATGTCTTAGCGGCGTTCAACTTGTAACGTCATGCAAGCTTAACATTTCGTCATAGTACAACCGAAGTGGAAACTTTGGTAGGTGTATCTCTCGCATATATTTGAAAAGAAATCTAATAGAAAACTTCACTTTTTTGGAAAAGAAATAAACGCACTAATTCACCAATTAAAGTGCACACGTTAAGTTCATTATTATAAGGATCCCTACTCTGCACGGCGGTGTTGATATAGAGAACTCCATCGATCGATGAGTTGCTAGGTGTATCTCTTGGAGCCGATTGGAAGCTTCTCTCTTTTCTCTCTTCGTGTTTTAATTTCATATCGAGATCGCCCACGATTCCCCCATTCGAGATGTTATATATATTCGACGTTTTCCAGTTTTGTTCAATCAAGAGTACATACATAACTAGGCGCGGTGCAGAATAATTTATTTCTTAGCCAGAGTTATCTATCTAGGCTATTAAAAACACCCTTAAAAACACCGAATGAGTTTAGTTTCTTCTACCGACCAAAAAAAAAAAAAAAAAAAGTTTAGTTTCTTCTCGATTCCCAAACCATGCGCACACCTATAATCATTACAGGTCACAGAGCAAGTGACATTTTACACATTCTACAAATGAAGATACAGAAGAGGGAGAGGGGAGAGAGAGAGAGAGAGAGAGAGAGAGAGATCCTCTATACATATGGAAATGGTAATTACAAATAAAATAGTTCTCTCGTGCATATGCACAAGACAACGGAAGGAGTAAACTATAAACATGTGGAATTACTCTATGTTATCTATCAACCACGCGTCCACACCCCAAATAAAGAAAAAAATTAAGTACGCTCGTTCGAGTTTGTATTAATTTTATTCACCAGATTTGTTCTTTTCTAGTTTGTATCCTTTTGAATCTCGGAATCTATCTTGTCATGCCATGCCAATATTGAACAATTCAATGAGATATTTTCTCGGGTTTTTACACACTCAGAGCAATATATTCTCACGGAATGGACAAGCCGGAGACGCTGGGGTTCAAGGAGGCGAAACGGAGCAGCTCCTCGTCGGCGTCAAGCGCATCCATGTCGGCTTGGCTCAACGTCAGCCAGACCTCAACCGTGTCGCCGTCCCTCGCGTCCACCAGGACAATGCTGTTCTTGTACTCTACACCCACAAGGCTAACCCATGCCGGCCTCCCCCACCCGAAGTCTGCAGCGTCATAGAGCCCGAGCCCGCACCAGCTGCTGCAGTTGTAGAAGTCGACGGCTCCGCTGTTGATCAGCATGCCGAACTTGGTGGCAGCCTCGACTATCGCCGTGCAGCTCTCTCTGCCACCGCTCAACCTTGGTGTGTAGTTCGCGAAGTACTCCCTCTTCGCCTCCCTCATGTGGCTTACCAACTTCTTCAGCTCTATCTCGCTCTCCTCCGCCCAGGGGGGATCTCCACCTTGAAACCTCCAACGAAGTTACCCACCGTGGTCTCCGGGAGTGGCTCTGGGAGCCTTCCCCGGAGGTTCACTGCTTGGGACAGCAGTGATTGCCGCGCCGGATCGTTCTTCCTTGAAGCTCGGGCCACACATCTCCACACGAGGGCCACCACGGCCTCAACTCGAGTTGGCTCCGGCACGGCCTCACTGGCAGCAAGCGGGGTAATCTGAGTGGGATCGAACACGTACCTCCTCGTCGTGCACCTCACTTTCGGGAGCACCACCGTGGGTGAGGTGGCAGCTAATTCTGCCAGCGGCGGGAACTGCGCTGACGCCGTGTTGAGCGGTGGGATCTCAATACCAGCGCTGACTTCGCCGAGGAGGGCAGCAGCGGACCACCCCTTGATGAAGGTTCTTAGGGTGGAGGCGTCGGCGATCTTGTGGGAGATGCAGACCCCGATGGCGAGGCCACCACAGCCAAAGTTATTTGCCTGGATGAGCATGAGGCGTCCAGTGGAGGCCTCTGGAGACTCGGTGTTGATGGGGAGGAGCTTACGCAGCAAGGCCGGGCAGGGGCGATCGAGGATATGGGAGAGAGGGCTGTTTGCTTTGGCTTCAACAAACTCGGCGCCGCTGTCATCGCAGTCGATGTAGAGGTTGTCCCTGATCCTCCCAGCGAGGGGGTAGAAGTGAGCGAGCACCTTCGATAGCGACGACTTGAGACGACTCGACTGGTGGCAAGATGAGGTGCTCGCGTTCGAGGCGTAGAAGAGGAGGACGGAGGTGTAGAGGATGGGAGTGAGTTGATCGAAGACGGAGAGCTTGAAATTCTTCTCGTGATCTGGTGTTGGAGACGACGGCCTGATGGTTTCTTTGGCGACGAGCTTGACTTTGAATTCGACTGTCATCTTGAGAGAGAGAGAGAGAGAGAGATGTGTAGGCACAAATATGAAAATCCTCTTGCTCCCTATTTATGAGAGAAGCGTTGCTGGCTGGACACTAAAGATAGTCTGATGTATATTAGATGAATAAATCCAAAGGTTATCATTCTAGCCCAAGCCATGGGATATCCAACTCCAAATTCCAGGCGTTGGATTTTATTCCGAAATCAAAGTTATTCTAGCCAAAAAAATGAAAAAAGAGTAAGACTGGAGGAGAATCTATGTAGGGGACTTTTTTTGGGGACGGAATCAATACAGTGAGGTTGTCGCACGTATCTATAGTAATTCATATAGTCACTTCTTCCCTTTGGAGTCTACTCCAAAATGACATACTCGATCCTAATTAAATTCAAAAAATTTCACTAAACGACATCGAAATCGTCCATCAATCAGCCAAAAGCTCCAGCTTTCTTGGCTTCTAACGTTTGGCAATATCAACATCTCTCACGTTCTAAGCATTATCTCCAGTAAAGTAATCCTGATTTTCTTTTTACTGATATCTTTGTAGGTGATTTCTTCGTTCGGCAAAACTAATGGTTCTTCGCTTGCAACTGGCTAGTTAGTAAGCCATATTGACTTGGAAACCCTCGTCCTTGTTATCTTGCCCAAACTAACCCTCACCTAAACCCTTGTCGTGAACTTGACTTTTGTGATTTATTTGATTTCCAATTGGCCATCACATGTTCATGTAGAGAAGACAAATGTCACATGGATTTGAAAACGAATAATTGCTGCGTAGATTGCTGATGAAACGAGCGATTTAGGGGATACAAGATAGGATACGCTCGCATTTAATACTTTCATTGAGGTCATGAATTTTTGTTTTTATAGACTGATGGCCTCTTAAATTTTCAAATATGACAACTTATGGTCAGCTCGAGAACTTTGAATTTCTACGTCACGCATTATGAGATGGATCGCCTATTCAATTGACCAATGCTTAGTTTCGACCTAAACATACCCAGTAATAAGTTAATTAAAAGATAGTCAGTGCAAAGTAGGAAGAGGATCCACAGCGTCCTCATAAATCTCTCAGAGATGTTAAATATACATGCCCACAGCAATATATGATCACGAAATATTACGGGTGAAAAAAACCCTAGATGGTCTTGCAATCATTCATTCACAACTTTAGACTCTTCTAAGCAACTTTTGTTATCACACTAATTGAGGTTCATAATTACTACAAAGAGTTGGTCAAATTAAGGGGTTGTTAAGGAATGCAGATAAAAGTCTGTAAATGATATGAAAAGCTGGCAAATTAGGAAAATTACATTAACGCCGGCAAGTAAATCAAATGAAAGCTAACGACCAAATATTGTGAGGTAACTGAATGGGAGAAAAGGTGGCGAGTCATGGTAATTTAAGTAGGTAATCTATGAGAGTTAGTAAATGTAAGGAATAGCTAATCAAAGCAAATAAAAAGTTTATAACTTACTAGAGAATTCGGTAAATTAGAAAAACACTATCAAGCATTGCTAAGCAACTTAAAGGAGAGATGGTAACCCAAAACTAACTGATAATTAATCTGACAAAAGTTAGTAAATTACTCTTATTTAGGCTGGTAATTTCATGAGTAGTTGGTACAATATGAAGTGTTAATGAGTTGTTCAAATTACCAATTTCGTAGAAAAATTTGTAAGTTTGCAATATTACCTAAAAAAGTCAAAGGCTAATTTTTTTTACAAGGCTATTGAAATATACCAGCACATAAACAAAATCCACACTTTTTGACATAAAACAATAGAATCTTGCCGCCCTATTTACAAAGACTAGATTAAGATTATCGAAGAAAGTATGGCATAAATAAGTTTACTAAATCAAGACAATCACATTTCAAGAATCTATCAAACTTACTGAAGCTTGCACTAAAAAACCGTGTACTATTCATATACAGTGATTAGTTTAGCCCATCACGTTACCGTCTAGACAATAGCCACCTAGATAAATGTTGGATAGAAAGCCGGGACATAATGCAAGGATATCGTGGTCATTTACGTCGGAGTTTTACAAGGAGGGGCTTGGAATCCAATGCGCAGTTCTGCACTTATGATTGGCCAGATCGATACAAGACCTTAATTTCAGAGATCTTCCAATTTAATTAAAGACGGGTAAGAAGCTGTCCTTTGAACTTCAAGCAAAGAGTTGTCCACCAAAGATATTAAATGAAGACAGAGAAATAAACTCCGCCAAAATAAAATGGAATTGAACGAATGCAAGAAAAGAAATGGCTGCGAGAGTGCTGATTATTCACGTTGGGATCGCCCATAGAGATTGAGGGGTTGAGTGGACTTTTCTGTTTTTGGGTGGGGGTGTTAGATCCGATGAAGATGGCTTGAACCCAGCAAGATCCAGGTGACTTTGCCGAATAAGATAATCATCTGCGTTTAGCGCAGAGTCCGATGGCCAAATCCTGTTTCTGATGTGGGTATGTGTCTGCTTAATTACAGCTGTTGTTGTTTCTCGTCGGACGTGGTTCTGGGGTGCAAAACCTCTTGTTTTAAAAGGAACAAATGGATCAATTTTCCAGGGTTTTTGTTTGTGCTTGCGTTGTGCACTTTTTTGTCTTTCTCCTAAAGATAGAGCTCGTGCAATAATGCATGTGCATGTGACTCTCTCTCTCTCTCTGCGGGAGGTCAACTGTAGTTCCAGCAGGAATTCTCTGGGGTCCCTGTAATCTCAAGTAGGAGAAGATACTTTGTGTACAGCGGTCATACTCCGTGAAGAAGGCGATTGATAACACTTAAAGGCTTTCCAAACTTAAAAAAGGTTGAATTGTGTCTCGCGCAACCAACTCGTGTTGCTTCTTCATTTTTCTTTCAATATGAGATAATACCATTCTATATGATACAACGTCATTACAAATAGTTTAGTTAAATCCACCAAAAAAAAAAAAAACTCACAAAAGATATTAGCAGATAATGCGAGATTTTTAACATATTTCACTTATATTATCCAATCGAAAGAGCATTTTTCTTCTTCTTTTTTTTTTTCTAAGGCCATTATCAAATAGCTGTTGCATTTCATTCCAACCATAAATGCGACAAAATCACGTGAGCCAGTTGGATAGACCCCATGATTTACGGCTTTAATTCAGCCATCGAGCAATAATTAAATATATATATCTGTATACCCGCCATCTACTACGAGCACGTCATTTCTTTTTATAATGGCCATTTCGCATTTAAATATTATCATTATCGAGAGACAAAGAGAGAGAGAGAGAGAGAGAGAGAGAGAGAGAGAGAGAGATTTCTCTAAAATTTAGGCTCGTGCTACTTCTCCTATGGGAACGTCATTCTTGTTCGTTTACAAATTGTTAGCTGAGCCACATCAAGGGAATAATGAGCAGACAAATTTCAAAGGAGCCGACGACAGACCAAAAAGAGATCTCTAATCATAATTTTTTTGGTTGTCAGAAAGATGAATTAATTTTTTAATTTCTGTTGCAATGATTTGTCCTGTCTAATAGTAACATTGGGAGCTGATGAATAGCATTTCTTAATACGGTTCGACACACGGTATATGACAATGTTGGAGTTTGTCGCATCAAGGTCGAGCAAAGGGAAGAACATGAATCGATAATTTCCGAATAAATAATAATTGTATATAAATATATTCATGTATTACATACATATAATTCCTATTTCGTTCCTTTTATTTTTCTTTCTTGTTGGTGGAACTTGTTGGTTCTGCGTTTCTGTGTTTTTATTTGAGATAGCTGATCAAGATGCTCTTTTAACATTTATTTTCTCTCTTAACCCTAATTTACAAGCAGCCATTTTCTTTTCTTGAATCTCTTTCGCGATTTTTGTTTTGTAATTTTTATTCTTTACATAGGACGAAATGAACTTGTCTTCTTCCTCCAAATGGGAAAATAGAATAATGAAAATTCAAAGGAGCAGTTTACTAAAATCTCGCCTCATCCCCATCCCGTCTGTCCCGAGCATGCTTATGCTGAGCGTAATTTTAAATAAATAAACATATTTAAATTTGGTGTCATGCGATTTTTCAATCCTGGAAAGAATGTAAGAAAAAATTATCATCAATTGGTAGACTAATAAAGAAGACAACAAGACCTGTGTTATATAAAACATAACATAGAAAGAGGTAAATTCCAATATTTAAAATAATCAATTTGCATTTTCTATGGAGCCATATCTTGGCTTTTCCCTCAATATATATTTATCCATTGACCAATACTATTCTTTGAGGTAGGTTTAACTCAGTCATGCCAACATCTTTACAATCTTAGATCTGTCCCTACTTTGACCTTGCCAAAAATATCAATCGAAAAGGAAAAAATGAGTTCTGATCATATTGCTAAAAGTTGCGAATGTATATAGCAAGCTAATTGATCGACCATATTCGTGCTAGGTGATAAACATAGCAGTCCGCTATTTGGTGTTGGACATGAGTTTGCTTAAGTTTACAAAGCAAACGGGCAAGTGATGCTAATGAGAAAACCAATTGATTGCAACTCTCAATTTATTCTTACTAAGAGTTGTTGTTAAAAGGGCTTTAGGTTTTATTCTTGATGAGTCACTAAACTCTCTCTTGCCACAGAACCTTCTTGGTGGGTAACCTTCTTGAGTTTATGAATTACATTTATGAGATATTTCAATGAAGTTTATCTATTCTCAGTATGGCCAAATGGAAAATAAAGCCAATCTCAAAGTAGTATGGGAGTCAAAATTTCGTATTTTTTTTTTTTTTATGTCACCCTAAGACTGCGTTTATTTGTTAGGACTATAATAGGGAGAGGATTGAATAAAGTGGGATAAAAAAAATTCTCCATGTGGACATATCTAATCCTATCAAGTGTACGATACACTTTGAGATAAGGCATGTAGGAAAATGTGACAGATATTGACTTTTTGCTTATCATCAAAATTAGATAATCAAGAAGCTACTTGTAGAACTGCCTAAAGCAAGACTGGTCCACCCACAAATAAAAATGCCAAACAAAAAGACAGATGACCACCAAGTTTTTCGGTTTATATATATATAAATAACCGAGGACTCCACCACGGGCCCCCGTGTCCGGACGGTACCAAAGGGCCGAATCCCTATACCTCGGGGGAGATTAGCATAAGATCTCAACATCATGGCCCCTCACTTACAATGCTAACAACTGCGAGTTTCGAACTCTTGACTTCGGCGATGAATGAGAGACTCTCGACTAACATAGCTACCCATGGTTGGGTATTCAATTTATATTTGTTTGAAGTGGAATCAACTTGCTTATTTTAAAAGAAATTTATAGAAGTAAAGTTACTTGATGAAGGGCTTTCTCTCAATTTGCCTTTTCAATTTGCACAAATTAATTGGACATTTTTCTTTCGAATGATCTAAATTTCTTAGTTCATTAGGGCAGCTGTACTAGGACTAGGAGGACTATGCTAGAGATATCTTAGGAAACTATTTTTAATTTAGCAAAGAGAATTCCAAGCTATAAGCATCAATTTTTGTGAAGGACCATGCTATTGAGGTTGTCCTATATCAATTGTGAAAAGAACTAGTGAGAGAAAGTCTCATCTTTTGAACTAGCTTTCAAGTGAGAGAGACCTAAGACCACCCAACACGCGGGATAAGTACACTAATGGTGCCAAAAGTTGTGTACGGCGCTCACTTTGGTGCCAAAAGTTTCCGCCGGATCACTTAAATGCCAAAAAATTTGAAAAACGCTCACTTTGGTGCCAACGCCGATCTGAACCGCCGATCCGAACCGCCGAAATCCGACGTGGCCTTTTTTTAATAATTTTTTATACTGATGTGGCTCGCCGGAAAGTTCAGTCAGCGTGTAAACAGCCAAACGACGTCGTTTGGCGTCTTAAATCCCAAGTCGAAACCCTAAATCCCCAAATCGAGAGAGAGAGGCCATGGCGGCGGCGTTGTCTTCTTCGCCGAAGAACAACACCAGCGAGAGAGAGAGAAGCCATGGCGATATCGTCTTCTTCCCCAAAAAACGACACCAACAAAGAGAGAGAAGCAATGGCAGCCGCGTCTTCTTCCCCGAAGAACAACACCAGCACCAGCCACTCTTTCCCTCGCACACCTCCTTCATCTCTCTCTCTCTCTCTCTACACCCTTAATCCGCCTTCTTCCTCCTCCTCCTCTGTCCTCGCCTCCTATTTTCCCATCACTTCTTGGCCGAGCGATGGTGACCGAGCACGGTGGCTGAGCGACGGTGACTGAGCGACGGTGGCTGAGCACGGTGGCCCAACGACGATGGCCGAGCACGGTGGCCGAGCGACGGTGGCCCAACGACGGTGGCCGAGCACGGTGGGTCGGCGAGGCTGAACAAAAAAAAACCCTAATTTCAAAAAACCCTAATTTCAATCACAAATGGGCTATACGACGTCGTTTTTCCTAAGCCATCCACGTAGGACGGCAAAACGACGTCGTTTAAGGGGTTTATCGAATTTTTTTTTTAAATATAAAGCCACGTAATCATTTTGGCCAGAAATTCTCGCCGTGGCACCAAAGTGAGCGTTTTTTCTCCGATTTGACACTTAAGTGATCCGGCGGAAACTTTTGGCACCAAAGTGAGCGCCGTACACAACTTTTGGCACCATTAGTGTACTTATCCCCCCAACACGCAAACATGAAGCAATTTTTTACATGGAAAACCTCCTTGTTGTGAGGAAATCAAAAATCACGGGACCAAAGTCCACCCAAAAATCTTCATTATCAACAAAATCAGATGAACAAAATTCTTCTCTAATAGATACTAGAGCTACTATGTAGCAAAGAGCCCAAAGTAATCATTCTTGGTAATACGCATAAATTTCACGAGAGATCAAGGATAAATCTAACTAAAAATGCAAGTTTTGATCAACCTATGAAAAGCCTGATATAGGGAACTTCAAACAAAAATCAAACGGTTCAAATTCAAGAAAAGTGTGCCATGAACACATTGGCAAAATTTCAGCTTAATTGGCCCACAAATCGACCTTTGGTGCCGGCTTGATGTAAATCATATTCTTCCCTAAACCTCAGATTTTTTGTTTTCTCATTCTCTCTTGTTACCATGCCGTAACTGATGTTTTTTGCAGTTATCACATAAAAGATAGTAAGAAATCTTATTTCTTCATATGATTTATTATATGATTTATTATATAGGCTCAAATCCTTTTAGACTTGCAATTCGTTAGACTTCCTCTACGGGAGAGAGAACCCAACTGACACATGATGTGGATGGAGAAAGCAAGTTCCCGAAACTGCAAGCCACATTCGTGTCCTCATCTATTGACAGCAAGATCGTTGCATATCTTTTACAATTATAGAGCTTCAGAACTGGGACGATCTGATTGTGTAACAGTGGTGATCAAGTTTCGAAGCAAACTCCCGATGTAGCACAATCAAAACTAACAGTAAATTTTAGAAAATTGTAACAGAGAATCTAAATCTATCACTATGTCATGAGTTCAAATTGATCATCAGTTTCTTGAAGCTCAACCTGAGAATCATGACGATGAAGGATGGCAACCGACGGACATTACAATAGAAGGATAGAAGAATAGGGTCAAATAACGCAACGTTACAGCCAAGAAAAGATATTGGCTTAGAGCTTTGATTGTCCAACAGTCTAGTTTAAAAGTCTTAAACCACGAGATGGAGGACCCAAACGTGCGTGAGATCCGCTAAAAACCCTGTGTCATAGCGCTGTTCAACGTCTTGCAAGCTTAACCTTTAGTCACAATACAATCGAAGTGGTAGGTATAGTGGAGAAGTCTATCGTCCGCCTAAAATTTCGATGGGCCCGGCCGCGATAGGTTGGCCCATCCCAAACGTCTAAGCTTTTGAAATCTAGCTCTTCCCAGAGTTCTGACCTCGGGGGCAGTAGTTATGGTCCAAGACGGTTGACCAAAAAGGTGAACATCTAGAGAGATTTCCCATCAGCCCGCGTAGCGACATGACCGAACCATGGAATGAGATTTGAGTTGAGATTTCACACCTGCTGTGGTTCCTGAAGGAGCCGGGACTAGGGTGAATTGCTCATTTTTCTTTATTTTCCTCCTTTTGGCTTCATCATGTCAAAGTCCATGTAAATATGCATATGTCACGATCGCCATTGGTATGAACTAAAGTGGCCTTGGTACGGCAAGTCAAGGTTACAAAGTTTGGTAGTGTGTATCTCACATATTTTTAAAGGGAAATCTACCAGAAAACTTCATTGTTTTGGTAAAAGAGATAAGTGCGCTGATTCACCAAGTGAAGTGCACATGATAACAGAAGTGAGCGGTTCTAAATTCCGTACAGGTTTCATCTAGAACTTAAAGATGAAACCTACCCATGGATTAGGTTCCTTATATTTTGGAACCTAAAACATACCTTGTATATTCTAAAACTTGAAACCTACCATGTGACAAGTTCCAAGATTCACCTATATTATTAATTAAACGATTGCAATAAATCATCGCATTTAATGATCACCACTCGTTGCTAACCATAATTTATATTTAAACACAAGAATAATATTAAAAATTAATAAAGTAAAAGTCTCGGCTATAAAATGGTTATACATTTATCATCGAACGCCATAAAATACAACAGGATCACGTGAAGATAGAGATCAAGAACAATACTAAAACTTATTTTGGGTTCTAGGTTCCATCCACTTAGAACCCGAAACCTAACAGTTGAAATAGATCCCCCGATTTTTGGAATCCAAAACCTAATCGGTAGAATCTTGAAACCTGAAATCGAATAGGCTTCCATTGGTTCAGTTTTTTGGTTCTTGATTCTATTTTGAAATCATGCTCACCTCTACATGCTAAGTGCATTATTATAGGAATCCTCTCTCCACACAATAATGTTAATGTAAAGAACTTCATTGTTCGATAAGTTGTTGGGTATGAAGTCATTTTTATGAAACAAATTATTCATGGATACAAAAGGTAAAAACTTATATTTAAAAAAAGAAAAAAGAAAAAAAGCCCCAGATCTGTAGGGTGATTGTTTCCATACTTCAGTGTGACGACGATCACCATTGTCGGTGGGCCGATTGTCGAAAATGGCGACTGTGGCCGGCAACCACCAGTGTGGTGGGTGGTGGTAGTCACATCTGTTGCAGTGGCTGTTTGGGGCCACCGCTGCATATTTAATGCATTCATTTTGAGAGAGAGAGAGAGAGATCCTCTATACATTTGTAAATGGTAACTGCAAATAAAATGGTTCTCTCGTGCATACGCACAAGACAACCGAAGGAATAAACTCTATTCATGATCGAATTACTCTTTGATATCTATGAACCATGCGTCCACACCAAAAACAAAATCAAAGTAAGCTCGTTCGAGTTTGTGTCGATTTTATTCACCAGATTTGTTATTTACTAGTTCGCATCTTTCTTAATCGCGGAATCTATCTTGTCATGCCCTGTCAATATCGGACAAGTCCATGTGATATTTTCTCGGGGCTTTACACACCCAAAGCAATGAATTCTCACGAAGCGGACGAGCCGGAGACGCTGGGGTTCACGCGAGCGAACCGGAGCAGCTCCTCATCAGCGTCGAGGGCATCCATGTCGGCTTGGCTCAGCGTCAGCCAGACCTCGACCGCGTCCCCGTCCCTCGCGTCCACCAGGAGAATGCTGTTCTTGTACTCCACGCCCGCGAAACTCCAGCTGCTGCAGCTCAAGAAGTCGACCGCTCCGCTGTTGATCAGCATGCTATACTTGGCAGCAGCCTCGACTATCCTCATGCAGCTCACTCTGCCACCGCTCAGCCTCGGCGTGAAGTTCTCGAAGTACTACTCCCTCTTCGCCTCCCTCATGTGGCTCACCAACTTCTTCAACTCCATCTTGCTCTCCTCCGCCCAGGGGGCGATCTCCAACTTGAAGACCCCGACCAAGTTACCCACCATGGTCTCCAGGAGCGGCTCTGGGAGCCCCACCCGGAGGTTTACTGCTTGGGAAAGCAGTGATCGCCGCCCGGGATCGTTCTTCTTTGAAGCGCGGGCCACACACCTCCACACGAGGCCAACACAGCCTCCGCCCGGGTCGGCTCCGGCACGGCCTCATTGGCAGCAAGCGGTGTGATCTCAGTGGGATTGAGCACATACCTCCTTGTCGTGCGCCTCTCTTTCGCGAGCACGACCATGTGTTAGGTGGCAGCCAATTCCGCCAGTGGTGGGAACTGCGTCGATTCCGTGTCGGGCGGCGGGATTTCAATACCAGCGTTGACTTCACCAAGGAGGGCAGCGGTGGACCATCCCTTGATGAAGGTGCTTAGAGTGGAGGTGTCAGCAATCTTGTGGGAGATGCAGACCCCAACGGCAAGGCCGTCACAGCCAAAGTTATTGGCCTGGACGAGAAAAAGGCGTCCATTGGAGGCCTCTGGCGACTCAATGTCGATGGGGAGGAGCTTGAGCAGCAAGGCGGGGCGGGGCCGGTCGAGGATGTGGGAGAGTGGGCAGTAGATTTTGGCTTCGATGAACTCGGCACCAGTATCGTCGCAGTCGATGTAGAGGTTGTCCCTGATCCTCCCGGCGAGGGGGTAGAAGCGAGAGAGCACTTTCGATAGCGACGACTTGAGACGACGCGACTGGTGGGGAGACGAAGTGCTTGTGCTCGAGGTGTAGAAGAAGAGGACGGAGGTGTAGAGGATGGGACTGAGTCGATCGAAGACAGAGAGCTGGAAATTCTTCAGCTGGTCTGGTGTTGGAGACGACGGCCTGATGGTTTCTTTGGCGACGACCTCGACCTTTAAATCGATTGTCATGTTAAGAGAAGGAAAAAAAGAGAGAGAGAGAGAGAGAGAGAGAGAGAGAGAGAGATTTATAAGCACCAATACGATTTTGTGGCCCAAAATAAGCTCTTATATTACAACTTGGTTTGGCGGAAAATGTCGGAAAAATCCTCAACATATTATATTAATGTCGATTTAATTTTAAACCTTTTAACTTAAACTCAATTTAATCCTTACGGCTAATTTAGTTGGATATTGCAGACATGTATGCCAATCATGCCACGTAAGTGAGCCAACGCTACCATGAGTAACTATTAATAATTTTTAATATTTTTCGAATTTTCTATTGTTTATTTTATTTTTCCCTTTTTTCTTCTTTTTCCCCCATTTCCCTTCCTTCTTCTTTTAATTGGTCGCTGGACCTCAACAACGCGAGGGCCAGCGCCTCGCTAGCCTTTGGCGAGGGCGGCCTCTCACCAACAGCTAGGTGAGGCATGACCTTGCCAAATTTGGTAAGGACAAGCCTCACATCTCGCCAACCCTCACATCTAGCCAATAGTCAACAACCGGTTGGACAAAGAAGGAGGGGAAGGAAAAAATAAATCAAAAATAAAAAAATACTATTAAAAATTGTCCATGTTAGCATGAATCATGCCAAGTTCACGTTAGCAATCTGACTAAAATTAGCCAAAAAGACTAAATAGGCTTTAATTCAAAATGTTTAGAATTAAATTAAAAATAATATAATAAGTTTAAGATTTTTCGACACTTTTCCCACTTGTTTTAGGCCATAAAAAATAAATAATTAAAAATTAAAAAATTGTTGTGGGGTTCATTTCTTCAAAATGACTCACAATATATGTTGTTATTCTAACCATGGCTCAAAGACTATTATGCTAACAAAACTTAAAATGAGACATGATTATGTAATTATCCTTAATTTACTATGAAAATAATAGCTTATTTTTTGCCACCAAAAAAAAATAAAAAAAAATATTTAAACAATGTTATGAGGTTCACTCTTTCAAGAAGTTGCTACTCACAACATGCTATTATTCTAACAGTAGCACAAAAATTATTGTGCTAACGAAGCTTGAAATGAGAAATGCTTATGTGACTATCCTTAATCTACTGTGAGCATAACAACTAGTTTTTTTCCAAAAGAAAATAATTAATATATAATTAAAAATTGTTGTAAGGTCCATTCCTTTAAAAATTTATGATCTCAACATACTCAAAGATTATTATGTTGACAAAGTCTATGAAAATCATTTTACTCCTTATAGGCAACCAAAGTGGAATATGGTGCATTTATTGAAATAGATCCCATGACAATTTTCTAGCCGTGAGAGACTCAAATGTAGATTCCAGGTTTTGGATATTATTGCAAAATTGAATGTATTCTTACACTTGTGGAGCATTACTAGTAGTAGGTCGGTACCACTACCATGCAGTAATGGTGCAACGATGACCACATATTGCAATTTGGGTCGCAAATGGATTAGACATGGCTTGATGCATTTAGAGAAGTAAAACCAAGGATATTATTCTAGCTAAAAAAGAAAGGGAACAATTATTCAAAAAATTTTGAACCTATTATATTTTTGTCAATTCAGTCTAAACCTTTTAATTTTATTAATTTAGTTCTTAACATTTTCATGTTTTGTTAATTGGAACCATTTAGCCAATTTTGGCCAAAAATTGCTAACATGGACACTGGCTGTCCTATGTGCCACGGTAAGCGTTGAGGTGAACAATTTTTAATTGTATTTTTTCAAATTTCACAAATGTTAATATTCTTTTTTTCTTTTCTTTTTTTCTTTTTTTTTTTCAAACCCTGAAGGCGATGTCGCTAGCCCAGGTCGTGGGCTAACAACCCTCACCCTCACCTAGCCCAAACAAGGGCCTATGGCTAACGACCTCGCAGTCTTGGGTTTTAATTAATTAAAAATTCAAAAAAATACTTTATTAAAATTGTTTACGGCGGCGTTGATTATGCCACCTAGATAGTCGGCATCCACATCAACGATTTCTAATCAAAAGTGATTGATGCACTCAGTTGGCAAATGGTAAAATTGTTTAGAATATAATTGGCAAATTTGAAATATTAAGATTATATTGGCAAAAGTGCAATAGATTTAGAATTTTTTAGACAATTTTCTAGCCAAAAAAAAAAAAAAAAAAGCCATGGGATATTCAACTGCACATTCCAAGCGTTGGATATTATTTCATAATTATATGTAATCTACCCAAAAGAAAAAAAATAGAGGAGAAACCATATAAAGGACGTTTTTGGGACAACCAGTAGGGTGAGGTTGTCGCACGCGTCTACATGGTGACTCGTAAAGTCACATCTTCCTGATGGTGTATACTGTATACCCCAAGATGATATACTTGATCCTAAATTCAAAATTACTTCACTAAACAACAAAAAATCGTCCATTAATCAGCCAGAAGCCGCTGCTATCGAGGCTTATAACGTTTGGCGATATTAACTACTTTCCCGTTCTAAGCGTCAACTCCAATGAAGTATAAGAAAAGAACTAATGCTAGTTTTTTTCACTAATCTCTTTGTAGATGATTTCATCGTTTGGCAAAATTAATGGTTCTCCGAATGCTTGCAACTGGCTAAGTTAGAGTGCGTTTGGTAACATTTCTATTCAAAAATTATACTAAGGGACAAAAATAGAAAAACTATTTCTGCTCCGGAGAACAATTTTTTAATAGAAAACGTATTTGGTAAATTTGTTTCTGGAATAGAAAAAAATATAAACATGTTTGATAAACTTGTATAATTTTTTTTTCTTTTAATTTTTTAATATTTTTATTTCTTTTTCTTTTTTTCTTTTTTATTTTTCTTTTTTCCTTTTTTCTTTTTTCTTCCTTTTGGCCGGTCGCCGACCTCAGCCATGGCCGACAGCCTCGCCTAGCCACGGCGAGGCTCGCCCGTCGACACGAGGTCGGCCTCACCGGGGGCCACCAATACTCGGGCGAGATAGTCGGCCATAGCCAAGGCCGGCGATCAGCCAAAGAAAAAGGAAGAAGAAAAGAAGAAGAAGAAAAAAAAAATAGGAGAGAGAAAATTTATTTCTCATAAGTATTCCAAGAATAAGAAACAAGTTTTTTTGTTTTTTGTTTCTATTACAATTTTGTTCTTGGGAACAAAAAAATAAATTTAGAACAAAAACGGAAACAAACGCGTTTTTTTTTTTTTTTTTTGTTCTCCGGAATAAAAAAATAGAAATTGGATTCATGACCAGAAAAAAGAACACAAACAAACTGGGCCTTAGTAGTCATATTGACTTGAAACCCTAATCTTTGTTATCTTGCCAGAAGTAACCCTTGCCTAAACCCTTATTTTAGAACTTTGACTTTTATGATTTATCGATTTCCATTGTCCATACGCTAGTATTTATTACTTTGGGCGGGTTAGGTTATGACGACTTTTGGTCAGCTCAAGGACTTTTAGGTGTGGTAGGTCATGAATCCTGGTTTATGTAGACTAATGGATTGCCTTTTCATTACCCGATGGTTGGTTTCAACCTAAACCCATTATTAAGTTAATTAAGATAGTCAAGTCCTAAGTACGAAGAGGATCCACAGCGTCCACGTTAAGCCTCTCATAGATGTTAAATTACATGCCCGCAGCAATATATGATCATGAAGATTTGCGGGGAAAAGAAAAACCCTTGATCGTCTTGAGATCATTCATTCACAACTTTAGATTCTCTTAAGCACCTTCTGTTTTCCCTCCGTAATTCTCTTAGGCAACTCTTGTTGTCACATTAAATAAGGTTCATAATTACGGCAAAGAGTTGGTCAAATGAAGGTGTTGCTAAGGAATGCAAATAAAAGTTTGTAGATGATCTGAAAAGTTGGCAAATTCGGAAAATAAAATAAACATCGTCAAATAACTCAAAATTATTTAGGTTGGTAATTTATGAGAGTTAGAAAGTATAAGGGATTGCCAAAGCAAACAAAAAGTTTGTCTCTGACTGGAAAGTTTGGTAAATTAGAAAAAAGCTATCAAGCATTATTGAAGGTGAGCAAGGTTCCAAAATATAATTTGAAAACTAGAATCGAACAGTGAAACTAGGTAACTGGACCGGTGGGAATCTGTCCAATACTATGTTCCCACATCTAGGCAGGTTCCTAGTTCCAAAGATTGGAGAACCCGTTTCTACAAGTAAGTTTCAGGTTTTAAGTAGGTGGAATTTAAAATAAATTTTTATGTTTTTTTTTTTTTTGTTTATGTCTTCACACAACCCTGCAGTATTCAATAGTATCTAATGATGAATACATAATTTGAAACCACTAGACCCTAAAATTGATCCTAAATTTGTGACATGATAGGTTTCAGTTTTAGAGTATGTAAAATATGTTTCAGATTCTAAAAAATGGAAAACTTATTTCAATTGGTAGATTTCAGGTTTCACTTAGAACCTGTACATAACCCAAAACCACTCATCCTTAGCGTTGCTAGATAACTCAAAGGAGAATTAATAACCCAAAACTAGTTGACAATTAAATCTGACAAAAGTTGGTAAATTACTTTTATTTAGGCTGATAATTTCATAGAGTCCGCATTATATGAAGTGTTAATAAGTTGTTCAAATTAAAATGGATAGCTTAATATAAGATTAGGTAATTTATAATGACCTGAAAAGTTGGTAATTTCATAAAAATACTGGTAAGTTTGCCACATATTCCCTAAAAAATTGAAAAGTTATATTTTTCGCTAACTGTTTTTTTGTCACTTTCTAAGGCTATTGAAATATACCAGCACCGAAAGAAAATCTACTCTTTTTAACACTACACAACAGAATCTTGTTGTCTTATTTACGAGACTAGGTTAAGATTATCAAAGAAAGCATTCCATAAATAAGTCTACTAAATCAAGATAATCACATTTCAAGAATTTTTTATAGTCTCTATAGGTTGCACTAAAAAACTCGTATTATTCATATACCGCGATTAGCTTAGTCCATCACATTTTTTTTTCTAGACAATAAACACTTAGATTAGTAATTGTTCGCATAGAAAGTCAACATAATGCAAGGATGCGCGGCCACTTACGTCGGAGTTTTACAAGGGAAGGCACGGAATCCTATCTGTAGTTCTACGCTTATGATTGGCTAGATCGATACAAGACCTTAATTTCAGAGATCATCCAATTAATTAAAGATGGGTAAGAAGGTGTCCGTTGTACTTCAAGTGAAGAGTTGTCCACCAAATATATAAAATGAAGGCAGAAATAAATTCCTCCAAATTAAAATGAAATTTAACGTATGCAAGCAAAGAAATGGTTGCGAGAGTGCTGATTATTCAGTTCTAATCGCCAATAGAGATTAAGGGATTGAGAGGACTTTCCTGTTTTTGAGCGGGGGTGTTAGATCCGATGAAGATGGCTCGAACCCAGCAAGAGCCAAGTGACTTTGCTGAATAAGATAATCATCTGCATTTAGCGCAGAGTCCGATGACCAAATCGTGTTTCTGATGTGGGTACGTGTCTGCTTAATTACAGCTGTTGTTGTTGCTCGTCGGACAAGGTTTTGGGATGCAAAACCTCTTGTTTCAAAAAGAAACAAATGGACAAATCTTCTAGGGTTTTCGTTTGTGCTTGCGTTATGCGCTTTTTTTTTTCTCTCTCTCTTTCTATCTAAAGATGCAGCTTGTGCAGTGAGGCATGTGCACGTGACTCTCTCTCTCTCTCTCTCTCTCTCTCTCTCTCTCTCTGCGGGGGTCAACTGTAGTTCCATAAGGAATTCTATGGGATCCCCGTGGGCCGTAATGTCATGCCACGTGAAGAAGCCCCACCGATAAGACTTAGAGACTTTCGAACCTTAAACAGAAAAGCTTGAGCTGCATCTCGCGCAAGCAACCCGCTTTGTCGGCCATGTCAACGTCAACCACGCAACCGATGCAGTGTTTTTTCTTCATTTTTCTTTCGGCATATTCAGTTACGATAAATCATTTCAACGTCGTTACAAGCAATTCAATTAAATCCACACGCACAAAACTCTCTAAAGATATTGGCGAATAGCACGAGACATTTGACATATTTCACTTTTGACGCACTAGTTCCGCTGTAAGCCTTTCACTCACCCCAGATGCGGGTGGTTATTATATTAGCTTATCCGACGGTAGTAAGTATGCCTCAACGTGGAGTCTACCTTCTCCATTGTGAGGCCCTCTAATTCCCTGTCTATCTTTATCTTCTCAGTGCGGGATCTCCCACCCTTAGGCGGATGTCCTGCCCGTTTCCTTCTTAAACCTTTTAAGGACCTGCTCAGGTCCATTTTTTCTTTCAAATGGACAAAAATTAATTAATGAAAAAAATGAGCATTTTACTAAAATCTCGATAAGTTTGTAGGCCCCATCTGTACCATCCTGCGAGCATTTAGGTTTTTCTCCCCCAACGCCCCTAGCCTATTTGGCGGTAACAAGCATGCCCCAACGTGGAGTCTATCTTCTCTATCGTAAAGCCCCTTAATTCCCCTTCTAACTTTATCTTCCTGGAATACGGAGAACAACACGGGGTCGCCTATTTCCTACTTGAACCTTTTAAAGACTTGCTCAAGTCCATTTTTTCTTTCAAATGGGCAAAAATTAATTAATGAAAAACGGAGCATTTTGCTAAAAGCTCCGTAAGTTTGTAGGCCCCATCCGTACCATCCCGCGAGCATTTAGGTTTTTCTCCCCCAACCCACCCCCCAGGCGAAAAAAAAAAACAACTGCTTATGCTGAACGTAATTTTAGATAGATAAATTTATTTAGATGATTATCAACTTGTAGACTAATAAAAAAAACAACAAAGACCTGTGATATATAAACAAATAACCCCAAATTATATCCACTGGGACATAAATACCTCAAACTTTTTTTCTATCTTATAAAAGCATATTACGTTTAAAACACTCGTCATAATTTTAGCTTCCATAGACTCTAGTATTTGTCACTTACTGTTACGGGCTTCCTAGACATAGGTAATGTACTTAATCGACATAAAACTAAAAGAGCATTCCCATAGCTCCGTGGATAATTTAAAATTGCTCATTGTGACCAAGTATCATAAACCTTTTTTGTGTCTTGAAAAGTCCAGAATTAATATCAGTGTGATTAATATACACTTGATGGAACTTAAATAAATTGTGTATATGTCACACATTTATAAGTTTAGATTTTCCGATAATTATAAAATAGTTTGGGGTATTTATGTCATGCTGGGTAAGTATGTTGTTTTGATGACACAAAAAAGAGTTTGAAATATTTGCGTCACAGTGAATATAAGTTGGAGTTTTTCGTGGTATTTGTTTTTACATAAAACATAAGATAGAAAGCAGTAAATGATGTTTGATATTTGAAAAAGTTAAGGTGCGGAGCGGGAACGATAACGAAAACCCACTTCGTACCTGTTTTATATGCTCCATCAGGGGCGGGGCAACGGGAGGACATGATGGAGAATGATAAATGAGTAATCGATTTTCATTATTCTATGGAGCCATGTGTGGGCTTTTCCCTCGCTATATCTCCTTTATCTCTCCAATAGCGAATACTATTCTTCGAGGTAGAATTTAACTCGGTCGTACCAAGATCTTTTCACTCTTAGATCCGTCCCTACATCGGCCTTGCCAAAAATATAAATCGAAGAGGTAAAAATGATTTTCTGATCATATTGCCAAAAGTTGCGAATGTGTACAAATAATAAACATAACAGTCCGCTATTTGGTGTTGGGCTTGTTATAGAGTAGAATCGCAAGTGATGCTAATGAAGAAAACTAATCGAGTAATCACAACTGTCAATTTAAAGGAAAATTTTCCAAAAATTTCTAGACATAATGTACAATGGTTAATTCAGCCTCAAATTTTTCAATTATGCCAATTTAATCTAAACCGTTTAACAATTTACCAATATAACTCTAAACATTTTAACAATTTGTTGATATAGTCTTTTCGGCCAATTATTCAAATATTAGGTTTAGGACTAAAATGACAAATCTTTCAAAAGTTTAAGACTAAATAAGTACATTTGAAAGGTTTATGACCAAAATGTCAAATCGTCAAAATGTTTGCTCTTGACTAAATAATCTCTTATATGGAGCCCTAGGCTTAGGCCTGTTAAGTAAAATAAGTTCAAAGACCCTTGATGTCCCTTGCATGTTCAGATAGATTATAAGCCCACAAGCCCTCAAATTTGGATTACTTTCCTTTTTTGAAACATGTAATCTTTGAATAGATTGCTTTTCATATATCCCTTGCATGTTCAAATGGATTACAATATATAGTGTCCTATTTTGATCGATCTTGCATTATTAAGGATAATTTATTTAGGGATATCGAACATTTTGAGCCTAAAGATTGGACCCTCAATTGAATATTTCCTTTAGTTTCTTTGTTCAAGTTGGTCTAATTAGGGAATCAAATATTTGATCCTGAAAATTGGACCCCTAATTAAATCTTTCCTTCTTTTTGTGCGCATCATGTACTGATAATTGATAATCTAAGTTAATATTAGTAATTATTAATATTACTCAAATAATTTCGTAGACATCATCTGATCATTGATCATGTAGAACTTTAGGTTATGCACGTCATTAGATTAGGGTGCATTTCATGCATATAGAATAAAATACACAAGAAATTGCATAGCTTCTAGGAATTAGATTTGCATTTATGCATGCACCAGGAGTCACGTAGCAATTTAGGAAATCATAGGTTTTATTTAATGCATGACTAGGATCTGATATAAATTATGTCCTAATTAATTCTTGTCATCAAGTAAATTTAGGTAATTTGCCATTTCTAATACATAAAGAAAATCCCCAAAAAATTACATCCATATTTCATTCACATTGCATTTAATTGTAGAATTAATTCATGGTCAGTTCTATAATTTTCACGCTGCATGTTGAATGTCGTTTCATAATTTAGATGTCTCTAAGAATTAGTTTAGTTGATCATCTCACATAGAATGCATTTAGGATTAATGCATATTTAATTCCATTACATATAGTATAATGTCGCATATGTGTGTCACGTAGTAATTTCATTCACGCATATCATCCAGCAAGGTCGCTAGACCTCGTCTAGCCGATCGCTAACTATTGCTGAGGCCAACAACTGACTAGAGAAAGAAAAAAAAGGGGGGGGGAAGAGAGAATAGTTTGGGTTCGATTCTTGAGTTGTTCCCAAAAATAAAGAAGTAATTTTTTTTTCTTTTTTTATTATGTTTTAAATCTATTCCCAAGAACAAAAACTTACATAAACGAATTTATATTCTATTTCTATTTCAAAAAACAAAAATGAGAGAGAGAGATGGTAATGTTACTAAATACGCCCTTAATCTCTCCTCTAAAGGTAGCCAACAATTATATTTATGGGTCTGATCAGGGTGGATGGCTCCACACCTGAAATCAGACCGCTTCCAATGGGAACTGCCTAAAACCATCCGGTTCGAGTAGTTCTCGATTTTTTTGCACACTCCTAGTAATTTGTGGTTTGACAAGTGCTTGTGTTGCTTTTGTTCATATGATTATTGATGACTCAAAACCATTGAAACTATCACGAGTGCTAAGGGAAAGAACTTGAAAAAGTGGAAGGCTCTTATGGGTGAACAAGTCAAAGAGAATGAGAAGTTCGTAACATCTTGGAGAAACTAATAGGTGAATAGACTAGACACGTGAAAGTCTAATCTGCATGCGTACTCGGGAAAAATCGATGCTGTTTGATGAGCACAACAATCGCCACCTTGCGCATGACGCAAGGCCGATTGCCAATCTGCCGCACTCAAAGAAGTTGGCCTGCACGACGAGCAACGGCGCCGCCGCAGCAACATCAGTGGATTCGATGTCTACAGGGGCAGGGAGAAATTTCCTGAGGACCGCCATGTCAGGTTCTTCCAGGACTCGAGAGAGATCGCATCCCACCACGGCCTCCAAGAACTCGGCGCCTTGGTCGACACATTCGAGCGATAACTTGTCGAAAATTCATCCCGCAAGAGGATAGAAGGAAGCCAGGACCTCCGACAACGATTCCATCAGCTGTCGCGACCTCTCGGAGGCAGCCCGGCTGCCGCTGCCGGTGTAGAAGAGAATGAGGGGCGTATCAAAGATGGGATAGAACTGATCGAAGAGAGGGAGAGCTCGAAGTATCTGAGCTCGGGGGGTGTCGGACACGAGGGTTTGATGGTCTCTCTCTTTACAATGTCGACCTTAATGGTCGTGTCCATGGTTGAACGCTTGTGGAATTTCTTGTTTTGGTGGGACAATTGAAAATACTAGTTTTATAGTAAACTGCAGTTATCTCTAGAAGTATTTGTTTAAGCTATATAGTAAGCGCTTACCAAAAATTTGCTGCACTTTTCAAGTCACTTTTAAAGCAACTTGTCAGTTCTATAGTAAGCGCTTACCTTGTTAAAGTAATCGTGGTAGTGGTACTGGTAGTTGTAGTACATCATATCTTTTAAGCAAGTTGTCGTCTCCACAAATATTACTGGAGCCACGGGTCAACGGTATGTTCAATGAAAAGACGGATTATTTAGACTTGGATGGTTATTTAGCCAATCCTGGGCATGTATACCTATCGTAGCAGGCGAAAGCAAATCAACCTATATGACCCGCAAATCAACCTATATGATCCACTGAATCTTATTGGGACTGTCAAAATAGATTACATATCCATATTTTAACTCAAATTCACTTAAACAGATCATATATAGATTACTACAAATTTGAAATATGAGTTACAAATGGGTTGTAAAGGGAAATGCCCAAAAATATGAATTTTAATGGATCTATTATAAACCCACTTATATGGTACAACCCAATCATCGGATGGGAACCTAGCGAGCGACTTCCCACCTAATTCCACCACGTTCTCAATTAAATCCATCAAGATCGCTACCCTTCGCCTCGCTGTCAAAATAGATCACAAATCTATATGTTAACTCAAATTCACTTAAACAGATCATATATAGGATACTACAAATTTGAAATATGAGTTACGAATGGGTTGTGAAGGGAAATGCCAAAAAAAAAATGGATTTTAATAGATCTATTATAAACCCACTTATATGGTACGACCCAAATCTATATGTTAACTCAAATTCACTTAAACAGATCATATATAGGATACTACAAATTTGAAATATGAGTTACGAATGGGTTGTGAAGGGAAATGCCAAAAAAAAATGGATTTTAATAGATCTATTATAAACCCACTTATATGGTACGACCCAATCACTCGATGGGAACCTAGCGAGCGATTTCCTACTTAATTCCACCACGTTCTCAAACAAATCCATCAAGATCGCTACACTTCGCTTCGCCGTTACCTTCACGCCCCGGTCTATAACCTAACCCCTTAAGGCTAGGATGGTGTGAGCTTCACTATAATAATCGGGCATGCCATGTGACGGATGAACGATTCGCTGAAGTTCTAGTTTTAGTGGGCTATATGTTAGGCATTGACGCCGGGGGCAGCGGGGGGGCGTCTTTTCATAAGCTCTTCTGAGCGAGCGTGCATTATTCCGTAATTTGTCCTTTGTATCATCCAGGCCAGGTCCAATCCCGATCTTTCGTTGGCCAATCCTTGAATGAGAACATTACCATGTCGTGCTTTTCACTTGCTGCAATGTCACGCGTGCTCGTTACATCCGACGTAAGGGTTGTCTTGTCCATGTTTTAATAACATGATATTCTCTCGATGACGTGAAACGAACTAACATGATTTTGACTCGCAGTGGTCCCGATTGAGACGAGTGCCGCACTTTGCCCCCCTCGGTTATGTGCCTGGGCCAGGGATGAGCAAAGCAGACCGGCGAAATCGGAATTGCCCAGACTAGACCGAAGAGGCCAATTATCGGCGGTTCCAAGAGGTGTCAAGTTCGGTTCTCAGTTCTGTATCTTGAAGATGATAGATGACAACGGATTGAAGAAAGGTGGCAATCCATTTTAGCTTTAGCTATTAAAGACGTGTTTGACAATATTTTTGTTCCTAAGAACAAATTTCTATTCAAAAATTATTTTTTCTATTGCTACTCTTAAGATGAGTTTCTGAATATTCGAACGCCTTTGATAGATACACAAAATTTTATTCTTGAAATAAATAAATAAAAAGAATAAAATTATGTTTGGTACAAACTTCAATTTCTTTTGTGACGTAAAATTTCTTTTAATTTTTTTGATAATTTTTTGAGGTTTTTTCTATTTCTTTTTCTTTTTCTTCTTCTTTCTCCTCTAGTTAGTCGCCAAGCTTCGGCAATTACGGCGACCCTCTAGAGACGAGAGTTGGCAACCTCACCGGCCTCAAGGGAGCCTGAGGTCAACCTCACGGCGAGGTCGCCAAACCTCCCAACGACTGGCTAGAGGTGCTAAGACTAGGAGATTTTAAGTACAGCCCTTAATCCAACCCTTGGACTTCACAAGATCAACCGCAAGGGAACAGGTTTATTACATAAAACATCATCGAACATTCTCATTGCAAGTTTGGCTTTACTCGGCATCCCAAAGATAGGAGACCTACCAGACATGTTCGCCTCGATGTACAGGAGGGATGGGGGATGGAATTTTATTTCTGTAGCACCTGCGCGATTATCTCCACCGTCGGTGCTCCGGCCAGGGATCGCCATTTCCATCATGGCACGCGCGGACCGGTCCAGGCGCTCGGGTTAGGAGCAGCGTATCGCAACAGGTCCTGATGCTTCTCGAACGCCGCCATCTCGGCTTCGCCCAGCGTCACCCACGCCTCTGCTCCTTCGCCGTCCCTGGCGTCCGTCAACACCACCATGTTCTTTTGCTCCGACCTGCATAAGCTCGTCCACTCCGGCTTTCCCCATCCGAAATCGACTTCGTATAATCCGAACCGACACCAGCTCGTGACCCCGTAGAAGCTCGGCCCGTATGTCCCCATCAGCTCGCCGACTGCCTTATTCAATTCGCACATCGTCGAAAAGCTCTCCGACCCGCCGAATTTTTTCGCGTTATTTTCGAAGAAATCCTCCTTTCCCTCCCTCATTTTAGCCACCAGCAATGGAAGGAGATCCTTCTCATGGTGCTCGTCATTTTCGTCTACTTTTGCTGTGAAGTAGCTGATCAAGCATCCGACGGAGCTCGGCGCGAGCGGCGGCTCCGTTCTCCTTCGGATGTTCACGGCTAGCGCGAGAAGAGAGCGTCCGGAGGACGCAGCAGATTCCATCGCACATTTCCATATGAAGGCCGAAATGACTTCCACTCGGGTGGGCTGAGCGGCGGTCACGCTCGCCGCTCTAGCTCGGAGAGCCGCAATCTCTGCAGCCCCAAAGCCGTACCTTCTCGACTGGCACTCCTGCTTCAGCATCTTCACCGGGCGGAGGCTGCTCAGAGCCTCGGAAGGAGGGAAGAGAGTCGAGGCGGTACTTAAGTCTGGAACTGGCAGCTCGGCCACGGAGCCTCCGCCACGAGCCACGGCGGCCCAGCCGTGGAGGAACGAGCTCAGGGTCGATGTGTCGGCGATCTTGTGCGACACGCAGAACCCAACTGCCACTCCTCCGCTGTTGAAGAAGCTCAACTGGACAGACACCAAACGACCGAGGAACGATTCCGGCGACTCGATGTCCACGGGAAGGAACAGCTTCAGCACATCCGGGTCCGGCGACTGCAGGATCTCCTTAAGGCCGATCCCCGTCACTCGAGCCTCGAAATAGTCCGCACCCTCGTCCGTGCAGTCAACGCACACGTTGTCCACGATCCTACCTGCAAAGGGGTAGAAACGAGCTAGGGTTTCGGACAACGACCGCTTCATCCGCCCCACCATTTCACAGCTCTCGGGTCCATCACAGGGAGCGTCGGCGTAGAAGAGGACCAGCGGGATGTAAACAGAAGGAGCAAACTGGTCGAAGGCGGACAAGGCGAAGCGCCGGAGATGGGCGGGGGTCGGAGAGGACGGTCTGATCGTCTCTTTAGAGATGATCTCCACCTTCATCATCTCCATTGACGCCTTGTTTTGCTTGTTTGCCCTGGAGCAGTGGCTAGAATGACTGGCAAGACAGAGAATATGGAAAACGAATCATTGCATTGGCGTAAGTCAAGCTTTATGAAAGGGATATCTGCAATAATCAAGTGGGCGATGAAAATGAAATTTCTGGGTTCTGATGTAAAGTAATGCTCTCTTATTTCATGAGCTAGTCTTGGGTTCATAAATTAATGTTAGGGGCGTTTTCACTGAGGGCCCTAGGAAAGGGAACGATTAGGGTTTTAACAGGTCTTGAAGATGTTGCTCAAATCTTTTGCACGTCGGATAATCAAATTAAATAAATGTGAACTCAAGATTGGCTGCTTGTCTTCTTGGACCATGCTTCCCGGGAGATGACGGCAGCAACCACTAACCAGGGACGGTCGGTTGCTTTAGTTATATATGGATCGAGCGAAAAAAGAATTTGTCCGAACCCAGTTTCGGGCATCGGGAGCAATCTCGACCATTGATCATGGGGTCCCCCCGGGGCAGATCTGGCCCCTCGCCGGAGATTCCTCGCATCCTCGTGAAAGAACTGAGAGTTAGAAAAAGATGAGGAGCGCGTGAACATGCTCGTGATGAGCCGATGACTTGGTAGATATGACTAAGGATGTGCAAAAGAACCAGGACCCATCCTTGGAACGGATCGGAACTACCTGAAACAGGTGGTTCTTGAGGAAACCGGTGAATACCGGTCTAATTCTCATTTCCATGAACAGATCCGCACATCCAAACAGGACCGATTATATTATAAAAGTATATCAATTTTTAATATTAAAATAAATTTTGAAATTACTAATTAGCAAACCTAAATTTTAGAGCTCCATCTCCTCTCACGGTTTCTATGTTTTTATAAGAATTTAGTAAAGTGTATAAACTGCCTTTCAGCAACTCAACAAATGGCTTCCTTCAAAGGATACTTCCAGGACTCACATAGGACACTGTGTTCAAGATTGTGGAGCACCAGTAGAATCTTTCTAGTAGAATTGTTTCTATAGAAAGAATTCAGTAAAGCAAAGGTTGTAAGAGATTGAGCACTGTTAAGGGATAAAGGAAAAGAGGATCTACATATGACAATCATCAACCTTGAACTTAAAGAATATTTTAAATTTAAACTGAAATGATTCAAAAATAGGAAAAAAAAATATATTTCTCTTCTTGGGTAGTGTTTTCCAATAAAATAAAGAAAAATGGTACACTTTATTAAGTTGGTTCGATTTAAAGAAAAATATTGCTTGATATGAAAAGTACTTACAGTAAGATTTGAAAAACAATATTATTATTGGTAAGACCAGTTCCCGAGTGAATCCATACAACTAATTGGTGATTTTAGTTCCAATATTTTGGAACCGGTTCTTAGTGGGCGACTCCTGGTTCTAGGTATGGCTATGTCCGTGAGATCATACAATATTTTGGGGCTGACAATGTTCGTGCACTTTACTTCTGTTTAATGTTAAAACTTGCTCTGCCTGGCCAAGGTGGCATTTGGAACATCGCAATAGTACGTTTAGTTGGACCCGACATCGATCGATGGCTAAAACCAAGTAGAGATCTTCGACGTTTTCTCTTTTTTATCGTCTTTAACTTTTGTTTAAGAGCTTTTTTCTTAATTGGAAAATCATCCTAAACCAATAGCTTCGATACCATCCTAAACCAATAGCTTCGATACTTAAAAAGTGGCTATCGAGGTTTCAATGGCAAAAATCTGGAACTGCTGACCATCGGATGAGCCAAAACTGAAGATGAAGGTATCATTAAGATCAACTGCAAGCTGTACCGAACTCGAAAAGTTGACACAAACTTCACTTCTCTTTTGGGCAAGTCGATTCTGTGTATGACACTAAGCTAATAAATTTTCTTTTTGTTAGCGAGGTGATACGATGAGACACGGACATTGTTTTGACTCAAATTCATATGGTAGAAGCAATTTGATCAAAGAAACAGAGAGAGACGGATTGTATTTGGTAAATTTTATTGTAAAAGTCCATTGTAAAGTGTCTTTGAGTAAAATGGCGTTTGGGAAAATTATATTTACAAAGCCTTTTGTTATTCGTATAAAAAAAAAAAAAAAAAAAGTTAACCGGTAGAACAAGTAGCCGCCGACGAGGAGTAGGCGGTCTGGCAAACGGTGGGCAGTCTAACGCAAGCCGTCCGACAGAGATAGGCGGTCTGGTGAGGGTTGCGTGACCCTCCGGCGAGCAGCGCCCAGATCACGCGGCCTCGGCGAAGACGGTGCGTCAAGCAATCCTCCAGCAAGGGTCGCGGCGACTGGATCTAAGGTCGCGACCCATCTGATTGCAAATGACCTCCGGCCACCTCCACGAAGAGGTCGTGGGTCACCAAAGGTCGCGGCGAGGTGGAGGAGGTCGCGGAGGTCGCGACAAGGTCGTGGGTCACCGGAGGCCGCCACGACAGCTCGCCGCGACCTAGGCGACCTCTGTGACCGCCACAACCACTTGGGTCGCGGCGAGGTGGAGGAGGTCGTGCACCGCGACCCAAGCGACCTCCGTGAATCAGATCTGGGTCGCAACGAGGTCTTGGGTCGTCGGAGGTCGCGGCGAGTGCGACCATCGCGACCTATAACCCGAATCTGGGTCGCGGCAAGGTGGCGAAGGTTGCACGCCGTGACCCAAGCGACTTCCGCCACCTCCGCAACCCAAGTGCGCGACTGGTCGGCGACGGTTGCTGGGTGCCACGACCACGCCGGCCTCTCTTGCCCGTCGCCAACCCATCACAGCACCTCACCGACCTCTCTGACAAAGAAGAAGATGAACAATGTCTAGGCCATTACCAAATGCTGAAAGCCCAAGGCAGTATAGGGGCTGCGGGCTTTCAGCCTTTGGAATGCCAGCATTCCGGTGAGTTTTATTGGGGGTTCTCAAACACCCAATATTTGGGCAAATGGGCTTTGGGGGTCCAAAATGGTTGCCAAACGCAACCAGAGAGACACAGGCTTTCACGCCTTCAAAGTACAAAAATTGATCAAGGGAATGATCTGAAACCGTAAGCAAAAGCTCGTGCAGAATATAGGGGGAAAAAAACAGGGCGGATCGATTACAGTAAATGTTTTTGGCCTTCGGCCAATGTTAAGTCATCATCCTTCGCTACATTACAGAATACTCCCTCCAATAAAGATAGTATACAATGGCATTCCATGAACATCAACCGATTTCCGAATCCTACAGTGAACCCCACTAGCCAAAATAAACGAAGCCGCTAGAACCAACAGCAGAGAGATAAGTGTTTGCTCTTGCTAACCTGAAGCCATTCGAGACAATGTTTTCGCAAGAACAAGCACTGCCTCATTGCTCGTGGCTTTCTTTGCAGCGAGTTCTTCCAAGCGTTTCCATGTGGTCTCGCGTCTCACTTTGACGTCTTCTTCCTTTGCCTCGTCCTCCTGGAACTTGGTCAGGCATTCTTTGAACAGTTCGGGGTCAAGATCATAAAACAATTTACGGACATTCAGGGTCAAGCTTTGAACAGCCTGGTTCCAGTGGTTTCTGGCATTTTTCTCGAGGGCAGGGAAGATCATCGGCAATATTACACTGCGATTTTGCTTGATTAGATTCTCGATGTGGTCATTGTTCCAGAAAAACAGTGCTCGTTCAGCCACCTACAATTGAAAAACAGGTATGCAAAATGAGAATAACCGTTGTGAAGCCAGACCAGGCTCAAGATATGATTTAGATGTGGAAAATAGCCATATTACTGCAGAAGTGCACAGCAGCTCCAGCATATTATCAGCATTAAGCATTATCCAATGCTATTAGAAGAAAAAAAAAAAAAAAGAAGTAAAAGAACAATGGACGAAGCAATAACAAATTGAGTTCCAGCAATTTCAGCTTCGGCCAAAAATTGATTTACAAGTGCTGGTCCAAAAATTAAGCCTCTCTATCAGTAGAAACATGTCAAAGAATGCCTAAGTTTCATGTCCTGGAATAACTGAATGACAATGACATTTTCTGTCAATTGAAAACCAAAGAGCTACATATGAAGGACATCATTAAGTATGTATGTATGTATTTATGTGCATACTAACAACGTTGAACTTAATCAGATATAATAGTTACAACACTCAGAGATAGAAGGCATTATTAGATCACAGTTAAATAGGTATTACCAGTGACAAAATTCCCACTAAGCTCCAAAGGCCAATTTTCATCAAACAACACTTTTTTTTTTTCTGGCAATCAAAAACAAGAAATACCGTATTCAAATTTAATCTAAGCTCTGTTTGTTTGAGTGAAAGAATTTTCCACAAATCTAGTTTTCTCAACTTTCACTCGTGTGGTTTGCTAAAAATGAACGGTCAACAGAAAACTATTACAATTGTTGGAAATTTATGATCCATTTTCTCTACAATAATCAAGAAACTACTAGCTTAATGGAGAAGGAACAAGTCGGCAAGTCTAACGTGCATGGAAAACACGTGAAGAAGCCACAAACTATCAAGAAAAGAGGGGCACACATTATAAAAATATTATAATAGTTGCTGGAGTCTTCAAGAGAGGAAGCAAGCTTCAACTTGCATGCTTGAACGTGAAGGAAAAGTGCAGCCCACAATTGTTGACTCTTAACCATGAAGAAAGAAAGATCAAGAATACGTGGGCAGCAAGAATAGAAAAATGGAGAAAATGGGAGAAGCCACCCGAAGATCTGATCTGAAGAAGCCGCAACGGACAGAAGCTAAGGAACGCAAGCTGAAATTTTATATTATTTTATTGTGCTTAGTCGGCAGAATATGGCGGCGATTCACGCCTATAAATAAGGATTGTATTTGATCATTTGAGAATTGTGAGAGGGGAAACCTTCCACCGTGTGTGAGCGTGTGTGAGAGGGGAAATTCTCCACCGTGGGTGAGAGGTCCTCCACCGTGGGTGAGAGTATCTGTCAATACCTCAATCAAACTATTTTGTCCAACTAATGAAACTATTGTCTCCATATCTCATGTCCAATATCCTTCAATTATTCTATCTTGTCCCTTGTCCATCCTCTACAAACTATACCATACACTTGCACACACCACTAACCAAAAACTATAACCAACTACAACCATGCTTCCGCATACACACATCCCAAAAGTATATTTTTTAACATGGTATCAGAGCCAGATGCACCCAGGTTCGTAATTGAGCCAGGTGTAAGAGATCGTGAAGCCAAAGCTAGGCATATTCGGATGGAGCTATGGGCGTTTGTCCTCACCATCCTCAACTAAGAAGGCCAGAGCCCGAGCGAGAGCCAAGAGAGCCAGAGCCGAAGCCAGAGCCAAAATCAAAGCCGGAGCCAGAGCCAGAGCCTACAAGAGCCAGAGCCAGAGCCCGAGCTAACTACTATAACTAAGAGTATTTTGATGGCCCGAGACATATGGGACATCGTTGAAGAAAAAACATGCACATTCAAAGACAAGTGCAAGTGTTTCAACAAGAGAATGCAAGGGATCGTGGAATGAAGACGACATAAAAGGCATGAGACAAATCACAAATTTTCAGGTATGTTCGAGACTTTATAACACAATGTTCAGATTATCCCGAAAATGGATCAAGGGGGAGTGTTGGAAATTTATGATCCATTTTCTCTACAATAATCAAGAAACTACTAGCTTAATGGAGAAGGAACAAGTCGGCAAGTCTAACGTGCATGGAAAACACGTGAAGAAGCCACAAACTATCAAGAAAAGAGGGGCACACATTATAAAAATATTATAATAGTTGCTGGAGTCTTCAAGAGAGGAAGCAAGCTTCAACTTGCATGCTTGAACGTGAAGGAAAAGTGCAGCCCACAATTGTTGACTCTTAACCATGAAGAAAGAAAGATCAAGAATACGTGGGCAGCAAGAATAGAAAAATGGAGAAAATGGGAGAAGCCACCCGAAGATCTGATCTGAAGAAGCCGCAACGGACAGAAGCTAAGGAACGCAAGCTGAAATTTTATATTATTTTATTGTGCTTAGTCGGCAGAATATGGCGGCGATTCACGCCTATAAATAAGGATTGTATTTGATCATTTGAGAATTGTGAGAGGGGAAACCTTCCACCGTGTGTGAGCGTGTGTGAGAGGGGAAATTCTCCACCGTGGGTGAGAGGTCCTCCACCGTGGGTGAGAGTATCTGTCAATACCTCAATCAAACTATTTTGTCCAACTAATGAAACTATTTTCCCCCATATCTCATGTCCAATATCCTTCAATTATTCTATCTTGTCCCTTGTCCATCCTCTACAAACTATACCATACACTTGCACACACCACTAACCAAAAACTATAACCAACTACAACCATGCTTCCGCATACACACATCCCAAAAGTATATTTTTTAACAACAATCAAGAAAATGCGCATGCTTGAAATTAGGAAAATGAATTCCTTAACTTGAAAGGAGGAAAACATTTTCTGGAAAGCATTTCCCTTTATCATGAAGTTTTCTCCAAAACAAACACACCTTAAAACAAGCTCTCCACCAAAGATAAAGTAAAGAAAACTTCGATATTGATGCAAGGGAAGAAAGAAAGAATTGGAGAAAGGGACAAAGTATATCCATAACACTACTTATGTAAAGGAAAATAAAAAAGAAATCAACAGATCAAAAGAATGAACCCACACCCACATCTATTAGAATTGCCACAAGGAGGAATTTGCCAGTTAAAAAAATTCATGCTCAATGACCTTGTGAGATATGATGAGTTCCACAATTAAATTATCGGAGAACATGACCCGAAGAAAAATGAAATTGTCTTGGCAGAAAACAGACCATGGTAAAACAATTCACTACCCCTTTGCCATGAGAAATTAAATTTAGAGGCTCCATGAAATTAATCATATATTTGTGGGAAAAAAAATAAAATAAAATACATAGCACTACAGTGAATTGCCAGACCAGCATCCTCTGGCAATATTTCAAAATGAAACCCCTAATAGCTAGCGCCTAAAAATAATACTTCTCATTCATATACCATTACACGCTCGCAATGTAGAAGTCATCAAAAAGGTTTCCAGCTCAAACAAACACAGAACAGATATGAACACACGTCTTTAGTAACTAAACAACTAGACATCGAGCAGGGGATGAGTATCATCCCATAAATATTTATTCTAAGGTTAGATCATCAACAACCATTGAAGTGGACTTAAAATTATTGACCGCTTCTTCTAGCAAGCATGCGGGAAACTATACTAAAAGCATACTGAAATCAATTTTTAATAACTATGAAATAAGGTTGTAGTTGGGTTCTCTGAGGAATCAAAGAGCTAAAAAGCAAGCCCCAGCAATGACCAAATGTTTAAGTATTTAATCCATCAAAATCAATTCACACTTGTTACTTGTGCTATCTCAATTGCAGACAATACTCAACGGAGAACATTCTTGTCCTTATTTTCCTAGAGCTTAAAAATCAAAAAAAGGTAATCTCAGCAGATCAATAAGCCTCAAGTATGAAAGTGCATCCATAAAGAAGGAGCCAGGCTTCTGGAATGAAGAGATCTACTTTAGCCATGCAAAAGTGGGAGGCTAGAAACGAGAGAGAAAGATAGAGAGAGAGAGGGAGAGGGGGGGGAGGGGGAGGCAGAAGGGGTTGGAGTTTTAAGGATGAGATGAAGAGTTATGACTTCGCAAATTTAAAGTATAGATGACAGGTTGCTTAAAAGAACATGCACCATAGACTTCTATCCCTTCATATTTGTGTCCAGATCTGCTTCCCATTGGCAATGCCTCTTAGAACCAGTATGTCTATGTACCTCTTAGAATTATCTGGCTAGCCTGTGCGCTTCGGTTTTTCTGGTGGTTTAATTCTTTTATAAAAAATACAACCGAAATATAAGAAACATAACAAAACCTCTGGCAACTATCTACCGGACACAGATCTTTGAGTGAAATCACCTGATAGATAAACTCGAAGTCAAACCTGCAGATTCCTAAACTCATGACATGGAAAATGCAAACCCAACTAAATCGTAAAAGAACAGAGTACCATCTGAGTCAAAGAGTATCGCCAGATTGGACATTGAGATGAAACTACTTTAATTTAACCTTACTCATTCGAGTTCATCAGATGATGAATCAACAAAATGTGCTTGGATGACTCTACAGTCAACTGTTCTTTAGCCCTGATAGGCCAAAAATAAGTACCAAATCCACTCAAATAATAACCAGCATCTATATCGACTAGAAGGGAAGTGAACTATCAAGAATCAAAACTAAAAGTTGCTTTAAATGAAACAGCTACCCAATGCAAAAAGGACATTAGAAGACGAACTTACCAACAGGAATCATAATTGCCAAAGTGTGTAGCTTGATGGAGACTACAGGAACATATTCCAACTATAGTATGCCAATTCTAACACATAAATCTTCTCTCTTTCCCTAAATTATGATAAAGAACACCATGTTCTACATAGAACTCAATCCTGCTCTGACTGCTTCAGTAAATATACACTGGCAAGCAATCAACGCATTACTCAACAGAATAGTAGCACATGATTGTTAACCATTCTCCTTCTTTTATGCTGGGGTTGCTGGAGGTGGGGCAAATCGACCTTACATCAAGAACAACAATGAACATGAAAGACACGGATCCTAATTGACTTGAAGCAAACAATGCAAAGCAAAGGGATGGACAAAAAGAAAACAAATTCAATGTTGACTGCAACTTTCTTTCTTGGAACATAGCCGCTTCCATAAAGGTCTAAAAAGCATACCTCAAAAATCAGTAGATGTTAAGTACCGATAGTTTTCACAACCGCATGCCATATTGCAAAGCACATACTTTTCACAACCGCATGCCATATTGTAAAGCACAAAGATATTATAGGACAAACCACTATCACCCGGATAATCCAATTGAAAAAGCACTAAGGTTGGCTACATTCCATGCAAGGGCACACACCTGAAAATGTGAACTGCTCAGGCATCGAGCAATTTGTCGAAACAAGGGCACCATGCATCGTTGAAACTCTGGTGGCTGAGTTGCTTCTAAAACTTCCTCCAACTCACTTAAGAACATCACTTCTTTTGAACTATTTGTAACCGGCCAGTACTTAAGAAGACCCCTGATGACGGTATCAGTAAGTTTGCTATCCTTCTCCACAAACTGAGTAATGCAGTAGGATAACTGTTGATGATACATAGCCAAGCACTTTGGCTTATGCAGAGGAATCAGTGCTCTCACAAGGAAAAGTTTATGTTCTTCTTTCAGTGGCAGAGCAAACCCATTTATAATGCTACCGAGAATCTCTAGAAGTTCGGCAATGCCATTATGCTTCTCAGTCTCGAAAATAAACCGGTAAAATATATTGTTGATGACTTTCCTAATGAATGGGCGATGAACCATAAATTTCCCGTAGATACGGTGCAAAATAGTTTTTAAGTATTCCCTTTCTCTGGGATCTTCTGAGTCAAACAGGTCTAACAACTTGAGGATGAAAGAGTGATCAATGTATCTTTTGGCCAATTTAGCATCCGTCTCCGATGATGCAACAAACCTGAAGAAGAACTCATAAACAAGCTGCAAGTGGGGCCATGCAGGATCCATCATAGGTTCCTCTTCCTCCAGATCAAAGGCTTCGGTGGCTTTGTTCTCACGTGGTTGAGGAGTTAGTGCCCTAAATAAGTTGATGGATACCATCTTTGTGGCTTCCTGCATTACTGTTTCGGCGAACTTCGCATTAACAGAAGTTACATAGTCTACCAGCTCTAATAGCGTCTGCCGCTTGATTTCCTTCTCCCTAAGGTTCTTTGTTGGGTCAGTGAAGTCGAATATAACGCAACTCAGATTCAGCTTCCTTATTAATAAGTGCTGCTTCTCGGAACTCGGTACATCTTTAAATCCAGGCAATGCTTCATAAGCAGAAGACACCAAATACCCATTAAGTTGGGCATTTGAGTTCCGTGAAGTCTTGCTGCCATGATTAGACCCCTTATCTGAACCATGGTTAGAAGCAGAGCTTGACATCGGGTTCAGAGCCCCAGACTTAGCACTTCCTAGCTCACCACTTCTCGAGTTGATCGAAGCATTGGCATATGGATTAGACCCTCCACCATTATCCCGACTGTCAGCTGATTTTGACGACTTACGTGGAAGCTTACTTAGAAACTGTTTGAACATTATTCATACAATGCACTAGGCGTAGCCTCTTCCCCGGAGAAAAGCGATATCAGTTCCCAAGAGATGGCAAAGCCCCTCCTTAGCAAATCGGATTCCCCCACAACATATTACACACCCACTTAAGCAACAAACACAAAAATTCAGCTACCAATTCGAACAAGAAAAAGGACGCGGATCATACTGTGCAACAGCTACGAATAATCTCCATCAGCAGAAGAAGAGGAAGAAGAAGACCATGAAAAACCCTTCTTCAAGTCCATGCCCTGATGCTGAATTTCACCATCGTCTGTCGTCCCTCCGAACTCGAAGCACCTAAAATCCCAAACTTCTTCCGACCCTATTCTTAAAGCCCAATGAGAATGCAATTGCCGCTCCAATTGAAGGACATGGAACGACCTTCCGATGCTCAGCTCTAGAAAACCCTCATTTTGTTCTCTGATCTTGGCTCAGAATGAGAGAGCACCAGAGCATATTCACCAACATTCGCTGTCCCCCTCGCGTTCCAGCCACCAAAAGGCAACCCCCAAGAGCGAGCAACAGCAACCCACTAATCAACCCCAACAAAAACCGTGAAAAACCAACGAGCGACAGCACGACCCAGATTGAAAAACGAGTGAGAGAACTGCAAAGAACTGCCAAGAGGAGGTACTTACAGAGAAAGAACTCGACTTTCGCTCTTTTCGCCCGATTGGGTTCGCGTTTCTGGAGAAATTCTCGCGTGTTTTTCCAAAAAAATTTCTCCTTTTATGTTTCTCGTGATGGTTTTCTTCCTTTTTCCTGGAGAAGCAGCCACGAATCACTGCGCTCGCCTTTCAAATGGCGCTCTCGGGTTCATCTGACAACCTTTTTAATGCTTAAAAAAAAAAAAAAAAGAGCAATATCGGTCAAGTCAAGAAACGGGAAACCGGCGATTTGGACGAAAAAGAATGGAAAAACCCCTCATTGATCCCTACTATTGTTTAACGCGAGGGGGTCTTCGTAAACGTGCTGTTGACTCTGAAACTTTTGGCCAATTTTTTTTTGGACATTTCCGTTTCAACTTTCAAACTCCTTGATTGATCTATATCTCTGCTGGAAAGTTATAATGTAATCCGTTCACTGAAATCATGGGGGCGTAGAGAGCTCGAATGGGCTGATCAGTTGGTAATCCACGCGAAGAATGGTCAATTTGAAGTTTCGTGGCGGTTCGTGTAAGGAGAAGTTGATTGTTAATTCACGAGATGGTGATTTGATCCGACACAGGGCTCCATCCATCTAGTCGTACACAGGTGAGACTTTGAAATTCTTGCATCATGAGGGAGATGTGGTCAAATATGTCGCCCGTCGACGAGGGTACAAATCCAGTCGTCCTTATCTTGTGACCTTTCCTTGAGTCCATTATGCTTTTAGTTCACATGTGATGATTTTATAAAGGATAGATTTTGACTTAATTGCGTGATAATTATTAGCTAATTATTTTTCTTAATTTATCGAAGAGACGACATCACTAATAGCTTTGTCTTGACCAATGTTTTCGCTCGCCGCCTCCACCATTTCTACCCCAATCACTAACATCAATTTGCGTCCTGTGTAGGTAGTCCTGACACGCGGCAATTTGCACATAGTAAGTGCAAAGATTTGCGCCATGTATAGGTAGTCCTAACACACAACAGTTTATACGTGATTAGTGAAAATTAAAAAACGCAACCTCTTTTCTTGAGTTAAATATTTACCCCCCATGCCACAATCAACTGTATTTTTTGTTCTAGCCAGACACTCATTCATAGTTGAGAACAAAAAAAGATTAGGACAAGTTCTTGGTAGAACAGGAAGGGTCAAATGAGGAATTGGAAAGCATAATTGATGGATTCGTACCAAAATCAAAAAAACATAACTTAATTAACCAAAAAGTAGAGGGTCATCATAACAAGGTCCCTCTATCTATCTATCTATGGTACCATTGGGAGTGAGAAAATCGTAAATTCCGCATCAAAACATGGAGAGCTCGTTGTCAAATGGGCCACAACTCAATCGATTGAGAAGACATCCTTAGTACTAGGAAATCCTCACCACGTGAAAGATTTGGATTCTTGAGAAGTGTCAGGAACTATACTTGTCCAGAGGAGTCTTTTCCAAAGGGTATTCACACTGAAAACATGGTCGCAACTTCCATTGTTGAGCCTGTGACAAACTCATTTAGCCATCAAGGACCATCCTTTAGAGAAACAAAACAAAAAAGGTTAATGCCACTTTCCTTATCGTAATAGATTGTTCAAAAGGAGGAAAAATGTCGAACTAATATACATGCAATAAAGTAGCCCCAAACTAATTACCCAAATTATGTACCATAACAAATTTATTCTTCGTTAATTTTCATTAAATTTTATTATTAAATTACTGAATTGGATAATACGTGGTAACTCATGAGTGTACTAGTATAAAATTTTACTTTCTGTTTGTCACATGTGTAACTGATTTGTGGTTTTTCGTTGTATTAATTTAATTTAATGAAAACTAATAAAGAGTAAATTTATCATAAATATGTTAATTTGAGGTTTTGATGGTTAAAAGATTAGTTTAAGATAAATCTGTCACAAAACCTACTTGGTAGTCAAAATTTGGTTTTAAATAAATTTGTCGCATGTATATCAATTCAGGTGTTTTCGTAAATTAATCCTGAAAAAATTAATGGAGTTGAGATCCAAGAGTCTTCTTTATAAAGAGCATAAGTATATCCGAATAATCCAAAAAAGTAAAAGGACGTCATCTAGGTTTCAAAAGTTTATTAATTTCATCCCTTTTTTCCCATACATAAAAGTGGCCTTTTCCTAGGGGCTAGTACTCTTGAGTGGATCCTGTTCTTCCCAATTTTCTGGTACGATGGTACTTTGGAATTTGGATTAAACTTTAATCCGCATAGAATCGCCCCTCTCATGCGTCAAATTGCTCAGATGAATGAGTTGCTGGTATCACTGGACAAAGCCTAGACTTCTTCCAATTTCTGGTCAGAAGAGTATGAATAGATCGAGTTGGTGATGTGTGAGGTGTGGATCCAATATGAATCGGATTACTAAACTCGTGTTATATTAAAGTGATCGATGTAGGCTGAATGGATCGATTTGGACTGGGTCATTATAGACCCGATCCAAATCCAATCCTACCCGCCCATTTGATGGGTCTTAGTACAAAGAACAAGAGGCTGCGCTATGAGTTGGGCCAGGCCACGAGTAGAAATTAGGCGGAGGCTCAAGCATGCTCGGGCTCATTGGGCCTGAAACCCATAAAGATACAGCTTGTCCCCAGAATCAGTCCGCAAAATTCAAACCAAAAAAAAAAAAAAAAAATTGAATTAAATTGATGATGAACAGAATGATTGCGTTCTCCTAATGTTCAAAATTTTCTAGCTGACCACCCGCCGTGGTGGCTCCGTTGAATAGGCCGAGGCTTCTTTTATTTGAGAGTGCGGGTTCGAAACCCTGCGACGCTTGAGTTGCGGGGAGGCTGGCGTGAGGCATTAGTGACTTACCCGGTGGCGTGTGTGTGGTGGCTAGCACATGTCGCCCCCAATGGTTTATTTCCGGCTGCCGGCCGTGCGGGATTCCCTGGGTCATCAAAAAAAAAAAAAAAATTCTAGCTGAAGACAAATTGGATTACAAATTTGTATAGCAATTAAATTCAAAACCAATTATCCAAGCAATTCAGAATCTCTTTATATCATAAAATCTAATTCTTGACTAATAATTTTATGACGTCGTATCAATTAATCGGAAAATGACCACCCATATATTTTTTGCACAAGGATCTTCAGGACGCCATAGTTTCAAGTGAGATTTCGTAGGAAGACGTCAACACGACGCGTTACACAACCACGTTGCGGTGGGACGAAAAACGCGACTTGAGCAACACGCAATGGCGTTAACTTGAGACAATCGGATCCGCAATCATTGGCCATTTCAGCTTCGGGACAACATTGTTTGATTCGGTCTCTGACTTTGCCCTTTTTCTTTTCCTTCTTCTGGCGAGCCGATCGAGCTCTGGTCTTTTTCCGTGCGATGGCCCTTGTCGGAGGCCAAAGGTTGGGGTGGGGGAGAAGCTTCTTTAGCTTCCGAGGCTGCCCAGGATTTGCCGTGTTCGGGAAGGAGATCATACGAGGAAAATCGAATAATTTAATGGGTGGGGAGGAGGCATAATGGCGTACGTTGTCTGAGAAGGAATAGGATTCTTGGTTTGGGTGGTTTTCGATTCCCCTAAGTTTTCTCTTGACTTCCTCGTTCAAAGCAAGTACAGAAAGAACCGAAGCTATTTTCCGGCCGACCATGATGGCCAAAAGGGAAGAAGAGGCAAGGCGCAGCTGATTCGGGTTCAAAGGCTGATGAATCATATCTAGATATGAGTAATTTCAGATCCCGTCTATCTTTCTCCTTAAACCTAAAACTTATTTTTCGGAATAGATTCTCTAACCTATTCTACATAGTCAATTCTTAGGACCTACTAAAATGTCTATCCAAGTTCGATCCATACTCTTAATTAAATAATTGCGAGTTCCATATGAAATATGGAATCTAAAAGTTATCTATTGGAACAAGTTCTCTAATTTTTGAAACTTGAAGTCTACTATCTTACTCATAATCCATTGAACCTATCCTATCATGGTCTAGGGTCAATTTCGAGGTCTGCCCAAATTCAACCTATAATCTTAATTGAATAATTGCATTGAATCGTCACATTTAATGATAATCATTTGCTAGAATTGACATATTACGACTCATATTTAGACTCACGAAAATTAAGAAATATTTACAAAGTAAAAGTTTCGGTTATGGATATTGCCATAAATTAAAGCTCCTAATAAATTCATATTACATACTTATAATTGCACGTTGTGGAATGTCGTAGGCATAAAATAAGAAAAGTACAAAACTTATTCATTGGAATAAATTCCTCGATTTTTTTTTTAACTTGAAACTTATCTCACATATAATAGAACTTGAAACCAACTTAATTATACCCTAAAACCTTGCTTACCCTTGATACCATCCATTTGACAAAATGACGTTGATGAGTTTGAGATGAGAGCTCTCTAAGAATACTCATTAATTGCCATCGTGTGATCTATTATCGATGACTAGGAAATTAAATTGTTCTAAATAATATATAATCCCATGCCCTTTACAAAGACGAGCCGCGTTTGAATGTTCCATGGGTGGTTGTTGAATTGTTTCTCCAATCAATTTTATTTGTCGTTTTTTTCCCCTAACCAAATTTCTCTTCCTCTCTCGAAAGAATAAGACGACTGGGTAAATCCAAATTCATTTTATCACAGGATTATTTTTTACCCCTCATCTCTACGTATCATCATCGTAATTATCCCGAAGAATCAATGCCCGACTTCTTATTTTGTTTCCTTCCGTTGAGGTGACTCACCCTCTTGAAAATACCAATCTGATCAACAAGCGTTTCATGGACACTTACAAACCGTGCATCAAAAGTAGCAAATCTCCAGAGGCCCGTCCTCATCAACACGGCTTTTCAAAAAAAGGAAGGTAAGATGCACAATCGAGCAAAGATTATACACACCCATCGCTCGATCAAAAGTCTTGAAATCACTATCAAAAAAAAGAACGAATAAATCATTTTATAAAGCGATGATGATGATAATAATAATAATAATAATAATAATAATAAAATCTTGAAAAGGTGCTTGTTTGACACTCTTTCTCCACCCTTTGAACATGACGTCCGGTGGCCGTGGTGGAATTGAAGCTTTCCTTGGCGAGGAAGGAGCTTTGGGTTTGAATGCGGAAAGGGAAAGCTAATCTTGGGGAAATCCGAGGGGCATTGCCCGGGGGTGGGGTGTGGGGTGGGGCCCGGAGAAGATATTTACCTGTTCGAATCTGATGAGCTGGTTGGGTGGCGAAATTGGATTCGGATCCTACTTTCCGGATAGGTAACTAAGTCCTGATCCATCAAACCCCCGCCACCTGATCTCGTCATCCCAAATGCTCTTCCACCCCCTCCACTCCCCACGCGGATGCTAGAGCGGGGCCCCAGCAGATACCCCCGAAAAACCAAAAAAAGCACCAAACGGTTCCTTTGACCTCATTTTTGTTGTCTTCCCGATTTTATTCCTATGCTTTGAAAAAATTAGCTTGAAAAGTCCAAAACTCATTGCACAGCGGAAAATTCAATCATAAATATTTTAATTATATCAATTTAATTTTGAATATCTTGATAACTTACCAATTAATTCCAAAATATTCGATTGTGCCATTTCTTTAATCTAAAACTTTTAATGATCTATTAGTTTAGTCATTTTGCTCACATTTTGATCAGAATTATCTAATCAGTACCGGCTATCCTACGTGGCATAATTAATATTGATATTAATAATTTTTTAAAAATTTTATGAATCGTATTCCTTTCCTTTTTTGGTTTTCCCTTTTTCTTTCCGTTTATCAATAGCCAGGCGAAGGTCAATGCCTTCACCTGTATTACCATTTACTCGAGGAGATTGTGGTTTTTCTTATTTCTTGGTATGTAGTGTTTTTCTTATCATTAATGCAGTATCGCAATATTTTTTAGCTCCAAAACTGTAATCCAATGACTCAAACTAAATATACGGATAGATATCTTCATGCAAGTTACATCTCCATTATGACACTCTTTTTACGTTTCTATAGATAATCTTTGTTTTATACTTTTAGGTCGACTTCACATTAATTAATCACGATTTGTCATGTCGAGTACGATTGCCAACTTCCCAATCGTTAATATAAATATATATACACTTCAGTTTCTGAAAGGACTATTTTCGAGAATCGTTGACACGAGATATTATCCCGCATCGTTTTTAGCAGGGGACGATAAATTAACGCAACTCCGAATTCGCGTTTCCCGAGGCTTAACTTTTAAGGAAGATGGGCGAGCGAGGCCTGGCCGACCGCGAATTCGGAGTGCCCGATGGGCCCCGCTGTAATTCGCGGAACATCCGAGGGGCGAATCGGGGATTACGCATCGGCCTCCTCCTGCCCAGCCAATCGCCATCGACGGCGCGCGCGCCTACCTACCCCGGCTAGAAATCGAAGCAAAGATCGGACCGCCAATCTCCGTCGTTCGTTCGACGGGTCCCAAATCGGACGGCTCCCCGCCCCCCCCCTCCCGGCCCGCCCGCCCCGACACCCGCGGGCGTGCGCCTCAAGAAACAGCGACGCGCCGGAGCGATCGGATGGCGTCATCCGTCCCTCCAATAGCGGCCTCCCACGTGGACACGCGCGAAAATAAATTGCAAACATCAAAAGGAGGAAGAAGAAGAAGAAGTAGAAATCGAAAGATGAGAGCGGAATAATAAGGACGCTCGAGGGAATAATTTGATGAGATTATTCGATTGATGAGATTATTCGAGCCCCTTCTCCTTTTGGATGATTGAGATTGGGGAAATGGCGTTAAGGGAAGCATGATCTTATCCTTTGACATTGATATGTAAAAGAATTATTTCGGAATCTCGAGCGATTTATTTAATAATTACCAAGTTTGCTTAAGATGTGTATATATTGACATTCCTAGTTTACTCATCTTTTTTTTTTTTTTTTTGTCGAGTGCTCCTCTCGAATTTTTTTTCCACTAGACGAGAGAAGGAATCGGCTCTTTATATTATTTTTTATTAGTAGCACATCCCATTTTCTTAGTTTTATTGTGATAATCATTATCGTGATGAGTGGTCCACATTTGTAAAAAAAATTTGAAAAAAATTAACACGTAAAGATCCAAAGATGTTGATGTCGAATGACAACATGCGATTTTTTTTATTGAACTTATCATTTGGCTTGTGAATCTCTCAATTTGCAACATTAACAATTGATTTATTTAGTTATTACTCAATTAGCTTTATATATATATTATATGTGTTGAGATTTCCAATTTACTTGTCTCTTTTTGCGGAGCTCCTCTGAAATTTATTATTTTTTCATTGTGCAGGTACGATCTTGGAAAAGTAGAAGAAATCGGCTCTTTGTATTATTTTTTCAATTAGTAGCATAGACCCTTTTCTTAGTTTTATTATGATAAACATAACTACGACGAGCAGTCCAAGCTGGTAAAACTTAAAAAAAAAAAAAAAAAAATCGATACACAAAGATCCAGAGATGTCAATATCGAATGACGACACGCGATTTTCTTATCAAATTTAAGGCTCAAACTTATTATTTTGCTCACGAATTTCTCAATTTGCAACATTAACGATCGATTTATTTAGTAATTACTCAATTACTCGATTAGCTTAAGATATATATATATATATATATATATATATATATATATATATATATGCAGGCGTGCATGTTGTGATTTCCAATTTACATGTCTATTTTTTAGGAGGTCCTCTGGAATTTATTCTTTTTCCACTACACAAGTACGGTTTTGGAAAATTAAAAGGAGTCGGCTCTTTGCATTGTTTTTTTATTAGTAGCATATACCATTTTCTTAGTTTTATCTCGATAATGAAAATCGTGACAAGTGCTCCAAGCTAGTAAAACTAAAAAAATATTCATACATAAAGATCCAGAGACGTCGGTGTCGAATGACGACGCTTGATTTCGATTTTCCTCTTAAACTTAAGTCTCCAACTTATCATTTTGCTCATGAATCTCTTGGTTTGTGACATAAAGGATTGATTTATTCGTTAGGGCTAGAGAGATGAGTTTGATTTGGCGCCCAAAAATTCATCCAACATCATTGGACAACGACAATCAATAGCTTTTTATCCAAGGACTCTCAAGTGGGTGTGATTAGATGCGCGGATTGAACATAAAATCAATTCGGTTGGGTAACTTCAAGACAAGGCCCCTAATTCGTATGATCTTCAATTAATTACACGCTTAATTTTCACATTCACGCTAATGGCCCACGTGTACTCATCCCATTGGATCCGGCAGCTCAATTTAGCTTCAACTTCTTCATTTTTTTTTTCTGAAATTTAATTACCCTTGCTCGTGCCAAGACTCGCACACCCTCCTCAAACACAAAAAAGGAAAAAAAAGAAGAAAGAAAAGGAGGAGAGAGAGAGGTAGAGAGAAATAAACACAGGGAGGACAATCACAAGCCAAAGGGGAATAATAATCAAATCCAATGATGACGCGTTTATACCAAAAATAAATAGAATTGCCAATTACCACGTTGGGCTATATATATATATATATATATATATATATATATATAATCACACGTATATATATAAAGAGAAAAGTCTGACCAAAAAAAGAAAATGAAAAGGGAGAAAGGAGAGGGGAAAGCCTAAGAAAAGAAATGGAAGAGTTTCCGGATACGGGTTGAGACCCGGAAAAGCGGGGGACGCAAAGCTTAATCCAACCTGCGACCGGGGCCGGGGACGGGGAGGAGAAGATTCCCGTCTCCCGCCACATCCTTCCACCGCGGGCCTTGGGGGGGAGCGACCGACACGTGTCGGTCACCTAACCCCCGCATCCCACATCCCACCGGTTCTCCCCTTTTTCCCCTTCTTCCTCCGTGGCCCCTTCCCTCTTTTCCCCCCGTCTCGCCCCACCCTAATTTTAGACAGCAACAACTTCACCGTTAATCTCCTCCCTGCTCCGCCATCTTTCTCTCTCCGGTTCCTGATTCCTGCTCACGTTTCTCTCTCTCTCTCTCTGGTTCTTGATCGAATTCAATCCCCCACCTCCTTCCTTCCTTCCTTCCGTCTTCGTCTTCTTCGGTGGCAGACAATCAGGGACGCTCGAGATCTCTCTCTCTTCTCATCTCCCTCCCCCACCCCCTGCAAAACCCAAAAAAAAAACAGGTTATTTTTTCTTTTTCTTTTTTTAATTTTTATTTTTGTTTGCCTCGACATTCCCTCCCTCTCTCTCTATCTATCTCTCTCTATCCGTCTCTGGTTTTTGCTCTTTTCTTGGCCTTTTGAATTCCGGGTTCGGGAGGATTCGATTCGGTGCCAGAGGGGGGAATTGGGTTTCCTCGTCCCGCTCCTCGTTTCCGTCGATTGGGCGTGTCCCTTCGGAGGCGGATTGGCGGGTGGGGTTGTTGCTCCTTTTCTTGATTCGCGGTGGGTGTTGGGGTTTCTTCCATTCTTTCATTTTCCGGTTTTTTTTGCCAGGGGCTGATCTCGATTCGATTTCTTCCCTAACCCTAGCTCTGGTGTACAGTCCGAAGGAGGGGGAGCGAGAGGGAGATAGAGAGGGAGATAGAGAGAGAGATAGAGGGAGAGAGGGAGAGAGAGATATATATATTCCATTGATTCTTGTCCTGTATAGCTTACATGAGGATCTGACTGTAGTTCTTGATCTTTCTTTCCGGGTTCCGGTCGTGGAGGTTTTCTCTTTTAGGGTTTCCTTCGTCCCCTTTACTGGCGAAACTCTATGAGATTTTCGATGCGTTTTTTTTAGTTCGCCATCTGAAATTGAGGGTTTCCGTCGCCGCTTAGATCTTCCACGTTCTTGCGTGCCCCCCATACCTTTTTTCTGTAGTTTTCGTTCCCTACGAATACCAATCGAAAAAACCCCAAAAAAAAAAGAGAGAGAAAACCAAAAAAGACTCCAGCTTTTTTGTATAGGCATTAGCCGGTTCTGTAGATAAGAAGATGGCTTTGAACTACTCTCATCGCCCAGTTTTCGCCGCCCATCTGCCTGAAGATAGCTTGGTGTCCCCGATGAGGATTGCCAATCGATGCATTGTGGAGGGTGTTTCGGAGAATAAGGCGGATGGTGCCGATAGGCCCTGGCTGTTGGAGGAGGATGTCAAGGATTGTTTGGATTATGGACGGAGTAGATGTGATGGTGGTGGCTGCTCGCAGGATTCGGTTTCCAGCGACATCCTTGACCTTTTGCCTTCCGATCCGTTCGGGATGGATATAAGCACCACTTTTACGGCTATAACCGGTTGGCTTGAGGATTTGGATTACCAGCTGGTTGCAAGATTGATGTGGGATAATGCAATGAGATCCCAGGCTTTTCCAGGAATGATTGGGTTTAATACCGATCCTAGTCCAGCCAGCAGCACGTGCCCTTGCTATGGGGTGAAGGAAAGTGCGCGTGGCTCCTGTGATGTTGCTTTTAGTTCGATGAGTGAATTTTCTGGTTATCCTGATTCCTTGGAAGCAGGAGACGCATCTTCCTTTGATTTGGGTTCATCAAGTGGACATCATGGGTGTTCGGAGGAGGTCATAAAGGGACAGGACCCTTGTGATGGAGAGTTTGGATTGACCAGTGCACTTGGGGGATTATCTGAGGTTATGGAGTCGGGACAGGGATCCTGCCATGTTGGCTTTGAATCAGTAAGTAGCTGCGATCAATGTCCTGAGGTGATGGAAGATGTCAATGCACCTTACGATCTTGGCCTTGGATCCATTGGTGGATTTGGTAGGTGTTCCCTGGAGAATGGAGTTTCTGGGGTGCCTAACATGGATGGCTTTTTTCATGGAAGCAGTGGAAGCTCCAGCGTTCCTGATAACGACCACCCAAGTAAAGCCCTGGAGATTTCTGCTGGAACTTATTCCTTTGTCAACGGACAAATGACTCGCTACGCATTTTCTTTGGCTCTTTGTTATCTGGGTGTGCGGGATCTTCTCGCTCTCGAGAGTGTTTGCAAATCAGTCCGGTCTACAGTTCGAAATGAACCCTTCTACTGGAGGAATATACATATACATCATCCTCTGAATGACAAGATTACTGATGAAGTTCTGATTCAATTGACTGATAGAGCTCGAGGTAATCTCCAGTGCTTGAGTCTGGTAGAGTGCCCAAGGATCACTGATGATGGTCTGAAGCGTGTCCTTGACAGTAATCCAAAGCTGAGCAAGGTATTTGCGGACCTTTTAGGGTTTCATTTGTTTCTTGATTCTTGCTCTTGTGTATTATTCACCAGTCTTCATTACATGATGAACTTGAAGTGTCTGGGGATATTTCAAACGGTAAGGAGTGTGGGTTTTAAACATCATTGTCATTTATCTATAAGTTACTCCATTTGTTTGATTATTTGCATTTCTCGATGAGCATGTTCTCATTCATGGTACTGGAACACCCCCCCCAAAAAAAAAAAAAAAAAAAAAAGGCCATAAAAAAAAAAAAACCCACCCCTGCATCTTCTCTCTCTTTTCTCCTCTTCCTCCTAAGAAAGGATTGGGTACATGTGGTGGGTGGTTCATGAAAAACTTTTCTTTTCGATATCAAAAAAAAAAAAATTAGTTAATGGAAGAATAGCAAAATGTTAACCTTAGCTTAAACATTTACTTCTAGGTCTTAAAAAGTAATATTTATATTTGTTATTAATTTATTATGTCACACAAGGAATGAAAGAAGGTCGCGAATAATGCATGTAGCCTGTGGATGGATATGAGTATGTGTAAAAGCAACTAGGAACTTATTGACAGGGTACATAATATGGCGAATCACTTATTCCAATCGAAGGCGTTAGCTGATTTCTTTTAATGGTTCTGAGCTTGAGTTAGTTTTTGTGGTACCTCAGTTAATTGCTCACTGGTTCCTTCTCAGGAGGGGACTTGAGATCATTTAGAAGGAGATGTTTTACCTGTTTCGCAGTGTTGGCTTGTGTCCTTTCTTAATAATATATTCAATATTGTGTGATCTATTCTTCTTTATAAGTCTCGATCTGTCTTTTAAGGAGACCTAACATTTTTTTCTTCCTTCCACAGCTCTGTGTACCTGGGTGCACAAGACTTAGTATTAATGGCATTTTGGATAGCCTGAGAACATTCAAGTTGATGGGTACCCTCAGCATAAAGCATATTAGGATTGGTGGGCTTTATGGGGTAACGGAGGAACATTTTGAGGAGTTGAAGTCCTTGATGGGGATAACAAGTGAGACACAGCAGAACCTGAATGCCCTCAAGCCATATTTCTATCACAGAGATAGGATGTACTTATCATGTGAGGATGATCGTACCATTGATATTGAGACGTGTCCAAGATGCCAAAAACTGAGGTTGGTCTATGACTGCCCTGCCGAGGTTTGTCGGGGTAGGGAACATGCGTCCCAAGCATGTAGGGCCTGCATACTGTGCATAGCTCGGTGTGTTCAGTGTGGTCGGTGCATTTATGACAATGAATACGAGGAAACCTTTTGTCTGGAACTGCTCTGCTCAGATTGTTCAAAGCATCAACTTCTGAAGTGCCATGGGATGGAAGGTAGCAATGTTGCTATCTCAGATTCCACTGCTCACCAGGAAGACCCACAGGGCTCCTCAATGCGTGGCTGAAGATGAGTAAGGCTTTTTGTTGGTCTTTGGTCTATGAGCAATGCTGTTTTCTTTTTTGTGCCTTGCTTTTAGGATCAAACATTGACAAAAATGGAAAATGAGGAATTAGGGGGCAATTGAAGCTGCTTCACGTTCTCTGGCAGTCATATGTCGTTCTCAGTTAGCATAATATGGCACAGCTTGGAAAGGGGGTGTGAAGAAATGGTGAGGTTTCAGTCTTGGAGCTGGAGGATCTGTTGCGAGTGTTCCCTACATGGAATGCTTGGTGACTGAGCCATCCATGTGAAACACAATGACATGTTAGGCGACCTTGAGTTGTCAATCTTCACACTGTGTGGTTCGCGTGCAGAGGGCTGTGTATTTATTTGGGTGCTATCTTGAGAAAAGGAGGTTAGAAATGGAATAAAAAGATCTTATGTGTACTATGGCATTGGATTGGAGGTGATAGGACTCAAGCTAGGCAATAATCATCCCAAGTTAAAGATGTCTCAAGGTGTTTCGCCGAACAGTATTTGGCGAGCGGTTGTTGTACTTGTATTAGTAGAATTGTTTACTCCCTATTGTTATTATGGGTTTTCACTGCCCGGAACAAATAAAAGAAGTCATATGTGGAAGACCTGTTAACATTGTTCTGTTTACTTGTAATTTGAACCTGTATTCCTGTTACTGGAATTTGCAAGTAGTATATGCAATAATTGAGGTCCTGCATACCTTTGCTCTCTTTGAGGACTCCTTGAAGGGTAAATGTTGCATCTTTTATCAGATAAATTAGAAATGCAACTTTCGGATGGTTTGAGTCTGCTTATGAGTTCATATGCATCTGTAGTTAGAATTCTATACCTGAATGAATCACCTCAGACCTTATATAGTGGTCCATGATGAAGTTGGATTTGCTGAGAAAGTATCTTGACAGTTCTTGTTTGGTAAGTATAGTTTTCCATACCCCTTTGGGGTTGATTTCAAACGATCAATGATAGGATTATGCGACTCGAGATGCAGTTCCATATATCTTGTATTGCATTTGACTAATTTTACTAAGGTGCCAATTAGATGGGGCAGTCTGTTTTCATGTCATGGAGTCCCCAAAGTTTTAGTAGCTCCACTCCGTCCTGTTGATTTGGAAGCCGGGCATCATCGACAGCGATAAGAAATCTTGAAGTTTTGACGCACATGATTTTTCTCTCAAGACTTGGTCAAATTCTTCTGGAATTATCGATGGATAGGGGACCCTTTTGGAATGAATAGTTCATCATTTGGGACGATAATGAGGATGTGTTGTGATTATAATTAGTGTTTAAATTGCCAAATGGACACCGGATCTACGATCTTCTGTTTTGTTTTGCATTGTAGTAAACAAATGGGCAAAAGAAAGGCTTGCGCCCGATCCTGCAAATTCGCAGCTTGTACTTGAATTTTGCCCTGCATTTTGCCCGTTCACGTATTCATTTCTTTCTCGTTTTCACTTGGTTCTTCTTTTTCGCCATCTCGACTCCAGTGATGTTACCAGATGGAAAGATGCGCGCCGCTTAGGCATCTTCACCTCTCGTTTTGCATTGTTCCCCTAAACAAAGCAGAAATTCAACGCCTTCCGAGGCATATGAAATTTATCGGCAGCAATGAACTTTAATCGACATCACGGTTCTTGCGTCAACGACAATACGCATGTACTCGATATTGAGAGAATAATGCGCACAGAGATGACCTTTAATGGTCCGAATCAGATTTTTACTAAGAAACGATGGAAAAAGAAAAATACCAAAGCCTCGAACAGATAATTTCTCTTCTGCATAATGTGAGGAAAGAAATGGGCTCCTGTGTCACGGATAATTGATGGAGATCACAAAAGAAAGTTCTTCTACAAGCAACATTTCCCAGGTGCAAGAATTAGGATCTGCTTGAAGCAGCATTCCGTCACTTGTTATTTGACTTCTTGCACAGCTCTTTCACCCACTGTAGGCTGAATTTCTTCTTGCCGGACTTCGACCTGTCTTTCCGCTTCTTCTGGTCCTCGGACGCCTGTGCCGGAGGCGGGTCTTCGTTGTAGTCCCATTGGTCCGCCCACGATAGCCCGTTGTCCATCTCTCTCTCTCTCTCTCTCTTAAAAAATCTCCTCCTCTCTCTTGTAAAAATTTGATTGCACAAAGGTCTTCAAATCTCTTCAACTGCAATCCTCAACCAGACATATCAACGCAAACCACCTCCATTCCCAGTTAAGCTCCCTAATTTGCGCGGGACAAACCGCAAAGGTTTGACCGGGTCAACCTCGTACCAACGACAGCTTGATTGAGGCCAAATTACAGCGAGGCCTTCGATTTAATTTGGAAAATTAACAGCAGCCACGCATCCGACGATGCCTAATAATAACACCTGGTGATTTTGCGCTGTCATAATGATGCAAACGGTGGGTTTTTTGGCAGGCAACTGTCATCCAATTAACTTAAATTGGCAATCCTTAATGAAAATGTTCCTGTTCTTCTTTGGGAAAAAAAGTAGTGTACTATTTCATTAAACTATGATATTTCATTAAGTTATACCAAATTTATTTTATCTTTTGGCCAGAAGACTTTATCATGTTTATTGGAAGTTGTACTTGAAACTTAGTTTATTAACAAGTCATTCAAATTTGGTACTTTTACTCATGTGAAACCAGCCATGGGCTTTAATATGACGTTTTATTTATTATGAGGTAATATAAGTTTTATGTGAGGATTTAGAATGGGGTTGGTGCATAAGTACATAGAAAGATCGAAAGGAAAATAGAAGATTAAAGCTTGGTTAATTTGTTGAGGATTTTATATATAGATTAGATTATGCATTTTCTTTAACAATCATTCATTACGTAGGATATAGTTATACCATGTTTTTTGAAACCCCATGCACAGCTTAGCTTAGCTCTTTGGAATGATATTATGATACTCATACTATAGTTTATAATATCCGCAATTTTTTTATTGGTCTTCTAGGATTACATTCGATTTGGGGTCCAAACTAGGCATATTTGTTAGTAAAATTTATAAAAATACCGAATCACAGGCGTAGGCTTTGTTTCACCAACAAATTCGCCGGTTCACTACGTGCTCATCGAATGCATTAAGTCATAATATGTTATATTTTACTTATTAAATTAATACGAATTTGCTCCCATTTCTTGATGTTAAATGTATAAATTACAGTTGTTTAATAATATACGTTGACATTTAGAAATAACACATTAATAGTAAATGATATGGCACATTAACTTCTAGTACTGTGTAAATGTCATTTTTAAGAGACGAATAATGGGCTATGATATATATGATATGCTTAGCATGTATTCAAAATTAAGATATCTTCAAATTTGCTCATGAATTTTACCAATTTTTTTTTTAATTTTGCAAATTTCTAATTTATATGTTTTCACGTTGGAAAAAACTTATTTGACTTACTTGAACGTATCTACGATACCCTTCAATTCCCGATTTAACAATGCTCCAGACCAGCTTCATTTGAGATTGCTATACGATCCAATGGCCAATTGTGGATGGCATGAGGTTTTGCATAAAATTTCAAATAAGATGACCGACTATGACACAATTTTCATTCGTCCATTTTGCCAAACAACTGGTGACCGTAGGCCTCCAACTTCTATAAATGATACCACGTTGATGATCCTCAAAGAATGATGCAGCACAGGAATGTGATTCCCCTAAAATGGGAACCCCATAGTCATGCTCAGCATTTCAAACTTGATCACCTGAAAAACTCAACATGACCAGCAATCTCTCTGCATAACAACTTTGCCTCGCTAGCCAGTTTCAAGCTCTTGACGATGGCGAGTCCTGTCCGTCTGTGCGTTGAGGCAGGCTTAAACAAGTTGGCCTCCTCTTCCTTTCCCATCAACAGAGCTTCCCTGGCGGGCATTACGTTTTCCCACCAAAACTCTCGTAAAATCCCATGAATTAGCTCCCAATAACCGCGCTCCCTACATACACGCAATATGGTGCTCCCGTTAGGTGTCCAACAATACAAATCCACCCAATCCCGATCCATTATCTCCATCTGGCCCTGAACCTGAGGCATGTAATAGAAAGGCATGGTTGTCCAGGGCAAAGCTACTTCAGGCTTACCCTTATTGTAAGGGCACTTCACTTCCAAGATCCCACCTCCCGGAAAGCACCCGAGAAGGCCATCAGGAGATGCACCCAGCCACTCAAACCGTTCCTCCGAATGAGTGGCGAACCCCAATGAGCTAACTTCACGACCGGTGATGCTTTTATACCTGTCTATTGCCACCGCTTCATTCAGAACACCCCACTCCATGGCACACATTTTGGAAGATTCCGGCATTTGCATTTCCAGTGCAAAAACTTTCTCCTTCCAAAGCTCAAGGCGACGGGTCCCTTTCCAGAATCCCAAGGCTGTGCTAAAGGTGCTTGTTGTGAGCTTATCCTTTCGAAGGGAGAACCATTCTTCAGAGCGTTGCGGAGCATCAGATGGAATAAAGCGAGCGGTCAATACTAATGGCGAGGGGGAACGAATTATGAGAGAAGAACTAGAGGAAACAAAAGGTGTGTCACAGCTGGAAAAGGTTTGGGAAAGTCTTCTGGTTCCACGCTTTCTCGTAGCAGGAAGTGGTGCTGATGATTTGTAATGGAAGCCACGGTATCTGGTAAAGCAGGAGTTTGCCATTGCTATGAGGGATCACACTTTAGAGGGAATTCTATTCGGTTCCCTGCAGATTAAAGATGTCACCTGAAATTTAGTCAAAGACCATTTGAAGCGAGTGACATAAATTTATTTATGAAAAGTAAAAAACGTTAAATTGATACATTGTAACATTTGAATGCCATACAAAAAATAAGCAAGATAAAATGCTTAGTTGCAGGACCAGTGGACATCCCACCAGCCCACGGCAGTGGGAAAGCTGCATATTCCTGCAGGCCCTTTGAGAGCTGATGAAAATGGCTAATCTCCAACCAACTCAGACCAAAAATCAGCCTTTCCTACCAGTTGGCACAGAGCTGATCAAAAAATGATGGCAGCCTAACAAGACAATCAGAAAATTGCAGCAGAATATCTTCTCTTCTCTCTGTTTGGCTGGAGATGGGGATGATTCTCATGAAAGATAATAGCCACAGGTCTTAGGTTTAGGCAGTACTTTGAATGTCTGAGTGTTAGGGTTTCTTGGGTGAGGAATGAAAGAAAATTTTCTGCCGAAGGGTATTGGAAGACACTTTTGAGCTTCCCATTATGAAATATAGGCAAAATTTAGTATACTCAAGGGGTGTCTTCGCCCATTTTAGTGCAATCAAATGCATATCAAATGTGGCTATGCCGGGAAAGCTATTTTTTACTTTTAATGAGCGGCTACAATTTCAGTGCAATAAAAAAGATTTCAAAGGGGGCGGGTAGATATAACTTAATCAAGAGCTGGTTAAACCCCTTTTCCAGTTCCCCACTTCACAAGGATAGAACTTATGCGTTGTGCCATTCTTCTTGCTTTCTCCTATAGGTTTGCATATATACCTTTCCCAGCATTCTTGATATTCTCTATGTTAGTATCTTGACAAGCACAAGCACCGGCAACTGATATTCATTGTCCGCGTCTAAGCATTTATCTCTTATCGGGTCATCATAGTATAAGCATAAATCACCAACTATAACATCGGAAGCATCCTTCACAGCTGAACCTACCAGCTATACTGTAATTGCACTTAAAAAAAAATAAAAATGATCATATATACTACTCAAGTATAGTCATCATGCGAACCAAAACGAAGAATCGGGTAATTTTCTCGAGTTCGCGGGGCGTGCCAACCACATATCCAAAGCACTTCCGGCGCCAGAACATTGCCCGGAAGCTGGCGCCGGAAGCCGCCGCCGCCGCGGCCGCCGGGCAACCAACATAACAAGCCAAAACACCCAAAGACACGAACTTTTCACAAACCCAGATAAAGCACCGGTGGAAGGAACAGCGGCAGTACAGTGACGATCAACCAATCCCCAGAACATAAGAGCAAGAATCACCGGACAGACAGGATACCTCGAGCTACCGCCGCTTATCCATTGCCAGCCGAAGAAATGGAGGACGAGGGCTCCGAGCTAAAGAGAACCCTCCCGCGCCATCGACCGCGCGCACCGGCTCCCGAAGATGGTCGCGAGTTTACAGCGGCATTGGCGCTAGGGTTTCGCGGAATCGAGGTTCGGAGGAGCGGGCAAAGACGAGGAGGCGATAAGAGAGAGACGGGCAGGGACAGGCGCGCAGGAAGGCAGAAGGGGGGGCTTCTTCCGGTTCGGTTCTCCCCCGCCGTTTAAGGGCGCGCGGCCGTCGTTTTTATGTTGGCACAAAGACAAGAACGAGCCCTCCAAAATGCTGTCGTTTTGCGACAATAGCGAATGCCCGCGGTCGTGCACTTTCGCGCCTTTAGAAAACTTATTAGGTTAATACTACGGAAAACTTATAATAATTTTTTGACTTACTAAAAAAAGTCACAAATCAGTACACATGTGATCAATCATCCTCCCATTATTTTCCATTAAATTTTACTATTAAATTCCTGCGTTGGATAGTACATAATAGTTGACAAGTGTATTAATTTAGTTTTATTAATCCAATTTAATGGAAGGTAAATTTGCCATAAATGTATAAATTTGAAGTTTTTGATAGTCAAATAATTTTTTTGGAGTTAATTTGTCATAAATGAATTAATTTGGAGTTTTTCGTGATTAAAAAGTTACTTTGAAGTAAATTTGTTATAAATATATTAGTTTGGATTTTTTTTTTTTTTTTTAAGATATTAACCCAAAACTATTAAGGATCAAATTATGACTTTGGACACACTCGTCTTAAACGAAGCAAAGTATTTCTTTTTTATGTGATGACACTTAATTTAAAGGTGTCGATGTGTAAACTTTGTTTCACATCATTTGTAATTAGTAATAATTCGTTGTGAATGCTTCTCAATCTTGTACAAAATGTCGTCATTAGCATCATTGAATTGAGAACGTTCTATTTGTTTCGGAAGCACCATATGTCGATGGAGAGATCTTGACAATACATAATAAGATTATTTGAATCTATACTGGATGTATTTTGATCGAGACAAAATGAAAGTGAGGTAGGTTTGAGATTGATATGATCCTGATGTATGTTAACCAAGATTAAGCCCATTAATCATAATTAATGACCAAGTATACCCCATCAAAAGTAACTTTCTGCAGAGAAGGCAACATTATCCTCGTTGAGTCAAAGTCAAAACACTCTGATTCAATTTTATGCACTGGATTCGATGCTCCAGAGCACACACCCTTTGGAGAGAAGTGCATGACAGAAACAATTTTGCGATGTCTTCCACGTTCTTATGTACGAGATCTTCTCAAACTTGCAAATGAGGACAGGAAATGGTTCTGAATCTACAAAATGTTCCTAAAGAAAACGTGTTCCAGTACATTCATCTGCCTTGCCCTGCTAGGCCTGAGCATTGATCTGTGGAGACAAGCAGCACATGCATTTCCAGGCGAGCGCGATTGAATCTGGGTTCGATTCGTTTCTCCATCAACTCCGAGTGTTGTCCTGGATTTTCATTTTGGGCATACTGGCCTCTCTTCTGCGGTTTTTGTGGTGGTTATTAGCAACAAGATGTTAGTGCATGCGCAACAAAGGCATCATTCGAAGATCATGGAAGCCAAGGATGCTAGAATGAAGGCAACTTCCGGGACTCTAGAGAGCAGAAGAGTCCTTAAACTTCATTCTGGGGAGCCGACATCCTTGAAGAAGATTCTCTGACTCTGAGAGACGGAGAGAAGTTCGCTGAAGAGATTCCTCTCTACACATTCTCCGTGGTGGCTTTTCTCTTCCCAGCTTCGCCAACTCTAGTTTTGGTGGCTACTTTCAGCGTGCATTATCTTGAAAAAACCATTATCAGCAGGTACAGTTCTTTTGGCTTTTTAGGATTTTGCAGGAGCCAATCTGTCACTTGCCCGAGCTCATTTCCATGATCACACAAACTGAGGTTTCTTTCCATCGATTTGCTTGAAGAGGATCATAAGATTGAGGCTGGTGAATATGATAGGGGTTCAGGCGATGAAACATTGAAAACTCCTACACTGAAATCTCGGAAGAGATTAGAATAATGGAAGGTTACCATGTTGCTGTTTGCGTGTTGGTTGGGTCCGATAAAATGAGCCTGCTGTGGAGTATGCTTGGTGAGATCCCTAGAACAGCTGGGGAAGCCATAAGGGTCGATGTAACAGAAGCACACGTACCACAGAGTACTTGGATTCAAACAGGAAATGTGAGAGAACATCCTGTTCGGCAGGAAATTGAATTGCGCCTTCTCTGAGAATATCATGGAAAGTTGCGCAACGAAACAGGAAGTCCAGATGTGGAGCAATGGCAATTTGTTGACGGCGGTTGGTGAGAGAGGGATGAACTTGAGTGGAGGACAGAAGCAGAGGATTCAATTAGCATGGGCAGTATCCAGTGATTTCGATATTTAATTTCTGGATGAACCTTTTATCAATGTCGATGTGCACACTGCAATTCATCTGTACTGTTATTCATTCCACCCATCCATTGGAGTTTTTGGATGCTGCTGACCTCGTTCTTGTAAGTTTACGGAGCAAGCAAAACCTTACTAGAACATAAGCGACATCTTCTCCTTTTTGAGGCATTTCATCATGCCTTTCGTCTAAATGCATAGTCCAGTCCGCGAAGCATGAAGATCTAATTAGGGATTGGCAGATTGAACTTACTGGAATCCATTACCTGCCTACGGAGGCTCCCCAAGATAACCAGGGCAACGAAGAAACCAAATTGAAGAGGAAGTTTATCCAAATGGAGAGCCATTCCACACGGCTGCTGTTATGGAAGACCATGCGGGAGGAAGTGTCGATCAAGCTAAGACACCTCCTCAAGAAATGATCTTCCTGGTTGAAGCATCAAACTATTGCCACACAGAGAATTGGAGCTTCTTGTATCCCAAAATCCAGGCCTGTTCTCCGGCTATGGTGATGTAAGAAGCTTGGAAAACACGGTTTTGAAGAGGAGAAGGAGCTTGGTTTTCGATGAGGTGATCGCTTCGACTGATGCGGGGACCGGTAACCAGGTTCAGAGGACTATCACGGAAGACAGGGAGTTGCACTGTCATAACCGTTGCTCGCCGGATCCCTACTTTCATCGACAATGACCTTGTTTTGGTTCATGTTGATGATAAGCCCTTTTTGTCCTGATAAATATAAATTATTACACAATGCTATGAGCACAAAGGTTTAACATGAGCGAAACTTGAAAACTTGCCTGATGCCACATGGAGATAGCAAGGATCAAAACTAAGAGAACAAAAACTTGCCATGCCACCTGGGACATTAGGACGATTATACTTGAACGACTGAATTAGACCAAACACCAACCCTGCTAATCGGTAGGGAATTTCCATGTCCATTATGCTTTGATCCTTGGAAGACTGGAGAGGAAAAAGAGGAAAAACAATGCTATGTCAATCTTTGGCACAGTAAGTATTGGATGAGTGACCTATAAAGAACACACGACTTCAAAGAGCAAACCCATTCGGCCTGAAGGCGTGGAGTAAAAGCATGAGATGGGAGCACGGTCATATTTGAATCCTGTGGACCCGCATGGCTGGGATGGAGTAGTGACATGACCAGCTTGATTACCAGCTTGAAGGGAACGCTCCTTTCTCTCAATCGATCATTTACCTTCCTCAAGGTAATCTCTGTGGCAGCTGTTACTAGATGATCTCCTCACAAACTTGGCTGCTAACTTTGAGAATGAAGAGAACTTATTCTCCAGCAAGAGCTTATTAGCAAGTCATACTCGACTCTCTTGCCTGCATCAACCAAACAAAGCTTGCACATTTAAGTTCGCATTCTTCATGCAATTGAAAACATAGGAAATTTTCTTTGATATCGTAATAATTTATATTTAACAGGACAAAAAGGGCTTACCGTCATTGAGAACCAAAACCAGGTCATTATCAATGACAGTGGGAATCCGGTGAGCAACGGATATGACAGTGCAATTACCTGTCTTCCCCGACAGTTCTCTGAACCGGGTTATCATTCGCCAAGTCAATCCAAGCCATCGCCTCATCCAAAACCAAGATCCCTTCTCTTCTTCAAAAACCGTGTTTTCCAGGCTTATTACATCACCATGGCCAGAGAACTGGCCTAGATAATTGGGATACAGGAAGCTCCCACTCTTCGTCACCCCTCAGAATCAGTCACTGGGGCAGCAATAGTTCGATGTTTTGACCAGGAAGATCATTTCTTGAGGAGGTACCTTTGCTTGATCGACACTTCCTCTCGCATGGTCTTCCATAACAGCAGCAGTGTGGAATGGCTCTCCATTCGGATAAGCTTCCTTTTTTATTTGGTTTCTTCATCGTTGAAGTTATCATGGTGAGCCTCCCTAGGTTGGTCATGGATCCCAGTAAGTTCACCCTGTGAATGCGCGATTAGATCTTCATACTTCCACGACTGGACCACGCATCCATCTTTCATAACCCACACAGAATGGATGTGTTGGACAAAGGACATGAAAAAATGCTTCAAGAGGAGATGATATCTTTTATGATCTTAGGGTCCGTTCGTTTCACGGAAAATATTATGTTTCTGGAAAACATTTTCCTGGAAGTCATTTTCTAAGAAAAGGACTCTATTTTCCGGTGTTCGGCCAAAACTTAAAATTTGAGTGGAAAATATTTTCCACCGTTCGTTAGCTCATTTAATTGTTTGGGAAAAATTATCAAAAGCTGAATTTTAATATTTTTAATTGACCAAAAAATTAATTTTATTTTATATATTTTAAAAATCGAAATTTTTATTATTTTTTATTATTTTTTTTTCTCTTCCTTCCTCCCTCCTCCTTCTTCCTCTTCCTTCCGCCGCCGCCTCCAGCCCGAGCCCCGCCCATCTCGCCGAGCTCGCATCTCGCCGGGCTCGGCGAGCCGCGAGCTCCACCGCCGAGATCCGGCGAGCTCGCCGCCGCGAGCCCGGCGAAGCTCGCGGCGAGCTCGGGCGAGGCCCGAGCCCCGCCCAGCTCGCCGGATCTGGCGAGCCGCGAGCTCCGCCGCCAGATCCGGCGAGCTCGTGACTCGCCAGAGCCCGGCGAAGCTCGCGGCGAGCTCGGGCGAGGCCCGAGCCCCGCCAGCTCGTCGGATCCAGTGAGCCGCGAGCTCTGCCTAGGTCGGGGAGAGCGTCTCCTCGCCGGCCGCCGGCTTGCGGCCGGTCGCCGGACGCCGTCGTGGCCGGTCGCCGGCCACTGCCAAAGAATAAGGTGAAAAGGAAAGAAAGAAAAGAAAAAAAGAAAAGAAAAGAAATTAAAAACTCAATTTAAAAAAAAAAGAAAAAGAAAGCAAGAAAATAAAATGAAAATGTATTGATAAAAAGGAATAAGAAGGAAGAAGTGGAAAACGTTTTCCACACTTTAAAGGTTGTTTTTTCCAATGATGGAAAATATTTTCCTTGACTAGTTCATTTTCCGTGAAACGAACACCGGAAAATCCGGAAAACATTTTCCCGGAAGTTATTTTCCGTGAAATGAACGGATCCTTAGTAAGGTGTTGCTGACTCCATGAACTTACAAGAATGAGGTCAGCGGCATCTAAAATCTCCAATGGATGGGTGCAATCAATAACAGTACAGATGAGTCCCAGTGTGCACATAGACAGTGATAAAAGGTTCATCCAGAAATTAAACATCGGAATCACGGTAGACTGCCCATGCTAATTGAATCCTCTGCGTCTGTCCTCTACTCAAGTTCATCCCTCTCTTGCCAACTGCCGTCAAATCTCCATCGCTCCACATCTTGACATCCTGTTTCATAGCGCAACTTTCCATGACATTCTCATAGAAGGCGTAATTCAATTTACTGCCAAACAAGATGTTCTCTCTTACAGTTCCGGTTTGAATCCAAGCACTCTGTGGTACGTGTGCTTTTATTCAATTGACCCTTATTGCTTCCCCTGCAGTTCTAGGAATCTCGCCAAGCATACTCCACAGCAAGCTCGTTTTACGGGAGCCAACCAACCCGCAAACAGCAACATGGTAACCTTCAGTTATCTTAATCTTCTCTGAGATTTCAGTGTGGGAGTTTTCAATGTTTCATTGCCTGAACCCCAAGCATAATCACCAGCCTCAATCTCGACGGAAACATCTGATGGATTTGGGGATTGATAAGCCAATACTTCTTATGATCCTCTTCAAGCAATTCGATGGAAAGAAACCTTAGTTTGTGTAATCATGGAAATGAGCTCGGGCAGGGGACAGATTGACTCCTGCAAAATCCTGAACGTTGCTAAAGCCGAAAGAACTGCACCTGCTGATAATAGTATTTTCAAGATAATGCATGCCGAAAGTAGCTGCCGAAACTAGAGTTGGTGAAGCTGGGAAGAGAAAAGCCACCACGGAGCATGTGTAGAGAGGTATCTCTTCAGCGAACTTCCCTCCATCTCTCGGAGTCGGAGAATCTTCTTCAAGGACGTCGGTTCCCCAGAATGAAGTTTAAGGACTTATGCTCTTTAGAGTCTCGGAGGTTGCTTTCATACCAACATGCTTTCTTGCTATTCGCCAACGACTTGTTGCTAACCACCGCAAAAACCATGGAACAGATAGCAGCATGTAATAAATGACTAGGGCTAAAAGTACTTCGACTGGAGGCAACCAATCCCCGATTCTCTCAATGTCCACATTGATCCAATTTACAATCTTCCCATTGCTTAGACCGGCATGCATGATCAATAGACACTTTAACTCAGTGCCTAAAGGCTAGCTCTAACGCATATACCAATTTGCGAGTAAAGAACAACTGGAGTGCCATAACTTGGTACGAGGAGACATTTAAGTGCCATAACTTTAAAACGGTACACTTAAGTGCCACTTTTTTTTTTTTTCTAGTGGGACACTTAAGTACCACCTCCGATGACCCTTGCCGGAATTCCTATGTGGCACTATTTTATTATTTTTTAATGCTTGCGTGGCTCGCCGGAGAGCCGAGTCACTCACTCATTAGAAACGACGTCGTTTGTATAATAAAAAAATTAATTAAATTAAATTAAAACTTAATTTTAATTAAAAAAAAAAAAAAGAAGAAGGGGGCGGGCGGCCGAGGGCTGAGCCCTCACTGCCGCCGCCTCCCCGCCGACGCCGGCCCTTCCCGGCCGACGGCGGGGGGGAGGCGGCGAGGGCTCGCGGCCCTTGCCGCCGGTCGGCCGGGGCCGGCAACCCCGGCCGACCCTCCCCCTCTCGTCGCCGGCCCTTCCGGGCGACGGCGAGGAGGTGGCGGCGGCGGCGAGGGCTCGCCCTCGCCCGCCCGCCCCCTTTGTCGCTTTTTTTTTTAAAAATAATTTTTTAAAATAATTTTTTTTAATTTTTTTAATTTTTAGAATATTTTTAATTAAAATTAAGTTTTAATTTAATTTAATTATTATTTTTTATTATTTTTACACGTCGACGCGAAACGGCATCGTTTTTGCATTTTTTCGCCACGTCGGCGTGCAAAACGACGCCATTTTGGACCTCCATCATCGGAAAATTGCCACGTCAGCCGTTTGGCCGGATTTTTGTCGGAGTGGTACTTAAGTGTTCCATTTAACTCTGATATTGGCACTTAAGTGTATCATTTTAAAGTTATGGTACTTAAGTGTCCCCCCGTGCCAAGTTATGGCACTCCGGGTGTCCCAAACTCCCAATTTGCTGAGCACCAAATACCACTGCCTTTGAGTCAGTGACTCAATAGTCTTTGAAGAAAAGAAGACGAATGCAAAAATGAGTCCAAAACAGTAGCTTGAATATTCGCATTTAAGGGCGCGCATGATTGCCCACAATTTCTGTTCCAGAAATTGTTTTTCTATTCTAAAAATTGTTTTTCTATTCCGAAATTGTTTTTCTATTCCGTAAAACAATTTTGGAATAGAAATCCGTTTAGTAAAATTATTCCATTTTTCTATTTCTGAAATAGATTTTTGTTCCTGAAATAGATTTGGACTAGAAATTAGAAATAGAAAATATCTATTTTTCTATTTCTGAAACAGAAATGAGAAATAAAAAAAATTTTCATCGTTCATGGTCGCCGCCGCCACCGGTCGCCTCTAATCGCCGGCCACCGGTTGCACTGCCGTCGTTGCCGACTGTTGACCGCCGGTCGCTGGCCGCTATCGGTCGCCGGCCGCCGCCGCGTCGCCGGCATCGCCGGCCGCCGCCGCCGCCACCGGTCGCGGCCGCCGCCGCCGATCGCCGGACGCGCCGCCGGCCGCCGCCGTTTGAAAGAAAGAAATTTTATGTCGTTATCAAACGAATTTCTATTTTTAGAGTAGAAATTTTGTGTTGTTATCCAACGGTTATTTTTGCTTAGAAACTCATCCGAACTAGAAATAGAAAAATCTATTTCTGTTCCAGAAACTATTTCGAAACAGAAATGATTTCATGCGCGCCCTAAATGACAAGTGATTTCCAAAGCTTTGTGATCGAAGAGGGCCCATTTATGAAGGTATTGAATTATTTCCTATCAGCAAACAAAACATCAAACATATATCTCTATGATATATGTGCCTCAAGATTCAACTAAAGAAAAAGAAGGGGCCAAAATAACAATAAGCACCTCCCACTAACCCTTTTTTCCCAACGATCCCCATATGGCAAGTCGATTGCTTTCAGCAACGAACAAGCTCCAAAGCTCTGTTTCCTCAGCGACTTTTCAAACAACTTGAAGCTTGTTCTGCTCGTTCAGACTGCACAAGTGAAGGGATATGGCCTACTTCAAGCTTTTGCTTTCAACAATCCATACTGAAAAGAGGTTCAGCCGTGGAAATTTTAATCGGCTCCAAAACTCAGCAATGTTGAAGCCATCCAAATCTGTATGTAGACTCTCTACCTCTTTCTGAAGCAATGGTTGGTTGAGATGATGACTACTACTACGCTTGGTGGTGCAACTAATGACCACGACACTAACAGAAATTGCTAGTGAAAAAGGGAGGGACGTGAATTCAAGAGTATTATAGACTTGTAGGAGAGCAGGGGGCAATTCCTTGGACTTTCTCAGTTGAAACGCCAAGTAGGAAGAGATGGAAGTGAACAAAAAAACAGTGAAACAGACCGACCAAGGAATCTCGATGAGAGGGCCAGTTTCTTCTGCCTCCGCGGAAAAATTTGTGTTCCTAGTGAAACATGAAATTAAAGATGCAAAAACAAATGTCATCATCCACAATTCTGTGAACCTAATGTTGATAAGCACAAAAGCCAACCGCGAAAATTAGACCTTAGAACTTGATTGATCGGAACTGATAACGTTTCCCACTCCATGACCAAATAAAACCTCAAGGACTCAGTTTACAATCGTGCAAAACATTAAGGACTCACTGCACTGCTCTCCCCCATGAATTTGTTCACATATGCAGATAACGCTCTCCACTGCTCAAACGTCTAATTTCACATTAAGCTTTGCCTTCTTAAAGAATACCACCATGCAATTCGTGGTCGCCTATTAGACCTCTCGCTATTCGAAGTTCACACCAGCTGAGCTCACCATCTCTAATGCCCAATAGGGTTTCTTTCCTCGCTGAGGCCACAAAAATTTCTCAACTCAGTTTAGCTTCTTCCTATTTTGAGCAGGAGCAGATGGATCCAACAGCCGAATTTTGCTTCGAATCTCCAATCTCCAGTCACCAGCCAGGATTCAACACGCGCACCAAGCATAGAAACATGGTCACGTGAAATTAAATTGCCACGACCCCCCTAACTTCTCTTTCCCTGTAAGGACGGTCTGCAAATTGTGCATCAGGCAGGAAATATGAGACCCCGAAATGGACTTAATGTCACATGGGAAAGTTACCCTCGGTTTCTTCATGCATGATCACTATAAAATGGAAACTGTTTCCAAATATATGCATCGAGTAATTGTCGAGTTTTGGGAAGTCTTAATTTGAATAGATAGTAGAAGTAGATTTACAGTTTCTTGAGGCAAACACATTTCTTTAGGTACATCGAAGAATATTGAGGGGGAGAGGAATTTGAGCGAAATAGGACCCAAAATAGGGGCAAGCGTTGGTCATCATCCCCCGCTGTTGTTTGTACATTAAGATTTGCCTTGCCAATTTTTATGTGCTTCCCAAAATTCGTCCCATGAACTTATCCATCATCGCCTTCACTCGACTTAAATCTCATTTCCATCTTTGAACTTAAGTGGACGCGAATCCTTATTGTTGAACAGCTCTTTGAGTAGAATCTGAAACATCGATTCCTTTTCAGAATGATTTATGAAGAAGACTCTTTATGCCCTGAATAAAGTGACGTCTTACACTAATGAAGAAGACCTTCTCGAACTTGAGATGCAGAAATCAAATGTACTTATCGTTAATGATCAAACAATCAAAGCTTCAGAGCAAGTAACAAAAGAAAACGATAAGAGAGAGACAGAGACAGAGGCAGAGAGACTTTTGCTGGTTCAGTGTCCGCCTACGGCAGTCGTTTTTGCGTGCAGAACCGAAGACCTTTCATGATGCTGTCATTCTTGACGTGGGCAGGTCTGCTCCTTGTATTCGTGCCACGCCAGTCATACTCAAGCCTCAAGCCCATAGTGAAAGTCTTGCGTGGCTTTGATGGTTGATGTCCCATCTTCTTGGGTTGGGTTCCTTGGGAAATTACATGCAGTGGCTACTTTCGGCATTTGCCTGAGCTCGTTTCTAGGATCGTGCAAACCAAGGTTTCTCTGATCTTGTCCAAGCGCTTGGGTGTTCAGTAGATCAAAACTTCAAAAGAAAATACACGGGTGAAAGCCTCGGAGAATGTTAGAAAGATGGAAGCTCACCATGTTGCTGTTTGTGGGTCGGTTGGGTCTGGTAAAACAAGCTCGTTGTGTAGTATGCTTGGCGAGATTTCTAGGACAGCGGAGGCAGCAGTAAGGGTCTATGGAACAATAGCATGTGCACTGCAGAGTGCTTGGATTTCCAACCCGGAACTGTGAGAGAGAACATCTTGTCTGGCAGGAGATTGAATTCTGCCTTCAATGAGGATGTTGGGGAAAGTTGCGCTATGAAACAGGATGTCGAGATGTGGAGTAGTGGAGATTTGACTGTGGTTGGCAACGGGGATGAACTTGAGTGGAGGATAGAAGCAGAGGCTTCAATCAGCATGGGCAGAGTCTCCAGCAGTTCCAATGTCTAAATCCTGGATGACCCTTTAAGTGCCGTCGATGTGCAGATTGGGACTCACCTGTACAAGGCAAGCATCAAAACCGTGTCATTTTTTAGCTCTATTGCGCAAGTTCCCTCAAAAGTAAAAGACTTCATTGCTGAAATGTCTCATGCAAATGCTGTCTCGGAAGACTGTTATTCATTCCACCCATCAATTGGAGTTTTTAGATGCCGCTGACCTCATTTTTGTCAGTTCGTGGAGCGAGCAACACCTTACAAGAATGTATAAGATATTAATCTCATTTTGAGGCATTTTATCATGTCTTTTGTCTAACAAATGCAGATAGCAAGGATTAACAGGAAGAGAACAAGAACTTGCCACTCCACCTGGGACATTAGGACGATTTTACTTGAACAACTGAAAGAAGAGCGAACACCAATGCAGCTAATCTGTAGGGAATGTCTGAGTCCCCTATGCTTTGATCCTCGGAAGACTGGAGGGGAAAAAGAGGAAAACAATGCTTATATCAACCTTCAGCCCAATAAGTATAGGACCAGTGATCTATAACAGAATGCAGGACTTCAGCTCAAAAGCGTGGAGTCAATGAACGGGATGGGAGCAGGTCATAAATCCTGCAGACCGCCAAGATGGAGTGGCGACAGGACCAGCTCGATAACCAGCTTGAAGGAAAAAAAGGCTCCTTTTTCTTGATCAATCATTTACCTTCCTCAAGATAGATCCCCACGGCAGCTCTTACTAGATGATCTCCTAACATACTCAGCTGCTAACTTTGAGAACGAAGAGAACTTATTCTCTAGCAAGAGCTTTGGTGAGTCGTACTCTACTATTTTGCCTGCATCCACCAAACAATGCTCGCATATTTAGGTTCACACTCTTCATGCAATCAAAAGCACAGAAAATGCTTCTTAATTGTATGAAAATTGATATATAACAGAACAGAAAGGGCTTACCATCATCGAGAACCAAAACCAGGTCATTATCAATGATAGTGGGAATCCTGTGAGCAATGGTAATGATAGTGCAATTACCAGTCTCTTCCCTGATAGTCTTCTGAATCTGGTTATCGGTGGCCGTGTCAACTGAAGCGGTCGCCTCATCCAATACCAGGATCCTTCTCTTCTTCAAAAGCACCCTAGCAAGGCAAGCCAGTTGTCTTTGCCCGACGCTCCAATTTTCTCCGTCTTCAGCAACTAGGACAATTAAGCACAAAACTCAGAAAAAGATTGCCCAATGAACAGAAGGGAGTTCAAAGATTTCTCACGAACGAAGCCTTCAAATGTTCATCCATGGTATAATACCTGGTGCATCGAGAACCCTCGGATCCTGCCTTACCATCTCTGCTAGGTGACAGTTGTTAAGAACCTAGATATAAAAAAATTTGTTATCAATCATCCATAACAAAGAAAGTCGTACCTTTATTCGAATTTTATTACTTCTGGTTTTACCTCCCAGATTTCTTGGTCCGAATGCTCTTCCAAAGGATCCAAATTTCTTCTAACGCTACCCTCAAATAGGATTGGATCCTGTGGAATAATACTCAGCCGCGATCTCAAGTCCTGCAGACCAATTTTGCAGATGTCCACCCCATCAATAAGTATCCGCCCTCCTGATGGTTCGACCACCCTGAAAAGCGCTTGGACGAGAGTAGACTTTCCGCTGCCTGTGCGTCCAACAATTCCAATCTTTTTCTCTCCGGGGAACGTGCAGGTCATCTCCTTGAGGATCACTGGGAGAGAAGGAGCATACCGGATGCTGAGTTCTTGAAGCTCAATTTTTCCTTCATTTGGCCATTCAGGGGTCGGCCTGGAATCTTCAATCACCAAGGGAGCTTCACTCGGTATGTTGGTAAATTGAAGAATTCTCTCGACCGAGATTATTTTGTTCTCAACATTGCACAGATTCCATATCACCCACGCTTGGATCACGTTTAGGTTCAAGCCATATGTCGCCACTAGCCCAGCCAAGCCTGAGATGGAAAGTTGATCGGTTCAAAAGTAAAGTTAGCCGGTCAAGGAAAAAGAAGGCAGGGAGACTAATTTCTTCAAATTGAAATATGCCAAACACGGATATTGATCGGTAGCATTGTTCATAGCCATAGAAATTTCAAACATTTTGGTAACCTGCTGCATTGAAATGTGTAATGAGAGAGGAACTTACTGGGATCCACGGCCGACCTAGGGAGGCTCGCCAAGATGATCAGGACGATGAAGAAACCAAAATTAAAGAGGAAGTTTATTCGAACAGAGAGCCATTCCATAGTGCTGCTGTTATGGAAGACTATCCGAGAGTAATCGTCAATTAAACTAAGACACCTCCTCAAGAAATCATCTTCCCGGTTGAAACATCGAACTAGTGCAGCCCCTGTGACCGTTTCCGAGAAGTGATGAAGTATTGGAGCCTTCTGTATCCCAACCATCCTGGCCAGTTCTCTGGCCGTGGTGATGTAATAAGCCTGCAAAACACGGTTTTTGCATGCAGTCAGTGGCACGACAGTGTCAAAAATAAACCTGCTGGAAGCATGTACATAATTCTTTTACTTCCTCAGATATAGGGCCTATCTGAAGTAGTGACCAGTAACTCCATGAGTGAAACAGGAAAACTTGCCTGATACCACATGGAGATAGCAAGGATCACAAGGAAGAGAACAAAAATTTGCCACGCCAATAGGGACATTAGGACGATTATACTTAACAACTGAATTAGAGCAAACACCAGCCCTGCTAATCGGTAGGGAATGTCTGTGTCCACTCTGCTTTGATCCGTGGAAGACTGAAAAGGAAAAAGAGGAAAAACAATGCCAATGTCAATTTTTGGCACAATACATATTGGACCAGTGACAATAACAGAATAGAGAACTTCAAAAAACAAACCCGATCGAGAATTCGGCTTGAAGGCGTGGAGTCAAAGAATGAGATGGGTGCACGGAAGACTGAAGAAATCATAACATGGAAGAGATGTTGAGCAGTCTTGATGGCAATAGTTGACAACAAAACTGCCCGTCCCAGAATAAAAATTGAACTCCCACCAGACAGCAAGATGAATACTCCAATCAGCTTTTCTCTGCTGGTCCTGCAATCGTCCTCGGTCGCCCAGGCAATCCAATAATTGCTGGCCATCTGTAATCCTTGAAAGAGAACTTGGCAAAGAAGAATAATCGGGACCAGCGCACCTTTATAAGCATAAGTCACAAAGTTGGAGTACACGCTCCATTTCACACGGCCAGTTTCCGATTCTTCTTCTTGTATTTTTTTCGAAAGAGTTTTGTTTTCAACGTGCTCGTCAGAGTTTTCTTCCACAATTTCGATATCGCGCACTTGGCACGGCTTGACGGATGATGTCCTGTCTTCTTGGGCTGGGTTCACTTGATTTACAGACTGTCTATGGGCAGACAATTCTTTAGCAAGTTCACCGTGTGGATCCGCCATTAAATCTTCGTACTTCCCTGACTGAACTATGCATCCGTCTTTCATAACCTGCACAATTGACGTGTTAAATAAAAGACAAGATAAATGCCTCAAAAGGAGATAATATCTTGTGTTCTATTAAGGTGTTGCACGCTTCATGAACTTACAAGAATGAGGTCAGCGGCATCTAACAACTCCAACTGATGGGTGGAATAGATAACAGTCTTCCGAGACAGCATTTGCATGAGACGTTTCTGCAAAAAAGCTTTTCACTTATGAGAGAACTCGTACGAAAAGGGAAAGCAAGAGAGAGTTAAAAAATTATTCAGTTTTGATGCTTGCCTCGTACAGATGAGTCCTAGTGTGCGCATCAACAGCGCTAAAAGGATCGTCCAGAAAGTAAATGTCGGAATCACTGTACACTGCCCGTGCTAGTTGAATCCTCTGCTTCTGTCCTCCACTCAAGTTCATCCCTCTTTCGCCAATCGCCGTCAAATCACCATCGCTCCACATCCCGATGTCCTGTTTCATTGCACAACTTTCCACAACATCCTCATAGAAGGCAGAATCGAATTTCCTCCCAAACAAAATGTTCTCTCTCACACTTCCGGTTTGAATCCAAGCACTCTGTGGTACGTATGCTTTTGTTCCATTGACCCTTACTGCTTTCCCAGCTGTTCTAGGAATTTCATCAAGCAAACTACACAACAAGCTGGTTTTACCAGACCCAACTGACCCACAAACAGCAACATTGTAGCCTTCCATTATGTTAATCTTCTCCAATATTTTTACTGTAGGTTTTCTTGAGGTTCCATCGTCTGTACCCCAAGTATATTCACTGGCCTCAATCTCAACAGCAACATCTGATTGTTTTGGGGATAGATGAGCCACTAAGTTCTTGTGATCCTCTTCTATAAGGAACTCTTGGACACGATTGATAGAGACCTTAGTTTGCGTGACCATGGAAATGAGCTCAGGCAAGTTATAGATTGGCTCCTGCAAAATCCTGAAGGTTGCCAAAGCTGAAAGAACTGTACCTGGTGATAATGGTACTTTCAAGAAAATGCAAGTGCCGAAAGTAGCCACTGAAACCAGAGTTGGTGAAGCCCAGAAGAGAAAAGCGACTGCGGAGCATGTGTAGAGGTACCTTTTCAGCAAACTTAGCTCCATCTCTCGGAGTTGGAGAATCTTCTTCAGGAATGTCGGTTCCCAAGAATGCAGTTTAAGGACTCTCATGCTCTTAAGAGTCTCGGAGGTCGCTTTCATTCTAGCATCCTTGGCTTCCATGATCTTGGAATGATGCCTTTTCTGCACTTTCACTAATGGCGTGTTGCTAACCATTACAAATATAGTGGAAGAGAGAGCAGCAATTGTGGGGGCAGCACCAAGATTTCTGTATAAAATGACTAGGGCTAAAAGTACTTGGACCGGAACCAACCAAATCCCATGAACGTAGGAGCAGAAGTCCCCCATTTTCTCAACATCCACATTGATCAAATTCACGATCTTCCCATTGCTTAGACCAGCATACCTCATTGATTGACACTTCATATAAATCAATGCCATAAGGCCAGCTCTAACGCGTACGGCAATTCGCTGCGCACCAAAATACCACTGCCTTTCAGTTAGTGATTCAATAGTCTTTGAAAAAAGGAACATGAACGCAAGAGCCAGTCCTAAGTGGTAGCTTGAATCTTCGCGCTTGGATGACAAGAAATTCACAAAGCTATTGATCAAGAGAGGGCCCACATATGAAGCTAGTGTATTAATTCCTGTTACCAAACAAACATAGAACATAATCGTCTACGATATTTAGGCCTCAAGATGCAACTTAAGAAAAAGAAGGGAAGAGACCGGACGTACCTGCCAGGGCTCCATTAATCGCCAGTGATCTACATAGAGCAAAGCCGATTGCTTTCAGCAACGAACAAGGTCCAAACTTTTGTTTCTTCAGCGATTCCTCGAACAACAATAAAGCATGTTCTGCTCTCTCAGACTGTGATACTGAAGGGATATGGCCTAATTCGAGCTTTTGCTTTCGACCCGTACAGAAAAGGGGGTTCAGCCATTGAAATGTTAGTCGGCTCCAAAATCCAGCATTGTCGAAGCCATCCAGATCTCTACATAGACTCCCTACCTCTTTCTGAAGCAACGGTTGGTTGAGATGACGACTACTAGTAGGCTTGATGGTGCAACTAATGACTACGACACTAAGAGAAATCATTAGTGAAAAAGGGAGGGACACGAACTCGACAGTATTGGCTTGCAGGGGAAGAGGCGGCAGTTCCTTGGATTTTCTCAGTTGGAACACCAAGTAAGAAGAGACAGAAAGTGAACAGAAGACAGTGAAATAGACCCACCAAAGAATTAGCACAAGAGGCCAGTTGCTTCTGCCTCCTTTGACAATTGTGCTCCTAGCGTAATATGAAATGAAAGATGCGAGGATCCAAGTGATGGCCCAAGAAACAGTGTCACCATCCACAATTCTGTTAACCCAATAACAATAAACACAAAAGCTACCGTATACCATGGAGATTATGACACTGCAAAGCAGAATCACCATTGAAGAGACTCGAAGTTTGCTCATTACTGTGTCACTGTGGATTGTCTCTGCACCACCACCACCACCACCACCACCACCACCACCACCACCATATCTTCTCTGTTTCCAAATGTCCATCAGAACCCACGTCACCAAAACGAACCCAAACACTACATTCACTAGCTCAAGTGCTATATACAAGTTGACAGCTCCTGAAACTCCGGACGAGATGCTTCCCATTGAAATGGCCATGGACATGGAAGAACTCTGCAACTACAAGAACCTGCAACCCACATGAAAAAAGAAAGAAAAAAAGGAAACTTGGTTCAAGCTTTTCGCACTAGAATATCGAGAAACTACAGAACGGGGAATTGAACGGTTTCATTCTCGCTATCCGTGGATAAACTTCAAGAACACGTACAGGTAATGCTATATTCACTCCCAGTGAGAAACTTTCTACTGAAAATGCCATGGTCACAAAAAAGAACCTGCAAGAACTCCTTCAACTTTTTTGCACCGGAAAATCTAGAAACCCATTGAAACACATGTACATGTTGTGATGAGCTTCAAAAGTGTAATATATGGGTTTTAAAAAAAAAAAAAAAAAGAAAGAGTTGAAAAGTCAAAAAGGGAGGCTGAAAGAGAAATGGAGAAGGTTCGGCTGGGGTATAAAACAGAGAAAGAGGGAGAGAAGGAGAAGTGCACGAGCAGAAAAACAGGGGATCGGGAGAAGTAGGGGAGAAGAGAGAAAGAAGAGAAAGGGAAAAAAGGGAAGAAAATTTGTCGCGCACGTGATCCGGACGCCTCATCAAGCCGACTCAAGTGTGTTTTGCAACGCCGGTAAGAAATTGAAGCCTTTAATTATCTACTCGAAGCAATCGCCGCATTTAGGGTTTCAAATTCGGATTTATCGGATAATTGCGTGGCGAAGCCCGATTTTTGAGTCGTTGAGCTGCATATTTTTGTAGAAATGGTACTTTGGGATGTTGTGAAGCTATAGCATCTTACGGATCGTGATTTGAGCTTGCGGTTTGTCCGGAACGGAATTTTGAAGTCGGGGGCGCGTTTTGTTACTGTAGCGAACAGCAGCTTCGGGTCTGTTTTTTTGTTGTTTTCGGTACTGTGTTGGGGCGGCTGAGTTGGGTTGTTGTTGTATGTTAAAAGAGCTTTCTAAAGACTACAAGATGGCTTGAAATAGATTTTTGTGGAGGAAGTTATGGCGTGTCGAAGTTGGCGCATGGGTTGCGCGTAACGGAAAATCAGGGGTTTATGTTAAGTGCGAGCTTTTGTTGCGCATAGGTGTCGTTTTAGCGACAATTAGGTCTAGTATAGGCGAGTCGTTATGCGAATATCATTTTACTCGGCCTTTTGATATTATTTTTCCGTTAATTGTTAGGAATCCGAGTGCGTTGGTTCGAGTGAGCGTTGTAATTGATTTTTGGCTTTTCCCAGGTGAGTGACACTATTTATTCTTTGTATTTTGAACTCATGTTTTGAGAAATATGGTGGATTACCTATTCTATGAATTGATAAAAAAGCATATTTTGTTGCATAAAACAGGATCGAGCTATTATCGACATTTTTGTCGTTCGAAGGGAGTTATATTTTGACGTTGATTTGAATGGTTATTTGAAAAAGGATTTGTGAAATTCTTTGTAAGAGAATCTTGAAATATTTTGAAGAATGCTTTGATATTTATATATCAAATTTTGAATTGTGATGTGGCTTGTATTCGATGTTGGATTATTGGATATTGTGATTGGTGGTTAGTGCTCAATGTCTCGTGGACCCCGAGGGGTGTGTGGGTATGCGCATACTATTCTAGGATATCCTTGTGGGCCGAGCCACCGGTTAATAATAGGTGGAGATCTTGCCAAGGGGGAATCTTGGTCGTCTTGTCACGGACGTTACGCGTGACCATGGTTAGACAATTGAGCATGATTGGTCAATGGGTGAACCATTAACGTGTGATTTGAGTTTGGTCGATGGAATGGACCATCGATGTGATTTGATGAGATTAATCAATGGAATAGACCATTGATGCATGTTTTATGAGATTGACTAATGGACTGAACCATTAGTATTTTCGGTATTTGAGCTATGATTATGTGTTTGAGTTATGTTTTAAATGTGCATAGTAATTTCTCGATCCGCTTAGAAGAAATGTGTTACTCACTGAGCCGTGGTAGCTCACTCCTCACTCCTCTCTTAAACTTGTTTTTCAGGTTCTTCAGTGAGTCGCGAGTAGGCGTGAGCGTCCGTTCGGGGAGGACTTTTGTGGTGGGGAAACTTTTTGGTATGACCTATGCATAGTTAATAGGTTTATAAGTTAGTCTTGTAAAATATTTATGTTATGTTTTGGTGGATTATAGATATACTCTGATGTTGTAACCAAATGCCCTTTTTGTCGAATATATATATGTGGATGTATATATATATGTTGATATCGGGTTAAATTTTGGTTATATTGAGGCTGCGTCCTTTGGAGAAAGGACGGCCGATGTCATGCCCTTTTTCTTAAGTCGGGGTGTGACAAAAAGTATCTACCTGCACGGGTAATGGCAGTGGCCCCCGTAATCTTTGTTACCTATCGCCTCTAAGTATATATATCATCATCGTTGTTATTTTAAGAAAGAATATAAAAAACATATAATTATCTTTAAACATTTTCCTATTTTGTACATTTAGATATTTTGCAAAGTTCTTTTGGCACACAAATAGACATGTACGCTAGTTAGACTTAAGTAGAAGATTTGACTTATTGACTTTACTTCCAAAATAGGAAAAGCAATTATGCTTCATCTTATGTTAAATATACTCAAATAGTGTTTAAGACAATCAATGGCCAATGTTGACGTGTTGCCTCAGTCTTATCCTAATATGCAATGACTTAATCACGTGTAAAGAATCCTCTAATTCTAAGTTTTCTTTTTCTTTTTTTATAAAATTCGAAATTAAAATTGTTCAATAATTAAACATGCAATCTAAATTGGTTTGCAATCCTATCCATGTTGTGACATCAAGGACTAATTGCCATTTGAGACTACAGACATGATAGCATATCGGAAATTTCAATCATATGCATCGATGATATTTCAAATAAGAAAACTGAGTATTTGGAAATTAAATTAGATAAGATTATTACCTAATCCAAATATTAGCTTTCAAATAGGGCAAGTGGCGAACCACGATCCTGGTATGGTGGATCAATGGAGGAACAGGGGAGGTGTAGCAACTTGGACTTGCTGGCCACCAAAATTTGTCGTTGAAATCAGCAAAGCGTTCTCGGTGAGAGTTGGTATCGAGATAGAAAGTCTTCGTTGACCTCAGACCCCCTCTGAGAGAAAATCTTCAAAGTGGCGTGCCTTCCTTTAGCGAAAGCTTTATTTAGACTTCCTCCAAAGATGGACTTGATAAGTCACGAGAGGCAACGACAGTGAGCTTGAGGAGACACCAGCAACAGGTGGTGAGGAGCTGCAATGACTGCAAGAACATGCGAGGCTTCCCCGATGGACTGAACTGGAGCGTTTGGAAAAACCTGCAAAAGAAACTCAGCAAGCACAGCAAGGCGATCGATATGGCTCGGGGTTGCCGTTATTGGCCAGTGTGGACCAAAACAGATGATGGCGGAGCAATCGAGTCGGAATGTCAATAGCGCTCGAGTGCAGGGCACCTGAGCTTTGCTAGAAGTGACGCCGGACTTGCTGAAGCCAGGTTACAGGAGCAGCAACGGTGGTGGTGGCTTCAAGGTTTGACGAATGTCGGAATGCTGTCGGAGGATGCTTGAGAACGACTGATGGTGTGGCTTGAGTAGCTGATGTGATTGACGATGCACAGTAGCGCCGCGGCCGAGACGACCCGGCTTGCTAGAATTCGAAAACTCCCCGAACGTGAACTTTGTTTCGAGATCTCCCAACAGACATATTTTCCCCCGGAGACCAATGCCCACTCTCTACTTTTGTTTCTCTCAGTGTGCGAGCGAAACGCCCCCCTCTCTCTCAAGGTTTACTACTCTATTTATAATGTGGCAGCTTCAAGTCGGGATACGTGCTGAATATTGTCTTTTGATTTTATTTCTTCAAACTGAATATCAACTCGCAAGTTTGTCGATTTCTTTCCTTTCATGCTGTGAATAGAGCCATGAGTATATCCAACAATATTTCTGTCTTTGTCCCTGAGTTGGTGCATAGAATTCGTTTCCATTCTGCTCAAGCCTATGGATGCGTGAGATTTTCTTTGATGGTGCACTCTTTCTTGTTTTAAAACAAGAAATATATGACTCAATATATAACCCTTGCAATTTATATATTTTATTTGATCAACTGTCCTTCTTTGGCAGATTATTGTGTAGAAATAATGGAGCGGCAATATCACACCTTATTGCATCTAGTTCACCGAGATTACCATATGTTAATAAAGATATTCATTCCTCCTCCTCGATGATCTTTCATGCCCCATTAAGATCTTTCCCAAATTTGTGTCGAACTTGGTCATATTACGAAGTTCACTCCAATCTTTCACTTACTGTGGGCTAACTTAAATAAAGCTCAAAGTCATTTATTTGAGTTCATCGGCCATTAGTCCAATCCAATGCAATTATGTTCAAAACTTCTCACTTGAGCCCATCCACTACTAGTCCATGAACATGTGAGTGTATTGAAATATGCTCCTGATAGCTGCATGCTATGCGATTTAATTCTAATATTTTTGTTTAGGGGTTATATTTAATCTTTAATTTTTAATATAATAAGTGAATGATAGGATTACCAAAATTTAAATATCAACAAAAATAGATCTAATCTTGTCCAATAGGTTAGGAATGCATATAAGGGAAGAAAGAAGAGTGTTTTAACTCACAACTAGGGAAGAAGTGTACATTCCACCAAAGAGATTTATCTAAATTGGGAAATGCTAGTGTATTCACCAGAAAGAGTTTCCGCAAAGACTGAGATCAATTAACTTACACATTGAAGTGGCATTTTCCATTGAGAGAAAATTGAACTTAGGACTTGATTGATTGGAATTGATAATATCTTCCACTCAGTTCGACTAAATAAAAATCTCAAGGACTCGATCTATAATCGTGCAAAACATTTAGGGCTCGCTGCACTGCTCTTCCTCCATGAATTTGTTCACATATGCATATAAACATCTGATTCCACGTTAAGTTTTGCCTTCTTAAAGAATCCCATCATGCAATTCGTGGTCCCCTTTCTCTCATTGAGGCCACGAAATTTACTCAGCTCTGTTTAGCTTCTTCCTATCTTGAGCAGGAGCACATGGAATCAACAGCTGGATTTTGCTTCGAATCTCCAATCCCCAGTCACCAGCCAGGATTCAACTAGCGAACCAAGTTTAGAAACATGGTCAGGCGTTGCCACAAACTGCCTAACTTCCCTTATGCTATAAGGATAATCTTTAAATCGTGCATCAGGCAGTAAATACGAGACCCCGAAGTGGACTTGGTGCCACATGGGAAAGTTAACCTTGGTTTCTTCATGCACGCTGACTATAAAATGGAAATTGTTTTTCACCAAATGGATCGAGTTTTTGTCAAGTTTTGATAAGTCTTAATTTGAAAAGAAGGTGCTCAAACTAGTTCACTAATGCAATTACGCGCAAAGTATCTTAAAATGCAAAAATAAAATGGAAGGTCTATCCAAAATGACCCTTTTAGAAAATTCCTTACTTGAGATGTGGATCTCTAAATCAACGTTCGAGAGTTAGACCTGGCCCTACTGAAACAAAATTGTTTCCGGTTTATATTCCCAGCACCTTCGGAAAGAACTATGCTACGAATTATAAGGTCAGGGATGTACAAAATGAATTAATTTTATATGAGCTCTTTGTGGCTTTTCAGAGCATTTGATATGAGTTTGTATAAAATGATAAGCCAAGAGGTGAGGTTGAGATTTCGTTTTTGGTTCATGCCGGCGGCCTCGCTGTAAGTTAGTGCTCAAATGCAATATCAAGAACTTGAGCTCGTGACCCTATTGCACCTGAGAATGATAGGCACACACATAAAACATACTTGCACGCGTGCGTATGCGGACACATAAAATATCAGCCAAAATATTTGTGTTTGCACATCACATACCCCACCACAACTTCAATGAATTGTCAGTCATCTGAGCTTCAACATGGATTGGCCAAATGAAAAGGAAAAATAAATAAACAAAGCTTAGGAAAATCTAACCATATTGACTTCATGTAAGTGTCTGGGAAATCACGTAAAACAGGCAATAGATTGTGATTTAAGTATTCAAAGAACGTGATTAATCTAGAATACTAGCATATCTGTAATTATTGGCCAACTGTTTTACGTTTTATCCAAGCCGCATACACCCTGACGAGACCATAAGTTTTGGGCATTGCTCAAAGTTGCAAGTTTTAGTTTTTCACTAAATAATGGCACAAATGATCCCCGAACCTTAACTCAATGTGACTTTTCATTTGTGCAATGTCATTCTTAAAATTTTGACCTAATGTGTAATGTTATCCCTAAATTTTTAATTTATTCACTGTTCTCCCTAAACTAATAGTAAGAATCCAATGAAATCATTATATATGTGAAAATGTTTAAAAGTCCAGAAACCGTTTCGAATATTGGACAAAAGTTCATGGATCGTATCAAATAAATTAAGAGTTCAAAGACGATATTATATGTCGGACCAAAGATCATGGACCATTTGTATCTCTTTGAATCCATGAGGCAAAAACTGGTTCAGTATCTCCACTTTATTGTTCATGTGCAACCATCGAATTACTGAGAACGCACTGAAGTGTAACTGGGCATGTGCGGTCTCTATCTCATCTTGCACTACAGCTTCAGTCGAAGCCATGTGCATTGAACTTTTGTCCACTTTTACGCACGATTATTTTCACCTTTTGTCGAAAGGGCAGAGCATGCTCTACCTGGTCCTCGTGGTAGGTGAATCCCTCGCACGTGCCTGCAATGATACGTACCAATGAAGCTCGCCGTACTTAAATTTGATTGTCGACTCTCGTGTAATATGACGCCCCACTTGTCGATCCGGTTCAACTCAAGATAATTCGGGTAGTCTACATGCAAAGACAGACATTTTATTGAACAAGAGTCTGTCTATAATTACAGAAACCGGATAAATATTCACACCTACTAAGTTTTTTCTGAAATCCTAGCCGAAGCGTCCGTGTATGTGTGATATATGATACAACTCTAGCTGCAAATGTATCAAAGTCGGAATACAAACTCCGAAAAAGATGTGCCGTGAATTTTGGAATTCTCTACTCTATATGTATATCAGCATATCTCTACATATAGTTAGAGATGTTAGCGAGAAGCAGCAGCACTAATCGTCAGACTGGTTATCATAGTAAGTGTTTTTGTGATCATGTTAACTGCGACGGCTTGCTTGTATGGGTGTTATTTCAATCCTGTGGACCCAGATGGCCAGAAAAGAGGAGTGATACGACCAGCTCAATCACCAGCTTGGAGGAAAAAAGACTCCCTTGTCTTCGATCGAACATTAACCTTCCTCAAGTTAAATCCCCATGGCAGCTGTTACTAGATGATCTCCTAACAAACTCTGCTGCTAACTTTGAGAACGATGAGAACTTATTCTCTAGCAAGAGCTTCGGCGAGTCGTACTCGACTATCTTGCCTGCATCGACCAAACAATGCTGGCACGTTTAGGTTCACACTCTTCATGCAATTAAAAGCACAGGAAATTTTCTTCAATTGTATGGTAGTCTATATTTAACAGAACAAAAAAGGGCTTACCGTCGTCGAGAACCAAAACCAAGTCATTGTCGATGACGGTGGGAATCCGGTGAGCAACGGTTATGACAGTGCAATTACCCGTCTCTTCCCTGATAGTCCTCTGAACCAGGTTATCAGTTGCCGTGTCAATCGAAGCCGTTGCCTCATCCAAAACCAAGATCCTTCTTTTCTTCAAAAGCACCCTAGCAAGGCAAGCCAGTTGCCTTTGCCCGACGCTCCAGTTTTGTCCATCCTCAGCAACTAGGACAATTCAACACAAACTCATAAAAAGATTGTCCAATGAACCTAAGGGAGTTAAAAGTTCCTCAAGAACAAAGCCTTCGTATTTTGCTTTGGTTCTAATACCTGGTGCATCGAGAAGCCTCGAATCCTGCCTTACCATCTCTGCTAGGTGACATTTGTTAAGGACCTATATATCCATGATTTGGTAATCAGTCACCCCTTAAAAATAAAGTAATCCTTCTTTCAAATTTTATAATTTTTGGCTTTACCTCCCAGATTTCTTGGTCTGAATGCTCTTCCAGAGGATCCAAATTTGTCCGAATGTTACCCTGAAATAGGGTAGGATCCTGGGGAATGATACTCAGCCGCGACCTCAAGTCCTGCAAACCAATTTTACAAATGTCCACCCCATCAATGAGTATCCGCCCTCCCGAGGGTTTGACCACCCTGAAAAGCGCTTGGATGAGAGTGGACTTTCCGCTACCCGTTCGTCCAACGATTCCAATCTTTTTCTCTCCAGGGAATGTGCAGGTGATCCCCTTGAGGATCACTGGGAGAGAAGGAGCATACCGGATGCTGAGGTCTTGAAGCTCGATTTTTCCTTCATATGGCCATTCAGAGGTCGGCCTGGAATCTTCAATCACCAAGGGAGCTTCGCTTGGTACTTTGGTAAATTGAAGAATTCTCTCGACCGAGATCATTTTATTCTCAACATTGCACAGATTCCATATCACCCATGCTTGGAGCACGTTAAGATTCAAACCATATGTCGCCACTAGCCCAGCCAAGCCTGAGACGGAAAGCTGATCAGTTCAAAAGTTAACCAGTCAAGGAAAAAGGTGGCAAGACTAGTATTTTTAAATCATATTATGCCATGTTCGATTATCCACAGCCCTTGAAATTTCACACATTTTTGGAGACCTGTTATATGGAAATGCATAATGGAGAGAGGAACTTACTGGGATCCACAACCGAGCTAGGGAGGGTCACCAAGATAACCAGGACAACAAAGAAACCAAAATTGAAGAGGAAGTTTATCCGAAGAGAGAGCCATTCCATACTGCTGCTGTTATGGAAGACAATGCGAGAGTAATCGTCGATCAAGCTAAGACACCTCCTAAAGAAATGATCTTCCTGGTTGAAACAACGAACTATTGCCGCCCCTGTGACTGATTCTGAGAAGTGATGAAGAATTGGAGCCTTCCTTATCCCAACCATCCTGGCCAGTTCTCTGGCCGTAGTGATGTAATAAGCCTGCAGAACACGGTTTTTTGCATGCAGTCAGCATTGCACCGTCTCAAAAATAAACCTGGGAAGCATTTACAAAGATCTTTTACGTCCTCAGAAATGGACCCTATCTGAATTAGTAATCTGTAACTCTATGATGCCATGAGCACAGAGATATAACATAAGCAAATCTTGGAAACTTGCCTGATACCACATGGAGATAGCAAGGATCACAAGGAAGAGAACAAAAACTTGCCACGCCACCTGGGACATTAGGACGATTATACTTAACAACTGAATTAGAGCAAATACCAACCCTGCTAACCGGTAGGGAATGTCCGTGTCCACTATGCTTTGATCCTTGGAAGACTGGAAGAAATAAGGAGAAAAAACAATGCTGATGTTAATCTCTGGCACAATAAGTATCAGACCAGTGACCTATAACAGAAAGCAGAAGCTCAAAGAACCAACCCGATCGAGAATTCGGCTTGAAGGGGTGGAGTCAAAGAACGAGATGGGTGCACGGAAGACCGAAGAAATCATGCCGAGGAAGAGATGTTGAGCAGTCTCGATGGCAATAGTTGCCAACAGAACTGCCCGTCCAAGAATAAAGATTGAACTCCCGCCAGACAGCAAGATGAATACTCCGATCAGCTTTTCTCTGCTGATCATGCGATGGTCCTCAGTCGCCCAAGCCATCCAATAATTACTCGCCATTTGTAACCCTTGAAAGAGGACTTGGCAAAGAAGAACAACTGGGACCAGCGCACCCTTATAAGCATACGTCACAAAGATTGAGTAAACGCTCCATTTCACACGGCCAGTTTCCGATTCTTCTTCTTGGGTTTTCTTGGAAAGCTTTCTGTTTTTAACGTGATGCCCAGAGTTTTCTTCCATCACTTCGATTTGGCTTGCTTGGTGTGGCCTGATGGTTGATGTCCTGTCTTCTTGGGCTGGGTTCACTTGACTTAAAGATTGTCTATGCGCAGACAATTGCCTCACAAGTTCACCCTGCTGATCGGCAATTAGATCTTCATACTTCCCTGACTGAATTATGCATCCATCTTTCATAACCTGCAGAGTTTATGTGTTAGACAAAAGACAGGATAAAATGCCTTAAAGGAGATAATATCTTTTTAAGTTTTAGTAAGGTGTTGTTTGCTACATGAACTTACAAGAACGAGGTCAGCGGCATCTAAAAACTCCAATTGATGGGTGGAATAAATGACAGTCTTCTGAGACAGCATTTGCAGAAGACATTTCTGCAAAAAGGTTTTTCTTTGAGGGAACTCGTAGCTAAAGGAGAAGCAAGAGAGTTAAATATAATGAAGTTTTGATGCTTGCCTCGTACAGGAGAGTCCCGGTGTGCGCATCGACAGCGCTAAAAGGGTCATCCAGAAAATAAACATCGGAATCACTGTAGACCGCCCGTGCTAATTGAATCCTCTGCTTCTGTCCTCCGCTCAAATTTATCCCTCTCTCACCAACCACAGTCAAATCTCCATCACTCCACATCTCCATATCCTGTTTCATGGCGCAACTTTCCACGACATTCTCGTAGAAGGTGGAGTTCAATTTCCTGCCAAACAAGATGTTCTCTCTCACAGTTCCGGTTTGAATCCAAGCACTCTGTGGTACGTATGCTTTTGTTCCATTGACCCTTATTGCTGCACCAGCTGTTCTAGGAATCTCGCCGAGCATACTACACAACAAGCTCGTTTTACCAGATCCAACAGCCCCGCAAACAGCAACCTTGTAACCAACCATTATTTTAATCTTCTCTGAGATTTTCACCGTTGGTTTTTTCAAAGTTTGATCGCCTGAACCCCAAGCATATTCACCGGCCTCAATCTCAACAGCAACATCTGTTGAATTCGGGGATTGATAAGCCAATAACTTCTTGTGATCCTCTTCTTTAAGGAACTCTTGGACACGATCAATGGAGACCTTAGTTTGCGCAACCATGGAAATGAGCTCAGGCAAGTTATAAATTGGCTCCTGCAAAATCCTGAATGTCGCTAAAGCCGAAAGAACTGTACCTGCTGATAATGGTACTTTCAAGATAACACAAACGCCGAAAGTAGCCACCGAAACTAGAGTTGGCGAAGCCCAGAAGAGAAAAGCCACCGCAGAGCATGTGTAGAGGTATCTCTTCAGTGCACTTCTCTCTGTCTCTCGGAGTCGGAGAATCCTCTTCAAGAATGTCAGCTCCCAAGAATGCAGTTTGAGGACTTTCATGCTCTTTAGAGTCTCTGAGGTCACTTTCATTCTAGCATCCTTCGCTTCCATGATCTTTGAATGATGCCTTTCTTGCATATTCGCTAAGGGCGTGTTGCTAACCATTACAAAAACTGTGGAAGAGAGAGCGGCAATTGAGGGGGCAGCGCCAAGATTTATGTACAGAATGACTAGGGCCAAAAATACTTGGACCGGAAGCAACCAAATCCCATGAACATATGAGCAGAAGTCCCCGATTCTCTCAACATCCACATTGATCAAATTTACGATCTTCCCATTGCTTAGACCAGCATACTCGATCGATTGACACTTCCTATAAATCAATGCCATAAGGCCAGCTCTAATGCGTACCCCAATTCGCTGAGCACCAAAATACCACTGTCTTTGAGCTAGCGACTCCGTAGTCTTCGAAAAAAAGAAGATGAATGCAAGAATCAGTCCAAAGTGGTAGCTTGAATCTTTGCGCTTGGAGGACAAGAAATTCACAAAGCTTGTGATCAACAAAGGGCCCGTATATGAAGCTAGTGTATTAATTCCTATCAGCAGACAAACATAAAACACAAATGTCTATGATATATTTGGCTAAAGATGCAACTCAAGAAACAGACAGGAAGAGTCCAGAACAACCATAAGTACCTGCCAGTACTCCATTTTTGACGAGCGGTCTCCATATAGCAAAGCTGATTGCTTTCGGCAACGAACAAGGTCCATACTTTTGTTTCTTCAGTGATTCCTCGAACAACGATGAAGCAAGTTCTGCTCTTTCAGACTGTGAAACCGAAAAGATATGGCCTAATTCGAGCTTTTGATTTCGACCCTTACAGAAAAGGGGGTTCAGCCATTGAAATGTTAGTTGGCTCCAAAATCCGGCATTGTCAAAGCCATCCAGATCTCTACATAGACTCCCTACCTCTTTCTGAAGCAACGGTTGGTTGAGATGACGACTACTAGTAGGCTTGGTGGTGCAACTAATGACTACGACACTAAGAGAAATCATTAGTGAAAAGGGGAGGGACACGAACTGAACAGTATTGGCTTGCAGGGGAAGAGGCGGCAGTTCCTTGGATTTTCTCAGTTGGAACACCAAGTAAGAAGAGACAGAAAGTGAACAGAAAACAGTGAAATAGACCCACCAAAGAATTAGCACAAGAGGCCAGTTGCTTCTGCCTCCTTCGACAATTGTGTTCCTAGCGTAATATGAAATGAAAGACGCGAGGATCCAAGTGACGGCCCAAGAAACAGTGTCACCATCCACAATTTTGTGAACCCAATAACGGTAAACACAAAAGCTAACGTATACCATGGAGATTATGACACTGCAAAGCAGAATCGCCATTGAAGAGACTCGAAGTTTGCTCATTACTCTGTCACTGTGGATTATCTCTGCATCACCACCACCACCACCATATCTTCTCTGTTTCCAAATGTCAATCAGAACCCACGTCACCAAAACGAACCCAAACACTACATTCACTAGCTCAAGTGCTATATACAAGTTGACAGCTCCCAAAACTCCGGGCGAGATGCTTCCCATTGAAATGGCCATGGACACTGGAAGAACTCTGCAACTACAAGAACCTGCAACCCAAATGAAAAAAGAAAATAAAAAAGGAAACTTGGTTCAAGCTTTTCGCACTAGAATATCAAGAAACTACAGAACGAGGAATTGAACGGTTTCATTCTCGCTATCCGTGGATAAACTTCAAGAACAAGTACAGGTAATGGGGGGGAGCTTTCTGTTTTCCTTTTCAGATTCAAACCTGGGGAGAGAGATGATGAAGAGAGAGCACGTGGTTCTTCGTCGTGCGTGGGTTGGTGGACGATAAAGCGAGCTTTTCAGTGGGACTTGCACAGTCACTGACCCTGGTTTCTGAGAATGGTTTAAATAGACGCCAGAGCAGCTAGAAACAAAAGTCGAAACGAAAGAAAAAGAAACCAATCGCCACCGCCGCAATCTTTTAGTTAGCAGCCCATCGCAATCCCCCTAAGACGGAAACGTCATCTAGTTTATAGTATTAACATCATTATGTTACCAAAGCAATCCAGTAAAACAGGCCAGAATCTCCACCGCCGCTGCCCCCCAAAAACACCGAGCTCTATTCACTCCGGAAGAGCGAGCCTGTCGCCATTTATTTTGGTAAAGCTTCTTTATCTTCTCCGCTTTCCTTTTCTTCTTTCTGTTTCCTTACATATATTCCTTCGCCAGGGAGGCGTTCCGGGGCATGCACCGGTTGCTTCGCTAGTTTTCAATTTTGACTTCTGAGGGCAGAGGATGTCTTCATTCGTGTCTTCATCTAACGACACAGAATCTGCCCCTCGGCTTTTTCTTTGTTCGTATTCTTGCACCGAAACTTTCACCTCCTGAAAATCCGGCCAAGAGAATATCCCCCGCTGTTGCAGTCCTATAAATATTCTCTGTCGAATAATCCCTGGGGATGCATTTTATTTTCATTTTTTTTCCCTGGTCGGCGGTTCATCTTCACCCCCGTATTGAAAGTGTTGCACCCACATTCTGCTGGGATTTCCATATTTATGAAATACCAAAAGTTTAATGGCGCGAAAAAATGATATTGACAAGACATGACTTCAATTTTATTCCTAATAAAAAATGAGATCATGTGTATATGAAAGAGTGTATATAAACTCAGCCGGATGAAAAGTGGAAACTTGAAAAATTTGACTAACAAGGTGGAGAAATGGGGCGGGCATCATAAGCGGCAAACTCCTGTCATCATGACTATTAGCCAAGATATGATCCCATGTGAAGAGTGGGATAAAGGTAAATATGATATATCTTAAACTCATCTCTCTTCTTCGTTCCCTCTATCCACCCATGGCTGCTAGTTATAGCCTTTGCCACCCGTGGCCTTTGCTGCCACTCGTGGCCTCCCATTGAGCTTTGTCTCGTTATCAGGAGCTTCATGGCCAAATCTACAATTCCTCCATGTCTAAGCTTGACTCAACCTCAGTTATGGAGGAGCTCCATGGCCAGATCTAAATCGCTATCCCCTCAATATTCTTTGAATCCCTTGTTTCACTCTGATAGTATCATAAATTAGGTCGATATAGAAGAAATGGCCGCATTTCTATACTATTAAGTAAGTAAAATAGCCGAAACAAAATCTGTCTTAAGTCACATTACTTATTCTACTGGATCTTTCGAAGCCTGTTCATGTACAATATGATCGGGTCTGATCATAGATCATTGAAAAGATTATTTCCAAACAAATCAACCTATCCCCTATATAAGGCTTTTAGGAGGTGATTGGAACGAGGACATATTCCCTTATCAAAGAAGAATAGACGCTATATAACTTTATTGCATTGGGAAAAAAAAAATGCTATGGACCTCCCCTTTTCAGGGGATTATCTCGGAGAAAGTTGATATTTTTTTTAACTCAGATATCCAAATATTTATATAAGATATTAGATATCCTATATTTATCTAATTCGACCTACATGTTGTTGGACCTCATCCTATCCGACAAAAAAAAAAAAAAGCCATGACAATTTGAGAGGACATTTGGATTGACAAGATAGTCATGCGGATTGAATACTTTGCAGAAAGAATATCCTTTATTTTCGGTCATCACCAAGAAGCAAAGTTGAAGGCGACAAAGGGGGAGAAATTACAATTTTCCAAATAAAATTCCTCATTATTCTTAAATGGTAAACACGAAGCAACTCATATGGTCAAATTTATATATGTGTGTATGTATATGTATATATACACACACACTAGGATTAGGAAAACCTATGATGGAAGAAAGAAGAGTGTTTTAACTCATTGACGGGGAAGAATTGTACATCTTAAAGGGGAGATTAATTAACATTGAAAAATGCTAGGGCATTCATCGGGGAAAAAAAAGTTTTCATAAAGATTAAGATTGACTAACATACAGACTTATGTTGCGTTTTCTTTTTTCTTTTTTTGTCGGTCCTGCTCTATTCCTATTCTAACGATCACTCTCAAACTTTTGTCCTGCCTCATTGCATGGTATGAAAGTTGAAACTCACTCTTGAAATCACATCATCCCTACCTCAACCCTCTTAAAAAGGTAAGGATTCGAACCCTCACCTCCCCCTTCTATGTTGGAAGGGTGACCACTGGGGCAAATCTCAATGGTTTTGCGCTTTCTATTTATTTATTTTTTTTGGTCGATTTGCGCTTTCTATTTAGATAGCGCATTTTGATGCATACACCTGCTTTGTTAAATAAATATATGATTATTAGGAGTTCAAAGGTTTAGTCAGGTAGGTCAATAGACAGTTACACGTCTTTATAAACATAGCATTAACGTGACCTCTTAAGATAATCTTGAGAAAACAACTTCACAAATGGACAAATTGCTTGATAATGTAATTTATAGGCTCTCTCTCTCTCTCTCTCTCTCTCTCTCTCTCTCTCTCTCGAAACCTTAATTGGGTTTTGAAAGGGGAACTTGTTAATTAAAACATGATGTACAAAGAAAGTAGAGATCTCACCCAAAAGAAAGTAGAGATCTCACCAAAACCTTAAATTCTCTTGATGTACATAGATCCAAATTGAATAAGGATACTACAGTTACACGTCTTATAAACATAGCATTAACATGACCTCTTAAGATAATCTTGAGAAAACAACTTCACAAATGGACAATTTGCTTGATAATGTGATTTATAGGCACTCTCTCTCTCTCTCGAAACCTTAATTGGGTTTTGAAAGGGAAACTTGTTAATTAAAACATGACGTACAAAGAAAGTAGAGATCTCACCTAAAAGAAAGTAGAGATCTCACACCACCCACCGTGGTGGCTCTGCTGGATAGACTTCAGGTTTCCTTTCGCTGAGAGGTCTGGAGTTCGAAACCCCTGCGACGCAAGTTGCAGGGAGGCTGGCATGAGACATTGGTGACTTACCCGGTGGCTAGCACGTGTTGCCCCCAGTGGTTTATCTCCGGCTGCCGGCCATGGCACTCTCTCTCTCTCTCTCTCTCTCTCTCTCGAAACCTTAACTGGGTTTTGAAAGGGAAATTTGCTAATTAAAACATGATGTACAAAGAAAGTAGAGATCTCACCGAAACCTTAAATTCTCTTTATGTACATAGATTCAAATTGAATAAGGATGCTACGGTTACATGTCTTTATAAACATAGCATTAACGTGACCTCTTAAGATAATCTTGAGAAAACAACTTCACAAATGGACAAATATGCTAGATAATGTAATTTATAGGCACTCTCTCTCTCTCTCTCTCTCTCTCGAAACCTTAACTAGGTTTTGAAAGGGAAACTTGCTAATTAAAACATGACATTTGTGTACCTAAAATAAAGTAGAGATCTCACCTAAAAGAAAGTAGAGATCTCATGAAAACCTTAAATTCTCTTGATGTACATAGATCCAAATTGAATAAGGATGCCTAGCCTGGCCTGACCGCGCGTGCATATCCATAGTGCCCTTTTTAATTATAACACTATAGAATTCTTTCTTTCCGCTTGGAAGTTGGAACTCCACCTCTATTTGCTTTTAATTTGATCTTGTAAATCTAAAATGTGGGGGACAGGTCATCTCACTGGGCCCCACTAACTGGCTTTCCAGGTTGGCAAAAGGAATTTTGCAAGGCATTTACGCACATGTCTGGCTGCTGAGTGCTACACATGAATTGGAACTCAAAAAAAAAAAAAAAAAAAACTTTTATGGCTTTTAATTACTTATCATTTTCGTGGTAAACAAATATACTAATTTTTATATGAAGTTTATAACTTAACATAATTTTTTTCTAATAAAAGAATATTTGAAAAATTGATTAGACAATGATGATAAGGAGTGGAAATTATACGAGGAATTAATGTCAGTGATTTTAGGTTATCGCCAAAGGTGTGAATCAAGTTGATTAGAGAATAACATTGGGATATTAAGTGTCTTTTTTTTCAAATGTAACTTAAGAGTAACGTTGGAATGGGCTTAAAAAGAAAGATCAATCTCACTCTTTTTAAGTTACAATTTCAAGATTCGTTAATGAGTCCTCTCAATAAACTTATTAGGTTATTGAATGTTTGTTGCGCACTATTATAATCAATAATTAAATAAGGATGGTTCTTATAAGATATTTATAATGAATATTTAAGCTTTGAAATATAAATAATTAACAATCCGAAAAGGAATTCCTCAAAAGGTCAAAGTAATCATAAAGCTATAATTCTGGGGCCAATCTCATTCGGACAAATAGGCTAAGCCTAGCCAATTGATTAGCACCCACGGGATATGCTAGGCAACCTAGAATTGATTATCAAATTATTGACTTACTTGCTCCATAAAGGATGGACATTATGAAAATCACGAGATAGTCCCATCATTAAACTTTGGACTTTATTATTCTATTACACATAAAATGTCGTTCTTAAACTTTCAATTTATATAATTAAGTCATTGATGTTTAGTTTAATTGACATTCGGCGAATCATGTCTATTGAATTTCCTAAGTTCGATATCAAATGCGACATCGAGCAAACAAGACAAAGAAACTCACGCGCTAGCATAGATGGAAATGCATGTCTCGAGCGAGCTGAACTCGACATCTTTTTCTAACCTTCTATCGTTGGGGTCCGGATCCCGACTCGGTGTCCTTGCGCCGCTGCGGCCGCCGGGACGAGCTGCCGGTGCAATCGCCACTTGCCCAAGTGAAAAAAATTGGACAAGATCATCGTGATTGAAGGACTGACAAGTCGGCCACAATGGAATGGAGGTGGGTGGGGGACGTGGTGATCAGGTCAAAGATATGACTACTTTAGTCCGATTGGATACATTGGACACGTGGCCAGTAGGCGGAATGCGTGTGGCGGTACATGGCAGGCTCGCTGTAGCTTGAGGGCAACTCGTGGTGGTGGTCAATTCAAGTTCTTTTGGCGTCTTGTCATTAACCTCACCTCTAATTTTTTTTAATAATCCCTTTTTGGCCATCTCTAATTTTTTTAATAATTTGATTCCCTTTGTCACTGTTTGCGGCAGCACCCGCAAGACATGGCCAAAAGTTTTGTGCATCTCTAGTTTAGAACAACGTTGTTTTCTTTTGTGATTAATTATGTGTTAATCAGTGCATCTTTCTATCTATGTGTTAGAAAGATAAATACCAAAAGCTCAAATTAGTGGAGCTTTAATATCAATCGGGCTCTTTTCAATTAATTTATTTTGTTCGTTTGACACTACTTGCTCATATGAAATCTGACTTTATGATATTTGATAAGTAGCTTTTTATGGGTGGAGTTTTTTTTTACGTGATGACCAATTGCGCATTGCACTTAGAGCTTCATCTGTTTCAAGGAAAATAGATGATTTGAAATTTTTTTAAATAATTGCTTAAAATAACTATTTAATAAAAAAATTTCATTATCGCCAATGATCGATGTCTAAATATTTTCATAAATAATGAAAATATTTTTGTTCATTCATTTTTATATAAGATATTAACAATATTTTTAGGAAAAACTTTTTCCAATAATTCATTATCCGCAAAATAAACGAAGCTTTAGTTTGTGTATTAGTTAAAAATCTTAATTATCGATGAAAAAACCATATGATATCAAATATGTACAGTGCTTACCTTCAACTTTTCCTATCACTTGCGATTCCCTCTATCCCCTGCAATTCCCCCGTTGCAACATTCTAATTTTGCGAAATCACCATTGTGGTGGTTGCATTCAATAGGCAATCACTGTCAAATCAGTATTACAATGGTTGCTCGATATGAGCACAACCATCACATCAGTAGAAACGATTAGGTCCAATCTACTTTTTGATTGTTTTTACTATATTCGTAGTAAATTTCTAGTCTTTCACCAAACAAAACACAATTTATAACAAATTCTCGTGTTCCTTATACTATCACATTCTCACACATTCTAATCATTATCTCGGCGATCAAATACGCACTTGGTTGATATGTAGATGATGTGCAATTTCAAGCTCGCCTAACAAGACAATTTGAACTATGATGCATGCTAATTACCAACGAAATTTTCTATAAGAGAATCCCTTATCAAGGGGCGATTACCTTTGTGGCCAAATGAATCTCCCAACCGTGCTGTCCTGCTCTTGGCCGCCAATTTTGAGTCATGCGGATTGCAATGAAGAGGTACTTTTATAATGGGGAGAGAGAGAGAGGTAGAGAGAGAGAGAGAGAGAGAGAGAAGGTGGCAACTATGCTTTTTTGATTTGTTCAAAGGCACCTTTATACGGTACGACATGGGGACGCTCCACTTTCACGTGCATGCATCTATAACCATATTTGAAAGATCAAAGGGGGGAAGTAGTACCAAAATTCTTGTATTCTTCAACTTTGATTCAGTGACACGCGGTCCTTGTCACCTCGTCCACCTCGTTTATGTAGGACGCAAATTGCGCAATCCCAAGATCTCCATAACTAGAACAAGAACACACACCCAAGAGTAGAAGATTAGCACACCTGTTTTAGGATCTAGTTCTTGAAAACAGAAGTGGAAAGGGATTGTCCACACTCAAGGGGTTTATCCACGCATCAAATCCTTCTCCTCTATTGCCCTCTGAGTCACTGACTCAATAAGGCGGCCCCTCACGATTGACGTTAGAATAACGTCCCTTAGGTGAGGATATGTGAGATTAGGATTAGAGGAGAGACTTGAGCACTATTTATAGAGTTTCCAGCCAGTCCCCCTCATTACGGGCCAGGCTCAACTCGGCCCATACTAGCCAGTCTCATATTAGACTAATTAAGAAACATTCTATCTCACCTAAGACCAAACCCCGTAAAACGATAAACGTTAAACGGTAAATAACAAAGTCAATTAATTTAGTCCACATATCAGGAAAATTCTAACATTCTCCCACTTGGACTATATTAATTGAAATTGTATTGCATGTGCGCACATTAGTCCAGAGATAATTCTTAATAGTTAATCCTATCCCATAAAACCTCCAACACCGAATCATGGCGGTAACTGCATGTATACACACAGAGCCTTCCATGGTCACAAGTGCTTTCAACTTTATTGATATGGATCCAATATGGTAGTATGGCAAATGGCTAACATCTCTCATATAGAGATCCATTTGTCAGTCATCATTCTCTTACTTAGGCGACACAAAAGTTTGTGCCACAAGAGAATGAAATTACAGTTCTAATGAACCCACCATTCTCTTACTTAGGCGACACAAAAATTTGTGCCACAAGAGAATGAAATTATGGTTCTAATGAACCCTCATATGATTCTCTTACTTAGGTGACACAAAAGTTTGTGTCACAAGAGAATGAAATTATGGTTCTAATGAACCTTTGTCAATCATCATTCTCTTACTTAGACGACACAAAAGCTTGTGCCACAAGAGAATGAAGTTATGGTTCAAATGAACCCACATATGTCTTGTCCTTATGGTTAACCTTTTACAAGAACATATGCACAAGGCTAATAATGAATTGCCCCTAGCCTTCACTCAAGGTAATACCTCGAGAATTTATCAATATGTATTCAACATAACAACACGTTCAAAATATTTTATTGAATGCAAAAGTTGATACATATCAAACCGTTACTAAATGTAACGAACCACAGATGTGAACTTTATCAGAGTAAAACCAAAATAGCTCCCACTAAACAATAGTATCCGAAAATACTCCTAGGCCCATGCTAATGACATGTCACTCAAATACACATGGGCGTAGGCCTTTAGTTAGTGGACCTGCAATCACATCATCTGTGAAGATATGTTAACGTCACCTTTCTGTACCGTTTCTTTATGGTAAAAAAATATTTGACCGCCATATATTTAGACCCCTTAAAACATTTGTTATTAATAAAAATATAACAAATTTATTGTCTCAACTTAACCGTATGGGTCTATCCATAAAGTCAAAACGGTCAACTTCTTCATAAGGTTCCGAAGCATAATAGCTCAATTAACAGCCTAAAATAAAGTTACGACCTCTACTTATATAGTAGATATAGAACTTTATTTACTGCACTGCACTTCCTGCTAACATGAATATATATATATATAGATCATGTACATAGAATATGAGAAAAATAAATTTCCTCCCACTGACCTTGCAGTGTATTAAATTACTTTGTTCCTAATTGAACAAAATAACAACACTATGAAACTTTAATAATATTGTCTGGAAACTTATATAAAATAATTAATAAGACTTTTCAGTCTACACATAAGTTTACTTAAATCTGTTGCAAATATAGATTTTGTATCTATTTAACGTAACTCCAAACCAAAATAAATGCCACATTCACTCTGAAAGAATCTTTTAAAAAAATAATTATTTCTTCACTATTAACTATACACCCCTCTTTCAGAGTGAAAACTTTAACTATAAGTTTAACTTTAAACTACACAATCTTTCTTTGAAATCCTTTTAGTTTTGTACGCCAATTTGCAACTAATAAACTTGTGATCTTTAGACAAGTCAGTAAGTTTCCAAACATGTTTCATAGATTGTATATTGCCTTTTATGGCTCATTAGGACTTAAACGCAATTTTTGCAGATGTGTCCTAATTTCGATATTAGACAAGACATAATTACAAGCCACTAAGGCTTCCATCATCTTTTAGCAGTGCAGTTAGTAGGCAAGCCACTTTTCAAGTGGTCCAGAATGGACCACTTCATGGACAGTAAGCAAATTCTAGTGCTCTATTCTTAAGCAACAAATCATATGTCCACAACTTAAAATTCGAAGCAGTAAAAAACCTTAATAATAGTAGAGTTATTAATTACAGAAAGGTGACTGAAAAACAAGCAATGTATATAATTAGCATCATGTGAGCACCGTGTAACTTGACGTACAAGTACACATCCAGAGAGTTACACGCATAATTATATAATCACCTTTGGGCAGAATACATGACATGCAGTTGTACACTCCCCACATGATAGCGGCTATGAGAATATATTCCAATCTTCGTGAATTCATCACCTTTGGGCAGATGAACCACTAGGACCGATCACTCCTCCATCGCACCATCATGTATCCCTCCATAAACTAATACACAATCACCTCCTTTTGGAGTATGACCATGCATTAGACCAGGAGACATCCCAACCAACATACGAGACCGAAATTTCTCAAACCCAATCAAGCGTGCTACTTTGGCGGTCACTACTCAATTGAATCATTGAAACTCTCTCATACCAGGGATATATTTATACCTCACATAAACCATATACATGTGATTTGAACTTCAGTGATAGGGGCACATATCACTCAAATCACATATCATGCTAATTACATTGCTTTATTCATTAATAAAATTAATCATGCATATATATATAATCTGAAAAATAGATTCTAATGAGATCACCAATCACAGCAACACAGGAAACTTCTCTTATGCATCAAAATTACAGATTTCAATGATTCTTTTTAATGTTGATCTAGAGAATCTATCACCAATCAACATCAATAGCAATACATGGTACACGGATCGAGAAGCGACGGTGATCCATTATAGCTCATGAGTTTCATAAGGCAAAACATGACTCCAAGGCCAACAACTAATTTATTAGTCAATTTTAAGTAACAAATATCATTAGTTCAACTAGTGGCCTATAAATTGAGTCAAATCACAGAACCAAATATCTAAACTATAACAGTAGATATTATTGCTCTGCATAAATATTGCCATACTCCTTAACCATAAAAAATATTTAACTTGATGGACGTTAACCAGTGACCATATGAGTTTAGGTATAATATGCAATAACTTTACTAACATGCATTACCTACACTTAGCAGATGTGTAAATCAATACAATCAGTATGGTCACAGATTCTTAAGACATCCATCATTCAAAGGTTAAAAGGAATATGCATAAGCAACAAAAGTTTTTCTCATTATCTGAAGATATAGTTCAATAACTATCTCATAATGATTGTATCTCATTAAGCCAGCTTCAATTCACAATAAAGTTTGATTTTTATTGACGAATCACACCTTGATAATGATTATGTGATAATATACCTCTAACCCAACACTTGTATTTCCAAAATCATAGAAAATACAAGAAAAATACGCAAAAATACACGTATTTAGGGCTTTGTATGTATTTTCACATCCATAAAATCATCAAACATATAAAAATAAATATGCCACAAGATAGAGGAGGACCATACGATTCCAAAGCCGCCAGCCACTTGAAAATCGCAAATTAGGGCAAGATTGATACTAATTAGGGTAAATCAGTATAAATCAGGGTAAATTCGTACAGATTAGGGTAAAACAAATTGCGTTCATGTTCTAGGGTTATGGAGGCTCTGATACCACATGTTGGGTGCAGATTATGCATAACCCAAGATCTCCATAATCAGAACAAGAAGAAGCAATTGTAAATAGAAGGGTTGACGCACCTGTTTTAGGATCTCGTTCTTGAAAACAGAAGCGGAAAGGGATTACCCACACTCAAGGGGTTTATCCACGCATCAAATCATTCTCCTCTATTGCCCTCTGAGTCACTGGCTCAATGAGGCGGCCCGTCACGATTGACGTTAGAATAACGTCCCTTAGGTGAGGATATGTGAGATTAGGGTTAGAGGAGAGACTTGAGCACTATTTATAGAGTTTCCAGCCAGTCCCCCTTATTACGGGCCAGGCTCAACTCGGCCCACACTAGCCAGTCCCATATTAGACTAATTAAGAAATATTCTATCTCACATAAGACCAAACCCCGTAAAACGGTAAACGTTAAACGGTAAATAACAAAGTCAATTAATTTAGTCCACATATCAGGAAAATTCTAACAGTTTAAGCAATGCTGCGTCAGAGAGTTAGGCTTTGGGGTCAAATCGAGTCAGGTCACTTGTGCATAGTTTAAGCTTGAGTCCGTAACCAATTTCTCTAGCTCGAGCTCGTAGATAGTTTTGGTTCAACAAGCTCGCTGGCCCAATTGAGTTTTTTAGCTTTTCGAATATATCTAAATAATTTGATGATCATAAGACTTAAACTCATTTACATTACATAGTTTTTGAGGTTATTATATTTAAGCTCCAGTAAAAGTTCATTTATCAAATCATCTCAATTTTCTAGTCAAGTGGAGCTTGAACAAGAAATTTGATAGTTAATTGAACATGAGTCGAGTTTCAAATATTGAGCATGTGAGTTATGCGAGATCAATCAACTCGGCTAGGTTATACTTAAAAAGAAGTGTAGCCTATTATAGCCAAACCCAATATCTTTAGAAGTCTGAATAACGTTTACTTAATTGTGGAATTTAGGTAACATGGTGCTTCTAATATTGTCTTGGTTTTTTCTATATGGAGACTTCGCGTCACAAGAAGAATTACTTATTTGAATTCTAAAGAAGTTTTATAAATTCGAAATCACGGATTCTTTTTGGCAGGGGACTCATGCACATATAAATATTCATTGTAATTTTTTTGGGAAAAATATTTAAATTTTTTCATTTGCAAATTATAAGCCCGCATATAGCGTTTTTATTTTTCGGTTTTTATTCTTTAACATGGAGCCCCGTCTGCCAAGTCGGCCATTGTCGACTGTCTTGAAGTGACCGACTCCCCACTGACATGACTTTGTAGCTTGCTTTCGGGGAGAAGATATTCTCAATCCCGCTGGACTAATTAATTGACATATATAATATTTAATTGATGAGTTGCCTCGGATCCTATAAATTGACCAATTAGTTTACATATTTAATTGTCGATTGCTTTTTCGATTTCAGCATTTTTTTCAACCATTTTTTTTTTTTGACGTCTACCTTTCTAATTTTGGAGGATAATATTGACTCAAGTTCGTGACACATTATAATAGGACATTAGAATTATAAGGGATTTGAATATAGTGATTCGCAAGTTGAAATGGTTCAATTGTCATTTTTTAATTGACCGATTTATTGAGTAACATATGAACTTGCCGAGAACCATAATACGTTACTCTTGGAGGAAAAACAAGGTATCACAAAAAAGGAAATTGTTTTAGAATATTTGCATCAAGTGAATGTGAAGCTTTGATAAGAACACCAGGGTTATGCACATCAAAATTGCCGTTGACTGGTCTTAACTTGAATAGAATGAATAAGTAGATTTAGTGAGTGTTTGTTTCATAAAAAATAAATAATTTGAAAAAAAATTCTTAAAAATGAAAATACATTTTTTATTAACTAATTATTTTAAACGATACCAATAACAAAATATTTACTTTTCATGAAACGGATAAAGGCGCATTTGATAACGATTCTAGTTAAAAATTGTTCAAAAGAACAGAAATAGAAAAAATTATTTCTATTCCGAGAAATACTTTTTAATAGAAGAAAGTGTTTGATAAGCGCACAAAATTTATATTCTGAAATAGAAAAAGAACAAAAACAAGTTTGATAAACTTGTATAATTTTTTTTTTGTTTCTTTTAATTTTTAATATTAAAATTTCTTTTTTTCTTTTTATTTTTTATTTTTCTTCCTTTTGGCTAGTCGCCGGCCTCGGCCATGGCGACGATTGCCCGACACAGCGAGGCTCGCCGAATCTGGGCGAGCTCGCCGCCCCACCGGCGAGGTCACCGGCCCTCGACGGTCGGTCGCGGATCATGGCCGAAGCCGGGGACTGGCTAAAGAAAAAAGAAGAAGAAAAGATTGAGAAGAAAAAAATAGGAGGGAGAAAAATTATTTCTCAGAAGTGTTTCAGGAATAAGAAATAAGTTTTTCTTATTTCTTGTTTCTATTTTAAATTTGTTTTCGAAAATAAAAATATAAATTTGAAATAAAAATGTAAACAAACGCGATTCTTTTTTTTTTTTTTTCCTCGGAATAAAAAATAAAAATTGTGTTCATCAACACAAAAAAAGAACAAAAACAAATGGGGCCAAAGTCACCTCATGTGCTCTAATTAGTTCTAAGTTACATTGGACCCGCAAGAGGGGCAAGCGGCGGCCATCGACCCTGGTCGTCGTTCGCTCAATTTTCCATCATGACTTTTCCCGATGATTTTCGATCTTTCCTACGAACCTACTCTCGGCTTCTCTCGACCTCGCGACTCCTCATCATCAAGGCAGCTCTTCGAGCATAATCCGAAGCATCGATTCCCTTTCAGGACTATTCCCGCCCACCCCAAATAAAAGTCGACGCATCACTATCGAGGGGAGTAGTACCATGAAGAGTATGGTCATCCTAGAACTCAGCGAAATTTCTGGGATACCTCACGGGATTCCTTATTCTAACCACCATCTTGGGGTTGGAGACCGATAATTCGTCGTTATCGGATCCGATACTCCTACAAACTGTTTGTAAAATGAAGACATGAGATGGTCATTATGTCGACATTCTGGTGTTAGAGGCAAGAAAAGGAACAGAGAAGATTCATCGGAAATAAAGAGACGAAAGGACCACCCCCCTTAAATGCTTTGATAGATCCCTCGTCAGCTTTTTACGATTCCATCCCGTCATGCGCGTGGGAAAAAAAAAAAAAGACAAAAAGAAAAACTTCATTTTTCTGGAAATCTCTCTGCTGTATGTCATTCTCCATTTGCCTTCATATTCACCCCCCTCTTTATCCCATTGGTTTTGTGGGGACAATTTGTTCTCGTGCAACGGGAGTGTCTTGCAGCTTTCATCTCGGTACCTTGAGAATTAGATAGATCAAATTGGACCCCTCCATTTTCGTTGTGAGCGAGCCATCACATTTGAAGCCACCCTATGAACAAAGACCGAAAATAGCGCGCCGTATTTTCCGGTCTCTGATAGCAAGATCCACCCGGATTAGTCGCTTAGAGCTGATCCTTGTCTATACGATAATTTGAGGAATCTTCATGTTTGACCCAAGCAAGTAGCCAAGTATATTTGCATGTCGCAATCCTACCATAAGAATGTCGATGTCGGCATTTTATGACAACATTATGGGAAATAGCGCGGAAATATCTTAATCTTTTGCAACACGGTTGATTTGCATTATCTCCACAAAGTATGTAGCAAAGTATATTTGCATGTCGTCACCATAACACAAGAATTTCAATGGTTTACATGTCGCGCGAGAGTTTTCTGATGACATTATGAGATATGGTGCGGAAGCATCCGATAAAAGTTGCCCGTCAAAGCTGATACCGTGTTTTCCGGCCTCTAATAGAGAAATCCACTCGGATTAGTTGCTTACAGCTGGTCCTCGTCTAGACGATAATTCGGGGAAGCTTCAATTCATGTTTGACCAAAGCGAGTAACCGAGTATATTCACATGTGACGATTGTGTTGCAAGAATGTCAAGGTTTGCATGTCATGATGATACTATGGAAAATAGCACAAAAACACCTTAATCTTTTGCAACGCGTTTGATTTGCATTATTTCCACAAAGCATGTGCCAAAGTATATTCAAATGTCAACCACAAAACAAGAATTTTGATGGTTTATGAGTAGTGTGAGATTTTCATGACGACATTATGAGAATAGAGCGGTTGCGTTATTTCCTTATCATAATGTGGATAGGTGACGAAACACGTAGTGATCATGATTGTTGGGATGGCTATCATTTAGATCTGTTGAGATTCTTGAGGTAGGTTTATTAAGTTTGGTTCCTATCTCTCGACAGACTAAAGGTAGGCCAAAAGAAAAAGCTGAGGTTGAAATGTGCATGAGCTCTTTCGCCGTAGTGGTTGCGAAAACATTTTCTTTTTCCTATCTCCGTGGAAAACTAGTAGATGGCTCATGCCACTTGTCAAGTCAATTAAGGTTTCCTTATTCCTTTTCCGTTTCTTCTTTTGGCCCTTGATTTCTTGGTTGTCTGCCACCTTCTAGTCCTTTTTCTAGGAAGCAATTGGTGTGGTTGTGCGTGCGCCAATGTTATTTATGAGAATGAAGTTCAAGTTGTGCGACTGAAAATTGTTAGCTTTATTAATGTTCACAAATTGTACCGGAGATAGAATCGTATGGGCATTCGTGTTCGAGTTATACGACTGAAAATTGTTAGCTTTATTAATGTTCATGAAATATACCGGAGCTAGAATCGTCTGGGTGTTTGTGTTTGCTTCTGGTTGATGATCATGGGATATGAACTGGCTGGTCCGGTTCGGTTTCCGACACATTGAACTTTAAGCAACAAGCCCGGAAGGGGTTGCTTGGGCCAGCATGAACCAGGCCCATGTTCATGGGACCGTGACCCGCTCCCCACTCCTTATGAGTACAGTCGTAGCATTTTCATTGGGCTAAATTGAGGATCCAGCCCAGCCCACTGAAATTTGTATTTTGAGAAGAGACTGCATGTTAGGTTTTGTTTCTGTCTTATTGGGCTTAAATGAAGATCCAACCCAGCCCACTGAAATTTGCATCTTGAGAAGAGACTGCATATAAGGCAGGTTTCTTCTTCCTTTTTTGGTTATGGTTGCTTTAGCAATGACCAGTGCTCCTGCTCGTTTTAAGAACAATGTGGAAGCCATGACAATATCAAAAGCTTTCTAACCGTGATTCTCTGGGAACAAAACTGAATTTAACCTATTTCATGGTATTTCGGATCTCATCATTCTTCAAGCCCAGACCCAACATGTAGCGGGATTTCCTAACGCATTGAAGCATGTAAGTGAAGCCTAAGACCAAAGAAGCTCTTATCCTAGCTTGTTCGTAAAACCCAAACGCACTAGCAAAGTGGTAAAACACTTGGACCTAATGGCACGTCTTGAGATTGATCCGCTTCATCATCACCAACTCCTTGTGTCTGCCCAAGAGGCATAGATTTATGCGACTCTAAAATGACCCGATATGATTGGGATTGGAGGAAATTAACCATACCCAATGGAGCACCGGTCAGGGTGTGATAGGGAGGGACATGCATTTCCACATCAAGCGAACTATGGATTGGTTGCCAATCAGCGATCCATGCGATATGGGTTAACCAGAGCATGTTTTTAAAGAACTTGCATTTTTCCATGTGATACTTTTTTTTTTCACTTTGATCTTTCCATTAACAATTTGAAATTTTGAAGGGCGTGTAAACGCAACCACAAGTACTTTCCTTTGCAATAGAAAGTATTTGTCGTAACATTAAATTCGACTGATTTTCAATGTTTAAAGATTTCATTTATTCATCAGGTTCAGACCCAACAAAACCACGGTTCAATAAACAAATCATCCCATCTGCTCTGATCAGATCGGAGACAATCCAAAGATTTTGAGCTATGTTGGCAAACGTATCAATCGCCGACACCTTCATTTGGGATCGGAGAAGAAGTTGTTGATGGATGGCATGACCTGAGGGGGTCTCTTGTGGAGGAACCTCCTGACCGCGTGCTGCGAGTACTTCTCACCCTCTGCGAAGTTATCGAGCACCCCGGCGGCTCTCTTCTCTTTGGTAACTCTGGGAAAACAACATAAGCGAAATCATCGTCGGCTTCACAATCATGAAATGTAGCGGCTCAATTCACAAAACCCTATCCACTAAGGGACTTAGACGTTTGAGAGCCAAGATTTTACCTGACTTCTGGATTAGTGCAGATGTTTCTAACGAGTTGCATCCCGCAGATGCCAACCGCGACGCCGACCGCAGCAAAAAGAGGGAACACCTATTTTGCAACGACGAGAGGAGAGACCCCAGGGTTAGTCCTCGGCAATGTCGCATTAACACATTCATGACAAACGACACGTCAAGCAACAAGGTCCGGCTGATCACGTTGGACGATAAGGTAGTTTAGGTTTTTGGCCCTGAACGACCCGAGGACGGGTACTGCAGAAAGAGTACCAACTCTCCAGGACGTAAGATCGCCCGCGATCTAACAAAAGCATATTGATATTCAAATCCCTACATTTGTTACGGCAAAACTGCTCATCAACATATTAATCTCCATGACTCGAGACAGATTAAAGCTGTTGCAGCAAGATCTCGAAAGCTGCTCGGTATCCATACGTTCGAACTAACGAACACTAATATTTCGCCAAATGCTCGGTTCTCTAGGTTCAAGTTATGATCTTCCAAACACCATCCATTTGAATTCTCCTAAAGGAAAGAACTAGCACAACAACCACCATCTACGAATTGCTTTACCTACAGATCCAGAGGGCAAAAAATCGCGACCGCAACGTCACGTACAGACTAACAAAACCAAACTCCTAAACTCCAAAATGACCTCCACAAAAACAAGTAGACAAAAACAGGGGACAGAATATGGGATGCACCTCGGGCCTAATCCATCTGTTAGCGGTTGAAGAAGCCATTGCCAGAGAGACTAGAGATTTGCTGGGAAAGATAGAGAGAGGGACGAAGAAGCAAAGACCTCTTTTCTCTCCTCCTCAAGCAAGGAGACTTGGAAAGGAAGGCGAGACAGAATCGCACCCAAGATCCTCCCCCTCCCCAGAGAAAAAAACAATGCAAAAGTCTCCATCTTTATGGGGGCATCCGCGTTTATTAATAGCAAGAACAAGAAAAAGGAAGGAAGGAACACCGATCGATGAGAATTCGATTGCGACACGGGTCATCGATGTACAACCGTCGACCGTTGAGTCTGACCTTTGGATCGCGGACGGTGAGTTGGGTTCTCCTGGTTCCGGGTTGTCCTCCGAATATTCCGGGGCGTTCGATTTGCTGTTCGGATTCGTGGAAGTGCGGCGTGCGGACCTAGAACAGCCTGTCTTGTCCCCTACGCATGCGCCATCCTCCCCAGCTCTCTCTCGGCATTGACGTTCCTGCGTGGGATTAATGAAGAAAGAATGGAATTAGAGTAATTTGAAGCAGATATATCATTTCATTAAACCCGACTCCATCTACAAAAATAAGGGGCATTAGAACACAGGATTTCTCAAAATGGGGACGAGGGGTTAGAGACCCAGTTTAGAAGAAGGGTCTTTCATATTGAGACCTTTACAACCCAGTCTGCTAATCTATTTGAGTCATAGGAATAGAGGGTCAATGCTAGATTTTCAAGAAGAATAAGTGGCTCAACGTCCCAAGGATAGAGGGATGAACCTTTTAGACAACTTTGTGTGCAGGTGAAGAGGTAATTAAAACGGGGATGTTGCACATAATTCTTCATACTTCTTTGAAGACGAATCTAGTAAATTATGGTGATGTAACTTTTTCTTTAGAATGGCCAATCTTAAGATCGTCATACAGCGTGTTTCATACTATGTAACCATGCATGTGTCTCGGTGTCCGAACAAAATAAAAAAAAAAGTGTCCCGTGTTTGCTGAGGTCAAGAACACTTGCGTACGTGCAAAGTTCATATGTCAACTTAAAAAGAAATTCTCTCGCTATTTTTCAATTGAAATAACGACATGAATGATGCTTGAACTTTTGCTTAGTGCGTAATATGATTTATGAACTTTTAGCTTGTTTGATATTATCTATAAACTTCAGCCCAATGTATTATGTAATTCTCATACTTTTAAATTGTTTAATATAGTTCTTAGACTTTTATTAATTTAAGTTCAACGACAACATTTTGAATGTTTTATATAATTCATGGACTAAATTGAACATATACTAAAAAAAGTCCAAAAATCATATTGAATAAGTTAAAAGTACATAATCCATATCGCATATTAGATTAAAATTCAACATCAATATTGAGCAAATAAAAAATTTAAGAATCATACTGTGCTATAATTCTTGAACCATTTGTATCGTTTTCTCTTTTGAACTTGCCCTTTTCTTTGTCCGAACAAATTATTTCCAAGACATTGCTCGAACACCTAGCCCGTGACGCTGTGCTTACGTGCTCTTTCGGATCACCCTATGATGGAAAAGATCTATGCATTTACAATTAAATCCCCTAACGTGCAAAAAATGAGGGACGGCCAAGTCCAATCATAACCAATTCGGCGCTCAAGATCTTCCAATATCTCTCGTGAGCATGACTTTTAGATGGATGCTTTGAGAAGATTAAAGAAGAGGAGCTATCCAAGCTCGATTTATTCAACCACGTACCGTGCCACCTTCCCCCTCAACCACGATTCTCGGCGCTCAGCAAAGCAGGCGTGAACACCCGCTGCTCCGCACGCCTGTGGCCTTTTTCCGCTCCCCGACTTTTATATTCGTCGGCCGTCGTAGTCGTTGACTTTGACCTCATTTTATTGTTTTCATTAATTTGATAATACGGAGGCATGCGTGCAAGGTGTCGTGGTGTAGTTGGTTATCACGTCAGTCTAACACACTGAAGGTCTCCGGTTCGAACCCGGGCGACGCCACTTTTTTTTTTTTTTTTTTTTTCTCTCTATTTTTTCAGTTTTCTTTTTCCGAATAATTTTGGACTGTCGGGCTGCAACGACAGTCAACCAGACAATTTGACTTCCCAACTAACTAAATTCATCATCCTCAGCGATTAAATAATTTAAAAAATATTTAATTTCTGCCAAGATCCAAGATCCAAGATGGGATCTTGGATCTTGGCTATATAAAATTGGCATGCTGAATAATAATGTAGCAAGTCGTCGATAGACATTTGTGTTGGTGGGCCACCTCCGACGTTTGATAATAATTTGACATTCCGTTTAATATATGTTAAGTTTTGCTCCAAGTTAAGACCGCTCGGCCTACCCAATAATTTAGGCGGACTAATAGGATTGCGTTCCTTATTTTAAAGTATTAGTACCTTCATGCCCAATCTCAAAATTTCTCTCTATATATTTTTCTTTCTCAAGAGGAAGGAATACCCTGTTGTTGCTTTACGTCCAAAGATTGCAGATGTTCGTTATTACTCTAGACAAAGTAATTTAAAGACTTAATTAAGTTCAACCATTTAGTATGATTTAGTCAACATGACATTTCTTTACTTGAATAAGGTAAGAGCTCCTCTGAACTTTTACTTACTTTTTTGTAGGGATGGAAGAGGAACGGGGTTTGGCATGACCGGTCTCGTCCCAAGCCTATAATTTTTTTTTGTTATGAGTCATTTACAGGTTTTCATATAAGATCTCAATTCTATCCCATTGAACTTGTTGAGTGCCGATCGAGCACCTGCAACCTATGACGTTACTACTGTCATTAGCATTCTTGCGCTCATCAAAAGCTTCCTAAGAAAATGTTTTTGGGAAATTTACGATTAGAGAAAGTGAACCATTTTTCTGATGTCCATTTGTACGGAAAACACAATGAAAAAATAGTTGATTTAATTATATTTGCTAATAAGTGAAATCCACTAAAGGTAGCTCATATCGCAAAAAAAATGATCACAAAATGGAGTCGACACCCTTTTCATATATTTTGCAATCTATCAAAGTAATGAGATTTTACAAAGAAATTAGGAAAGAAATTATGAAATCACATTTGCAATATATATATTGGAATGTAGAGCACAAGCATCAATAAAGTATATTCAAAAGATGGTAAAGAAGATCTGTAAACAGAAAAAAAAAAAAAAAAAAAAACTGATGAGATTTATCAAAAACCCAGATATGATACAAAATAGAGAGAGAGGGATCTATTATTCTCACTTGGATGTGTTGTAAGAAATCACAATAAATCTTTCATTCTTGTTAGAAGGGGAAGTCGATTCCCCCAATCTAAACCTATTCTCTTCGTTCATCTATTTTGGTCAATTGAGTAGCTTTCCATCTACCAAACTCTGAAAAGTTTGAAAATAATTTCTCAAAGAAAGGTTTTGTATAAAAAGAATAGACCTTAAATATATACTAAGCCATGTCAAAATTGCAAATAAAAGCAATTACAATTAATAATCCTAAAACGAAAAATCAAGCTTGTAACGGTGATTGCTACAAAAAATTATGAATTGCAATTTTTTGGGGAGTTCACAAAATTATGCAACCTTTAGAACTAAGTAAATCTCAAAAAGGTTCCACAACTCTATTAGGATTACGAAGTAACAATATACTTGCTAAATAACCTAAAAACTGTAAAAGAAATAAAGTCATTTCAGTAAGTGAAATACTTCGTATTCTAAATGTGGAATTCCCAGCTATATAATCTCAAGCATATCTCAGACCCACAGTATTAAAGAAATTGCCAAATCTTCAAATTTTCAGATTTTTTTCTTTTTTAAACCGACCAAATTTTAGTTTAGTAGGCACATGCAAACATGTGCTATTTCAACAGTAAACTAAAAACCAAGAAAAGATTAACACATAATGACAACATTCTATACATAATGACAACATTCCATGATAAATGTGAGAAAATCGCAAAAAATGGGCAACAAAATCGAGAGATCCAATTCATCCACTAGGAAAATGTAATATTGAGTGCAATTACCAAAAACATCGAATTCCCATATGCGCAATCACATAAGACATAGAGCAAAAATAAGTAAAAGTGATTATTTCCAAAAAATATAAATTGGATTTTTTTTTTTGGTAAAAATATAAATTGGATTTATACACCGCATCTAGAAAGAGGCCGACTCTTGGACAAGACCATCCGCATTCTGTAGAAGATTCCAGAACAATGGGGCCGTTCCTCAGCCATACATTTCCAATACTGGGTGCTCGCGAAAGGTAGCTGTCAACTTGCTCATGTCACGGCCGTCCGCCATCGACCGTTCGTCGGCTTTTGACTTTGTCCTCCTAACAAAACCGTAATTCAATTCAAAATTATCCAGCTGCTTCTATGTTTAGGTACTCCTAAAAATTCGGCGCCCAATGTCTTAAGTATCGTAAGTTTTTCTCAATCTAGCACCCAAAAAAATATATAAAAAAAAATCCATTCCAGTAAAATAAAAACCCCATTTAATAAAAGCGATATATCACAGCACGGGTTTTTTTTTTTTTGAGGACATAAAATAATTGTGATGTTTTGAAACTTATTTATTAATCATAAACGGTTTTGCACACTATTTAGACATTTTTGTTTTGGGAAACAAATTTTTTATATTTTTATTTTATTAAATAATTTTGAGTAAAATAGCGTGATTAATAATTATACAAAATTTATATTTCCGAATAAAAAAGAACAAGAATACGTGGTATGATCTATAAATTTTTTTGTGCCGCAAGATTTCTTATAATATTTTAATACTTTTTAGATTTTTTAGATTTTTCTTTTTTTTTTTCCTCTCTTCTTTCTACTTCTCTAGTTAGTGGCGGGGGCGATTGGCAACCATGACTAGCGGTGGGCAGCAAGTCTCCATTGATCGATTAGAAGAGAAAGAAGAAAAAAAAAAGAAAAAAGACTTATGTCAATAAATTATTCTCGAGGACAATAAATTATTTTTTCTTCTTATTTCTATTTCAAATTTATTCATCGACCCATGTTTCTGTTATAGGAAGAAAAATCAATTGATATTATCAAATGGATTTATATTTTTATATTTTTATTTTGAATGACAACACAATAAAAAATAAAAGAAATATGAACGTTATCATGTATGCTTTTATTTTAATAAAGAGTTGGTAAAAATTATCTGTTTGAAATTTACTTTACACGCGCGTGGTGTGCTCCGTTAATTATTGAATTAATCATTTCTTCGATGTGACCGTCCCTAAAAGTGACGTCCGCGTAACAATTTTTTTTTTTTTTTTTTTTTGGTAAAGCCCGCGTAACAAATTTTGGTACATAAGATCTATACAAATTGTTCACAATTTCGTAGATAATCCTGGAATATTTCTTTTATATTCTACAGGGTGGAGGGGTAAAAGAAAAAATGGGAAAGAAATCATGTTAGACAAGCGGAACCCTTGAAAACCTCCTCCTAACCCAAACCAACCGGCTCTCAGATATGCCCCCGAATATTCCCCCCTCCCGTTTCCCCCCACGCTCGCCCCAAGCGCGTGCCGCGCAATCCCACCCTCCGCGGCGGCCTTCCCGTTCGACTTTCCCCGGGGCTCGGCGCGTGTCCGTGATGGACACGACGTTCCGGAACCAGCGGGCTCCAACAGAGTCCCCCCTTCAATTAAATCAGCGGCTCGGAGCATTGTTCTCTTCTCCACGATCTTTCTAGGGATTTCGTTTCGCCCAAGGCAGAGAGAAAAAGAGAAGGCTGACTCGTCGCGTCACGTGACCCGGCCCGAGCGAACTCACTGTGCCGACTCGCTATTTAAAGCCCTTACTGTCCCTCGCCCTATTGTCTCAACCACTCTCAACTCACTCTCATCTCCGCACTGCTTTTCTCTCGTCCTCATCTCGCTAGCCATTTCCAAAGCCCTCGTAGCGCGCCGCTTGCCATGGGTACGATCTCTCTCGATCTCTCGATCTCTCTCTCGATCGAGTTTCTCCTCCTTCGATATGGTCCGATGCTGATGCGTTTTGTCTGGATCTGTCTTCGCAGGGAAGGTCAAGATCGGAATCAACGGTCAGTAACAGTCGCTCGATCGTGCGCTTTTGGGGATCGATCGTAGATCTCTCCATTTCTGCAGCTAATTTTGGGGCGCTTTTGGCTTGATCTTTACTTTTTTTTTTTTTCCCTTTGTTCCAGGTTTCGGAAGGATCGGTCGTTTGGTCGCCAGGGTCGCGCTCCAGAGGGACGATGTCGAGCTCGTCGCCGTCAACGACCCCTTCATCACCACCGACTACATGGTACGTCGCCCCTTCCCGCTTCCCCTTCTTCCCCCGATCCGATCGCGCCCTTTCTTTTGGCGTCGAACCGATTCGTTGACTTCTTTTAACGGGACGCGGCGAATGCGCAGACGTACATGTTCAAGTACGACAGTGTCCACGGACAGTGGAAGCACCACGAGCTCAAGGTCAAGGACACCAAGACGCTTCTCTTCGGAGAGAAGGAGGTCACCGTTTTCGGCATCAGGTTGGTTTAGCCGTTTCTCGCCCTTCTTTTTCTCTTTCGGCTTCGATCTTCTTCCGAATTTGTACTCTTAAGAGACGGCGTGAGATGGGATCTGGTGCGATGATTCGTAAAAATAATCTACAGGAACCCTGAGGAGATTCCGTGGGGCGAGACTGGAGCTGAGTTCATCGTGGAATCTACCGGTGTCTTCACCGACAAGGAAAAGGCCGCTGCTCACTTGAAGGTTCGTTTGTCTAGATGCCCTTCTGTTCCGTTTATTTATGCCTCTTATCTGAGACGGATGAAAGATCGATTGGATTGACTTCCTCTGCCCGTCGGTCTAGCTGGTATACCGTTAGATCTAGGGAAGATTCTTGTGATTCGTCGAAAAGTGACTTGATTCTTGATTGCTGACGTGGTATTTCCGAACGATAGTTGGCCCTTAAGATCCCATTTTCTGGGTAGTGAAATCGCGCTGTGCCATGTGAGATGGTTGACGAGGTATTTTATTCTTTTTCAGGGTGGTGCTAAGAAGGTTGTCATCTCCGCGCCTAGCAAGGATGCGCCCATGTTTGTTGTGGGTGTGAACGAGAAGGAGTACAAGCCGGAGCTCGACATTGTATCCAACGCCAGTTGCACTACCAACTGTCTCGCACCTCTTGCCAAGGTTCGTAGCATGACCGATTGTTTTTTCAATCATTCTTAATCATACCTGGGCAATGTGAAATTTGTTTGTGAACTGACCTTATCCTTGCAAATTTCAGGTCATCAATGACAAGTTTGGCATTGTTGAGGGACTTATGACCACTGTCCACTCCATTACCGGTGAACTGCTTGCCCTTTTACTCTTCTGAAGTCATTCAGTCCATCTAATCTAAGTATAAAACTGACATGGGTTGCTTCCTCTTTTGTGATACAGCCACCCAGAAGACTGTCGATGGCCCATCGATGAAGGACTGGAGAGGTGGAAGAGCTGCTTCATTCAACATCATTCCCAGCAGCACTGGCGCTGCCAAGGTACCTTGAACTGTAAAGTTTCCTGATTACTGTTGTATTGTGATAGCGAATGCGCTCATTTTCATTTCTTCTGGGGTTGTTGCCGCGGCGACATATTTTTGCATTATCCGGTGGAATTGTTGGCTATGAAATTCACTATCTTGTGTTGTTGTGCTTTGCGAAGCCCAAGTTGAATTTTCTAAGCATGTATCTGGTGCTTATAGGCTGTCGGAAAGGTGCTCCCAGTCCTCAATGGTAAGCTCACTGGAATGGCCTTCCGTGTTCCTACTGTTGATGTGTCAGTTGTGGATCTCACCGTCAGGCTTGAGAAGGAGGCAACTTATGATGAGATCAAAGCTGCCATTAAGTAAGTTTTAAGTAGTCTTTTGCTTTATCTATTTAGGAAGATGATTTATTGCACAAGTGCTACTTAATTCTACAATATGTTTACATGCTACTTGCCTATTCTCATTAAATCTATTGGCCTTTCTTAGGGCTGAGTCTGAGGGCAAACTGAAGGGCATTTTGGGTTACACTGAAGAAGATGTGGTCTCCACAGACTTCGTTGGCGACAGCAGGTACAGTGATATTAATGAACCATAACCTTATGTACTTTTTTGAGTTATTTATAGTTCCAAATTATTGTTGGAAGCAGAAGGATTCAATATTTATAACCTATTCACTGTTTTTACTGGGATGTCTTAATAATACGATCTGTTTCTGCTTATCTTCCTGAACTATAATCTGTTCTTGTATTTTTGATGGACAATGACGCTTAGTCCATAACCTTATTAATGAACCATAACCTTAGGTACTTTTTTGAGTTATTTATAGTTCCAAATTATTGTTGGAAGCAGAAGGATTCAATATTTATAACCTATTCACTGTTGTTACTGGGATGACTTAATAATACGATCTGTTTCTGCTTATCTTCCTGAACTATAATCTCTTCTTGTATTTTTGATGGACAATGACGCTTAGTCCATGTTTAAGCAAAAGTTTGATGGCGGTTTCCTTGGTATTTTTGCGCAGGTCAAGCATTTTCGATGCCAAGGCTGGAATTGCTCTGAGCAAGAACTTTGTGAAGCTGGTCTCATGGTACGACAATGAGTGGGGCTACAGGTAAATGTTCTTCTCCCCCTTGCAATTGCTCTCACTTTGCCATTGTTGCCAAAGCAGGCTTTCCTGCCCAAATTAAATCTTCTGGTGTTAACGGATGCATATGTGTAAAGGAACACTTGCCAATTGATATATATATTTTCTGTTTTTGCAGTTCCCGTGTTGTTGACTTGATCGTCCACATGGCGTCCACCGCTTGAATGGGAAACCCGTCTTATGATTAACCGAGGCCTTTTTGTTTGTGTTTGGGTGTACTTATATGCTCAACCATCATATTATCGTTGCGAGTGTCTGCTCATGCTTTTGTTTAGGGTCTTTCGGCATTTAAGCCCATGGTATCCATGGTGTTCCAGTATCCTCTCTTAGATGTTTGGAGCAATAAAAGAACACAAATTGCCAACATCCCTTTTTATGGTGTCCTCTGGCTTGCTGAGGCTTTGCAATGCTTAAATGGGATATTTTACTATGCACTCTCCTTTTCATTTCACTACAGCTTTTCATCAACTGACATGATAGGAAAATTGGCTGGACGGATGGATGTCTTAATTAAGTCATTCATCTTATATGGTTGTTCTTACTTCTTAAAACGTTGGATTTCTGACAGCCTGATCGATCAAATTGTATGGGTAACAGTCATCTTTCACGAGTCCCTTCCCATTAACTATTTGGTTGAGCCTATTTATACCCTAAGGTTTTTTTATTAGCAATTTCTTGGGACCAAGGATCATCATATATCATGCATATGTACTAATACTACCATGGGTTGTTTGGTTTCAATGGAATATGGAAGGGACTCCATAACTTGCCAGTTATATCATCGGATGGAATTTGATTCGCCAGATATGTAATTTGCAATTTGCCTGTGAGACAGATTTGATCCGTTAGTGAGTGTTGAGTTTGTGGAGCACATGTCGGTCGTCGTCGGTGTTTGTCACGATTTTTTACGGTAACCAATCATTATTTCATGCGATGTAATGATTCGAACATCGTCTAGCCCGACTTTTGCAGCCATCGCCATCGATAGGGTAGTTGGCAACTTGAGCATTGCCCCAGTCCCCGACGGTTGATCTGCTGCCACTAGCTGCACCGTCGTAGGTCTAATAAATAATCGCCATAATAATCATCGTTTGGTGGCAACAACCATCGCACAACTTCGAATGCCTCACCTTAAGCGCCAGCGATGCAGCGACTGATGGTTAGCCTCATCTAATCACTTTAGTTGCATTCGTTGTGCCATGAAAAATATTAGGTGAGATTCTCACGTCTTTCTCTCTCTTCGTTACTTATCCATGTGCCGGCTCCATTGCTGAGAAACAAATGGAGTGTCTCTCTCTCTCTCTCTCTCTCTCTCTCTCTCTCTCCCTCTTTACGAGTTCACTCCAAGAAAGAAAAGGTGTCTCTGCTCTTTCTCTTCCGCCCTCTTAGAGTTCACTTCCTCTTTTGATTTTCTCATCGCGAAGAGAGACGCCTTAGTTTCTTGAAATTTCCAAGAAAATGTTAAGGGAAAATGAACTTGTTGAGACAAAATTCTTCGAAAATTAAAAGAGGGAGTGAACTCGTGAAGAGGGAGGGGGAGCAGGGATCCGTTCTATTTTTCATTAACATGACACGGAGATGGTAAAGAGAAATAACGGAAGAGAGAAGGGACTTTCAAAAATGTCTGGATGCATGTTGCATGCTGAGTGGAGATAACTTTGCCGGACAATTTCACTTAACATTTTCTCATGTGCACTCTCTATGATGGGCTTCATTAGATTTGTCAGTTTGGATCTATCATATGATTGAGCCGAAAAGTGGACCATGGAAGGCATTTCAATTAGCTCGAGTGATTTGATCAAAAAGGGGAGAGGAGAAGATAAATCAATGCTCAAGGAAAACCTTGCAAAAAGCATTGCTTGGTTATTTAAAATCAAATTGAACAAGGAAAAAACATGTTAATATATTTCTTCAATAGTACCACAAAAGGGAAAGTTCGTTGTCGTAGATTTTCGCGCATAAAATTCAAATAATCCACCCCTTTACCAGCAAAAGCAAAAATTGCAAGCAAAAGAGAAATAAAAAATGTCGATTCTTCGTGACCCATCACGACAAACTAAAACCTAAGGACAATATTTAATCAAATAATAATTTCAATCACGTGAGTTGCAATTGACCCTCAATCTTACTATGGCTAAGTTTAAGGATGAACGGTTAATTATTTAATTTCAATAAAGAAAGATTTCAATGAATATAAAACTTGCGAAAATGAAAAACTCGATTCCCAAAAATAAACAAACAAATAAAGGGTCCAATCGAGTAGTGAAAATGTTCTATGCCCAAAAGCAAAATTGCATTTTGTATGATACGGGGTAAAAAATAAATTTTACGAAAGAGCGCAGAGTATAAATTACCCACGACATAAACCTTAATTCCGCGCCTTCGCTGCTCCTCGGACCGTTCGTGTCGACCAGTCTCGAAGCAACTCTCCCCAATTCCCCGTCGCCCTTTCCTCTCATGAGCTCCTTCTCTTCCCGAGCCATCGCCCGGCGCCGCCGCATCTCCGGGTCGCCGTCGACCCGCCGCCGGGTCGCTGCCAATCTCTCCTCCTCCGCCGTCCTCCGCGACCCGCGCGGAAGCCCGGCCGGCGACCGGCCGTCCGACCTCGAGATCGTCGTGTCCCGCGTCCGCGCCGGGAGCAGCGAGCACGAGGTCCTCCGGTCCCTCGAGCGCGACCCCTCCTGCGCCTCCGTCGAGGTCACCCACGGCCTCGTCGAGCGGCTGCTCGACCGGTTCCGGGACGACTGGAAGTCCGCCCTCGGCGTGTTCCGATGGGCCGGGCAGCATGTCGAGGCCGGCCGCGTCTCGCCGGAGGCGTGCGACGCGATCGTCGACATCCTCGGAAAGAGCCGGCGGATGGATAGGATGAGGGAGGTCCTGGAGGAGATGAACCGGAGCAAGCTCGTGAGGCTCGGCACGGTGGGGAAGGTGATGAGGAGGTATGCCGGCGCGGGGCTGTGGGAAGAGGCGGTCAAGGTGTTCGATGAATTGGGGGACTTCGGTTTGGAGAGGAACACCGAGTCGATGAACTTGTTGCTGGACACGCTTTGCAAGGAGCGTCGAGTCGAGCAGGCGCGCGCGATTATGCTGCAGCTCAAGCCTCACGTTTTGCCCGATGCGCACACGTTCAATATCCTGATCTTCGGATGGTGTAAGATTAATCGGGTCGACGAGGCGCAGTGGACTATCCAGGAAATGAAGGGCCACGGGGTTCGGCCCTGTGTCATTAGCTACTCGACGATCGTGCAGTTCTATTGCCGTCAGGGCAATTTCAATAAGGTCTATCAACTGTTCGATGAAATGCGGGATGAGGGGTGCCGGCCAAATGTGGTCACTTACACTACGGTCATGCATTATTTGGCGAAGTCGGAGGAGTTCGATGAAGCACTGCAGTTGGCCGAGAGGATGAAATTGGATGGGTGTGAGCCGGATACGCCCTTCTACAATTGCTTGATCCATGTGCTTGCGAGAGCTGGGCGAGTCCATGACGCAGTCAATGTTTTTGAGGTGGAGATGCCTGCTCATGGCATGAGACCAAACACACCTACCTACAATACCATGATTTCAATGTTCTGTCACCACGGTCAAGTTCAGAAGGCGATGGATCTCCTCCAAGAAATGGAAGAGTCAAATTTTGCGAAACCTGACGTTCAGACGTACTATCCCTTGCTGAAGTCTTGCTTTAAATCTGGAAAAACTGACGGCTTTTTGAGCATATTGTTGGATGACATGGTCAACAAGCATCACCTCAGTCTGGATGTCTCGGCATACACACTCTTAATTCATGGGTTATGTAGAGCGGACAAAGCTGATTGGGCTTACCTTCTGTTTGACGAGATGGTTGGTCAAGACATAACTCCAAGGTATCAGACATGTCGTTTGCTGCTGGATGAAGTGAAACAGAAGAACATGTATGATGCTGCAGATAGGATTGAGGATTTCATGAAGAAATTCTGAGGATAAGGCAAAAGCTCTATTAAGCTGACATCTAGTTTGATATGGCCTGGATATTACAATGAACAAGTAGCTGCAGCCCTTAATATTTGTGATCCTTCTTGTTTGAATGTTTGCTATTACTCTGAAGCTTTAAATGGACAATGTCGTGAATCACGAATTAGAGTCCATTTTATATTGAACCAGCTTGGTGAGATGACGAGAGTTTTAAGTGCATAAGATGGTTGGACAGACTTTGGTTTGGACTGAAGCATTCTGAAATCAACGAATGCACTCAAGGTTTCTGAAATATGGACTGCAAATTCAGAGAGTGGAAAGTGTGAATATCCTTATTACACGTCTTCATGGTGTTGGAATGGTTAGTGTACGAAACTTTATGTTCTCTTTTATTACGATCTAAAGGCATTATGTCCACTTACTGGAAGCTTGAATCCTCCATGAATACCAAGTATGTTATAGTTTCTGTTGCAAGAGTCCAACTATATCTATATAAAACCTTGGTCGATATGTTAATCAGACAGAACTCTCCATTTGTATTCATAGAGTTGGTTGTTCCTGTAACTGATGTGGATCTAACTTAAGAGCATCTTCAGAGCTTCATTTGTGTTCTTTTTCTTCCTTATAAGATTGTAGTAACAAGGTCATCTTTGTGAATTTCATATTTGTTGTAGCCTAGAAGCAAAGAGAGTTTGAGTTAAACGGCCGATGATTGCCTCAATCAGCTTGAATCCAGGAAATTACCTTGCCTATTGTTGCTTTACTGGCTAGTGAAGCCAACCACTCATGGATGCGATTTTTGTTTTATAGATTTGAATACCAAAATGACGTGCCACAGTAGAATGGTGTAGATACAGATTATTGGATTTCGCTTCGATTCTTAAAAGTAGGATTCATGTGGAGAATGCTGTTGGTGTCGGTGTCGGTGGCAGGATATGAATTTCTGATCTATGTACAAGCATTTATCACTTCAGTTATTTTGGTCCTTACTTCTTGGCTCTCTTCATGTCTTCCCCATTGGTCAACACACGCACCCTGCTTGACTGATGAACGTGCTCTTTTTCTCATCTTGACAACCTGATTTTCCCCTAACAAGATTGCTTCTGTTGCACCAGGCACTGGAAGCCTTACATTGATGCTGACATTGTTAACCAGAATGTTGCTCAACGGTCACAGGCTCTTAGGACAGCATAGGACAACCGTGGCTAGTGGAAAATGGTGGACAGCCAGAGGGCAGAATCGAGATCTGCCCGTGGCAATGAAAATCCATTGTCAATGGAGTTTCCGGCAGAGTGAGCACTACAAACAGCGATGCCGTTCGCTTGCCATCTCGTATTTTGCCAATGAATTCACCAAAAATTCTGAATGAAGGGAATTGCAACGGATGCCTAATACGACATCATGCCATGCAAGTGCTTGAAGAAGACAAACAAATGGGACTCAGATATAAGTAGAGCGAAGAAATAGTGTAGATGTGATAAAGAGTTTAGAGACAAGAAAAAGTGTATTGTATGGTTCATATCGTGGAGATGATGACGTGATATTTTCACTTGACATTAAATGATTACTTGACATGTCTTTTTGAACCGAATGAAAACGCTTAATTGATGTAAGGGAAAATCTCAAATAAGGACCTAAAGTAGGTTCATTTTCTCAAAAAAGGACCCAAAGTGGACTTTGTATCAAATAAGGACCCAAAGTGGCTAATTTCATCTCAAATAAGGACCTAAACTTTCAATCTTATTTACAGCTTGGGGTAGTTTTGTCCAAGAACATTTTTTCTTTAATTTTTTTTTTCTTTCTTCATCTTCCTCACACCTCCCCCTTCGCTCTACATTGCCTCCTTCAACACCATAATTAGGGCTTGGTTCTAGTGACAAGAAGTCGGATTGGAGTTATTTGCTATTGGTCACCTTCTCGGATGCTAAAATCCTAAGTTCCTCAAGATGCATCAAATCTCGGCTCGCTTGTGCTCAGCCTAAAGCTTGGATTGACCTCCATCCAACAACAACGATGCTGAATTTTCTATCAGGGGCAGTGGTCGATGAGGTCAAGAGCTCGAATAGGACTTGTCAATGGCGGTGATCGGGCAACGAAGTACAACAGTTTCTATAGTTAATGATGTCATATATGACTAATGATCAATCTCAAGATGGGATATCGATTGAGGAGAAGAGCTGTGTCAATGAGAATGACAAGAGTGTGAGTGGGTGTCTCCTAACTAGGGATTATTGAAAGGACCCATTGCCATTGCAAAGGGGAAGGGGGGATCTTTGAAAGATTGAATTTATGCAAGAGAGGCAAACCCAAATTTGAAATTGATGAGGCAAACTCTTGCCAAGGTTGAAATAGTCGCCAGCCACAACAAAATTGTTCTTTGGCGTGAAATTGTTGATCACCAAGTGTTAATTGAATAAAGGCATAAGTTAGTCAAACAAGACGATCTTGCAATGCTTGGATATTGCCACTTTGTTGTTGGCAAGTAGGATCGAAAACAACACAAAAAATTGCAGTTGCTGGGTTAGTGGAAGGCTCGGAATAAATGGAGTTTGATGCACTCTCAAGGTGAGAGAAATACGTTGCCAAAGGGATTAGTTGCATAGCTTAGGAGTTCGACAAAAAATTGAGTCTTAGCAAAAGCAAATTCATATTATGGCTTTGAGATTAGAATTTGCAATGAATGTTGGAATAAAAAGAACTTATTTTTTAAAGCTCATTTTGGCTCCGTGGAATTATCTACAAACCATTTTGAGGAGCAAAATTTAATATTTTTAATGAGTTAGACTACGTTGTAATGGCTCGTGCTAAAGAAAACCCTATCTTGGTCATACAATGAGATGACACAAAGAGCGATGGAGGGGTTGATAATGGAGGTGATGTAGAGAGTGAGAAAGATGAAGGAAGAAAAAAAAGAAGAAAGAGAGAGACAAAAAATAAACAACAATGTTCTTAGACAAAAGTACCCTTAGTTGTGAATAAAATTAGAAGTTGAGGTCCTTAATCGAGAGTAAGTTAGTCACTCCAGGTCATTTTTTGAGACAGAATCCACTTTGGGTCCTTTTTTGAGAAAATGGCTCAACTTCAGGTCCTTTTTTGAGATTTTCCCTTGATGTAATGGTGGAACAATAGTTGACTGTTGAGCTGTAGCCTCAATGAGGATCTTGGCGACAAGATAGGGAGTGCTTTTGTACTAATTAAATCAAGGATTTGATTATCATTGTCATTAATAATGGCTTTAGTCCATTTTTTTTTTAGTCAGTCCTACTCTATACCTACTCTACACTCACTCTCAGACTTTTGCCTTGCCTCTTGTAGGGTGTGAGAGTCGAAACCCACTCCTGAAATTTGTGCGTTCCCATCCCATTCCCCCCTGAGGAGGTGGGGATTTGAACCCCTCACTTCATCCTTCCATATTGAAAGGGTGGCCACTGGGGTGAATCCCAGTGATTGCTTTAGTCCAATTGAAGTTCTAAGATAAGGAGGCAGACCATTTTAAGATGGGACAAATTCTATGTGACGCATTTTCTCCGAATGCATATTTTGTATGAATTTTGACATTAAATGAACCATGTCTATTGAATTACCCAAGCTCGGTTTCAATATGACGCCAAGCAAGCGGAACGAAAAAACTCTTGCGTGGGTGGACGGATACGAACCTCGCCTTAAGTTGGATTTGAATCGTTCTTTCTTCTTGCATTGTCGGAGTCCGAACTGCGACTCTCGCGGTTCCCGCGCCGCTGCACCCCTAGCCGATACGCCTGTTGCCGGTCAGTTTGCTTCTTGCTCAAGGGAAAAATTGGACAATATCGTGAATGAATGGTGTAGTCAGCCACGTCATTGTGGTCAGATAAAACATGGAACTACTTTAGGAGAAAATATTAGCGAACGAAAAAGAGAGAGGAAAAGAGGGCCAAAATTTTAATTAATAAAATAAATAAAAAGAACAAAAAAATTTAATATTAAAAAAAAAGAAAAAACCACAAATAACCCTAAATTTTTACTAGAGTGATAAATTTACCCAAAACTTTTTTTATAACACAAAAAACCCCAAATTTTACTAAGCGTGACACATTTAATCTAAATTTTTTTTCATAACAAAAAAAAAACCCTAAATTTCTACACATTTACCACAAACTATAGGGTATTTTCGTCTTTAACCTTTGAAATTTTTTTTTTCATTTTTTCTTCTTCTTCTATTTTCCCTCTGCCGACTATGGCAAAGGGAAGCCGGACCTAGGTGAGGGTCGCCATTGCTGGCGTCGAGCGAGGGCTGCCCTCCCTAGATCTAGCCTAGGCGGCGTTAGGCAAGGGTGACCTACACCGAATTTGACAAGGGCTATCTTTGCCCAAGTTAAGCGAAGGTCGCCCTTGCCTGGGCTGGTGAGGACCACCCTTGCTTAATGCCAGTAAGGGTGGCCCTCGCCAACCCAAGCAAGGGTGACTCTCACTCGATGCCAACGAGGGCTGCCCTCACTTGAGTCGAGCTTCTCGGTCGGCGGAAGGAAAAGAAAAAAAAAAATGAAAATGTCATTAGTCATAAAATTTGGGGTAAATGTGTCATGATTAATAAAGTTTAAGATTTTTGTATCATAAAAAAAATTTGAGTTAAATTTGTTATTTTAATAAAAGTTTGAAATTTTTTATGACTTTTTTTAATTAAAAAAAAGGGAAAGAGGAAAGACCACATCATTCCAATTTCCGAAATGGACATAAAAGGGTGCGCATGGCAACGCTTAAAATTTTGGGGAGTAGTTTTTTTTTGAGAAATGCTTCTTTTCTATTTCTATTAGGGGACAATTTCTGGGTAAAAAACCCGTTTGGTAATTACACAAAATTTCTACTCTAGAAATAGAAAAAGAATAGAAATGCGTTTGGTAAAAAACAGTTTCTTTTTTATATTTATTTATTTTTATTTTTGTTGGCCGATCGCCGCCGGACGCCGCCGTCGCCGCCGGCCGGCCGCCGCCCGCCGCCGCATGTTCGCCGCCGGCCGATAGCTGGCCGGCGGCGACATACGGTGGCGGCGGCGGTCGGTGTATGGCGGGCTCGGCGGCGGCGGCATCCGGCGGCGGCGGCGGGCGGTCGGCCGGCGGCGCGGCGGCGGCGGCGGCGGCGAGTGGCGGTCAACGGCGGTCAATAGGCCGTGTGCAAGCAAGAAGAATAAAAAAAAAAATTTTCACTTATTTCTTAAACTTGTTCATTAGGGAACCGGAAGAACTTTTTTTTACTTTTTTTGTTCCAAAACTATTCCCTAGGGCTAACTTTTTGTTCCCGGGAATAAAAAAACAACTCGACGTTACCAAACGGAGTTTCGCTCTTTTTTTATTCCTAACAAAAAAAGTAAATGGGAGAAGTAGAAATATTACTACGCGCACAAGTGGCCAGCGTTGCCTATTACACCTAACCTTTTTTAGCCACCGTTGAATCCCCATCACACCGAGAACCTTAAATTGCATCAGGTGTCCTGTATGGGCCCATGTTGTCAGGAAAGTTCCCCCACTTTCCTCTCTCCTCTCTCCCCCCTTTGCACGTGCTCTCTCGACGAATTTCTCCCCACCTTTCTCTCTCCTCTCTTCTCTCTCCCTACTCTGCACGCTCTCTCACTCGACTCCTCACTTTTCTCTCTCCTCTCTCCAACGCACTTTCTCAATGTCCTTCTTTGTCAATTTTGTCATCACCTACTTGTTTCCGAATGATCCATTCAATACTGAAAAATATCACAATGTGATAAAAGAATCAATTAAAGATCCTATAATTAAAATTAAGAATTCAATTGGCCCTTTAGGAACAATCTTTCTATTTATGAATTTTTATTCATTTCTATAGGTTATATATTCACATATGCGGCTTTCTTAATTGTCTCCACGTTAGGCAAATTTGATTAATTCTTTACTTTATGTGTCGTATTCATGAGAATAGAATTAATCAAATTGAAGCTATAGTGTTATCATTTACTGGAATCGAAATATCTATAAAATGCAGATCACAATTTGTATCGACTAAACAAATTGTGCCAACCACCTCGACCTCCGCGACGACCACCTCCTCGGGTATATCCTGGAGGGTGCATAAGTGCTCGATTTGTCACAAGAGCTTTCCCATGAGCAAAACTCTCAATGGGCACAAAAGGTGCCATTATGAGGCTCCCACTCTTGCCTCCTCGGCGACTGTCGCCGCCGTCTCAATAGGGTAAGCATCTTAGAGGGCATGGGGTCAACTCACGCACAGAGTTAGGGGCACCACGAGTTCGATCTGAACACTCTGGCACTTCGGGAGTTCTCCCCTGTTTGCAGTCTCCGGCAATGTGAACGATGAGGTGGAGAACCCACATCCCTCCAAGAAGCCCTGATACCTAGCACCGGTGAAGACAAAAGCGGCCTAAAATGGGTCGGATTGGAAATGCATAGAAATCCACACACACGAAAAAGGGCGATCGGAGATAGAGAGTTGGGTGAGAGAGCGTGCAGAGGAGGGGGAGAGAAGAGAGAGGAGAGAGAAGAGTGAGAAGAAATTTGCCTAGAGAGGAGAGAGAAAAGTGGGGAGAAAGGAGAGAGAAAAATGAGGGGAAATTTTCTTGACAATGTGGGCCCATGGCGCATTTTTTTTTTGGTCAGTTCTACTCTATACTTACTCTACACTCACCCTCAGACTTTTGCCCTATCTCTTGCAGGGCGTGGGAGTCGAAATCCACTCCTGAAACTTGCGTGTCCCCACCCCATCCCTCTCTGAGAAGATGGGGGTTTGAACTCCTCACCTTCTCCTTCTATGTTGGAAGGGTGGCCATTGGGGCGAATCCCAGTGGTTCCCATGGCGCAATTTGAGGTGTTTTCTTTTTAGCCATATTGGAGCACTACATATACCCAATATTTTTTTCGCCACACCCCAACACACCCACCCACTATGCAAAATAATTCAAATTTGGCCCCCATATTTACCCAAAATGTGCAATCCTCACCACCTTTTTCATATGAATTCACTGTACAACATTGCGCGACCGTCCATCTAATCAGCAACACACGTGGTTAGATTTTGCATGACGTTTTTTCTTCATAGGTCGCAAGAAGGCTCGTGATGCTCAGTACTCCATAATAAATCGGGTTGACCGATCGCATAAGGTTTCGAACTTGCACATAAAAGTTCCAAAAATTAAAAAAATTATTTTGATGGATATGTTTCAAATTCCTGATATGTTTCAAATTCCTAAAATTGAGATGGAACCTGGAATTTTGAGATGGAACCTGGAATTGTTAATCCATATCAGAAAGTGTGTTTTGAGTCAAGCCACTATCATGGAGTTTTCTTTTTTAAGTGCTAGACCAAACA